>LR999897.1:17200000-18678442 GCA_905220335.1 Noctua pronuba
GCTGCATTATATGTAATATGTTATTTAGACGTAGGTTAAGATTTAGAATAAAGTGTGTAATTTTATAGGATATAGATTAAGGATTTAGCTTGTAAGGCCACTCTATCACATTGGATCGCAGATCTGTAATGGTAGTTGTAGATAAGATTTACGTAAATAAATAAATAAAGAATAAATTTTATCAGTAACTATAGATTTGTTTATGGAAAATAAAAGTTTTGTAATCAGCGTTTTTCTTTTGTCTTGTGATTTTGACGACCCTAAAATGAACCGTGAAATTGAGGCAGAGATGTTAAAATAAAAATCTGATATTGTTCTTTCCACATTTATTTAGACACCCAACACTTCTACCATCTTAAAATGTAATATTTAATGAGTAAAATAATTATAATAAATAAATAGTAAAACTTAACAGCCCACACGCTAGTGCATTCATGCTTCTACTTTGTAATGCAATCAAAAATCCATTGGCCACACACACACACGGGCGATTTTTTTCTGCGACCTCTTTTTCAACGCTCAGTTTAGCGCTGAGAGTTCCAGTGTGAAGGTGAACTATCAAAATGCAGGAGAACGTGCATACATTGTTCAGACTAGCAATCAGAAGCTCCAGCAGACAATTCAACCACATCTTACACAAAACTGCAGTACGACCAGTTTAAGTTTGCAGTTCGAGGTGGTGCTGCTTGTCAAAGTACCATGTTAACAGTACGTCAAATTCAGTGCATTTAATGTTAGTTCTGTGTTTTGCCGCCTACACAGATATGTTGAATTGTACGGGTCATTGTAACGGCGATCTAATAAAATTTTGTTGCTGCACGCTAGAAGGTTATTTCGGCTTTAAACGAAGCAAATTTAATAAGAAGAAAGAATAAGAAGCTCAAACTAAGCTACTATCCTAGTAAGTGCAGAAGCTGGCGAGGGTAGGGTAAGTCTTGAGCCGCAGCAACTCCAGCTCAGTCTGCAGCATCACGATGGTGGAGTGGTTGGCTTGTACTTCGCGGATCAGCCGGCTGCGCATCACCAGCGTCTCCATCCTGAGAGCAAATGATTTTGTCATTCAGATACATGTGGAATGAGGAGCAGGGTGCAAAATTCCTCACCCTCCATAGAAAATGAGTCAACCCGTCGACTATAGTTGCTGCCAGTTACGATGGCAATAGCGGTCATTGCTCTTTCCATAATATCTCTTCGTACGAACCAAAACAAATGAACCATGTATCGTTTTTCATTACAAAAGATGTTGAAGATCACGATAGATGAAGATTCAAGACATGAACAGGCTTATTTGTGGATTTCAAAGTTAAGAACTTTAATAAATGTAGGTGGGTCAATGACCGCCATTGCCATCTTAACTGGCAGCAACTATAGACAGGTGTTATGTCTGGTGAGCTTCTGCCCGACGGTCGTTGGGCTATTATCAATATTCTATTCCGAGGATAGCTCTGCTTGCACGATTTAGATTTTTACGTGACGCCAGGCGATGAGTTGTTCGTTTGTGGATGCCGGCTACATGGAGATCGATGTTGTTGGGTTGGTGTCATTGACAAGTCTGCCAATATTACAGTGATCTTTATTCTTGTTATAATAGGGTTGCTTGCTGCTATCAGAAATAAAATAACTGGGCAGGGGATGTAGGTACTACCGCGCTCACTGACGATCGACCACTTTTCACCCTTATGCCCTTAGTAAAAAGGTTGAAAAGTGGTTGAACGTCAGTAAGCATGGTAGTGCATACTTTGAAACGTTAAAATGGCGAAATAAATGTTATAAAAAGAATTAAAACTGTTTTGTTTCCAAATGGCGACTTAACTGATAAGTACTAGAAGGTGTTCATAATAACTTAAACTATAATTCCACAACTTATTTATCAGTGTTTACTGTAGGCCACGGTTGTTCTAATATGTTAGCATTGTTCTTTAAAACTTCTTTCAAACTTGTGCTACGAACTCGAGTGAAATTGAGTTTCCTCCTGATTTAAGTACTTACCTCCTCTTAAACACCCGTCGGATCCTTATTGGCTCCAGTTTATCCTTGTTCAATTTCTTGTCGGAAACCTTTACGTTAAGTGCTATTATTAAATCCTCCATCTTGCTGCGTTCTGCTTCAAGTTCCATTATTTTTAACTAAAAAAATAATTATACCTATTTGAATTAAGATGCCACATGGCAGCCGTAATCTGTACAGTAGTCATGCCTCTTTCCAGCCATAGCATCTTTTTTTTTCTTTTTAATAAAAACTTTGCCCCACACTAGGAATTTCTCCTGTATCGTAGGCGCGTTTACAAACATTTAAACTCACATACACAAACAGCCAGACCCGGAACAACTATCTGTAGGCCATACAAATATTTGTTCCGTGCGGGGATCGAACCTACGAATCGCGGCGCAGCAGTCAATCCCTCAGTCATTGCGCCAACCGTGCTGTCAAATATCTATAGGTACTCTTCCCTCCCCCTATCTGACATAGGTACATAGCCATTAGTTCTGCTGTGAAATATATTACAAAGATACAGATGATAGGCTCGCCTCCTATCTAATACGTGAACCCTTCGGGAACAAATAAAGTCCTGATTTTATACAAGGTGTAGTTTTGCATCCTCGTCAAAATTCAGGAGGTTGTCAGAAAGTAATCAATTTAAATTACGGGTACGGTCAATAATTAATAAATGCATAATTATTGATTTCAGAAAAATCGCCTTCAAAACAGAAAAAAAAACAGAATAGGCGGGGGAAAGTGGTTTCGGGAATAAGAAATTATCGAATAAACGTTTGAGTTTATGTGCGTGAAAGTGCGGTTGTAGGGCGAGGATTAGATACTGCTGGTTTAAACTTACCGATTTCCCTAAACAAACAAAAAAAACTTTTTATATTTTAATATTGATTCGGGTCGAGAATCACTAGCATATTTGCCTCTTTGAATTTGACCAGGATGCAAAACGACAGCCTATAAAGGGTGTAAAAAGACCCTTAACAAAGCCGAAAGGCACTTATTCTCCCCGTCATGGCGATCATTTTTTTGTTCTAGACCATACCTGGGAACCTTCTAGTTACGGAGATATTGGGGGTCAAAGTTCCAACTTTTTTTTAAAATACAAGGTTTTAATGTTGTAACTTTACTTTAAACACCTCCACGACCCCCGCACTATTCAATCCACCCATCAGCACAATGTTTTGAGTGCGTTACTTTGAGTTTTACCGTAAAACGTGATTTTTCAACCCAAAAAAATAAATCGTTTCCCAGCAAAAATTTTTGCGTAAGGTTACTTAGTTTGATGTACAGTATGCTTGGTTGACGGCTTCATGAAGGGTCTGTTTACACCCCGTATAATGTGAGATGTTCTCCGAAGTTACCTGCGGATCTTACCTCAAGCTGCCCGCATACATTCATCTGGTGGTTCAGTATCTTGTCGACGCCCGCCTTAGAAGCTTCGTTTTCCTTCTCCATTATCATAAAATCTTGCTCGTCCGTGTAGCCAAGCTCTTTGTTCTTCAGGTATCGCTGTAGCTCTTTTGGGATCTGATGGAAGAGAATACAGTACCCACCGGGTTTTTATATCTTACTAATAATATTATAAAGAGGAACGATTTTTATTTTTGTGTGTGTATGTTTGTAATGAATAAACTCAAAAACTACTGTGCCGATTTCAAAAATTTTTTCACCATTATAAAGCTCCATTATCTCTGAGTAACATAGGCTATATTTGATCCCAAAAAGTTTAAAAAATGTCCACCCGTGAAAAGCCGGGACGGGCCGCTAGTTATAGATATGACTCATCATCGAGCCTCGTTGGTCTAGTGGTTGCAAGCGTGACTGCTGGGCATGAGGTCCTGTGTTGGATTTTCAGGTCGGGTAAAGTGCGGTGTCGGTGTAAGAGATATTGACGCACAAACGGATACCTACCATGAATACAGCACATTGTGTGGAGACTGACATACGCGACATGTAGGTATACGTTTAGATTATCGAGAGCTAAGTATAAACGCGATTTATTAAATCATAACACAGAAAATAACAAGGACATATGCAAGGAATATGATTTAGATCCATTCACAATTAGTGTGAATTCGGCCAGAAGATGCTTAAGCCTCAAATTTTTCAAGTAGCGGTAGGTTATTTGTTTTTATTATGTTACAATTTTTTCTATTATTTTAGTCATATAATTGCATACCAAGTATTTATATTCTTCTTACTTTGATTAAAGCGGTGTGTTTTCTGTTTTTGTGCTCACACCATAAATTTTTTCTATTATAATTCTATACGTGAGGATTTGTAATTGGCTTTCTGGTGATTATGGTTTCCTTTTTTGTTTGTTTTTATTAGCTGTAAGTCCTCCATATACTAAAATAAATAAATAAATAAATAATGCCTCTATATTCTGAAATCTACTAAGGTATTTCAAATGATCAGGTGCGCGGTAGTCACCTTGAGCTTCTTATACGAATTCAGCTCCATTTTCATGTGCCTCAGTTTCATCTTCATCTGCGAGTGCTCCCACTCCTTAGACAGGATGCCCTTGCGGAACTCCATCTGTTTGCGCATCATACGCAGCTTCATCTCACCCACTTTCTGTAATATTGCAACATTATTACAAAACAAATTTAATTTAAAATTTCTCTACGATTGTGTAAGATTCAGTATGTGTCATGGTGAAAAATAGGTATAGTAAGATAAAACATATACTTTGCTACATACATTGGGAAACAAATTGAAGCCCTAAAATCAAATGATTTAAGCTAAACTATAATAAAATTGTAGATACATAGGTACATTTGATTGGTTGAAACTATTATAGTTTTAAGTAGGTACCGGGTAAAACGGGGTGAATAGGAACGCAGGGGTGAATAGAGACAAAACTTTGAAAGGGATTCAAAAAGGTTAGAACTGAAGCGAAGCGATCTCGTAAATCTCGGGCTGACCTCAAGATCGACAAGCATAGAAAATAAGATGAAAATACAGCGTTACCATTATGAGGTTATTAATCGTCTCGATATCTTCTCTGGGAATAAGCGTGGCGTCTTCAAAGTCTTGCATGTGTCCTGTGGTCACGATCTCGACTTGTCCCGCTGGTAGCACCAGCTATTCAAGTTAGAACATGGAAAAATATCGTTAACAAAGGTTGTGCAACATTGACTGTTCTGATCTCCTGCATAAATTGCATTTCAATGTACCCCAGAGATCAGTTAGATTTAATCCACCTATCTCCATTCCTTTTTCCTCATCTAACTACAGGCAAAACTCATTCATAGTGCGAGCGAGTAAGGACTCCAATATTCTTTGTAAAGAGTTCTCATTTGACCCATTTAGCACCAAAACCTATGCAGCACGCACTCGGTTGAATGCTAACTTTTTTAAAAGCGCATAGTTTTTTTTTTTTTTTTCTTTTTCCCCGTGTCATTAATGCTTAACCTGGTGTCTAAGTGTTTATAGTGCTTATTGTATCTTATTCTAATTACTCTTATTTTATTTGTATCGTGCTTGTTAACTAGTGATCCTAAGATCTCTACTATCTTTTCTGTGTTTACTCGTGAGAACCTGTAATTGGCTCTGTGTTGCCTATATAATTGTTATTCATTTGTCATAGCTGTTGGTTCTCCTATCTATAAATAAATAAATAAACATGATTTTGTATAGGGCACATGTTTCTTAAGAAATAAAACTTTAGTCATGTACATTTAAAGTGGCTTGTTCAATTTGAAGATGTCGCCCTTGTTAGGTACACAACAATTATGTTAGAGAATATACATGGTCAAAGGAGAATGGGCGAAATTACCCTAGCCTCCAATACCGTTAAGATATATACCAATGGATAGATCTCTTTAAGAAGAACATTTCTTAGTATGGCGACTTCTCTCGATTCAGAGTCAGAGAGGAGCTCCAGTTCGGTGCCTAATCGACTACTTAGTTAGATCACTAAAACCGAACAGACTACGAATTAGCAAAAGTTGTATGGTAGCAAATATTCAAATTGAAAGCTCTTTCGATGGTTTATATCTTATTGCTATTGGTTACCCAGCAAATGTTAACTTCGCTGCTCAAATAGTTACCTATTTATGTAAATAACTCCAAACGGAATACGAATTGACGAAAATCGTTAAATGGTAAAGGTTTTCCTTAAAAAGCTCTATACAATGGTGTATATCTTATTGTTATTGGACACCCAGAAAACTAGTGCTGAAAAAAAAAACTCTGTGCTCAAATAGTCACCTATTTAGGTCAATAACTCCGAACGGACAACGAATTGGCGAAAGTCGTGTTTCTGGCAAAGTTCTCCTTGAAAAACTCTATGCAATGAATTATAAAGGGTGTAAAAAGACCCTTAACGAAGCCGAAAGACACTTGTTCTGCCCGTCATTGTGATCATTTTTTTGTTCTAGACCATACCTTCTAGTTACGGAGATATTGGGGGTCAAAGTTCCAACTTTTTCACTAGTTTTTTTTTAAATACATGATTCTAATGTAAAATCATTAAACACCTCCACGACCCCCGTACTATTCAATCCATCCATTAGCACAATGTTCGGAGTGCGCTACATTGAGTCCTACCGTAAAACGTGATTTTTCACCCCAAAAAAAAAGTCGTTTCCCAGCGATATTTTTTGCGTGAAGTTACTTAGTTTGATGTACAGAATGCCTGGTTGACGGCTTCGTGAAGGGTCTGTTTACACCCTGTATGTTATTACTATTGGTTACCCAGAAAACCTTAATTGGTTGCCAAGAAAATCTTAACTTCTTTGTCCAACTAGTTACCTATTTAGTTCAATAACTCCGAACGGACTGCGAATTGGCAAACGTCGTATTAGTAGCAAAGATCCTCCTTAAAAAGCTCTTTTAAATTAAGTATAATTATCTTATGGCTATTGGACCTTGGGGCAGATGCCTATACAACGAAGCCCATTCTCCTTTTTTCAATTAAATATTTTTCAAAGCTAGGCAGGCAAATACTTTCGTATTATTTATTTAATTACTATAAAGAACTCTCAAAATGGTGAAGAAAAACATCGTAAGGAAACCGGCATGTCCTTGAACAAAATAAAAAATAAACAGTCGGTGGCAAAAAAACTCCATCAAACAAACAAAAGTCACCGACTTCTGAAGCTAAAGTAATGTTTCTGTAAGAAACACGGAAATCGGTTCAGAATTGGCGAAGATATCGCTAAGATACATACAAAAAAAAAATCAGACGAATTGATAACCTTCTCCTTTTGGAAGTCGGTTAAAAATCTAAAAAATACGACGACGACCACGTAACCGCACTGAACGCGTGCGGTGAATTTCAGCCCACTCCTCATAGAGAGGAAGCTTATGTATGTCCCAGCACTCCAACAGTGGGAACTTTATAAACTGATATTGAGTTGTAACTGGCCACAATATTGACTGCTGAGCGTGAGGTCCTGGGTTCGATTTCCTGATCGGACAAAGTGTTTTTGGATTTTTCCATAAAGAAATTTTCAGTAGCAGCCACGGCTTCTGGATTTGTGCCCGGTTGGTAGTAATTGTTGGCTCACCCCCTATTACATGGGACTTAAACATAACAGGCAAAATGTGGGTGTAGGTACTATTAGGTACCTACCTATAACTCTGCCTAAAAATCCAATACCTGAACAGTTTTGTTCCTGGCTTCGAGTTCCACAACCTCCCGATGCTTCGTTATGTTTGCTTGGGCAGCAGCGAGGTACGTGAGTCGAGTGTGGATGGCCTTGTTCCATACTCCGTTAGCGTGTTCCACGTACGCCAAGTCCTGGACCAACGCTCGCATCTACGGGAAACGTTCACTTATCAACATCCTGCACTTATCTCAAGTTATTTGGTGACAGTTCAGAATGCTTTCGTCTTTACACACTTTACCATAACAGGCACTTTTGAATATCAGAAAAACAAAGAAGGCGAAGCTACATTCACAGACACAAGGCATAATAACTTGTGAAAGTACTGTAGTTGCACATTCTAAAGCGTAGATCTCTATGGAGAAGAAGGGGCAAGAAACTCCATGGACACAGTTTTCAAAATATTGCTACAAAGTCTTGGTTACATCATTCATATTGAGATTATACATAGACATGTATGTGAGAACGGTGTAGAAAGACGTGCACATTAAGAGAGTCCAGAGAAAAAAATTAAATCAAGAATTTGAAAACAAAGTAGTTAAAATTCTCTTTTAGCTGTCCTATCAGCTTTCGGCTCTTTCTACTAAGCCATATACACTACATACATACAATCCATCAATCGTTTCTTTCTTTTTCCAACTGTTATTCTATAACTATTAATCTACATTCGTATTAAAAACTTTCTTCACGACGTTCGACATCCACACGTTCAACTACACGATCTTAGTAGTAGTACTACTTACCCTAATCTCGTTCTCAATTTTGGCTCTTCTCAGCTTGCACATGGTGGCCCACAAATGTTCGTCCAACACAGCGGGCATATTGCTGATCTGGTCTAGTACTTCTACCCTATAAAATTGAAATTAAATTACAGAATGTAAGTCGATGTAACAGCAAGGCGGGGGAGGCCGAAAAGCCACCACCGCCGACGACAAAATGACTGGTAATCGACAATATTTTCGCTCAAGGAACGAACAAAATATTGTACATCCCATATCCGTAAAAGTGTATCTCACACTATAAAGTAAAAGTGTATCTCACACTATTATATTAATAGTTGATCGCTGATCGCGTTGCTAATTTTAATTTGGTGACTATTCTTATTTAATTTGTCAGTATTAATGAATGTATGTGTTGTTTTTGTCTTGTTTTTCTAATGATTTTTTCATTAATGTACTTATTTCAGCTGATTGATTGTGAAGTCTCACCCTTTGAAAAAGTCGCAGACGTCGGCGTGCAGCAGCGGGGGCCGCACGCCCGTAGCGACCGCCTGCGCCAGCTCGGCCAGCACCACGGGGATCATGGTCGCGCGCTGGTGCCACTTCGGCCGCTTCCTCACAACGGCACAACAACACAACAATTCAAGCAAACAGAGAGCGGGTGCCGGTCGGGAGTACGGCGAGTATAATTCCGTGTATTTATCACAGAGGCAGCGCCCGACCTGCGCCCGCGTGTAAGAGGGAGATCCCGTGACCGCCAGACCAACGACCATTTTATAAAAGCTGAAACTTTTTCTGCGAAAGTATGTAACTGTAAATGTAGTAACTTGTAACTGAACTTAAGTTATTTTGACGGAAGTTCACTTACGATTTTAATAAACTTTAAAGGTGCCTTGTGGGGGCTTTTCGCCAAACAAAGTGTCTGGCAATGGAGGAGGCGAATCATTATGCTATCTCTTATTTAATATAAAAATGACGCTTTATAGTATGACTTACAAACTTATTTCATATTTCAATTCTGGGTTAAGCTCGCCATTGTGCATAAGTTATGTTATTGCAATTTGTATGTATATTTTTTGTTTTTTGTGTGTAATAAAGAATAAGAATATTTCTATTTATTTAGAAACTACAAATATTTTTCATCTTTTCGTTCCCGCACGACCTAATTGATTGATTAAGCCAGTCAGCACGATTGTAGCGAAACTGATTGCCCAGGGTGCTCCGGTTTCAAGAAAAGGCCCCGGAAAATATAAAACTAGTCATTTAGACGATACGCGATTTACTCTGGGGTTATTTTTTGCTGAACAATGGCAAATCATGTGCTCAAAACGTTAACACTATAATAATAGTCCTACTCAGTGAGCCAAATAAAACTTACTTGAAAAACTTATAACCCTGCTCAATAACGATCGGTGGCATATCACCGAAGTGGTTCTTGAAGGTCTTCTCCATATGTCTATCCTTGGCAGTGAGGGCATCGTACGCGGCCTGGCACTCCACATTCTGTCCCTGTATCTCTACGAACTGTGCGTTCAACTCCTCCACCTGTCGCTCGTAGAGGGCTATGTCGTCTCTGGAAATATACGAATAGGTTTTAATAATTGAAAACCTATTCGTCATATTATAGAATAATAATAATTGAGAATTGTCATGGATAATGTCTGCAGTATGCAAAAACTGTTTTTGTGATAAAAACAGTCAAAACGTGAGTGTAGAGGGGTCATGAACGCTGGTTTTTATGAGACGCTTACACGTCAAAAGTAAATAGCTTTCTTTTTCTTTTTAAATGTTGCCCCACACTAGGAAATTGTCCTGTATCGTGGATGTGTTTACAAACATTTAAATTTCTACATACACAAACAGCCAGACCCGGAACAACTACCTGTTCCGTGCGGGAATCGGACCCGCGACACGAAGCGCAGCAGTCAATCGCTCAGCCGCTGCGCCAACCGTGCCGTCATCTAAGCTAAACAATACCTGATTAAATTACATAAAGCAGCGTTTACGAATAAACATAAGATGTTTAAACAACACAGGTAAATATGTGTGGTTACAGTTATAGGTGAAAAAAGGAGAGCAGCGGTGGCCCAGTGGTGGCGGCCCCGACTCGAACAGTAACTATAAGTTTACCACCTAAGAATACCTACATGTCGAATGCAATAAAACTATTGAGTAAGTCGAGGGTTCGAACCCAGGCAGTCGCATTACTTTGTGTAATTTATTTCATCGTGATGAAACCGGCATGTCCTAAATCAAAAATTCGAAGACATGTGACCACTCACAAACCGCCTTGGGCCCGCGTATTATGCATTATTTTTTACATTGGCTGATTATTACGCACCGTTATAGGATTCAAGCAGTTTTAGTTTCGTCTGAAAGAAATTACGGTTTAAAACAAACAAACACCAATCCAGCAGGACACCGCGCTGATGCAATCGTAAGTCACAGTTTTAATGTTAGCCTAATGGTGTTACCCTAATATGTTAGGCATTAAAATCTGTGATTTATAATAACATCTACAATCTACATGACAAACATATCAAGTGCACAAACCTCATGACCTCTATGAGTTCCGACTTTTCAATGCGGTCCAGGTTAGCTCTGCGCAAACGCATAAGGTTTAGATTTTCTTGACCAATGATGGAGTCCGTCCTGATCTTTAAAAGCCAGGTCTCCCTCACCTACAAAATAGCAAAAGTTATTGGAGCTGATTACCTAATGGATCAGCCATGACTTTTGGGTGTAACTCTGTTTCTTCTTCAGAAACAGACAAACGTTTTCTACGTAAGAATAACTTTCAGAAGTCACTTCTGCCAGCTTTGTTGTATAGCCCGAAGCTACTGAAAGCTTAGCTACAGAATCAACAGTGGTCACCACCAGAAAATCGCCGAGACAATGAAACTCGGGTCAAAGGAGAAAGGGATCCCGCAACGAAATTAATCAGAAAAGAAGTTGCGGAAAGACTCCCACCGGGACACCTGCTGCCATGGCCCACCTGGAAGACCCTAAACCGATTGCGAAGCCAGGTGGGGCGCTGCAGATCCAACCTGGTCCGGTGGGGGTATTCCGATGAAGCCATGTGTGACTGCGGTGCCTCAGAGCAAACTATGGCTCACCTCCTATCATGCACTATGTGTGTTTCCACGTGTACTTTGAGGGACCTGTCCGAGGCCACCACCAACGCCGACGAGGTGGCAGAGTTTTGGATAAAACAAATTTAATTAAAGGGGAAATCATCGACACGACGAAGAAGAAGAAAAGAACAGCAGGGAGTAATAAAAACATAATTTGTCCAGTCTTACTTTGTGGTTGAACTTGACAATGCCTTCGTTGAGCACCTGCGATAGTTTCGCGTACTCCGCGTGAAGCATCTTGCGGTACTTGTCCCGCTCCTCGTTACGGAAGCGAACCTTCTCTTCGTAGTCAAACACTAACCGAAGGTCGTCCTCGTTGAAGTGATCTGGGTCTTTTTCTAACTGTGTATAGGAAGGTAGAGTGTTATATTATACAGGGTGTAAACAGACCCTTCACGAAGCCGTCAACCAGGCATTCTGTACATCAAAGTAAGTAACTTTACGCAAAAATTATTGCTGGGAAACGACTTTTTTTTTTGGGGTGAAAAATCACGTTTTACGATAGGACTAAATGTAACGCACTCCAAACATTGTGCTCATGGATATATTGAATAGTACGGGGGTCGTGGAGGTGTTTAAAGTAAAAATCTTACATTAAAATCATGTTAAAAAAAAAAAAGTTGGAACTTTGACCCCCAATATCTCCGTAACTAGAAGGTTCCCAGGTATGGTCTAGAACAAAAAATGATCGCAATGATGGGGAGAACAAGTGCCTTTCGGCTTCGTTAAGGGTCTTTTTACACCCTTTATAAACAAAATGTTGGTGCAGTCAGTTGGTATGACTACCTCGTTGGTCTAGTGGTCGCAGGCGCGACTGCTAAGCATGAGATAAGGTACCTCTTTCTTTGTCTCACACATGGTATAAAGTTGTTACCGTCAGGTATTAATTTAAAGTCCACATGTTTAGCTATGTAGGATAACTATCAATTTCATGCAAAATAATAATGATTAGTTGATTGTTGTTCAATGTCACAGATATCATGAGGTCCTGGGTTCGATTCCCGGGTCAGTGATATTGGTGTTTTTCATCAGGAATTTCTCAGTAGCAGCCACGGAGCCTGGATTTGTGCCCGGTTGATGGCAATAGGCTCGCTCCCATGGGAGTGAACATAACTGGCGAAATGTGGGTGTACTTTATTAGGTAGCCCCAGAGGTGTACATAATTAAGTAACCTAACCTAACCATTCAGGGATTACAGGCATGATATTATGTTATTTTTCTTTTTTTTTAAAACGTTGCCCCACACTAGGAATTTCTCCTGTATCGTGGGTGCGTTTACAAACATTTAAACTAACATACACAAACAGCCAGACCCGGAACAACTACCTGTAGGCCATACAAATATTTGTTCCGTGCGGGAATCGAACCCGCGACACGCAGTGCAGCAGTCAATCGCTCAGCCACTGCGCCAACCGCGCCGCCAAAATGAAATGTTATGTCTTTATTTCCGTCAAAAAAGGTTCCTATTGTGCTGTTACCGTCAGAGGGGAAAATAACTGTTAAAGAACTACAGCGTTATCAGACCATGCAATGTGGCATTGGGATGGGCTTCTTGATCTCTTCATGCCACAGCTTCTCCAGCACTCCGTCCATCATATCCATGAGCGCTCTCTCGCGGAAGTCGTCCTTCGGTCCCGGATCTGGCGGGATGATTACGATCTGACTGGGGCTTATGTATGGCTCGATTTCACACTGCGTAAGGAACATTAAAACTAGATTAAAGGTACGTTGCCCTTCTTAGGTTGGTAGAATAAACATAATTGTTTTTAAATATTTTTTGTAAGTTTCATTCTATATTTTCTGGTGGTTGATTGGCAGGAATCCGTTTGAAATTAGATTGAAAAGAAAAAAATAATATGTGGTATTTAAAATTTTAACAAAATATATACGTACAACATCCTTTTACGATATTTTTAGCGATAAGATGATGATCTAAAGAATGTACATGATCATCATGAGGGTTTTTTTTTTCGAATGTGAAATCATCAAATATCCGCTCCGCTCTCGGGCGTCTCCCGCGGCAGCTGGGACGTGAGATCCTTTCCCTCTCACGTCCCGCCACCTCCTTCGCAAGCAGGACTGCTTCGCAGAAGGAGGTGACGGCTTCCCATTCCCTCTCGCTCCGGACCACGGCCTGAACCAGGGCCGGGCGCGAGAGGTCGTCGCCGCCGATCGCCGCTACGAGGACACGGCGGAGCTCCGCCCAAGCGGGGCAGACCTCCACGGTGTGCGCCACCGTGTCCTCCGGACGATCCTCACAGTGGTAACACCCGGGCGTTTCCTCCCGCCCGATTCGGTGCAGGAACCTCCCGAAACAACCGTGTCCGGTGAGGACCTGCGTCAGGCGGAAGTTGAGGGCGCCGTGAAGCCTTTCTAGCCACTCCTCAAAGAGGGGACTTATCGCCACTATTCTGGCGTGCCCTATCATCATGAGGCTAGGATGCTCAATTCTTAACAAAGGCATCTTCTTAACGCCTAAGGCTTCCGGGGCCACCTACCTCCTCAGGCTCTACTTTGATAAGCTTCTGCACATGTTCCTCTTGTCTCCACTCTGGATCGGTGATCACTATCTTCAGATGATGGAAACTGCCTCGCAAGTCAGACAACTTATTTAGTTCTGAAAGATCACAATGAATTACAGAAACAAATAAACACATTTTATTTTTTAACCGACTTCTAAAAAAAGGAGAAATAAAATAAAAATATTGGTGACTATGTTTGTTTCATTGACTTTTTGCCACCGACTTTCGAAATTAAAGTTAGTTTTCCCTTTTTTAGTGATTGATTTTTTTTTCTAAAGGTGGATAAAGACTTTGCGAGGCATGCGCCTCCAACGGCGCACAACGAATGCCTCTGCTTGAGGCGTGCGTGTTGTAAGATTATACAAACATATGCTCGGGTCGAGCCATCTGTCTTCATGTTTGTTGCGAGGCATGTGCTACGCACAGATGCGCGCGTGCGAGGCGCGCGTGTTTCGGCCGGCTCATTGCGAGCAGTGCGTTGCGTTTGGGCGGTTGTGTCCGCCTCGCTGTGATTTTCGCTCGCAATATGGACGAGAAAGAAATTTTACGAAAAGTAGTTGCATTATATGAAAGTAACCGATTGTTATGAGGAGCTCGTGGCTAAAGAGTAACAGCCGCTCAGGTCGATCTTTAGGTTAAGCCGTGCTTGCCTAGGTTGGTCTGTGGATGGTTGACCATCCATTACATACCAAGTTTCCTCCGTGCCTCGGAAAGCACGTTAAGCCGTTGGTGCCGGGTGTCATTTGTAAATCTTTGACAGTCGTTAGGTAGTCAGTGGCCCAAAAAGTCTGACAACCATTCTTACCAAGGGGTATCGTATTACCCAGTAATACCTGGGTTGTGGAGGTCAGATAGGCAGTCGCTCTATGTAAAATACTGGTATTCAGCTGCATCCGGTTAAGACTGGAAGCCGACCCCAATATAGTTGGGAAAAGGCTAGGCAGATGATGAACCGATTATTATGGGATCCAAAACATCATTATTATTACAATAAAACAAAAGAGAAGACATATCATGGCGTTTAATTTCGAATGAAGTAAATGTACCTGCTGTGTGGGTTGGATCGGCCCGAGGATGCGCTGCGCGCTGTTTGGCCCGAACAAACGCAGTTTAATTTTCTCAGTCGAGGCATGCTTGGATATCGTACGCGGCGCACACCTCGAACGAGCATGCGCGACTACGTCCACAACTAATGTAATGCTCGCACTGAGGCACTTTGATCTTGAAGCATTTGCCGACATACGTTGGCTCGCACTTGCACGTGCGTAGCACATGCCTCGCCACGAATATAAAGGTACACACCTTGCGAGGCATTCGCTGTGAGCCGTTCGCGGCGCATGCCTCGCAAAGTCTGTATACGGCTTAATGTAATGAGGGTGAGACCTAAGGAAGGATTTTTGAAAATTTATCCGAGCTAAATAGAGGACGACAGTTAATTTGCAATAAATGAAATAATGAGCATTAAATCCTGAAGAAATTAAACAATTTAGACGTAGATTTTTTTGTTTTGAAGTATTTGGTGATATTTAACCCACTGACATCATCATCTCGCTTATACAGGGAGTAGTGCTGGCCTCTCAAGATCACCCCTCAAAGAGATAAGACGTTCGGAGAAGTGCCGTGGGAGCTAGATTTAGCACCCCGTGATTATTTTATGGGGATATCTTAAATTCTTGGTGTATACCGATCATCCAAAAACCCTTTATGTGCTTTTAGTTTTAGTTTTTTTTTTAATGCAATCAATGCAGTCTTCAGCATACGACCTCTGAAGTGTTCCATATTCACCCATTCGTTAATCAAAGCAAAAAAGAATTAACAAACAACCTTCAATGATGAAGCGGAGCCTGTCGTTCCTCTCAGAAACGAGACCCACCTCCCGCTTCTTCAAGGCGAACAGCTCGTCGAACTGCTTGTTGAACCACACCCGCAAGTTTTGGGTGTTCAGCTGTAGGAGGTAGAAGCGACATGTCTATTGTTAAAATGTAAACTTAATAGGACACTATAATGGGTGTAAAAATACCTGTAAATGAAGTTCACACTACGTTCAGTTTGTATTTAAGGCGCATAAGATTTTATGTTATCTGTGGTAGAAACTCTAGAGCACGTACAGACGCCAGCACATTAACCTACTACAATCTGTCAAATTTCTTTCACATATTTTCAACTTTATCTCCACAGCATTAGGTTTAAGGTTGATACGTATGGAGCGACCACAATTTGCGGTTTTTTCGTCATGGATGTCATGTCCATGGTAAATAAATATACTCATTGAAGTTGTGAATTTCTTGCCCATCTACCTCAACTCTACTTTTTTTACTTGCCCTCTATAGTAATGTAACAATTTTTCAATGGAAAGGCGTGTTCCATTATGCGAAAGCCAAAACAAAATGTTTAAAAACGAGTGATCATGAATTTCAAAATAGCTATTCGAAAAAGTTTTTTTTTATTACGGGTTTGTATGATGGTTCCTAGAAACAATAATAATAAATATAGGCGTCGAATTGATAACCTCCTTTTTTTTAAGTCGGTTAATATGTAGGTAGAGCAGCCTGAGCATAATATCAAATAATTGAAGTACGACTAGGTGTCGAAGGGGGAGGTCCCCGCACACACGATGTGATTTTGTTTTTGCTGTGAATTTCTGAGTTTTGCACGGCAAGACTGACGCCTTAAGAACGTCAAGAATGTAATACATTTACTATAGGTATTTAAGATATACATAGATTTCCTAGGAAAAGTGCATATTACAAAATATATCATAGATTTCCTATCTATTTTAGGAATTGTACACATTTCCTAGAAATTATAAAATGACGGATTACATACTTTTCCGTTAACATATCTACTAAACCCACATTTTATTTCATACTCCTACAACAAGAACGTGTGCGTCTAACTTACTTTAACAAGTTCGTAAAGCCAGTTCATCTGCAAGAAGCTGTAGGCCTCCATCTGCGGGATCATGCACTTGGGGATGTCGACGTGGTTGTGGGCGCTGGAGCCCGACAGCACGTGGGGCTTTGCCACCGCGGCCGCAGACTCCGCGTCGGCCACGTCCGCAATCATGCTTGCGCGCCGCAGGTCGCGGAACGACGCCACCGACGGCCCGCGGCTGAATGATAACCTGGGGTACATATGACATATATAAATTAGACAACAATGAACAAGGAAACAGACCAAATTCGCGTTTAATGGATGCACACAGGTCTCACTATTACGACACAATATAAATTTGGCTAATTTAAAGTTATTCCTATACGAAAAAAAAAAAACAAAAGGAAATTAAAAAAAAATAAAAGATAAGTCGCGAGCGTCGAATTTTTTTTTTTTTACTTTTTCTCCACAACTCTAGGAACTCAATAAAAAACCCCATGAAAATCCGACCACTATAAACTTCGTTCCACCTTATAGTCTAATTGCACTCGACTATTTTGACTGAAATGATCTTTTTACTCAGGACGCTCTTAGCTTGCTTGCACTTCTTTATACATCGGTCTCACATAAATGTATAGTATCCACATGAATGATGTAACCAAGATTTTGTAGGGAGTTTCTTGCCCATTCTTCTCCATAGAGATTTACGCCTTGGAATGGGCAACTACAGTACTTTCACAAGTTATTATGCCTTGTGTGTGTGACTGTAGCTTCGCTCTTTGTTTTTTCTGTGACTTTCAAAAGTGCCTGTAATGTAAAAATATAAGCTAAAACACAATACACAACTGTTATACCACTTATAATATATAATGATATTTTTATAAAATATTTATTTATAATAATCAAATCGCCTCCATAGCATGCTATGTTCTCACAATGTCAGACGCAACGTTGTCATTGAACAGATGATCGACAATATTATGGCTGCATTCTAATCAAATTTATTTTGCATTGGTATGTGTGTCAATTGTGATCATTTTTGCATACCCAATTGAAGTAAATTTGGTATTAGACGTTACGTCAAAATAATATTTAGAAATTCATAAAATACGTACCGTTTTGCTTCTCTCATGATTCTTGCAATATTTGTTAAACGTTCGACTTTCTTTCTCTTTTGAACATATCTTTTATTGTCTTTGTTTCCCATAATATCGCAATACGTTATAATATGAAATAACTGTTAAATAAATTACGTATTGAGCGCGGGTGCGAGCGAAACAGACCCTCCCTCGACGGCGCACAGCGCGACACTGAGAAACCGTTTCGGCCGTTTTGTGCTAAACGCTAACGGATCAGAAATAAAGTTGAATATCGCGTGCGCTCTTTGATCGTTTCGAGTACGAAACTAAACGTCGTAAGTCTCAATTCTTATTTCGTTAATAACTTAAGTAATAATGGGCCTAGAGAAAAAATGTATTGTGGTTGGATAATAAACTATATTGTCTTACTGTGAATGCTTATTTTAGACATAAAAGACGAGATAGCTTGAAAAAAAATGTAAAAATCTTTAAAAAAGACATGATTTTCGAAAGAAAAATGAATCGAGCGAAAATGCTCCAATTACGTAACTGTCTTGCACATGAAAAGAAAATGGATCCAATAAATCATATGCTTAAGTTCCATTTTGATAGTATGCGTGACTGTTCCAGAATATGTCTGCAAATTAACTAACATTTTGGGAGCCTCCTCTTAACCTGTATGTGTTACATAGGATACTTTTTATCCCGGTAGTAAGATCCCGTGGGACAGTTACTGAACTTCACGCGAGCGAAGCCGCAGATATATGTTAGTCATACATACTGTTACGTCGGTTGCTTTCGAGAACATTCTAGATTACGGGCGAGTCTCGAATGTTCTCGTAAAGACTTGTCTAGAGAGTATTAGGGTCTAGAATCTTCCACTATACAATTGTCTAGAAGATTCGAGAAAGTTGTGGAACTTTCTCGAAAGATGATGTGCCACTAGGAACTGTGAAGAAGGTTCCGGAAAGTTGTGGAACCTTCGTGTTTGCAGGAACAGTCAGTCTGATTTTGGCTACACAACGAAGCGAATCGAAGTGAACTAGAACTGCGATATCTAGGTGAATAGTGGATCAGTAGTGTAGTTGTGATTAAGTTTTAAGTGTTGCGCAATTAATAAAGTTATTTCTTGTTTAATCGGTAGTATTTAATTTATCCCATACCAATCTCGTAACAATACTAATGTTTTAAATTTATTTATTTATTTATTTTAGTACATGGAGGACTTACAGCTAATAAAAACAATCAAAAAAAGGAAACCATAATCACCAGAAAGCCAATTACAAATCCTCACGTATAGAATTATAACAGAAAAAATTTATGGTGTGAGCACAAAAACAGAAAACACACCGCTTTAATCAAAGTAAGAAGAATATTAATACTTGGTATGCAATTATATGACTAAAATAATAGAAAAAATTGTAACATAATAAAAACAAATAACCTACCGCTACTTGAAAAATTTGAGGCTTAAGCATCTTCTGGCCGAATTCACACTAATTGTGAATGGATCTAAATCATATTCCTTGCATATGTCATTGAAATATCTGCTTGCGCGCACAATATTACTGTTTTGCCTATAATTCGAAGATGTATAAATGTTAAAATGCGAAAGAAACTCTGTACGTCTGTTTGCCTGACGGTCGTGACATTTTTCCCCACAACGGCTGAACGGATTTGGACTTAAGAATTTCTCAGTAACAACTTGGAGTCTGAATCGAATTCCTGCTCGTTCACCCAATTTGCTATGCAGAACATATAGCTCCATCTCTCAGCCACACTGGAGTAAAATGAAAATAATACTAAGGCGCTCCACCCACTGCACCGCGCTCCGTCGCGTTGCGCGTGATGGCAGATTTTACCATTGTATGCAAGCATCTCAATTTATATAGAAATCACGCTTAGCACAAAACTCTGCCGACGCGGAAATGCGCGGGAAGGCGCCCCGCGCGCAGTTTCTGCCAATCTGCGCGGGAGCGCGGGGCGTGCCGCGGGATATGACACACCGGTTCCGCAGTCCCGGGTGTGATTTGATACTATAAAGACGTTTGCACGATGGATCTCGACGTAGACAAATTTATATATGAAATTGAGCAACGCCCTGCAATTTGGGATATGAAAAGCAAAGAATATAGTGTATGTACAAAAAGTTAAGAAATGGGAGGAGATAATAAATGTAGTAATGGTCGCTCGAATTTTGCTTACTAATAATCAAAAGATGCAGTTGACATACGTGTGTAGCTAAAGAATTTATTTTCATATTTTCTTAAGTCTTTGTAATTCAGTGCAAATGATCCATTTATAGATCTCGATCGTAAATAGGGATGTATCCAAAATCTTCTATGGACGCAGTGTCTTTTAATTCTTGTATACAAAAACCAAAATGACAATATAACTGCAACATCTTGAAATCGAGTAAGTTCGTCCATTCTCCACGACGATCCACAACACAGTGAACATACGAGTTTATTTAGCGCGAGGTCGTCGTAATCTGCATTACCGCGCGGGGGAGCAAATTACACCGCTAAGTAAGGCAGATCTGCGCCTCCGTCGCCGCGCGCGTTATCTGTCGCTCCGCGCACCGCGGCGGGACGCATCTTCAGTGGGTGGACCGCCTAAGAGGTGGTAGGTCCGCAGAAGAAAGATCGAAAAATACCAACCGGGACATGGGCTTATTTTCAATCGAAGAAGCTTTAAGCGGTTCGTCCAGCGATTCTTCCAGCCAGGGTTTGAATAGGTCGGTATCGTTCTCCATCTCGATGGAGCGCAGAGCTTCGATCTGTTTCAGCTCCGGCCAGCTGTCGCGTTGCGTTGGCAGTGTGGGGAAGTTTTCCACCTAAACAATAGCTCAAACATTTTAAGCGTAAACTGACGGATGGAAGTACCTATATATACCTACTGCCTCTGAGAAACTTATTTAAGTGCAGAGAACCTATAAAAACCTTGACCATACTTGTGAAAAATATAATACATATTTGTGTACATGACGTGCAGTGCAGCCTACCTATAACAAAACAGATATTTCTTCCTATGGTCTTATCGTAAAGTTTCTGCGATCGAAGTATTCGTCCATTTCTTGTCTCAGCTGGCTGTGCGAGCGAACGTGAATGCAAACGTGACAAATGCTAAGTAATACTTAGACAATTTTGAAAATCAGGCGTCTAGCAGTATAAAGTTCAACAGATAAATATCCAAGAATGATTACATGATAGTGGCTGTGTATGGCAAATAGTTTGATCCTCGGCGATTTCATGGTGTCCCAACAAGTGGTCTTGATCCACGCTGTCACCTTGTCCTGGGCGCGGATGCGAGCCTCTGTGTGCAAACGGATCTCTTCACGCTCTTTTTCGGCCTGTAGAATTAAGTATGAAACCACATAAACTTTTGAGAAGAGTATACTGTTCTCTTCTTCTTCTCTTTTTTTACACTACAATACACATTGCGGTAAAAGGAATCGGCGTACACGAGTTCATTATAGTAGAAGACTGATTAGCTAAAAGTGAGTCCCAGCTCAATTACACAGTCATTTAGTTTCGTCACAATTTGGATTTGAAACTGTGGCTTAGTCCCAGAAGTAACAGCCGCTCCGGACGATCTTTAGGTTAAGCCGCGCTTGCCTAGGTTGGCCTGTGGATGGGTGACCCCCCATTAAGAGTTTCCTCCGTGCCTCGGAAAGCACGTTAAGCCGTTAGTCCCGGCTGTCATTTGTAGATCTTTGACAGTCGTTACAGGTAGTCACTGGCCCAAAAAGTCGGACAACCAGTCTTACCAATGATATCGTATTACTCAGCACTAACTGGGTTATAGAGGTCAGTTAGGCATTCGCTTCATGTAAAGTACTGGTTTTCAGCTGCATTCAGTTAGGCTGGGAGCCGACCCCATCAAATTTGGGAAAAGGCTAGGCAGATAATGATGAATCGCCGAAGTAACGGTAGTAAATATATTATTAGAAAGTAAAGTAGGTGTAATTTAACCTAAATCTAAAAACTGTGAAAATAAGTCGGAACTAAAACTTGCTGCAAACTCCTCACTTTCCTAATCAAGTGACATTTAAAAAAAATCTTACTTTCCCAATTCTAGAACTTCTTACAGCCTCACTCTGCGAAAACAGCACTCCTTCATAAAAGCGTGTTTTGTATGGCACCATTAATATTATAATAAGATTCCAGAGGCTATTAAAAATATAAACCAGCCAAACTTATTCAAAAGAGAACTTAAGAAGTTACTTACTGAAAAATGTTACTATAATGTTAAAGATTTTTTAAATGATAGTTTCTAATCTATTTGTGTTATATTTTAATTATTATTTCCTTTATTTATCTTTATACATATTTTTTTCATTTTTAAATATTCTATACAAAATACTATAAAAAACATTTAAAAATATAAAAAATAGTGGTCCGCCGGTTTCGGGAGCAGGGTCCAAGCTACCGGTGGTTAGGGTTCCAGAGACAGGAACCTCCTCACAATGCGAGCCGTATCGAGGAGTACTGCCTTCTGAATCAGGCCCTTAATCCAACCGCCTAGGGAGAGCCTCGAAAGATGGTCGTCGAGGCTCTTGGCCATAAGACCATTGGCCGTCACGACAATCGGCACAATGATAGCCGAGTTCACATTCCACATGTCGACAATCTCGTGTGCCAAGTCGAGATATTTTATTTGTTTCTCTTTCTCAGCTTTCACGAGGTTCTCGTCATGCGGGATGGTAACATCGACTATCATTACGCGGCGCGCTGATCGGTCTATCACCACTATGTCAGGCTTATATTTTAATTTTTGTTATGCTTTTTTTTTTTTTCTTTCTTAATTGGCTTATATTTCAAGTGGCTATAAATTATTTTGTACGCCAATGTTGGCAAAACATGTTGAAACTCACAGGTTTTCACTTTTACATCCACATTTGCATTTATATGTATTATGTTACACATGTTTACAAATAAATATTTCTTTATCTTTATCTTTAGGTCCATCTTACCGCTTTAAGCCTCTCCTTCTTCGCTTCCTGGTGCAGGTTGAACTCTGACAGCGAGAGCTGATGCAGAGGCCGTTCATTGATATTTTCCTCCAGAAGCTCTATTAGCTTCTTCTGGAGGCTAGCGAACACCCTGCAGACTTCTTCGCGTTGGCGCCTGTAGTCGGTAGTTTCCACCTGGATTTTCTTATCTTCTTGTATTTGGAGGTAGTTCTCTGGGAAGTTAAGTATAGTGTATTAAAATAGTGCATGAAAAAGAGATCAAACATCAGATAAAAATGGATATAATAGCTAGCTATAGATCCGCCAAAAACTTTTCTCAATTCTGGAAAAGCACAAATAAGCTTAATTTGAAACCTGGTCTCCCTGTTAACACTGCAAAGACAACTTTCAAGTTGAATCACCTTTAAAGACATGTACAACGCAGATGTTCATTGCCGAGACTGTGCAGGTTGTCATATCGTGTATTGTTAGGTTTAGCGCAAAGGAGGTGAGAAAGTCAATTAAGAACATGATGATTAAATCACCAGGCCACGATGGTCTTAGCATTGAACACCCCAACACCCCTACAGTATGCAGGATCATATCTACCGCGTGTTGTCGCCATGTTTTTCTCTCATTCCTACCTGCCATTAGATCTGATGAAGACTATTTTCGTGCAAATAATTAAAAACAGAACTGGAGAAATCTCGGATAAAGGCAATTACAGACCAATATGGCTGGCCACAGTTATTATAGGTTCTGAACCGTTTGATGGACACCTACCTAAATCTGCATGTCGGACCATTTGGTTTTGTAACTTTGGAGTCCAGTGTACCTACGCGTGTTTCCTGGATCTCTTATGATGTGCTATGAAAGTAGAGTAGGAATACTAGTTTACTAAAAGACCTGTGTTCTGTTTTTGAGTATTGGGATAACAATCCCATATACTATGTTAAATGGTTAGGGAATTATCGGATGCATACGGTTTGAGATGTGAATTAAGACGGGAATAAATTCTCCTAAACTTTTCAACGTATATGTTGATGAGCTGATAGGTGGCCTCACCAGCATGCAAGTCTTTGTCAACAATTTGAGTTACGTGGTCGACATGGTGCTGTTGGCGCCATCTGTCAGCGCACTTAGAAAATTGTTACAGTTGTATGAAACTTACGCCTTGACCCATGGCTTACGATACAATGTAACCAAGAGTGAATTTATGTTGTTTTTAGGCAATCTTGGGCTCGGCTCTGTATCCCCTGTGATGTTGAATGGTGTTACTCTTAACAGAGTTAGTCACTTTAAATATTTGGATCACTTCTTGAGTGCGGCTTTTAAAGATGACGCAGGTATTGATAGGGAGCGCAGGGCGTTGACGGTCATGACTAATAGAATAGTTGTTCAGAAGATTTGCATCTTGTTCAAAACAAGTCAAAATAACGCTATAAATTTAAGGCATATTGTCAAAATATCTATGACAGTAGCCTTTGCACAACATATTCTCAAAAAACCCTCAACACCTTGCCCGTCCAATATAATAATGTCTTCAGAATGATTTTGCGGCTCGCACGTTTCTGCTGTGCATTTGCTATATTAACGGAGGGTCGTACTGACGGATTCGCAGCTATTTTGCGCAAAAAAGTCGCCTCCTTATTGAGTAGAGCAATGGCATACTGGCGGCTATTGCGGATAAATTTGACTGCCCTATTCTAAGTCATCACATCAGGGTGCTGACTTAAGCTAAAAATGAAGTAATTGTTATTAGATGAGTGAATGTAACCGTATCACCAAATTTCTTGCCACCAACAAACTTCTTAAGTACTAACTCACTAACCCATATGGACCTTGTTGTTCGAAATAAATAATTATTTGATTTTATTTTGATTTAAAGTGACCAAACTTAAAACCGGTACAAACCGGAAGATACGGAGAAGTTGCGGACACTCACACCTCCATACAAATAATTTTTGAAGTTTCTGTCAGTTTCCGATACCCGCAACCAGTCCGTAATTTAAAGTGCCAGTTTAACCGGTTCTTTACCGATTCCTCATAAGGCACAAAATAAGCGTCAATAAGTGCGCCTCTCACTCTAGGTGAACTCTTAGCAAAAACTATGCTTATTCAAGCAATACCTGTCTTTAAGGACATTTTTTTGTTTTTTTTTTTAATTCTTTGTTAACAAAAAGGGGGTTTTTATCCTCACGGATATGTCAACCCCATCGTACAATGTACCTATTAGAAGGAGAATCATTGATTAGACATCTTCACCAAGCCACACAACCTCTTTGCAATCGCTAATGTAGGGTTTGCTAAGATGGTTTGGATTAGCCCAACGTCCAGAATGTTTAATTTAAACTCACTAATCAAGGATTCCCTTTCATTCTTGGTCCGTACGCTTTAAGGACATAAAATTGATGATATTTAAATGTATCATCGTCATCATCGTTAAATAATTACAGAGGTTTATAGTAAAAAAAAACCACTCTTAGATTTTGATGGATCTCTAGGCTAAGCTATACAGGGTGTAAACGGACCCTTCACGAAGCCGTCAACCAAGCATTCTGTACACCAAACTAAGTAACTCTACGCAAAAATTATTGCTGGGAAACGACTTTTTTTTTTGGGGTGAAAAATCACGTTTTACGGTAAAACTCAATGTTACGCACTCAAAACTTGGTGCCGATGGCAGCTTTGAATAGTAAACGTGTCATCGAGGTAATTAAAGTAAAGTTAAGACCTTAAAAAATAGTATTTTTTTTAAAACTTGTGAAAAAATTTGAACTTTGACCTCCAATATCTCCGTAACTAGAAGGTTCCCAGGTATGGTCCAGAACAAAAAAATGATCGCAATGATGGGGAGAACAAGTGCCTTTCGGCTTCGTTAAGGGTCTTTTTACATCCTTTATAAACTCAGTCGATGAAGGCAACAAATACTCACTATCAGTCCTGTTAATAATGGTGATGATGTTAATCTTAGCATGTTGGTCCATCTTAAAAAGGGCGTTGTCCGGTTTATGATGCTCGAGCGTCTCAGACGGGTAGTCACTCTCGAGCAGGTACACGCACGCTAACGTGCCGTTGGCGGCGATGTGCACGATGTACCGGTTTTTCCCGCCGACCAACGCGCTCTTGATGCCGTTCTCATAGCGGTGCGTTACGAATATCTTCAGCTCTGTTAGTAAATTGGTGGAGAAATCGTTAAAGGCAGCCAGATACGAGTAGAAACGCCAGGTGGAGACACCCTAGTGGGACATATTATCACATACGCTAAACTTATTGGTGATGTTTTCAAAAAGGTCAGGTGCATAGTTAAAAAAGCTGAAATCAAAATGGCTTTCAAAAGAACAGTACGGACGTATTATTTGAAACCAGACTAAATTGCTCATAAGCTTGTCATTAGTAGTCATAGTAATTATTATAATGTTTCTCGTATTTTGGACTATTTGTATGTATTATAATATATATTAGTTTATTTCATTTTATTTGTATACAATGTATTAGTATGTGCCTATTTATGTAATTCAATTTATGTTAACAAAATGATATTTTTCTTATTTATTTTTTTGTACTCTATCACTATGCTGTCCTATTTGACCCCAAGGTTGACTGGTAGAGAATGCCTTGTGGCATTAAGTCCGCCTATGTACCACTTTTGTACATGAAGTTTAAATAAATAAATAAATAAATAGTACTGGCAACCGGTGAGCGTGTATGATCAGATGTATGAACGTGGACGAGGCAAAAGGAGTAGAGTGCAAGGATCGTAGCAGGTGGCGTTATGTAGTTTCTTCCTTTTCCTAAAGAGGTTCACAGGAAAAGGCGCGACTTCATGTATATGTCGGATCCGGTCATTAGTACGGACTTGGAATGAATCGCAAGTACGCCAGTGGTGACATCACGCTACCTACTTACAAGTATACCCACACCAAAGCGTGCTTCTACAGAGCCGCGATGATAACAGCTTGAGGCGAGGACGACATTCAATGTCTGATCGCAACGAAGTTGAGACGTCGGGGAATTGTACCCGATTCATTGTGCCCCGTGTTTAATTGTAATTTGTTAGTTTAATAGAAACAGTGTATCGCACCCACTGTGTTTTCATTGAACGAAACCCATCTTCTACCCACATGGTGTACGTACGAGCCTAACGGAATAGATCCTGACAATCCGTCATATACTTATTTGGAAATCGTAAAATTACTTTTCAGAATCTCTATGAGTCTGAATACATGTGTGCCAATCTTTTTCTAAATATCGATAGTACCATATTTACAAGCACGTCCTTGTTGCCGATTCTATTCGAAGGGAGCCGTGACAGAAGTCTTAGTTTAGTACCATAGTTTTCTGGACAAAAAGGTTTCCTCAGTATGGCGGTGCCGTCAAAGGAGAAGGTCAGCAGCGCATGGTCGGTCCTGAAAGCATCGAACTGCTTGATCTCGTGTCCCGAGTCGACGATTGGCCCCATCTTCACTGATACGGTCGTTCCTTTCTGAACACAAATAATTTTATGATTGGTAGGTGCAGTCAGCGCCCTGCATTTTATGACCCCTCTTACATAGTCCAAGAGGGGTCAGGCAATAAGGGTATTAACTGTACTAACTGTACAACTGTACTATTCGTAGGAATGTAATGATACAGATAAAGATATATATTTTGCAAAACATGAGAATGTACTATGGATATGTTACGGCTAAAAGCTTAAACCTAGTTCTAGCCGGCTATACCTAGGTGCGGCCGGTAACAGTTTGTTATAATGCAACCAATTTGGATGTAGCGCTCGCCCGCCGCTGCCGCGGCACCGCTGCTGCGCTCGCTCGGCTCGCGCCTTGGTCACTGTTCTACTCTAACCTAATCCATTTGGTCGGTGTGTCCCAGCAATAAAAAGGATAGTTACCGGCCGCAGCTAGGTAAAGCCGGCTAGAACTAAGTGTAACCTTACTTAGCCTGCTAGAACTAGGTGAGGTGTAACCTTACTTCGGCTTTTACCCGTAACATATACACTACACAGGTCTTATAAATAAATGGAAAGTAGTTACATGTTTTGACATTTAGGAATGGCGTACAAAAAATATTATTTGCATTTCATTAGTCTTTCACTCGTTTAAAAATACTGATAATCTGTAATATAATTTTATAGAGTCTAGTAATCTAGTTGGTAATTGTTTAATAAGATTGGGGATTTTATTACAGACTAGCACTTTGCCCGCGACTTCGTCCGCGTGGAAGATTTTCCATACAAACAAAATTCCCCCTTTTCACCCCCTTAAAGGTTAAATTTCCAAAAACCCCTTCTTAGTGCTCCCCTACATTATAATAGGAAGCCGTGTATAAAATTTCACATTCCTAGCCCCAGTAGTTTCGGCTGTACGTTGATATGTCAGTCAGTCAGTTCTCCTTTTATATATATAGATAATTTGGTGCCAAATAGAAAATACTTTAAGCATCATGTTCATGTGATGATTTACTTTTCACAGCTGGTGATGACCCACACAATAACGGAGTGAACTGCGTCTCACGGACATTACGATCAAATGTTTTCCGATGAATCCTTCAACTTCTTGCCGGTCACTATAGCAACTCGCGAAATTTTCCGATGACACAAAAGCCAGTACAAGTTTAGTGTCTCACATCTCCGGCTAGCTTGAGGATGTGCATCTGTTTGCTGAGATGCGGAATGGCGAGCATGGTATCCTTGATGCTGAGCGGCAACAACCTGGTGTACGGCCCTTGCATCTTGCCCGCGAACTTGTTGTCTTTACCCGTTTCGGCGTTGATACAGATAATGCGCTCACCTGTAGAACAAAGTTAAGGTTACACTGAGGTGTAGAAGGTACCTGCGGGGACCTAGGCAAATTGACATAAGCGACCGAAAACCTGTGTCGATCTTCGTAAGTCTTTGTAGAATTACAAATCGCTTTGAAAGAAGAAGAAAGTATCTTTGAAAGTGATTGTCATTTGCCTCGGTCTTCTAGGCGCTGCATGATATGAAATATCGAATGTCCAAAAATGAGACTAACAATGCAAGTGGCAGAGACGATACTCTATAAAGCCAAAGCTCTTTTTCTAAAACACCTTTGGACAATATTACCCCGTACTATGTTGATTTCTATTTAAAACCGTCATTAATACGTGTGGATGTAAGTGAAAGATTCAACGACGCCACGTCACGCCCCGTATGTAAAATAGCAAACACTAATGCAATACATACCCAAGAGAAGCTAAACCTACAATTAGGGTTAGTTCGTAATGTTCAATAAACAAAGTTCATGTTTTGCTTACCAATGGTATACTTCTCGGAGAAGAGAACGAGACTGAAGCAGCGCATGTCCTTGCCGACCATCATTAGGAAGCAGTCGGCCAGGCCCCGGCCCACCTCCGTGTAGCGCGTCAGGGTAAGCTTCCAGTCACTGCTCACCTGAATCAAATGGATACTATTTATTTTGGTACTAGAGAAATAGCTTCTTTAACTTGTACACAGTTCATTGTAACAGAGTCAATTACTAACACTGCCGTACTAACTAAATACTCTGATCTTAAAAGGAAACACAGAGCAGTTCCTAGACCAGTATGTGTCGTGACCACGCCCGAACGATCACTGTCGATCCATGGGACTAAGGTCCGTATCGGACACCATACATCTAGAGTCAGCACAACGCCTAACAAAGGCGCTTGTGTTTAAATTAAGTACATACTAATCAGGAACCGACAGGGTAAACTCCGGGCTACTGCTGAAAAAATCCTGATGAAAAACCCTAACACAGTACACTTAACCCGATTAAAAACTCATCAATTACGCTTTTGACTGCTAGGTTTACGAGGCATTCTTATGTAATTGAAATGTTGTCGTCATAAATATTCAAAGTATGTGTCCTTATTGCAGTAATGAGCACACTGCTACTGCTGATGTCGTTCAGATACCAGGATTACATAAAATGGAATGGGGTTTTGTCCAAAATGCTAAATACGTTCAGGGTCATTTACATCGCACATGACGTGAATGGTTTTAGTGTGATGAGAGTAGTCTTTTCACAGAAGAGTACAGACTGTTTTTTTGACAAAGTTGACTTTTTTGTGGCAAGCGTAACAGAGATTTTGAGTGTAGAATCGCTCGAAAGAGAGGGAAATTCTTGATATATGATAAGTGTCAAGTTTATTCATATTGTAAACCATATTCATACAATTACTAGCTTTTGCCCGCGGCTTCGCTCGCGTTAATTTAGAATTTGACAATCAATTCAGATTGTACTCTGCTTGTAATATAATTCAATCATGATTCGAAAGACACGTGGCGCCATCTATTATTATAAGAACGTTATTGTTGTCTTCCTCAGGAACTGTACTTTTATCGGGATGAAAGGTAGCCTATGTCCGTTACTGCACGCCTGACAACATATGCAAAATTTCCGGATGTTCGGTTCAATGGTTTAGGCGTGAAAAGGTAACAAACAAACTTACTTTCGCATTTATAATAATATTAGTAAGGATAGTTTATGTGCTTAATCAGCCTATAGTATATAACCATCTCGGTGAAATAGAGTGAATTGAAAAATAAAAATAGCTAAAAAGAGAATTTTACCTAGTGTCAACAGAGGGTCTGTTTACACTAGGTAAACTTCTCTTTTTAGCTATTTTTATTTTCATTATGTATATTGTATTTGTATGTATATTGCTATTTTTATTTTTCACGAAGTCGTCAACCAAGCATTCTGTACATCAAAGTAAGTAACTGTACGCAAAAATTTTATTTTTTTTGAGGGGTGAAAATCACAGTTTACGGTACTACTCAATGTAACGCACTCAAAATATTCTGCTGATGAAGGCATTGAATATTACAGGGGTCAGGGAGGGATTTAAAGTAACGTTATAACATAAAACATGTACCTATTAAAAAAAACCGGACATAGGCGAATTCGACTCGGAGAGGATACCGTACGTTAATTATCTAAATTCCTTAAGTTTTAAATCTGACCCAAAATTATTACCATAGATTTCTTATAGGTTTTCCTGTAATATCCTATAGGCAAAGATCAATTTTTGATTTTTTTCCAAAATCAATTTTCTCCTATTTTCTTAAATAACTTCAAAACAAAAAACTAAAAAAATGAAAATTTGAGATGCTCACAATGAGACCTTTTGTTTGTGATGGGAAGTCATCAAATAACTCTTCCCGCCCTGGGTGGAGTGGGAGGGAGTGTCAGACTTTTACTGACTAAAAAGACAGACAGCAAATGATCCTATAAGGGTTCCGTCTTTTCCTTTTGAGATACGGAACCCTAAAAACTTGTTGGAAAGTTGGAACTTTGACAACAATATCTCCGTAACTAGAAGGTTCCCAGGTATGGTCCAGAACAAAAATAATATCGCAAAGACGCCGACGGGGAGAACAAGTGCCTGGCTTGGAGAAGAGTCAGTTTTGTTTTGACCCACGAAATCCTCACCTTAAAAGTGAAGATATGTCCCGCAGACATCGCAGCGGCGACCATGTACCTTCCATCGGGCGCGAAGGCCACCAGTGACACAATCTGATGCGTCAGACTCAAGCGGCCGTGTCTCTTCAGGTCCGGCTCGTCAGGGTTGAAGGAGTACAGCGAGACGCCGTAGTTACCGCTCACCACCTCGCCAAAGACTGCGAGCACTGGCTCCACGGGACTCGCTGCGAATGACACGTCGTAGCCTTTCACTAGTTTCATTAGGACCTGTAAATTTTAGGGAGTTAAAAGGCAATTCTATGAGTAGTGAATGCATTCACGTACTGTCGCTCGATAGACAAACTATACAGGGTGTAAGCCCAAACTGACAGGGTGCATTCAGCTCCTTATTTTGAATCATAATCTACCGGATTTTTTCGGTTTTTTTTTTATCACATTTCAGTTACTATTCCTTTATTTTAATGTAAAATTACATTCTCTGTGCACAGCACTCCATTAACGGCTAAAGTCAAAAACCAACAATGGATGTTGAAACACTCTAACGAACGACGCGTAAAATCAGCTATTCACTTCCTGCCTAGCTAGAGACTTCATCGAACTCGTCGTCCCGCTTGCTGTCCGCTAAGTGCGTTATATTATATACGCGTTATTTTATATTATGTTTAACTGTTAACCATTATTTTATTTTATTTTCAATGCAGTTGACAGTGTCATAAATGTTTGCATGCCTAAGATAAGGTAGATTGTACAAGGCTCACCCATATTAGTGTTACATCTTATTTTATGTACCTGCAATCTATGCAAATAAATTTTACTTTACTTTACTTTACGTTATGCATAACGTTCCTGAAATAATTTCTTGTACCGGTCATCTTAGTATGATATACTGAATTCAACCCATAAGTCTGTTCCCGTCAGTCCTGTATTATCTGGTATTATCTGCTTCCCGCACTCTCTTTTCTCCACTTTGCCGGAAACTGAGTCTTACGATCATACAAATAATAAGAGGAAAAAGGGCACACTAGACAGTAAATTAGCACTAAGAATGCTGACTAGAAGTACTCACAAGACGCTGATCTTCCACCTCGTAAATACTTAAAACGCCTTTAGTGTTCATCAGGGCTATGTGTTCGAAATCGGGAGCAATCAGCTGTATCTTCATTATGTTCCTACAATATAAAAGCAACTAGTAAAGTTAATCATCAAAACTGAGTTTTCTTAAAAATGTTGTTGGTAGCTGAAATACTGAAATGATACATTTGGAAAAATAAGTGATATTCTATACCACCTTTGAAGTGTATGGAGTAACGCGATTAAAGCAGCGGTGCCGTGAATATATTTTTATATTACAAATTACTCTACCCTTTTTTTTGGGATGGGAAATCATCAAATAACCCCCCCCCCTGCTCTGGGTGGAGTGGGAGGGAGTGTCAGACTTTTACTGACTAAAACCCATCCATGTTCCTTCTTCACCCTTTGTGTTCCCGTGTTATCTATTTCGAACAGTCCCACAGCTCGGCAAAATTACTCTACACTTCAAGTGCGTTAAAGGTTAGAAGGTTACAAATAACTTAAGACGCCGGTGACGGAGGATAATTTACTCTATAAAGGGTGTGACAAAACCCTTACCTGGGAACCTTCTAGTTACGGAGATATTAGGGATCAAAGTTCCAACTTTTTCACAAGTTTTTTTTTAAATACATGTTTTTAATGAAAAAATTTTACTTTAAACACCTCCACGAGTAAGTACGGAAAGGCATAGATAGAGTTGCAGAATATATATTTTTAACCGACATTTATTAAGTATGTCTATGTTGAAACTGTTTTAAGCTTTCACGGTTTACAACGAAACTTATACTGTCTATTACGAGATATCTTCCGTGATTGCAAGTTTGTCGTTTTAAATAAATAATATGGTTTTATTTTAATAACTTATTACTGACATGGGGTGTGGGTTTAGAAAATTTGCTTGCTAGTTTTAATAACTTTTATAAATTGTGGAATAAAAATAGGTAAATACTTACTTATTATGACTATGTATGGTAAAATGTAAAGTAAAGTATAGTAAATGCCCTTGCGTTTTTCCGGTTATGTCCAATTTATCAAAATGAATCTAACATATTTTAGAATTTTTACAAGGGGTGTAAAATTCTTCTCCTCTTTCTTTCGCGACAATAGATAGATACCCATTTTGCAAAGCGAAATGGATCGGAAATCTACAAACAAAAATCATCATCTCATCATCTGCCTAGCCTTTTCCTAACTACGTTGGGGTCGGCTTCCAGTCTAACCGCATGCAGCTGAATACCAGTATTTTACATGGAGAGACTGCCTATCTGACCTCCACAACCCAGTTAGTACTGGGTAATACGATACGCCTCGGTAAGACTGGTTGTCAGACTTTTTGGGCCACTGACTACCAGTAACGACTGTCAAAGATCTACAAATGACAGCCGGGACCAACGACTTAACGTAACTGCGTCAGACTGAATGCGGAGGAAGGAAGAGCAATACAGGACGTGTAGCTCTATCTCCTTCTCACACTAATGGTATACCCCCTCACCTCCTGGTAACCAGATATTAAAATAGGAATAGAATTCCTCACCTCTGTTTGATGGTAAAGAGGTTAACTTCGATCTTCTCCTCAGAGTCACCGGTGATCTTGTAAACGAAGCCGGTTTCGGTCCACATGGTCGCCATATCGCAGACTGAATTACTGACCAGACGGGCCACCACGTCTTGAGGGACGAAGGACCACTCCACCTTCCATGTCTTGCCGTCCGGTTGTTTCTTTAGGTACTGGATGGTCAAACAGATGTAAATTGGATCTATTCATTTATAGATTCACTAGGTCTAGTTAATAGCATAGTTAGTCATTAACCTTGCGAATGGGCAATAGAATCAATTCTATTTCATTTGTTTTAGAGTTTGACGTTCAAAAGTGCCTTTTAATGGTTTAATTGAAGTACTAAGTTTGACTATACTAAGATTCAAATTTTAAGAAAATCTGCTCACTCCTTCGTCTTCCAGTCGTCGTAGGTCTGCATTCCAACTGTCATACCTGCGTCTATATGTCTATATTCTGTTACTCGCCTCTTACTAAACCCACTGGGGCACTGGATGAGATGGGGTGGTGGTATTCTTTGAGTCCGGCACCACACGAACACCACAGGCAAGTAAGTGAAAAATGTATATATCACAACTCACCCGTAAGTTCTCATCAGGTCCGTAGATGAGTAAGCCGGTGAGGAAGGAACATAAGCTGGTTTGGCGTTTGCCTTCTATGGTCTCGTCTGACCACTCCAGTACTTTGTTTAATCCAATACCATCGGAGCTCATCTGTAGGATCGAGAGCAAGGAAAGTGTTTCAGAAGTTTTTACTAGTTTTAGTACGGTTGCAGCGCGCCTACTGGCGCATTAAAGTCTTAAATTCATTTATTTGCATTACAATGCAAAGACTTTTCAGAAGATAGAATGATAGATGGAACCCGGGTGAATATCGCATCTTCAATCATCTTTTCGGTTTCATCATGATTTTTTCTTTTACCGTTTTGAAAGAATGACATTCGAACGTGATCCACGACACGTAAGTCGACACTATTATCACTTTGCCACTACTGCTTAATATTTCCAAAAAAAGACAAAAGCTACTAAATTACACAATTACTAAAATGGTCACAGAAAAAATAGAACAAAATATTACACTTACACTGAACAAGTTAGCCTTAGGATCTATAACATACAGCGTGCCGTCGAAGCCCCAGCACACACCAGAGAGCATAGCTTCCGAGATCTCCCAGCCAACGATCTCCTTTCTCGGCCTCTTCAGAACGAAGCACTTTTTGTAGCAGCGCGCCACCTCCCACACGTTGAGGCCTTCGCCCCAGCACTGGCAGATCAGCATGTGCGTGCGACTGGCCCTGGACATTTAAAACAGTCTTAAAAGGGACTGGCCTATTGATGTGAACCGGCATCACATATTTCAGGGCTGTGCTTGTTACACCGTAGACTTCGTCAACCGCTTTCCATCACGAGAGCTCCGAGGTCATGAGCCGGCCCATTATACAATGAAGAAGATTGGCTCAAAAAGGATGAATCATGTAGCTAAAACAGTTAGTATCTATAGGTCGTAAAGTCACCATAGCAACAAAAATTTTTTTTTTAATTAAGTGTATTTTTATAAAAAATTAATTAATTAAAATTACTTGACCCACAAAATAAATACTGGCTAAAGGTTTAAAAAGTAAAAAAAGTTTAAAAAAGTAAAAGTAAGTAAGTAAGTTCAAAGTTTGTAAAGGTTTTATGCAAAATGTCGCAAGAATATTTAGAACTATAATAATTTCGTAAAAATAAAAACACAGAAAAAAATTTTTTTTTCGTTGCTATGGCGACTTTACGACTTGTAGAAGTTACTCTTGAAATATTTCGTGTTTAAAAAGTTAGACCCTATATATGCAGATTCTGAAAAAATTGCTAGCAGGTGAGTAACTCGTTAAAATCAATTTACAAAAGCTGAGAGAGACTATTGCCCAGCAGTGCGTGTAGGCAATGGATGACGACGGTGAATTAAAAGCTAATGAAAGTACATAATTATATGCATTTGCATAACCTGACTCGTCTTACAAAGCAGAAAAGAGGTAATGTGTCAAGTAATGCAAGGCACTTATTGTACTACTTAAAGCAGAACTTTTTATGTCTTAATATTATTTTGCACAACAGCGAAATAAACTTCATTTTGCAGAAAATCTTTGGCAGACACTAATTTATGAATGCAATAAATGATTATGATTATGTGTGGTGACCACTCACAAGTACATTTGCTTTCGATACAGGACGCCCGTCTTGACTCGGTACAGCCGCTGGTTGGTGCGCCAACACCACACCGTCAACACATAGTTGGGGAAGCCAGTGAACCCTGCTATCAGGTCGCCTTCCATCATGACAAGTGCCTTGTACCTTTTTGTGTCCGTTTCTAGAAATATAGATATAGAAGTGGAACATGGTTAATTCAAAGTTGCTCATCCTCTGTTGACGAGGGAGGATTCTCCGACCAGACGGGTGATGTGTCCTGTGTGAGCCCGACTGTCTGACTGTTGTAATTTTGTAAATCCCTGAAAATCTCGGAGATAACTCTATTTGCATGATATACATTCAGTCGAAAAAGTATCAGGAATGGATGATTTGTTTATGATTCCAAATTCAATTTTTAGTTTTTTTTGTTGTTAGATTGCCACAACTGTTTTCCATTTTGGCGCGGAGTTTGAGTTGCATCTGTTATTTAGATTAAATACAGTGCGGTTTTTAGTTAGATCAATCTAGTGTGTATTGCGAATTTTAGAATGGACAAAAACATCGAACAAAAATTTTGGCTTAAATTTTGCATCGCCAATGGAATTTCGTGTTCGGAGTCCCTGAAATTTTTTTTTTAATAAAAACGTTGCCCCGCATTAGGAATTTTTCCTGTATCGTGGGTGTGTTTACAAACATTTAGAGTCACATACACAAACAGCCAGACCCGGAACAACTACCTGTAGGCCATACAAATATTTTGTTCCGTGCGGGGATGGAACCCGCGACACGCAGCGCAGCAGTCAATCGCTCAGCCACTGCGCCAACCGCGCCGTCAAATGTTACAGAAGGCTTATCGACTTTATCAAAAAGACGTGCTTATGAGCGGTACAAAGCGTTCAAACGCGGTCGAGATGTGATGGAAGATTTATCTCGCTCTGGTAGGTCATCAACGTCTTCAACTGAAGTTAACATCACAAAATTGAAGGAAATAGTGACTGAAAATCCTCATTCAAATTTGAGAGAGATTAAATAAGCACTTGGGTATGAAACATATTCCCGCTCGGCTAGTCCCAAAAGACCTGATTTTTTTCCAAAAACTCAATCGCATAAGAATTAAATGCTAGAACGAGTCAATTCCGACCCAACGTTCATGAAACGCATTGTCACTGTTGACGAGACGTGGGTTTACGAGTTTGACATGCAAACTAGTCATAGCTTCGGAGTGGCGCCTTCCAACTGAACCGAAACCGAAAAAACCACGCCAAAGTCTTGTTGACCGTTTTCTTTAACTATCGCAGTGTTGTGCACTCTGAATTCTTGCCGGAAGGTCAAACAGTAAATAAATAATATTATTTGAGCGATATGCGGCGTTTAAGAGAGCAAATTTGACGAAAAAGGCCAGATTTGTGGAAAGAAAATTCTTGGATTTTGCACCACGATAAGGCGCCTTCGCACAAAGCCATCTTAGCGAACGAATTTTTGTCCAAAAACTCAACAAATACCATCGAGCAACCACCTTATTCACCAGATATGGCTCCAGCCGACTTCTTTCTTTTTCCTAAACTCAAATTACCACTTCGTGGCACCCGTTTTCATTCGGTAGAAGACATAACGGAGAATTCGCGGCGAGAACTGAAGGCAATTCCGGAAAAAGCATTTAAAAAAGGTTTTGGTGAATGGATTATTCGTTGGCGTAAGTGTATCGTTTCTGAAGGTGAAGGAGCCCAAGCGGGGATTTTGGGATTTACTCGAGCGCGGCAGAATAACATAAGGGGGGCAACCTTTCACCATACCTGAGCCGATTTTTTGTTTTTTGTTTGAAAGAGTGTACTCCCAAATTGGTCCCATAGAAATATTGTCATGATCTGATCATGGACTTCGGAGATATGGAACGGAAGTCTTCAATAATAGACAGCAAATCTGTCGTGATTGCTGCAATCGCTTGGATGTTTATTATTTTGCCGTTGCTACTAGTTGTTACTTTACGATTCTGCAATGCTCACCTTTGATTTCGGCCAGTTTTGTGAACGACGGATACATTACAATGAATATCCTTGGATTTAGCACTTTCTCAGCAAAGGCAAACATCTGAGAACGGTGACCTGAAATAAACATAATATGGTACTTATGGATTATTGGTATGGAATGCATTATTTTGAATGTGAACGAGTTGCGATGGGAGACCGAGGACTTATCTTCTTATTTATTATAAACTAACTTTTGCCCGCGGCTTCGCTCGCGTTAATTTAGAATTTGACAATCAATTCACCCGAATTACTAATGTACTCTGATTGTAAAGACACTTGGCGCCATCTATTATCATAAGAACGTTATTGTTGTTTACCTCGGGAACAGTACTTTTTTTGGGATGAAAGCTACCCTATGTCCGTTTCTGTACACCTGACAACGTATATATAAAATATCAGGATGATCAGTTCAGTGGTTTAGGCTTGAAAACGTAACAAATAAACAAACTTACTTTCGCATTTATAATATTAGTAAGGAGTAAGGATATGAAAGTAAACTCCTTCTATCGGTCTGTCACGTCTATTCATACTGCGTATTTTTTTCGGCGCAGATGACGCGTGTTCAACGAGCTTTAAAAGAAATTGTCGCATCCAGTAATTAAACCTTAGCACACGTTCTGAAATTCAGTGGCGCCGTGCATGCGCGTCATGTTCATCATCATCATCATCATCATCCTACAGCAATCCACTGCTGGACATAGGCCTTTTGAATCGCACCACCCTCATTCTCAAAGATATTGACAAGCATTTGCCCCTTATGATTTCTACTGCCAAACCCGTACGATCCTACTACCAATTCTCTCAAATTCTGTACTCCCAGTTTAGCGTTAAAATCCCCTTGAGAACGTTGTAGTGGGTCTTTCCTTTACCACGTAGTTAGAGTGTGCAAAGGTCGGTGCGAGACTTGAACCACCTTGGGGCTCTCGGTTAGCTTCACTATGAGGTACTGGAAACTACCACGTTGTCACAAAGGGATTTGTGTACCAAGAACCCGACTCCGCCTTGGGATAGCTGGGCTCTCTTCAACAGTGTACAATGTCGTCGGTTGGGACAACACTGACATTGAACGCAATGCTTGCGCGCCCTTGAATCGAATCAAAAAACGCGCGTCTGCAGCGATGCAAACGAGCTTGAAACGCGCTTCTAGTGAACGTTTTTATAGTTTCGTATGCGCATTTAAATCGATACAAACGCAACAATCTGCTTTTACGGCGCCGTAAACGCAGATTCGTGAAACGCGCGTCGTCAGCGCGTATAAAATACGCCGTGTGAATACGCTCGGCGGTAGAACGAAATTGTGGTGAAAGATACACAGGTAAATAACCTGAGTTAGGACGCTGACACGTAGGCAAAACCGTGCAAAAGCCTGTTAAAATTAAATTTGAGCTCCAGAAGTCCAGATTCATGCTTAAGCAACGTTGCCTGCCTGATATCGGCATTCCCCAACTCCTACTGAATCTGTAAGTATCGAAGTGCCACATTATTTACCAGCTAAAGCATCCACTCCATCTCCTTTCTCCTGATCGTTGGCTAGGTAAACAGTTTCAGTGTTGGTCTTGTAGTTAAAGAAAATGATGTAGATGTCGTTAGCGACGGCGAACACATAATTGCCCACGAACGTCATCACGTCCAGGCACTGGGGGTTACACCATCTGAAAATGCAGAAAAAATATACAAAATAAAACGCCACGTCTTTTTTTTCCGAAGAGGTGTCCAGACGTTGCAGACCGAGGAGAAGATGGCGTGACGCCTTGGATGGCTTTCTAGTTAATCGGTGAGAAGAGGCGCAGCAACGTAAAAAGTGGAAGGAATGGGGGGAGGTTTTTGCGCAGAAACCAAAAAAGAGGTGTCCGTAGAGGTGGCCCAATAGTACCTACATTCACATCTTGTCCGGTTTCGATGAAGGTTCGGTTACGATAAAGGCTTAGTTAGATTCATAAGTCGAGCAAAGAGGTAAATAGGCTTTATAAAACAGCTTTAGAAGTTCGACTGGCATTAGGCGTTGTAGCAGTTATATCTACATACATATTTAGACTCCAGTCCTTCTCCCCATAGCAGTAGGTTGAAACTACGGAACACCACCTGCTGCGATCCTTACATAGATACTCTTTTCTGGGTATGGTAGGTGAGTACCTACCTATGTCATACCAGTATTCAGCAGCGTCCGGTACGACTGGAAGCCGACCCCAACATAGTTGGGGAAAGTCTAGGCAGCTGGTGATGGTAGGTAAGGATTGCAAAGAGGTTAAATAAGTAAAATGACACTGAATGACTGCCTTCATCCTCATTGGTCTTGTGTGACTCAAGTGCGGCTGCTGAGGGCTGTCAGTGATGTCATAGGAAGAATCCCTACACCGCGCACCGGCCAGGCGTGGTTGCATCATTACAAAGTAAGTTTTCGGTCACGGTGGCCCATCTCAGCGGAGATTAGCCATCGCTGCGGGACATATTACAGTGCACAAGTGTGTGCGCAAGCTCAAGCACTCACTTTTACTTTACTCTCATATTCTGTTGGTACGGCAATCCGACATGACCGAAGAGAGATCATGCGCGTACCAACGGCTTAACATGCTTTCCGAGACACGGAGAAAGAAGTACCAAATGCATTTTTCGATGTATGTACAAGTAAGTATACGGGCATGTAGCTGAGTGCATTTAGCCAAAAAATACTCAAGAGGTGAAACGAAGTTTAGTGGTCGGATTTTCATGAGACTTTTTTTATCGATTTCCTAGAACGGAGAAGCAAGTTAAAAAAAAAAATCTCGACTTTTTTAAATTTTTGTCCTTCTTGATTTTTTTTTCGTTTATGAAAAACTTGAAATTCAACAAATTTATCTTGTGGCGTAATAGTGTAACCTATGTGCATCCATTAAACGCCAATAAAGAAAAGTGACTAAAAATTAATTCGTAAAAATCAGAAAACCGTAATTCGTAAGGAAGGATCATTTTATTTTTCAAAATGTTGTTATGTAACTCAATGTACAAATTATTCATGAAATACTCATTTAAATAGCTATCTAATCAGGCATAGTAACTAGAAAAATATTTAAGGTTAAATATTAGTTATTGCTGAAAAAGTAAAACAAGACAAGAAGTATCTATCGCTAAGAATCGGGAGCGGTTTCGGTATCAGTATTGGTATTGAATGGGGCGCAGAGATCCAAGCTTGCATCTAATCCTAGATAGCAATTGTGAGTAATGGTTACGTCATTATTACGATTAAGTTTGCCCAGGAACACTACTCTTGATAAATGACTTGTGTCTCAAAACCTTGAACGGCATGAAATTTCTAAAATAAAAATTATTTTTTAAATAAGTTTGATGATTATTTATAATGGGATAGTTTTTTGAACAATAATTAGTACTTTTAAGTTTCCGACTATAAAGTTCGCCATGGTTTACTCTACCGCCTGTCAATACTAGGGATGTCCATTTTTTCTATTGCGGGTAATGTGCCTACCTACATAAAATAAAATTACATCGATTTTCTATGGATTGTTCAATCTTTTATTGTAAATTAATCAATTGTACTTGCTGGTATTTCTAATAACAGTGGTTGTCAACGACGGCATGGGCGCCAAGTGGTATTCGTGAAATACCACTGGCTGGTTTGCGGAAATCGATCGAAAATCAATATTTCATCAGTACAGGCACAACCTTATTTGACATTTATTGTCAGTCTGTCATATTTTTGCAATACAGTATGACAGTTTTGGTACGTTGTGCGTCGAATTGAGCCCTCCGCTATTGCTGCCAACCCATCGAAAATAAACATACTATTTATACTAGATTATTATTTATTTTGTTATATGTTTTGCCTTTGTATTTATAAGTTTGTTAGTTTATTGTTTTAAGAAAACCATATAAGGTATATTATTTTTTTAAAGTTCTGTTTTATGTATTCAATTTTCTCTTCTTCTTTTACACACTATGTCTACATCTCTTTTTTTATTATCTCCTCTCGCAGGTATGCTGGAAGAGATTTCTTTAGAAATAAGCATCACCTTTGTACTATTTTCTGTTCCTTCTTCTTTTCTGTATTTAGTGTGTACATAAATTGTTAAATAAAAGAAATAAATAAATACTTCCAAAGCCGCTGCAACATGTGTGTTGTTTATTACATTTTTGTGTTGTGATCATGGCGAAATCGACTGTGGTGCGATATCTGAACTGCTCTTTGAGATTAACGCCACTTATGCGCAGACTCATATTTAGTAATGATTTCTTCCATGCTCTGCGATTTCATGAAACGCGGGAATAAGATTTTAAAGCAACGAAGATGCTCAAAATCTAAATCTTTAAGATTTGTTGAGGTAGTCACAGATGTACCACCAGTAACTGACCACCTGACATAGCTAAACCGTTGCAGATTTTTCACCAATGTGCTTCAAAGACACAAAGCTGTAAACCCATTTAATAAGGATTTCCGTGACAAGGTTGCCGTAATTGATAATACTGGACAGCTATGAAATATAAAAATGTGAAACTTTTGATGAAAAATGTAACAATTATTATCAAGAAAAATACTATAAATTAAATTAGAGAACCTAATTATTTGATTTTCTTGCATTAAAGTTGGGATTACAGAGACATCTATCGATAATTATGAAACTAAGTAAATTTATTTATCTCTGTAAGAAAAAGTAGATGGCGACTCTTTCTTTACTGAAGTTGTGTTTGTGTAACTGTCTCCCCCCTGTTTAGTTGTCACTCGAGCCTCTTAGTTGATTCTAGTTAGTTGCGGTGCTTATATTTTTTTATTCGTCCTAAAATAATGACTCACGCAGGGCCTTGCTATACAATGATCATTGGGGTACCCTGACGTTCCGTTACCTCCATCCACGCGACAAAGTCTGAATTCTGACTGATGGCAGCGAGCGGTACTCGGCTAGTTTGAATATATGCCATGTCGGTGCCGTCTTCAAATAATGTCCTTGTCTTAGATGATTTCAAGTAGGTTCACAATAATTAATTAAAAACACAGTTTTATTGAAGGCTAAAGGATACGATACTATCATTCGTACGGCATTATATAGGCTACGGGTACATACATTAATGAGTGCCTTACATAAGTAGATAGGTACTATTCTAAACCTGTTTCCCTGTGTGTGCGTTAAAAAAAATATTGTGTTGTACAAAGTTATCTAACTACTACACGTTGATTTAGGTATTGTTCCAAGCTGAGCATGAAGTTATCGAGCCTGAATATTTTATTATCAGAAGCTAGCTCCATCACTGTTCCCCGTTCAAGTTGTATTTTTTAAAGTTGAAAATAGGTACCTGACTTTAGGTTGGAATGCCTCTCCTTCGATAACTTCTGCTTCTTCTACGTCTGCCATTTTTCTTTTAAAATAAACGACTTTTGACTACAAACAGTTGTTTTTAATTTTATTAAACGCAACAACGCACAAAACTGCGACCTGTGAAATTGTTTTAATAACAACAACAAAATGCTTGTTACCTAGCAACAATTATTGTCGTGTTTTGTTATTTTACCGAAAAAAGGTAGGATTCATACTAACATTAGCACATTTTCTCATGTGAATATTTTTATATTATTTTAATATTTTTTCTCACCAACTTTGGTCTAAACTAAATTAATCTTTTACACAACTCAAACCCAGTTACATACAACGGAACGTAATCGTATATCGTATCTGTCAAAGTTCTGAACCACGGATGGGCAGTGATTTATGATTTTGATAAGAAAGACAGAAAATAGTATTAGAAATGTGTATAGTGTATGATTTTCTAGGGCAGTTTAATTGTATAAAATGTGAAAAGTGTCAGTGTAGTAATTAAGCCACCATCATGTAAGTTACGGCGATTTGCGTAGCCTTGTAATTGAGTGATGTTTATTTTCGTATTTATTATTATTAGTTATTTTGGAAGGTTTTATTATTGTTTGAGTGTTTTTACGTGTTATGATTGTGTTCAGGGAGAACTTCACCGGGTCTGAGGACGATCCGGTGGCGCAAAGATGGAATTCGTCGTCGATAGACTTCGCGGAAATAACAATGGACAGAAACTTTGCCCTGCTGCTCGTGTCGCTAATATCTGCGATACTATGGATCGTTTACATAACGTACTACAACAGCCGCGTGCTGGGCTACATCCTCACCAGACTCATCAACAAGTTCTACTTCCAAGATGACAATTTCAAAATAGGTGAGTGACCCAAATATTTATATTTCATAGTTCATGTTCATGATCAAACTATATTTGGTTACTAGGTCAGGCTCTTATTCATTCATTCTAAGCAGTAATTTCAAAAACGTAATATTCAAAATTATCACATGCTACAACATCAATTACTAAAATATTCAAATGTCCACTTTATAGGTTAATAATATTCAATAATTTCTTATCAATGTCGTTTTTTGAGCATGTTTTTACTACCATTGGCATTGAAACACTACAGTGCTGTGTAGATGATTCAATAGTTGAATGTTTAGATAATCAGAGTATGAGATTATCTGAGAGATAACAGATAGTATAAATCATGAGGCAATGGAATGTAAAATGATTTATTTTGACCAGTAAACAAAATGTATATCAAAAAGGTGATCGCTTTTTCTTAAATTTAACTTTTTCTTGGCTGCTGCAGTACAATTATTAACAAACAAGTCTCACATTATTAGTAGTAACTGTTTGGTTGATGATGAAAAATCTAATTAAATTGGGCACAAAAACTAAACTAGAAAGCAAATAATGAAATAATTATGATCATGACAACTCTACAGGAATCAGTTTATTTATTTATTAAAACTTTATGCACATAATGTACAAAGGTGGACTTAATGCCTTGGACATTTTCTACCAGTCTAACTTAGGGTAATGCAGAGACAAAACAGTAGGTGCAATAGTACAGAAAATTTCCAAAAATAAAATATAATGATAAATACATACATACAAAAAAAAATATATACAAAGTAAAGAGATATAAAAAATACATAGACGAAGAACAACAACAAATTAATTGTGAGACGAGTTAAGTCAATGAATTGTTCCATAGTTTGATAAATGCGAATGAATTCCTAATTTTACAGAAGAATTTTACAACTTTTAAGAATGAAGATCATTCTTAAAAGTAAATATTTAAATAGGTAAATATTATTTGCAGGGTGCTTATTTACATTAGATTACCAATTTCCACTCTAAAAGTTATTTAGAGGATGCAGTCACATTATTCAGAGAGATAGCAAAACATGCTGTTATTATCACTAGTATTTATGATTGCAAAATGAGTCAACCTGTCAATTCCTCTATCATATCATATGTGTATACTAATAACTTAAATACTACTTTTAAACTACTTGCCCTGTTACTGCATTTGCACTTTCATGAGAAGTGTTGTGTTAAGCAGTATTCTCAAATTTATCACCTTCATTTGTTATTAAGTTACTGTCACAGCTGGTACAATGGTGACGAATTTGTATGATAAAATTCATTGAAGGGCAATTATAAATAAGACAATCTATACCTAAACAATTCCTCTTATTTAACAGAAACGAATAAGGACCGTCTTTGTCACATTTTTTTTGTTTACCTAAAAAACCCTGACCATATTTTGCCGCACCAGAAACTGCAGAATGTTATGAGCTTACAATTTTGCTTATCAGACAGTGTATACAATATCAAATGTATCAATTTTATGCTGACATTGACACGCAGCGAATGAATAAAATATACAATTTTAAGTCAACGATCAGTAGTCGCATAACACCGTTTGGGCTAACAACAAAAGACTCATTCGCCGCGAGTCGATCACTTATCAGTTTTGGGTGTTCTTTCAATACGATACGATTTCACTCATTCTACCTACTACTACTATCATTTAAATGTACCTTACCCGTACAGACAGTAACAATGTTATCAAAACATTAATCCATCTGAGAAATATTATGAGTATTTATGAATGAATCTTGTCAGTCACACAAAAATAATGAATTAAAAAGCCTCCATGACAGACTTTAAAAATACACTGTGATGATGGTCTTATCTTAAACAAAAAGAAAATGAAACAAAAAGTGACCGTGCTTCACTTTTAACCTAAACATGTCAGTTTTAACTTTTACATTTTCTAACTGAGCCTATTTTGCGTAGTACCTAGAAACGTCACTATGAAAAGGCATCCATGTGGTCATGGATTTAAGGTTGATAATTTACTCAACAACATTTTCTCTTCCACTTGCAGGTTCCTTCACACTCAATGCCTTGTCTGGTAAGATAATGTTCCGGGACATCGTGTACATTAACTATGACTACACGCTGCGGATACAGGACGGATACTTGATATTCAGGTGGTGGAGGTCCTATGTGCCTAAAGATGTCTCTGAAGGTATGTTATATGGTATAAAACTAGCAGTTTACCTTGTTATGTCTATTTTGAACAAGTTATTTTAAACATCTGTGAAGTAAAACATACCATTAATAGAAACCGATACGAATATGAAAATACTACTTGTTGTCACATAAGTATGGATAAAGGCAAGAGAATGATAATATTAACTGTTGTTATATATATATTGTGCTATTAATAAAGCGCTTGTCACCTCTCAAGTGGTCAAAGCATCCTTATATACAAGTTTCTGACCATAATATTAAGCTAATTGGCACTTTAAAAGGTTTCAGCTAATTAGCATCATAATTAGGGACCTAATGGGCTTAACAGAATATATTATTTAATGTGACTCATTTACTCTTGCACTCAAAATAGATTGTTTTCAATGTTACGTTAATCATCCATCCTTGTACTACAGGAAAATGATCAGAGTCAATACTTTGTACCTACAGTTAGATAATGACAGGTGCGCTTCGGTAATAATCCTGTTAATAACTAAAAATAAATTATAAAAAATAAATAAAAACTGGCAACCCCGTACGTCAAACATCTGTTAAATCGTCGAAATTTCTAATTTTAATATTAATATTGGCTGAAATACAAAGTTCTTTACAACAGTTATAGATTAAACGGGAAATATTCCAGGGTGACAGTCTGAGCCCACTTTGGTTCTGTCTAGCCCTGAATCCTCTGAGCACATGGCTGGAGGATTCAGGTCTAGGTTACCGGTTAGGAGAGGTGGCCAGGTCATATCTCACCTTCTTTACATGGATGATCTGAAACTCTTTGCTCCCAACACATTGCGACTGATGGAGCTACTGAAAGTAACTGAAAATTTTAGTAGCGCCATCAGGATGGAATTTCGTGTGGACAAATTTGCAGTCGTGTATGTAAAGCCAGGGGAGATTATGGAATCCGAGGGAGTTCAGCTCTCGGATTCCTTACACCTAAGATCCCTCTCCTCATCCGAAAACTAAAAATATTTGAGTATGTTAGGCATTAACGTAACTGACATGAAGCAATCTTTGAGAGAGCGCTTCTTCGGTCGCCCGAAAAAGTTATTAAATAGCCTTTCAGGCGGGATCAAGGTGCGCGCCTTCAACGGTTGGGTCATGCCGGTTTAAATGTACTCTTTCGGCATACTCAAATGGACTCAGAACGAACTCGATGCCCTGGATAGGAGAGTTCGTACACTGCTGACCGCAAACCGGATGCATCACCCACGATCATCGGTGATGAGGCTGTACATCCCGCGGAACTCGAGGCTTTTTAAACGCGAAGACCCTTCACAACCGCGAGATGTGCAGTCTCAGAGAATATTTTTTAAAAGCTGAGGTGGGTATGCACCGAGTTGTGGTCGCAGGGGACAAGGGACACCCCGCTGTCCATGGCTGAAAAGAACTGGCGCAAACCTATAGTACTTACTACCGATGACCGCAAGGAAGTATGGCAAGGCAAGGAGCTTCACGGACGCTTCTACCAGGCTCTTCATGGGCCTGATGTAGATTTTCTAGCGTCCGTGTCCTGGCTACGTTTCGGCGACCTCTTTGGGGAAACTGAAGGTTTTGTCTGTGTGATTATGGACGAAGTTATGTTGACGAACAACTACCGGAAGTGTATTATGAAGGACAGGACGGTTGACGTGTATACTGTGTATAGGGCATGTCACCTTCCGGGTGAGTCCATTAGATATACTGTTTCCGGTTGTTCTCGTCTAGCTAATGGCGAGTACTTGCACAGGCACATCCAAGTAGCCAGCATTATTCACCAGCAATTTGCCTTTAAATGTAAACTTGTGGAATCTGAGGTACCGTACTACAAGTATGTGCCCGAGAGTTCTCGAGAAAGACCATGTCACGCTGTACTGGAATCGGCCTATCATTACTGACAGGACTATTGACGCTAATAAGCCTGACATAGTGGTGATAGACCGATCAGCGCGCCTCGCAGTGATAGTCGATGTTGCCATCCCGTGACGAGAACCTCGTGAAAGGTGAGAAAGAGAAACAAATAAAATATCTTGACTTGGTACACAAGGTTGTCGACATGTGGAATGTGAACTCGGCTATCATTGTGCCGATTGTCGTGACGGCCAATGGCCTTATTGCCAAGACGAGGTTCATGTCTCTGGAGTCCTAACCACCGGTAGCTTGGACCCTGCTCCCGACTCCGGCGGACCACTATTTTTTAAGGTTTTTATATGTTTTTTTAAGAAATATTTAGAAATGTAAAAAATGTGCAGATAAATAAATAAAGAAAAATAATATAATAATTAATTATTTAGCGCGAACATCACGTCACAGAGTGACTCCTCACAGAGGCAATTCTTCAAATTTTTGTCCAGTTGCGGAATGTCATCTCAAAAGATTTTTAGAATTAATATTAATAGTAAACATAGTCTAATAATTCATGGCGTTACAAAGCCCTTGACTACTTGTATTAGACCTCAATATCGCACGTTCGTATTTCCGAAGGTAGACACGATGATTGCCGAAGCGCATACTTTTCCTTGTAGAACAACCTACTAATGAAGTCACCTGTTATATTTCACAGACTTATCGCACTCGGATACCCGGCTGTCAATCATGCTAAACGGTTTCGAGCTACATTTCTATAATCGCTGCGACTTATACAACGAACTCGAGAAAATATTTGGTCTTGAGCCTGTTATCAAACAACAGAATGATGACGATTATACGGATAGAGATAAAGCTATGAATGATGCCAATGAGAAGCGGAGAAGGGCGCAAGAGACGGTTAGGTCAGAGGCTGCTATGGCAAGAACATGGCGAGATCTCATCCCCGTCATCAAAATTGATATCTGCTCCGGTAGAGTGGTCTTCGGTAACAGATTAGTCCCAACAACATTGTCCATAAGTGTAGAAGAGTCCCACTTAGTGTACAGTACAAAGCCACCCGCCTCAAGCCTTGACCACCTAATGCACTTTGTCAAAGCCAAAGCAGAGAATTGTAAAGTGATGCTCGCCCCCAGTCCTAACTACACATCGATGGTCGATGAACCGCCGCGGTATATGGGAGAGGGATTCGTCGTAATGAGCTCCAACTATATCGAGGTGTACTTCTATATGGATGAACCAGGTTTGGTGCCGGAACAACCTGTTCTTCTCCAACTAGCCAATGGAGATATAGTAGAGTCAGCACCTCCAATATGGGGTGTTGACATAAAGTGTGGTAAAGGCACAGATTTCAGCTATGGGCCCTGGGCAGACAGGCAGAGAGACAATCTATTCAAATTCTTCTTCCCACCGAATTATAAAAACTTAGAAGTAACGCCTCAGCCTAAACCTGGAGACATAAGACAAACACAGTCCTTTGATATACGATTATCAACTCTAAATGAAGCTACCATAGACATTCTGTTCACGAAAAATAAGGAAACAAATGCGGTGCATATAAATATTGGTGCAGGTTCATACCTTGAAGTAACACTTCCATGGATCGTGTTACAAGATGGATATACGACAAAAATTACAGGGCAGCTATTACATTTAGAAGCCACAACAAGTCTTCAGTACAGAAGTTTGGCTGAAAGTGAAACATTGGAGTACACAGTCAAATGTCACTATCCTCTCGTTTGGAACCATCATCAATGTTGGCAGTTAAGTCTGACAGGTTGTAAAGCCACAACACACCTGGTCTACACACACATAGATTTCTTCCAAGATCTCATAAATGATTGGTCGACGAAAGCTCGGCCGGATATTCTACACTTTGTACCTTATACCTGGAAGATATCTCTACTGCTCAAAGAATGTGAAGTTGTGACCGTGAGCAATCAATACAACTGGATAGACTGCAGTTCTACCAATCAGGAAAATAACCACGTCGCCTTCTGCGGAGATCTTCTCGATGTTTCTTTTGATTTACCGTTCGTCGATTTCTTGCCAGATTTCATCCCACTAAAGATCTGGGTTCAAGGTGAAGCTGTTGACATGAGTCTCTACTTGCCCGAAGTAAACACGTCAAAGTTACTTCTGCTATCACTGGACAAGAATATGAAGTTAGTCCCCTGCAGACTAAAAGCTTCGAAATGGAGAAGAAAATGCGTTAAGTCGCAAGGTTGGGTAGACTGTTGGTCCGTTCCTATTGTCGCCCTGAGTGTAAGATATAACTATCACCCCATTCCACCACTAGGCCCTGAGCCCCAAGCAGACATTACCACACCAGAGAAAGAAGAAATTCTGTTATCACCGATGAGAATACCAAGGATGAGGAAACAGCCTCAAATCAACTGGACCTTAGACGGTAACAAATTCGACAGAACAACACTGCCGCCCGACAAAGTAAGCGTAGAACTAGAAGTAGGACCTTCCATCCTTCTGGCCTATGGAACTATCATCACAAGCTTTATGAATTTATTAGAAAATATCTTTGGTGAAGACCAAACATTCACTGACATGCAAAAATCTCCAAGTGCGGAAACTTTTTACTGGTCCAGTGATAATGCGAAAGCCAATGATAAAAGTAGTGTTAATCAACATACTGAGATATCAATGGACGACTCCACAGATTCAAGTAAGGGTCCTTTTGACCCACGACACTACAGGCCCTTAGACGTCACAGTGTCGATCATCATCCATGACATACAGGCGCACTTAGTTAAGAACTGTAGTGAAAGTGAACCGCCTTGTCCAGTCGTGCTGATAGAACGATTTGGATTTGAAATGGACAAAAGCTTTAGAGAGACCAAACTCCAACTCCTATTGAGTCCTTCAATATTAGTATCGGCGAATAACCTTTCGCGATCTAACACAACGAACTCGGGTGCCTTGTATCAAGGTCATCTGATGCTCTCGTCTTTCCAACTACGAGGTAATGGTTTCTTCAGTGACACCAACCGAAATGTCGAAGAGGATACTGTAGAGTATGCGTGGATGATGGAACTTCAACTAGGTCAACTAACTGGGCGCCTAACCTTAACCCAACTGTACCAAATAATATCGTCTTTAGAAACGTTTTTGCTTCTCATTTGCGATAGTGAGAATGAATTAGTGCCGCCTAACCCCGCTAGACAGTGTCATCATGGAATGAACAATGTGATGTGTCAAGAAACAGACCTCACTTTGAAATACAGGTGCCCAACAGCCAATGAAATCAAATACAAGATGATTCGAGTCGCTATCGATCTCATTGATGTGTATATCGCAGATACAAACACTACCCTTCAGTCATGGATTTCTCCGGTCAGACTAAGCTATTGCAATTTACACGGTTCGGGTTTCGGCACTGGCGTGACCGGTTTGTTGCCAAATATAAAACTAGCTCTCTACACACAAACAAACATGCAAACGAACACTCACCATCATTCTAATGGTAGTAATACTAGTCAGAACAAACCGCCTGAGAGTGATAACTGGGTCGGTGTCGGATCGGTCGCCTTAGGACCTTTGCTAATCGAAGCTGCGTCATCGCTGCCCCAAACACCGAAAAACCTACACTTAGTTCAACAGAAGTTCTTGAAACTTCACGATGATAAGACGAAAAGACTTTGGTTCTTGTGGCCAGTTGAAGGGAAGAGTTCGCAGTGCGGTTGTACCGGAGGTTGCGCGTTCTTTGGGTCTAATAGAAACGGGCCTAACTTCTTGAAGCCAAACCCTAGCGATTTGAATGAAGGTATCAATGTGGCCATGTTTAATGTCATTGAGACGACGCCGGGAGAGTATGGGTACGGGCAGAGTCTATTACATTCAGGACAGCTTGTGTTTCATACGCCTCCATACAACAGCTTAAACGTGTGTCTTCAGCCTACCAATGTGGCATCTTTAATACCATCACCTTTACCTCAAAACTTGAACAAGTCTCCTCAAAGCGCCGAACGTCGCAGCCTAACCAGAAGATTTTCCTACACAAGTATGAGCAAAGGAAGTAACAACTTACTAGTATCTAGTACTAAAAGCGATGTTCCATACGCGCGCTTAGTAGATTCCTCCGTGCCTTTGGGGAATTCCAAAATTGACAGCGATTCGAAACTCAACAAGAGTATTCTAAACGTTCCTCAGATGGAGAGCAGCGTTTCTGATTCGAAGCTAGCTCTTAGTTGTGGGGTTAAGGACAATGCTAATATGACGGGGAAGAAACCGGCTCAGGGAGAAGAGTCCTTTGTCGTTCCGAAAGTCCCTGTGAGGAGTGTTGCGGTATCCGAATCGCATTATTCATTAAACTCTCAAGTACCGCCGGAAGATACTTTGAACCAAGAAGTGCAAAGAACAATGTCCATAACAAGCGAGAACCATTCCGAAGCGTTCTTCTCCGCTGATGAAGATATGTTCCCAAGTCGGTCTTCAAGCTTGAAGCATTCGTTTGGCAGTCGCCATAGCAATCCTAGAGACAAGAGCTCCTTTGGTATAAACGACATAACCAATGAGAAATGGTCTAGTTCGGCGCCTAAATCTGAGGCAGTAGACATTCCGGATACGATAAGCAATATAAGCACAGGAGTCCAGCCTGATTCAGAAAGTGGTTCGGTATCATCAACCTCCTTTATCTCTGCGATATCTTCGCAAGAAGACATGACGCTGGTCAACCTTCACATGCAAACCAACAAGCCCATAGTAGACTCACCTCTTTTAATGGCCAGTTACATGCATAACTTGCCCCAATACAAGTGCCCTAACTGGTCTTCTTGTTCTCTACCTAGTGGCAGTGACGTATTCACGTTACCGCTCTTCAAAAGGGCTGATGATGGTACCCTAGTTTATGTTGGACAGAAATATCTACCAAGCTTTGAGCCGTTGGGAAAAATTAACGTCCTCAGATTGGTATCAAAGAAAGATCTTAACAACCAGAATCAGCATGGACCATACTCAAATCTTCCCCCGCATTTCAATTCTCAAGTCAAAGCCCATCCTTATCCGCAAGGATGGTGGGATGTTCAACAAACTGTGCAAGATAGCCAAGAAAACACCACTGAAAAGAGTACCACATCGACAGTTACGACCACAAGTGACTCCAAAAGTGGGTTATTTGTGAAACTCCGAGGAGAAATCGACATAATGTTGACTCCTTTAGTCCTGGAAAGCACTCAAAAATTCGTCGAGTCTCTAACTCCAGTATTAGCGAATATACATCCGATAACAGTCATTAATCACTTACGTCTGCTTTGTATATCGTCGGTGTCCAGTGCAAATGTGTTAAAACAAAAGCAGTATGTCCAGAACTGGCTACCACAGATGCAGGACAGAAGCCAGTCTAACTTAGTCACAGATAAAGACGACAAATGTAAGCTAGCAACCATTCCTCACTCAAACGTCTACGAAGAGAGCATTCTAGAATCTTTACAAGCGACTGTCACCATACCCAAAGTCAACATGATCTTTATACAATCCTCAGTAGTAGAAGACATGATATCTTTCTCAGCTTTAGACAATATTCAAGACCTGACTTGTGTATCCCTATTCGGAGTATCAGTGGAGAATATTATCGCGAAATACGTCAGTACTAGGAAGAATTTGGAGTCAGTGCAATTGTATTATAGGCCTACGTTACGGGCTTTGGGTAGTAAGAAGTCGTTCGGTATAATGAAGGGTCCTCGCGCGTTGATATCGGCGCAGACTTCTGGGAAGAGAAGGGGGCCAGAAAGAGGAGAGCCGGTTTATATCGAAGCGTCGCAGCAACAGTGTGAAGATACTACTATAACGCTGAATGTCGGTGAGTAACAAAGTATATCGATCTGGTTTTGACTAGCATCAGGTACCGTTGAATATGAACTAAAAGTTAAAAATAGTTTTGCAATTCCATTCACATGCAGAAAATAAAAGAATTACCACCAACAATAATCGATTTAGTTCCGGGTTGGTCCCATGGTTAAAACTGATCACTTTATTGAGTCATTGAGTTCTCTGTCATTTTTGATGCTAATGAATTCAATTTACCCGGTAAAATCAAAGGCTTTACTTTACCCTTATTTTTAGGTAAGGTCCACGGCCAGCTTCGACGCATACGCAACGAGTCATCACAACTGAAAGACGTGACAATCACGGGCATACCGTGTCAACATTCCAAAGTGTCTTTCAAGTTCATTCGAGTTGACTCTTGTGCTAAAGGGTGTGAATCCATGGTAAGTAATCACCGTAACTTAAACCTCGGATGTATATCTTTAAGGTTCATTTTATAATAGCGAGTACATGTTAACTACGTAGCACATAGTAATCAGTGGCATACAAGGATTATTGCAATTCAAACCTCGTGTTCCAAGCTTAAGGTCGATTTTTATATGATGATGATTTCTTTCTTTACAGTGTTGTCAAAATGGAGCACCAGCTGAAACCCAGAAGGACAGTCCAATCGGCTTCATAATGTTCGAATGTGGACTTGAAGGCATCTCAATAAAAGTTGCCAAGCACTCGCAATCTCACAAGCCACAAACTCAGACCGAAGAGAAGAAGCCTTTAAGACCTGATAATGAAAGTTGTAGGGAATCTGTGAAATCTGCTGAAGAGTCGAAGCCAGAAAAGGAGAGGAGTACTAAAAGCAGGACTTCAGGGATTGAAGATCTGTTCCGTAAGAGGGACTCAAGCTCCAAGCCTAGTACTCCTAACCTTGGGAATGCCCAGCCCCCGCCCGTTCCACCGCCTCCTGAGCCTTCCACTCCTGGGCCTGATGAGCCTTCGCATAACGACAGCACTACTACTGTGGTGCCTTTGAAAGATAACGGAAATACGTCATCTTGTGCTATCGATTTGAAAGTCGTCTGGTTCAATTTTGCTGCACCTCCAAGGACGCCTATTACGAAGAAGATCGACTATACGAGGTAATGGAGCTTTCGATGTTCCTTTTAGTCGAATCATTACTTGGTCTTTCTTGGTATATTTACAATTTTTAGAATTTTCGTTGAATTGTACACATTTTTTACATTTTACGTGTGGTGCTACATACCGGCCTACATACGGGCCGGGCGCGGGCGGCCCTTGCCGAATCAGGCCGATCAGAAGATGTGTGAAGTGCCTCTTAGTTTTTGAGATAATTTGTATCTACATAAACTTATACTTTACCCCAAGGTATTCTAAAACCGGTTTCCCAAGCTCTACTTAAAACTGTTCTCTAACCGTTTCAGACTTGACTGGAACCTCCTAAGCACAGCATCTCCAGCCATCAACGCCTGGATGAACCCTTGCAATCGACTAGGAATCAGAGTAGTCGCGTTGTACCGCGCATACGCTAGACGCCTAACCGCCACCGCCGCCAGTCTCATGGCGGCTGCGTTAGACCTGGCTCCACATCATACTCCGCCCAAGGTAAGTGTACCTGCAACCTTGCAACACATCCGCGTGGTTGTGTTGTACCGTGCCTACGCGAATCGTAAAATGTTTGCGAATCCACTTACCCATTCGCAAAGGTATTTGTGTATGGAGAAGAATGGCCACGAAACTTCATTGTCACTGTTAGAGTATGTTTTACAGTATCTTGTTTTCATGAATTTTAGCTGCTGCTTTACTTCACTCGTCTACAGAGTGGAAGGGTCACCGACACAAACGCGTATATAGTTTTTCATTGTGCCCCCCCCCCCCCCCCCCAAATAGAAAATCTTCATCGGTATTTTTTTTCTAATCAGCTGTTTCCTACGAAAGTGCAATACCTCACGGTATGGTGCAGCTGTGTTTTTTTTTAAATTACCGATTAAAAATTTCGATGTGGGGGGTTTCAGAATCATATAATGAATACGTGGTAACAGTGTGTGCGTCGGTGTCCCTTCCCTTCCACGCTGTATACGTATCACAGCTGTCGTCGGCAGCCGCCTACCGACAGACACGACGGACAGTAACTTTGCGGCAACGGTTGCATGTACCTTCAGCAAAATTCGCCTGCAACGAGACCTGCGCGTCGACATCGTACAGAAGAAGCGTTTGCAGCGTAGCCAGCCCATAATGTTCCTACTCCTCATCTTTGTGAGGAGTAGGCTGTAATTCACCACGAGGGCCAGCACGAGTTGGTCTCATGTCTTTTAAATTTCGATCTCACGATGTTTTCGTTCACTAATTTGAATGCCTACTTCTCGTTTGTCGCTGACGTTTCTACTAGGTTATTACTTTGCCAATGTACAACCGAGTTCACTGACGGTTGACCATTTTTCACCCTTATGCGTGCCCTGAGTTGTAAGGTTGAAAAGTGGTCGACAGTCTCCGAACGCGAAAGTACTTAATTTAATACTGGAAACTGGACATAAAGTTAAAAAAGTTTTGTAAAAGTCAGTTTTTTTTTGTAATCTCTGTCTTAGTGCCTCGTAGGCCTAGTGGTGACCAGCGCTACTGCTTAGTATGAGGTCTTGACTTCGATTCCCTGGTCACAACGTGTTTAAGCCATTCCCAGATCGCAAAATGATAAGCATGTTATAGTGTGCGTATTCAGACCCCCCAATTGTCAAAATTACTTTATTTTTGAATCAGTTATGGAAGATGTGTTGGTAAAACTTGTAAGTGGTAATAAATCGGTTATCTGCGGTGATTTTAATAATAATATCTTAGGGGATTACAGGTGTGATGTTTTGTTATGCTCTATCTTAAAAAAAACATTTTACAGAGTCGTTACGGCCGTCACACGCCGATGGCTAAGCAGTTACGTGAGGAACCGTCGCTACAACTGTGTGCAGTGTTACTGCGGTACGCACTGCAAGCGGACGCTGCCGCCGTACAAGCAGATCTTGCTGAACGACATCTGCCGTCCTTGTCTACGCTGAGACAGGTAACTAAAGAAGATCTCTTAGCTAGGACAAAGTCGAATATCTGAATGAATCATTTTGAATAGGAAATTCATTGAACCCAATTTTTATTCCAAAAAGTAGACGGTTGAATGTTGAATGAATTGATACATCGACCGGGCGGGTGTTATACAGGTCTGTAACTCTGCATACAACGTCTTAAAAATTGGTCAAAACTCCCAGAAACTATGTTTTATTTGTTTCCTTACGTTGTCCCATTACGTGTCAAAGGTCTGCCCAAATTCATCCATTGCTCTTTGTCTTGCTTTCTCCGGCAAGAACGAGTCCAGATTATTGCTTTTTGCAATGGAAGGTACTTTTTTTTTTGGGATGGGATATAATCAAATAACTCCTCCCGCTCTAGGTGGAGTGGGAACGTCAGAATGGAAGGTACTTTAATCAAGCAAAAATGGACAAGGTTCTAACTGTGTTTGGTTTTATTCCAGGGTGTGATAGTCCTGAGTCGTCAATGGAAGAACATCCTCTACACTCCACTACTACTGGAGCACAACTACAAGAGTAAAGTGATGAAGCCGCTCAATGTGACCTTCGCTTTACCTGATCTATTGGAGGTGAGAATTTGTTTTGTGACTGATGTTGTTATTGAAGATTTTGAATTATTCCTTTTTGTCTTGTATTTAATTATCAAATTCCCGAACAACACGTTTAAACTGAATTCTTTGTGTCGCGGAAATACACTGGACAGCAAATAAACCGAGCCACCCGCTACCTTGGAACTCTGATTCGATTTTCTCAAAAAGTATAAAACTTACAACTATCAAAGTTAAACCTACAGAAAGTGCGTTTCATGGTGATTAAACATGAAACATGATTTTTTTCAGATTATAATTCATTACCAGTTAGCCAAAAAACCGATTGAAAAACCTGGTGTTTCGTGCTTACGTAAAAACGTGTTTGATTTTTATTTTTCCTAATTTATGTTGAGTGGTTATCAAAATTAAAATTCGTACACTTACTAGATATAAAGGTGATATATAACTGTGCATTAAAAAAATACCAGAAACCTTATGGTTATTGAGAAATTTGCGCTGAAAAAAGTAGTATTTTCTGTTTTTAGACCGCGGAATTGATAGGGACTCTTAAGGTATTGTTTGGATTTGATCCTTTGCTCAATAATATTTGCTTTGTTGTTCAGGATTCCGTCGAAGGATGGCAAGAATATCCTTTGGAAACGGAAGCGTTAGATGAGAACTGTCTACTTCTCAACATGGATGTTGATAAAGTCGACCTTCCTGGTGAGTACGCATTGATCTTTCATTTGAAAACTTGAGATAGAACATACAGAGTAAAATGCACTTTATGGTGAATAAGATACGGTCTTATTTCAAAGAAAAGCAGCTGTAATTATCTTAATATTTGGATTAATACAAAATAATCTTGAAGTAAAAGCAGTGTTGTCATTAGAAACAATGATATATAAATGTTTTTTTGAAATTGGAGCTTATATTATATGATTTAAATTATTAATTAATTGAAATTATTGCTTTTTATTAAAAGAACTTGTAATATATTTTTATGCAATTTCCGCAGTAAAGCCAATAATATAAATATCAATACTGCTAAATTCACAGTATCTCGCAATTGGCTTTTAAGTAAAATATTATTTGAATAGGCGAGCTTAGTTTTGCGGATTGTATTGTAAATAATTTCTAATGAATCTGGTAGTTTATGAACATAATAATTTAAAATAGATTTCCTTGATACAAAAACTGTACAGTATGCAATTTTATCGTAAGCCTGTCTGGCACCTACGTGGGCGCTACATACTTTGTTCAGTTGGGCTTGATTCAGCACAAAATGAGGGGAAAATCGAACGGATATTTTCCCCTCTTTACTGTGACTTCGCTACTAGTAGAAACCTGGACTCTTGTCTTGGTGACTCACTCCCAATAACAAAACGGGAAATAAAATAAATAAGGGTGGGTGGGTAGGGGTTAGCGGGCTCATATTTTAGAACTAAAATATGATACCAAGTATGACTGGTAAAACAAAGGTATACTGGTGGGTGGCAAAGGTGTATGCCTACCTGGTGGTGCCTGTTGATGCATGCAAGGAATACAGATATGATATTAATTTGCTACAATACAATCCGCGAATCTAACCCCATACAGTACAATATACTTTGGCATTGATAGCGACATTAATAACACGTTGTTTATGGGTGAAGCGTCCGGCGTGGAGGCTAGTCCGCGCCCGCACTCGTTCCCATCCACGCCGCCCTCCGGTTCGTACACACTTTGTGTTGTGCTCACAGGGGCTTGTGAACCTTATGCTTAGACAATTAGAATTGGAATTCAATTAGGAATTAAAGATCTTCATCATGATCATTCTTGGCAGGCCTCCCTTTTGTGGCATGCTTCCCTGGTCTGTGCGAGTCTCATCCAGTTCTGTAGATCGTATTTCTACCTCACTGTTGGTCGGTCAATACTCACTCTTACACTTCGGCAACCATTCAGTTTAGGTTTTGCTCCAACTGCCATCACCACGTCCAGCCAAGTGTCCGGCTCACCTCCATTTCAGAGCCTGTCCAAAAATTTCTTTCAACGCCAGCTGTCAGACCCATAACTCATTTAGGCTAAAATCATTGCTTTTTTGCTTTAGCACCGTCGTGTTCCTAGCCGATGGTCAAGTTTAGACTCCAGTCGAATTCGAAATTCATGTCGTTTTGATACTATACTCTCGACTCGGTTCCAACCACTCGCGTTATAATAAACTTTAGTGCTGGGTCTTTTGAAGTCTATTACAAAACTTTTTATATTTAATTATAATAAAATAACAGAATATTAAAAAAAAAACTTAAAGTTCACAAGTCCTTAAATTAAAAGTCGTTTGTTATGTTACCTACAAAATAGAAAAAACTTTAACTAAGAGTATCTAACACTTGATGATTTCTTAAAGAATATTTAAGCAGTCTACACGGACAAACTGCTTGAATACTTGAATTTCAATATATGTATAAAATAAATACTTACCTCTTTTACTTTCTTACGTTTTTATAAAATCTCATAACAAACGATTTCCCAGCGTGTTATGCGTTTTTTGTTATGTTGTTAGTATTGCCGTTGTTGACGATTGCATGGAGTGTTCATATACATATGTGTGGCCATTTCATCGACCTTTTATTTGTTACATGTTATAACTTGATGTTTAATTACAATCTCGTGTATCTGTTAGTTGCCAAACCCGATTGCAGGCCAAACTAGGTTGTCCTAGGTCTAACCCGTTTGTCTTATAGGGATATACTAACTCAAATAAAGCAATTACACTTAGACACCATCTTGATTGTAGTGCCTGCGGGCCGCTGCCGCGGCACCGCTTACTTCACTCGTTCGACTCGCGCGTGGCTGTTCACAGTTCTAACATAATCTAACTCATTAAGCCTAACCCTTTCGGTGCCCAGCACCCAGCATATGGGTCCAACAATAATTCATTCGTGTGCCCACAACCCGTATCCAAGTTTTCTTTATAAAAAATGGTAATTTTAAAATACAAGTAATTTATAGCTATTTATAACGAACACTCGGATACGGGTAGTGGGCACACGAATGAATTATTGTTGGACCCGTATGCTGGGTGCTGGGCACCGAAAGGGCTAAACTATGACCAAGTAAAAATCGGGTTTGACCGGTAACATATCTATTTACATGTATTCTCCCTCTTATTTAACTATCATGTCCCATGTCCTTTTCTATAGACTTATGCCAATCTTCATTTTCCATGCATTCATAATAAATACATTTATGACAAAATGTTAACCTCTAATCAGTATGTTTGTAACAAATGTTTGAATGGTTTTGTAGTGTTGTTTTCTTTATTATTGCTTTTGTGTATAACTTAATAAATATAATGTTATGTGTATATCCAACTCCTTGCCTAAGTTATTTATTAAAAGGATAGGCCGTCGCTTTGCTTATCTGTGTTAACCGCTTCAAATAATTAAATACACGAGGCTACAAAATTACTATTTACATATCTAGTGTTATTTGCATAGAACGCACTATACATACTATACACAAATATGTAAACATCTTTTTTAAATGCTGAACTAAATCTGTATGTTTTTTCGCTATTAGGTGCACCTTTTCTTATACACTTCTGTAATCATTGATTACAACTTCATTCTTCTTAGATTAACTATTCTTCTTGTTATCAGACTAACTACCCCACAATACTTCTTTCAACATTCAATTAGTCTTAAAATGTACACGAACAAAATTGCGACCGACAATTATCACAATCGCATAGTAACCGAGCGTTGAAACGACATATCGAGGTTCAGAATGAGAACTACAGTACTTTTACAAGTTATTATGTCTTGTGAAATCACAAAAAAGATGAAGCTACAGTCCTAGGGATGTCGCTTCAACTGTTTTTTGAATCTCGGTTATTACGAATTGATGTTGAAAGATTTGCATGTTGATGTTAGTGTAAACTCTCAATGTACTAAGGAGTTTTTAAATCGTAGGTATATCTATTTCTGAAGGGGTGCCATCATACAGTAAAATTAAAGCCTAAAAGAAAATATTTAAATTGGCCTTGCATTTATTTTGTATCAAATAAATTGGTTTTCCGATGGGTATATTGTGGTAACCGTCATAAAAATATTTGCTTGACAATAGACTGGTCTAAAGCATCGCCTGGCTAAAAGATATTTCACAAGTTAAATTTTATCAAATACTTAACATTTAACCAGGAAATCTTTTATTTGTATTAAATGAACAATGATGCAACATATGATTGCACCCTGATTCTCCATACCATTTTCTATGCTCATACATTCTAGCACATTCTTCAAACTCCTGCAAAACCTAACCCCCTTACAGTAGTGACGTGCTAATACCCTCTCCATCACAGTGCGCGGCGCACAAAGCAGTCGCGCGAGCCTCGTGTTCCCCTCGCTGCCATTCTCCACGAGGAAGCCGGCCTTCCACGACGACGCCATCGCTAGTGAGTAGATACATTGCTAGTTTTGTATCTGGATTTAGGAACTAGGTTCTGCAAGACCGTCAATGTATATCGTCGAAGAAACCAAGTAAGTTACAAAGAACGGCAGAGAGATAAAATTCAAGAACGGATAGAATAATCATCGCTCATTTGGCAGGTATTCTGTATCAAGAAGTTCCAACACGCTAGTTGAGTATAAGCAGTCGATATAAGCATATTGCAATGGCGATAGCAACTAATGGCGCTAGTACAGCTTGTTTCAAGCATCGTCATTCGTTAAAAACTTGTTAATGACATTTGATACTTCAAAACATCTTTACCTCACCGGTCAGATTGGGACTTAGATATTAGAGACCGACTGTGCCATCGACTTAGAAGGACGTCTTTGGATGTATGGACAATTAAAAAAAAAAACAATAAGTAAATGGTTACGAATAGTGTGTGCTGTTAATAGAGAGACACATGCAAGAGTTCTATTGTATCTTAATCCAATTATTACTGAAATATTGATGGGACAGTTCCACTCAAATCTGTGTGGTTATTTCTTCAAAAGACCATCTCAGACATTAATCTGCATGGTCCTCACATATCTTGATCAATGTCTGGACTTTAAAAGAGACACCGCTGTGTTTGTTTCGGATGTTTCTTCTCAGAGTAGTCAGGTACGAAACACCGGCCCCATCTAGTTTTAAAACAACATGATGACATGTAAAAGTGTTATGTAAAACCAATTTACAGAAATAAATATGATTTATGATTTATTTTGGTCTTGTATTACTCGTATGGTTCACCCACGCTAACTTCCTTTCAAACTCCAGTTGACTACGGGACTCTGAAGGAAGACCTGCCTACGGTGGGTTCCAACCCATCATTATACTCTCCACACGGCAGTGATGAGAATATCAAAAACGATCGCGCGAGAGAAGACTTGTACCAATGGATGGCTAAACAGGAGCCTATAAAAGTGGTGAGTCTTAGAATGTGTTGGTGAATGACTAGATGCATGTTCGTTTAGATTTCGAAATTGTTTATTGTTTGAGTTAGATGGAGAATCTGCAGTTATCAAGTGGTGAGAGTTACAAAAGACAGCCTCCAAAACGTACACCTGTCATTGGGTTTGACGCAGAATGTGCACTTCGCAAAATGTGCACTTGACGCAAAATGTGCACTCCGCAAAATGTGCACTTCCCAAAATAGCACTTCTCAAAATTAGCACTTATCAAAATGAGCACTACTCAAAATGAGTGTGAATTTTATCACAATGGGTCAAAATAATAAACGTTTGCTTACTATTTTTTTATAAATTATTTTGGACGATTTTTAGCACGATAACAGTAAACAGTAACAGTAGTTGCTTTGTGCACATTTTGAGAAGTGCACATTTTGCGTCAAGTGCACATTTTGCGAAGTCGTCAAACCCCTGTCATTAGTTCCCTACTAGTGTTCGAGCTAGGAAGAAGTAGCACAAGAAACTCCCCAGCAACCCAACTTGAAACAACCCTGACAGCTACTGGTTGTAAATCATAAAAAAGCACTGTGATATTTATGCGCATTGAAATAAAGTTCAAGTTAAAACATTATGAGCGTATTCGTGAAATGTAAATAGCAAAACTATTTTGTAATCTTCATGGTAGTCGTTCTCTTATTGAAGGTTGTAATGGATATTCTCAATAGTTGTAGAGGATGTGGTCCAAGACTTCCGATTTATTCTAATCAGAGAGCGCTATAGACCATAGACCATAGTCACACCAGAAGAGAAAACTTCAAGAATAGTCATCTTCAGACCAAAATTGGAGACTTTAAGGCAAGTCAGATCAAAAAAGAAGATAGGTCTCGTATACTTATCATCCCACGATCGACGCTAAAGACACTGCATGACCTAGCCACCACCACACGCATGCACTCATTCCTGGGTTAAACACTAACCTATTGACCCCACATTACAAAGTAAAGTATAAAACACAGTCACGTAATTCCACTAACCCAGGAGCCAAAAAGCAAGAAGCCAATAATTCCTCCTTCGAAGATGAACCCTCGCGCGGTGGCTGCGGCGATGCCGGCCTGCAGTCTGTACCCGCTGCAGGGGTCGCTGATGCTGCTGGATGCTCATCTGGTGTTCCAACCTTTCTTGACTGCGTTGGGGGTCTCGCCGCATCAGGTTACTCAGGGTATGTTGTGTTTTTGTAATTATAAAGAAGAAGGATCAAAATTAACCTACGTCCTGCAGCAGAGTGAAGTATATCAAAAAAATGATAAAAATGGGTATAAAAAAATTGCATACTTCCAAACTCCATCCTTACAGTCTAACATATAAAAAAATGCTATGAAAATTCGTTCAGGGGCAGTCATATCTGCGATGAATTCAGGGTGTAAACGGACCCTTCACGATGCCGATGCAACCACACATTCTGCACATCAAACTAAGTAACTTCACCGCAAAATTATTGCCGGGAAACAACAAAATTTTTTGTGAAAAAAAACAGAAAAAAAAAGTTCGTTGATGGAACTCAATAATTGAAGTCAAATCAAGATAGCAAAGTATTTCTCAGTATTGTTATGTATCCATCGTAGATATTACTGCCCCTGAAGGAATTTTCATAGCAATTTTTTTATATACTGGACTGTAAGGATGGAGTTTGGAAGTATGCCATCTTTTTAAACCCATTTTTATAATTTTTTTGAGATACGTCTCGTTGCTGTAGGACGTGGGTTAATTTTGTATGGACCGTGCTCCTTCTTCTTTAAAAAATAGCTGCGTTTTTAGCTTGTCGATATTTTCAGATATTTCAGTTCCTGAATTATTTTTGCACGAAGTGTTTCCAACTGCTTTTAATTTATGCCCTGAGTCCCTACTTCTAGATGATTTTCGGTTATTTCATTAGACAGTCAGATAATTGAAAAGAATTCTGTTCTACTCTTGTAATTCATCTGGTAGATAATGCTTTAAAATAGGCCTCAGTATTTTATGAACTGTATGCCTGTTTTAATAGCAACACCTAAATGATTGCCTAATCAGAACACGACGTTAGATTATCATCGCGCATCACGACACTGAAATAAGTTTTTAAACTGTCATAGTCACTAACACTATAATTAACACTAAAAACGGGATATTTATAATGTTTACTATTTATTTTCATTTCCCGATACTTCGGCGCAGTTGCAAGCACCATGATCACGTCATCACGGATAAACTGAAGTTATGTCGGTGTTTATGAGCAGACAAATAGATCTACCCTCTTCCTCGTACGTTTTACGCACTCGGTACCGCTACCACTGTCACTCACAACACGATTCTGTTGACATGAAACTCACTGTGTCCGCTCGGATTTTTTTTTGGCACTTTTCATTTTCACACTGGTTATTGAAAATCAAACAACGAGTTCTAATTTAGGCACTTGTTTAGCTGTTGGTTAGTTTTTAGTTAAAACCGGCATAAATAATTGGTTATTGATGTTTAACACAACTTGAGTTTTGACAGAAACTCGGTCAGCTTTGCAGAAACCTGTAAACACATTATTTCGTTATTAGTAGCAGGTGGAAGCTGCATAATCCTCTCGATGCGAGACCACGCTTTGAAGAACTGTACTGCACACGGTAACAATCACTGCACGGTACCAGTGATAAGAGGAAGCTGGTACTTGCGCTAAGATAATATTGCCAAGCAGAATCTGCCAATCCACCGTTAGCGTTACTATAAAAAAGTAAATGCCACTACTATAACTGCTATGTCTCTCTTAGGCGAGTCCAAAAACAAGAGCGGCTCAGGCGACGGCGTCAACAGTGGCGGGCCGCCAGCGCTGGACTCGCTGGGCTCCAAGCTGTCGCTCGTCGCCTGGATGGACATGTTCCGCATCGACATCGTCGTCAGCGACCTGGCCGCTAGGGACCGCAGGCATGCGGGGAAAGGAAAGGGTGAGTTGTCCAACGGAACGGTGATTTGGAGAATGCAATGTATGTATAGCTATTAAATTGTAAATCCGTAATTGGCTGGAAGAGCTGTGGATTTTGTGAATAATAAATAAAGAAGAAGAAAGGAAGACTGGTCATTCTGTTGGAAAATTTTCTTAAGAGACCATACCTATCTTTTAGATATATTTTTCACTACATTCACAGATTTTTAACACACGTAGGCAAGATAAATCACAATTCTTCCGCTTTGTTTATATCCTAGACAAATATAGATTTAAAAACATAGTTTAACTCATTGGTTATTCCTATTATTCTAACTTCAGGATCTTTTTTTCGTTTTATTCGTAAAGTTATTACATAAACAGGTGCATACCGTAACAGGTACTGTGTACTATGTGACAGCGCATAAAAAAAATGGGAGTATTTTAGTTCGATATCCGTTCCGACTTGTCCGTACTGGGAACCTGTTTCTGCGCGCAAGCACCTTATAATATTATTCTATCATCTCCTAACAATGCATTTCCACCATCCCATATTTATTTTAAGTTCTACTAACTATAAACCAATCAAACACAAGCCCCCACTAACCAGGTTCCCAACCCCACGGTGCGCTCCCATCAGAGACGCCCGCGTTCCTCTGCGAGAAGGTGTCCATCGACGTGGACCTGAAGAAGGTGGCGGACATGGCCGTGGACGACCTCATACAGCGCCAGAATGTCCTGTACATCTCCAGGGGACAGCTCAAGAAGCATATCAGTACGATGCTGAACTTCAATATCAGTATACGGTTTATTTCGCAGCAGGTTGGTGTGAAAACCCTCGTTATTTTTATTATTTCATCATTTATAAAATTTTATTGCTTTCATCCACAAGAACTTGAAGTTTATCTTTTGGCTCAGTCTAATAACTGACCTCTTATAAGCTTCTGCGTCAAAACGTAAAGTGTTGAAAGGTTGTAGAGGAAATTTTGCTTTACGAAATCTTTTGTCCTTTTTTTCGAAATAATTGTACCGATTTTAAGGAAACTTCATACGCATAAGCAGGATACATAGGTCTAAAAGGTTTGAAAGAAAATGTTCTCTGATAACTTTTTAGACTTATGTATCTTGCTTATGCGTATGAAGTTTCCTTAAAATCGGTTCAATTATTTCGAAAAAAAGGACATGAAAGTTTGTATGAAATGCTGTAAGTCGTAAACGCTCGTAACAATGTATTATTACAGTGCTTGACACGTCATTCTGTCATATATTTAGTTGATTTAGTACAGCACAAGTCATTGTTGTGTTTTTTCAACATGTTGGACAGTTTTTTATTTTCAAATGATTCTGTTTTTATTTAGCTTTAATGAATAGATTGTTGTGGTCTGCATCTTGATTAATCTATAAGACCTTTATGAAAAATTGATTGTTTAGGTTAACATGCCCCTGCTGCGACTACTGCATCAGATCAGCAACATGTACCAAAATGTAAAAGACACGCAGATTGAACTGCGTTCACAGACCAAGATATCACATCGACAGAATAAACACACTTCGTCATCGGGTTAGTAACGTATTTTACTGTAGAAGAGGCTCCTCATCATTTAATTATAAAGAATCTAGTAAATGAAATCTGAAATGTATTAACTTCCAACGGCACAAACCTTTGAAGAAGTAAGCCCTCGTTTGCACGGGCGATTTCAAATGCGCCTGGACTAAGAAAAAAAATCATGAATCATGTTTTTTGTAATGAACTGACTGTAAATATAGCACTTCAAATGCACTAGATTTTTAGTATTATTCAGGTAATGTAAAGTCATTCAGGCAAAATTCTAACAAAACAATTCCTTTCCAGTATCAGACTTCAGAGAAAACCTAGTAAGCGTGACATCCCTAGAGAAGGAAGTCCAGTATGCCACCTTAGAACCTAAATGGGATATGATGGCTCCGACCTTAACTCCTGAGTTAGCGGCTGCAGTGCCTCAGTCCTTGAGTCAGCAGAAACTGGCCCAGCCAGCCACCAGGCCTAGACCACAGTCTTTTGCACAGAAGTTGAGGTCTACGGGGAAGAGTGTGAAGGGGAAGTTAGGTGAGTGGTATATCTTTATGACTTTCAACTTTACAACAGTACAATTTGAGGTGTCTCAGAAAATATTCAGTCATTTAATTTAATTTATTCAATAACAATTTACAATGTGTCTGAATGTGTTACAAAAAAATTGTTAATTAAAGAAAAAAAAAACAAAACCTGATTAATAAAAAATAGAACACTATCCATGAGAAATGTACACATTTTTGTAAAATAATGACGCTCTTCATAACTTTTTTTGTGATTGCGTTGTTCGTTTAAACTACGTACTTCCCAACATTTGAATTGATTTATTTGATTTTGTTAAGAAACAAGTGAATCTGAACGGTAACGTAATAGGCGAATGCTCCGCAATGGGTCGTAAAAGATCATTATGATTTGAGGTGCTTTGGTGCGTCCTGTGTGCGTCTAACACGCGCGCCACTGACTCTCGACTTCGGGGTACGGGCAACGCGTGAGAGGTAGAGCGCATGCGCGATGATGATCCAATGATAACCTAAGCATGTGACGGCGCAAAGTGCCGCTCTGCACGTCGTATAAGTTATCTTTCTTAATGAATTGTTTGAATGCATTTTAATCTGTTTCCCCCCACCAGGCTACAGCTCCCTCAACGAAGGCGCGCACACACCGCAGTACGCGGCGGGTTCCGCGGGCGCGGGCCCCGCGTCGCCGGGCACCGGGCCGCACTCCGGGCCGCACGCCGGGCCGCACACCGGGCCGCACGCGTCGCTGAGCTCGCCTTCCGCCGACGCTGCGGACGGCAAGCTGGCGCCGCGCTGCTGGCGGACCGTGTACCTGCTGCTCGACCTGTATGCCAACATGCCGGACGCCGAGACTATCACGCACAGGTAGGAAGATAACCTAGCCATATCGGTGAGGATAACATCAACCTACAAGCAGATCTTCCAGGAAAAGTATGCGCCTTAGCAATATTCGTCTATCTTGGGAAAGTTAAAATTGCCACAGTTTAACCACAGTATACATTTATACAGTATTGTGACTCGGCCCTGTCCTTGACATAATTACCTACAGCCGGGCCATACGTACGCTCGCGATATATAAGGCTGCCGCGCAGTAGTATTCTAGTTTTGTGATTGTAAATATACATTTTATTTAAAAAAATGAAATTTGTTATGGATGAAATAGGAAGTGTTCAATAAAAATACAAGTTGTGTCTTTTAATTAGTAGATTTAATAAAAATTCAAAATTCGAGATTTTTTTAACGCTAGCGTAGGTACTTAAGTCACTCGTGTGTAATTTTTTTCACCCTATCCACTTATTTATTAATTAATCCAGGTATTTTACTCGGAGGAAAAAACGAAATAAAAAATAACCTTTTTAGTATACTTCGATCTAAGACTCAAATCGCAGACGTTTGCAACACAACCGCCAAATTAAAATGGAACTGGGCAGGCCACATCTGCCGCATGTCGCATCAAAATTGGGCCAAAGTGGCAACAGATTGGGTTCCGAACAACAGAACCCGGCGACGCGGTAGGCCCAGAAGGAGATGGCGTGACGAGCTGGACTTTTGTCAAAAGGATTGGGCCCAAATAGCCAAAGACAGAGATAAATGGAAAGAGGGAAGGGAGGCCTTTGCCCTGCAGTGGGACACAACAGGCTCATAATAATTAAAAAAAAAAAAATTAGTATGAAACCATATTTAGTAAATACCTTGTACTTATTTCAATCAAAAGTTCACAACTCGCTCGTTTACTGCTTACAAAACCATCACAACGTTCGTTCGTCAGTGCGGCGCATTAGCGACTGATGCGTACCGAGTGTATACCGAACTCGAGGCTTGTAGGTATGACTCGCGTTCCGACCGTTTGTATGAAGATACACTACTGTAGATATTATTACCGTGGTTTTACCATGACTGTGAAATTTTTTGTCTCAACAACGAAAATTGGGTGGTCCATCGAGATCCTAGTGTATCCAAGAGTGTATGTAGTGTGTCTGAGCTCTCTCCAGTTGTGTCCGATTGCCGTCCCATCAGACTACGAGAGTAATTGCGCACTTGTTTAGTATAATATTTCCTGCAGACTTTTATTTTTTATTTATTTCACAAAACTGATGTACAATCACGAATGCAATAAAAAAGTTACAAAGCAATTCTTCTGATTGACATCTACTAGATGTGAATCTAGCATGCATAATATACGTAACACACCTACTATTTAACAAAAAAAAAAAAAACTTAACGACAACGACAAAAAAAACGACGACATGACAACTTAGACAGTCTGCGTTGCTGTTGTTCGCCAAGACCGATATTCGAATAGAAGGATATTGTTATACTAGTCTAATCAGAATATTACTTCTGTTCCACAGGTTTTCAGTGACAACCGACATCCCGGAACATTACCGACATGGCCGCGCCGCTCAGCGCCCCAGCTCACGAGAACAGAACACCAGCAACTCCTCGTCCAGTGCTGCCAATATGGGCATGGTCGTTGTTGGAGTTGCTAGGTAAGCAACTAATGGAAAAATACATATACAATTTGAATGTTTTATCTTCAGAAACCAGAAATTTCGACCTAGATCGTTAAAACTAGGAATAAAAAACAGTATCAAATCTTATGGATATCTTTTGTAAACAGGAGACTTCAGAGACGACTCTCAAGTCTCCTTTTTGCATGCCCCAATGATGTCGTGTGGTCGAAAATTAGATTAGTTTAAAATCTGTCAATCTATAGTTATGTCCGAGCAAAGTTATAGCAAACTTGCTTAACTTATCAAGATTTCAATTCTGATTCGCATCTTCATGTTAGAAACCACCCCAATTGGGTAACACTTTTTATAGAATTCCAAAAGGTTTTGTAGTATTTCGTAGCTTTAGATGTATGAAAAATTTGTCTGCCTGACACCGTAAAAATATATTTTAATTACATATATATGTATATTTTTAAATTATAATGGTCAATGTTTCTCCATCAGGATCCACCGCACACGTCTTCTTGCTTCTCTGTCAGGGTTGAAGCTGGAAGCAGAGATCACGTCGCTACAGGCGTCATTTTCAGCGTCCCGCTCCCGACAGTGGTCGCTAACCGGCAACCTTGGAAGGACCATGATTGTTCTGTTAGAAGGAGTGGCTCCCAACCATCAGTAAGTATCTACTATTCACCCTGTCAGGTAAAGGCCTCGACTTACAAGTTGCAGATCATGGATTCGAACCCAGGCAGGCGCATTACTTTGTGTAATACATTATGGTACGCAATAAAGAATTGAGAATTAATTTATTTCATCACGACTGCTCTCAAAACGCTGAAGGAAAACATCGTGAGGAAACTGGCATACCCTAGAACCTAAAATTCGCAGGCATGTTACATCCACCAAACCACGTTGGCGCGTTGTGGATATCTGCCCACTCTCTCTCACAGAGAGGAGACCTGTGTTCTAGCAGTGGAAACGTTACAGGCTGCTAACGCAATGTCAGGATTGAAGTTATGCCAAGTTGACATGTATTGTTTATCCAGCATCATTTATCAACCTATCTTGCTTTCAGAACGGTGGTCCGTGTGAGCGTGGGCAAGTCCCAAGCTCTGTACGGCTGGGAGGCAGGTCGGCAAGGAGCTACTGCTCTCCTCTCTGTGGGAGGAGTGAGGGTAGATCTGCCGCAGCATCCTGTGGCACTGCACGGAGTCATGACCCGGTCTAGTAGACAGCTGTCTTCGACTTTGCAGGTAAATTAGTTAGCCTGCCAAACATGTCATACTGAGTGATATTAATTTCATATTTCTCTTGTGTAATAGTAGATTATACAACAAGTGAAAAAAAAGGGAATTTAATTCGAGGGACTAAATTGGATCCCGAGAGCAGCGAAGGATTCTAGAGTAGAATCCCGAGCGTAGCAAGGGATTCTAGAGTAGAATCCTGAGCGAAGCGAGGGATGCAAGAACCGAGATGAATTTTTTTTTCACGAGTTGTGTACTCTGCTTTTTACCATTGACTGCGAGAAAATAAATAGAAGTATAGTATTTATATTTCTCGTGGGTTAATAATAATAACAGCCACTCGGGTCGATCTTTAAGGTTAAGCCGCGCTTACTAAGGTCGGTCTGTGGATGGGTGACCACTAATTCATTGCATACCGAGTTTCCTCCGTGCCTCGGAAAGTACGAAAAACCGTTGGTCCCGGCTGTCATTTACATTTCCTTGACAGTCGTTACAGGAAGTCAGTGACCCGAAAGTCTGACTACCAGTCTTACCAAGGGATACCGTATAGCCCACTCAGTACTAACTGGGTTGTGAAGGTCAGATAGGAAGTCGCTCCAAGTAAAATACTGATATTCAGCTGCATCTGATTAGACTGGAAGCCGACCTCAATAAAGTTGGGATAAGTCTAGGCAGATGAGTATTTACCACATTTTATTATATTATCGGTAATAAGAGAACAAAGGAATATAAACATTAATTTTTTTTTAGTGAAATTAGAACAATTTTCGAAATTTTGTGATACCTATATTCTTGTTGGCACGTTTCACTTATTTTTTGTTCATAATTCGTGCTTGTTCCAAATTCAAAAAGTCTTTATTCACTCAGTGAGTAAAAGAGCGTTTTATTCACTGTTATCGATGAATAAAATGCCCTTTTTCGAGTGGCAATGGTAAAAAATTATTTTTATTGTTAAACTATCGTATTAATCTATGCTATTTTAACACTGGTGAAATCAAGTGATGTGGTATTATTTTAGAACATGGTATATTCCGTGCTTTATCTTACTTAGTCAAATATTATCGACAAAACCATACTTGAAAAATTATCTGATCGATCTGAGAAGATCTATCCATGGAAGCTGCAATTTTTTATAACATTCACATGTAATTCCTTTCCCCCCTACAGGAACTAGGAGTAACCCGCACGTCGTCCCGCCTGTCCCGCACGGCGCCGACGGGCGGGCCGGGCGGCGCGGGCGCAGGCTCGGGCTCGTCGTCGGAGGGCTCGCCGGCGCCCGCGCCGCGCCCTCCCCGAGTGCCGCGCCCGCCGCCTGCGCATCCGCTGTTGAACCCTCTGCATTTGCACTTCTCTATATTGCTGCAGGTATAAAGGGTGTAAAAACACCCTTAACGAAGCTGAAAGGCACTTGTTCTCCCCGTCATTGCAATCTTTTTTTTTCTGAACCATACCTGGGAACCTTCTAGTTACCGAGATATTGGAGGTCAAAGTACTAATTTTTTCACTTTTTTTTTTAAATACTTAAAGATTTTAACTTTACTTTAATTAACTCCATGACCCGTTTACTATTCAAAGCATCAATCAGCACTAAGTTTTGAGTGCGTTACATTGAGTTTTACCGTAAAACGAGATTTTTCACCCAAAAAAAAAGTCGTTTCCCAGCAATAATTTGAGAACAGAATGCTTGGTTGACGGCTTCGTGAAGAGTCTGTTTACAATTTGTATATTGTATTTATTTATTTAAGGACCTCGTACTACAAACAATCACATATTTTGATTAATTAATAAAAAAATAGTCATGTCATCTAATCATGTCCTTATTTACAGAGTCTCAGCATAACAGCAGCACTCCTGCCATCGCTACAAGCGCAGTACAAGATGGAACAAGTACAAAGTTCTGGCGTCACCGGGAACAAAGCGCAGTTCACCGTTGATTTGCAGCAACACTCGCTTAGCTTCGTCACTAAACTACAGGTAAATAATATAATCTTTATGAACAAACAATATTTCATCCGTATTCAAATTATAAATGTGAAAGTAATTCTGTCCGTTTCTTATGTTTCCACGCCTCGCCACGGCATACAGGTAAACTATGGCTCGGGTAAAATATGTTCGACGTATTACGTCAAGTCCCAAATTATATGTTGAAATGGCGTTCGCCTTTTTGCCTATTTTTAGTCAATCGATTATGACGCCTACGACAAAAAGCACAGTATTATCGTCCATATTACATCGCCGTCCTCCTGCCGTTTTCCTTTTTATGTCGTAGATAATTTAAAAAATACTCGAGGACTAAGAATTTGTGTAAAGTTTGTTTAATTGAGATTAAGCGTGCCCTCACTGAACACAAAGCTACCCTGTAGGTCCCGGAGGCCAAGCTGCCGGCGGCGGCGGCGCTGTGGCTGCCGGGCGTGCACGTGGCGGGGCGCGTGCTGGAGCAGCGCGGGGCCGCGCGCAGCCAGGGCGCGCTGCTGCGCGCGGGGCGGTACGTGGCCGCCAGCGCCGACATCGGCCTGTTCGAGCACACGCTGTCCACGGACCTGCTGAACCATCTCGTCTTCGTGCAGAAGGTTTTTATGAAGGTAATCAGAGCTTTTATTATTTTTTATTCTAAATAAGTCATCGCCCCGTCTTGGTTTTATGATACTTATACGTGTAGGTTGCTTACTTTTACCCGCGGTTTCGCACCCGTTTCGATCCTAAATTAATTCTGGGAACCTTTTGGATATTGTAACTTATGAAACTTAGGATTTAATTTTTATAATTGGATCAGTAATTTTACAATCGACGCATATTATATAAGAAGAAAGATTTGTATTTTTGTAACGAATAAACTCAAAAACTCCGATTTTAACCATTTTTTCATCAACAGAAAGCTACACTATCAGAAAGTAACATAGGCTATAAATTATATTTATATCATGCAAATTAGCGGAGCTATCACAATTTTTGCGGGCAAAATGCTAGTATTAGTATAAATTGTTAAGTATTAAGTAATAGGCAAAGCCCAGGGTGCTACGGTCGTCACCATAGAGTCCACAAATTTCCGACATAAAATACTTTTAAATTTATCAAAAAATTAAATGATATTCTACGAAACAAACACCACTCACAATAATGTTACAACTTGTGAAAACAAACATAGCTGAACAACATTCAGTGAACTATGTTCAACCACGACAAAAAGAAATAACTTTTTTGCTATTATGATCTTTGTAAAGTCTACAACTTTTGTAAAGTCCACAATGACATAATGAAGTGACGTACCGTATCTCATTTTGCAGGAAGTGAACGAAGTCGTACAGAAAGTGTACGGCGGTGAGAAGCCAGTGCCACTATGGAACGAAGAGGAGGCATCCACATCTGCACTTAGCAGGATATTATTTTCACTTACTATCAGAATCAAGGTAACTATAGATTTCTAAGATCAAAATCTAGAATCATAATTAAGCGGTCCAATGACTACCTTTCTCTACCTTATTTTTTTCAAACAACTCCACTTTCCTCGTGTTCTTGTTAGGTCGTCTCCAAAGCATATCGTTCACATATTTGTAATTCTTTCAGCGTATCCAACTGACAGCAACAACGCCAAGCAACTCAGCCGTCCGCCTCGAGACGGGCGCGGTAGAGTTCGAGATATCGAACCGCGTGCAGAATGTGCAACAACCGACAGAGCCGCATGAAGTGCGACTGTTTGCTAGAGCACAGGTGACCAACATACATATTCTATGGAACTTATGTATTTTCAGTATTGCTTATTGATCACCATCATTCTTTTGCCCTTATACCAATTTATTTGCGGTCGGCGCAGCATGTCGTCTTCCATACTTCTCTATTACTCGTCATCTCAGCAGACATCTCCTTTCTAGCCTTCTCCTTTATTGGTAAGATGTATGTTTCGAAAATATTCAATTAGTTTTGGAGTTGTTCTTTTCATACAGGATGTAAGGAACAGCCCTCCACAAACTGACAGGGTGTATTTAGGTCCTTATTTTGAATCATATTCTACCAGAATTTTTCTCCGGTTTTTTGTTTTCAGTTACTATTCCTTTATTTCAAGTGTACAATTACATTCCCTGTACGCAGCACTCCATTTATGTAAATAATACGGCTAAAATCAAAATCCAACAATGGATGTTGAAATACTCTAACGAACGATGCGTGAAATCAGCTGTTCACTTCCGGGCTAGCTTCATCGAACTCGTCGTCGCGCTTGCCGTTCGCTACGTGCGTTTTGCCACAGTAACGATACATTGCGTATGAGGAAATAAAACAAATCAAATTTATTGGATTCCCATAACATTCCTGAAATAATTTCTTGTACCGGACATTTTAGACTGAATTCACCCATCAGTTTGTGGAGTGCTGTCCCTTACACACTGTATAAACTATCCTTGTCCGAAACACAATCAGTTCGTGTTGACCACTCGTTCTTTAGCTTATTTCCAGGCAACGTGTCTTTGCACCTTTAACCAAAAATCAGGAGTTTCGGCGTATCATACTGTTATTTTTTTTCTTGTGTAGGTGGATGTTAACCTCAGTCTTGGGCAGCTGATCCGCAATGCGATGTTTGAAGAAGCAGAGCCAGAATTCCAGCAGTACGCCTTCTTTAACACGAGAATATGTAAGTCAATTATTTAAAATAAATATTTAGCTTTTAAAATATCATACTGGTAATTTTCCCCTAAGATGATCTACCAGGAGGGATGGTACTAAGCGTCCCGCAGATCAAGAGCAGTCAACCGAACTAAACTGACTGACTGGCTTCTATTTTAGTAGTACATTTTCGTAGCTTATACTTGAGAGGAGCTCGTAGCTAAATAATAACAGCTGCTCGGGTCGATCTTTAGGTTAAACCGTGCTTGCCTAGGTTGGTCCGTGGGTGACCACCTATTACATACCGGTTTCCTTCGTGCCTCGGAAATCCCGTTAAGTCGTTGGTCCCGGCTGTCATTTGTAGATCTTTGACAGTCGTTAGGTAGTCAGTGGCCCGAAAGTCTTACAACCAGTCTTACCAAGGGGTATCGTATTACCCAGTACTAACTAGATTGTGTAGGTCAGATAGGTAGTCGCTTCATGTAAAGAACTGGTATTCAGCTACATCCGGTAAGACTGGAAGCCGAGAAAAGGCTAGACAGAGATGATTTTCATAGCTTATACAAGAGTAATTCCCTTGTATAACTGCCCGAAGCCATCACAAGAAATTAATGTATTCATTGAGTATTTAACTCTTTCCGTCCTCTCCAGCAATGCGCAACGCCTTCCAAGACGAGATGGTGTGCGGCGACGACAAGGAGGTAGTCCTCATCACTCTCAAGCGGCCTCTCATATACATCCAGCCGGTGGCCGTGGACAAGGCCATCCTCGTGTGGCTCAACTACAAGAACGCGTACGAGTACTGGAACGAGAAGCGGCTGAACCTGAACAAGGAGGTGCTGACGGCCACGCAGCAGGTCTTTGAGAAGGTATGAATGGTGGTAGTTAGTACTCTGGAGTAAGGACTGTTTATTTTGGATTATTTTCGGTCTACGTCTAGTTTTGGGAATCAGAAATCTTACTAATATTATAAAGAGGAAAGATTTGTATTTGTGTGATTTGTATGTTTGTAATGAATAAACTCAAAAACTACTGTGCCGATTTCTTATATAATAAATTTCCACGGGACGGGCCGCTAGTGAGTAAATAAAAGGAAAATGTTGAATATGAATGTGGATGGGTACAAGAGTAGAGGAAGACCAAAGAAACGATGGATGGACTGTGTGAAAGATGATACAGTACGAAAGAAGGTGACTGATGAGATGACGAGTACTAGAGAAGCATGGAAGAAGACATACTGCGCCGACCCCAAATGTATTGGGATATGGGCAAGAGAAGAGAATGACGTTGACTTCTAGAGTTTTGGGAGCGCATTTCGAATTCCTTTGGTGTTGTTTCAATTGAGCTTTTTTCCATCTACAATGATTTCGGTTTATTTTCTGATTCTCTTAGGTTAAATCTTTACAGCAAGAGTACAAAGAGGATCTGGTGTTTTCGGAAGTATTTGTTTTGGAAACAATGTTTCAAAAGTTATTATTTTTGTTTCACAGGTACAACTAACATCTCAAATAACGACGCCGCATCTAAGCACATTGTTCTTACAACTGAATGTGGATGACATCGGCATATGTCTACCGCTCAACCAGCCACCTATGGTAAGTTTTAATAATGTTGCATGCGTTAGATAAAATATGTCATTCTAAAGAGATATCATCATCCATAATCATAATAAAAATAATTTAGAAGTTCTTCCTTTCATAAATTAAATGAAAATGAATTGCATACGATCGAGTATATATTTTACCGCCTCGCTGTGCCTTAGAGTGTCACTCACGTATTAAATCGTTGAATGAGCAAAGGAATCTTTTCCACTGATGACGTCATCAGCCCTAATAATTCAGAAGTTCTTCCTTTCATAAATTAAATGAAAATGAATTGCATACGATCGAGTATATATTTTACCGCTTCGCTGTGCCGAACAGCACCAAATCAAACTCACCCGAATATGGTTAGTAATAGTAAGTAGGAACTCACAAAATAATTGTTTCCCAGGCTCGCTGGGGCCTAGGCCGCGGCGCTTGGGGAGCGTGGTGCGGGGAGGGCGAAGCCCGGGGGGCTGTCGTAGTCACACTGGAGTCCACCAACATCGGAGCTTGTTCGTCCGGCGCGTTGGTGTCGAAGGGCCGCTTCGTAGGGCTGTGCCTGCGCTTCGCGGATGACTTCGAAGCGTCGCTGGATGACTGGAAGCCCCGGGCCGATGAACCCAGCTTAAATGTGTGCTGTGTGTCCGAGGGGACCTACGAAGTGTGCAGTAGGACTACTGCTGCTAAACATAATGGTAAGAATACATCAATCATACAATTTACAAGTCGATTCATAATGGATATTACTAGCCGAGTTACTGTAGAAATTGAAATCGCCTCGAATTTTTAACGTGAATAAGTTCGTCCATTCAATTAATGCCCGTCTCAAATATACAAGAATGTCGTGTCGAAAATGTTTCTAGTAAATTAATTTCATGCTCCTAGAATAGTTAAATCTTTTCATCAGTTTAAATATATATTATGTTAACACAAATATTGAACTATGTCGATGATCTGAGTCGATGATCTGAAACAAAGTTCATATCTATACTAATACTAGCTTTTGCCCGTGGCTTCGCTCGCGTTGATTTAGAATTTGACAATCAATTCGGATTGTACTCTGCATGTTATCATATAATTCAGTCGTGATTCGAAATGAATTGATTATTACAAGTAGGATTCAATTCGAATTCATTGTCAAATTCTAAATTAAAGCGAGCGAAGCCCCGGGCAAAAGCTAGTAGGATTATAAAACTGAAGAGTTTGTTTGGTTGAACGCGCTAATCTCGGGAACTACTGGTTCGAAATTAAAAATTCTTTGCTACGACCGGAATTTCAACCGGTTTCCGAGCCCTTGTTATAAATAAACTTGCTGTTCCATATTAAACGGAATATATCTATCTATAATCAGCTATTCCAAACGCTCTACGGCAGCTGTAACTACGGAATCAAATTGTATGGAATATAGCTGTCGATTTAGTCTGAACAGTTCTTCTTAAACCTAACCCCAAATTGTTGTTGCATGTTATCTTGTAGAAAACGCGAAATGGTTCCTGAACGTGTCGTGGCAGATGGAAGGCGTGGACATCCACCTGGACGTGAACGTGGGCAAGCAGCTGTCCGCGCTGGGGCACACGCTCACCATGCTCACGGGCTACGAGGAGGAAGATCCGCTGAAGATGGACTACGAGAGTGATCTGGATGATGAGGCTGATAACAGCAAAGACTCTCAGGTATGTTTTACATCTAGCCAGAACTTAGATTTCCACCAGTCTAGGGTTAGGTTTAGGAGAATTTGCTGAGTTTTGTCACTTTTTGTCATTGATATGTTAAGATGAAGTTTAGGTGGCGTTTAATTATCTGACTTCCGTATTCAGACTCTTCAAAACATATTTCTCGCGTTGAATTCTTTCGTACCCAATAATCATCAGCGATGAAACCCCATTGTATTGGGTACAAAAATAATCCTAGCATTATTTAACAGAAACAAAACTGGCTGCATCATTCGCCTTAAAACTTGTACAATAGTGCGATTTTCAAACAAGTAAATAAACGTATTTTGACTTTGACCTATGTGTTATTTCGTTGTCTATAGTTAGACGGTTAAACTGACGCAAATAAAGTTCTCAATCTAAAATTCATCATTCCAATCACCAGGAAAGCATAATCCTCCGCCGCAAATACACGGACCACCTGCCCGCCTTCGTGTTCGACACCAGCATCGACGCCAAGAAACGATCCAAGCTCATTGAGAAGGAGATGAACGAACAGGCCAAGATCATCAACGACCTTCGGACCCTGGGCGCCAGCCACACCACCATCGAGTACGAGATGAAGAGGCTGCATGACCTGGAGGCGCTAGTTTTCAAGGACTTTAGAAGGTAAACTAGCTACAGAGATAGGCAGATTAACAAACAAACCAAGAAAAAGAAACTTGTCCCACCGATGGACAAATACTTGCCGCACATTTTTACAGGTTGACGTCACAAGCTGGTCATGAAATGACTAGGTCTTGTTGTCAGACTCAAAAGCGATAAAGCGATTGCGATGTCGGATATTCAAGTAAAAGAGAGGTGCTACAAAAATTACCGCCTGTACGTAAAAAAATCGTCTATAAAGTTTATTTTAGTGTTTACAGTTCGATACCTGTAGAGCCCTTAATCCGGCAAGAGGAAAAATTATTGAAATATTGAATACAGAATTCAATATTTCAATAATTTTTCCTCTAATTATTGAAATATTGAATACAGAATTCAATATTTCAATAATTTTTCCTCTTGTATATTTTTTGTATCGTTAGATGTTCCTAAAACCAGGAAAAATGATTTAAAAAATCTAGTATATCTAGATTTTTAGAAATTGCATGTCCTGTATACTGGACATTGCCAGGTTCTCCAGAAAGTAATGGAAAATATCGATGTACAGTATAATGGACATTGCCCAATTAAGGGTTAAAGTAATCTACTTGTCCGCGCCAAACTGGCATCAGCGCACAACTACAAAAATGCGTCTTTTCCCAGGGACATGATTCAGAAGCTGCGTCGTCAAAGCGTGCGCGCGAGTTCCATCACCAAAGGCAAGCTGGGACTGGGCTCTAACAGAAGCAAGTCATTCGTCGTGCCCACGCCGCCGCAGGAGAGGAAAGATTTTGAAGGGTAACAATTACTTCCTAAGTGACACTGCTTTGAAAATTTACTAGTACATAACTTAACTTGGCTCACTAAGCACGACTACTGAGCATGAGGTCCTGGGTTCGATTCCCGGGTCGGGCAAAGTGTTATTGGGTTTGTCCATCAGGAATTTCTCAGTAGCAGCCACGGAGTCTGTATTTGCGCCCGGTTGATGGCGATAGGCTCGCCCCCTATTACATGGGACTTAAACATAACTGGCGAAATGTGAGTGTATGATAAAGTACACCTCAGCCTAGCCCTTCGGGGATAACAGACGAGATGCTATGTTAGACAATTAAGATAAAAACTTAAATAATTGGCTCATGTTATTTTTGTCTATCAAGCAAAGCTCGTGCTCGAGCTCGTGGCTAAATAATAACAGCCGCTCGGGTGGATCTTTAGGTTAAGCCGTGCTTGCCTAGGTTGGTCTGCGGATGGGTGACCACCCATTACATACCGAGTTTCCTCCGTGCCTCGGAAAGCACGTTAAGCCGTTGGTCCCGGGTGTCATTTGTAGATCTTTGACAGTCGTTACGGGTAGTCAGTGGCCTAAAAAGTCTGACAACCAGTCTTACCAAGGGTATCGTATTACCCAGTACTAACTGGGATGTGGAGGTCCGACAGGCAGTCGCTCCATGTAAAATACTGGTATTCAGCTGCATCCGGTTAGACTGGAAGCCGACCCCAATATAGTTGGGAAAAGGCTAGGCAGATGATGAAGCAAGCGTTAGCATGAGATTTTTAATTTTTGAAATAGTGGTACAGCTTTCAGAATCCGGTATAGTTAGATATATAACTAACTACCTACCCATGTTTCAGTCTTGTAGAACCGAACCTGGCGATGTCACCCGGTGTCGGGGACTCTGGTGAGACATTACTACTTGGAGATGAAGACAACAGGCTCGCAGACATCATCGAAGGTGGCAGCTGGAGTTCTATGGAGAGTGAGCCGCTTACTGGTTAGTGTTATGTACAGATTGATCATTATACTTTGCCCATTCTCGTCTCAATATATGTATACAGGGTGTAAACAGACCCTTCACGAAGCCGTCAACCAAGCATTCTGTACATCAAACTAAGTAACTTTACGCAAAAATTTTTTTGGAGTGAAAAATCACGTATTACGGTAGGACTCAATATAACGCACTCAAAACATTGTGCTGATGGATGGATTGAATAGTACGGGGATCGTGAAGGTGTTTAAAGTGTGATCGCAATTACAGGGAGAACAAGTACCTTTCGGCTTCGTTAAGGGTCTTTTTACACCCTTTATGTATACCTAGTTACTCTAGGAATATTTTCCTTTAAAAAGATTCTATCAAAGATAAATCAAAACATAATACGGGGAGGAATTGACACCGACGCGAAAACGGTTACCACGTACTCAGTACATCATTTAAAAAAAAAAATGGAGTTCCATACATTTTGACCGTAGGTATTGCACTTCTGTAGGAAACAGCAGATTTAAAAAAAAATCACCTATGAAAATTTTCGATGAGGGACGGGGAGGGGTTAGAATGATGTACTGAGTACGTGGTAACCGTTTTCGCGTCGTTATCCCTTCCACCCTGTATACGAGTGAAGTAAATCACAACTGTCGTTGGAAGCTACCTCGCGATAAACACAACGGACAGTAACTTCGCGGCAACGGTTGCTGACGCGCTACAGCAAAATTGTTGTTTGTTGTGTTTCGCGCTCTATGTCTCCGTCGTCTGCCACGACACCTGCACGACGACATCGTCCAGAAGAAGCGTTTGGCAGCATAGCCATAAAATGAAAACAAAAGTTATCAGTGTGCGAATTGATACTGACAGCGATTTGAAAACATACAAAGCCAATATCAATAAAACGCCTTCAAATTGAAACTATATATAACTTCCGTGCCCTTAATTCTTCATGGCTGACCTGGAAGTCTTTAAATAGACTTCGGACCCAGGTTGGCCGCAGCAAGGAAAACCTGCTCAGGTGGAGATTCATTAATGACTCTGCCCTGGAGTGTAAATGTGGTGCTATTCCACAAACAATGGGGCACTTAATATCGTGTCCTGCGTGCCCTGTTGTTTGTTCACTACAGGAACTGATGAATGCTACCGAAAGCGCCAAACTAGTAGCTCAGTTCTGGGCCGACACAATTTAGATTGCCATCGACACGCTAAGAAGAAGAAGAATTCTTCATCATACCACCATCGTAAAAAATGTTCTTGTTTGCTCAGGCCCGTCCCGCTCAGCCTCCCTGCGCGGCCCGCGGCCGGGCGGGGGCAGCTCCCGGCCGCTGGCGACTCCCGCCGTCCAGCGCCAGAGCTCTCTGCCGGCCCACCCCGACCACCCCGACCACTGGCCCGACGAGCTCGAAGGTGTGGAGCTAAGGAGGAAACATGATCATGGGTATGTGAACACTGGGTTATAGGTTGACTGAACCGTTGCTGTAGCGTATAGTTTTGATGTTCTAAATGTCCTGATCCGATGTCTTATAAAACCATTGAATAAAAAGCACTAGATTATTTTTCACAGTGTCCGGATTCATGAAAGGAATAAAACTTTTTTTTGGTTTAATTTTTTTAACAGAAAACTTATCCGACGGTGAAACGTACTATCAGTGTGCAACATAAATATTGCATAAGATTTTTTGCATGAATTTGGTTTTGGGGTCACATCTTCTACTTCCGTGATTCTCTATTAGCAGTCTTACTAGTACCCTTTCTAGCCATATCATCTTTCACACAGTCCATCTATAGTTTAGCCCTAATCCTAAACTCCACACACTCTTTTTTTGTAGCGTATAGTATTCTTTTAATCTTATTCCAGAGTGGGAAGAGATGGCGCTAGACGTCCCCTATAGCGTCCGTCTGTTTCCCACACTGGAGTGACATTAAGAGCGTTTATACAGAGTGGGCGACGCCGTAAATACCTGTCAAATATTTCGCTGTTTTGATTTATTTGGCAATATTACTGTATGGAAATAAGAAAAATGGCGAACTAGTGAACTAAAATATTGATTATGAAATGAACATTGATTAATTAATATCGTAACACCGTTTATTGTGTACCGAGTATTTGGAAACTTTCCAAATGCCTTTTTACACCTAAAACGGTTACAACATCAAATTCAGTTTTTTAATTGCAATTCATTATTAATATTCTAATTCACTAGTTAACCATATTTCTTATTCCCATACAGTAATATTGCCAAATTAATTAAAACTGGTAAATATTTGACAGTTATTTGCGCCGTTGCCAACTTTTTGGCATGAACACTCTTAAATTAATACTGCTTTGAGATGTCATGGTAACCTCCCAGTAGTTTAACTGTCTCATTGTTTCTTAACAGCGGCATACTATCAGAGGGTCTCAGCTCAGAGAACAAGACGAGTAAATCGAAGACCACTGAGCCGAACATCGACTTCGAGCTGGACGTGAAGGTGTACATCAACAGCGGCAAGTGTGTGCTGCACACCAAGGAGCCCAGTAAAGAGGATGATAGTATTAAGATGTAAGTATTGTTTAGTTTTATTAAAGCCCATTTTGGTGATGAAGCTTGGGAGGGATGTATCTATCTCGCGAGATTGTAAACTTTCGAAAGATTGTGAAACGTAACATACTGCTGCTGCATAACTAATCAGCGCGCGGGGTGCGTTCCGTCGCATGCCAATTTCACAAATTGACGGCTTCACTTCGATAGATTACAATCTTAATTAAATTGTAAGCAGTATATTACGGTTCACAATCTTTCGACAGTTTACAATCTCACGAGACAGATTATATAATCTAACGGTTTTTACAATTTTACGGTGATATATCAATATACTGGTTTAGTCGAAAAAAGACTAAATACAGTATTGTAGCAATTTAATATTAGACTAAAAGTTACCAGTTTCTTTGTTTACTTTCAAGGTGTGACGGTTACCACTGTCCACATCTTGACCTGTTTTGCACATCATCTGCCCCAGTGGCGTGGTAAGGGGCCAACAATACGGCAAGCCCATAAAGCAAGCAGACTGTCAGAAACCCTAACAACATGAAGAGTTGTAGGTTATAAGGGCAAGCCAAACTAGGCTTGTGTGAAAGTACCGCCAGTAACCTGCCCTGTGAATGGTTGTAATACTCGTCATGAACTCATGATAAAGATACCATCATCATCATATCAGCCCGCAATCACCCACTGCTGAGTATAGGCCTCCCCTTTTTTCTGCCACACTTCCCGGTTCTGTGCGTCCCGTATCCAGGTGTTTCCCACGACTTTGACGATATCGTCAACCCAACGAGCTTTAGGACGGCCCTGATTTCTTTGGCCAAACCTTGGCCACCACTCGGTCAAAGCTTTGCTCCATCGGCCATCTCCGCGTCTAGCCAGGTGTCCTGCCCAGGTCCACTTGAGGCGCACCGCCCGGTCCCCGACATCGTAGAAGATACCACCCGATAGTAATTCTTCCAAATCTTGTAATATGTCCAGGTCCACCCGCCACCGTTATGTCCTGTTTTGTGCAAGAGAAGATGAAAAGGAATCAGTTTATGTGTATGAGGTCGTTTATACTGATGAAATAAAATTGCTGTACCAATTTTATACTCTATAAATGTCGTGATGGCCCAGAGGTTAAGGCCTCGCCTCGCATGCATGAGGTTGTGGGTTCAAATCCGGGCAAGTACCAATGTGACTTTTTCAATTCATATGTACTTTTCTAAGTTTATCTTGGACATCACAGACATCGGTGAAGGAAAACATCGTGAGGAAACCTGGACTTATAATTAATATAAGTCTGAAATCGCCAACCCGTCTTGAGCAAGCGTGGTGATCAATGCTCAAGCCTTCTCTGTATGAGAAGAGGCCTTTGCCCAGCAGTGGGACAGTAACAGGCTGGTATTAATTTTATACTTGTTTGCCTAGCGGCCGTATGCGAGTCGGCCGGTCTGCGTCAGGCGGGCTGGCGGAGGGAGCCACGGGCGGCAGCAGCTCGCCCACTGCTGCCAGGCGGAAGGCGCCGCATGCGAGACACCAGCCTGTGTTGGACCTCACTGTGTTTAGAGTACCCGGGTTGGATCTCAAGGTAACTTATGCTTTCTCAATACTTTATTGCATTCCATAATGTTAAAATAAAACAGTTGTTATGTTAAAACATTGAATCAATTATGGACCCTGTCGGGCACAGCAAAGTTAAATTAATAGGTAATAGGAGAGAGGACGAAGGCGCTTATTCGTTTAAAAAAAAATTTTTAGTGAAATATCAAATTAAAATAGTAAAATAATAGTTTTTTTGTTATACAATTCAATTTTTATTCATTTTTCATACTGATTCATTTGTGTATTGAAGATTTTTTGCCCGAGAATGAGCCAACTGAATGAATAACATTTATTGTAAAGAATTGACATAAATTTTGCTAAACAACGTTATATTCGATCGTCATATAATATACGTCAATTTTCCCAAGTGTGTCTAAGCTGATAGAAAATGAACTTAATAATGGAAGATATCGATAATTAAATCTATCTTTTCTAAAAACGTAAACAACGAAGCTAGCAATAGGATATAGAAAATATTGAGCGCGAAAATGTGGTCAATTTTTACAAAAATGGTAGTCTACTTAAACCATCACAGACCTCTGAACAGGAACCTTACACAGATTTCCATTTTAACATTAAAATTTCTCGAACAGGTCCACTACGAATCAAAAACCCTCCCCGAAGAGGCCAACTCTCCGCAAACAGTCCCCTCCCTGCCCTCCCTGAGCGCGCGGAAGGTGGGCACCAAGAAGGCGGCGCTGTTCGCGTGGATCACGCTGCAGAGCATACCGGAGGAGACCATCATCAGCCCGCACATACTGGAGTTCCTGGAACAGACGCTGGAGCCCATACCGACGAAAGCATCGTTTTCCACACCAACTCCGGGTAAGTTTATTAAGATTATTAGCCACGTGGTGAAGTAAATACAAGAATTTGAAGAAGTGAAGGACAGTGACTAACTTTCTATCGTGGCTTTTTTTAATTTTAATTAATTTACCAGTTTATTTTATATTAGACAGTACTAGCTTATCCCGTAGCTTAGCCCCCGTGGCGTTCGGTAATTGTCCCACGAGATCGTGTTACCGGGATAAAAAGTATCCTATGTGTTAATCCAGGTTATAAACTATCTTTGTGCCAAATTTCATCCAAATCCGTTCCCCATTTTTGTGTGAAAGAGTAACAAGCATCCATCCATCCTCACAAACTATAGCAATAGTTAGATAATAATTAAATGAGGTTAATTTGTCAAGTCCCGTAATAGCCGAGTGCAATTAGACAAAAAATACTCAAAAGGTGGAACGAAGTTTATAGTGGTCGGATTTTCATGGGACTTTTTTTATTGTGTTCCTAGAGGTGTAGAGAAGAATGTTAAAAAAAAAAATTTCGCCGCTCGCAAGTTTTTTTTTTTTTTTTGGATTTCCTTTTTAATTTTTTTTTCTTTTATGTATAACTGGAAATTCGACGAATTTATATTGAGACATAATAAAAAGACCTGTGTGTGAATGGATACATCCATTAAACGCCAATTTGGTCTGTTTATTTGTTCAATGTTCATATTTCAAGTTTTTCTTTGAAAATATCCTATTTTCTTCAATTATTTCTAAGTTACCGAATTTAAGACTAAGATTTCTTTTGAAATTGGTAACAGATACATTTTTACAGATAACTGGATAAGAAAATGTTCAAGAAAACAATATTCATGCGTTTAGTGACTTAAAATTCATTCGCAAAAATCAGAAAATCGTCTATGTTAATGAAAGCTTTTTTTTTCGAAATTTGTCAATGTAACTCAATGTGAAAATTATTCTCTCAAACCTCATTTTAGTAGCTATCTAATAAGGTATAATAACTAGAAAAATATTCTAGGATACTTGTTAAATATCAGTTACAGCTGAGAAAGTAAAAAATGACAAAAGGGCTATATCGCTAAGAATTGGGAGCGGTATCGGTATCGGTATTGATATTAAATGAGGCGCAAAGACCCAAACTAACAATTAATTCTAAATAGAAATTATGAGAAAAGGTTACGTTACAATTACGATAATTTTTGTGAGTTTACCAGCGGCACCGTTCCACCTTCGTCAGCAATAATCAACATTTATCGAGTACCTCCGATTTTTTTTTTTAATTTTGTGTTCTCTGTGGATAGCTGTTATAATAAGGATATTTTCAGGATAATATTTACAATGACCACCATAGAAACATTTTGAGAAAAATGGCCTTCTTTAACTTTTACATAGACGATTTCCTGGTATTTGCGAATGATTTTTTAGTCACTTCACTCGTAAATATCGATTTCTTGAACATTTTAACGTCCAGTTATCTGTGAAAAAATATCAGTTACCAATGACAAAAGAAAACTTTGTGTTAAAACTCGGTATTTTAGAAATAATTGAAAAAATATGAAATTTTCATAAAAAAACTTGGAAATATGCATTTCGTCAACAACAATGAACAAGGAAACACACCAAATTGACGTTTAATGGATGCACACAGGTCTCACTATTACGTCACAATATAAATTCGGCGAATTTCAAGTTATTCCTACACGAAAAAAAAAAAAAAAAAAAGGAAATTTAAAAAAAATTAAAAAAAGTCGCGAGCGTCTAAATTTTTTTTTTTAACTTTCGTCTCCCCAACTCTAGGAACTCAATAAAAAAAACCCCATGAAAATCCGACCACTATAAACTTCGTTCCACCTTATAGTCTAATTGCACTCGACTATAAAGTGAGTGTTGTATGTTTCTACAAGACGACGAAAAGGGAAAAGGTTCATTGTATCTGGGAAAAGGCTAGACAATGAAGACATCCTAACCATTCCGAACTCGCCACCCTGTATTAAAAAGAACTTTAACATTGATATTTTTTCATTCCTTGTATTTTTGAATTCAAACCAATTACGCCAATTATTACAGTCGCCAGCACATCAAGTTTGCACAAACTGTAAAATTTCTTCAAATCATTTTAAACCATAAAATGTTGACAGTTAAGTTAAAAATCGAACGAGAAAATGTATGTAGTAACTTGATGCGCTGGCGACTGTACCTAGTTTGCGTCAAGATAATAAATTTCTGTTAGCACCTCAAGCATCGGCAAAAAGACGAGCCAAAGCGGTGAAGCGGGACCTCCAGTCACAAGTCCTGTCTGACCGTCCTACATTGAAACTAATGTTTCGAGTTATGACTGCTTCTGCTGTAGATCGGCAAAGGCAGAATCATCTAAATTGAAATAAGACCTTTCTCCAACAGAAGCAGAAAGCGGTTCCCGCTCTCGCTCCGTAGAAGGCGCCTCTTACGGGCAGTACGTGTACGCCTCGTTCCCCGTGGACGTGATAGTGCACTTCCACATGCAGCCCAGCACGTTCCGCTTCAGCTGCCTGCCTGCGTCGCGCGTGGAGTGCCTGCTGCAGCTGCCCAGCCTGCAGATCGTGTTCAGCTCCAAGCGGGCGAGCGACGAGTGAGTACTGACACACGACGATAAACAACAAAATGGCTTATAACAGCATCATAGTTCCTCCGATGAAATATTATCTTGTTCGAACAATCTTATAACTTTCCCAAGTACATTAAGACTACCGTCCTCATCATCTTAAATCATTTCCTAACGCAACCTCCAATCCACAGAGAAATGGCGGAACCAGCAGTAGCGATGGGCGGTCTCAGCGTCACAGGCTGCCTCGCCGACTTCTCAGTGAACATGTTCCACCCGTACGGCGGCAAGAAGTCCAGCCTCAAGGAGGCGCAGTGGTCCCCGCTCTCTGATACTGAGAGGAAAGACTCCCTCAGCATCAATGTGGAGTTTGTCAAGTTTCATCTGTCTAGATCCAGAAAACTGGACTTCCAGACGGAGCAGGATCAGTCGAAGGCTACTGTCAGGTTCTCAAGTAAGTGTAATTTTATATTTCTACGCCACTTTATTACTTAATGGCGGATAAATATTGTGATGGGACATTTCTACTTTCTACTAGAGATATTAAAGTTCGGAACTTACCCACTGTTTTTTTTATTTTCAACACCCAGGTATACACGTACCCGTATTATTTTTTGAACTGATAATAAGAAAACAACTGATAAATAATGTGTGTGATTTTGTTTTACTAGATCTGCCCTTAACACATCTCTCTTTTGATATGATTTCCGTTTATTTGATCATCTCTCAATATGAGTATCCTCTCGCAGCTATCGTGGACGTCGGCTCGGCGTGGTTCAAGTACGACATGCGTCGCTTGGGCGAGATCCTCGCCTTCCCTAAGGCGTGGTACAGACGAACCATCGTAAGGCGTATGTTCTTGGGCGACCTCAGTTTACACGACACACGTGATCATGGGTAAGAAGACAATAACTACAAGACAACTACTACTATACAAGTATACACTCTTGATATTATTTCCACCTGAACAAATATCAACTTTACGATTAACTATATTAGGCTGATTGTACATTGTAGTGAAAAATAATCATTATTTGTATGATGAGAAACTTATTTTTCTAAATACACCATATTTCTTTGCATGTATCTGGAAACTAAATTGTGAACGCGGATTATGTTTATTTTGTGTTATTGTTCCATGTATTTTTCGTTTATTCTTCGGACTATGCTAAGTTTATCATTATTTTTTCAGGCCATCGAGCAGCAATGCTCCAGTATCACCTGTACTGCCACAGAGAGAGAAAACGAAGACTGTTCCAGAGCATCAAAAATCCAAAGGTATAGTACAGTATAAAACTTTGAACCGTAAAACTTAGCTGCACATACACTAACCCTCTGCTACTTCTGGCTCTAAGTTTAAAGTCATTTGGATAAATACACGATTTCGCGCGCTGTTAGATTTTGAACACTCGGCTTAGCGCCTAAGTTTGTCAATCTAAAAACACGCTTTTATTTTATTTTTTTCGCAAGGAAGTATAATGTTTTATATTAAACAAGTGCCAGGAGTCTAGTTTTGTTCTTGTATACAGATAGTAGCAAAGCGTCGGCGCCTGCGATGGGCGCGGCGTGGGAGACGCTCGTGCTGTTCGCCGTCAACTTCACCAAGCTCAACGTGCACATGAACATGGGCAACGTTATGGGCAATGTCAGGTAACGACAACATCTAGTTTTATTTACCATAAAACTACTTCATTCAAATCTCTATTTCTATCTCTTCTCTTATATGAACCCTTGTCATCAGACAAAAAAAGAGATGTTTATTTTCAGGTTCTGTGTCATTCTAGGTCTCTGGTTCTAATTGTTTGTGTTGTTTCCAGTTGGCAGTCCCGTGACTTTAACTGCACAGGCCGACTGAGCATCGGCAGCACGGGACACCGTAACATGCTGGTGGGAGTAGCGCTGGCCAGCTCCGAGCTGGACGCACGCGGAGGGATCGTGGGAGGCGCCATCTCGCTCTCCTCTATCGACACCTACGGTATGTACCCGAGCTGCACCGAACATTGTTAAGCATACGCACACAAACGCAATTCTGAGCTATTTTGTACCAGAAAGTGGTTGCGATATCACATACTGAGTCATCAACATCTCAAGCAAACTAAATACTCGTGTCAATTTAGGCTGAGGACCGGCACTTTTTCACCATTTAAACATAACAAAAGAATAGTCCCTTAAAACACCCGCCCTTCATCGCTTCCTAGTTTTTTTGCTGCGGAGAGGAAATGGCGCAATAATATCCCAGCATCACCCTCATTCATATAGGGTGACTGGTAATCAGTGACCGATACTTAAACACGTGATTGTACTCATGATAACAAACAAATTTCCCAAAACAAACAGCAATAGTTTTTTTTTTCTACATTACCGATGAAAAATTTATATGTGATGTTTAGAATGATGCACCTACTTAATAGGTGGAAACAGCTTTAGCGTCGGCCCTTCCCCTCTGTATGATGAAATATAAATACTATACTGAATTAACTATACTAAATGATAACTCTCTCCTCTCTTATTTTCGTTATTTATAAACTCTATTACTACTATCCTCAAGTGCTCTTACCATCTATACGCTGATGACCTGCAACTTTACGCTCAATCCGACATTGCTAACCTTAATAATTGCATCTCATTACTTAATGTAGATCTTCAAACTATCGGATAGTGGTCTGCTAAATTCGGCGTTGCTGTCAACGTCGGGAAATGCCAGGCCATCCTCATAGGTAGTTCGTACTATCTGAGAAATCTGGATACTAGCCAGCTAATGCCGCTTGTGTTCGACAACTCTGTGATCTCTCTCTCACCTCACGTAAAAGACTTGGGCCTGCACATTGACGAGACACTTAGTTGGAATAAGCAGGTGGCTCAGGTTTGCCAGAAAGTCACTTACTCGCTGCGGTCTCTCTATAGATTCAAACATTTTCTCCCATCTAGCACTAAATTAACTTTGGTCCAGTCACTTGTAGTTCCCATTATCGACTATGCTGATGTTTGTTACTCTGATCTATCCCAAGAACTTTTAAACAAATTGGATCGTCTTCTCAATAATTGTATTCGCTTTGTTTTTGGCCTTCGCAAGTACGATCACATCTCTTCATATCGTTCTCAGCTTAAGTGGCTGCCTATCCGATTCAGGAGGTCCCTCAGATCTCTCTGTATGCTCTTCACTATTTTGACGGATTCTCGTGCTCCCGATTACCTAAAAGAATATTTCAAAGTGTTGGGCAGTTCACACAATCGTAACCTTCGAGCTTCTAAAAACATTCTCCTTGAAATTCCCTCACATCGTACTGGTTTTATGTCCAATTCTTACGCTGTCTCAACTATAAAGCTCTGGAACGCGCTACCCCTTGGCATTAAAAAAGCTGAAAGCAAAATGGCTTTCAAAAGAACAGTACGGAAGTACTATTTGAAATCTGACTAAATTGCTCATATGCTTGTCATTAGTAGTCATAGTAATTATTATAATGTTTCTCGTATTTTGGACTATTTGTATGTATTATAATATATATTAGTTTATTTCATTATATTTGTATATATGTATTAGTATGTGCCTATTTATGTATTTCAATTTATGTTAACAAAATGATATTTTTCTTATTTTTTTTTTTTTGTACTCTATCACTATGCTGTCCTATTTGACCCCAAGGTTGACTGGTAGAGAATGCCTTGTGGCATTAAGTCCGCCTATGTACCACTTTTGTACATGAAGTTTAAATAAATAAATATAAATACTATACTAGAATACGGGACCGGTCAATGTGGCGATACTTGGGGGAGGACTTTGTCCAGCAGTGGCCGTCTTATGGCTGAAATGATGATGATGAATGATGATACTAATATTTATTTTCTCGCTGACAATGGTAAAAAGTAGAGTACACAACTCGTTAAAAAATGCATCTCGGTTCTGGTATCCCTCGCTCCGCTCCGAATCCATCGCTGCTCTCGGGATCCAACTCAGTCCCTCGAACTAAATTCACTTTTTTTCACTCGTATAATCTACAATTTTACAATTCATTTACAAAAATAAACACCCTTCTGTAATTTTTTACCGGATTAAGAAGGGACGATAGCATAAGTCCGCACGAAAACTAAGCATCGATTCCTTCCACCAGTCCACATCGAAGAAGAGGCGGGCTGCAACCCGGGGCACGTGTGCGGCGTGCGGCTGGGCGCGCTGGAGCTGCGCCTGGAGTACATGGGCACGGCCGCGCTGCACGCGCGCGTGTCGCGCCTGCAGGCCGCGCTGCGCGACGAGTGGCTGGCGCGCTCCCGCCAGCCCAAGCACCGCCCGCACCCGCCCACGTCCAGGTACCCGCGCTTACAGCTATGTTGTCTTAGTGATAGGCTACCCTTTTTACCTGCTATACTAAAAAAAACGTCGTAACCATAAAGGGCGCGTCTAAAATGGCTTAGGGTAAAATCATATTTACACGCACGGATCAGCATTTTCTTGTATCTTTCGTCTCTTTCTGTCACTTAGAATTGCAACTCACTAAAGTGAAACGTCCGATCGCACGTTAAAGTTCATTCGATGCAAATAAATACGACAGGACTTCGCGCTTCATGAAATAACGCCTTTACGTCACAGAATGAGATAGGGATAGTCGGAAATGCTGATCGGTGCATGCAATTGTAATTTCACCTTTAAATTTATTATTCCTCAGATGCGCCTTTATTGCTTACAAATGTTGTGCCAAAAAGTAGAAAACTTCATACGAATATCTTGTCTCCCTTGCGTCATTTGATTAGGCTAAAAAACGTTTATTGTGTTTATTTACTGTCTAGTTTTAAACCGACTAAATAACACAAGTAATCTCATACTTCTGAGATGCTAAAATTTAAAAAAAAAACCTTAGACGTTAAGACTCAGTGCAGTATTTTCAAGTGATCAAAGTAATATTACAATTACACCAAACTTCCTTCGTAGTCTTAATACGCTAGGCGTGATAGGTCCTGCACAGTGCACAAATATAACCTTGTAACTGCTTAACTAACTCGCACGATATCCCACTAGCTTCCAAGAAGATCAAGAACCGGAAGACGGGTAAGCTATGAGGCCCTACTTTATTACCCATGGTCCGTTCAACGCTTGACCCTAACAATAAAAAAAAACCTTTTCTAACAAAACGTAAAGGTGCAACCAGACCGCCGTAGGAACGTCAAATTTTCAGACCTTATTTCGACTGACGTAAAGTGCTTATTATTATTATATTATATAGCTAGCCCATATTGTCCCACTGCTGGGCAAAGGCCTCCCTCCATTCCTTCCAACGGTCACCATTCTGTGCTACTTCTTTCCAATTCTCAAGGAAGACATCCAGTTCGTCCCGCCATCTCCTTCGTGGTCTGCCGCGACCCCGTGTCACTGTTTTAGGGCACCAATCCTGAGCTTTTCGGGCCTTGTGAGCTTAATAAAAAAAAAAAATATCAGCACCGCAATATATCTAATACCGTTTTTGCCCGCGGCTTCGCTCGCATTAATTTAGAATTTGACAACCAATTCGGGTTGTTCTCTGCTTGTAATAATAAAATTTAGTTATGATTCGAAAGACATGTGGCGCCATCTATTATCATAGGAATGTTATTGTTGTTTTCTTCGGGGACAGTACTTTTTTTGGGATGAAAGGTACCCTATGTCCGTTTTTGTACACCTGAAAACGTATATGCAAAATTTCAGGATGATCGGTTCATTGGTTTAGACGTGAAATGGTAACAAAAAAAAACTTACTTTCACATTTATCCCCTACATTACCCCAGAGTGCCATAGGGTACATTTGAAACGTGTGTTAATTTGCGTAAGTAACGGGGCTGGAGCCGCAAGCAAAAGCTAGTGCTAAACATATTGAAAACAGCATTCTGTCTCCATCATATTAAACGATAAACGTCATTTAAAATCAGTTTCTAACTGACTTATTTGTGTTTAGAACGTTAACTTGTCTTAATAAAGTTCGAAAAATAATAATAAGGATAAGATGACTGACTGTAGTCTGGTTGCACCCTAAAACGAAATACGAAAAACAATAAAATAGGACCTTATGATTTTGCGCAGTAAGCGCTAAACATCCCTCTTTTTCTAACCCCGTATTTCGCCCCTCAGGCCAGCAATAATCCTCACACACGGAACTCTAAGCTGGCACCAGCTTCAGATCCTGATGTCTCGGAGTACCACGCCAGACCTGCTGAAGATGCAGCTGAAACTTGAAGAGTTCTTCACGCAGCAGTTTAAGTCGAGTAAAAGGGTGTTCAGCTCACTGCATCCGAATTATACTAACGCGAGACGAGATCGGAGGGAACGTGAGTATCATTATCATTTAAACATAAAACTAGTTTTGTCCTTAGTTTCGCCCGCGTTGAGGTCTGAAATAATCCCACGGGAACGAAAGACCGTGAAAAGTTCCATGTCCTACATCATCATGGTCATGGACTTCCAAATATCTGCCTGTGTGACCGCGTTCTTCTTAAAACTAGTTTTATTGATCAGAAACTCATTTTTTTTTTAAAATAAAAAGCAGTTTCCTACAACTACTTATTTTTAAAATAACAAATCACTAAATCAACACAATTATGAAAACCCGTAAGACACCGAAATAAATAAGTTCCTAATAAACGTCCATCGCTCTGAGGTCTCGAGCAAAAGTACCCGAGCTCTTGTGGTCCTCTCCACTCGCTGCGTCACCACGCTCTCGCAGTATCCCTGTCCTCTTAGCTGACAAATCCTCTAAGCAACCATTCCATAATCGTGTACACTAACACAGGCAATATTATTCGAGGGCTAAAACGTCCTAATAGCACTGTATAGGTACTTGATATTATTCTTTGTAGACTAAAGAAATAGTGCACACACTCTCGCACTTGTCAATGCACCGTGTGGAATCTCTGTAACTAGTTCCTCCCGTCCCTAGCACCTGCAGCAGCCGCCCCCGCAGCCGAGGGCGCGGCGCCGGCGGACCTGCGGCACCACCGGCACTGGCAGAAGGTGCTGCACCTGGTGTCGGGCATGCAGCTCTCCACGCTGCCCACGCCGCTGCCGGCTAACGGTATTGTAGCTCGTTATATTTATGTACTAATGGAAAGACCGTCTCCATTGTCTTTGTGTTCTTTCAGGTTTAAAATTAATACTGAAAGGAAGTTGATTTTTCTATGTTGTCTAGAAGCTGGCATATAGTTATCCCATTGCCATTTTGTCTGCAACGTTACGACTCACGTCTGAAATTGTTCCAAGCGGTGCTCTAAATTGTCACAGTGTAGAGATATCTCGGCAACGTGGTGCTTATAACTACTGTAGACTTTTTTTTATATTATTTTTGGCCACGGGAAATCTATTCAAATAAACTTGAAATGTAATGTAACAATATCATAAATTCATTCTACGTGCTTTTCTCTCTAGGCACCGTACTCGGTGGTACAATGGAACTCCACGGCACCAACATATCTCTAGCGTGCTTCCACGGTAACAGCTTTAAGTCAAAATCCTGGGCGCTGTTCAGTCTCAAGGATCCATGCATCAGCTTCGCGACTGAAGCACAGCAAGTCGCCAGTGAAGAGGGTGAGTTACCGTTTGGATATCTTCCATAATGTGTGTTTAAAGAATCTACATAGTTAATAGTATAAGTATAAGTTATAAGAATGATCTTGATTAATTCGAAGGAATCGTAGAATTTAGCCAAATTAAGTCACAGGTTACTCTGTCGAACTAGACTCACTAGCACAAGCACCTCAGCACTCTAATCAACCACTGGCTGGCTTGCTGAACACATCATTGATTTGTGGCGTAAGCAGGCTGAGGTGTTGTTTCAGAATTCAGTTGTGCAAAGAGGTGTTAAAGATACGTAAATGCATTCCCCGGCAGATTCACGGAGACGTGATTATGTCATAATAACGTAACGTTAAAGTCAAGTTTGCGCAGCGCCTCCATTCGATGAGCGCCTACCCTATCGCCGCTGGAGATGTGAACGCACACTCACAATAAAATGTGTTGCGTACAGGTCCTATGGAAGTCCACGTAGTGCAAAGCTTGACGGCCAGCCTGGGCGGGCTGGGCCCGGGCGGGTCGGGCGCTCGCGCACACGTGTCCATGGCCACCGTGTGCCGCATGACCAGAGCCCTGCTGTTCCCGCCGCAGTTCAAGACCTTGAAGGAGTGGTTCCACTATGCCTTCGCTAATAGTGAGATTGATGGTGAGTTGAGTTATCTTTTACGGTAGTTATTCTATCCCTTACCGAAAGGGGGTGATAGCCTATCATTATGACTTTTTTTTCTTGAATTAAAAACTTTTCTTCATTTTTTTTCAAATTGTAAACTAGTAAGTAAACACAATCTGTATAACAAGGGCTTTTTTTACATAGCATAATCGTAGTAAAATGTGCCAGTTATGTTTTCACTGCTGGGACAGAGACACAAAGGCCACTTCTCTATGGAGGTTTTTCACTTACTGACACAATAATTTTTTCCCCAGCAATCGAGCTCTTCCCATCGTTAGAGCGCGACCCAACCGGCACCACCTCATCCAACGCCAGCGGTTCAAGCACTAACACCAACAGCACGGAGAGGAACAAGGCGGCCGCAGACAAGCACGTGCGCGAGGTCATCTTCGCGCTGCCCTCCCTGCAGCTGCACCTACGGACCCACCACCTGCAGGCGCACACACCGCCCACAGAGACCGGTCAGTACACTACACATACTGTACACAGCAGTACAGAACATGTTCGCGCTGCCCTCCCTGCAGCTGCACCTGCGGACCCACCACCTGCAGGCGCACACCCCGCCCACAGAGACCGGTCAGTACACTACACATACTGTACACAGCAGTACAGAACATGTTCGCGCTGCCCTCCCTGCAGCTGCACCTGCGGACCCACCACCTGCAGGCGCACACACCGCCCACAGAGACCGGTCAGTACACTACACATACTGTACACAACAGTACAGAACATGTTCGCGCTGCCCTCCCTGCAGCTGCACCTGCGGACCCACCACCTGCAGGCGCACACACCGCCCACAGAGACCGGTCAGTACACTACACATACTGTACACAACAGTACAGAACATGTTCGCGCTGCCCTCCCTGCAGCTGCACCTGCGGACCCACCACCTGCAGGCGCACACACCGCCCACAGAGACCGGTCAGTACACTACACATACTGTACACAACAGTACAGAACATGTTCGCGCTGCCCTCCCTGCAGCTGCACCTGCGGACCCACCACCTGCAGGCGCACACACCGCCCACAGAGACCGGTCAGTACACTACACATACTGTACACAACAGTACAGAACATGTTCGCGCTGCCCTCCCTGCAGCTGCACCTGCGGACCCACCACCTGCAGGCGCACACACCGCCCACAGAGACCGGTCAGTACACTACACATACTGTACACAACAGTACAGAACATGTTCGCGCTGCCCTCCCTGCAGCTGCACCTGCGGACCCACCACCTGCAGGCGCACACACCGCCCACAGAGACCGGTCAGTACACTACACATACTGTACACAACAGTACAGAACATGTTCGCGCTGCCCTCCCTGCAGCTGCACCTGCGGACCCACCACCTGCAGGCGCACACACCGCCCACAGAGACCGGTCAGTACACTACACATACTGTACACAACAGTACAGAACATGTTCGCGCTGCCCTCCCTGCAGCTGCACCTGCGGACCCACCACCTGCAGGCGCACACACCGCCCACAGAGACCGGTCAGTACACTACACATACTGTACACAACAGTACAGAACATGTTCGCGCTGCCCTCCCTGCAGCTGCACCTGCGGACCCACCACCTGCAGGCGCACACACCGCCCACAGAGACCGGTCAGTACACTACACATACTGTACACAACAGTACAGAACATGTTCGCGCTGCCCTCCCTGCAGCTGCACCTGCGGACCCACCACCTGCAGGCGCACACACCGCCCACAGAGACCGGTCAGTACACTACACATACTGTACACAACAGTACAGAACATGTTCGCGCTGCCCTCCCTGCAGCTGCACCTGCGGACCCACCACCTGCAGGCGCACACACCGCCCACAGAGACCGGTCAGTACACTACACATACTGTACACAACAGTACAGAACATGTTCGCGCTGCCCTCCCTGCAGCTGCACCTGCGGACCCACCACCTGCAGGCGCACACACCGCCCACAGAGACCGGTCAGTACACTACACATACTGTACACAACAGTACAGAACATGTTCGCGCTGCCCTCCCTGCAGCTGCACCTGCGGACCCACCCTGCAGGCGCACACACCGCCCACAGAGACCGGTCAGTACACTACACATACTGTACACAACAGTACAGAACATGTTCGCGCTGCCCTCCCTGCAGCTGCACCTGCGCACCCACCACCTGCAGGCGCACACACCGCCCACAGAGACCGGTCAGTACACTACACATACTGTACACAACAGTACAGAACATGTTCGCGCTGCCCTCCCTGCAGCTGCACCTGCGGACCCACCACCTGCAGGCGCACACACCGCCCACAGAGACCGGTCAGTACACTACACATACTGTACACAACAGTACAGAACATGTTCGCGCTGCCCTCCCTGCAGCTGCACCTGCGGACCCACCACCTGCAGGCGCACACACCGCCCACAGAGACCGGTCAGTACACTACACATACTGTACACAACAGTACAGAACATGTTCGCGCTGCCCTCCCTGCAGCTGCACCTGCGGACCCACCACCTGCAGGCGCACACACCGCCCACAGAGACCGGTCAGTACACTACACATACTGTACACAACAGTACAGAACATGTTCGCGCTGCCCTCCCTGCAGCTGCACCTGCGGACCCACCACCTGCAGGCGCACACACCGCCCACAGAGACCGGTCAGTACACTACACATACTGTACACAACAGTACAGAACATGTTCGCGCTGCCCTCCCTGCAGCTGCACCGGCGGACCCACCACTAGTTTGAAACATGTTTAACAAGCATGTGGAGCAAGCATTCGTTTGGATGGATAAGCTTTTAATTGTGTTATTGGCCTTCTCAAACTAGTTTTAATTATAATAAACTTTAATAAAAAATATATTGTTATAGATGAGAAGCCCGTAGTGGAGTGCAGTTTCATCACAGAGTTTGAAGATCACATATTCGTGTCGGTGGATGCTGAGGCATTCCTGTTCTTGCACGACCTCATATCTTCTTATATCAAGGAAAAGGACAGAGTGGTGAGTCTTAGTTATTGTATTAAAATAATATAGAAATCGTTTATTTTAAACTAGGTATTTGCAAAACTTATACTGTCACTTACGGGATATCTTCCGTCCAAACGAAGTAATCGGGACTATCATTATTGGTTATGCGTCATGCCACCATCACGTGATCGTTAGGTGATGTCGTGAGGCTTGCAGCCAGGCCTACAGAGCTGGCGCAGTAGATGCTGAACGTGTGCTCGCTGGGTAGGCCGCAATAGGTAATGGGGCCCGCCGGGCATGGCACTTAGCAGTAGGAGGAACAGCGGATTTAGTTGCTAAGAGTCCGACATAACCCTCCGCTCACCCCGGATGGTGGTCTTCTGGATGAACATTTGGTCCAAATTCCTTTAGTTGATTATTCGAAATAAATGAATGTGTATTTGTAGATGCCGGGCGGCACGCGCACAGTATGGGCTGACGCGAACGGAGCCGCGCGAGCCCGGCCCGAGGGCCCGCCGGTAGACTACCGGGACTACCGCTGTGTTACGTGGCACCTGGAGCCCACTGTCAGGTATGTCCTAACTATTCACTATTACTCTGCCCTCTTAATATCAAATGAAGTACTTGAAAAATTACAGTTTCAAGAAAAGTGATCGAGTGTTACAGTATCCTACAATTTATATACAATGTCGCCCGTGCGCATGTGACCGCCCGTAATTTTCTGAATATTCATGAAGAAATGTCGAAAATAAACTTTAAAAGGGGGGGTCTATCTACAACATTTTTCATGTTATTCAATTTTTATTTTTTTAAGTATAGTTTGTAGATTTGCTTTCTATTTTTGACACATCTCCGAAGTTTATGGGTCGATTTGGATTCTGTTTATTATTTATAAAAGCTTATGAGTTATTTTAACAGGTTAATTAACATTTTTACTAAAAATTATCGACAACGAAAAAAAAAACGGAATCGAAGTCATTTTTTCGGTGAAAAATTGTGTATTTATTTTTAAAAAACTAGTGTAACTCCATAAATTATCCCGATAGGACGACTTTTTTAATCATTATTTGTAATCTACTACATAACAGCTACAAATTCACAGAACATTGTTGATACCTATCTCTAAAGAAAAAACAAGGACGGGTATAACAAATCATAGCAATCTTCATGTGTGGGCCACTGAAAATCCACACGTCATTAGGGAAACAACTTTCCAGACTCAATTTTCCATAAATGTATGGGCTGGAATGATTGACGGTGAACTTATTGGCCCTTTCGTGTTACCAAACAGACTAGATCAACACGCGTTTTTAGATTTTAAAGTCAATACGTTGCCGTTGCTTTTGGAGGAAGTTCCGCTGGAAACAAGAAGGCGGATGTATCTGCAATTAGATGGAGCTCCAGCACACTTCGCACGACTAGTTCGTGATTATTTAAATCAAAATTATCCGTGGTGGATTGGCAGAGGAGGTGCCGTTGCTTGGCCGCCGCGATCTCCCGACCTTACACCCTTAGATTTTTATCTTTGGGGCTACATGAAACAAAAAGTGTATGCTGTGCCCATCGAAAGCCGCGAGCAATTAACGGCTAGGATTTTTGCTGCTGCTGCGGAAATAAAAGAAAACCGTGAAAAATTACGTCGTACAATCAAAAGTGTTGCCATGAGGGCTTTGGTTTGTTTACAGGAGGATGGGGGCCATTTCGAAAATCTAATTAATTAAAATTCTTGTATTTTTTATTTTTTTGTAAAAATATGGCTTTTGCTTGTTTGTTTTTAATTCCATTGTCATCATCATTATTAGTTTAACCTTTTAGTACTCACTGCTAAGAGCAACATTCAATTGACTTTCACATTTTTCTTTTCCTAAATTTGACTCATCAGAGTTTTAAGAGTTTTACCTTGGATTTAGTTACAGTTAGGTATCAATAATGTTCTGTGAATTTGTAGCTGTTATGTAGTAGATTACAAATAATGATTAAAAAAGTCGTCCTATCGGGATAATTTATGGACTTACACTAGTTTTTTTAAAATAAATACACAATTTTTCACCGAAAAAATGACTTCGATTCCGTTTTTTTTTTCGTCGTCGATCATTTTTAGTAAAAATGTTAATTAACCTGTTAAAATAACTCGTATGCTTTTAGAAATAATAAACAGAATCCAAATCGACCCATAAACTTCGGAGATGTGTCCAAAAATAGAAAGCAAATCTACAAACTCTACTTAAAAAATTAAAAATTGAATAACATGAAAAATGTTGTAGATAGACCCCCCTTTTAAAGTTTATTTTCGACATTTCTTTATGAATATTCAGAAAATTACGGGCGGTCACATGCGCATGGGCGACATTGTATAAACGCTTCATTTTTCGATAAAAAAGAATTGGGTCATTGAATAATTGAATGGATGCTAAAATATCAAGCTCGAAATTTATTTTTTCTATTTTTATATGTATGTTCTTTGACAATTTTTAAAAAACAAAGTCGGCAAAATGGATCTTTTTGACTTGGCATTGAAGCTGTTGGGGTTTGCGTCAGGACGTCGTGGGTTTGAAATTAAGACCAGAAGAAACAGAAGTCCTGCAGCGGAAGGAAAATGGTGGAGACGTAAATATCTAAAAAAGAGAGAGGAGAGTAAATATCTCTGATATTTAAAGAGTAGCTTCTTCATCAATTTTTAACTCCGTGAGTTGAAGACCAGAAGATCCAGAAATGAAATTTAAGATGCTTGAACTTTTTATTAATTTACTTCAGATAACTTTATTTGGTTGTTATAGATTGTTTTCTCTCTTTTTTATAGCTTCGATTTTATTTTGCGAATGTGAGAACATTGCTGGCCTTGCAGTCTCATAGATGCTTCGACCAGTTGAGCTTTTTCTATCTTGTTTTTACTTTTATGTTAATCACCCTGCCCTGGTACCTACTTGTTGTCAGGTGTAATACTACAATATTGTAAACGCCAAATATTTTTAAAGAGTTACCGTGGAATTTTTGTCGGATCTTATAAATAGGAAACTAACCCGAACCGTGTACCTAATATCAGACGTTTCTTATCTGACAATATAATTGTTTTTTATTTTTTATTTGAGCTATGTGATTATTTTTCTTGAATTTAGAATTTTATCTAGAATTGAGTAAGTATATGTATACAATGCGAATTAGTACGGCGATACAACAATCATGTTTTATACATTTGTTCTCCAGACTGCTGTCCTGGGCAGGCAAGTCCATCGAGCCATACGGAGTGGACTACATCCTGCAGAAGCTCGGCTTCAGCCACGCGCGCACCACCATCCCCAAGTGGCTCCAGCGAGGCACCCTGGACCCGCTCGACAAGCTACTGTCGCTGGTACTCCTCAGGCTAGTCGCCATCGTGCCTCACAAGTGATATTAAACCTCACAACCAAATAAATTAGGTTGCAATTACAACAGGACACCGTCGAGGTAACATGATTACGTTTTTTAGGAATACATGATGTGAAATATTATCATTGGTTTGGTTACTTGTGTAATCAGCCAATGAGTTACGGATTGACAACGTGGTTTTAGAATATTGACATGTATCGATAATCGAGCGACATTAAACGAATGAATGATTTATTAAGCGCCTTAGGCTTGAAAAACCTAGCGCTAACGACACATATGACATAAATATTGGTATAATTTTGTCCAAGGAATCAATTTTATATAATTCGACATTTCAAACATTCCTAAACTTTGAATGGACTATAATAATCAGACGATAAAGTTGAAAATTGAATGTATTTGGAGGTATCGAAAGTAAAAAAGAAATAGTTTTATTGAAACGAAGATGGCCTTTGGTGTGTATTTGTAGTTTATGTAGAAAATTACTGTTTTACTACACTTATACATCATTTAAATGTAAATTTAGTCGAAATTAAAACAAAGAGTATATTATTCTTCAATGTATAGTAGATAAATTGTGGGAAGGAGTTTTAAAACTCAAATTTGAATGAAAATGAATGAGTATGAGATTATTTTTATTACTAAAACTTGTATCATGTATGTACATACACAGTTATAAAATGTGAAGTTGTGTATGTGCATACATAATCAAAATATAAATGATATTATTGTATTTTGAGATTTTCGTGCTGCCTAGTAAATGTTCGTTACTGCTTAGACCCAGAGAAAGTAGCTAGGAAATTGAATTTCATGAAAATTATAAAATATTATATTATACTCCATAGAAAATATGATATTAACCAGTTAAATAACTTGTCTCTAGCATTCCCTTATCTTATAAATTTGAAAAATATAAAAAATCTATTCAATTATAATCGAATTTTAACAAAAAGTACAATTTTATGTGAACTAACATACCTACACCAAAAAGTGATCGCATTTCATTGAGTAATTAACTTGTAAATAAAAATAATTAGCGAAATTATTTATTGTATATGTAGAAGAAAAATCTTTTTGGTTCACTAAAACGTTTTGGGCAGTAACTAAAATTGTTTGAATGGAGATTTTTCTGTTACCGTCACATTCTAGAAAGCCAGCTATCCAGTTAGTAAAGTTTGTCTATGATTAGTTAAAAGTTTAATGCAGAGAGGGCATTTCACTTTAGGGATAATAGAGTATACTCTGTTAATCATAATTAACATCAAAACGACGCCTCGCGCGGATCCTATCCTATTACAAATCCGTCTTGGCTTCCAGCAGAAAGATAGTCTACCTTGCGCAGCGAATCATATCTGCACATACCAATACCAATCAGAAACAACTTGATCACAACTAATAGAGTTCAAAATCAATTGCAAGAGATGACTCCCTGTGTAGCTTTTTCGAGCATGCTGCGCACATATTCACTCTAAGTGCCCATTTACGGAGACGCGGCGCGGTGCGCGGCGCGTCGGGCGGCGCGTTGCGCGGGGCGTCGCGCGGCGCGGTGCGCGTTTTTTCCGTTTACGGAGAGGCGGCGCGTGCAGCGGCCCGCGTTATCACAAACATACGGCAATGTACGATGTTGTTTACGGAGACGCGGGGCGTGCGCCGCGGCGGTTTCATCTGCGATATGTTCGTATTTGCGCGTTTGCGCGTTTGACGCCGCGTTCGCCGCGGCGGGCAACGCTGCACTTCAAGCAAACGCGTGTAAAAACGCTTCTCCGTAAACGCTCTCATACATCGCCATATGTTTGAATTGAAAGCGGGCCGCGCCGCACAACGCGCCGCCCGACCGCGTCTCCGTAAATGACCACTAAGAGTTGACAGCAAAGACTGCCCTTGAGCCAAAACAGTCACAGCGAAAAATATCCGCGCCCGTTGGCGGCCTAGGTACCTCTAGTTACTAGTTACGGATATTATAATCCTTAGTTTTAATTTGCGACCAAATCATGTTCCATCACATTTTGTTAGCTTATTGTTTAAGGCGGGAATATTCTGTGATTATTGTGAATGCAGTAGGTGTTAAGTTGAGCGGCGTGGGTGTGGCCTCGGTTTTATTGTACTTTAGGGACGGTAGCGCCATTTGCGTACCTGAGGGTTTTGTTTAATGATTGACAAGTTACATCCGTATTTAAAGCCGTTGCCTCTGAAATGCTTGGGTCAAGATAAATAAATAGTGATTTGGTTAAGCGTTTGGGTAAGTTTTCTCTGCCAAAATAGCAAGAAAGAAACGGGTCTAATCCAAAGCGTAAAACAACAAAAAATGGTCATAAAATCTTCTCGATGTATGGTATTAATGAAAGGTGACGGCTGAGGAGTTTTGGAAGAAATGACATTAAATGTGGGTGCAACTGTCTCTGGTTATTATCCTAATAAATATTGTTTATAATAAATACTTTTAATATTAAGTTTATGTTAATATGTATAAAGTATACTTTATATGAGTCCTTTTCATCACAATATTATGTTTTAACTTTGAAATGTAAAATGGGACTGATTACGAACTTATGGAGTCAATTAAAGTTCGTGAATTTCATTGTCCAAGCCTGTGTAACTATTTTAAGATGAGGATACACATCAGAAATGATCAGAAGTATATATTTCGTGTCGGTTTGTTTGCGAAAAGTGCATAAAACCGGAACCAATCATAATTTTAACGTAGGCAAAGCTTCAATAATACAGTGCGAGTGCGCGACTGGGCGACTGGGCGGACCGACCGCTTGCGAACAGATTCGTACAACCCTGTAGCACAGAGCTCATGCCCCCTGGCGGCGCCCATGATTTTAATTCAATCCTGAGGCAGCTATTATCAAAAGTTTTCCGAATTAATATGTTCGTGATTAGTCCCTATTTAGATTATTTTTATTTCGAAATTCCGTGATGTAATGTATATAAATACTGTGTTTATACTATAATTTCATTACAATTATAATACCTGAATTATTATTGATGTAAATTCCATTTAATCTAAATTATTTATTTGAAAATTGAATTGGCCACGATAAAAATGCCACATTATGTTAGAGGTTCTAAATACTTATCATTCACTGGGCTTTTAAGTAATGTACAGTATCTGGCCGTAAAAACGCCACATTGAGTTTTAGAAAAAAATCAGCTTTACATAGCGTCCTCTATGTCACAAATTCGTGACACTCTCTTGATAAGTGGGCCTGTCCACCACCGACGAGGAAACGAATAGCTATCGAGCATTTTCTCGCTCAAGAAACGTATTAAAGATGGTAGGTGATGGTCGCGTGTCAGTACCGGGTAAAACGTGGTTAATAGGGGAGCAGGGGTGAATCGAAACAAAACTTTCTTATGGATTTCAACGTTGAATTCATTTGATACGTTACCAACAACTCTTTCTTATCCACTTAATTTTTTAGAAACCTTGTTGGCAAACTTGAACTCAAAGTTTTTATTTCAATTAGCCCGTTAAAGGCACTTTTAGAGGTCAAAAACAAAAGGATGAAATTACAGTCTCAGTCACAAGACATAATAACTTGTGAAATTATGGTAATTGCCCATTCCAAAGCGTAGATCTCTATGGAGAAGAATGGGCAAGAAACTCCATGGACAGTCTTTTAAATCAAAATATTTTTACAATATCTGGGTTACATCATTCATGTTGATATTAGACATAAGTATATGTGAGAACGATGTAGAAAGACGTACAACACACCATACAACATACCATATTACTTCAACTTTAAAATCCTTTTCAAAGTTTTTTCTCGATTTACTCCTGCGTTTTACGGTAGTTGATCGTTGACTGTTCACACAGCAGCAACTCCGCCCAACAAACAACTTGGAGTTGCCAGCTCTTCTCTCTAAACGCCAAACGCGCCTCACACTCGATGTGACGTATTTACAGGTAGGTACTGTAATACAATACAAAGTAAGTTTATTTGCGGATGGAGTTGTATTATTTTGTATCATAGCGGTAGAGGTTAGGTTGGCAGGGCTTCGTTGCATAGTACTGATTATATTTTATTAAAGCATGGTGATTTGTACATACTGTATGTGATAGATATCAATAAATTATTATTAGAATTTATTTAGTGTTTTATTTTTATCTTGTGTACCTTTACGAATTATTTAAAAGTGAGAACAAACTCACATGTATGTGGGTGTGAGTGTTGTGTCTGACTCGCAATATAGCGTAAATTACCAACATAACGTAAACTACTAACATCAAACTAAGTATGTTTACGCAAAAAAAAATTGCTGGGAAACGACTTTTTTTTTTGGGGGTGAAAAATCACGTTTTACGGTAGGACTCAATAACGTACTCAAAACATTGTGCTGATGGATGGAGTGAATAGTACGGGGGTCGTGGAGGTGTTTAAAGTAAAAATCTTACATTAAAATCATGTATTTAAATAAAAACTTGTAAAAAAGTTGAAATTTTGACCCCCAATATCTCCGTTAGTAGAAGGTATGGTCTAGAACAAAAAAAATATCGCAATGACGGGGAGAACAAGTGCCTTTCGGCTTCGTCAAGGGTCTTTTTACACCCTTTATAAACTTATTCTATAATTTCAACCCACCAAAGGAAAGCTGTATTCATTACATCCGTCAGGCTTATTTTGAAACTAGCCGGTCCTCTCGCTCAGTTGGCCGCCGGCTTTTATCGGAACATACCACGAGGCCCACGCTCTTGGCGCCGCGGCTCGCAACGTTCTGAAGCCGGTTTAACCTAGCTTTAGTGTGTAGACTCCTTAACATTGGCAGCAGCAATTGCGGTGATTTGAAAAACGCCAAACAATAAATAAAACATGTTCATAGGCAAAATATTTTATATTATATAAAAAATAAACCAAACAGTGCACATATTTATATTTAAAATAACATAAAAGTATTTACCTAACAATGCCATGAACTAATCTATAACATAATTTCATAATATACTTACATAGTTACATGGACAATATTTTGATTAAATAACAAATTTAAATGTCTGCAAATTATTGTTTTAGATGGCTAAATATAATATGCTTTATGTATTATCGTTGTATAAACTTTAAATAAAACATAAGTTGTCTATCTATAAGTAAGCTCTAACAAGTTGTGGAAACTCAAAAGGATTTAACTATTTCAAAGATAAGACGGTACCATATGACGAAATAAATTAATTACATTGTTTTCCTTACCCCGCGGTTACCTGTTGTGATACATGTTTTCAACAAGTCTTTTTGTACAAAAGTTATAAAACATGTATCGCAAATGTTTCAGACAAGTTTTGGTAACTAAACATTTTTGTTTCTCAACATGTAGAATACATGTTTCATACCTTGGTGTAAACACTGGGTTACAAGACGGATTTTCGAATAGCTGCTATCATAAATCTATATTTCTCAGTCGGTATAAAAGCTACAGGCAAACATAACATAAAAAGTAAATATGGGGCATCTTGATTATCAAACAAACTTAGTAGTGGATATTAAATATCTCTAAATTATATTATGGCGCTAACATAGGAATGTTCCCAACGTAATTGTACTGGAAAATCTTGTCTTTTGTACAAACTAAATGATTTGTGCCAGTATAAACGTAATAGTACTGGGAAATAGTGTATAATCACTTAAAGGGGTTTAAGCATAAATCGAAACAGTGATAGGTATGTTATGAATACCACCTGTCCTTGTAATTTTATTGACAATGAAAAGAGAGGGACAATTACTATATTTTAATTTGCATTAATTTTATGAATAAGGGTACGTTACGACGATATTCTTAGGGGTTTACTCTCCAATTAATAGTATGCAATGCCGATGATAAATTTAATCGCAATGATTTTGGCCACGTTATTTTTTAAGAAATAACTAACAATGTCTTACATAATATTACAGGCAAGGACGTAAAAGGCAAATTGTACTTAAAATATATTTGTAATCAAAGAAATGCTGCAATTAAAGCTATTGATAAAATCTTACATTGGGTATTGCACTGGCTCAGTTATGAGTTCACTGAGATTAAAATTTATTTATTATACAAATGTTTGATTAAAAAGATCACCTCCAATTTGTAAACTCTATAATTATAATTTACCACATCGATCGAATTGCAAAACATCGACAAAAACTTAGACTGGCCTACTCTACGATAATATACAATATAAAATAAATAGACGTAGCGGGATGTTTATTCGTTTTCTTACTGGACAGTATAACGACAATGGCAAATGCATCTCGACAGTAGAAAGAGACATGATATAGCCAGTACACATTGTAAAGCATAGTATCAAGACTGTTTGGTTTTCTATTTCTTAATATGGCAAGCAACGCCGATGTCGACTATTACGCCAATATCTAAAAGAATTAATGTGTAATAAAAATGAAAACTCGCAATTTACACACAAATAACAGACTGTATGGTCTTATGAAGTCTTCACGCAGTGTCGCGCTTTTGATATTTATATCATGTTAAGACAATATTTTATAATTGCTCGTTTATATTAATGTTACTGAGCTTTTAAAATACTTTGCTGCCTTGATATAATCACCTTATAATGTATACTTTCTTATATCCTCAACTTTATATTTGATTATTGTTACAAGACATGAAATCCTCTTCAAACATTAAATAATACCCCGAATTGTTCGCCACGCCTTATAAAAAAGCTACACAATACACAAGCAGTGTCTTGTACCTAGTTGATAGCAAAGTTCTGTGTGAAGTCGTACTCGATGGTCGGGATGACGGTCTGCACGAACTTCAGGAACACAATGAGGTAGGAGTGCACACCCATCTCGCCGCCGCTTTCCGTCACTGTCTCTATTATCTTCTTCATTACTTCGGCGTGCCTGAGGATAATTTAAAGTTGTCATAACATAACATCATGCCTGTAATCCCCGAAGGGTTAGGCAGAGATATACCTAAATAGTACACTCACATGTCGCCAGTTATGTTTAAAGTCCCATGTAATAGGGGGCGAGCCTATTGCCATCAACCGGACACAAATCCAAACTCCGTGACTGCTACTGAGAAATTCCTGATGGAAAAACCCATTGACAATTTGCCTGACCTGGGAATCGAACCCTCGAGCTTGTGCTCAGCAGTCACGCTTGCGACCACTAGACCAATAAGGCAGTCATTGTCATTCAGCTATAAAACACTGGCGTAATTAGTGCGTAAAGCGTAAGACGGGCATTGGCATATATTGACCTGACTTTTTGTATAAAAAAATCGACAGCATATAATTATGAGACTTAAGTAAACTTAGATTTGAGAGCATTATCCCTTACCCACGGCATGGGGTCTCAACTCGAACAAATTATAATTAGTCTTGAAAAAAAATCATAGATGGCAGCATAGTTAACAGTTATGAAATTAACAACCACTAAAATGCGATAAACGGCAGATTTTGGCTGACGTAAGATTCGCAAAAATCAAAACTTCTTTGTTTAATGCTGATTTATCTATTTACACTCAAAAATAACGTAATTTCGACAAAGAAGATAATTGAAGACTTTAACCTCAATTCGAACCCCGTAGAATGATAAAGTAGCTATCTGTTATCCAATTTGTTTAGAGCTCGTTGCAATAGATGGCGTTTTACTCAATTTGTCACTTACAAAATAACCACAATAGTTATTAATTTACGTTTAGTTGAAAAATGTTGAGAAATTCAAACATTTTTTGTAAACTGTTCATAGAAATATAAGAAATATTTTTACATGTTAATGGTATATAATCATATATTTTTTTCATTTTACTGAACCCGGAACTATAAAAACATTACACGAAACGTTTTAAAAGTAGGTAGTTACTCTGTCTGTCAATGTCAATTCTGTTACCGTCATGTCCGACTCCCAGTGGCAGTTGTTGATTAATAGTGTTTACTAGTTACTTTTATCTACTTCGAATGCGTTTTTGTTTCCTTCTAACCGACCTGGCTCGAATTACGGATTTTGTATAAGACACCTCCCTATGACTAGACCTGGACCCTGAATACTGGACAACGACGAATCTTGCACATACGACGACCCAAGCTAGTGACAACTTCGGATTTTTATTTTACTCAATATGGCTCCCATCAAGTGCTCATATTTCAAATGTAATAATACATCGAAAGATTTTTCGATGTTTCGGTTTCCAACTGGACACGCAAGTCGTTTGGCAGTTTGGTTGAGCAATTGTGGTAAGTGTTGTGTTTACTGCTTAAATATTATGTACTGACTTTTGAGATACTAAAAATAAAATCAAATAGCAAATGACGAAGTACATTAAATTTTATAAGCACTGGTGTTTAACGTCTCTTGAACTAGCAAGCGTCTGGAGATGAAAAAGATGCCTCAGTGCCTAAAAACCCGCCTTTTCAACCAACGTGTCCTGCCAACAATAACCTACGGTGCCAAGACATGGACGCTCACAAAGGAGACTATCCATCGAGTACGAGTGGCACAAAGGGCCATGGAGCGAGCCATGCTCGGTATAAACCTCTTAGATCGAGTGTGTAATACCGAAATCCGCTGTCGGTCGAAATTCTACGACATCGGGGATCGGGCAGTGCGCCTCAAGTGGACCTGGGCAGGACATCTGGCTAGACGCGGAGATGGCCGATGGAGCAAGGCTTACACTGAGTGTTGGTCAAGGTTTGGCCAAAGAAATTAAGGCCATCCTAAAGCTCGTTGGGTTGACAATATCGTCAAAGTCGTGTGAAACACCTGGATAAGGGACGCTCAGAACCGGGCAGTGTGGCAGAAAAAAGGGGAGGCCTGTACCCAGCAGTGGGTGAATCCGGGATGATATGATGATGATGATGAACTAGGATATACAGATTCTCCGTTTTCAAATGTGGCCATATATTAGTCAATAACATATTGTTTATTATTTTAGGAAACATGATGATAGCTCACCGTAATCATCAGGAACTGCGAAACAGATACCTGTGTATTACACATTTCGATGATAAATTCATTCAGAATAAAACTGGCAAGAGAAAAAGATTATCGAAAATGGCAGTGCCTCAAAACCACAATGATGAGCAATTCTCGGTCATGACTCTGCATTCACCATGTCCATCAACATCACAAGGTATTTTTTGAGATAATAACAACTAACCAATCACTAGTACCTACTCTCATATATGGGAATTCTGTGTGTAAGTTTTTAAGAATGACAAGAACTGTTCTTACAGGTCATCAATAGTTTGTAACATAGAGTTTAGCTAACCTTTATACCTGTTTTTTTAGCTCAAGAAACTTCACCTGTATTGAAAGTTTTGACTCCAAACAAAGTGTACAAGGCACAAAGGACTTGTAACAGTCCCAACATTGAAGAACCTACTGAATATAGTGCACCTTTATGTTTGGACACACCAAAGAAAAGGAAATCAACTGACACTCCAAAGTGCAAGAGATTAAAAAAGAGCCTTCAAATGTCTTCCAAGATAATCAAAAGAGAAAAAACCAAATATAACAGACTGAAAAAGAAAATATGTAGTAAAACTAATAATATAATAGATTTAGAAAAACATCACTTCAAAAGTGATGCTTCAAAAATTTTGACAGTTATGCAATTAAAAAAATCTAAAAGACAGTGGAGTGAGGCAGAAAAAAATTTTTGCATGTCACTATATTATAAGTCCCCTGCTGCCTATAAACACTTATTAAATACAGGCATAGTGCTAGCGTCACCGACTACCATTCAACACTGGCTCCAATCATCTAGTTGTCTGCCAGGTCTTAATGAGGATGTTTTTCAAAATATTAAAAAAAAGTTTTGTGATCAACCAATAAATTATAGGGCATGTGGTGTTTGCTTAGATGAAATGAGTATTATGGTTGATTTGGAATATTCAAAAAAATATGATTTGATTGAGGGATTTGAAGATTTTGGTGATGGTGAGCGTTCCCCGAAGGAAGCAAAATATGCCTTGGTATTTGTTGCCAGAGGAATTTACATTAATTGGAAAATGCCTCTGGCATATTTTTTATCAAATAAAAATGTCAATGCCGACAAATTAGTATTAATTATAAAACAAATTATAAGTAAATTATTTGAAAGTGGTTTGTTGCCAAAAGTAATTATATGTGATCAAGCAACAACAAATGTCAAGGCAATTAAATCCTTAGGGGCTACCAAAAATGATCCTTTCTTTTTTATTGATGATCGTAAAATTTATTCAATTTTTGATGTACCTCATTTGATTAAAAATATTAGAAACAATTTGCTTGATAACAATTACTATTTAAATGGTAATGAAATTTCATTCAATGATATAATCAACGTTTACAATATCGATAAAAATAATAAAAGCAAATCATTACGAAAATTGACCCCAGTGCACTTAAAACCTAATAATTTTCAAAAAATGAAAGTTAAGTTTGCCACCCAAATTTTTAGCAATTCAGTAGCAGCAGCAATTGAGACTGTAATAGCAAGTGGAGAGCTAAAGAGTGATACTGCAAAACATACGGCTGATTTTATAAAAAATATCAATGATTTGTTTGATTCGCTGAATTCAAAAAATAAATTTGATAAAAATCCATTTAGGTGTGCAATTACGAAAAATAGAAATTCTTACGTTAATAAAACATTAATAAGGGGCTTGGAGATCTTCAGTGCTTTAAAAAAAAAGATCATAAAAAATAATGAATCAAAATTAACCCGTCCTCCCTGCTTCGATGGAATACTGCAGACTATTAATGCTGTACTTCAGCTCTCCACTGAAGAATTTTCTGAAGGCACTGAGGTCAGATTTCTAATGACATACCGCTTAAATCAAGATGTGCTTGAAAATTTATTTGGAATTTTTAGAATAAGAGGTGGTTGTAATCGGAACCCGACATCTAGAAGCTTAAGAGCTATGTTCCGGTCCCATTTATTGAATAATTTGATTAAATTGGATAATACTAATTGTGAATCTGATCAAGACACCTTTATGTCTACGTCGGCCGAGAATCAGCAGCAAAATACACAACCATCAACAACATCATTGGAGGATCCAGCAGCAATTGCTGGCCCATCGAACGCCGAGCCCTCAAGCGTTGTAATTGATCTCCAACTTGAGGGCGCGGACAAAGAAAATGCACAAGTTCCTAATGTAATTTCGGGTGGGGCACCACCCGAAATTACATTAGAAACTTGTTCTATTGTGTATTTTGCTGGCTGGTTAGGCAAGGTGTGTATAGAACATTTTGATTGTTTTGCATGTAAAAGTGTTTTAATTAATAATGAAGTTGATTTGACTGATAAGAAACAATTATTGTTGATTAACAAAACTTATTCTAATCTGACCACACCAAGTCTTAAATCTCCAAGTGATTTTTTATATGATTTAGTAAAAAAATTACTTGATTTATTTAATGATAGCATTACCGTAATTCACAAAATCAATTTGTTGTCTGATTTAGTGAAAAAATTTCAAACAAATCTTCCCAATGATTACCATGATTTGAATCACATTGATTTTTTAATTAGAAAATTATTTGAAGTGAAAATATATGATTACTGTAAATCAAGAAAGAAATCTATTGAACCAAAATCAAAAATAAGAATTCTACAAAATAAATAATTTAATAGCCTGATAAGCTTTTAGCTACTCTAGATCATTTTTTTTGGCTAATCAACCAGTGCGGTTCACGGAAGTGTTTTTTTTTTTAATTCTGATGATGCAGCTTTAGTGTTTGTCAAAATCAAGGGTTGAACTCCTTCAACGACTTTCTCTATTTCATAAAGAAGACTATCTCAAAAACTCATCCTATATGGTGGAAGGGACACCGACGCGAAAACGATTACCACGTATTCAGTATATCATTCTGAAATTTTTCATCGGTTAGTAAAAAAAACAGCTGTTTTCTACAAAAGTGCAATACCTACACGGTCAGAATGACACGAAAAATTTCTATATGGGGGGCTCAGAATGATGTTTTTTTTTTTCCTAGCCTGCTCTCTCCCACTCCTGGGCAAAGGCCTTCCTCCACTCACATAGAATGATGTATACAGGGCCAAATTAAATTTGCTAACGAACCTTTACCACGTGTTACGAACCGATATCGAAAACATAAATGAAACAAAAACAAAACAATATACGCGACGCTCGCTGACCGATTGCGGGCATTGACTTCAACGCTCGCGGTGCGTTATTTGGCGCGTTTAGATCAGCTGTTTTTGTACTGATCACTTTATTATTAGTTTTGATAAGTAGGTATCTACTTGATTGAAGTATTAAAATATTTTTATAATACTATTCCGTTCGTTTTTTTTTATTTATGTAGGTAGGTACTTAGTACCTACTACTACCTACTTCCATCTTTCATCCTCCTACTTCTAGTACGCTCGACGGCCAATCAAGCTTTACAAAACCAGTTTATGCGGATCTCTCATTGTATAGGAAATCTATTCAAAGCGGGGCCAAGTTATACTAGAAATGTACAGCTTCATGTGCCGCCGTGCGTACCTGACTATTTCATTTCATTTCCTAGCTGCAGTAACTACATAAAAATCAAAAGCAATTTTATAGATTTGATTGATTTGCGGAATATACTATTTGAGTTTAATGAGCTGCAAGTGACGATCTGCAAACTTTATGGCAGAAATTTTCTTACGTTTTTTGCAATTTGCAGGACGGTGTCATAAATGTTGATTAAAATATGATTCGCGGCCGTAACATGTACCTATGTCGTTACAGAATTGTAATCATTAAAATCATCAATACAACCCTCTGTTCATTTAATCCCATTAAATGACTTTTTCATGATATAGTAATTACCTATTCAGTGGGATTGTATTAACGATTTTAATTATTATAATTATTCTGTAATACATACGCGTTACGGTCGCGAATCATATTTTGTTCAACATACCGGTTGACCCTGACCTGCACATTGCAAAAATGTAAAAGAAAAAAAACCGCGGGCTACCCTGTCGTTCCCTATCAATTTCGTCGCAGTACTAGTTTAGGTAATTTCGATGAAATGTGTGCGTGTGTGAGCGTTCGAAATATCGCTAACGATCGTAGTGTGCGTAGTCTCATGCAGTGCAGCGGGAGCAAACAATCTTGATCCGTAACCGTATTATAAGCAAAACAAATTAGCATTTATGCTGCATATTTTTTAATGTTATTTACATCGTCAACAGCCATCAGTTAACATGGGCAAGGGTTTATGTAACCAAAAATTAAATTATTCTACGTGTTTTTCTCATTTCAGGTGAAAAAAAAAACAAGATTCTTACTAATTTCATTATTATAAGAAGTATACATATTTTTAACCATTGTTTTTTCATTTTAACCTCCTTTTCGACGTTAATTCGAAGTGCTTCGAATATCCATAGAGCGTGCTTTCCTGGAATCAGGGTTTTTTTTACATCAACCACCTTTTTACTATTAGTACAATACAATACACTAATATAACATTAACAAATAACCAATAATATCACTAAGCATAAGTTTAATAAAAAAATACTCAAAGTATCAAAACTAGGCAGACGTGGTACAAAATCACGTAGGTACGTATCGCAAGTAATTTACGCCGGGCGCGATTAAAACTAAATGCAACGAGCAAGCGCATCGGCTTATAAGGCATTATTTAAATATTTTATTACAATTAATTTCGTAGTCAAAAAAACAATGAATTGTATAGATAAACACCTTAAGTTTTATAATATTTCATATTTATTGACATTTTCAGAAACCTTATGGTTCTTGAGAAATGTGCGCTGAAAAAAGTAGTATTTTCTGTTTTTAGACCGCGAAATTGATAAAGTATTTACTCTTTAAGTATTGAAATACTCAAAAACGCATGAAGAGGCATTCGCCGCAGCGAGATGTTTGTGTGAGTGAGCTCACTCACACATATGAAACCTGTTGTATTGTTATTAGCTACTTGTCCTTGAACGCACGGTGCGACGATGTAGAGAGAATCTCTAACAAAAGCAGCGCCATCTAGTAGTACTAATGCCACTTAGTATCGATCCCACCTAGTATCTAGGCAGCCTCCTAGATGGCGTTATAAAACTACTGCCTCTAGAAATTTATGAGACGCTGGTGCTGCCTCTGTCGAAAAAATGGAGGAAAATAAATAGCCAGACCAATTACCAGTTTTAGGGAGGTGTCATTTCTTTGTATGGGATTGGGTATCTGTACGTAGTATTATATTATCTGTGCCCACGGTTTATAAACGCTCGATCAACTTGTTTAAATGAGAAATATCATGTTGTATCTATTGTTGGTAGAATTTCAATAATCAAGGTAAGGCAAAGGTAAGGTTGGTAAGGTTGACCAAAACTCAAATTGAGCAGGCTTTGAGGAACCGAAAGTAAGTGTTGAGGCAGATAAATAAAATTGAGAATTATACCAAATACTGAATCATTTAACCTGTATTGTGTAACTTACCGGCAAGGGTGCACAGACGCCGTGCTAGGTCCGGAGACATGCGGGTGCGACTCCATGGTGACGGTCTTCTTGGCGTGGTCCTGGGATACATCCTCGTACATTTGCTCCACACTCAGCATGGTGCGGTCCTGGAGGAAGCAGTACAAAAACTATTGATTTGGTCATATTGTTTGCTTAGCACCATAATGCCACCAGTTTTCACTAAAACTACGTGAGACTTAAATCAAAGCCTCAATCTAAGCACTATGTCAGATTTTCAAAATTTAAAAATCCAAAAGCAAACTGGATTCTTTTAGATGTAGCTTTAGTGAAAACCTTAAGATGTCTGTTATGTACAATATTCTATCATAGATGATAATTAAACATGGCACATTAAATTAAATGATAAATAAAAAAATATTTTATTGTCCGCTTTAACAGAATTATAATAGGATAATAAAATGAATCACGTTAAAATTCTTAAAACAGTCACATACGCAGGTGACATTATTAATTGTATCTTTGTGCCATTTTACCAATTATTGTAAAGTAATTCATATTATTATCCTTTAAACGTAGTCCACCCTAGATGTTACTGGAGTCACGCTACAAAACTAGATAACTGGTTTTACAGAACTTCACAACATGAGGTAATCCTGTCTAGCTATGGCCGATATCTTTAATGAACAACAAACAAAAGAACTATTTTAGAATGATATTGTGTAATCGCTTGAGCAGATTCTTATGAATTCATCTTTAGCCAAGGTCGTGATACGTAAGAATGCGTTCATCTTGAACAGTAAGCAATGTAACACGTAATCAACATTTCTGTTGTATCAGGCAGGAATCTTAACCATCAATTAATTGTTAATTAGTAGCCTCCTGGTGCGGTGGGAATTCTTGATTCAGTTGTCTGTATTTGTGTCATACATGTGAACAGTTTTCACAATATCCCGGTTTGCGTTATTAATCGTATAGAGCATAAAGAACTACTTTTCTAACTTTTGACCTTAACATTGACTGGTGAAAAAACAAGGGTTTGAGTCTATGATGGAACAAGGGCAAATTGAGATGAATTTGAAATAGAACATCTACTTATTATTAATCGACTTCAACAAGGTACTTTTATAAGTCCAATCCCTTAATAGAAACAAGCTAGTTGTCAAACCCTGGGTACTCATCTGTTGGAGGGTGTTGGAGTCGGCTTCCAGTCTAACTGAATGCAGCTGAGTACCAGTAATTTTTACATGGAGCCACTGCCTATCTGGTGACTGCCTCCACAACCCAGATAGTACTGCGTAATATGACACTTCTTGGTAAGACTGGTTGTCAGATTTTCGGGCCACTGGACTACCTGTACTATACTGTACTGATCATAAAACACTATTATAATATCTGATTGAAAAAATTTAACTTCTCAACGAACCTCGTCATATCCGATGAGCCAGAGCCGCGGTGTCTGGTAGTACTTGTCGTAAGTAATGTGCAGGTCGTAGGTCCGAGTGCGGATGATGTCGTCGCCATCCGACTTCGACTTCTTTTCCGACTTCGGTTTGGGCTCCTTGCGCTGCGCTAGGTCTGTTGACTGGAAGTTAAAGAGCAATTTTATTGAAAAATAAGATTATGTTTTTTATTTTTAAGACTGCTGAGCATGAGGTCCTGGGTTCGATTTCCTGGTCGGCCCTTCACCCCAAAAAATGCCAATAAAACTTATTCACGATACATGTTTCCTCCAGGGCATCCTCAGATATCATTTTACATAACATAGCATCACGTCTGTAACCACGAAGGGTTAGGCAGAGGTGTACCTAATAGTACCTACACCCACATTTCACCAGTTATGTTTAAGTCCCAAGTAATAGGGGGCGAGCCTATTAACCCTTAAACCGCCAAGATTTAATACCTTTGACTTACCTCCAGCGCCACGTCACTTTAGGTATAAGTTGGAATAGTGTTGGGAATACTTAATATCGATGCATAAATTCTTTATTTATTAACAAAACTAAAAGCCGGAAATTAAATCAATGTTTTATTTACTTACTTAATAATCTAACATTATTCAGTATTCAATCAATTACAAAAATTAAATTAAACGTGCTTCTGTAGTTACAAAATCAGTACTCGGGAGAGGGGCACGTTGTTGGTTCTTCTGTTTGTGAGGATTCTCCACGAGCATGTCGTAATGTCTTCATGTAAACTTTTGGATTTCTTGGATTTCCGACCGCACAGTTTCCAGCTCAAAAGCTATTAAAGACACGAAGTATTCATTTCGTGGATCACTTGGTCTCTGATCAAAAAGGCCTACAACACTAGTTGCACTTAGCGATAAAGCTTTCCCGTGATTTCACGGTGACGGCGCTGAGGCAACTGACAATACCGCGCGATTTAACCTTGAATCTCCTTGGCAGCACGTAATATTACGGTGACGGCGACCGGCGACTGTCTGCACTAGTGAGGTTCTACGTTATGAGATTTCTATATTTTTGTCGTAAAAATAAAATAATTTTTAAACTTAAATACATTTTATTGTGTACAGATACTTGTATCAGAGTAATACTATGGATATTTTGTAATGAAAGTACCCACTTTCATTGCAAATAGTGACAGTAATTTATATAGTGCCTTGTTTATTCTTAGATAACCTATTAAGTATTTTCCGAATTCGCCCCATCCCTAGTACTCGTAAAATTACGTGATTGGCGATACAGGTAGGGAGACAGTCACGACAAAGTATTTGAACCTTAAAATTCACGGTATTTATCATTCAAAACATTGAAAAATGTCCATAACAATAAAGATTATACCCTACATCTTAAAATTGACACATTTTATATGGAGTTTGTGCAGTATGAGAACTTTTTCAATGAAATAACGTAAAAATACGTGTGTGGCGATTCGGGCACTGTTTTCAGAGCCCGTAATATTACGGCGTCGGCGCTTAAAGGGTTAACATCAACCGGGCACAAATCCAGACTCCGTGAGTAACATTGATATACTGTGCCTATATTAAAATATCAGGATTCATAAACAAAAAACAAACAAATTCAGGTTAATTTGCTCTACATTGTATGTATTATGTAAATATTGATACAAACATGTAATCAACGTTACATACTATAATGAATATGTGAGCGATAGTGGTCATGACGGCCAGATAAATAGGTCACTTTAATATACTCATATAGAAGCGACCAGCCGATTCTGCAGGGTAACGTATGCCGGATAGTATACTGTATGGTGTCAACAGTCTCGGAGCTAAACAGCTATGACAAGTGTGACACATGGACGGACAAACAGACAGACGAAAAAAAGAACAAATCTAAAAGGGTTCCGTTTTAATGGAACCCTATTATAAAGTAGTCTCTCTACCAGTTACCTTTTGCAGGATTTTCTATCTATAAATAGATGTTACAAGCTGCAAATTGCCAGTACATAATAAGGCAGAAAGATGAAATGGGTGTCACTCTTACCGGGTCCACTTCATCCAGTAGCCCTGACTCCTGGAACTGCTCCATGTCCTCTGCCTCTCCATCCTCGTCATCCTCTTCATCATCATCGTCGTGGTCTCCGGCCGCTCCTTCACCGTCGCTATCACCCGTGTCGGCAGCGTCTAATGTCATCTCACATACCTGAGAATAGAAAATAACAATAGGGTAGTTGACACAACAATCAATTGACATACTTTTTATAAGCTGTCAAAACGCGGTTCCCCCTTATATTTTGTATGGTAATAGCACGCGGTGACGTCACTATTTAGTCAACTCAATGACTCAACTATTTATTGATTTCACATCAACTAAAAATACAATTTTGCAATAAATTTAAACGGGTTTTCAGGTCTAAAATGAAGTGTTTTTTTAAAGAAGTCGTTTCTTGGAATTATTGTTTAATGGTGTCAACTACCCTATTGTTTCACTAGTTTTGACAACTAATCAAAAGGAAGTCAAACTCGTTATTTATAATTGCGTGCAATGCTAAAGGCTTAATGAATTTCTTAAAGATCGGTTTTATGGATAACACCACTCATTATCTCACCTGTTCTAAATTGTAATACTTGTAATTTATTTGCTCATAATAAAGAGATTCTATGTGAACTCTACGACAGTTTAGTTTTGCATTAAATACTGGCTCTGATGATTCATTTCAGAATTATACACTGATTAATTCCATTTTCTGAGTAGCCACGAAATAATTAATCACACAAGCATATTATAAAGCACTCAAACAATATTGTAATTTCTAATTTTAGACTTTAATTAATCATTTAGAGTCAAACAAAATACACAACAGGAAAAAGGCTGGCTTGATACAAATAGGAAAGATTTAGATGGGGTACCTAAAATCACAGTAGGTAGGTTTACCCTACAGCTTCGCCCGTGTCAAGTTCGGTAATTATCCCACGGGATCATACTAATGGGATAAAAGTATCCTATATGTTAATCCAGATTATAAAGTATCTGGGTGCCAAATTTCATCCAAATCTCTTCAACCATTTTTGCATGAAAGAGGAACAAACATCCTTATGTCCCTACAAACTTTCACATTTATAATAGTAAGATAATAAAAAAATATACACATGTATACAATATGCTACATTTAACAAAAGGAAACTTGAAATTAATAGTATTTTATTTACCTTTTCTTCAACAGTAGGTGATCCTGCATTGTCATAGTGATGTGTGTCTACCCAGCCTCCATCCTCATCCTGTTCATCCTCTATTATCTTCTCCTTATCTTCACAATATTCTATCTGTAAAGGAATATAATAATTAAATGATAAGTCATTGTTGCAGGGAGCTGAAGGTTTAAGGAACCACTGTTCATGCAGCACAGCCATATTTATCGTGATCACAAATCACTTGAAATATTCTGCTATCATTTTGGATATGCACATAACCTAATGTCTTATTGTATTGTATAACGGGCTGGTTTCCGCAACTCCATGTCAAAGCGCGTATTTTGCGTGTGGGTGGGAGATCTATTCGATCCACCCTAACTCCCCGAGAAAGCCCAGCAGCGCCTTGAAGTACTTTGCCTTGTATGTTGCAACCACTGGGCAGTGCAGAAGCACGTGGGCTGCTGTCTTGTCTTCCTCCATGCAGGCTCGGCACAGCCTAATGTCTTTTAGCCATATGAGCAGAAATTGATTAAACATAACTGGCAAAATGTAGGTGTACTATCAGGTACACCTCTGCCTAACCCTTCGGGAATTAAAGGTGTGATGTTGTGTTATTTTATTGAGCAGAAACTACCAAATGCCTCCTGGTACTACAGGTAGCAATACAAGGAAATATTTATATCTATATTATTTTAATTATGTAGGTACCGAAAAAATATATCAAACCACTTTTGCTGTCATATTTTAGAATGTTCAAACAGGTAAACAAAATTTCCAGAATATTTCAATCATATTTTTACATAACTGCTGGTGTGACTCATAAAACATTTGTATTATGAATAAATAAATACTCAAGATATTCCTCATCCTAGGCTTTAAATACTATATTAGGGTTCACTTCCAGTCTATCTGAATTCAGCTGAATACCAGCATTACATGGAGTAACTGGCTATATGATCTCCAAAATCCAGTAAGTACCTTGGTAACACAATACTTACCCCAAAATAACTGAAATTATTTTATCTAGCAGTGGCCCTCATTAGCCCTGGATAGAAACAACTGGAAGCCATGGGGAGAGGCCTTTGCCCAGCAGTGGGATGACGCAGGCTAACAGTATCAGTATTATATCAGCAATTATATGACTTAAAAAATCAACTTTATACCTGTTTGCACCTCCTATAGCATGGCACATTCCTAGTGATAAGAAACTGCTTATCAGCAGGCAGGTAAGGCCTGATCTTGGCCTCCTCACCCTTAGCCCATTGCCAGGTGGGGCAGTGATGAACTAAGTGGTCTCCAGCCGCCACAAACTCCTCAGGAGTTAGGACTCCTGTCTCTTGGAACTTTGACTCCTAGTAAAGCAAAAAAAAAACTAGATTTTAAACTGTAGTGGGATTGCGAAGCATTTCTTCACGGAATAAATATTAGCACAGTTGAATACACAAATTATAATTCATTGGATTAAAATACTAAACTGTATTTGAATTACATTTTGTTTTGTTTTACTTCAGACAGACAATGATTTATTGTATAAACAAAGATAAGACTATTTTAGTCCATTAGATAGACATTAGAAGACATCGACACGATTCTGGAATATCATGTATTCAGCTGTTCATTTTTAATTATTCAAAACAGAAAGTGCTAAAAAAACACAAGTTTTGGAGTAAAATAAAGAATAATCAATACGCATAGCAGTCATATGAATGTATTTTACATGGCATCAAGTTACTGTAAACAGTGATAAACATTATTATTGCGAAGATAAAAGGTAGGTACCTTGAGCACCGGCGTCAAATACCCGGCGACTCCGAGGGCTGTGCCCTTTACAGTGTTTATCATACTCTGCATTTTAGTGCAGTATGATCACAGGCTCCCAACACTGCGCTGCAGTAGCAGGCAAGGGCGTTTTTGTTATAAAATTTATGATCAACTCCACAAAAGAGCCTTGTGCGATCCACATCCAGTAACGTAGATTTGCGAGTATGACATTGACAATTTGACAACAATTGACATATAGATGGCTGGAAGGATTAGAGTAGTTTCGCTTTTACCTCCACTTAGTAATATTTAATAAATGTTTTGTTAACAATTTTTATCGAATTAAATTGGAACAAGTTACATAAATAAACTAACGCTTTTTCTCATGGGAAATTACTGAACACTACCGGCTAGGATGCCTATACACCCATTTTACTTCGTCCTTGTTCATACTAGGGCATTCAAACTCGGATAGTTATCAACTCCGGAGCTATATAGTTACGATGTTGAGCAATCAAATCCGGAATTCCAGAGTTGGCTCCGGAGTTGACAGGTTTTTTAGAAATTAATAAAAAGGCCCTTTATTTTAATCAATAGAAGTTTTATTTGTTAAGGAGTCAGTGTTTTTGTTTAAAAATTTACTGTCTGATAGACAGATTTTGTCTATTATAACTTCTGAAGTTATAATAGACAACTAATACGCATTATAAAATATTAAAACAATCAACAATCATAAAAAATAGACATTTGTTTGGCAAGTTACAATAATAATCATGAACTTATAGGTACTTAAAAATCCAGATCCAAATTAGCAGGGGTGCTTTGTTTTTATTTTTTTATTTGCTTAACCCCTGCTCCAGTTGCTCTGCAACAATGAGGTGCAACTCTGGTTCATACGTTTCCATTGATGATTCTGTTGATGATGTAGATGGCAAGTTTACGCGATATTTTAATCTTTTCAAAACGTCAACAATTGTCTCGGATATCTGTTCATTATTTGGTTTTCTAAAAGTATCATTTTGCGTTTTTCGTCGTTTTGTAAATAATGTTTACATGGTTTTTGAAAACCGGTTTCAACTCCGGTGTTCTATTTCAATTCCGGATTTGAAAAATGCTTAAAATCGCTCCGAAACTCCGGAGTTACGAAACTCCGGAACTCCGGATTGAAAGCCCTAGTTCATACATCTGGATTTTGGACAAACACAAGTAGCAGTTGCGAATACAGTCAAATACTACACAGTCTTAGGTCATCCCTTTCTAGCGGTGTATCTATTTAAATCTGCCTTGTCTGCAGTTTTGTCATTCTATAGTCTGTTTTTTAATCCCTGAGACTAAATTAACAAGTAAAAATGGCAAATTGACACAGATTTCAATAGGATTTATGTCAGTTTTGACATTTTTACTTGTCAATTTAGTCTCAGGGATTAAAAAACAGACATTAGGGAACCAAAAGAGTATTTAACTAACAATGGAAAGTGTTCAAATATGTGTTTAGTAGTATCGTTTATACTTAGAACGTGGAAATTGGTGAGGCAATTTATTAAAGCCTAGTAGTGCTTGCTGAAATGCTTGAAACACCTGCAAGATACTATAAAATTTTGTTTTTGCTAAACTGATGCTCTTAAAATGTATTAGTATTCTTGTTTAATTCTAACTTTCTACTTTAGTATATGAGCATTTATCGCTTTGGAGAAAGCAATTCACCAAACTATAGGTTTTGCCATTTTTTGCAGGAGGCGAGGTAAACTCATACAGGAAATTAACAATCACACAAAGAGAGATGCGTCCAATGGCTACAACCGCATACTAAGAAAAAACAACAACACCATAAAGAAATTAATACCTACACAGACATTGACAAACTATCGTGTTTTTTATTCAATTGTCCTAAATGCCAACAAAAACATTTATTTATCATTCATTCGTTCCCATTGTCTCAGTCCTAGGCCGCCAAATTACCCACCCGTTAGCCCCTGTACTACGTTTTTTAACCTACCAACACACCACGATTTCTATCATAACGACGTAAAAATGATTTCCACATTGTACCTAAATAAAACCATGTTAGTACATATTTGAGCATTTCTCAAAGTAATTGCACAATCGACTATAAGCCTCTGTCCCATTTTTTAAATATTTTTATCTGTCTTATAATAATTTATCATTACTACTTTTTATAAATTGTCCAAGCAGTAAAACTACTCTACATGATAAAATACTGCGTTTCACCCAGTTGTATGAATACTGAAGTGTCCCAATCTCCATAGCTTACCAAACCATCGATTTTTATTTTAGTGGACATGGGCATTCCATAAATAACAAATATTATTTATTTATAACCATAAGTCACAATTCACTTTAAAACTCCCTTTTTGACGTTATTATCTCCTTTATTTATTTTTAAAAACCATATTTAAAAAAAAAACATTTCAAAATATAAAAAATACATAGTGGTCCGCCGGTTTCGGCAGGGTCCTAGCTACCAGTGGTTAGGGCTCCAGAGTCGGGAACCTCCTCACAATGCGAGCAGTATCGAGGAGTACTGCCTTCTGAATCAGGCCCTTGATCCAACCAATGATAGCCGAGTTCACATTCCACATGGTTGACATGTGGAATGTGAACTCGGCTCGTGGGCCAAGTCGACATATTTTATTTGTTTCTCATTCTCAGTTTCAACAAGGTTCTCGTCATGCGGGATGGTAACATCAACTATCATTACGCGGTGCGCTGATCGGTGCACCACTATATCAGGCTTATTGGCGACCATAGTCCTGTCAGTAATGATAGCCCGTTCTCAATACAGCGTGTCATGGTCTTTCTCGAGTACGGTACTTCAGATTCCACAAGTTTATGTTTCAAGTTGCTGGTGAATAATTCTGGCTACTTCCTTGTGCCTGTGCAAGTACTCGCCGTTAGCCAGACGAGAACAACTGGAAATAATATGTCTGATGGACTCACCCGGACGGTGACATGCCCGACACACATCAACCGTCCCGTCCTGCATAATATAATTCCGGTAGTTGTTCGTCAACTTAACTTCGTCCATAATCGCACAGACAAAACCTTCAGTTTCCCCAAAGAGGTCGCCGAAACGTAGCCAGGACACGGACGCAAGAAAATATCAGAATCGATTGGTACTAAACATATTTTAGTATAATGGTAAAACTAGCCAACATGCATGTTGTTTTAATTTCAACAGTTTTTAAAAGTGCCATGCGAACGGTAAAAATCGTTAGTTAAGTTAGCGGTAAAAAAAAAATCACAGCTTTGTTACTCAAAAAACACAGGTAAGTTCAGATTCTATTGTTACTTCACTTAAACTATTATTACAGCTCTCAATATTGATTTCGTTAACGAAATCGTTAAGCATACGAGTATTAGTTTAAGTTGCATGCGTTTACAATTTAAATAAAATCTTGTACTTGATTTGTTACTTCTTTTTTTGTTACTTTTGTGTGGTAACGTACAAATGGAAAAGAGGGTAACAAAATAGGAAATTATTAGGCTTAGTATGTATAAGCTCAGCTATGTCAACTCTATAGCCCATTACTTCAAGACTCTACTACAAAAATCGACTAATAAACGCTGCGGGAATATTGATCAGCTTGTGGCTCAACTCTACTGTGTTAATTGACGTAGCTGTCAAACTTCAAAGAATATGAAAGAACTGTAAACGTCAAATTCATCAAAAACTTTGATTTTTCTATCATCGATAACGCGAAATAATGATAATTTTCATTTTCGATAAATAAATTGTAATATTGTTGAATTCTACATAACATTTCTATATCGAAATCACCATGGAGGACGTTCTGGATGAGATAGTATCTTCGGAAGATTTGCAAGTAATGTTAAAACTTGTGCAACGTTGTATTCGTGAGTCATTGAATATTATACTGATTATTGTTGGTTTTATTATGATTTAGAAGTTCGAGAAAGTATTCCACGAGCAGCTCCACCAAGGGAACGTGACACACAAGGCGCAGTTCGAGTATGCGTGGTGCTTGGTGCGGAGCAAATACCCCACAGACATACGAAAGGTACTGGACAACTTTGTCGTATGATTATTTTGTTTTTGATCGTGAGAATTTTGACGTCATTTATTGCCTTTGTTGGACATACAATTTAATATTTTCCCTCAAGACGAACAAAGTATTAAAATTGGGCTTGCTAACATAAATATTTTAGTGAGTAAAAGAATAAAAACAAAAGTCATGGTTGCTATTTAAAGCTTTACAACTCATTCATAGAAGTTTCTTTTACAAATCAATGTTTGCCAAATTAGAGGCGTCAAGGTCTTATAGAAGTTTCAGATCACGTCTTCCTTGATCTAAAAATATGGAGACAACAGGGTACCAGAGTAGGAGTAATAAAGGTCAAAACAAAGCCTGTTTTGAACAATAAAATGTTAATAACTATACTTAGGTACTACATGACATGATTGTGTATAAATGTGTATGTATATATATGACAGTTTCGTTCTCTTTTATTGACAAACATAACAATGCCTGCTTCACATTTGGTTGCCGGAAGGCTCATCCATGCAATCCCGTTATGGATGATGATCACCCAATAAATGTTACTAGTTCTATTTATGCCAATTTTTCAAATGTAGCCAGAAACATCAATTTTTTAAATTCTTTTCCTTTTTCCTCATAGTTTTTGGATTCATTTGGCCAGATAAATAATATTTAATCACAGAAATCTGATAACAGAACTACAATACTACACATTAGAAATAAAGCTAGTGTCCATATCACTGTATTTCTAAGTTCATTGAATGTTTTTGTATTCATTTTCACACCCAATATACATCTAACCATTTCACCAACCAAATTGTACTTTCAATGCAGCCTAACTATTATGTAAGAAAGTACAGCAACGCCTTAATGTTAGGGTCAACTCACACCGAAAGAGCGGCGAAGGGCAGCGAAGCGCAGCGACCCGCTCGGTAGAGAAGGCTCCGTTTATAGAATTCGCCGGAATTCCCGCGGCGCCGCGGGCATCCGCGCGACTCGTTCGAGTTTCTCATGCGATAATAAGTATTATAGTAATGAAAATAAAGTTAAAATTCATATGACACTGACACTGCGCTGCGCTTCGACGCTCTTTTGGTGTGAGTTGACCCTTACTGGCAATCTCACAGTGACTACCTACCTACAACTTTATTCTATCTAGTGGTTGCAAGAGTGACTGAGCTTGAGCTCCTGGGTTTGTTTCTCAGGTCGGTTAAAGTGTTATTGAATTTTTCCTTTGGGAATTTCCCAGTAGCAGCAGGAGTCTAGATATGTTGATAGCAAAACACTCGCCCCTTGTTATATGGGACAATGTTACTGGCAAAATGTGGCTGTACTATAAGATACACCTCTGCCTAACTCTTCGGGGATTACAGGCATGATTTATGTATGTATAATAACAATTTTCAGGGTATCCTGCTTCTCAAAGAGTTGTTCAACTCACATCCGGACGGCAAACGAGATTACCTGTTCTACCTTGCCATAGGCAATGCAAGAATCAAGGAATACAACAAAGCACTGCATTATGTCAAGTCCTTCCTAGAAATTGAGCCGGCCAACCAACAGGTTTTGGCTTTAGAGGTTGGTATTACTTTTCTGTTACTCTTCTGATAAATAATCTGCATTATCAATTAGTGTAAATGTGTACCTAATGGGATGGAGTTGGGCTGCGCGACTGTTCGAAAGAGATACCGCGGCCCTGGAACACAAAGGTCAAAGAAGGAACATGGATGGGTTTAGTCAGTAAAAGTGTGACACTCCCTCCCACTCCACCCAGAGCGGGAGGTGTTATTTGACGATCTCCAACAACCAAAAAAAAAAAAAATGTGATGGAGTTGAGTAGTTGTGGCCTGGAGGTAGTGGCCATGACTTAAAAGTCACAGGTCCACAGACAACAGGCACTTTGCTTTGTGTGAATGACTTTATAACCGTTGCTCTCAAAACAAAGAAACAACATGTTCCTCATATTGTTTTGGCTACTAGCCTTGCACAAACTGAAACATTCGAAGACATCTGTGACAACCACCAACTGGGACTCCGTGGTGGATTGCGACCCATTCCCTCACATAGAGTGGAGCCTTTGTCCCAGCTGTGAGAATGTTACAGGCTGGTTATATGCCTAATTTGTTTATTCAAATGATGATTTATGTTCTCACATGCTATTATTTATTCTATTTCTTTGCTACAGTTGTTTTCTTTACTCTTCCTATCTGGAATTCTGGACCATATTTTATATTATTTTTATGTATAAAGGAGTTTTACATATAATTCATAATAAGATAAGTTAAGAAATTTACATTTGCTTCTTAACTCTTCCTGTCGTTATTTTATTATTACTTTTGGTCTTCTTATTATTTACGTTATTGTAATTTAAAATACTGTGTCTACACTGGCTTTAACCTAACCGAAGTAGTATGTGGAAACGTCGTGGATTGTACATTAGACTACCTCTAATACGTTGTAACATGTATTGTACAATTGATTGTATTCCCTAAATAAATGTTTTTTTTGTAGTTGTTGGGTTTTATGCCTTGAGCAATTGAAGGAAAAAGCATTGATTGAATTATTAACTTGATAAACATGTTAGTATTGTGTCATACACTCGTACAAGTTATAGCTATAGGTATGCTCATGGCTTTATGTATTACGACAATTTCTCTATTGTGTGCGTTAGTCTCATGTTTACAAAAGAAACTATTAATAGCTGATTGTAAACGGCAATTTTATTTTCTTTTACATCAATTTGAGTATTCTTTCCATGTATGTGGAGGCAGAAACTATAGAGCGCCAGTCGCCGGTTACTGTGATTATTGATTACTTACATAGGTACTCCTTTTGCGTCGTTTATGGTAAAAAAAACCGCGCCAGTTGCACGAACTGTGCATTAATAACGCAATTTGTTTATTATATTAGGTTTACCAACAATTTCAATTATAAACGAAATTACAGCGCAACTATACTTAATTTAAAATTAAGCCCTAAACACACCGGGGCTGTGGGACTGTTCGAAATACCGCGGCCCTGGAACACAAAGGGTAAAGAAGGAACATGGATGGGTTTTAGTCAGTAAAAGTCTGACACTCCCTCCCACTCCACCCAGAGCGGGAGGAGTTATTTGATGTTTTCCCATGCGTAAAAAAAAAGCCCTAAACACAGTTCAGCAGTCAAATTGCGTAGCACACTCGTAAGGACTATTGCTTTCTTTAAACAATGTAAAAATAACATTCATGTTATACACATGTGTCTAACTAACCACCATCTTTAACTCAACTAAATGTCTGAAAAGCTACCTTCCGCCAATTCCAGCGCCAGATCAACAAACGAATGGAGAAAGAAGGTCTGATCGGCATCGCGGTCGCCAGCGGCGCGGTGCTGGCCATCGGGGGCATCGTCGGACTCGGGATAGCACTGGCTAGCAAGAAATAGCATTTGGCCTTCCTGTGAGTATTCTCCCTGAATTAAACACTCTTTGGTGCTTGTAGAGTTTTTATTATGCTATAGTAGCTCTGCCACAGTTTTATCTCTGACGGGAGTAACAGCACAACCTTATCTATACAAATAAATAAAAATGTTGTCTGTCAGCCTGTTTGTTCCTGCTAATCTCCGAAATTGGAGGGTTTACGGGAATTTTGCTTGCAGATAACATAAGGTTATAATATAAGGAGTAACTTAGGCTACTTTTATTTTAGAAAAAAGATTAGAATTCCGTTCAAAAAATTTAAAACGCTTGAAATTGTTAAGAAAATCCGATTCAAATAGGGAAGGGATATTTTTATAATAATTTCACGCGGACGAAGATCGCGGGCAACAGCTAGTACGTACATAAAAACTCACGCCTTTTTCTCTAGGGGGGAGGCCGAACCTGCAGCACTCTCCCTGCTACAATCCTTAGAGTATGTAAGAGTAGCTTTCGCCTCATCTACGTCCATCATACCTTATTGTAATGAAAATAAATGTGTAATTTTGGCAGCCCCGTCAGTAGCAAACTAAAGAATCTAGTCTAGTTAACCAGATATAATTGTAACATTTTTTTTTATCAGCCTGACTTGTCCCACTCCTGGGCAAAGGCCTCCCCCCATTCCTTCCACTTTTCTCGATGTTGCGCCTCTTCTCGCCAATTAACGAGAAAGCCATCATCCATCATCCAGAAGTAACCCTATTGTAACAAATATAAAGTTGATAGTGATTTTGATGGTTATGCAAAGTCAGAGATAATAACTGTGACAGGACTTTAGACGGTTCTGGGATACTTTTTGTAATATTTAGTGTATGTTTAGATGAGGAGATGAGATTGTTAAATGTTATTAAAATATAAAGAAAGCTGTAGTTTCAGAAACGATGGGTACACTACAGGTGTTTAGTAGGAATACCCAAATTTTGTCAGTATCGTTTAATAAAATGTTTGTTAGGTAAAAATATAAGTATCAAAGTTTAGGTGTATGATAAGGTCTGATAAGCCATGGCTATTGAATGTATTTGGATGAAGTTTGGTGATAAGGATTGTCCTAAATAACACGTATTTCACTAGATATACGAGTATAGGGTGGACGGGACACCAACGCGAAAACGGTTACCATGTATTCAGTATTATCATTCTGAGTCCTTGAGGGTGGTGTAGGGAGGTGTGGGTAGATTTTAAATCGGTAATTAAAAAAAAACCAGTTGTTTCCTACAAAAGTGCAATACCTACCCATTCAAAATGAAAAAAAAAAAACTGATGAAAAATTTGTGGGGGGACTCGGAATGATGTGATCCCACCCTGTATTTTCGCCCCATAATTTCGGCAACACTACGTGAACAAATGTAGAGAGTAAAAATGCAAAATAAACCTTCAACAGAATAGTTTCCACCAAAGTGCTATTACTATTGATTCTCAATTTCTCTAGTAGTACCTTAAACTTTTGACAGTTAAACTGAACGTTTGTATACACCGTGCAGTCTTTATTACAATTTTATAGCTCGCTAGCACGCGATCGAGTAATACACGCGTCGGTTATCACCTTTATAACTTCGTCAACATTAGTTGGGGGAATAAGTTGGGCTAATAAATAAACACACGACTATATTTTTGGAAAAATCGATGTGTTTTCTTAACGTTTGCTTTTGTACTGCAAGAGGCAGTTTAAGGTAGATGGATGGTGTGAATAATTATATACAAGGTGTAAACAGACTCTTCACGATGCCGTCAACCCAGCATTGTGTACATCTGTAGGCGAGGTTATGGCTTCACAGGAAAACACGAACACCGGCGAGTTTTTATAAAAACTCGTCGGTGTTCGTCTCAGCGGGGGAGTACTGTGGCGACGCACACTAAACAGTCGCATGAAGAAGGTGCACCCTAGCGCGGCGCATGGACTGTGTACCTCGCCGCCTGCGTCTGCGCACCTCCCGCCGTGGTCCGAGACGGTGGATCCGCGATCGCTCGGTCGCGGCTGCCAGTGCCTTACCCGCTACGACGGCGAATGCACGCCCAAATTTACTTCGCGCTTAACCGCTTATACTTTTATGTTTTTGCCTAAATCTAGACTTTCTCTTTCTTCTAAAGTGCTTTCTTATCTTTATATAAATTCTTCATATCTTCCTCTAACTGTTTGCTGTGCTATTAATTTTACATCTGTGCTCTGTGGCTTACAATAAACTTTTTATAAAAACTCGCCGGTGTTCGTGTTTTCCTGTGAAGCCATAACCTCGCCTACACATCGAACTAAGTAACCCTACGCAAAAATTATTCCTGGGAAACGACTTTTTTTTTTGAGTGAAAAATTTACGTTTTACGGTAAAACTCAATGTAACGCACTCAAAAATTTGTGCTGATAAACGGATTGAATAGTACGGGGGTCGTGGAGATGTTCAAAGTAAAGATCACACATTAAAAACATGTATTTAAAAAAAAACTTGTGAAAAAGTTGGAACTTTTATCCCCAATATCTCCGTAACTGGAAGGTTCCCAGGTTAGTCTAGAACAAAAAAATAATCGCAATAACAGGGAGAACAAGTGCTTTTCGGCTTCGTTAAGGGTCTTTTTACACCCTCCATACATATAAACCTCCCTCTTGAATCACTCTATCTATTGCTGAAAACTGCATTAAAATCCGTTGCGTAGTTTAAAAGATCTAAGCGTACAAACAGCGGGAGCGACTTTGTTTTATACTATGTAAAGAAGATCTAGGATATGGCACAATCTCATCTCCTCCATCCGTTCTACAATCTTCTGATAGGCAACATATTCCATTGTTCCAGAATGAACGCTCTGTTGGGCGCTCATTACCTCTTTAAGAAGAAGCAGATAAAAGAGGATTAAAGGCCGAGTTCGAATGATATTCTTTAAAAAAATAACTCTTGTACGCCGCTTAGATATATTTTTTATTTATTATCTATGTACAAATTCATCTATGACAATTTATATTTTGTTCCAAAATTAAAATATGTTCAAAACGCTTTTTAGATTTAAAAAAAGAATATTGTGTGGTTTTTTGATTAAGTAGTATAGTTTTTTTTTAAGAGTAAATAGCTACTAGTTAGTGTAAAATGTATGGAATAATATAATATGTGTACTATATTTATTTCTCTAGCTTTAGGAATTATTGTATATGTAAGAGATGGTTATAATATATTGAGAGGAAGAAACGTTTGTCAAAGATTCCATTAAATAAATACACTTTTCTGTTTTGGTTAAAAATTCTTATGTTGTAAGACCCTTCCTGAAGTATGTAAGTATCTTATTTATGTAGTTTACGAAATAATGGGTAATGCTGAGTTTTATATGACACACATACAACTAAATAGGTTAACCTCTGACTCAGGTGTCTGTCTGATAGAAACACAACTTTATTATGATGTGGCGAAGAGTTATTTTAAGTATTACGGATACTACCCAGCTTCAAGACACGCGAATATAATTACTTTATAAATTAACACCGCCATTAAAAAGTAATAAAACAACACATTTCAAAACAATTATTTTATTATTCTTGTATATAATGTAATGAAGCAGCGTACAGCTAGTACTCTAATGTACAATGGCTCAGGCGTGGTTTCCAACTAGAAAAATATACATAAAATAATATTTTCTGTCTCAATTAGGCATATCTCTAGCAAAATCATAACAATACTGAATGTCCATCAATGAGATGACGTCATCATACAATATGGCGGCTTGTACGTCATCATCCCATACATACCTTAATTAATTATTGCATAAATACTTAACAAGTAAGTCCAATGATTTTGAAAAATACACCTAATTAGTACAGTTAAAGAGTCGAAATTATATTGGAGGAATGGTGGCTATGCTTGTTGCAGCAGTCGTATACAGTAGCGCCACCAATGAAAGAAAGAGGATGACAAATAATTTATGGGGACGTTGCGAGATCATCTGAACTAAATTTTGAATAATATTGTGATGACGTTTCAAATAGATTATGACGACAGAATCAATAAATGGATGTTCTTTTTCTTAAAAGACTTATTAGATTTTCTTGGCTATCTGTGAAGTACCAATTGAGCCCTGGTTCATACATCTCTTTTGTTGGCCAATACTGATGGCGCCAAACTCTTAGCCAAATTCTGGACCGACTCCATTGAGTTTTTTATTAACAAGCTAAGAAGATCCTATTTATTGATTCCATCGCCTTCAAAATTTAGTTCTAACAAAACAAATATTTAGGCTTAAAAATTGTGATGTCAACCTAACCCTTGAATGAAACAAACTACTTGGCCGTCACATAGTGAACAAACTTATATCTTGTGTATTGTGCTCCCTAAACATAAGCTAGACCGTTCGAGACACGCCATTCACGGCAACATACACATCTACCAACAACATGGAAACATTTCGCAAGAATATCTTATACATCTGTACTACATCAATTCATTATTTTGTACTCTGTAATGTGGCAATATATATCCCTACGGTTACCGTAAACAGCGCACTACTCGAACAGACAAAAAACAACTGTGCGTTTAAACTAATAAAGTAAGTTTTTACATGATAGGTCATGCTCTGAGGTATATTAGTATAACCAAACAAATAAAGAAAAAAAACTAATGTCGAACTTGCAGTTCACAAGGTAACTAAACGTAAGTATTATAATATCGAGAGCATATCATTGACTTATAGTCCTAAATATTCATTATTTTCACTGGTATATAATATTCTGTATAATCAACAACTGTACAGTGCGGTGGGGGCTTAAAGCGTTTTTTAATAGTTTCGGACTCCGTGGAGTCTAGTAAGGGGGTCTACACACGAGGGGCAGCGTTTGTGCGAAGAAATATGAGGTTGATTTGTTGTAAGGACATCATTGTTTAATAACACGTTGGTAATCTTTGATCTGCTTGCCACATCGTTGTGTAGAGCCCCTTAGAAAAAACGACGTAAATCCCCCTTATTATATTCTGTATTGTAAGTGGCATGTGTTGAAAAAATATATATACTTTCCTTAATCACAATCTGGTAACTGACTATTGTTTAATGTTAAATACAACGTGCATCAACTCTAGACATCTAAAAGAACTATAATGAGTAGAATGTAGTCAGAGTAATCTAAATAAAAGATACTTGTATCTATACCGTAATAATCAAATATTAAGCACTCATTTTCCTAAACAAACAAAACTTATTTTATATACAGTCGAAAATCATTACTCACTATGGCAACACTGTTAAATGTCAACAAGGTTATATTTGCGCAAACCAAACTGACTTAATCATCAATTCTCACTAACACACTAAACAAAAAATATTTTCAATCAACCCGTAGAACTTATCCTAGTAATAATATCTATGAATTTCCTTGCGATGGCAACACTCACGCAAGTGTCAAAATGACAGCTTTACAAGCCCCGGTGGCAGAGTGAGGTATCTCAATAAATTCATAAATGTAATATCTCTCATATAAAAGGTTAAATGCTTTTACCTATTGCTCTAAATACTTAAATAACGTGAATCCTAACGTTCAGGGGCGGGAAGTAAATATAATTTTGTGACTCGCTTACGAATATCTTATAATATACTAAATAACTATAACATTGTACTCTAAAAAATATGTATAAGTATTGAAGGCTAACATGAGATTGTAATCACAGTAATTGTTATGTAAGTAACGAGCCCACATCATTACTACAAAATAAACCTTCACTTGTACACTATAAGGTTCATATTACCACAATACCAACGCAAACCGTTCACTACCCACGTATTTACACAAATTCGAAGGCAACGTCAAGGTATACTTTATTTATTGCTTTTTGTTACTATTTATTTATTTATGTACTTTACATATCACCTCAAATTTATATACATGCACAATATCGTCTTACCATAATATATTGTTAAAGTGTCAATTTGAACTTTCGACGAATCGCACGCTGTTTGATAACGCGATAACTGCTCATCCCTGGGATGACATCAGTCTCAATGAGGATGACGATACAGGTAACAGTACACACGGCGGCACATCCAGCTACACATAACCAGTATAACTAGATCTCGCTTTGTATGAGATTCCCGTACAATGAGAGGTCAGCGTATACGGGTTTTGCATAGTTTTATTGGTCGTCGTGGGTACAGTTCAGGGCAGAACACTCGCGAGTAACGCACAGTACACTTACACATATTGAACGGCCTTGCCAGGCTCGCAACTTTCCGACATTTAATTTTGATCCTTATGGTTTAATCGTTATACATCATGTTCTTATCGCGTTCAAACTTCGCCGTCCGCGATTCGGTATACGCACATATATGTATATTTACTTTAATAATAGTATGATTTAAGCTCTGTTATATTTGTTCGTATACAATATTCTCATCGTATAAAGTTAGTGTGCTCTTTGATATCAGGTCTATGTTCATTACTCGCTACGGTCGTGACACAGTCTAATGTTCCTCTAGTGAGTGCGTATTCTATAACATAACGGTTACGAGTACCTACGGGCAGCACTAACAATGACCTAAAGACTTGCATATATTTACCTACGATATACTCTATATAGTATATATATAAATGCAATCTGCAAAATGCATAAAACAACAGTTATTTATATCTATAAATTGTATAAAATATTAAATAAAATCTATTGAAGTGAGGTAGATGGATGGAATTTCACAATTTGTGTGGATATTTTTTTTTTAAACTTTATAACGTTTGCCGCATTGGCCCAAATGCTGAGGTAGATGGATGGAATTACTATGTAAGAGGCCCTACTACGTGACCGGGTCCTTTACATACACAATACAAAAAACACTACTCACTAGTTTCATTAACTACTAAAACAATCTCACAATCATGTGGCGAGTCGATCTGAACTAACGTGTCAGGTAAATGCTAAAGTGAATTATGGCTGTGTTATCACATCGGGTATAAAAATAATGTCTCACTAACAGGTTTATATTAAACGTTCAGCGGCGCGTCATCCACGACCGCCGCACGGCGTGCTAGAACGAACACGGTTCATTCCACAGAGGTTCTAATCCACGTATCTGTTCGTTCATAATACCAGCAATACAGATCCGTGATATCTATGCAAAGTAACCAGACTCAACCTAGCTGCAACCGATCTAACCCTAAAACTTTAAATTTACATTAATATCGGAAATGGCACCAACGACATTCCACGGGTCAACAATTAAAACCGTTATTACAAAAACGAATCAAGCTAATGACCACAAAACATAACACTCAAGCACCTTTTGATAATTTCAACAAAACATTGTCCTATCCGTGTTACTCGTAGTCTACGTGACTATTCCAACACACTTATACTTAACACGCCTTCATTTCATGAGTTTTTGTTGTGTTCGTCCTCTGAGTAGTCTCCGTCGTCCTGTCCGTTGTTCTCCGGGTCTTCGGAGATCACTCTCCGGTCATCTTCGTTATAATCTTTGTAGTAATCCTTGCCGTTGTCCTTGTCTGTCATGTCGTGTTTGTCAGTGTCTGTCTCGCTTATGCTGTCATTCCGTTGTCTCTCTTTGCCGAGATCAAGTGGTTCATCGGAGTCGCGCATGATGTCAGGTTTGCTCATGTTCTCAGTGTACTGGCGCTGCATCTGTTTGAGAAAGCGCTGGTGTGCAAGGTTGGTCGGTGGAGGTGGCAGAGATCCCATTTGTGGAGACGGTTCCTCGTAGGATTTCCTGTCCATGTGCATAGCACTCATTTGTGCTAGTTTCGCGTTCATTCCTGTTAGATAAAGGTATGTTATACAAAAAGCACAACACAAAAACTGAAAATTCTCTTTAGCATTGGACGTATTTACGTACCAAACATATTCTCTCCGATGTACTGCAGATAGGTATCAAGCAGTGCCGAGCTGCCTCCGTATCCCGGTGGGTAGTCATCATGCTTCATGCCGGCAGTCAGTCCATGCGGAAGGTTCTCCACAGTCTTAGCCGTCACCGCTCGCACAGCCGGGACTTTTGTGATCGTCGTGTTTGCCAAGTTGTTTATATCTGTAGTGAAAAATAAATAGGTTGTAGCGGCACTACAAAAAGTACAACAGCAACATAGAACAAAAAGTACTCCAGCGCCATCTGTGACACAGATGATGAACTAAACGTCGAAATCTTACATCGCGCAAATAAAATTTTCCGCGACTGAAAACTATAGAAGAACCCGACAACAACTGTCGGGCAGAAGCCCACCAGACATAACACCCGTCTGGTCGGAGGATCCCCCTTTTTCTATGGAGGATGAAGAACTTTACACCCTGTTCTTCATACCAAAGGTCTTTAGAATCATTGAGTGCTGTAAAGTTGGTCCTTTGAAGCCTCAAATATTTGTGCCCCTGTTATTTCGAAATAAGTTGTGAAAGAGTTGATTCAAATCTGACATAAAGAATCTGACAAAAGCATCAGTTTGAGGACCAAGTTTTTTGAATTCTATAAAGTGTACAGACCACATTTTAGTTATTGGCCACCGGTACCTTTGGAGGTCTACTCCACCATCAGCATCGCAATAGTTTCCCTTCCTCAAAATACTTGTAAAAACCAATGTCTTCTGTAACTTACGTGGTGGCGACACGGGTATGCTGTCCTGGTACCGCGACTGGCTCAGGTCGTCGTTATCATTGTCCCCGCAGATGGAACTGCTCTCCGACGCGGCAGACTTGGCGTCCAGTTTGATGTCTGAGCGCCGAGGTCCGGTGGGAGAAGCGCGTGCCCGGAGTTGTTCTGGTGATACCTTCACACCAGCTTTTGCAAGTAACCTGACCGGATTGGAAAGATTAGTATTCGATCATCGTCAATTCGTAGGGTAAGCGGTCTGATACCCCTATCATTGGACGTCTTTTGAGCATAGAAGACGATGATGACGATAATGTTTTCGGTTGTGATTGGAAACGCAAAGGCTAGATCTGTTCTTCTTTTCCTATGCTTTATCTGGAGTCAAATTATGATCAGCATTTGTTTCGTTATTGAAAACGCCAGTGTGCTGTGGTATAATTCAAAGGGTATCGTGTTTCCCAGAAACTGGAGTGCAGAGGTCAGATAGTCGTTCGCTGCATATAAATACTGGTTATTCAACTATGTCTATGTGTATCCAGTTAGACTGGAAATCGACCCTAACATAGTTGGGAGCAAGCAAGGCAGATGGTGATTCTGTAAGTTTAAAGAATACGTACTGGCTCGCGAGTTCGGGATCGAATCTGGTGGGCATCTGCAGCACGGGCAGATCCTTCGTGGAGATGCCACGGTGTTGTCGCGACATATGCGAGTGCAGCGAGTTGCGGGATTTGGCAACCGTTCCGCAGAGTACGCAACTGTGGTAAGAAAACATATTGCATTAGTCAAGACCTAAGATTTAATTTGGAAAATCTTTCGAGAGAAAGCCAGTCTGTTTGGCCATAAACTGGGTGGATGACCATGTCAATTCTTCCGCGGGACTGACATGGCCATACCAGCTTTTGCCCTGTACTGGCCAAAATCTAGTTTGGAGTGCTTTTTTTGGAGAAGGACGACCCTGCATTTTTCTTAATTTAAAGTTGTTTTTAGGTATACACCCATAACATCGGGTGTAAACAATTTTGTATTCTCTTTACGTTTCCTTGAAGTGGTAACTCGTACCTATACTAATAATAAATTAAGGTGTCCTGAGCTAAATATCTCGTACATAAGTGGGTACTAACCGATATCCAGGGCAGACAGTATGTTTATCCTCAAGATGCGTCCTCAGCGTGTGCGCAGATCGGTAGATCTTGCCACACTTGGGGCAGGGCCGTGGGTCGGTCGCTCTGACGCGCAGTAGATCCTGAGTCCTTCGACACCCGCCTGCAACAGAAAATACTCGTTATGTTCCGAGGCTTACGGGACACATTCCTGTGATGTTTAGAGTAGTCCTTACCTTGTTCTCTAGAAATGTAAACTACACTTAAGAAGTAGTTTGTTAGTAGTTAGATTTAGTTTAGTAAGTTGTTTCTTGCGCATAAATGTAGTCAATTATTGTCAAAAGGTTTGATCGAAATAAAAGAAACCTTTCTACTTGGTAGTTTTATTGTTTATGTATTTATATAAGCAGACACTTTCTTCTGGTAAAAATTAAGTTATTACGTATATATCGTATCACTAATACATTCGCAACTAGAATCGTTTACTCACATTGAACATTTGGTTATTGAGTGACTAAGTTTACGCTTACAAATATTTTTTTATTAGTTTTTATTTTTTTATAGTTATTAAGATATACGACATTGCCTCTCAGGCGTCAGGAACAATTTCATCTACTCGCTAATTTAACCAATTTTATTTTTTATTCGTTCTGGAGATCTATGAAATGTGTCCGTTTCCATCGCATATATTTTGAAGGCATCTTCGTAAATATTTACACGAGCTTACGAAATGGACTTGACTTTGAGACTTTCCTAAATACTTTATATTTTATGCTAAGGCAACGTATTTCTTCGTGGGTAAAGTATAAAATGGTGAGTCTTTCTGTAGGCCTATGGTTTAACATTGGAGTACCATTGTATTTATTGCTTTCTTAAGGCTAAGTGTTCCATGTAGGAGCGGTATAATCTTTGGCAGGCAGCAGCGCTGGGCAGTAGTACCTAGGCATGCTGCTATTTAGAACAAAAGCATTTCATGTTTGTTCAGGAGCTGTGCGCTTCAATACTTGCGCTATATAATATGTCAACAACATTCAATAACAGAATAAGTTTTATATTTTTTGGTGTATTTCCCATTTTTCTTTACAAAAATATATGCGAATGGAATCGTCGAATAATATGTACATTTTAAAATAAATCCTCCGGTTGTCTACATTGACTAGATATGTTTTAGATTGTGCACGACTCACGTACAGAGCATCACGAACAAACATCATTTAGAAAATAAATTCTCTATGATTTGGAAGTGAACTTATTCTTAACTATTGCATTCAAAGGCATTAGATTCACTTTCGTTACAAACTATTTCGTATTGTCTTATCTATGGTCGAAAGTATTCATGTAAGGAGTAAGAGTAGCACACACTGGTGCAATCGTTCATCATAAACCATAAATCTTGTATAGAAGTCCTTTCACACCTAAATATCGTATTTATAGTCCTTTAAAAATAAAATTTTCAACCAAAAATATATTAAAAATAACAAAATATGTAAAAAAATAAAACTTCCAAGTAGTGAAACTATTGCACCAGTTATGTTTCAGGAAAAAGTAGAGAGGCAGAATGATGTCCCGTCTATAGGGTGCTTGAACCCACCGCGAATCGAACCAACTAATGCTACGCTTATACCAGGACACCAGAGCCTAAGACAAACAGCTAATCGAAGAATAAAACCAATCGCTTATAAGCGTCGCCTGCACAAGCGAATCTGGCACAGTCGGACTTAAGCTTTATTACAAAAGCTGAACCTACAACTACTACTTGGGATAGCTTCTAATGCAATGGTCGTCAAACAGCCCCCATTTGTACGCGTAATCAGTAAGAGTTATTATTGAATAATAATTTGCCTGATTATTCCTGCAGATTACAGATCAAATAGGGCGTTTGTTGACTCTTCAGGAACTACATTTAGCACTATCGTCATTTGATCGCCAGACCACGCTTATAACAGAATGGCTGAAACCGTAGAAGCAACAATGGAAGTTACAGGCATTCAGGAAGTGATCAGAACGATCGACATTCATTAGTTGCACTTCGTATTCTATCAATGGCACCAATCATCACATGTCATAATGCACTTATAATATAAACCTTACTTAAACAATATCAGTCTATTCTACTACAAAAATAATTTTCAGTCGATTTATACCTACTGCTTTATACAATGTTTTATGAACATGATAGCGTTATATGAAAAAATGCATCCAGGAGATCATTATATTCTCTGGTTTAATTACGAGCCCCTCTCGACTTAGTTCCGTTTCACAGCCGTTGAAATTTTAACTTTAGAAAGCCGAATATCAAACGAGTCGCGTTCCCGATCGGTCAGTGCGGTCTCAGTTGGCCCAGCCACAACTCCACTTCAACGTTTTCATTTTCTCCCACTGGCGGCGGTGCTTGATGCGCATGTGGTTGCGCACGGAGTTGGGGTGCGCGAAGTAGCGCGCGCAGCTCGACACGGGGCACACGGGGCTGTCGCGCGGGTAGTGCGCGTCCAGGTGGCGCCGCGCCTGCGCCAGCGACGCCAGCGCCGCGCCGCACAGCGGGCACGACAGCCGCGCGCCCTTCTCCAGCGCGCTCGCCTCCAGGTACCTGAGCAACTCGTTCCCTCGCTCTTCCCTCCCTCCTCCCCCACTCGGCACGGTATCGCTTACCGCCGGGTTTGCCAACGCGCCCAGCGCCGCGGCATCTGCAATGCCGACAGCACCATGTTACACAAACTATCTACGGGCAAAGCGGTTGGCAAACCCGACCCTAAACTCGACTTCCCGAAGCGTCCGAACGCAATAAACTCTCTAAAAATATTACGTCATATTAAAATACAATATATAGATACGATAAACAATCCCGTTCCGATTTCGCTTCACGTAGGTCCTTGGCACATCTATTCCTATTATTGTAACGCGCGTCGCGGCGTGTTGCTTGCGGGGCGAGCGGCGACGATCACCACCAAGCGCTGAGCGAGCCGAGCGAGCCGACCGAGCCGGGCGGCTGGAGCGCGACGGGTGGTGGGAGCTCAGCGTCGCGCCGTCTCTAAGAGTTCTGCCGCTGTCGGATGCCGTGCGCTTGCAGCTGGTGGTTGATGAGGTAGTGCTTAGTTTTGCACTTCTTGCCGCAGTGCTGGCAAGGGAACCACTGGTCACGGTCGGTCTGCGAGTGCACATTGAGCATATGCTGGCGCAGGTTGGAGGTGGAGGAGTACACTCGGCCGCACAGCGGACACTGCGGCCGGTAGCCCATCGCCGCCCCGCCCGCGAGAGCCGCCCCTGTAACACAGAGGCGGCGGTTAGACACAGATCCGAACAACATCGTTAAACGCTATGGTGAGTGTATCGGTCGCACGGTGCGGACGGGGCGGGCTCGCGCCTCCTCTGTTTGACGCCGTGTATCGAGTTCATGTGTATCTGCATGTACTGGCGGGTCTTGAACGCCTTGCCGCAGACGGGGCACGAGTGCGCGAGCTCGTGCGCCGCGTGCACGTTGAGGATGTGCTGCTTGAGGTTGCTATTGTTGCTGTACAGCTTGCCGCACTCGGGGCACGCGGGCCTGCTGGGCTCACCGGGGGCCGCGGGGGGCGCGGGGTACGCGGGCCGCTCGTCGGGCCGGTCGCCGCCGCCCGGCCAGGTCGCTCCTGGGGCAGGGAGGTCTCCGTCAGTGCGCGCTCCTACCAGGTACTCGTCTGACTTTCGACGGCACGTCTAGGACGATCGGTCGCTACGTAACTTCCACGGTTGCCAAGATTGCTAACTGCGTTTATGCGTATTATGTTTTGGGGGCGAAGTACGTATTTATCGAAACGATTATAATAGAGTAATTAAGCGCTTTTGTGTCGTTCTCGTTATTTAATTGTTAGTGTTATTACATGCAATAGGTACATGACTCAATAATGTACAATTAATGATTTGATTTGCTTCCTTTGTTCTTTTGGGTGTCATTAATTGTTGATTGGAAATATAAATTATTGTAATAGATTTTAATTATTCAGTCCCAATTCGTCGGCGATTGTAATATTGAGTCATATATCATCAGAGTTATTAGTGTGAGTTAGGAATGCACTTACCGTAATTGTCGGGTATTCCTGATGGTCCTGGCAAGCCGGGGAAACCTAGAAATTAATACATTCACATTAATTTCAAATTACAATCATACATGCATGTAACCAAAGAGCAATTTAAATAAAAGGTTAATTAGTGACCCGTTTAACCTTATCTTGTTCTAATACCTGGTAGATTGAGTAGTCCGGGGAAGTTGTGCGGCAGGGTTCCGTTGGTGTTGGCCATGGTGGCGGGGTCGTCGTAGTCGATGGGCTCCTGTTTGGCGCGGGTCTCGCCCTCGGTGTCACTGGCGCCCGCGTCAGATGAGGACTCCTCACCGTCTCCAGACTGTACACAGGAATAGAAAAATTAGGAGGTTCCTAAATTATATTTCCACTTACAAAGATTATTTGTTTTTTTTTTTTGAGAATCGTTTTGATTGGAAAAGTTCAAAATCTTTAACTCAACAAAAATATATTCATAAACTGACCAAATTGTTGGAGACTCCAGACAGATGTGGGTTCTGCGAAGTATCCATAGCTTGGCTGAATAGCAGTTCATGTCCATTAGTGCCCAGCCGCTCCGGGCTCGCCCCCTGCACCGACAGTAGCTGATCCGTCCTACACCAATAAATTGAAACACTCATAAATACCACTAACTCCTATTACATCATGTAGAAAAACACAGAAGACTTTTAGGTGAAGTGTCGAAAGTAGACTAAAAAACTAGATAATATTATCATTAAGTGTAGTGTATTTAAACTGAAAATATAGCAAAGGGCGGGTCAAAAAATGTGAATAGGTATTTTAATAATGATAATGACTTAGTTTAAAAGTAATCGTTGTTATCAGCTTTGGACTCTACTTCTAGGAAAAAAGAGAACAGTAGACAGTTTCGTAATCATGGAATGCTCAGTAATACCTGGACTTCATCTGCGCCTGGTACAGGTCTGAGGATCTGGCTCGCTTCGGCGGCGGTGTGTTGGCAGCACCATCGTCTGGTTTTCGGGGTCTCCTGCCCTCGCGTTGTTGTCCACCCTCTCGGCCCTCTCGGCCCTCGCGTGATGCTCCGCTTCCAGTTTCCGTCCATGAAGACGCTGACTGTTGAAATTATTCTCACATTTAGTAGTAATACTAAAATATTTTAATGTTTGGAGAAAAGTATATTCTTTGGCAACTACATAATCAAAACCGAAATGAAAATATTGCTTATTAATTTATAAAGTGTTCATGAAATTGTAACAAGCTGGGAGCCAAAACAATTTAGTGGCGCCCAACATGATATACTATGTGTCACTCTGCATCTTAAGATAGAAAATGTCCAAAGCATTAAGTCCGCCTTTGAATAGTTTTTAATTACCTATGCATAAGGTTTTAATAAAAAACGATACACTCGGCATTCAACTTCAAGTTCTAACTTTTACTGGTGAAGCCATTCGTTGACAAAAATCTCTCCATATTTGTTATAAAATACGATTGTAGATACTGAAAATATGTTATTAGGTTATTCTGTGCTGGGCGTCATTAAGTTATTTTGGCGCCCAACGTGGGACTAAAACGACTTATTAACATGGGACTCAAAGAAAGAAGTTCTGATAAATAGTCTAATGTCTTACTGGTGAAGCCTTCTGATCTAAAGTGGCCAGCGGCGCTGGTGCTGGAACGTCAGTCAAGCCTCGCACTTGTAGCAGTTGGGCTGCTCTCAGGAACTCTTTCAATTGCTCTTGGCCGATGTGTACCTCTCCTTGGTACATGAATCTGAAAGAGATAAAAAAGAAATTTTTCAGTTCCATCTTGTTATAAATATAAGTAGTGCGTAGTCAAGTCAGAAATTCACCGATACTAATAGTTGTGAAAACAGGTGATCCTCAACAATTCACAAGTACTTACCTAAGGAGACTTTCCATGTCTTTGTCGTGGACATCACGCAGAATCACGATGGGATGTTGACAGGGATTCGCCTTCAATAGCCTCCGGAAGTAAGGACTGCACGCTGACAATACGACCTGGTAAACAAAAGATAAATAAATAATGTATCCCAAGAATGCACGTGTGAAAGTTGGACCAAATAAAATAAATCTGTTGAATGTCTTCCACAATCGTGGGTCCCATGTTCGTGATGTACATTCTTGATATTTCTCGGAAAATTGCAAGAAAGTATCAAGATCGATTCCCATGCAGTATTGACAAGCAATATTGTTGGCTCGCACTTCCAAGACTTAATGTATGTAAATAATTTATTGGAAACACTACTGTGTTGTAAATCGATTTAATATCGAACTTTCACGGAATCGTGTTAATTATGCGTCACAATTGTTAATTCAATATTGTACAGTGCAGCATGGTTATTTTGGTCCTTGAATGACTTTGTCAGGAGAGCGCTGTTGATAAACACTTGTGAAATTGTTTGGAGTTTAAAAGAAGATGGCGGCGTTTATTTCTATTAAAGCTACGCGCCAAATTAACGATTCAGCACTGTACATGATGTCTTTTCTTGTAATTTTCTTAGCATTATCTTACCTTGTGCGCAGTAAAAGTAGCGCCGGCGCACGCAAGCGTGACGTCGACAAAGTCCTCCTCATCACGCAAACGCCTGAAGGAGGACACCATGGACGAGTGGAAGTCATTCCATCGCAGTGAGTACTGCTGCTCGCCGCCGGCCGCGGCGCCGCCTGCGCCATACAGAGCGGTCAGTGTACCTTACAAATTTATTTTAGTCGTAAAATAGCTGTATTTAAGGGAGTCGTTGGTTGTGTGCTAAAAAGCATTCGTGATGCTTTGAAACTACGAACGCTTTTTAGCACTTCTCAATATAATGAATGGAGTTTATTCAAAAACGCTGTTTAAAGTTAACGGATAATTGGCGACTGTTTGACAGTGCATTTTGACGTTTAAACGTCTTGTAACTTTATTCAGCGTTTAAAAATAAACCCCTAAAATAGCAGGTCAGGTCCGCCACGGCACAACTTACCAAATGCGTTTAGCGCTAAACGTATTTAGATAACACATCGCTCTGTTCTTGTCAATCGTTCGTAAATGACAGAGACGGGATGATGTTTTGAGTAAGTTTACCTTTTAACGCATTTAGTTGAGTTGTGGTGCATCGGCCTTAGTCTTAAATTAATAATTTCGACTATCGCAAATTACATGATTTTTTTTCCAACAATTCACGTAACGGCAGCGCACACCAAATTACTTGAAAGTTATCCAATGTATTCATCATAATTTCATTTAATATTTTTTAAATTAAATTCATAAGTAGTAATTTTTAATTTCAACTAAAATAATTAAAACATTTTAGCAATAGCTCATTTCCTAATCGGCAGAAGATTGCTATGTCATCAATTTTTTTTCGATAAAGCAGGTCATAAATTAGTATAGTCTCAAATTACATTTTATTAGCATAATATAGGCATAAAAATATCCTGGCTTTCACTCAAATAGTACCATACCAAACATCATACCTACCACACCACCATCATATCATACCATACCATACCTTAAAATCTTTCACTTTACCGAAACTACAATTTCGCAAAATTTATGAACTTTGCGAAAGGGTAATTTCATTAATTTGCGAATCAGTTGGTCTAGTTGTAACCAACTTGTGTTGAACATATTTTTCAACTAAGTATTGCTCATAATTATTCTAATAACCTATTATTTCCTAGCCGACGTACTTTAGTTTCATGTTAATGGAGCTCGATCAGAGATATTGATAAAAACTTATTTTGTTGTAATTCGCTTGATTTATTCGTATATAAGTGAAAACGCTCGATGTCAAAGATTCCATAAAGCACATTTCACAACTCACGGGTCACATGGTTCGCAGAAGAAACGCTAGATTTAATTTAATGTATATGATAAATATCTTTAAGCCGTTGTGTAATATCTCAGAGTAATAAAAAGTGCCATATGATCACTAGCAATTTATAATCTCATATCTATGTTTCAGTAACCAAAACTATTTTGTAATTACATAAGTATTTTTAATTTATAGTTTTGTTTTTAAAAAGATACAATTTATGATAGTTTTTGACCTCGCAAAAAGGTTTAAATGTCACCATACGTGTAGCTTACAATTTATGTAGCTTTTAACAATGTAGAGATATGTTGCCTTTTGTATTAACTATTAGTTCATTTTAAACATAAAATTGTGTTCTTTAAAATAAGAATAATAAGATTCCCATAAGGAATCTGAATCTGTGCCCGTTTGATGGCAAAAGGCTCGCCGCCTATTACATGGGGCTTAAACATAACTGCCGAAATGTGGGTGTACTATTAGGGACACCTCAGCCTTACCCGGGGATTACAGACGTGATTTTATGTTTATGCATTGTTAAAATTGACCCTGTCTCTTTAACGAAACTTGTACAAATATTATCAGGGACTCAGAAGCCTTCCTTCAAAACTTTACAAAGCTCCAAAAACCCAAACTTGAACCGCGAGAAAAATAAAATTGAAACATAAAACGAGCATTATTGTTAAGGGGATCGAAACACCGAAATTATTTAAATGTTCAACTTTATTTCAATGACTAATAAATTGTGCGTTTTTTTATAACAAAGGCAAGTAATATTTAAAAACAAGGTTTGATGATATTTATACAGATGAGCACTCACAGGTAGTTAATATTGGGAAATGTCAAGGATCTTAGTACAGGTTGTGACTAACGCTAATTATGTAGGTACTACACAATTGGTCAAATTTTGACATTATTATACTCAATGTTTTCCTCAATTTTTTGGTTTTAACAGATAATTTTGCGTGGGTTTTACAAAAATGCATTTAAGTTTAGAATATTTCGATCGGCAATAGTTTTGATAATACCGAAGATACTCAATTCATTAGGTGCCTAATATTGTACTGGATTATACCTTTTTCCCGTCAGTTTTTCTATATGATTTAGATAATACGATCCCTTTTCAAATAACATCAACTAAACTAAACTCATACGACGAGGTGCATCAAAAAATTAAGTAATCTTTTATAAGGAACATACGAGATTGGTCATAACAGATCGAAATGCATGGCAAGACTACAATTAACTTTAAATATACGAAATCATTATGATTTTTTCTAATTTTAGTTCTAATATGGTAATTTTATTATCTATCTGGTCGTATGATTTTATCGTCGTTTGTAGTTTTAGAAATCAAATTAAATACTAACAAAAATATGAAACATTGTCCAATTAAGTAGTTCGAATTGCGTTTTAAACATCCAAAAGACAGATATCTGTAGTTCTAAAGGTTATAACTCCATACATTAGAAATTTGCGCACGGATCGACGCAATCACATCTTGGAAACAACGGGAGAGTTTTTTAAAATAAAAATGGCGTCTTTTACGAGTGTCCCGATCGACATAAATAATGTATTGTACTTACTATTAATGCTAACCGTTTTGCATGAGTCAATAACATTGGCATTTCCTTTGCCACGATTAATCTTTTTTTTATGTTGTGGATTCTTTATTTTACAGTCAATATCTGAATTGTACTATCTTTTTAAAACATGAAGCTTCATCAACCTGATTCACTGTTTTGATTAAAACTCAAAACTACAAATTTGTGCAAATTATAAATAAAATAAAATTCATGTGGGGTCGGCGCAGCATGTCTTCTTCTTCCATACTTCCTTATTACTCGTCATCTCATCAGACACCTCCTTTCTTGCCATATCATTCTTCACACAGTCCATCCATCATTTCATCCACAGTCATACTCAAAACTTTCCTCACGACATTTTCCTCATTCCTCCGCATCGCATGCCCAAATGTGCAAATTATTAATTGATTACGCAAAATCAACATCCAAAACAAATAATATTCACAAAAATATCAACAAATTAAAGATCATCTTTTTCTCAAGACGGTGTGTCATCAAGAACCTTGGAGCGATTTTTTTACAAGCTATTGTATTAAAATTCATTGGTCTTTTGTTGTCCATTCATAATCTGATAAGCTCCGATCGACTTGTTAAAGCGGCTTGTACATTCAATCCAATTCGATTTGTTTTTCGATATGACTTATAAAGATCTTGTAAAGTAAGACTGCGTCGTTGATCTGGTCGCAAGTGCTACTGCTGAGTGTGAGCCATTGTATCCGATTCCCAGGTAGGACAGTGCTATTGGGTTTTTCATCTGGATTTTTTCAGTACCAGCTCGGACAACTGTGCCCGGTCGATGGCTCGGTTGCTTGCTCCATATTACATGGGACTTAAACATAACTGGCGAAATGTGGGTGTACTATGGTCTATGGTACAACTCTACTCTATGAAGATCTTGAAATAAGAATTTATTTTAATAAGAAATTCTTCGGGATTATCGGCGAAGTTTAAGATTTTAATGGAAGTTTGTAACCCAGCGCTGTTGGGATTGTCGTGGTCCTGTTACAAAGATTTAGGGATCTAATTAATCTGAGTATCCGGTCGAGAGTCACAGTGAAGGATTGAATTTATTACTAAGTTTCGCGCAATTTATACTTAGACGGAATTTAAATTATTTTTGATTAATAAGGAGCATTTGCAATTGGTAAAAAATATTCTTTCCTATTCCAATTTAGTAACTTTTCCATGCATCCTAAAAATAAGCCGAATTTTTGTTAAAGGACTTTATGAGTCCCAAAAGGATAGATACTTGTGCAGTTTTCTTAAAATAACTTTTCTTTTTAGATCGCCTATTTGGTGAGAAATACAAGAATCTTTGTTTTTTCTTCAAGATTATCGACCTTTAATGTCTTTGGAGCAGCGGTTAGCTAAAATCAATATACTTAAACAGTGTCCCTAAATACCCATTCACACTGTTCATAAAAGGTTCATATCAATAAGGTCATGATATATTTTGAGTGTGAATGCACGGCTTTTGATCCCCTGTCCATGCCACCCCTCGGGAAGGGTGAGACTTCGAAGGCGGCGGGCTGAGCGTTTTTATGTCGCGTATATCTGTAGCCAGCGCATTATTAACCCTATGAACGGCGAAATCGCGGTGAAGAACGCGTTTAAGGCAGTAAAACTGGATACAATAGTGCGCTCGGATGGTTGAATAATAGAGCATTAGAATTTGATTTGGAGTTTCTTATTGGATTTCGAGCTCTATGATTTTAATTGGCCTTTTAGAAGGACAATAGCGTTTGTATTGGCTAATTAGAAGATGGCATTCTCATCAGAAAATTCAAAAGTTAGTCGAGTCTTACTAAAACACTCAGCAAAAAGGAAACACCGTAGTAAACACGCAATTTGTCCAACAAAACGCCATTTATACTCCGAAACAAGCTTCTAAATAAGAACAGAACACCAAAAACATTTTACCACGAACAATTATTTGTAAATGCATTTGGCGAAAATAAAAGAGAAAAACTCGGGTCTCGAGTGAAGCGACGTCATTAAGCAAGAACGGTCGCCCCATCCCCTTATCCTGCGGGGTAGATCCTGGGGCAGCACGGCGGGGGTGCGCGGGGGGGGGGCGAATATCAACGAACTCATACGTTCGTGTGACGTAGCCACGCGTACGTACCATAGTATACATTCTGTTGGTAAACAATTGCGTCTCATTGCTATTTGCGTTTTTAAATTTGGAATTTGTTTTTTTTTTTTTTTTGATTTGGCTGACGCTTTCGATTGCGTTCATATGGTTGTATGGACTGTGAGCCTCATTGTAGAGTTTAGTTGTACTTTTTTATTTTTGGATTTAAAGCGATTGATATACTTTGTAGGTTTTGCGATTAGTTCGGTTTTAATTGACTAAGGAACGTAAGCTATAGGAATTTTAATCGGGTGCTCGATTTTAAAGTCAAATCGATTTATAATGATGAAAATTTCGACTCGCATTCAACATAAACTTGGAAAAAAACTCATCTTAAAATCAATGCTTTACAAGTAACTTTGGGGCGAAAGAAACATTTAAAATCTGATGCAAATTCAATTCCAAACAATTTAAAATATGTTTTGCATTTAAATTCTTAGAGGTGGAAGACCTCTGATCATGCTGGAAATCTATTACGAATCATTTGCTTGTCTAAGATAACGAATTAGATCTTTATCTTATCTTTGTATCCATAATGAGTCGTAAAATATTTCTTAATATTATGCAGCAAATGTTTCAAAACAGATTTTTTCGCCAGATTTTCTTATTTCTAATTCAAAGTTTCAAATGGTATTAAGTGCGCTACATATCGTCCGATTCAAGATAATGACTCTCCGATATTTGTGTTATTTAATAGTTTTAACCCGACAACGGTAAAGTCAAAGGGAGGGTTCTGATTTCAGATGATGAATAGCGCACTTGTGATGCTGTGTTGAGTACTTACCGGTGTCGGTCGCCATGGCCGGGTGTTCCGAAGGCGGCACCGTGTCGGGGCGTGCGCGCGCGCTAAACGTATCCAATCCCGCGCATTCCAACCGGGCGCCCAGTGTCGCCGCCACCGTAATGCCTTCCACACAGCTTCGCACCAAAACTATCTGCTAACTAAGCCGCGCACCTTGCACGACTTGCACCCCTTTCCTTTTCTTCTTGATCCGTACAAACTTTTCCGTCAGTTACAAAAATTGGAAGTTTATTTTTAAAGCTTGATTGTTTTTTGTTTGAGTATTGCGAATTATTGGATGTTATTGTTCTGAAAAATTACTTTGCACGTTAGTTTTATGAATAAAACGAATGAATAGTTTCACGCTGTGCCGGCAGGATCGAGCGGTGACATCTCCGTGTTTAATTATTGTAATTCGTGCGTAATTTATGTTTGTGTGCGACGAGAAGGGTGGAGGAGCGATGATAAATATTTATAATTTACACGTAGCGGAAGTTTGTTCGCTTTGCGGTTAAAATTTAATTTAAATTGTCAAAGTTCTGAACTTAATCAACAAAGTTTTCTTGCAATAAAAATAATTTTCTATTTATCGCAAAATATTTCCCGAATAATCAAGATTCAACGCGTAGAAACAACACGTTTAACTATTAAATAAATATTACGGAACAGAACTTCGTTACACTATAACAATAATTCAACTTGTAACATAAATGAGTTTAACTGTTAATATACGACACAGTTAATATCTATTCCGATTAATAAGTAATTAGCATTAATTGCAACTTACTAAATAACTCCCGTACTGGCATCCACGTGACGCAGTAAATTGTAAAACTCAATTCGCACTTGATACACGCACACGACACTGCAACGCTTTACTATAAAGTCCAAATATCGTGTGTCCAGCCGAACCGCGGGGTGTTAATTTAAAGGGCCGGTGCAACGATCGATGGCGCTCCCTGCACCGCCACAATAAGGGAGGAGCGGGCAGATAGAAATCAATACGATGTCCATCATCGCATGCACCCACCCCCCCGCCCGCTCCGCCTGCGCCATGCACACGGGAAATGCATTTTCCGCGACTCCGCTGCCTACACCCTTCTCGCGTTTCCGTCACCGTACTAACTCGAATTTATCCGAAAATGTTGACAACTGTATTTTTTGGTGATGTCCGGTGTTGGATGCACCGCTCGAGCCGTCCGTGTCCGGTGTATACCTGACGCACGCGTGCGTTCGGGTGCGCGTCACGCGGGCGACTGTCGCGCGCCCCGCCACTCGGCCCGAGAATAAACAGCGTGGGGCGCGCGGGGGGCGGGGCGGTGCAGCGCCTGCACGCCCACAGCGGCCGCCCACGGCCGCCGGACGCGCACGGACGCTGCCGGACGCGCGCCGGACGCCGGTCGCCGATGAAACATGGATGTTTCAGGACGTCATCGCACTGCGACGCGTGTCATCTCGTCGCCCAATAACGCGAGCGCTAACAATTTATTGCGGCGCTGCCTCGTGGCAGGACTTTCGCTCGCTCTGTACTATACACTTCGTATATTCACCACAAAGTAGAAACACGAATCAAGTTTCCAACAGGAAATTAGTTCAATCATTTATTACATCTTTAGTAGCATTAAAATAAATGATATAAAAAGATTAGTGAATAAATTGGACAGGCTCAATAAAATCTCATATTCACTGAGAACATCTTGGTAATTAATTTGGTCGACAAGTGATCATTCTGTAATCGTATTAATGAAATCCGGTTTTATTCTAAATTTGTGATTAGGAGACCATATTCGTATGATATTTTGTGTTAGGTTTTAATGTTAACATTTACGTTTCCTCCGTGATCTCTATCGTTAGTTTTATGGATAGCGTTTTTACTCTAATGAGGTCAGATTTTTCCACCCCTTCATTATTATCAGGGGGTGTAAAAGCTCGCATTCATTTAGTCTACTGAATCAATTCTCTTCATAGAGTTCTCCAATTTATATTTTTCAAGGCAACGTTGAATCTATTTCAGAATTAGCATAACACCGCCCGATCGTTACTGCTGCGATCACAGATAGATACCTGCTTATGCTTAGGTTTTGTTAAGTGCACAGTCTCTGACGTCACTGAAGGCTATATTAAACCGTCAGAACTTAGGATAGAAATATCTTTGAAACCAGTTCAGTGTAGGTGCATCAATAAATGTCCTACAGATGCGCGAATGTTATAGGTTCTTATTACTCAACATGTCTTTCATTTAGTCTAAAGAGTTTCATTAAGGTCTTATTTAATCATCTTGCGATTGGGACTAGATTTATATCATACGTTTGATAGTATCAAAAAGGCATTTTCTAACGTATTTAAATTAGATGACTTATAAACACCTTCGACAATTCTAGTCTTTATGAGTAAAGTTCATTAATTAATCTGAGCTCTATATTAGTGACAATGAAAGTTTAATAACGTAAGTTAATTAACAGCTTTAAAGAACCCTTTTCTTAAATTAACTTATAAACGTAACTATTCGTTCAATCATGCACCAACCAATGATGATCTAAAAACAATATTATCTCCTATTTCCAAAATTAGGGACTGCCCGATTAATATAAATGGGTCGTTCCCCCATCGCTAGGGACCCTGTCTGCAGCGGACTATAGGTAATGTGTTACCTATAGGTACAGCACTACCTACGTATCTGCTCACCCCCGAGGGTAGACGAGACGAGAACTCCCTGCAATATCACTTATGTCTGTAGTCCTTTGTTTTATCGAGCGATGAAATAGCTTTGCCTTGTAGTGTGTGCATTGAGATCGAATTTGGGTGGGTATTTTGCATTGTGGGAGAGAATTTTTAGTGTTTTGGAAGTTATTACGGATTGCCTCGGAACTTGAATTTCAGGAGCTCGTATTGCTACATGTTTAAAATAAAAATACAGCTTCCAGCTTGGCAGGCGGAGAGGTCTGTCAGACTCTTAGAACTGCCTTTTATCCTGCGGTGTTCTTCATTTGAAAGTTCGTCACGCTCTCCAACCAGATATTGAATTTCATGATGACGTCCCCGACACTCGCTGTGGTCGAAATTTGGACAGATTTACTGACCTCTAACGAAAAAGATGCGACACTAACATTGAATTGCGTCCAAGCGACTTGATGTCGACCGTGGCACAAAATTATGCAGGTATGTGTACCACGGTATTGCGCGCTACGTAGAAAAGTGCCATTTGGCTAAAAAAAATCACGCACACCCGGAACACCCAGCATTTATACACATAAACAATATCTACATAGATATTCGTTACGTAACAATAGTGAACTTGTTTCATATCGTCCATTACACCTTAATGCGCCACTGACGATAGAAGACCAATCGATTGATGTACCAACACGTTACACGCGGTAACTGATCTTTTGTATAAATATTTTGTACAAATTGTTCTAAGTGTTTTTACTATGAAAAACATTTTGGCGTGAGACGAGACGAAAATAGAATACCCTTAGCGTGGGTGTCGGTTTAGATAGATTAAGGATTTTTTTTAGAAGTTTCTGGTCGTTGGGCAGGATTCAGAAGTCATTGTCGAGCTACGGCCAAAAATATCTACATGCTCTGAGGTCAGCCCTGAAAGCTGTTGAGTTAAATAAGGCTTGGTAATTCGCAGAAATAATTTGGTGTCCTATCGGGAATTTCGAAACATACTCGCAAATCCATTGTCTTCATTTTGACTGTTCAATAATATTCGTTGTTGTTGATGGACCGCAACTCCGTGTCCTTCACCACACAATCCTCACCTTTGAAAACTTCATGAAAATCAATTTTGAGTACGCAAAAAAATAGTCTAGAAATAGTCATAAATAGTCACCAAATTTAAAAAAATTGTCGCATCATAATTCCGAAGTTATAGCTATGTGTTGGTGAGGATTGTGGGGTGAACGTCTCCACACAATCCTCACCTCTGTGCAAGCAAACGGCCACCAAGTCAATACTCCCAGTATTGACTTGGTTTCAATTCCAAAAAATAGTCAATAAATAGTCGTAAGGCTATGCCAAATCTCAAAAATATTCATTAAGGGATTCCAGAGATATAAAGGTGTCTTGGTGAGGATTGCGTGGTGAGCCTTTCTCGCCTCAATCTTCACCTGATTACCGCGGAACCCTTAAGTTTTGGTATTTGAATTTGGTGTCAAAAAATAGTCAAGAAATACTCGTCTCCAACTATAATAATTTCGACCTGGTTTACTGTGTAGAAATATGTTAAACTTCCATGTAAACTTCTACATACATTTTCGAGTCGAGTACAGTCGAGCACAAAATTATTAAGTACGTGTCAATTTTTAATGGTTACCTTTTTTTTTATTGTATAAAAAAGGGTATATTGTTAGTTATGTATATCTATTTTAGGTAGGTATTTCAAGTGTGTTTTAGATATTATAATGTATATCATAATCATGCCATATTATTCAACAAAGTCTTAAGCTAAATAAAACCTGTATCAGGCACAGCTCTTCCTTAGCTAGTAGGCGCTTCAAAAAGTACCTTAAGGGCCCAGTCCAGTAACATTGACAGGCCGTCGAAATATTCGCGCAGGTTTACAATGTTTTTTTGACGAAAGTTGTAATAAATGCTGCAATTAATTTTAGTGAACCATAATATTAGTTATATGCTTAATAACTACGTATTTTTTAAACTTCATAAAACTAAGTCTTGTTGCGTAAATCTGGCGTTGAAAAGAGGTCTCTTGCGCCCAACGCGAGTCCGAGGACTGTTTCCGCACTCCTTCCGAGGCAACAGAGGCTAAATCGCAAAATCTATCGAGCCAATAAATTTCTTTATATCCTTGTCTTCAAAGTTGCCTCATTACTTTGTGAAAAATGTTTTATTTTCTTAATCTGATTACGATAATATCGTCAAAGGTGAGGATTGTGTGGTGAAGGACACGCAAATCCAGCAACGAAAGACGAATTTTACAAACAAAGGAAGCATGTCATAGTAAGCAACAGGATACGAGTTTCCTTCAAGTTTCTTCGGATTGTGTTATAAAAAAAGCTTTGCGCAATTGGGATGCTGGAGTTTATACAGGGTATAAGGGACAGCCCTCCATAAACTGACAGGGTGTATTCAGCTCCATATTTTGAATAGTAATTATAATCCTCCGGAATTTTTCTCCAGTTTTTTTTTTTTAGTTACTGTTCCTTTATTTCAATGTAAAATTACATTACCCGTACGCAGCACTCTATTTATGTAAATAATACGGTTTAAATCAAAAACCCAACAATGGAAGTTGAAATACTCTAACGAACGATGCGTGAAATCAACTGTTCACTTCCTACCTAGCTACAGAGTTCATCGAACTCGTCGTCGCGCTTGCCGTTCGCTACGTGCGTTTTGCCACGGTAACGATACATTGCGTATGAGGAACATACCGGTCATCTTAGTATGATACACTGAACTCATCCCATCAGTTTGTGGAGGGCTTACACCCTGTATAGGTAAGTGACAAAATCCCTGCCGCACTTTTAGAATCTATTGGGCTCTGAAGGGTACTACATAAAAAAATTCAAGCTGTTTCACACTTCTTCGCTTGTTTGCTTTTTTCGCTTAAAACCTGCAACTACATTCAATTGCTTTGCTTACATCCTCTACCGCAGCTCTACAATGAATACGCTCTCCATTTCGACAGTTGGCGTTACTCCACCTGTCATCATTACTCCTTGGAAGGTGACCCGCCTTCCACCATTTAATTTTATTATCATCCCATTAATATATAGCTTGCAGGCACGAACAGCTCTATCGAAGTTATTACAGGTCCTGGATTTGAGACTGAAACTGTTCTTCTGACACCCTGAGTTTTGTGAAGACATGGTACTATTCAAATGTACACCATACACGGCGAAAGAGACTTCGTAATACAAAATTTAGCCAAGGATTTAACATCTTTATCAGTTATTTAAAAATTAGCTGTTCCATACAGTAGCAATTAAAAAATGTCAACGCTCCCAGCGTGAAATTTTTTGTACTGATCCTTGGTAAAAGTGTCTCACAATGTATGACTTTTTACGCCATGTATGACTTTTTTTTGTTACTTTCCTTTTATGGGCAGTGTTATCCTCTGGAAGATAAAAGGAAACATTATATCAATTGTAGAATAGCGATCTAAACTTAAAAAAAAATATTCCAAAACGCAACACAGTATACAGGGTATAAACAGACCCTTCACGAAGCCGTCAACCAAGCATTATGTACTTCAAACTAAGGAACTTTACGCAAAAAATATTGCTGGCAAACGACTTTTTTTTTTTGGGGCCAAAAATCAGGTTTTACGGTAGGACTCAATGTAACGCACTCAAACGTTGTGCTGGTGGATGGATTGTATAGTACGAGGGTCGTTAAGCTGTTTATAAATCTTCCATTAAAACATGTATTTAAAAAAAAAGTGAAAAAGTCGGAACTTTGACCCCCAATATCTCCGTAACTAGAAGGTTCCCAGGTACGGTTTAGAACAAAAAAAATATCGCAATGACGGGGAGAACAAATGCCTTCCAGCTTCGTTAAGGGTCTTGTTACACCCTTTATACTTTCTATACAATCATGCCAAAAGATAATCTTCATTTGCTATTTATTATAGTTTACTTATCAAAATAGCACATACATCAGTTAATACTTTCTAAATGAGATATGGACTCAACCCTACGCACGGCCCTGGCTATAAACGGACTTATCCTCACGCTCGGACTCCCACTCGGGGGACGGCAGAATTTAACCCTACAATGTATTTACGTTTATCTGAAGATGGATGTTACGAGAATCGGTACACTGCTCCCGATATTGCAAAAATTGAATAATTCGTTCAAATAAATGACAATATTACCGAAGTTTTTACCGGAACTTTTTGGAAGATTACCATTGGGATGCATTTTTGCTACTTTGGTACCCTGTAATAGAGCTTAATGATTTAGGTAAGGTATTTATTAAGCTTAGCTAAACGTTCCAAAAATAAAAACCCGCCAGCTTGTTTACTAAACCCAACAATTCAACAACAAGCGTACAAAACTCGCCAACCTCATGATATGTACCCTCGTATATCCATGGTCGAAAAACAAAACAATCCGTAAAGCCTTCCTGTAACAAGCGAACGGCCGGCCAATCATTCGTCAAACGCTACCCGGCCGGTTGTAAATCTTTGCAGGGGTGGCGCGGGGCAGGGCGCGGCCCGCCGCCCGCGGGGTGAAGGGGGGTTACGTAACATCCGGAAGTGCGGATTAGGAATCAATAGTGCGCTTGTAATGATAGTTGTAGTGTAATCGTAAATGCGCTGAGCGGTGCGCGGATCTGCCACGGATTTGGACCCGACAAGGTTTTGTACGGTTGGGTTATGTTGTGAGCTGGTGTAGTTAGAGGAGGCTTACGGTTAAGTTTTAGAAATAAGTCGTTAAATCCAATATCAAACAATTTTGTAGATCACCAACTATTTTTTCAGACTTTCCACTATTTTTATAGACTCAGACGTTTCAAAATTCTGAATGGTAAACAATTAATTTATCCCTTAAAAAAATTAAATGGACATTTTACATCAATATAATGGACGGGGATTAAACAGAAATCTAGCGGCGCTACTTTCCATTACCACCCCTTCAATTGTTACGCAAATTGTAAGTCAAGTGAGGGTAGCTGTAGCACTCAGAGGGCACGTCTAGCACCCTTGTACGGTGCAGTTTGTTATGGTTATAACCCTAAATGTATCATTTTACCAAACGTTTGAGTGATACAAAAGGTTGTATGAAACAGGTTTTAAAAGTATTTTGAGGGTTGTCTCGTGCAACCTAGCATGCCTTATATTTGTGCACTGGATTTCTGTTCACCTAAGCGGGAACAAACAATGACGGAAGAATGTATGTTATTTTTGAATACATACTCGTACCTCCATGTTTTAATTTTCGAGTGATTTTATTGATATTTTTATTGATTTTTGTAATGGTTTTTTCAATAATTTAAAGGCCTTTTAAGGATATTTTTTTAAGATTACCTACTTTACTGTTTTTATTTCATCTCAATTTATATTTTTTGTTGTATGTGGGTTTTTTACTGTACCTGTGTTTATCTATGTGAGCTTCGCAAAAATGAATCGGTTGCAATCGTGTGAATCAATCACAGGCTAGTTTTCGATATGAGCGAAAAATATTGCAATGCAGAAGCCATGATGTAATGATGCGAGCAACTTGAATGTAGCAAAAAATAAAATTGGATATTTTGTCCCAAACATCAAGTCCCTCATCGAATTCGAAAAGTTTTGGTAGAACTAAAATAAGTAAGTCTTATTTCCCCTTGTGCATCGCTTGCTTCAAATTTTAATAAATTCATCTTCAATCCAAAGAAGCCAAGGTTCAGCTGACGCGGCTGCACTGCATCACACGTACTCAAAGTGGGGATAAGACGACTCCCTTGCCCCCCTGCTACACCCCCTGCCATCCCACCGGCCCGTCATCGCCGGCTCATCCGTCACGGTGACTGCTGCTGTTGACAAATAAATGCTTTACTTCATTCGGGGGACATATTAAAATTGGTATTTTTTGGCGGCGATTTCATGTTTGGCCCTAATGATGCAATGTCCGCTTTTTGTGGGGTGTGAATTGCGAATAACATTTTGTGGCAATTATTTGCTTTTTTATCAAGATGTTTTATTGAGAATGGTTTGCAAATATGTCGTGTTCACCTGTCTACAGTTAGCGCCCGCCCATTCAATACTACAGCGCGTCATAAGCTCTCCAAATATTCTTGCTCCGTCAGAAGTATCAATAAACACCTACTACCACTGTCTGCATCGCCGCTGCGAGGCGAGGGTGTGAATCTAACAATCGTTCGATCGAACGGCCCATCCAATCTTTTGCTCGTTCATCCACATCACATTAAAAAATAATCTTTTCCCTCTCAGAACTTTCCCTGACTCCAAAAATAAAGCCACAATCCGAAAATAAATATCTAAACGTACAACACTGCACATAAAGTCTCAAAGTGGCGGAGAAAAGTCCGAGCTTATTACAGCTTACTATTGCGTCTGGGGTCGCCCCGTACCCCACCGCCCGCCACCCGTGTCACGTATGAGGGGGGCGGGGGGGGCTAATGATGTTTTTTAACAAAAGATTACTCCACCACATCATTGCTTTCCTTGTGGGCTGCAGGTTTGTGTGTAAGAATGATACGCAGTTTTTTTTAGTGAATTAAGGTGGAAGATAATTATGTAAAAAATTGGGGATGGCACTAAGGGATATTATCACTTGTTTCATGGTTTTAGCTTTTATATATTATGGTCATGGGCGGAAACAGGCGTATCACCTAAAATAAAATAAAAATACTACACCAATTGACATTTTTTGGTGTCGCAGAAGATTATCTGAAGAACTGCAAAAATGTCATTAATTTTTTGACTCTAGGTAAATATTGCAAAAAAATTGTGTCGTTAAGTTAGCTACTACCTAGGAATGAATACGATGTACCAATCCGAGTTGTCAATTTAAAAGTACTTCCACACATCTAGTGCATAAACTCATCACAGATCAATAAATCCCAACAAAGTGACGTTATGAAGAAATGTCAATATTATGCAGCCGCTGTTCCAACTTGTCTTGTACAAGCGCGGAGTTGACCTATTTCCCTCGCTCGGCCCTCACCGTCCCTCACATATCACAAGACAAACGGTCGGGTCGGGTTTATTATTGCGCTCGGATTTGAGTCGTGAAGACTGTCCATCTTTGAAGAATCTGCAAAAACTACCAGTTTAGAAGGATCCAGATTGAACAACATTTGTTTCCTCTTTCGATATTCACTTACTCGGGCACGTTAATCACGAATGGTTTAGTTACAAATCTTGATTTAAATTCGCCCCATGTCACATAATTTAAAAAAGTCCCCCAAGAACCCTTCACCGTTTCCTAGCGATAAACCTATCAATGACGCTCGATTCTAAAACTAAGTCAAAATGATACATATTACAATGATGTACAATACACGGTTTAAAATAATACCAGATATCGCTTAACCTACGTATAGAAAGTGCGAGTTATAACATACGCGGAAGTACCCTCCAATGTTTACTGGAAACCTTTTGATTTGAACCGTTGTGCGCACTTGTGGGTAGTAGGGGGTGAACCCGGGGGGGCGTAGGGGGGTGTCCGGTCCTGTGCAAATGTTATTGATGTGTAGTGGTTATGATGAGATAGTATTGTTCATATCGCCCGTTTATTTTGCGGGAGAGGTTTGTGAGGAGATGGATTTTTTTTTAAATTCTGGTTGTGAGAGGAATTTGGAATGGTAGTTTTTAAGCTGATTTATAATACCTACCCATAGTCGTATGCTGTTTCAACTAACAGAAATGTTCGATTTTCATTCATCGGTTATAGGCTAACCCGTTGAATCCAACGTGCGCTTTTGTTTAGACATTATATTTAAACATAGACAGGCTATTTATTGCCCGTTCTTACATAATAGGTAGGAATTGTAAATAATGTTACGTCTGACTGTAAGTTAATGACGTCGGTTCCTTTCCTAACCCCTACGTCAGAAAATTTGTAACAATGAAATAGAAATCAGAAAAGTGTTAGCGTTCATAATCAAAGTACGCACTTGAAGTTCCACGTAAGCGGTGATTGTAAGGTCGCAAATTTTGAAATTTATCTAACCAAATTTTTTACGTGCAATTAGCCATAAGGAAAACATACAAAGCTTTAAAAAAATACCGTTTCTAAGATAAACTATCTCCTAAATTACCTAAATTAATGTCATTTTTGCGGTCAACCTCGTTTTTTTGTTAACAAATGACTCATGACCAAATAAATATTTATTTTTTCCCAATAAGATGATATTATGACGTCATACGTAAGTAAAATCGCCGTGCCGGTAAGACATTGGTACTAACTAAGTTACTAACGTTCATGTAAGTGTATTCCGTGAATCATTCGCAGGTTGTAATAACCCGAATTCGTGAGTCATAGCATCCTCATAGCTGTGGTGGCTTTTATTTTGTTTTACCTGTAAATCTGCGTGCTTAATTTCCATTCACCTACATTGCTAAAAGATGATTTTTTTGATTTCCGGTTATAAATAAAATAAAATATTTTTATATGGTTATAATCATGGCGTAATTATTAAGAATATTCTGGAAATGTGAGTTGGTGAGTATGAATAAATATGCTATTTGTTTCTACTGTCCGGTGCTGGCATGAGTGTAAGAAAATAGATACGCTTTTCATAAATTTCTACAAAAATGCAATTCTTAAAGGCTCGATATAAATAAAATGTAACAAATACCACTTCAGGGGTCTGTAGTGGTATTGGTTCGATTTTATTTCAGAATGTTTATTTGATAACCGCTCTCCATACAACCTTGGACAATGCATAATCGATCGATAGCTAACTTACATAGATGTGTTTTCTAGAGCGGTCTCAGACTGCGCTTGTACGAGCATAAAGGGTGTAAAAAGACCCTTAACGAAGCCGAAAGGCACTTGTTCTCCTCGTCATTGTGATCATTTTTTTGTTCTGGACCATACCTGGGAACCTTCTAGTTACGGAGATATTGGGGGTCAAAGTTCCAATTTTTTCACAAGTTTTTTTTTAAATACTACTTTTTAAGGTTCTAACTTTACTCCAATTACCTCCATGGTCCGTTTACTATTCAAAAGCATCAATCAGCAATAAGTTTTGAGCGCATTATATTGAGTTTTACCGTAAAATGTGATTTTAGACCCCAAAAAAAAATTTCGTTTCCCAGCAAAAATTTTTGCGTAAAGTTACTTAGTTTGATGTACAGAATGCTTGGTTGACGGCTTGGTGAAGGGTCTGTTTACACCCCGTATAAGCGCGTCAACGCTCGTACGAGTGGCGAAAGACGTGTTTATACGCACCTCCAAAAACGAGCTTATACGCACCGAAAATACGCTAATCTGACATCACCCTTTTTTGCATGAAGACTATGTAGTTTTTATTTCTATAGATAGGACTCAAACAATACTATCTCCAAAATCGTCAAATGATCAAACTAAATACTTTCTGAAGTTTACATTTTAAATATTTATGAAGTTAGACAAAGGTTTATCGCCATTCCATCGGCATAGCAAGAGCCAAAGAATTCTTTGGGGATCCGTCCATCGAGTGAGCGTTATATCGAGAGATTGGTAGGTATATCGAATGTATCGATACATTTTATCGATAAAATGTCCGTTACGATAAATGTTCGTCGACGAGCCGGCAGGAGCTTTCATTTGTAAATTGAGTTTGTGTTCCGTTTAGTCCATGTATCTACATTATTTTCAAATCCTTGTTTTCAGCGGACGTTAATTACTTAAATGAATGTCTTTATGTCTTAAATAAGAAAGTGCATAATTACGAATTGATGAAGTCAGAATGTATGTATTTGCATGGATTTGAACCCACAACCTCGTGAACGAGAGGCGAGGCCTTTATCACTGTGCCATTATGACACCGTGGGTAGATAAGGAGTTAGATTCATTTTTTCTTGTAATATACGCTGTGTTATACGTTCGCTACAAAAATAAAATCATCCCTTAAATAGTACAACCCTTTACCCCAAAATCCAGGAAATGAAAACTTTACCAATATTTTCTAACGCACAGACATAGAAACAAAACCGTTCCTATATGAATAGGAAGCAAGAAGGCTGAACGGGTACTTCCGGTGCGTGAGTGCGCCCCCCGGCAATGTTAGGGCGGGCGGCGATGCCAGGGCGGGCGGCGTGTGGGCGGCTGACGGACGCACGTACAACTACAAGTTTTTGATATTGGATTTATTAAATATTTTGGTGGGTTCAAATGGTTTGAGTAGTTTTGGGTGGGTTCATAGATTAGGTGGAGAAGATATCTCTATTTTGGTATTCTTTGTTCTGTTTCTTGTATTTTTAGAGAAAGTGAAGTCTATTACGTAAAGCATTTTATATCAGCTGTTTAGTAGATAATATTTCAATATTGACAGTAACATAACATCACGCTGTTATGCCCGAAGGGTTAGGCAGAGTTGTACCCACATTCGCAAGTTTCATACATTTATTACTAATTCGGGTAATATTCCATCTTTTGGTCCTATTACATGGGACTTAAACATAACTGGCTAAATGCTGGTATCTTATACGAGCAATTCTGCCTTACCCTTCGGAGATTTCAGGCGTGATGTTATATCTGCTTATTCCATTATTAAGGTCAAAATCTTGCTTGCGGCGCGAACGTGGCCAGAGATCGCACAAGATAGAGAAGTTTGGAAAGAGAACGGGGAGGCCTTTGCCCAGCAGTGGGACACTTGACAAGCTAACAAAAAAAAAGGTCAAATGCTGATGATTGTTCGTCCAGACATGAAAATTACAATGCATTTCCATTTCATTCTGTAAAATTGTAAGAACGTAGTTTGATAGACGTCACGTCTATTAGTCTAGCAGATCGATAGCAGTTCTGTACTCAATAATGCATGCTTGACGGACGTGTGGCCTCGTCCTTCATGCACTACTGCAAACAACTTATCATTGGCACACATAAATAGACATTACTTGGAAAAATATTATAAGTTAGGTTGCGACTTGTATATCCTTTGTCGCTGAAGCGGGGCGGTGAGCGGAGCGGAGTTGTTGAAACAAATGACTGACACGAGGGCCAGTGCCAGTCGCTTTCATGTGTCTACAAGACTGCCAACAGGATTGACTAAGGCTGGCCATACACGGACGAGCTCCTGCTCCTGCTCGAGCAGTTAGCCAGTGATCAACATACACGGACCCCTATTGCATTCGTAGTCAACAGCGACTGCTTGACCGCACGATAAAATTTCACCGCGCTGCCAACCGCCCGAAGCAGTTGCAACTGCTCGAGCGGTTCCATGTATGTGTGTACGTAGAAGACTGTAGTTTACTATGCAGTCACAGCTGGAAGCAGTCCATCCTGACTGCTTCAAGCTGTCCGTGTACGTGGCCTTAAGGTGAAAGCACCAGGTAACCCGCGAAATTCAAATTTTCTTACGTTTTTGCTGATCAGTGTCATGTTGTATGTTGATTGAAATATGAGTCGCGGCCGTAACAAATATGGCTACTGAGCTATAATCATTAAAATAGTTTAAACAGCCCTCTAAGTTCATTTAACCCTATTGAATGACTTTTTCATGAAATAGTCTTGAACGTAAGAACCTTTGAATTTCGCGGGATACTTTGGCGCTTCCACCTTAAGCTTTTAGGTAGTCTAGGTCCATTATCTTTTACATCTTTACTGCTATAGAATGTCACTTTGTCTAAAAGCTTAGCTGCAGTCTTCCAGCTACCAGTTATTAGCTTCGTCGCGGTCTACTTCACGGCGATTTCCTCCGACAGGCGTCCAGTGAGTGACGATCGTTGCCCATCTCTCCGGGCGCATTCGTGCTACTTGACCACATCCCACTTCTTCTAAAATGTTATATGTGTTTTGTGGACTGGAAGTAGTAACGACTAATAAAATGGACACCTCAATATAATTTCAGAAACAAGTGAAGAATCCAAAATCGTGAACTTTTAGATTTATTATACCGCGCTTGTGCCCGCGACGAAGAAACGTTATTATCTTGCGAGTATCAGTTTTTTTTTTTAATCAGGTCCATAACGTCGGAGATTACCACCTACTAAAAACTAGTTAGTTTCTGGGCTTATAAGTCCCTAGGAGCAATTTGCCGCTCTTTATTTGCTATGTCCGAAGCCTTACCCTACGTGGAAAGATAATACGTAGGTAATGTGGACTGCCCCCCCATCTCGTGGGAACTTGTATGAAGAAATACAAATTGTTGGGTGTAAGACAATACACCTACGGTGGCCTCGGGGGACCTAAGACGTGACTGCTGTCATAAGTTGGTATTTAGTTAGAAAATATTACGAATATTATTTATAGGGACACCTCTGCACTACCCTTCGGGGATTATAATAAGTTTAATATTACGAAAACTGACCAAGAAATTGGGGTAACTCCATTGAAATAATTTGTGAACTTAGGATCGTTCTTTAGAATCACGCTACTATACAAAGAAAGGTCAAAAATACAAGATTTTTTTTTTCGCCCAAACCCCGTAAATTACCAACAAAACTACTTGTCGATCTATTTCCATCTCAACTCTTCAAATAAAGAAGAACTTTCTCACATTCAGATCAAAGTTAAAAGGCTTAACAAAACAAAATAAATAAAACTACCGAACTCAGTTGAATCTATCACCGATATATTGTTAATTTTGGCGCGAAAACAAATAAAATGGCGTCGCTAGTGCACATTAGGCGGTGTTTACAACAGCGCGACAAATCGCTTTGTTTACGCGGTCAGACAGGGATGTAAACAACATCCGCGGAGAGAATGTCACGGGGTTAGTCCTGGGATAAGCGTGACTGGTAATACATTTTATTATTTCGAGTACACATCATAATGCTCGAGCGATAAGGCTCAAAAGAGAAAGCTTATGTCTATGATAATAGGGACAGGACAACTGCCTAATTGTGGTGATCGCAAGCGCTACTGCTGAGCGTTTGGTCTTGGGTTTAATTCCCAGGACAGGCATAGTGTTGTTGGCTTTTAACGGCCTGGACTCTGGATCTGTGCCCGGTTGATGGCAATAGGCTCGTCCTTATTACATGGGATTTAAAAATAACTAGCGAAGTGTGGGTGTATTGTTGGTATATAGCACCTCAGCTTGAACTTTCATTACAAGCGTGTAGAATTTCAAAATATCTGGATATATACCTAAACTAAAGTTTCTGTCCATCATTAAAGAACTCGTATCCGTGGACTGTGGTCACAAGGACAAATTTTTAGAACATAGTTTATTCTCCCCTACTTCACTGCACTTCAGCTGCATCACACCAAAAAAAGGTCAAATAAAGACATTTTCAAAGGCTAATAATGACGTTGATCACTGTCTCTATAAAGAGTCATCATAAAAACCTACCCTTCATTATATGTCGAAATATCACCGCCATCGCCAGTTTAGCTGGTCTCCGTGGTAACTGCTAACACTTACTGTTGCCGCGGTAATTACCGACCGTAATAATGTAAATTGGTTCGTGTTTACCGTAACTAGGGGTAGTTCGCTTTGGGGTTCCGAGCTGGCTTGATTAAATCTAATTGTAGTTCTTTTGAGTAGAGTTTACTTGTTCTCGTGAGAAGGAGTAGAAGATTTTTAGTAGCGCCTCGAGCGGGTGATTATGGAACCAGTGTTGGCAGATATCTATTTCTATGATTTAAACGAAATGGATATTAACTTGTTCTTCATAGCGAGTAGATCTCAATTAAAATTAAAATTTGGCGACGACTTTGGTACTTTCAGTAGCATACATGAGCACCTATGATCTGCGAAGAACAGGACAAGCAGGGCACGATATCAAGTGTCCCATCGTTTGGGGGCATCAAAACATTTACACTCCAGGGCAGTCATCTATGAATCTCCAACTGAATAGGTTTTCTTTCCTTCGGTCAACCTGTGTCCGGAGTCTATTTAAGACTTCCAGGTCAGCCATGGCAACTCGTCCAGGTGGGAGATTTTCGGCAAGTGGCACAAATGAGTCTGTTACGGAAACACTTTCTCGCCACAGCTTCCGTCTTTTATTCAATAAAATTGCAAATAAGTTGCATTTTTAACTGCTGGAATGCGATGGATAAGATTTTTTGGATTGACCATACCCAAAAGATGTCCTTCTTTGAAGGTTGGAATGGTAAAATTCCTAACCTAAACTTTCCTTTTAACTGTCCCTTATTCTGTTATTTCTAATCAACTGATATATGGCAGAAGTAGCACTACATCAAAGAACATACTAACTTTAAACGTGAACCCCCCGCATCAATCAGAAACTCAATTATTTTACTACCCTCAAACAGTTGCAGTTCACCCCCCTCCATACAGAACCCATACGAATATTCCGTTGATTACAAATTATAAAAGTAACAAGCATATCGGTATATAGCTTGCGCCGCGACGTCGCTTGCGTGACGGCGGACATGACTCCTGCTTACTTCCGCAACTAAATTACACGTGGAATTACTGCGATAGAAATAGATTTAGAAGGTGTGTATATGTATGTGTGTGTGTGGTAAAGGTTAGGGACGGTTAAATGGTATTTGATTTTGATTTGAAATTATTGCAGGGCAACTAACTATAGCAGGTATGTTTTGTTGACGATATTTTGTCTGTGTGTTGAACGGAGTCAATTTTGAGATGAAGTTCTGTTCCATTCTATTCCATCTGTTGTCATGGTGGATTACGTGGTAGGGGCGAATCTATTTTAATGCAGGACAATATTTACGCCCAGATTGTAGTTTCTCTCGATAAGTGCAAATGATAGAACAAATAAACGCAATTTTCCACTTTGAAATTCAGTAGCAATTTTAATAGTCTGTTTTTCGCAACAATGCACAAATTACTATTATCAATTTCAGATAAAAGTGGGTGCCTACTCTTCGTTTTCTCTCAACGCTCGGATACATAGAAAATAATTAGTCAAGGGTCCATCCGATTCCGTGAGCCCTGTTCGCTCAGCAGATCCCATTTGTTTACAGAGGTACAGAACGGCGCAAGTTTATACTAACAAAACAAGGACTCGTAGTCCTAATTATCGTCATCCAAATCCGCCCCAATAAAGCAAATTACCATTCCGGACATCCGCTGCTATATCTATGTTTACGTCGACGCCTGTACCTCGCTCACACAGACACAAGGTTCCCTAATACATCCACGAAGCCCACGCACACTACTATAACAAAAGTACATTCGAGCAATAAAGTGCGTACAATTACTCTAGGTGTCCGCGGGATGAGCCCTGATTAGTGACGGTCAGGTGGGCGCAGCGGAGGGCGGTCGATAACTCACCCCCCACACCCCCTGCGCCCCTAACTACTCCCCCACTGTTTATTGCAGGGGGGGCGATCGCCTGAACTTAAGTATTGATTCGCGCGAAACGTGATTTGTACGCACTCATCTAGAGGTTAGCTTGCGGCTTACCGAAAGTTCATTGACTGTTGTTTGGGTGTTTTCGATATCCATTGCTGGTGTGGTGCTGTTGGGGCATCAGGAAATCAATTTTATATGGTCAATGGATGTTGCGTAACGCGAAAGGTTTTGGCGAGTTTGTTCGGGGGGTAGATCGTATTGGGTGGTGGTGTTTACGCGCAAACCGCGGTCAATAGGCCTCGGGCCGCACCTACCGTTGTCTTCGGCGGTAATGTCGACCCGTCACGGCATCTACCGACTTATTGCCGAGTGATGCCGCGATGTTTTATTTGCTAAGTGCTTTGATATAGTTCGGGCGGGGGTGACTTAATTGACGTCGTCATGTTATACAAATGATATTTCGATTCGCTATTTTGGGTTTCTTGTTTTTTCTATTGTTTTCTTTAAATAAATCAGAGTGGTGATTAGGTTCCACAATCCATAAGGACCAACGTGGGTTCAATAAAGTTGCAATGACCAGTAATACATTAAGCATGAACAAAAATAGTCCATGCTAATGTACTGAAAAAATAATTCGCACTAAATTTTGCCCATTTTTTTGCCAACTTATCACTTCCCACTGATAAGTCGGCAATATTTACATTTCAAGTAAAACAATAACTTTCCCAGAGTTGACATTTACAATTTGCGCCGGCTGATAAGCTTGTGATACTAAATACCGCTTTACTTTGCGCCACATCAGCGTGGGAACTCATACCATATTAGGAAACTATTTAAGGACAAGAAAAGGATAAACTGTCTAATACCGTCTCGTCTGAAGGTATTAATAAGTTAATAAGGATCTACCCAAGGGTGGACGTAGATCTGTAGGAAGAAGCGCTGTGCATTGTCAGCCTTTTCCCAACTGTGTTGGGTCGGTTTCCAGTGTAACCAGATGCAGTTGAATACCAGCATTTTACATGGAGCGTCTTCCTATCTGTAGTAATACGATATCCCTTGGTAAGAGTATCAGATCAGAAAAATATGTACCTAACGCCATACTTTACGTTACGGCGTTCGTCTTCCGTCAGATGTACGTCGATCCTAATTCGTGACACACAATACACTCACTGAATCAAAAAAAAAATCAAGAAAAGATTACATATTATAGTTCCTTACGATAACCTGGCCTTGCATGTGTCCTTAATAAAAATCAGTTTATTAATCATCTTACTAATGTTATAAAGAGGACAGATTTGTATTTGTGTGTGTGTGTGTTTGTAATGAATAAACTCAAAAACTACTGTGCCGATTTCAAAATTTTTTTCACCATTGGAAAGCTACATTATCCCTGAGTAACATAGGCTATATTTTATCCCAAAATGTTTAAAAAATAAATGTCCACCCGTGCAAAGCCGGGACGGGCCGCTAGTCAGAAATAAAACAGTTGTGTCATATGATCGGTTAATGAAAGATGAATGAAATGTGGTTATATTTATTTCAGCGCCCCTCTACTCTCTTGTTGCTATAATTTTGCTATCAAGTACAGTCTAATTTCTAGAAGACCCAGCTTTACGTAAACCTGGTGTTGAGAGCAGGTGGCGTTATGGAAACAGCCGCGGACTTCTCGTCGTAGGTTGTATGTTCGAACAACTCTCAAAACGGTGAAGAAAAAGATCGTGAGGAAACCAGTATGTCCTACCTACAAAACAAAACTGCTGTTCCATATACATTTTGACCATGTAGGTAAGTATTGCTCTTTTGTAGGGAACAGCATTTTAAATTGAACCGATGAAAAATATCTATGTGAAATGATGTACTGAATAAAGTGGTAATTGTTTGACCATCGATGTCCCTTCTACCCTCTATAGCCCAGAATATAAATACTGAAATTCCAAATGTTCATATGCATCAATAGAAAAAGTCCAAAAAAAAATCAAATAATTTGGTTATGGACACAATAAAGTCTGCAAAATAAAATGTATAGGGTGCGGTGGTTGCCCTCCCGGCTGTTAAAGTCGTAAGGGCAGCGCTCCCTGTCATATCATATATTCGGTGTACATCGCCGTTAAGTCTGCGAATGATAATTATTATTATAGTTCTTATCGCCATTATAATTGTCTGAAAGGCGTTTATAGTTGACCGTGAGTCACTATTAATCCCATAGAGTTATGCATAGGCACAACTAGAAAGTTTGGTCAAAATAGTTTTATTTTTAATGGATGGTCGAGGGGGCGCAAGGAGCTTCTGGCTAAATATAGTATAATAATAATAGACGCACAGGTCTATTTTCAAGGTTAAGCCGCGCTTGCCTAGGTTGGTCTGTGGATGGGTGACCATCATAACATACCGGGTTTCCTCCGTGTCTCGGAAAGCACGTTAAGCCGTTGGTCCCGACTGTCATTTGTAGATCTTTAAAGATCCAGTCGTAAAAGGTAGTCAGTGGCTCGAAATTCTGACAACCGGTCTTTCCAAGGGGTACTGCATCACCCAATACTAACTGGGTTGTTGAGACCAGATAGGCAGTCGCTCCATGTTAAATACTGGTATTCAGTTGCATCCGGTAAGACTGGAAGCCGATTCTAACATAGTTGGGAAAAGGCTAGGCAGATGGTGATGGTCGAGGGGCGCCAGTTTTTTTTTTTGGAGAGGAAGCAGGATTAAGCATTTGTGTAAAAAAACTCTTGCCATAGTTATACAAGTCAAGTGTTTAAATAAAAAACTTCCCGATCTAAATGCTCGTGGGACCAGAAATAAATACAACTTTTACAATAGATTCTAGACCCAACGCATTGAATTGAAAAACTAAAAATCTGGGGGTCTACAATCATGTAAATCGGTAGTAAAAAAAAATGACCACCATTTGTATCTTCCACTGTGAATATAGTTCTTCGATCCTTCACTTTTGAATCCGTATTATCAGAATGTAGGGCAGAAACAAACGAGTGACGGACACTTGACCGATAGATACTGCGATGGTTGGTGTGGCGGAATAATGCGGACCGAAGCTGCTATTATGGGCAATAGTTATAGTTTAATTATAGTCCGACAATCAATGCAAATTGATTTTGTTTTGTTTCTGCGGTATAGTAGACTAAGGTTGAGGCCAAACGAGCGTAATTTTTTGGGCTGTGAGTTGCGTAAAATGCGTCGCGCAATTTACGCTGCATTCAGTTTCATACAAAAGTCCTGTTTGCACCACACGGCGACGCAAAATGCGTCGCTGTGAGGTACAACTCATTTTGCGTCGTATAGTAGTAGTAGTAGTATAGTATGAAACCGAATGCAGCGTAAATTCCGCGACTCATTTTACGCGACTCACAGCTCAAATAATTACGTTCGTTTGGCCTCAGCCTTAAGAGTAAACTGATACCATCACATTTTACCACTGATTGTTAGACCCTGGCGAGGAAGCGAGCTTTGACATTTTGTTGGCGGACTATCATTTTCAGTAATGCTGATAGACACTTATACATACATACCTGTTCCTTCTAAGCCAGGTTCCTATAAAGGGTGTAAATAGACCCTTAACAAAGGCGAAAGGCATTTGTTCTCCCCGTCATTGCGATCACTTTTTGTTCTAGAACATGCCTGGGTACCTTCTAGTTACGGAGATATTGGGGGTCAAAGTTCCAACTTTTTCACAAGTATTTTTTTTAAACATGTTTTAATGTCAGATTTTTACTTAAAACACCTCCACGACCCCCGAACTATTCAATCCATCCATCAGCACAATGTTTTGAGTGCGTTACATTGAGTCCTACCGTAAAACGTGATTTTCCACCCCAAAAAAAAAGATGTTTCCCAGCAATAATTTTTGCGTAAAGTTACTTAGTTTTATGTAGGTACAGAATGCTTGGTTGACGGCTTCGTGAAGGGTCTGTTTACACCCTGTATTTAAATTTTATCCAATAATTTTCTCTAAAAGATAGGCATGTAGTTAAAAAGTACTAGACTCGTCGATTTTATAAATTGTCTGACCTGAAAACAGATCCCACCAAACTGAGAATCTTACTAACGGTAGCGCCTCGTTTCTGATGAATCAAATATAATGAAGATGTCAAAACTTAGGCGGGGTTGAATAAAATAAAACACACCTATGTATTTAACTCTCTGACCTCAAGCGTCAAATCACAGAAATCAATTATTTTTTATTGAAACATAATCACGAATATAACTAATTAACGTATCTTAATTATTTTTTGTTATTTTCGTACAAATTGCAATGGAACTCATTCGCGACCGGTTCTCAGACTTTGATGATTTGCAAGCAATTAGAAATTGTTATTTTACTAATAATTTTAATTTTAATTGTCGTTTTGTCTGACCTCATAACCGACATGGATGTTATTATTTCCGGCGCATATTTCATGATTTTACAATAAAAGTACAAATAATATAACATTATACAAGCCGTTTCGTTAGACGCTAAGAAGTGCAGCTGCTTAGTTGTATATTAGGTACCTAATAAGCGGGTACCGAACTTACGCTATTGACGACATCTAAATTATTGAATGGATAGTGAACACTGAAATATCACTTCAGAATGAAACATGTTTACTGACACAGATTTTCTTCGTTTGTGTCTTACCCAAGAATAATCATATTCTAATCAATTTATATACACACACACTAATACACATACATAATTCGAGTTTTCTAAAGAAATTGCAACATGCTTTATTTAGTCTTGAAGATGCTTTGGTTACTGCGGGAAAAGCAGTTGAGAGAAAAGTTGTTATAATTTTTTCAGCATTTTCCGATTTCCAATTTTGATTAAAAGAACTATTCTAAGATATATGACGTGTTTATGATGTATGAGTTTATTATAAAAGTTCCTACTAGGTACCTAGGTACTAGGTACCATTATTTAAAGTTGTAAGGAGTTCACTGTTAGTGCAAACGCCATCTATTCCCGGAGGCGTGAACTAACGTTATTTCGGCGAGATACGGAAGGGGAGCAAACTAGACTTTCCGCAGGATAGAATATTTTACCAACAACGGATTTAAAAATTAAAAAGGCTTGCTAAGTTTATAATTTGAACCTTTTAGCATATAAAAAAAGAAATCTCACTAAAAGCCTTTCCCTAATAATTAAATTGGTTTCGCGTTTATCAGATATTGGAAGGAGCTCGTGGCTAAATACTAACAGGCGCTCGGGTCGATCTTTAGGTTAAGCCGTGCTTGCCTAGGTTGGTCTGTGGATGGGTGACCACCCATTACATACCCAGTTTCCTCCGTGCCTCGGAAAGCCCGCCAAGCCGTTGGTCCCGGGTGTCATTTGTAGATCTTTGACAGTCGTTAGGTAATCAGTGGTCCAAAAAGTCTGACAACCAGTTTTATCTAGTACTAACTGGGTTGAGGAGGTCAGATAGGCAGTCGCTCCATGTAAAATACTGGTATTCAGCTGCATCCGGTTAGACTGAAAGCCGACCCCAATATAGTTGGGAAAAGGCTGGGCAGATGATGTTTATCAGATATTGGAAAATACCTAGAAATTGAGAGCCAGGAGGCGAGAACCGACGATTAGAATGAGACAGCTCCGTTTTATGACACTTCCGACATTGCACTCACTTGGGGAGCAGTTGACCTAAAGATAAGTACTTACAATAAGGTAGGACTAAAAGCCAGGAAACTGCATTTTGAAAAAGGTATATATTTTTTTCATAATTATGCCTGTTTTCAGAAAATCAAACGGTGCGTTTTAAATTAAGGTGTTGCTAAGTATTCATAAAACCAGTTTTTACGAATAAATACAACAACAACAACAACTTAATATGTAATTTATTAATGAGAGTAGTAAAGAAATACATAGGTGCTGATGTTTTGCTAATCACAAATTTATACACAATAGATTGCTCTGCTAGCGATTAAACCTTCAAATTCACAAGAAGGCTATTTAACTTGAAAGTTAATAAATTAATTCGTTTTAGCGACAAAAATCAACAAATTCGTTTCCGAGATCAAAATATGCGCTTGACCAGCCGCTAGTAGCTTAACGTGTTGGTCGCCATCGCATAAAAATGTAAATACACTAAGAAACTGGTACGTCACTAATTATGTCCATTGAACCGTTACCGGCGCGCGCGCACTATTGGAAAGTTACCGCGACAACTGGCTTACGAGACATACTTTTATATGTAGAATCCAAGATTCTAATCATTTTTATAATTATTAGGTGCGTTGACACATCGACGCGCGAAATTGCTGCTTAATTTGATATTCTGAATTGAGCCTGAATTCATGACCATGAATTTAAACTCATTTCATGAAAAAAAAATCAGTTGCTGTTCCTAACATTGTGACCGTATTGGTCTTTAGCTAGAAACAGCTGTTTTTTCAAATAACGAAAGATTTCATCACTATTGATGGTAACAGTTTTGCACGTCGATGTCCCATACACCCCCTGATTGCAAATGCAATCAGACTAATTGAAAAACAATGACATTGGGAAATGACGCTGAATGAAAATTATTTTCGTAAAATGCGACTTATAGAAATCATTTTCATTCGAATTTTCGTTTGTTTTTGGTTTTTTAGTTTGGAAATTCTACCTTGTTTTCCCCGAAAAGTCACACAGGTCAGTCTCACAGAAATATCTATTAAGGTATTTGGTATGCTTAGCTTACGGAAAAAGTCTAAAAAACGTTTGATTGTGAAAAAAGTGTTACTCACTACTACCTCTGGTGTCTACCAAAGGATAATAATGTTCATTGAACCGGTAACCCGGTATATTGGAAAGTGCCTCGACACCGGCTTCGTGGTCTAGGAGACTGGATAGGCCAGGAGACCGGATACTGAGAAATAGTTATCATATAATTAATTTGTATGCAAATTGATCATAGTAAACTGTTTGAACAGCACAATATCGAAATACTTTCAATATGTAAATAAAACTGTGCTGTGTTTTTTTGCATTTAATTGATATATTTGAGAAGGTTCTCCAAAATATCTGTCAATTAATTTAGAAAACGTTTAAACCCCACTGTGGTTTCCAAGATGAACCACTTGAGTGAAATTAAAACTAATCTATGAGAAGTATAGGAATTAAATATAAGACAGCCTTTGTTACTAATAACTCCATCTTGATAATAGTGGTGTTACTAATACTATCGATTTATTTGCAATTTTCGTAGCACCTACCTACTTTATAGGTCTACAAAAATTCTTCTGGTTTTTCCTAATACCAACGAAAAGTCTGTTAACTTTAGCACCTGCGTAGGGCTAACAGAATTACATGCATAATTTAATAATTATGTAGATATGTTGATCTTAGATACCACATTCTCCGCGCACGCTATCTCCCGACCTACAAGCTAGTATGACCAATTAGATGGAAACATTAAACTTTGAGATATGTATCCGGTGCGATATGTTTGGCGGCTATTTCAGATTCATTAGCATTATTTTATTTTAATGACATTAACTTTATATTGATGTACCGACCACGCTAATGCCGGATCTCTAATTGTTAAGTATTTAATCTACTAAAAGTTATCTTAATATGCTATTTTTACGTCAGAAAGCAGTGTGTACCGGATTTATGGGTTCTTGGTTAGTATTTAACTACATTTTTGAACTCTTTTGAGAATGCTGCTCTGTTTATTCGGACAAAAATATTCAAGAATTTCTCAATGTGTCTTGCAGTTGTATTAATTTAGATACTGTTATTCAATTTGTTTACCTGCCTGAGTTCCGGCCAAAAGTCAAATTTGGAATCATCAATATGACGAAGTTAGACCATGCAAAGGCATCCAAAATTTCCAAAAGTGAGTGTTCCATTGATTACTTTTTGTAGCTTGTTCGTCATCTCCGCATTATTTTTTATTTTTTTTGTTTAATGCTATAATGGTATTCAACCCACCACAAAATTAATTCTCGTTTTCCGTATCGGGGTGAATATTGAATACTACGTCCAGAATCTGATCGATTTAAATCTTTTAATATTCCCACTACCCGACACCTAGCACACCAAACCTTTACAACTATTTTCTCGTAGGCAAAATTTTAAACCGTAGGTAATATAATGATAAATAAAAATAACTACATGAACCTAATACTAGTAATATTATAGATAATAATTATATTTGTTTAACAAACTTGCAATCCAGTATACCTACTCACTGGATGCTTGTTTTGTCCAATATTATGTTGCCGTGCCCTAACCGGGTTTCATGTTGGAACTTACTGAAATATATGTAACAACTAAATGTACACATGAATGCAATAAACACTTTGAGTTTGAGTTTAATTAAAATGTCCTACTCATTCACAAATCACTATTATAATATTATTGTTATAGAGGTGTCTATCTAACTGTCCGTGTCCATGCCCGGATCAATATGGAGATGCAAAATGTTGATGTCCAAGTCAATTTAGCTACCTAGTCTCATCAGTCTGGTTTGAATTGAGTGACACAATTATAAGTAGCGGAATAAATATACATATTTTGTTGGTCACTCATCTCTGAATCGAAGTATTTTATTAAGTTTTTAACAGTGAAATGTGTGCTTTATTGAAATAATAGGATATTGTATTTTTATTGACTCAAAAGACCCGTTTACATTTTAATTAGAAGAAAAAAACGCTAGCTCCTTGCCTAATGTTGTTATGTTAAATGTTGTATTATTATATATTTTTTTTTTTTTTTAAACTTTACCCCACACTAGGAATTTCTCCTGTATCGTGGGTGCGTTTACAAACATTTAAACTCACATAACAAACAGCCAGACCCGGAACAACTACCTGTATGCCATACAAATATTTGTTCCGTGTGGGAATCGAACCCGCGACACGAAGCGCAGCAGTCAATCGCTCAGCCACTGCGCCGACCGTTTCGTCATAAAAATAAATGATATTATTATTTTCTGCGTGCTAGGCAGCTGTTGCAGCTGCACCGATTAAAGACTTCAGATTTTACATAATTTGTGTAAAAAATAAAAATAAAATTGTTACTGTTTTTGATTTCCATCTATTTTTTGGGCTTAAATCTTAGCAACAGATATTTTCTTTACTAATCTACTGCGCATTAACATTTAGTGTCATTTAGAGCGGAGTTCACCAACGAAACACGATCAGCAAATCTGAACCCCGTTCAAGATTAATCAGTGTTAATCATTCAAATATTAAAATTTCTGTGCCGTAATTCGCCCTAAAATTCAGCACATTCGACCACCCCTTATCACAAAAGCTCATCACCGTATCAATCCAACGCAAACCATTTCACGCATCCATTTAGTAAACACGCAGTAGCCAAGAATAGCCAAGTCTGGTCACGGGGTGGACCTCCCCCCCTCCCACCACCCCGTAGGGCCCGGGAGGGGGCGCGGAAGGGCCGCAAATGAAAAATGGCGCAATTAGCCCCGCAGACAGTGAAAAACAAGTGCACTCGATCTGCCCGCCGACTCGACAGAGCGCGAGCTCGTCGATAACGCACCGATGTACTAGGGACGCGATTTGGAGAGCTTTTTGTTTTGATTTTTTTTAAGGGTGTGAATTCGATTTTTGTCTTTTGTCTGGCAGCTGGTTTGTATGTACTGTTTTGGAGTGTCAAAGTGCAGAAACTGGTAAGGGTGGTTAGTTTATTTTTGAGTGAGAGTACATTTAAACACATGAAAAAAAGTACAGTGCTCTTTTATTCTGTGCTACACAGCATATTCTACAACTGAAACACAAACTAGGAAGAAAAGAAAAGAATGAAGTACTTGTCCTAATTGGGGCCTGACTGCATTCAATATTTTCTCCATTTTCTTCCTCATTTTTGTTCATAGAGTAAAACACCGATCAATAAAATCCATTATTCTTTACAGTCACCATTACTCATCACCGTTTCCAAAATAAACAAGGACAATCAAAGACAAAACACGATGAGCCAGAGAGGAGACATCCATCCCTCTTGTTACGTTCTCAAGTTTTGTATCTAGTTCCTTTTATACACATACTGGCGTTTCAGGGGATCCTCAGCAAACTTCCGGGTGGAACTTTTAATTAGTTAAATTCCTTATTAACAAAAAAGTAAACGAACATCCATCTACATTAATGATAAACTTCTGAAACCGTAAGGGAGGGGGGGGGGGGGCGTAGTTACTTGGCAATTAGGCTGCTGTTGGATTTGAGAACAACAATTCGCCGTAAAGATGGATTGCATACTTAGTTCAATAAATTGATACATCATTTATAACATAACATCATCACGCCGTGTAATCCGGAAAAGGAGTAGGCAGAGGTGTACCTAACACCACATTTCAGCCGTTACGTTTAAGTGCCAAGTAATAGGCGAGCCTATTGCCAACAACCGGGCACAAATCCAAACACCGTGGCTGCTACTGAAGAAATTCCTGTTGGAAAAACCCAATAACATTTTGCTCGACCCGGGAACCCAGGACCTCACGCTCAGTAGTTGCGCGGACCACTAAACCAACGAGGCAGGCAACACATCAACAACATCATTAATAATGTTTCAGTTTTGTAAAGAAAGACAGGTTTTCTTTGACTATAATTATGGTGGTCATAAAAAAACTAACAAATTGAAACAATAAAAAGGCAGAAAATAGTACAGGTTAGGCTTACACCTAGAAGAGACGATACAGACAGACAAATTAAGCTTTTCAATAATTATTTTTCTGACTTTCCTTATTTACTTTGTGGCCGTCGATCCTGTCGCTCATAATATTGTTACGAGCTTGGTATGGGATAAATTAAATACTACCGATTAAACAAGAAATCACTTTATTAATTACACATCACTTAAAACTTAATCACGACTACACTACTGATCACTATTCACTTAGATATCAAATCAAATCATTTATTTTTGCAGAAAACACTGTTACAATGGTGTCATAAAATTTACATGTTTCAAGTGATTTTACCGTAAGGCATTCAAAATGGATGCAATCATGGTTTATCGAAATCAAGACAAGACATTGAAGTACATAAAGGGTGTAAATAGACCCTTAACGAAGCCGAAAGGTATTTGTTTTCCCCGTCATTGCGACCATTTTTTTGTTCTAGACCATACCTGGGAACCTTCTAGTTACGGAGATATTGGAGATCAAAGTTCCAATTTTTTCACAAGTTTAAAAAAAAATACCACTTTTAAAGATTTTTACTTTACTTTAATTAACTCCATGACCCGTTTACTATTCAAAGCATCCATCAGCACTAAGTTTTGAGTGCGTTACATTGAGTTTTACAGTAAAACGTGATTTTTCACCCCAAAAAAAAAGTCGTTTCCCAGCAATAATTTTTGCGTAGAGTTAGTTAGTTTGATGTACAGAATGCTTGGTTGACGGCCTCGTGAAGGGTCCGTTTACACCCTGTATTAATAATGAATTGCAAATTAAAACACTGAATTTGATGTTGTAACCGTTTTAGGTGTACAAAAGGCATTTAAAAACTTTCCAAATACTTTTTTTACATCTAAAACTAAATATTTGGTGTTAAGATATAAATTATTGCATTTCATAATCAATATTTTAGTTCACTAGTTGCCAAATTAATCAAAACAGCGAAATATTTGACAGCTATTTGCGACGTTGCCCACTTTCTGTATAAACGCTCTTAACATGGAAGCGCTAGGGTACCCCGCGAAATTTAAATTTTCTTAATTCAAAAATCTCAAATCTTTCTTCTTGTTTTTTGCAATTTGCGGCCAGTGTCTTTTTTTGGCTTTACTAAGAAAATTCGAATTTCCCGGGCTACCCTCGCGCTTCCACCTTCAAGTAATTGATGGATGGAGGATGGTCAGCCATCCACGGAGTGATCTCGGCAAGTGTAGCTTAACCTTCAATCAACCAATGCAGCTCTTTTTTTAAGCCCCGAGCCCCTTCTCTAGTGATCAATGAACTTTGTCAATTGCTTTCTGAGTAAACGTACTTGGCCTTTTTGCAAAGCTCATTGTTACTTTCTTCATCAGATATTTATAAGAAAGCATATCATCCGCCCACAGCGGTCCACTGATGGACATGCCTTTAGGTACCTACTATTACATTCAATTCGATTCTCGGTAACTCGCGTCAAGCTGCTACCAGCTTAAGATAGATGGGTACCTAATTTAATATGCGCCTTATCTATGTAAATATTAAAACGTGTAAGTTTTAGAACAAACTTATACACCGTGACTTTTTAGTCGTCTTACAACGGCAGCCCTCTTCATGTATCCAATGTCTACTTAACATTAATAAAAAAGTAGGTATTTATGAGATTTTAATAATTTAAAAATAAACATATTATTCAGTATTATGACGCATGACGTAGTTAAAACACCCTGTTGTTAGCGATGATCTACTGGACTCGAGTGCTCGGTAGGTATGTTCTCCCGTTTGACACGTAAACAACATTAACAGGATGTTTCATATTTTTTTCTAATGTTTATTTATTTTTCTTTGTACCTATTACGGTAGGTAAAAAAAATCGCGTCTAGAGCTAGTTTATGTCGGGCACATTGAGTAGACCACCTTTGTAAGACAACTAAAAAGTCACGGTGTATACCTAACAATCTTAATTGGATTGAAACCACCTGTCATGTTTTCTTTTTGTTTGTTTTCGTTCGTAAACATAACGTGTTGTTTTGTTTTTATGATTATGAATGGACTAACTTCATAATTCATGTTAAATATGGCTTTTTAAGGTTCAAATTAGTATTTAGACATACTTCATTAATTAAAAGTGTCACCACTTTTTAAATGTTAATTTCGTAAAAATAACATATTTAGGTGGGTGACTTTAGACTAAATATAAATAGGCATAGTTTAACTACTTGGTTCTATTATTTTCTAACGAATGATGAATGTATTAGTTACAGTACTAAACTCAAAAGTGAACTAGTTTTCTCTAACGTTCAATCAATTAAGTTCTCTCGCTAAGCTTATCTTTAGCCACAGATAATGAGCGAACCCGCCATTATCAGTTATCAGTGTAGCTGTGTAGGTATCAATATACCCGCAACACTAAAGTGACAATTGTTTAGCTACAAACAGATTAATCGCTATCAGACGAAGCAAACTCACTTAACCAATCAATCTTTAATTTCGCTTGCAATAAATCAATAAATTCGCCATTAATTTTCGCGTACCGCACAGTCTTGGAGGCTGCTAAATAATGGATGGCCATCAGCTTTCATTAGCGCCGAGAGGGGGCGCCACCGGCGACCGGCGGCCGGGCGCCGGCCGACACCGGCCGATCAATACCGCCCGACGGACCCCGAACACCCGCGGAACACCCCGAGAACATCCGAAAGCTCCCGACGAACACCGACGAGCGCCGAGCGCGCGCCGCACATGACAAATGTCACTGTGATACGGCTCTGCAGCCTTCAGGCCTCCCTGAAAACTGTGAAAATTCATAAGAAAAGTGCATATAATCATAAGTGCGTTGTACTGTATTGTGCATCCGTTGTACATAGTGAATATTGTTTGTGAGAACTTCGCGTAACATTGTGTGCTGAGTGAGTATTTGACAGTTCATAGTTGAGGGTAGCCCGATCCATATTTTGGTTTCAATGCGCCAGTTTTGAGCTATCCTGAGCTAGAATTATCCCGTTGTTTTGGAACCCAAGGTCTGATCGACGGATCCTGTGAGTTTTTCCCTGGTTTTTACGTAAAAAGTGGTTCATACTTCAAGCCTTTTTGCGCAGACCCTCAAGACTCGCATTGTGAATGAATATTTTCATCAATGGATGACAGATGACATAATTGGATCATGGGGTGTGGTGTGCCCTCTTAAAATGTGTGTGTTTTTATAGACAAAGGCTAGTGATGTCCAAGAAAAGAAAATTAATACAATTACAGGGAGGTTGCTGGGGCGCATGCTCCGAGCGCGACTGCTCTGCGTCATACGTCTTATTATCTATCATTTTATGTTTTACTGCAACTTTTGCAAACGCGGATATATAATGTAATTATGTATCAGGTTTAAACGAAGTGCCTTCTTATATTTAATATATATTATATCCGGACCTTTGTGGACTTCTGATAAGCAGTATAGGTTATATAGGCATTCAATTTGTTGATATTACTTCGATTTTGTTATCGAATCTAGCGTACGAATTAACTAGTACCTATCTAAGCGCTCGACTAAAAGTAAGTATGCAACAGCATAGATAAGCTCTTTTATTGCTAATGCCATGTGACCATGTTCTTTGTCATAAACTTGTAGCCTCTGTCAACTCTTCCTAGGAAAAAATCGATACTTTTTTTCCTCACTGATGAATTAATCCCTCACCTTTGAGAGTATCTATTTTGAAACACCTCAACCGACCTTGACCAATTTACATAAAAGCCTGCGGGAGGCGCTGCAGTAGCGGCAAACATAGCCGTTTCATTTAGACCCCTTTCAATCTTCGCTTCACCTCTTCCGCTACCTTATTTACTAAGCTCACAGAGGGGCGAGGGAGGCCTTTCATCACTGGCCGACAGTAGCTGTCATAGTGACAGTTGAAAGCTCTCAGCGGGTGTGAAAAGGATGGACTTGAAAATAGAACGATCATTTTTGAATATTTAATTAGAGAATCGATATCTTTTTAATTTTAGGCATGGAATGTGGGTGGTCTTTGCATAAAGCCTTTGTCCTACCGATATCTTTTTGGAACTGATAATTAAATATTCAAATACATGACAGTTTGACATTTGAAATGTTTTTGTGGGTAAACAAACTTGTTGTTTTGCATGCAAATCGTGCCGCTGTCGGTCCATTCAAGAGATTACTACTCTTCCCATTTATAATGGAAAAAGCTAATAGAAAAAGTAATGTATGTAATTAATTTTCGTTTGGTCAAGGGCCTTAAGGGCCGTTATCAATGGTCGTCTGATATTAATCACATGGTCACACTTGGGTCGAATTGACTCTTTGGGCTGCGATTGTGGGGACATGCGGATGGGTGAGCGGACAAACAACTTTCGAACGTAGTGCGTCGTATGACCTCTGTCCCGCGGACGATACGCACCGCGGACGCTATGCTTAGGGGCGAGTAGACAGTTGTCAGCCGAGATCTCTACTATTTGGAGATTAGCGAAAGGTCATTGGCTGCCTTTGCGGTAATTTTGGTGAAAACTCGATTAAAAAAATTAAAAAATGTGTTAGGTAACGTCTTAGCCGATGTTAGGTAATGGTGTGTCAACAGTATATGTAATTTATTTTTCTTAAATACACAAACTACATCTGAATGCGCGAGCGCATAAAACAAATACCCTGTGTGTTATTCTAGCCTTGCCTAAAATTAAATAAAAATAGCAAAGCATTTGAAAACTTGCTGACAGTAAAAAAAACACCAAACAACAACGATAAAAAAAAATCTATGAAAAAAAGATATCACTTGACAACAACCGAGAACTGGTGTTCTCACCATCCTCCTAAATGAATTAGGTTCAATAAATTATTTCCTCCGAGTTTAAAATGTTTACTTTCTTTTATTAGAAGAGTTACCGATAGTGGGACTGTGGGACTGTGGGACTGTGGGCGCGACGAGAAAGTTCATCTCTCGATCCGCACCGGTACGTGCTTTGTAGGCATTCTGATACAATTTATGCGACTCAAAAGACCTAACGAATGCGACTAATATAGCATAATTTGCATATAAATAATCGGTTTTGTTATAAACATAATCATTTCGGTTATAATTTTTCTTCGTGTCATCTTTTTGTAAGATTAATTAGATGACATTTTAGTGTGCTCTTAGAATTGACTAACTGTGAAATATGTAGATTTTTGACATAATTATGTGGAAGAAGAAAGAAATATAATTTGTTTTAAAAGCATGCCTGGGTTCACTCGACAGAATAATAGAAACCCAAATGTTCTCAGAGTAAAATGCTTGCAAACCCCAGCGGGTGATAGTTAAGGCTGGTGCAGATTAGGGTAGGCCACGCCGCAACGCATTGCAAAAATCTTCCTAAATCACTTTCACACATTTGAATGAACCATCGCACACTGCACAAACTGACTCGTTGTTGCAGTGTCCGGAAAAGGTCCTGGGTTCGATTCCCGGGTCGGGTAAATTGTTATTGGGTTTTTCCATCAGGGATTTCTCAGTAGCAGCCACGGAGTTTGGATTTGTGCCCGATTGATGGCAATAGGCTCGACCTCTATTACATGGGACTTAAAATATAACTGGCTAAATGTGGGTGTACTATTAGGTATACCTTTGCATATAACTTTGGGGATTACAGGCGTGATGTTATTTTATATTTAAGCAAGAAGTGTTGACAGAACAACAAGCCAGATGAATGGATGACATTCAAATTATCGAGGCTAAGGCCTTTGCCACACTTGACGGAAATTCCGTCGCGGATCTTCCGCGTCGGGACTCCAGTACATGTTATTGCATATAAATGACTGATAACGGGTACACTACACGGAAGATCGGTCGTTCCGTCGTGGACCGCTCGCCCTCTGCGTCTGCTTCGGATTTACCACAACGGAAGTTCGGCGTCGGAATTTCCGTCAAGTGTGGTAATGGCCTAAGACCAGAAGAGACTCGCGCGAAGCAGGGAAACATCGCATGAATGGGAGCAGCACTCAGCAGTCGACAAAAAGTGAACAACGATGTCAATGATGATTTTTGTCCTAAAATACAGGCGTCGGCTTAGTTTGAGTGCCAGTCTCCCACAAATAAAATACTTTTTCCTGTGTCTATGTTATATCATAAATACTGATAGTCTTTATCTGTGGAAGAGAAATACAATTTTTTATTATTTTTATTGTACTGCTCTACGACGGGGCCCGCCTGTATTATGCCAAGGTTCACGGAAGTGCTGTACCTAGGAAGTGCTTCGGCCAGCTGATTCCGCGACCCGCTGTCTCCGCGACCCGCTGATTCCGCGATCCGCTGAATCCGCGACCCGCTGTCTCCGCGACCCGCTGATTCCGCGATCCGCTGATTCCGCGACCCGCTGTCTCCGCGACCCGCTGATTCCGCGACCCGCTGATTCCGCGACCCGCTGTCTCCGCGACCCGCTGATTCCGCGACCCGCTGATTCCGCGACCCGCTGTCTCCGCGACCCGCTGATTCCGCGACCCGCTGATTCCGCGACCCGCTGATTCCGCGACCCGCTGATTCCGTGGCTGTTATGTGCGCTTAGCTTTAAAAGTAAAAGTGATGGAAAACGCCACTTATCACCTAACGTAAGGTTCACAGTCCATTGAGTGTTAATTAACACTTGTCAATTACCAAGATACCTCTTTATAATCTTGTTAGACAACCAACACAGGTTTTTTAACAATGTTTTTGTTTGTATTTACATAACAATAGTATATCTTAACTCGGCTTTTTATGGTCCACAGATATATCCAAAAAAACATGACATTACATAATGTAAGTTGGGGGACAGACTTTATTTTCAATTCTTAAAGACAATAAAAAGCATTTTTTTATAAATTTTCCTATGATTTCTGCTAATGCAATTACAGAAGATTTCTGACTGTCAGGACAAGTTATCATAACCCTTATACTTCTTCTCGAATCGATGACACAATTTTTTTCCAACCAGTACGTAGCAACCTGGACAGCTCTGTCGTTTGCCTCATTCAAATCCTGGAGAGTGCAATTAGTTGTGCACGGCGGGCAGGAGAGAGGGTGTGGCATATCCTATGAAAGAAAGAAAGAAAAATGCCATTATTTCCCAGAATTTGATCCTAACTTGCGACAGTATCGAATGGTGTAATAATACAGTGTTTTTTTTCCGAAATCAATGGGTTCGATTAATGTCGAGGAATATTGATTCTTCGAAAATCTAATGATGCAGTTTTAGTTTTCATTAAAATCGGGCTCGAGACTCCTTTGAGTATTTATCCATCCACGCCCGCTTGAAAAATTCACTCTGTATATGTAGGTACCTCTTCACAGGATCTAAAATTTGAACTGTTCAGGTACCTAGTACCTACTGAAATCGCCATTTTCCTGCCCTTGTCCCATTCTACTTGCGGTCGGCGCAACACCATTCTCCCTTGAAAGTACTTTTCGAAAAACTGCCTTCAAAACATGCACCGTCTTATTAAAAACATACTTCACCATCTAAGTATCCTGATGACTAATACATAACATCTCATGGTTGCAGAGCGGCGGCGGTGCCGTGGGGGGCATGCGCCGGCGGCGCTGAGGCATGAGCGCGGCGCGCGCGCCGGAACCCCGCGACCCACCGCGCCATCACCGCCAGCACCCACAGGTAACTTACCCATATTGTTTAGTGTACGGGTAACTAACGGTTACTTACTTAACCTTCCGTTTCTGAAAGGAAATACTAACTACTCGATAAATTCATAAAATGACGTAAAGATAAACTTATAGTGTCGCTGGTTGAAGTAGACGAATGATAAACTAAAGACTGTTTTTTCCAAAAATCTGCCTTTAGTAGCGTTCTTGAGTAAAATGATATTCGCTGCCATCAGCAGATTTCCTGACTACAGACTTGATTACTTTCAGGAACGGAGGGAGAAGTAAGGGGTTTAACATTCTGCGATTTATTTAATAAGTAGTGTCATTGACTACACAATCTTTCAACTAACCTATCTTCAAAAAATGTAAGAACTTCGAATTGTTTTACATAGGGAATTAGATAACTTTACAAGCTCTTCATTAGTGGCAAGACAATCTAGTACCTACGTGGTGTCAGTTTGGTTTACTCTGCTAGGACTAGTAACTTCAACTTACTCTTCTTAACAACCAGAAAGTAGGAACAGCTGTAATTGATTACCGATATTTAAAAGATTTGCTTCGGAAATGCTGAAAACTGAGTCAATACTAGCCAGTAGTAGTAGTTACCCTGAGGCGTACCTAAGGGTAACTACACTAGCCTATTAGCCGGCCTAAGCCTTACTAGCCCACACCAATAAATACTCATCGTTTGATGTACAGCTTTGCACGGGCACGCCAAATTAGGGACTCTTAGTTTTAAGTATTCGATTATAGAAAGGCGTACCTGTACAAAACAAATTACAAATTTGCTAAAAGCTAGACATCGTAAACCAAAATGGTATGGTACTCATACTTATTTTTTGCACGAGACGATTACGTGATGTCTTAGATTGTAGTTAGGCTGTCAACCTCAGGTTATAACGCTATACTTTAGTGATTACTTAATTTGATACAGACTACAAAATAGGATTATGAACACTGTGAAGAATAATACTGAACACATACACCCGTATCTATAGTCAAGTTAAGTTAAAATAATTGCTTGAGTTTAAATTATTATTTATGCAAACATTTTTTGCAAAAGACAAGAATTTAAACGAAGTAAGAACCGTCAAAGAAAGCAAAGCTAGGAATTCTAACTTTTGATAGTTCTAACTTAAAGCAATTACTAAACTACAGAATAAAAATCTTATCATAAATAATTACTTTTATTCAAGTAATCGCATTGACTCGTTTACAGACACGGGTGATAGTGATGTCAGTAAGATTTGATCCAATTTTTTATTAAGCTGACCTCTGACCAAAACCTGTAATCGCCTTTCGATAATTTACGATTAAAATAATAAAAGCCATAAATACATCGTTTGTGACCATTAATCTCTTTAATTCTTTTGACCTATAATACCAAATTACTTACTATATTAAGTAAAGAGTTACGATTACGAGTAAAACCAGTAGTTTAGTCCCACTAAAGACGTACATATAAGTAAAATACCATAATAAAATAAATTCCCAAAAAGCAACAATTAGAATAAACAAACTGCAATTACGCAATTTTTTGCACCGACCATTGTTTGAGCAACTACATCTATTATACTACGTGTTCTCAGAATTGGCACGAGCGCCCAAACAGCATGTCTAAATTGCGTCGACGCACGCGATATCAATCCGTTCCGTTTGTTTTTAATTGACAAACGGATTTACAATTAGAATTATACGCGACTAATAAAACGCCGGTGTTATTTAGTGGCCATTTCGCGACACCCACACTGTTAAGGCGATGGTGATTTTTTATACTTGATTGGTTTTCGGTTCATTAAGTATTGATTAATTGTTAATGTGAGTTTTTGTCCTAGAAAGGTTATTATTTTTACTGTTCTTTAGGTACAGTCCTGCTTTTTCGGACCAGCTGTTTTTAGTACAGTCGCCAGCGCATCGAGTTACCACAAACTGTCACATTTTCTCACTCGATCTTGAACTTAACCACCAACATTTTGGAGTTTAAAATCATTTGGAGAAAGGGGTTTGAATTTTATGGCCGGCCTGACTTCCGCCATTTTAATTTTAACTTAACTTAATACTTTTTACTTACTTTTTAGCTTATTATATTAATCGATAGCTGGTATCAATACAAAAAAGTTTTGTACGAGACAATATGTTCTAAAGTGTCACGTTTCCGAGATATAACTATCAAAGTTGTGCTGAAGATGCCATCAGTAAATAGACTTAAACTTTGATAGCTCCTATCTCGGAAACGTGACACTTTAGAACTTTTTGTCTCATGCAAAGTCGGTTTGTATTGGTACCAGCTATTGATTAATATAAATTTTATGCATGACCGCAACTTTGAAAAAAAACAAAATGGCGGACGTTAGGCCGGCCAGGCTTCATACAAAAATCTTCCAAGCCTTTTGACAGTTAGTGGTAACTTGACATTGCTGGCGACTGTACGTACGATAAGATGAATTTCTCGCTAGTTTTACGTGTAGCAATTACATTTTTAAAACCTCAAAAAATGGTCATATCAAGGCATTGCTGATGTCAGATTGCAATTGATTTATTTTCAATGCGTTTCAAATTGGTTTTCGTGCCTTGCGGGCTTTTCACAACATTGAGCATACTAATACTTAATTAAATTAATGACAGATATTAGATGCACCAAAAATTATTGCTGTTCAATAAAAGTCTCATCGGAAATGAGACATTGTTAAGAAAATCATCATAACACAGAATTTATATGGAAATTATTGAATTTAGGTGATAGTTCGACTATGAAGAATAAATTAAATATTATAAATAAAAGCCATAAATCACTAAAGCCCAGTTAGGATCGTTATTAGCAAATATTAAAACAGGTTTCTGTTAGCACATTCACTAATAACTCATTCGACGGAAGGTAAAAATAAGTAATATTTCATTTTTGTCCAATGACATCCGTCATAACTGCAGATAAACAATAAATTAATATTATGTATAAGCTCGTGGCTAAATAATTACAGCCGCTCGGGTCGATCTTTAGGTTAAGCCGACCTTGTCTAGGTTGGTCTGTGGATGGGTGACCACCCATTACATACCGAGTTTCCTCCGTGCCTCGGAAAGCACGTTAAGCCGTTGGTCCCGGCTGTTATTTGTAGATCTTTGAAAGTCGTTACAGGTAGTCAGTGGCCCGAGAAGTCTGACAACAAGTCTTACCAAGGGGTATCGTATTACCCATTACTAACTGGGTTGTGGATGTCAGATAGGCAGTCGCTCCATGTAAAATACTGATATTCAGCTGCATCCGGTTAGACTGGAAGCCAACCCTAACATAGTGGCACATAAAAAGCTAGGCAGATGTTGATGTCAAAAGCTACAATAAACTAAAGTTATTGAATAAATGCGATTTCACATATTTGGTTTTTTTGGACTGCCTGGTTGGTCTATTGGTCGCAATCGCAACTACTTAGCATAAAATCCTGGGTTCAATCCCGGGGCAAATTGTCATTGGATTTTTCCATCAGGAATTTCTCAGTAGCAGCCACGAAGTCTAGATTTGTGCTCGGTTGATGGCAAAAGGCGCGCCCCCTATTACAACATAACTGTCGAAATGTATAAGGTACACCTCTGCCTAACCCTTCGGGGATTACAGGCGTGATGTTATGTTACGTTAGTTGGCTAAAATATTTATCCAATATGGTAAAAGAATGGTGTGATCGAGTTGTCCTGGAAATCATGGGATAAGGCCTTTCCCAACAGTGGGATGATGCAGCAGGCGAACTATTAACACTATCAGTATGGTATGAATAAGTTCACAATTCTTTGCCTCAACGCATTTCTAGGTAGGGGCAATTTCCTCTTCACTCATATTATTCAATTGAACGTCAACGTCGTCGCCATCTTACTAGTGCGCAGGAGTGTCGTCAGTAGAGGACATCAGTAATAAACACAGTTCTAGGTCTACCTATGTGGAAGAGTAGACCATTTTCCTATATAAAATGTCATGCAGTAACATTTAAAGCGAATCGTTGTGCCATGTTAATAGAAATCTAAACCTTTCAGTTTGTCAGTCATAAACTTGTCAAATAGGTACGGTTTTATACTCTGTATTTTTCGACTCCTGGGCAAATGACATTTACATTCCCACTTTCAAAATGTTGCCAATTTATCAACATATCTGACACCGAGTAATCAAGCAATATAGTATATAACTTTGTGTGACAATTTTGGTATACGAAGAAGTATATTGTATCTATCTATCAAGTTTAATTCGTCATCGCCTTAATAAACTCGTCATATTTCTGCGCAAGAGCAATTAACTAACATCCTTACTCTGCGCAGATTTTGTGTGATTACACGAGTACAACACTTTTTTGGTGTGTTTTATTGATTGTTTGGTTATAGCAAAACTATTTTTACTTCTTGCTTGATTAGTGATTTTCTAAATTTTGCACGAATGCGACACTAGCGCCATATTAGTTTCATTGTGATGGGTCAGAGAATATGTCAATTATTTTTGATAACAACAAGTAAGATGCCATTTTATTTACTAAGTTTTTATTGCTGGCGGAAATCAGGTAGACCAAACTAACAAAATATGGTTAGTAAGAAAGGTGCTGAGTGATGATTTTTGAAAACATAATTGAATTATTTGCTTTAAAATACCACCACCAATATCGACTATTCTCATAGGTGTTACATGTAGTATTTAGCTCATCTGTATGTCAGGTACCCCTTCAATTGCTTCATGTCAGAGTGCTATGTTTCTTACTAGACGTATCATTTTACTGTCCATCTCAATAATTATATCGCGATAGTTCTTTTGAATTTTAATACCTAGTTATCTTGGTAGTGGTTTTTAATGTTTGTTTCACTGCAAGAGTGCGTGGAGTGGAAAAGGTTTAGATGCAGCCATGCCGAAGGACGACACGATGTAAGCAACTTCTTTTGTTGGTTATCCCTTTGTGTAGCGTCTTCCAGTACATAGTATTATAGTTGAGAATTGATTGTTATTTTACCTCCTGCTTTAATAGGTTTATCAGTTTAATCTTAGGTTTTTAGGATTTCAGAGATTCTTACAAGTGAGAGTTTTGAGTACTTTGTGTCTCTTTTATGAGTGAAGGTTTTTAAATAACGCAAAGAACGCTTATTTTTTCTTTATGAGTAAAACCTTTTGATATGTCATGTAAGACATGGTCAAATCATAAATGAAGGATTTAATCAGTTATTTCCTCATAACATCACCAAAAATTCTTAATTTTTTACCCGTTTAATTTAATTACTTGTCCACAAACATTAAGTTTCAATTACTTTTTGGTATACACATGTTAATTAACGACCCCCCTCCCCCTCTCGGCCGGCGGGTGCGCGGTGGGCGTGGCAAGTCATGCGCGAGCGCCGTTCCGTGAATCGCACAAGGCCGTCTGACCTACTGATATAATTTCTTTGCTGTGTTGGTCCGTCTGCGTGCCTGTGTGTGATGTCTGGTCAAGAATCTGCATGAACACTTGTTAGGGACGGCGGTCATCGAACGCACACATAGGTAGGGCTTGTTTATGTGAGTTTAAAAGGAAAGAAGGGTGATTGGAGCGGGATGTCTGCGTAGAACTCGGAATAAACAAGGGGTTGCGCATGTGTGTGTGCCAGGAATTATCTAAGTAGTAATGTGTTACTGTACTCCTCTGTCTGCCTGTCTTTGTGTGCACCGTCTGCAGAACCGCTAAGGAAATGTATGAACATGAATGTTGCCTAATTTTCCGTTGGCTGCTCTCAGGTAATAGGCGTTATATATGGTTCTAGATCGCGGCATCGCTACGGGATTTTAGGATTATTTGTTTTTTTGTCGAATGCGCTCTAAGGTCGTGTGAAGAGACGTCAAACTTTTTCAGTTCCTATAAGGTTACAAATGGGTCGCTCCCAAGGCTAGAATGTTTGTTTATTTTTTGTTTCCAATGCGTTTATTCTCCGATTTAATTGGGAGGTCTAACTTGTAATCTAATAAGGGCATTGTTCTATTAATCATGTTAGCCATCTACATTTTCTGGGAAGAGCTTTGAGCTATTTCTAACATGGACGTTCCGTAAATATCCTGACCGCACATAATAACCCAATTAGACAGTCGATACTTTGTCAAAGTTTTTCTCCATCTTACGTAAGAATATCGTACATAACTGTGCCTGTGCCGGGAACCGAAGGCGCATACCTCCGCAGCCGCGCCGCTCGCGAATAATTCAGTAGTTTCTGAGAAACGGTGGCGGCGTCGTAATAAATTTAGAGCTTCGGTCCCCTCATTATGCGGTACTGCCTACATTCCGAAGGCATACAGTTTGCCGAATAAAAAGTTACGAATCCGACTATTGTTTTGGGGCACAGGCTTTAAGGGGAACAGAGAGGACTCTGTGCTCATGTGAATTGTAAATTGTAAACAGAATACACGTGTAAGACTGTAAGGGACATCGACGCGCAAAATGTTCAGTTTTGGGGGTTCAGACTGTAATCATATGCTGAATTCACGATAGCATAGTTTGCACGTGTCGACGATGACGACGTCGATGTCAGCAGCTTTTACACTCTGAGGTTGTTCAGATCGTGCAGCGGTGCAATATAAAAGTTATGCCATCGGTTTCGAATGGACTGACCTTTGAAACAACAGCGCAGCACAAATTTTCCTGCCTTACTACAAAATAATAATTATACAGGGTGAATTTTTCAAGTTCATTTCTTCCCAGAATTTTAGCCCTATTAGAGACATTATCGAATTATGTAATACAGTGTTTTTTTTTTCAAAATCAACGGGTTCGATTCTTGGCTAGGAATACAGATTTTTCAAAAATCCAATGTATGTTTTAGTTTTCATCAAAATTGGGCTCTAAACTCCTTTGAATATTTTTCTCTATTCCTCATAGTTTCAGATCCGCGCCTTCCGCCATCCGCGCCATCTTGAAAAATTCCCCTCATGTATATTAGTACCATGTATATCGCGCATTCTGAACTACCTCTTTAAAAACTTCTGTCAAATGTCTATGTATTTCTTTCACTGCTGCTCATGTTTCACAAATTGTCTACTTATTAAAAAATACCATTGTATCATTAACACTTCATCCACAAAGCGAAGCACAGTCTACATTTCTACGAAAAAGCGCTTTTCTCGCTTCATTCCAATGCTGTAACAGCACTCGTCGCACTCGGGTTCCTATGGAAGGACCGGCAACCTGACCGTTCATATAGTTTCAGCCTTACGAACGGTCAGCTTGTCAATCCGTCTGTATGACCGCCGTCGTTAGCTTCGCTGCAGGAAGCGTGAAGCGTCACATCGTGAAGCTGCTTCGAGAAACATTGGGAGATGTGGACGCTTTTTGTTCAACTCATTTATAAATTGTGACAATTGGCATGCTTCTCTTCCTTTTAATATAATATTAAAATTCACACGTTTCTACTTCTTCTTTATCGTGTGGTTAGTGCCGAACCTGGTGTCACAATTTTTTGCCGCCCATTGGCGTCTGAATTGGCTTTACATATCGTCAAGAAATATCTCTCAGGCATGCTGGTTTTCTCACGATATTTTCCTTCACCGAAGCAAGTGATAATTATACAATACGCATATAAATCTGAAAAATCAGAGGTGCGTGCTTTGGGTTCGAACTCGAGACTTATGACTTGGCAGTCCGACGGTCACACCACTAGGCTGTCACTGCTATACTAAAAGGCAGTTTTCTCGGATTATTCCAATGCTGTAACAGCACTCGTCGCATCCGGTTTCCTATGGAAGGACCGGCAAACTGACCGTTCATATAGTTTCAGCCTTACGAACGGTCAGCTTGTCAATCCGTCTGTATGACCGTCATCATTAGCTTCGCAACAGGAAGCGTGAAACATCACATTGCGAAGCTGCTTCGGGAAACATCGGGAAATGTTGACGCTTTTTGTTCAACACTTTCAAACATTGTGACATTTTGCATGCTTTTCTTCATTTTCACATCATTTTAGCTTTAAATGTGAATTTAAAATTGTGTGTCAAAAATGTCTTTAATGGGGCATTAAACATATTTTTGACTCACAATTTTAAATTTCACATTTAAAGCTAAAATTCACACATTTATAATAAAAGGCTCTTTTCTCGCTTCATTCCAATGCTGTAACAGCACTCGTCGCACTCGGGTTCCTATGGAAGGACCGGCAACCTGACCGTTCATATAGTTTCAGCCTTACGAACGGTCAGCTTGTCAATCCGTCTGTATGACCGTCGTCGTTAGCTTCGCAACTGGCAACACATCGTGAAGCTGCTTCAGGAAACATTGGGAAATGTCGAATTCAAGTTCAAATTCATTTACGACAGTTTTTCATTGAAACATTGTGACGCTTTGCATGCTTTTCTTCCTTTTCACATCATTTTAGCTATATATGTAAATAAAAATTGTGTGTGTGACAAAGTGTTTAATGCCCCATTTCAGTCTTTACCACAATCGTTTTTGCCAATACTGAAAGCAAGTTTTACATGTTCTCATTTCTGATACAACGATACGAAACTAATTAGGAATTGGGCATACTTTTTCCTATTCTAAGATGGCTTAATTGATTTGACAGATTCAGTTAAACAGTATAATAATAGTTTATAAAAACGCTTTACCATAAACATTCATACAGCCAATTTAAACATATTAATTCACGAATCAATCAATAGATACCAAATTAGGTACTTACATAAAGGGACTGTTACTTATGATCTGTTATATCAATCAAGGTATCGTGAAATTCTTCCTGAATTTTATTGTTAAGCCACTTGTTTATTGTCTTCCTATTCTATATCTTCCCAGCTCTGTATTAATACATTTTACCGTCTCCAAAGTTAGCAAGCCCTTCTAAATAAGACGCGGAAACAAAGCGCTCAAATGGACACTGGAGACAGAAATAAAAGACTCTAGCATTATTCCAGGCATTTTTCTAAGTCAATTAAATACGACCCAAAATGGCGGCGAAGCAACTGTTGATTTTTTGGCGACTGAGGTGCAGGCAACAGTTAGCGGGAGAGACGAATTTATAAATATGGAGTTGAGGTTAGGATTGAATTTTTAATATGGTTCTATGTTTGAGATCTTATCTTGTTTATTGTTAACTGGTATTTTAAGATGCTGATTTAATTAATCATTAAATATGAAATACCGAAGTTGATACGTGAACAAAATTAAGAAGAAGTTTATAATTACTTTGAAAGAGTCTTTCAACTCCGTTCGAAGTTGCTACGATTTTTAATACGATCGTAAAATCTTTAATAACTATAGTAAAACGTAGTATTAAAATTACGTAATGTTACTTGCAACTTGTTGTGTGTTTATTATCTGTATTATTTATCTTACATTGATGTGTATCAGCCAACAGGCACGTTAAGTACACCATGTGGACTGTATTATTGCTGTTCGTAGCTTTTTATTCTGGAAACTGTTCACATTTTAATCGTTGACACCTGATTTTTTCTTTAAAAAGCTCTATCTTTTAATTTATTATTTAACAAGCCGTTTATCCAATGGCATTACCATAGTATAACTATCACACTGAGTTTTAGAATTCATCTACTATTAAACCCCTTTTTTTCTCCTCTTTAACTCCTATCCGCCCGCTTCTTTTAAAAGGGACAACTCTTGTGCAAAATTTCATGTTTAATTAATTCATTTAAGATTTTTATTAGGTAGATAACTATGACCAATAACTGCGGCACCTCCCCGAAATGTCTAACAGTTATTATAATACTATGTAGCGGGATATTTGCGATTCCTTATCCAAAAGAAATACTTGTTCGGATAAACGCAGAGCCAAAACGGGCCCGCATTGTTTTCTATTTCGGACTTTTTGTGCAAAAAATATTTGAATATTCTAATGGCTTGAAAGCAAAAAGTTTGACTCGCTGTAATTTGAGGCTGGTAATTTTTGGACATGGAGTGAATGTTTTTGGCTGCATGTAGGTACCCTATGCGTCATTCCTACGCAGAATTAAAAAAAAAAAACTCTTTCATCACTGAGCAATTAGTAGGGTTTCATTGTCTGAGTCATGATCCTGTGCAAATCTGCTCAGCATCACTTTTGAGCCCCTTTTAAACTGTGAAAGGGATCAAGCCTTAAGTAAAAGATCTTCGTTGTTAAATCTGGAGTCTGAGTCCAAGTCCGAAAAAAAAATCAGTAAAAAGGTCCTTGCAGTAATAATAGAGAAAAGATAACATTAGATGGATATATCAGAATTGAGTCAGTTTTTCTTCAGGGTGTAAATTAATTAAGTGATCTTCCCAATCAATATCCCATTTCAACTATCTCACAAAGCTTGTTATGTTCCAATACCCGTAAATAACTGAAGTACAGGCATTACCGTGGTACAGGCGTAGTTAGAAATAAATATAAAATGTAAACAGCTCATCGGTCGCCATAAAGGTGCCCACACACGGCCTAATGAGCTCCCGCCGATTTATGGACCATAAATAATGTTACTTACGCGTAATGACCATATGGGTGTACATCCAGTCCATCCGATAGTTTCGACATGGACCGAAATTGGATCCTTTTATGGTTCTTGGTACAAAAGTTTTGGCGATGATTAACACCCGTATCTATAGTCAAGTTAAAGTAATAACTTAAGTTTAAGTTATTACTTATGCAAAAAAAAAAATGCAATAAACAAGAATTCAAACGAAGTAAGAATAGTCAAAGAAAGCAAAGCTAAGAATTCTTTCTAACTTTTGACAGTTCTAACTTCAAGCAATTACTAAACTACAGAATAAATATAACTATAAAAAAACTAATTGACTAATCAGCTGTACAGGCTTAAACGTTCACGCAGCCATTTGTATCAAATCCAAAGTTTACACAGTCGAACTTTTATAGCGTTAAGTTGGCTAATTACAACTATACGACTCTAGCCTGCGTCTGCGCATATGTCTAAATTATTTGTTGAGAATTTGAGATGTACAGATTGTTATTCATATATCATAATATGACTTTTTTTTCTTTTTGCCGCAGCTGATAACCAATTCGAAAAGGTATACTCGTGTTGTGAATGTATAAATCTTTTATTTTGTGCAGAATAAACAGTTTTCGGTATTTATTTCGAAAAATCAAAACTTACAGTCTTATACGTCTTGGATTGGTCCCAATAATTGTGGAGATCATCTTAGGTACACAATGTACACATACATAATAACTATACACCGTGTCTTTTTAGTCGTCTTACAAAGGTGGTCCACTCAATGTGCCCGACATAAAATAGCTCTAGACGCGATATTTTTTTTAACTACCATAATAGGTACAAATAAAAATAAATAAAACATTAGAAAAAATTATGAAACATCCTGTTATTGATGTTTACGTGTCAAACGGGAGAACATACCTACCCAGCGCTCGAGTCCAGTAGATCATCGCTAACAACAGGGTGTTTTAACTACGTCATGCGTCATAATACTGAATAATATGTTAATTTTTAAATTATTAAAATCTCATAAATACCTATTTTTTTAATGAATGTTTAGTAGACATTGGATACATGAAGTGGGCTGCCGTTGTAAGACGTCTAAAAAGTCACGGTGTACAGGTGGACATATTCTTACGAATATTTAAGGTGAACAGTTGTTTATCTCAATCAGACAGCTGGTGTTTAGCCACTCGTCATTTACCGACCGCAGGTTCGAGCCCCGGTTGCTACTTTTAATATTAAGGACACAGAAGTATACTGGCAGGAAATAAACAATTTACCTTATTCTTAATTAGGACCAGACATCCAGTCTAGACCGATGTAATCACTATTGTCGATTTCGAAAAACAAAATTAATTTCTGTGCAATCCTTCTTAGAATGTCCATCTCGACCTTTTAATTCAGCTGATAATTTACAAGACATAGTAAATTTTGCTATTTATTTCACGTCTCTTTGCACTTGGTTTTTATAATATACTTTTATTACTGTCTGCATAGTCGTAAACAGGATTTATTGGCATCTACTAATAACTTAGCTAGGTTTTATTTTTCATGTAAATCTTCGTTTTTTTAACACAAGTCTCGATGCTGTAAATTGCTATTCGGTTTATTGATTGCTTACTTACTCACAACTGTACTGACGGGTGGTCTTTCGTTTAATTCGTTAATTCTTCCACAAACAAAATATTTCAAGGCGGACCTTAGCTAACTATTCGGTGAAAACTTGCGTGATATTGTGCCATCAGTCATACCTGTCTATTACTGTCCCACTGCTGGGCAAACGCCTCTTCTCAAACAGAGGAGGTAGAGCATGATCACCATGACTGCTCAAGACGGGTTGGCGATTTCAGACTTACGTATATTAATTATAAGTCCAGGTTTCCTTGCATGATATTATGTAAAGAACTTCAAATAAAAGTCTGAAAGATACATAATATCCACTTTTATAATTAAATTTTGCCCCTTGTCTGGAGTCTAGATTTTGCGAAATGTGGGTGTTGCATAGTACACACCTCAGCCTAACTCCTCGAGGGTCACAAGCGTTATGTTAAGCAAACTTTATGTTTTGTCCATTGTGGAGGTTGCCGGAGCATAATCCTTTTTGAAATCGTGAAAACTGCAAAAATCCTACAACCAGTCAACTATTCATCGCTCGTTCAATCTGCAATCACACCACAAATAAAATCCGAATCCTCTACCTCAACACTGGTATCCAATTAAAAGTAATTATCCTACGAATTACTATGTAAGTCTGTTTATAGCAGGTCTTCGAACTCGCGATCAATAACTTTACGATTCGTGTCCAAGTGCGAACGATTCTGACTCATGTTGTTTTGACAAACGTTTCCTTGATTCTAATGATTTTGTTTTGAGTCGTCACGTTATATTGTAATGTCTTATTTGGGAGTCGATTGTTGAATTATTTGGATTGTGTGATTCTGTTTGTAGATTTGAATTGGGTGTTGTGTTGCTATGCGGATTTTGTATTCTGTTTTATCTAGTAAAGTATCTTTCTGTCATAGTTTAAAGTTTATAAAAAAAAAACTGAATGGTTTGGAAGGACAAAGCCTTTGCCCAGCAGTGAGACACAATACAGGGTTTGGTAAAAAAAAAAGACCAATAATAGATAGGAAGATACTTTTATGTATATTGATTTGAGATTTACAGTTTCATGTTCTCATTGAGTTGCTTTCTTATACGCGAGTACTTTATTTAGTTTAGTTGACGTCGTTTCAACGTCATCTTCATTACCATGACTTAGCGATTGATCTCTGTTACGTTTTCCTATACGTTTTTATTTTTGACAGACGTCAATATCAGTGTTTCATACAAACGTCAACGTCATTTTTGACAGATCGTAACGTTACTCTGTCTTGTCTCTAACGCTGCGGCTACGTCTTTCCTGTGAAACTTATTACCAAGTTAATCCTGAATGCATATTTTATCTTAATAATTAATATTTCATAAATAACTGCTACATATTTTTTAATTTTTATTTAACCACCATTGAAATAAGAACTATAAGATTACTTCATATTAAAAACCAAACATACATCTTTATTAGTTTTTTTTACAAAACGTATGACATTTTTGACCGCAGTCCGTGCGCACATGTGCGTAATTGCACCGACGCATTAACGTCGAGCCTTTGATGTTAATTGGATTCAAAGCTAAGTCGCCATTTTAATGAACACGCTATTTATACTCTACCGCGCTTTTGGACGCCGTAAGTCTATGTACAAGCTTACAACGTTATTTTTAGATTCTTTGAATACTTAGGGCAGACTTGTCGGTGCCATCGACACTAATCTTGTGACAATAATGAAACAGTACTTAGCGGGGTGTGGTTGTGGAGCAGTGTCGCAAACTATCCTGCTCCCTTAGCCCAAAATCATGCAGTGTGAGCTTTGCGCTGCCACCGACGACATGGTGGAGGGGGCGAAGTTTTGGGCTAGCAAAATATAAAATTTGTCGTGCCAGCGATACGAAGAAGAATGACAAAGGAATAGCTTTAATTGATAGGCATATGATTAATAAAGTTGGATAATTATTGTAGGCCTATTTCTGTCATGATCATGTCTATGGATTCAAAGACCAGTGATTCCTAGGACCTGTCCATACCAATATTAATAATGCAAAAGTTACTGCGACTGTAGGTCTGTGTGTCTGTCTGAGACCTTTTCAAGTCAACGGGTGATCGAATATGTATGAAATTGGCAAATGCATACATACTGATAAACCATGACACGTGTATCGTGTTAGGCCATAGATTACATTATCATTTTAGAAACAACAGCCTGTACAAAGCGCATCAAACTTCTCACCGTCAAAATTATATTATTCATGTAAACAGAAGTAAACAATAAAACAAAACATGTATACCATTTTATAACAGCTTTGTTAACGATTTTATCTATTGACGTGGGAGCATCGCTTAGGCGTGACATATGTGCTAATATTAACCCTAATGGGGTAGGCAGGTCATACCGGGTGTGGGTAGACATATCTTAAGAACATGTTAGAAGACGTGCTAATCTAAGTGACAACTAGTTTTGCTTCTTAATTTTCCAGATATGGTAGTATTTTTTTATATACTTACAGTATTTCTCGATGAAAGAGCTATAGTGTAAGCTCTCTTCTTGTTTGTTATTCCCTCAGTGCCATGTACAAATCTCGGCTACATGATAAACACTATAATTCCACAATTCTTTATTTTCCACTAACTTTTTTAATTACTTACTTTACAAATTCCAAATTTGGAAGTTAAAAAAAACACAAGGCTTTGAGGTTTCCAAGCATTCAGGCTTAAGTGCAGGGAAACACTGCAATATGAGGTATCTCCAAGTTATCCGGTCTTCTGCAGGTTGGACCCTTCGGCACATGCTACTTCCAAAAGTGCTTACATCTGGCAATTCCTAGCCAGCAACTGCTAAGTTTACTGAATAGAAAATTTTCAGCAAAGTGCAAACTTTTTGCGTTAAACTAACGTCAAAGTTTTATGACATGCCGCGTATTATAGACAGGCTTTAATCATAGACGTGTTAAAAAATAATACTTAATCCTCAATTCTCAAGGTCATCAAGCTGAATAAAATCCTGCCTATCACAGGGCCCACTTCATAATTAAAAAATAAACAAACAAAAAATTAACCCAGTTTTCCACGATAACGTCCGAAACCTGTCTTCACTATACAAAGGTATGCGTGTGTCGGTTTGTGCGTAGACGCCTGTACCGATCCCGCGGGATCCCGCTACGCAACGGGATCCTGCGTGAACCAGTTCCCGTTTTTTGTCGGTGGAAAGCTTTTCTTTGAACAGTAGTAGGATGATAATGGCAAGGTGCGTGCGGTGCGTGTGCGCAGAGTATTGAGGCATTTATTTTTATGTTAATGTTCTCTTTTTGAATTGCGTTCTGATTGTGTTTTATTTTTGATGCACTTGTTGTTATATGTTGTTGTTTATTTCTTTCTTATGTAACACAATAGGGGTGTAAAAAGAGTTAAGGCAGGTGACAGGCCACCCAAAGTTTTGAATAAATGGTCGATAGTCGCTGGGTATGGATTTGTTCGAACCCTGAAATAATAAGTTTCTAGCAAATGATTTGTCCATCTATGAGATGGAGTCGGCAATACTTTCAAATGTGTAGAAATAGGTATAATCTTAATCATTACCTATTTATCGTCTGTACAAGTACAATAAAAATGGCCAACTGACATAGATTTCAATAGGATTTATGTCATTTTTGACATTTTATATTTATTTATTTATTTATTTAAACTTCATGTACAAAAGTGGTACATAGGTGGACTTAATGCCACAAGGCATTCTCTACCAGTCAACCTTGGGGTCAAATAGGATAGCATAGTGATAGAGTACAAAAAAATAAATAAGAAAAATATCATTTTGTTAACATAAATTGAAATACATAAATAGGCACATACTAATACATATATACAAATAAAATGAAATAAACTAATATATATTATAATACATACAAATAGTCCAAAATACGAGAAAGATTATAATAATTACTATGACTACTAATGACAAGCTTATGAGCAATTTAGTCTGATTTCAAATAGTACTTCCGTACTGTTCTTTTGAAAGCCATTTTGCTTTCAGCTTTTTTAATGCCTAGGGGTAGCGCGTTCCAGAGCTTTATAGTTGAGACAGCGTAAGAATTGGACATAAAACCAGTACGATGTGAGGGAATTTCAAGGAGTATGTTTTTAGAAGCTCGAAGGTTACGATTGTGTGAACTGCCCAACACTTTGAAATATTCTTTTAGGTAATCGGGAGCACGAGGATCCGTCAAAATAGTGAAGAGCATACAGAGAGATCTGAGGGACCTCCTGAGTCGGATAGGCAGCCACTTAAGCTGAGAACGATATGAAGAGATGTGATCGTACTTGCGAAGGCCAAAAACAAAGCGAATACAATTATTGAGAAGACGATCCAATTTGTTTAAAAGTTCTTGGGATAGATCAGAGTAACAAACATCAGCATAGTCGATAATGGGAACCACAAGTGACTGGACCAAAGTTAATTTAGTGCTAGATGGGAGAAAATGTTTGAATCTATAGAGAGACCGCAGCGATTTTCACTTGTCAATTTAGTCTCAGGGATTAAAAAACAGACTATAGAGAATTATGTCTTGGAGTATTTCAACTCGGCTTCTTCTGTTAACTTTTAAGACATCTATCCATACTATAATATTATAAATGCGGAAGTAAGTTTGTTTGTCACCTTTTCACGCCTAAACCACTGAAACGATCATCCTGAAATTTTGAATATACGTTGTCAGGTGTACAGAAACGGACATAGAGTACCTTTCATCCCAAAAAAAAGTACTGTTCCCGAAGAAAACAACAATAACGCTCTTATCATAATATGCCACCACGTGTCTCTTGAATCATGATTGAATTATAAATTATTACAAGCAGAGTACAGCCCGAATTTATTGACAAATTCTAAATTAACGCGAGCGAAGCCGCGAGCAAAAGGTAGTATTAATATAAAAATATTCTCAAGGCGATTTCAGTTTCCTTTGCTTTGTATAACTTCAAATCAAAAACAACCAATCAGCATCTCATACAGTTTTTCTATTAGTAATAAAATCTCTCTATTCTTCCTCATCGACAATTCATAAAACAATAAACTTGTTTTACTTATTTCTAACATAATGGCCGTTACTATCTAACACGGCGGGCTAAGTCTAGACCGACATCATAAATATCTTCATCGCCATGTATTCCATTCTAGCTTATTGCCGCGGTTTCACCCGTGTGGTAGTCGGAAATTATCCTACAGGAAAGTACTACGTCCTAACTCTGTTTATGGTCTAACACCCGTATCTGTACTCAAGTAAAAATGATTACTTGTGTTAAAGTTATAATCTACACTAATATTATAAAGAGGAAAGATTTGTATTTTTGTGTGTGTGTGTGTATGTTTGTAATGAATAAATCAAAAACTACTGTGCCGATTTCAAAAATTTTCTCACCATTAGATAACTACATTATTCTTGAGTAACATAGGCTATATTTATTACTAGAAAAAACAGATGGGGGGAAAATAAACGTCCATCCGTGCGAAGCCGGGACGGGCCGCTAGTTTAGTATACGTTAGAACTGTCAAACTTAGAATTCTTAACTTTGCTTTCTTTGACGGTTCTTATCTCATTCTAATTCTTGACTATTGCATAAAAATGTTTGCATAAGTAATAACTTTAACTTGACTATAGATACGGGTGTAAGTGTGTGTTTTCATCCAAACCCATTCTACCCTTACAGCGTGAAAAGGTAACAGATACAGTTCCTATAGCATTTATAATATGGACTAGCACCTCGCTTATACTCTGTATTTGTGCAATCTTTCTGATGTGACATGTCATAACATTTGAGAGTTTTGTCCTAAATCAAAGATGAATATTCAAGTACAATACCAATATTCCTTCCGGAATCATCATCTGCCTAGCATTTTCCCAACTAAGTTGGGGTCGGCTTCCAGTCTAACCGGATTCAGCTGAATACCAGTATTTTACATGGAGCGACTACCTGTCTTACCTCCACAATCCAGCTGATACTGGGTACGATATCCCTTGAAGGACTGGTTGTCAGACGTTCGGGCCGTCGACTATCTGTAACGACTGTCAAAGATCTACAAAATGACAGCCGGGACCAACAGCTTATACGTGCTTTCCGAGGCTCGGAGGAAACTCGGTATGTAATGGGTGGTCATCAATATACCGTCCGGAATAAACCCTCTAAATTATGTTGAAAATTGCATCAAAATCCAGTGCGTATTTTAGAAGATTCGAGCGGTCTCACAAACAGACATGAGAAGCGACATTATTTTATACGTAAATATGAAGAGTCCATTCAAAATCAAACTGCTTTACTCTATAGTTATTCATGTTAAAAATAATATTTTATTCATATTGTAATTTTGGCCAATGTAAAGTAGGCAGGTGCGTTGAACATAGGATATTTCTAATAAAAATAATAAATATAAACAAGATTTAACTCAAGATGTGTGAGTTTCGCGTTACATGAATAATTCAAGAGCAGTATTGAAACCAATTGATGGGTGTTGGTATATTGGCACTTGGCCGTCTGTGTAAGGCCAATGTTTGTGGCCAACGTCTGGGGTGTTTACGACGTAAAAGTAGAGCATTTGATGAGCGGTGTAGTAATATCGTTTTGCAAGACAACTATCACTGTGCATTTTGAATTTATTGATTGCGTAAACTCTGACATATTGTAAATCAATAATTTGTTTTATAAATACAATAATATTTTGTGAATTATGATTTCATAATTCACTGGCTGCGATTTTATTTTTGCAGAGGGGCGGGTATACATATCGTATCTGTGTTTCTATTTAATATTGTAAAAACCACGGCTTTGATTTATTGCAGGCTTGTGCTATTGTATGGAACTTTGATATAAGTATGTTTCCTATGACCATAATAAACTATACCTAGATATAACCCACGCAGAAAATGGCTCATAGTGAAAATTTTACAAATCAGTCTTTTCTTAATACCCTAATGGCGTCAAAAACTATTTAAGCCTGTCCATATTGCCCAACATTGGTTCCAATACGTCACGGAGATGTTCAAATAAAATAAATTATCGTAGCACAATAGAAAGTCGCACACAGAACAGGAAACACTTTAAATATTATAATATAAATAGTTCTATCACTGTGGCCGTAGTTTCGTACTGTTTTTTATTTAAATCAAGTAAATATGTGGCCAGGAAATCAGTGGTATTGAGGTTTGAGAGATAAGCGTGAGCGGTTTGGAGAAGTAAAAGTTTGGGACAGTTCTGATAAATATTTCTGAAAAATGTAGTGTTTTTAAGACTTTTTAAAATACATTGTTACAGAATTCATCTGTGATTTCCAACGAATACAGAAGTTTAATCTTATCTGAGCCACATGTCGCGATTTCAAAATTTCCACGAATTTAGCAGCGTAGTGTGGCCATACCCACTGTTATAAGAATACCTTTCTGGTATCGTTGTGCTCGGCAAACACATCAACGATATTTTGTCAGGTTTCAAGAAAAAAGAGGGACCATCATTTTTCAATAATATATATTTCTTCTAAAATTCTCTCTACCGCTTTTCTAATGGCCTAACGTAAACCTATCGCGACGATCACACTTATTGGTTTCACCGTTACACAGAATTGTAATTTATGAATTTTGGAAATCAATACCAGTAATGGCCGTCGTGTAAATTTCTTCTGTGACATTTATTTAGTGTATGTAACATTTTAGAATAAGCGGATTATCTTTGCTTATGTACAAACAGTTATGCAAGAAGATGGCAACTTTTTCGTAGTTTACTGTTAGATTTCTTGATTATTTAATCTTTTAAAGTTCTTTGGGTTTTTATAGGTTTTCGTAAATGAGGTTGATTATGAGCCCAATGCGGATATTTAAATATATTATCGCGGATATTTTCGATGGTTATGTTGTATTCAATTATGTTCGCACCAGGGTTTCGTAAGCGTAGGTTTTAAAGCATATCTTCTTTACAATTTCCTATTACCGTTCAGTTTTTTTAAGCTCGAATAACCTTTTTACCTCAAAGTTTTATTATTTTCTAAAACATTAAAAATTTTAAAATTAGACCAATGCTTGATGGCAATGTTCAGATTGGCGATTGCAAACTTTATGATATTAAAAGTTTTTCAGAAGCCCGTTGAAACAAATTTATTTACTTATCCATTAAAATATAATCTACTGAAATATGTTGTGTACAGGACATCGACGCGCAAACCGTATCAATTACCATGCATTCAGCAAATAATTCTGCTTAATTTAAGGTAATTAAGTAAGCTATAAAATGAGACATTCTTTCCAAATACAATTAAATATTGTAACAAATCTCACTAATTCAAAATAACACCAGCTTAATTCAACAACGAAAACATAAGCCTTAACACATCTAATTGCGAAACACCATTACTCTTAAGTTTTTTTTTTATAGATATCTATATATTTACGACAGAAGTACGTGGCTAATCTCATGTGAAAGGCATTACACCATCTATTGCCTCGCTACGTCGGTTTATGTGCGTGTTATATGGCTATGTTAAAATTTTTATTGTCTATATGTAGGTGTGATTGGATACCTCTTGTTGGAGTAAGGCTTGTACGCTAAAAGGCCTGTAGGTCTTGTTTCGGTGGTTTTTAGAGGAGTTTGATTTCGTGGCTAGTTTGTGTTGAGCTGTTGCTTGAAGCTGTAAGATAAGGTTGATTCTGTTTTGGGTTTTTTGTCTTCGTTAATAGTTAGTTTTGGGCTCACTTGCTTGTTGACCGACAGCTTTAATGAGTCCTCCGCCTTGCCCCATCAAAGGCACATAATGCGTCCACAAAGTTCTAACAATATCCCACAGGTTTGGTTGAACCAATACGTGATCAACCTTCAGAATATTCCATTTAAATTGATACCTTCGCGAGGACTCATTAAAGCGGTCGGTCTGTAGAACAGATTAGGTTTTCTTCAAAATACTATGACCAAATATCTTGGGAATGCGCTAACATTTACAGCATTTTGCTATTACTTTTATAACTTAGTATTGAAGTGGTAATTGTAGCTCTAGTTTAGCTTCATTTGGTACAGAATTCGTTGTCGACGACAGCGGCGTCTACCTATCAAGCTTAATCCTGCTGTTCTCAAAATGATTACAGGATAAATTGAACGACCACATCCTATACATACATTATCATGATACCGATCATTTAAATTCGCCAAAAGCGTCTTTTATTTGTCTATTTTTACCAAAATTATCATACAAACATTTTCAGCACCTGCCTTTCCAAAAAGCCCATCATATAAAATGATTTTAAAAACAAACAAGTGTAGCATCTGCTCGGGACACGTGCTCGCGCGGCGAAGGCTGCGCAGGAAGTGGGTCAGCGTGCCCTTGACTTGCGCGGGGCGCATGCGCGAGAAACAAAAAGAGCGCAGACCGGCTGCGCGCGCGCCGCCCTGCGTGGCCTTGGCAATGGGCGTTGTGGAACAATTGCGAATTTTTTGATGGGTTGCCAGCTAAACTGGGGTTTTGGTGGAGTGTGGGTATTTTTATGGAATTATTCAGCGGTATGTTCCCTGCAGGGTTAAGAAAAACGGATTCGTTAACATTAGTCTTATACTTGATAGATGTAGTATTCGTAGGGACAAGAGAGTTATGAAGACGATGCGGTTCCGAAACGTTTACTGAAAGTTTTAGTTAATGTTTTGTCTTTGTTTATTTTATTAAAATTGAAGATCCAAAGTATCACTGATTTTACATGCCTTAGAACAGAAAAATGCCTTTCCCGTTTAAATTCTTTCGACTTCTTTAAAATCTCGAAATCTCGCTCCAACATTTACCATCGACTCGAAAAGAAGAAGAATCCCGTAACAAATTCCCATTTTAACCCTTTCTCAATAGGAGTATTTCCACTTGAGTCCTGGCAACACCGTCTCGCCGGGGGTCACCTTCCGGCGCGTCGCGGGCGCACGCGATAATTGTTATTATTAACGATCAAAGCGTCGCCGGCGGCAGGTGGAGCCGCGGCGTGAGCAAGTCTTGCGCTTGCGCATCTTTTGATTTCTGCCTATATTGACAGTTGGCGAGGATTCGGCGAGTGAAAGTTGTTTGAAAGGAATAAAGGATTGACCGTTGATGTGTTGAAGTTTTTATGTAATCATTCGTTTCTTAGAAGTTGTTTTGTTACTATAGTACATTATGAATATAGATATACTTGATGATGTGGGCACCGGCAGTTGCTAGGTTCCGTACTTCGCATTCAAAAAAGAACCTGTGCTTCATTCACCTAAACATTATCTTGTTATTTACCCAGTTTTGTCTGAAAGCCGTTTTTTCTTTTTTAGGAAAATACGTTTGAAAAATTAAACTAATTAGTAATCATATTATGAGGAAAACCAAGATTTTTTTATTAGTTTTCCTGTAAAGAGGAAAATCATATATATTTTTTTTAAGAATTAAATTGACGATTAGCATAATCTTTCAATGTGAATTGCGTTAAGTTGCAGTGATTAGTAAGAATAATAGGCATTAGTTTTACTTAAATAAAATCTTTTTTCTTTTTATAGAATTCATGTCTTGCGCTAAAAGCCAGAAGCTAGTTAAAAAAGTATTCACATCTGCTTTATGTTGAATCTCTCCATTGGTTCAAAAAGTTAGGTACTTAAAAAAAACAAACACCTAAAATAATCCGCAAAATATTTTTATTCAGCAAAAACAGAAACAAAACACAACCAGTAACTTATCTGTCCCTAAACGGAATCACATTCCCACACACACTTAGCCATAACTAATATAAAGTAATACATGTACTGGCAACACTTATAAAACCATAGAGTGATGTCATCCCTTCAAAAATATCCATTTGCGCGCGCATTTGATACTTCAAAGCGTACGAACATTTCGAAAAAAGAACACGAATGCTTTTAATAAGTTAATCTTGAAGCTCTAATGAAACGTCACGCTGCGACAAAGATGAAGTTCTGTACTTGCATTACAAACTTAACACACACTTTATATACACCTTAACTTGTTTAAAATAAGGGTGCTATTTGTGCGGTGTTCAGTGTGTTTAATTTGGTATAAGTGTGAAGGAAATAAACAATATGAGTGGAAAGATGGCGCGATAAGAGGTACCTGTGCGCGTAGGGTTGTACCGTATGCGTTTCTTTGTGGGAAATGTTTCGGTAATGGATTTCTGTAACTTCTCCGGTTATGGATGATTCGGAGGGATGTGTGATTGTAATCAGCAAGCCGTTTTCGATCCCTAACAGATTTTTATTTTGACCGCGATTGGTAGGGTTATTATCACGTTTTTGTACTAAATCGCGTCGATCAGTCTTTTGGAATCTTATTTTAATGATCTTGGGTGTCATTTTGTTATTTATACGGGGTTTATTGAGAAGTATGCTCGTACCTAGAAGAGGATTTCGTAGCCAGTCTAAAACTTCTGTATTTTTACCACGGGGTCTTTATTTGTCAGTCTTCTCTCTGAATGCTGGTATTCCTTTCTATTATTCATAACACAGAAAATTGGCGGAATTATATATCTAAAAAAAACCATAATCTTGATAATCCCTTATAAATTTTCCATAAGTAGATACCTGTCTATATCCAACGACGCCCTTTACCTATTGCACAAACAACATAGGTGTCCTTTTGCTAGTCTCTAAGTACCACCCAGTCTGGAAATAGGGTGGCCCATATATTGCAGGACCCTTGCAGTAAAAAGACCAGTTAATTCTAGATTATTTTCCAGTTTTTTCTAGATTATTTTGAGATGTAAGTATTAGTGGATGGATTATTTTGTGCAGTATTGTGTGGTGTGATTTGTTTTTGATTATTTAATTACTAACATTATTTTTAAGTGTAAGTACCTACTAACAAAATTATGGATCTTTGTGTCTGATTTAAATAAATTGAAATGAATTGAATATTTTGAATGCATTTAATTTTCCCCAGCCCTATACATCCGCGAATTTGAAGTGTGTTGAACGCAGCGAAATTGATATTATATTAAGATTCCTCTCATGCGCCGCCGTCACCCGATGCCCGCGACTCATGCAGTACCTACTCTTGTGTTGTGTTTGAAAGTTTACACTTCTGTCTGCAGTCATTTGGATTTGGCATCGAGATTAGATTTGAAATATGTTCTGAGTCTAGGAGTATTTTTGCTCATTTTCTGCCGGAAGAAGCCAAAAGCTCTATACTTACAAGGTGTTAATGGACCCTTCACGAAGCCGTCAACCAAGCATTCTGTACACATAACTAAGTAACCCTACGCAAAAATTGTTGCTGGGATACGACTTTTCTTCTTAAAAATTACGTTTTAAGATAAAACTCAGTGTAACGCACTCAAAACATTGTGCTGTTGGATGCATTGAATAGTAAACGGGAGGTATTGAAAGTAAAGTTATAACCTTACAATTAATATATTTAAAAAACAACTTGTGAAAAAGTTGGAACTTTGATCTCCAATATCTCCGTAACTAGAAGGTTCCCAGGCCAGGTATGATCTAGGAAAAAAACTGATCGCAATGACGAGGAGAACGTGTGCTTTCGGCTTCGTTAAGGATATTTTTACACCCTTTATGTATGTACAGTCAGTGTCCTCATTACTTAACCCTTCTTTTAAAGAAAAAGAGGGGTCGGTTAAAGCAGGGTACGGACACTACTATCAGTAGTGTACAGTACATAAAGTCTATGCGCCGTAGAGCTTTAGTCGATATACTGTAGCTTGATATAACTTTGTGGATACATTTCGTTTTCATAAGTAAGTACCGAAAAAGGAAAAATCATTTTCGCCTCAGGTAGAGGGGTAGATTATACTAGGTCCTTTCCTAATGTTACCATTTAGATAAACAAACTGACCGATCTATCCCAGCACTACAGTGTGAATTTCCACAGGCCAGTGACAACAAACATCTTAGAGAGCTCATGCCTTGTCACCAACACATTTGATATCGAAATCGAAGGATTTCGATTTTTTTCTCCCAAAATACCTAACAAAACCACATAAACACTTTTGGCCTTAGTAAACTTAGTACGGACACCTAACTAAACATCCCAGAATCAGGACCATTGGCCCGAGATTCTCACGTTCACCTCACCCTTCATAAATTATCGTATGCCGCGATAAGTTAACAATACGACAATGCGTTGCGAAGTGGAATCCACCTGACGGTTCCCTGCCCCCCCCGCATCCCTGCGCCGGGGTACCTACACCCCCGGCCACCCCCGAGACGGGACACAAAAAAATAATATCATATCTCGTTACTGGATCTACCTTTTGTTGGGGTTTAGAGAGTGTGGTAGTTTGGATGCGGCAAAATCGTTTGAGTGATTCTTAATCATCAATCTTAATCGTAACCATTGCAACCTTTTAAAAGTTTTTACCTAAATAACATTATTACTTAACAAAAGTTGTAATTAATTGACTAGAACAGTTCCATTCATAAGAATCGGCACCATTTTTTGATGATTTCTTGTTTTTTCAGGCAATAATTCTCATGATCTACGGTATTCCTGTCCGAATTCATGCTTAACTAGAAAGTAAACGGGTTTTCGTAAAAAGTTCAGGCAGTCTGCATAATAATTTCACTAAAACTTTACCTCACATATACCGCATCCACATTTTTACCACATCCATCGTCTCACACAACAATAATATACCTGTATGCACTTTCGTTTTTATAAAGCCCTCTGTATCCACTTTAAATTGGACATCACGGACCTTTTTTTCAGCTCATATTCCATTTATCTCTAAAGTCATGATTCGTTGCATTGTCCTGGGCGTAAATACTGTAAAAAAACTTATGGATGATACTCGTAGTGATGTAAAAAAACGTTTGAAATTAAAAATGGAATCGGTTTTGATTTGTGACGTGAAGTCGGATTGATTTTTTTTTAGGGTGGCCGTTTTGCGTGGATTTTTAAAATTCGAATGTTGCATTGTGATTGATAAAGTTATCTTTGGTTCTTAAAATGGCTCCTCGCGCAATTGTCTTTGTTAATACCATTTCGAAATACCTATTAATTATTATAGCTGGCTTGTACTGTCGCACTGCTGGACAAAGGCCTCCATTATTTCCATACTTATTAAATCTACTTTTCTGTGTTTTAACAAGTTTAGTGAAACCTTGGCTGATATAATCTCTAATGGACTCCACTTTAATCCTTATGTAAATTAATTTGGTTCAATACAAATTATCCGCCACAGGCGCATTGGGTAGTCAATTTGATATGTCACATTCCTTAAAAGTATTTGTAAACCTTTTTACCTTATTAAATTAGTATCACTTATTTATAAAATGACCCTTACCGGGTTTTGTACCTGCATAACGTCCCAATGTACTTCCGTTGCAAATACCTCTGAAGAATTTAAATCTTATTATTTTTACCATTTTTAGATACCTCTTTAAAACCCATAATTGCACTATAAATCTTTCTAATCCCTTAATCATAAATAAGGTAACAAAACCGCGAAATTACTAAGCAGAATATAACGCAATTTTTAAGTACCTATACGCCACTTACTCATCTGAGTAGGTATTTGGACTTAATTTTCGTTGAAGTGATCCGACCTTCATCATTGCAGCCTCATCCGTTTTTAACGAGTGACAGCTTGGCTTAAAAATGATTAAGTTTTACTTAAAGCTTGATCGATCGTTCAAATGCTCCTGTTGTACTGTGCCAACTGAGAAACAAATCTTTGATCAAGTCGCAAACATGTATATTATTACAGTCAAGTTAAAGACTTGAGTTGAAGTAGTACTTATGCAACCATTTTTATGCAATAGATAAGAATTTGAACTAAATAAGAACCGTCAAAGAAAGCAAAGGTAAGAATTCTAACTGTTGACAGTTCTAACTTCAAGCAACTACTAAACTACAGATTAATAACAACAACAACAACATTCATTTATTTCCAGGCAACAGCCCATAGACATACATATACCTTACAGACTAACATACATATGATAAAATACGAATTGTGTAGGTAAAAAGAACCTTAAAACTACGTAACACTTCACTTGTGCATTATGGCACTGTTCAAATAAAAATCGAGCCGTAAATTACCTAATTACTTTCACTCATGTAATTACTTTGAGTTGTTTATAAATGCGGGTGATAATCTCTTGTCGTGTAGCGCAGTATTGTTCTTTTGGCGAGAGGTCAAAGTCGGGAAATAACGTCGCCATCATGTTTTTTTTTTTCAATACAATTTCCACAAATATAATTTTTACCAGTGCCAAAAGAGCCGTGCATTACTATAAGTATGATAAAAAATATTCAACAAAATATTTGATTAAGTAAAGTTAAAGACAATGAAAGTCTAGACTTTCAAAAAGGCCTTTGACCTGCGTGCTGCGTTCGTGTTACTTCTTAGAATTAGAGAGATAGGAAACTCTGACATCTTCTAAATTAACTACGACTCGTAAAAGTTTATGAGTTGTGGTTACTTCGAGAAACATTTTATCATTATCATTAATTTATTAAATGATATATACGCTAAACCGAGTAACAACAATAGTTTTACTTATAAATCCATTCAAAACACAAAAACAGTTAGAGCCTCTTGTAAACTACAAATCACAAACGAATAGACGCTGTTTCGACCGCTACAAAACAATCGATTTCCCAACTTATATCTACTTACCACAAACAACTCTAATTCAATGTGGGAAAACTTCCAAACATTTTATAATAAGCACGAACATACAATATTCTTAAAACCACTAGTACCGGTTTAAGTAAAAAATGTCGTAGAATGTCGCAGTCTGCAATGGGTGTACAGTTAGAAAAAGTACATAAATGTCTTCTTGTATAATGTTGCCATATACGCCTCACCTACGGACGGACGCTATATGTTTATGTATTTGTGTTTAAGTGAATGTTATGTTAATGGGGACAAAATGTTTGTCATAAAGATGGTGATGTTTGACAGGCTGGTAGCGGATTTGTTCGAGTTTTCGATTCGTTATCTTGTTAAGTTTTTCTTGTGCTAAAACTCGCCATTTTACATCATTATTATGGAAAATGCTTAAACTCACACCTTTTTCATGGGGGTAGACAGAAACTACGATCCTTACATGCTCCTTTTTCTTCGTTCACGTTCATACATCTGGATGATGAGTAATGTGAAAGTCCTCGACAATTTTCCTTTAGAGCATCCCCTATCGCATATTTGTTGGTTTGCTTATTTACTGTAAGATCCTACACTAAGCCTGCCGGGGCTGCGGGACTGTTCCAAAGAGATACCGTGGCCCTGGAACACAAAGGGAAATGAAGGAACATGGATGGGTTTTAGTCAGTAAGAGTCTGACACTCCCTCTCACTTCACCCAGAGCGGGAGAAGTCATTTGATGACTTCCCAACCGTAAAAAAAAAGACCTACACTATTGTGGGTGACGATTTTCTCGTTTTCCCTTCATCTGACTCTTTGCATGTCACACTAAAATTCTAGTGAAATAAGATAAACTTTCATCAAAGTTGTCTTTATTGGACTGTTTTTGCAGATTAGTTGTAGTTTTATTATGTCAAATTGTGTGGGTAGATGGTTTTAAACCTAAACAAAGTGACGAAGTGACGTTTACACGAAGTTAGGTAAGTAAAATGTAAGTCTAAGAAACGTTTACGCCAATCTTCACGTTATTTCCGATACGTCATACAGGTGGGGGGTTATTTCACTTGTTTCTCGTGAGAGACCCGATGACGTCACCGGTGAGTCACAATTTGATGGAATTGTACACCAGTGCGCTTTGGGAATACTTCACTCGGCCTTTTTAATTGTATTTTATGTCTTTTTACAATTATTTTGGGCTTGATTCTGTAGCCAATCTGGATATTTTCAGATACGAATATAATATCAGGACTGCTTCGTTAGTCGAGTCGTCGCAAGCGCGACTACTGCGCATGAGGTCCTGGGTTCGATTCCCGGGTCGGGCAAAGTGTTCTTTGGTTTTTCCATCACGAATTTCTCAGTAGCAGCCAAGGAGTCTGGATTTTTCCCCGGTTGATGCCAATAGGCTTGCCCCCTATTACATGGGACTTAAACATAACTGGCAAAAAGTGGGTGTACTATTAGGTAAACCATTGGTTACCCTTCTGAGATTACAGGCGTGATATTATGTTATGTAATATATCAGGTTACTATCATCGTTAGGTAGTCAGTGGCCCAAAAAGTCTGACAACCAGTCTTACCAAGGGGTATCGTATTACCCAGTACTAACTGGGTTGTGGAGGTCAGATAGGCAGTCGCTCCATGTAAAATACTGGTATTCAGCTGCATCCGGTTAGACTGGAAGCCGACCCCAATATAGTTGGGAAAAGGCTAGGCAGATGATGATCATACCGAACTTATAAAATCAACTAGCACTTTGCCAGCGACCTTGTCCACCTCTAATAATTTTAACAAAGTCATATTTCTTGTCTATCCCATAAACGAAACCTCAGTGCAAAATTTCAGCATTCGAGGTCCTAGGGTTTGGGCTGGGTGTGTCGTCCACGCTGTCAATCAGCCAGTGAGGACTTTTTTTTTTGTTTTAATGGTGATAGTCAAATTAATAAAGATACATTGAAGTCTAACGGTGTACTGAAATCAGTTTGATAAGCAGTATTTTTCCCAAGCTTCTAATGTTTTATCTATTTCGATCTAGCTTTTATGCTACAAAGATCTCTATAAATATTTAGAAAAAAAATAAAAAATAACACACATGCAGTTTTGCGAGGAACTGTATTCAAAATCGTCATCATAATTTTATTTTAAACCAATATGGCGTCAAACTTCACCAATGTCGTGATTTCAGAATGTCAGAGAACAGTCGAACAAGTTTCGTTAAGATTCTAGCAATACTTTTAACATTCAGACACAAATAACATTAAAATGGTCATCGCTCTCTTTATAAGTTTTGAAGAGATCGTATTTACATATATGTTAATTGTGGCAACTGGTTGTTTGTTACTCTTTAACTTTTTTTAAAGCAGCTGTGTACTTAGATTTGATATTTTTAATTATAAATATTTCTGAGGAGCTCGTGGCTTAATAATAACAGCCGCTCGGATCGATCTTTAGGTTAAGCCGTGCTTGCCTAGGTTGGTCTGTGGATGGGTGACGACCCATTACATACCGAGTTTCCTCCGTGCCTCGGAAAGCACGTTAAGCCGTTGGTCCCGGGTGTCATTTGTAGATCTTGGACAGTCCTTAGGTAGTCAGTGGTCCAAAAAGTCTGACAACCAGTCTTACCAAGGGATATCGTATTACCCAGTACTAACTGGGTTGTGGAGGTCAGATAGGCAATCGCTCCATGTAAAATACTGGGATTCAGCTGCATCCGGTTAGACTGGAAGCCGACCCCAATATAGTTGGGAAAAGGCTAGGCAGATGATGAAATGTTTCTGTCGAGTCCTGTTGTTCATATTGCTGTAAAATGCGAAACTGCAGTTGTGATTTCCGCGCCCAATTCTCTTCTCTTATTCTTATTACTGTTTTACCTTCGTTGGTATACGGCGTGGAAGGGACATCGACGCGAAAACGGTTACCACGTATTCAGTACATCACTCTGAGCCCCTACATAGATATTTTTCATCGGTTATTTTAAATACAATCAGTTGTTCCATACATTTCGACCGTGTAGGTATTGTACTTTTGTAGCAAACAGCTTGTTTTTAAAAAAATAACCGATGAAAAATTTCTATGTTGTGATTTCTACGTGGTACCCGTTTTCGCGTCGGTGTCCCTTCCACCCCGTATATTTGCGATGACAAACGTGTATTATTATTATTATATTATGTACTAGCTTATGCCCGCGGCTTCGCCCGCGTGCAGTTCGGGAATTGCCCACGGGATCTTACTTCTGGGATAATAAGTAGTAGATACATGGTTTTTATATAGTTGCTTATAACTTGCAAATATTAGTTCATAGTAATATCAATTAGGAACTTTACATATTGTTATGTGAAATATTGATACCTTGGTTTGAGATTGGACACCGGTGACGAAAATCAAATGATTAATTAGGAATCTATTTATAGACATAAAACTTTTACATAATATTTATAGACGTCTACCTCAGAAAAATCCTACCTACTTACTTAATAGGTAAATTACTACTCCCGCGCCCCGCACGCCCCGCACAACACTGCGCGCCATGAGCCGGTCTACGTAAGCTTCGAAGCCCTATTTGACTCTGTTGGGGGATGATTTTGATTTTTGAAAAAACTGTGATACACGTATCTCATAATTTTAATTGAAAAGTATGTATACAAATTTTCAAGTCAATCGACTCTGAGAATAAAAAGTTTTACAGAACATTAAACACCCCATTTCACCCTCTTAGGGGTGGAATTAAAAAAAACTGTTTCTTAGCGGATACTTACTCTTCACAAAGAACGCACCCTCCAAATTTTATGTGTCTAGAACCAGCCGATTGGGCTGTGCGTTGATGTATCAGTCAGTCAGTCGAGATTGAATTCTTAAATTGGGGGATGATTTTGGAAAAACTGTGATACATGTATCTCATAATTTTATTTGAAGAGTATGTACACAAATTGTCAAGTCAATCGACTGCGAGAATAAAAAATTTCATAGAAAATTCAACACCCCATTTCACCCTCTTAGGGGTGGAATTTCGAAAAAGCCTTTCTTAGTAAATACCTACTTTTTACAAAGAATACACGCTCCAAATTGCATGTCTCTAGAACCAGCGGATTGGGCTGTGCGTTGATATATCAGTCAGCCAATCAAGACATTAAATTTTTAAATTGGGGGATGATTTTGGAAAAACTGTGATACACGTATCTCATAATTTTATCTGAAGAGTTTGTACACAAATTGTCAAGTCAATCGACTGCGAGAATAAGAAAATTCATAGAAAATTCAACACCCCATTTCATCCTCTTAGGGGTGGAATTTCGAAAAACCCTTTCTTAGTGAATTTTTAATCTTCACAAAGAATACACCCTCCAAATTTCATGTCTCTAGGACCAGCGGTTTGGGCTGTGCGTTGATATATCAGTCAGCCAATCAAGACACTAAATTTTTAAATTGGGGGATGATTTTGGAAAAACTGTGACACACGTATCTCATAGTTTTATCTGAAAAGTATGTACACTAATTTTCAAGTCAATCGACTGCGAGAATAAAAAGTTTCATAGAAAATTCAACACCCCATTTCATCCTCTTAGGGGTGGAATATCGAAAAACCCTTTCTTAGTGAATACCTACTCTTTACAAAGAATACACGCTCCAAATTTCATGTCTCTAGAACCAGCGAATTGGGCTTTGCGTTGATATATCAGTCAGCCAATCACGACTGAATTTTTAAATTGGGGGATGATTTTGGAAAAACTGTGATACACGTATCTCATAATTTTATCTGAATAGTATGTACACAAATTGTCAAGTCAATCGACTGCGAGAATAAAAAGTTTCATAGAAAATTCAACACCCCATTTCACCCTCTTAGGGGTGGAATTTCGAAAAACCCTTTCTTAGTGGATACCTAACCTTCACAAAGAATACACCCTCCAAATTTCATGTCTCTAGGACCAGCGATTTGGGCTGTGCGTTGATATCTCAGTCAGTCAGTCAGTCAGTCAGTCAGTCAGTCAGTCAGTCAGTCAGTCAGGACTTTGAATTTTATATGTATAGATTTAGAAACTAAACCTTTTGTAGCAGAGAGCTGTATGGCTTATCTGTTTTAAAAGGAACACTTTAAAATAAGAAATCGGAATAACTTGCACACCCGGCGACACATCAAGCTAGACATGTGCAGTATAATCTGACCTCGCTTTGTATGAGCTTTCCGTACAATGAGAGATCAGGTTAATTTGGATATGCATAGCTTGATTGGTCGTCGTGCGAACAAGCTACATTTTTTTTCCTATCTTACCCCTGAGAAGAAACGGCGAAACAAGCACAGGAGAAGGACCTAGCGCCACCTATAGTGAGGATACCTACGCACTTTGATGTGTCTGCCAAAACTTTCTCAGTTAGTTTGCCTTATCAAGCTTATGGAATTACCATAAAATTCGCCATTAAATTTCTCATAAAGCACACGCTGTCGCAAGAAAAGAGAAACATAACGCCTCTTTTAACAAAAAAGTCACAGAAATAATCAAGCAGCCCCACCTAGATGTAACATAATAACAAATATTCAAATAGCACAGCATATGGTCGGGTTGCCAACATAATATAATGTATGCGGACGTTAACACACATCGTACTGAGATGATACTCAGTTGCCCGTTGCCATAAATTACGGATATTCAAATGATTCTGATACGAATTTGGTACCGCAATTAACGCGCGAACTGGTTTCGGTGTAGTGATGGGGATGAGTTGTTAAATGCATTTTTGTCGATAGAATTTGACTCTATCGAACAGAGGATGGACTATGCTTTTAAAAAATTTAGCTTTAGAAAAACTGAAAACGGTTATCGGCTTAGAACTTCTTTTATCGAGTTTCCTGAATAACTGTATTTGATTTTATTTTCTGTAGATACAGATAGATTACTTATCTTCATACTTAACAGTTGGTCAATTAGTCATATTACTACAACAATAGTAAATTATCCCCACGAGCTTTGAAGCTTGCTTAAAAAATATCTCGGTAAATAAATCAATATAATATTTGTCAGAGGCAGATATCGACCTCCATCACATCACTAGCCCGCTACAAAAATGGTTTTATTCGTTCTCTAGCCAATAAGTGTGTAATGAATCTCATGAGTACCTATGGAATGAGATAATAACCAATTCAGCTAAGTGTGGGCACGGCCCGTCTTTTTTTAAATAAAATTTATGTATTTCATACCGGTTTCGGTCGATGTCGCCACAGTGCTATCTTCTCAAATTTCGATGTACCTACAAAAGTAATTGTCGAGTATTTTTATGGGATTACATCACTATTTTTATTACAATGAGGATTGCTAAATTCTATTCGTATAAATATGATTTGTTCGCGTATAAAATTGTTATACAACTTGATTTTTTAATGCTTATTGATAAACCATCCGTAAGTTAAGAGGAAAACTTGAATGTTTTGCCGTTAGAACATTAATAATAAAGTGACTTTATAGAACTTTTAATACTCACTCTTTAAATGCGATTAAATTATAGTTTACCTGTTTCTTTGTTTACTCGGAATTTACCAGAATGTTAACCAGTATGCAGTTTTTTAAGAATTACTTCAAGAGGATAGGTCACTGCTTCTGTCAGGAGGATAGGTCGTTTCGTCTTCTAATCAATTCACTACCATTAGATTCTTAATGGCAGTGTGCATAATTATGTGATAACTAGCTTATGCAGCTTCGCCCGCGTGGAGATCGTACTACCAGGATAAAAAGTATCCTGTTTTAATCCAGGTTATAAACTATTTGGTGCCCTCCAATTTCATTTAAATCCGTCCAGTTGTTTTTGCTTGAATGAGTGACAACCATCTATTCTTACTCCTCACAAACTTTCGCATTTATAATATGTAGTGGTAAGGTAAGATAAGGGTAGTGCAGATATATCATTTTCAGCAGTTTTCAGAATACTACTTAGGTAATTGATGGTCGAAGCAAAACCCGAAATTATATTTCGATAAGGTGTATGTACCTACTTTGGAACAAACAAAAAAAAATCTTGCCCCTTTGTCCTTTCTGTTGATTAAAAACCAGTAGCGTAATTCTAAGAGAATCTACGTAAGAATTAATTAATGTATTCTTAGTAACATCTGCACTTTGCAAGAACAACTTCTTGAGGTAAATATGGCATTTATGTATTAAAGTTGTCATGTATTGTGTTTGGGAGAAACCAGTCCATCTCCGTATTAGGCAAGCATTACTTTATGTGTAGCATTTTGAATATAATAATGTATGATGTCATTGAAGAGAATAATGTGTCCGTTTTAGGATACCGCCTTGAAATGTGAAATGATTTACTTGAATTCTTTCTAGAACAAAACGAGTGTGCCAAATGTAGATTAAATAAAATAGAATAGAAGACTTAGAGCCTGCTTTCTTTAAGATGGTCTCACTTTTTTGATAGATTACGATGCCGATACGATACGATCCTGAAAAGTTCCCAAAGAGATGTAGAATGTCAATTAATAGCAAGTATGTACTTCGGCTATGCCTTTTTCCTGCCAGCACTAAACTACAAGTCCTGGACTACTTCTTCGTCTTTCTTCTTGGACAGGAATAGGTCTAGTCAAACCACTAGCTAAATAACTTTTATGGAAATAAGCCACTTTAGCCTTAACTCCTTTTAAAAGAGGGCGATGCTGGTTTAGTGGACGTTTCCAAGAGACTTATGGATACTTTTTTCTAAAACTAACACTGAAATATTCCACATAATATGTAAATAGTTAAGAAGATACGATGAGGTTTGTTTTTTGCTAACAAAAAATTAAAAAACTAACACTGTATGTGGGGATGTATTTCTTTTGCCGGGAATCCTCTATCACTCTGTTGCATCGTATCTTCATCATATTAACATCCAATATTTCCTAATTGATAACGGTACGTAAGCTGGCACATGGCACGATGGCAGACGATCTGCCAGACCGGAAGGTGACGCGTCTGGCAAATCAATGACTCGCTCGTATCTCACCGGATTTGGCACGTTCGCCGTTCATTGATAGCTAATAGTCCTACGGAACCGGTCCTGTGCGTCGGAAGGCTTATGGCTTCAATGATTAAGGTCGTGTAGATTTGTAATTTATAATTTGTGTGTGGGTGGAGATTAGGGTCTTTTTTGTTGATGATTGGTAAAAGAATACGTTTCTTATGAGTGGTATGGTGGCATGTTCTGGCACGGTGGGAATCAGGTCGGCCTCGCTTTTTCGCTGGTTATCTTCTTGCTGGTAATGACATGAATACCCTTAACAAACGTAGCTAATATATAAAGGCCAAACAAAATGTTCCTACTCCTCCGCTATTCTTTTCTAATTAATTTCGTTGCGGGATTCAAGTCAGTTAAATTGTTTCTTTGGGAGCTTCATTGTCGCGGCGCTTTTCTGCTGGTCGCCACTGTTGATTTGGGCTTTCAGGAGTTGCAGTGGTTTGACAATAGTATGGCGGGCTTGTTCTAAAAATAAATAAGTAAATAAGTATTTTAACTCTGATACGTCCTAATGTTTGACTTTGTGGCAAGAATTGCGAAGGAGTTTATATTTTCTTGCCAATTTCATAGCGTTCGCTTTCACATACAACTGATGGGCATAGACCGAGTTTTACTGCCCATAACAATGAACCCGTCAAAAAACCACGCCAATATCCATTACAGAACACTTCTTCACACAAATAGTGTGTGAAACTGCGCTTGTAAAGAGCTGTTGGTAGATTTACAGCGCCATTACACTACGAATGGACGTTTTAGTGCAATACGGCGATGTTTACTACCCCAGTATTGTTTTAAACGATTCTGTTACTAGTGCGATTTGGGTGGTATGTTGTCTTGTAGTTTTTATTTTTAGGCGGCCATATTGGCCGTAGTGTAGGGGCCAAGTCTGCTGCATTTTCAATAATTCGTTACTATGACAACTATACCAGGAGAAAGCCATTAGCATTGTGCCAAAAGTTCATTGTCTTATTAAATTGGCACGCCATTGGAAAAACACAGTTACGCATGTCAATTAGGAGACTACCAAAACTGTCAAAATCAACGATTACGGTGTCAATAATCGGCCAGTCTGGCACGATTTCATTAGGAGACTAAGTCCCAGGCTTGGCGCAAAGGGTCGTAGGATGGTAATGGATTGATGAGAGAGGCCTTGGGTCGAATTCAGAGCCGTTCAGTTTGATAGGTCTTTATCAAACAGGGAATCGCTATTGTCGCGTAGGATTATGATGATCATTTTAGGTTTAGAACGTAGGCGTATTTCTTAAGTCGCAGGCATAAGGGTGAATTACACCACAACACATCCAAATCGTGTTTAAGCAGCTGTCAGTGTCAGTTTTCCACAACATTAACGTTTCCGACAACTCTTAAACCCGCGTTACATTTCATTGGTGTAATTCGTCCTAAGTGTTTTAAATGTTATTTGATTGTGTGGAATTAATAAAGCTTTATAAATAAACTAGCTGTTGCCCGCGACCTTCGTCCGCGTGAAATTATAAAAAATACAATTTTCCCCGTTCCTGCAACATTTTTCATTGATGCTCCGCTCCTATTGGTCGTAGCGTGATAGTAGAAATAGCCTATAACCCTCGTCAATAAATGGACTAACCAATACTAAAAGTTTTTTCAATTCAGACCATTTAGTTCCTGAGATTAGCGCGTTCAACCAAACAAACTCTTCAGCTTTATAATATTGAGTATAGATGAGTATAGATTAATTAATTCGTCCTAAGTGAACAGGTGACTAAAGCAGTCAGGCCAGTTGTTTCTGGAACCACCTAGTTTCCAGTGCACAAACTTATAAATTCCTGACATTTCAGCGTCCCTTTTTAGTGTTTGGCCTACTAGGCACATAATTGATTCAGGTCAGGCGCAAACCTTAAATGGAAATGGCACAGCTTACTGAAATACATATTGGTCTAGTTTCCAAGAATAAATACATTTTGCATTGCGGTTGTCGGTAGTCTGCAAACTATTTTAACCTGGGAAGTTTTGTGATGAGATAGTACACTTTTTTTTTAATCGTTTGTGATATATGAGCGCTTCCTGAAGATTTAGCCTTACTTAGTTAAAGCTGCCTTAGCTTTAGCTGAGCCTTGGTCAGCACCGGATACAGTCTTTTTTTATTTAGGGACATTTATAATCGCAATACGTATGTCAGTCCCATCGTGCCCTAAATACACATTGTTCATATCTGGGCCATGAACCTAAACAGACTCTTCACATCATCGCCATTTGGTTGAGCCAGGATCTTATGGAATGTGCGTACTTTAAGTCTGCTCAACCTTAGTACCCTAAACAGGTCTTGTCTCCCAGGATATAGTCTTAAGATTTGAATTTTGACTGCTGAATGCATTAAAAATATATTTTTTACTATTCAAAATCTTTGCATTTCTAAATCTTTTAAACAAAATGCTTTTAATCTTAATAAACTACTGTTATATTATGTTAATAACCAATAACAATTTGGACCATTCTGTCAAAACTCACATCAAATTATAAGAATAACAATATTGTTTTAATATTATGACATCTTCCGTACTTTTCCGTACATTATTGGGTAATTTCCATACAAAACACTAGAAAGTGATCTTAAACAGAAGTTATTTATTAATTTATTGTATTATTTGTGTACAGAAGAGGAGAAAGTTAAATATTATATTGGTTTTATAACGTCATTTATCTGCCTATATTGGTAATATATTTTACCGTCTCTTCAAAAATAAGCTGTTGTGTGCAGACGACACGGTTCTTTTTCAATTGTTTCTAAAATTGCTCCTATCAGAGTACAATCAACTTTTATTATTTCAAAGTAATGAAAATTAATTAAAAAATCGTCATTGATAAGAAAAAATATGTTTATTGACCTATCATGCACCTATTGCATTTAGTTAGTCATCCTAACACGAATAGCGTTGTGACGTAAATCAAGTTTTTTTTTAAATAAAACTACTGACGTCTATCGCGTTTTTTTTTCTAATTTCGATAGTCCGTGTCTTCTGCACAATTATTTAGTTCTAATAGAATGCTTTTTAGTCGCAACACGATCACACATTTCGATGCTTCCCACTGGGCACTGGGCAATCTGTCTTCCTTCAATTTTATTCTTCATTCATGACTTCTGCATGTACCACTGTCCATAATATACGGCTTCATAGTATTTTTAAGTAGTGGTGTTTGTAGAACATTACTTCTTACTAGAACTTTTAAGACTGGAATATTATTATTTTGAAAAATGCTGTGATACGCATTAAATTATTCAAAAGTTGTTATTGGAAATTAAAATTTTGAAAGTATCTCTAGTAGTCTAATCCGTCAAGTCGTTTTCAATTGACAGTTAAAAAATAACATACATTCTATAATAACTGTTTTGTTTTTTTAATTAATTATTTATATTATGAATAACAAATTTTCCAGTCTCAACAGTGATAGTGCTCTAATAGATGAGACTATGAAATTATTGTTATTTTATTACTTTTATTTCATAAATATATTAATTTGTTTATGGTTTCCTTTACTGTACAAATGAAATAGTTTTTAGTATTATTTCAATCTAGTAGGTACATTCAATGTAAATAGTTATTTTTAAGTTTATTATTTATTTTATTTATATACTTAGCTCACTCCAACCAACCTCTTAGAAGCCGGTGCAACACTTTGGCACTACAAACCAATGGACAAAACCGTGAGTCACAGGTTGACCAAAAACAAACTGTAGTACAACGTAGATAGCCGTAGACCTAGACACGACAACCCAGCAGCCAATCCAAGTGCAAACCTGCCCTAGAATAGACCTGTCCATAGTTCGTACCCTAGATCCAGGTCACCCAGGGTCCATCGAAGTGTGTGATGCCGGTGCGAGGTATGACGGTGATCGTGCACAGGGCGGTGGCGAGGCGCGTGCGGGGCGCAGCAAGCGGTTCTCGGCATCTTCGACGGGTTCCCTCGGCAGAGGTGCTCTCTCCGACCCTGACCTCCAGAGCAGACAGCAGCCGAGTTTTCCAGCGTTCTGGGTTCGTATCTGTGTGTTGGTGATGTGGCCCCCTGCTTGCAGCCTACTGTTTGTGGCTTGTTTTGGTATAGCGTTCTGCTTCGGTGCGAAGGTAAGTCAGCAGTCATGCCTGGTGGTGGTGCGGTTTGGAGTTGTGCTTATGTTGTTAAAAGCGCAGTATTTCTCTCTGCAGATAAAGGCTTTAACCGTTTTATCAAGACTCTGTATTTTTAAAGGATAGGGTATATCAGTACATAAACGGCAGGTAGGTACAGGTACGAGCACATTAGGATTGACGAATATGCAATCATCACGCAATGCTTAATCGATGTTTTGATAACTACTTTTAACATTTGCATTGCGTCGCACATTGGCTTTGATTCGCAAGTTTTGTGTTTTATTTTTGTATTGTTAGAATATTAAAAACTTCAAAATGTGTTCAAAAACTGCTAAATACTGCAATATATTATATTTCATGAAAAAGATTGATGAATACCAGATTATGATTCAATTTTAAGAAGGATAGATCAGGAAACTGAGTCTTACTAAAGTGGTCTTTCCGATTAGAATTTGCAATTCGAAGAAACAATCGACGTTTAATTTCGTATATCTAGTTAAAATACCTTATTATTTAGTTTTTGTTTCGCATTATAAAAATAAAGGAGGTAGCTAAACTAGTGAAAAATATCCTTAGATTTATCCAAAGCCTTCTTCCAAAGCCATTTACTAAATTGACAAATCAGATAGTTACTTACTTGTTTTTTTTCAGTGTTTGTGTAGTTTTCTAGATCAAAAAACGCATCAAATAACTTTAATTTATTAAAATTATTCGATTATTTCGCATAAAAATAACTTTTATTAAAAGTAAAATCGTGTTTTCTATCAGTAAATAAAAAAAATTACAACTTTATTTTGTGATACTTATCTTCTTATCTTTTGGAATCAAAAACGTCCGTAAAATGCCAGTTCTCACGTCAATAACTTGATAAGGTCATAATGATAAACCTATTCATTAATTCGTTATTTAATTTAGTGACATTTTGTGACGATTTCATCGAAGAGAAATGACATCGGAGCGTCACTTTGGAATTTAAAAAGCTTATCAATTAGTTTGTGTGAAGAGTTTTATAGTATAACTTGATCAAATGTTGCACAATGTTAAGCACTATTAGATATTTGTAATTTAAATAGATAAAAATCTTATCTGCCTAATAAAAATCTCAAATACCATCATTTAAATCCCTAGTTCGGTTACAGTGGCTACATTCATTTATTAGAAATTAATACTGCCAAACTATTTTCTGTATAATATTACTAATTTTTTTGAGTAATATAATACACCTGGACATGAATTGCCATGGCTGACCTGGAAGTCTTTAAATAGACTCGGGACCCAGGTTGGTCTAAAGGAAAACCAGCTCAGGTGGAGATTCATTAATGACTCTGCCCTGGAGTATAAATGTGATGCTGTTCAATAAGCGATGGGGCACTTAATATCGTGTCCTGCGTGTCCTGGTGTTTGTTTACTGCAGGAACTGATGGGCGCTACTGAAAGCGCCAGTTTAGTTACTTAGTTCTGGGCCGACACCATTCAGATTGCCATCGACACGCTAAGACCAGCTTTTGCCCGCGGCTTCGCTCGCATTAATTTAGAATTTGACAATCAATTCGGGTTGCACTCTGCTTGTAATAATATAATTCAATCATGATTCCAAAGACACGTGGCGCCATCTATTATCATGAGAACGTTATTGTTGTTTTCCGTATGTCCGTTTTTGTGTACCTGACAACGTATATGCAAAATTTCAGGATGATCTGTTCAGTGGTTTAGGCGTAAAAAGGTAACAACCAAACTTACTTTCGCATTTATAATATTAGTAAGGATTTTCTCACTGACCGTGAATGTATAGTCTAAACCGCTAATTCTAACATCGCGAAATGTTGCACAAGGTTTCCTCATTTAGCACAGGTGAGCACTGAGGACGTTGTTTTGAAAAGTCATCCCTTGAAAGTGTTGAAGGGATGGAAGTTTCGTGTTGTGGGTTTGACATTTATAATTTCAAACGTGTTAAAAAACTGCTGTGTCCCTAGTTATAACCATGCCAACAAATTATGGATATGTAGGTATGCTCAATTTCAGTTGCAATATTAAATAATCCCAAGGCCCATGATAACGGCATTAATTAAATCCAAACTCTTCAACCACGTCTTTAAACACAAAATCGCTAATCAGAAATCTTTAACCAATAACATCCTTAAATACATTGTTAACCTCAACTAAAAACAATTTGCATTCACTTATAATATTAGATCAAGTTTATTATGTCCTTAAACTTTTATTGTATCAGATACATCTTACCAAATACTAACAATTTTTATTACCTATACTCATCAAACTGCTGCTAGATGAAATTGAACTCTATTTGAATGAGTATAAGAGGTTTGTGTATTTGTAGTGGGATGTCTTCGACTTATTTATTGCACATAGCGTAGATTTCCCAGACGTTATTCTAATATAATTCGTATATATCGAAATGCCGGCCGATTTTAATAGAAATCATTGACATTGTTTATGCTGAAGTACCGGCGAGCTGTGGTGTTCAAACTTGTTGTGATTATGTTAATTGGTACTTTAATTTGCTAATGTTAATTGAAGCTGCCGTTTGAGGAGATTTGTTCGGTTATCTAAGAAGCAATTTCACTACTGAAATTCGTTCTAGTATAATTTAAATCGTTTCAAGAAGGAATTAAAAACTTAATACGTTTTAGTAAAATATAATTCTTCTTCGTGACGAGTAATATTTGGAAAGAGAAGGTAAACTTAATAATAAACTTATTTTAATTGATGTATTCTCTGTAACCATGTTGAATACCGATTTAAATAACTCGCAAATACAGATTAATAGATAGAATAGATTAGTTCAGTTTTGCATCATCATAAGGTGCGGCACGTCAAAATAATGTAGTTTCTGATCTATTAATCATTAACGCGTCACGGTTACGATGACGAATCGTTAGTTATTTATAAATATGCATTTTTAAAGTACCGTAGATAAGAAAGAGACGGATATATTTTTCACCGTCACAACATAATTAGCTCAAACAATTTTCGCATGAAAACATCAGGTGCTACGCGGCCAGCTACGCGCTACGGGAGCGCTACGCCGCGTAGCACTCGGACAGTTTGAGAACCGGCGCCGTTCACCGACGCTCTCGTGTTTTATGGCGCATTATGCTATAATAATATTTTTTACTTAGCACATTTTTGTTTATACCTGCACTATGGACGTGTGAGTGAGTGAGTGTGAGTGTGCGCGGGCGCTGGCCGTTCACTTAAAAATATAAAAATGTCGTTTGCTCCTCGTACCGAACGGCGCGGAATCTAATAGCCAACAGAATTTTATGTTCTTTCGCGGTACCAGATTGTGTTACACGGTGGGCCCACAGGTTTTTTCAACCTCTTTGCTGGGAGAATTGACTTTTGTTACGAATGCGGCCGGTTTATGGTGACGCCCAATTAGCGATGGGCTCGCAATCTGTGTACCGCACGGCTTTTGTTACAAATGATTTATGTCTATGAGCGTTCGGACTTCGGAGCGGTCTCGCAATGGCAATTTAGTTTTTGAGGATTAATTATATGTTAAATATTAAATTTCGAGGTTAGAACTGTAAAGCGGCGGCTTTTGTTCGGCTCTGTTCGATCTTCTTGTTTCTGACATTAAGTGGGCTATTTGCTTGCTTGAACAGAGAATCTGTTATGCAGAACTGAGGTCGAATAGTATTAAAGTCTTTACGAGTATTCTTTCGGAGTAAACAATCATAATTCTGGGTATTAGTCGTTACTGTAAGCGTTGGCATTGATCTATTTGCGTCAATCATAGCACATGGCACTGGGAAGCGCTAATAAACTCACATTATAGCTCATGCTCGTAGATACTGACATGCATAACTGCCCGTAAACTTTCAGTGCTATAATGGTCCTCGTAATTCACTATAACAAACAAATAATCAGATATATAATATCATCTTAGGTCTGAATAATATTGTCGTAGAAATTAGTCATAAAACAAGACGTTTGAACTCATCAAAAATGAGTACTTACTCTTTAAACACCTTCGAGACAAAAATAGTCGATATGGCAAATACTACATAATTATGCTAAATTAATAGAAAACACTGAGACATCAACTACAATTTATTTCAAACAATTAATAATGACGGGAATTTATAATTTAATAGAATAAAAAAAACAAACGCTAATCATCACGCCTTCAAATTATTGGCACGTCGGTGCGTTCAAACATAACTATTATTACCCCATAAACTTACAAAACCACAACTAAATAAGCCCCATATACAACACCAAAACTTTTACCCAAAAACCCAGCCTACGCGATTTCGCTTAACCACAGAAACTTATAACAGAAACTTAACTAAAACTTTAATAACTTCATAAAATAGAAAACGTATGCGCTCTAGATAAATTACGGAGATAGGGACTGGGGACAGACGGACATACACACGTATGTATGTATGTGTTCGAGTGAGCTCATTAATTGCTGGACCACACACGATATCGGTATTGTACGATAGTAATGTAACTGTTTATCATTCACAAGTAAACTTAGTTAATGGGAATGGTTAATGAAGAATGGATCGTCGTAAAGGATTCCGTATAGATTGGGTTTTCGGTTAAGATTAGAGAAAGATTGTAAAATTAAATGTTATAGGCTTAGAAGTTAGAGGCTTCTTGAAGAATTTAAATAGGTGGGGCTGCGGGACTGTTCGAACGAGATACCGCGGCCCTGGAACACAAAGGACAAAGAAGGAACATGGATGGGTTTTAGTCAGTAAAAGTCTGACACTCGCTCCCACTCCACCCAGAGCGGGAGGAGTTATTGATGATTTCCCATCCTAAAAAATAAATAAAAAATAAATAGGTGCTCGACGTTTTATTGTCAAGAATGCAAAGATTAGAAGTGGTGTCACAAACATTTTGCTATTGCAATTAATGTAAACCTAAATAGTTTATCAAGCGAACTGAGTTAATGGCGAGGTCTCGAGTTCGAACCTAACACACGCCTCTGATTTTTCGGATTCATGTGCGTATTGTATATTAATATTTGCTTTGGTGAATTAAAACATCGTAAGGAAACCAGTATGCCTGAGAGATATTTCTCGACGGCATGTAAAGCCAAGTCGCAGGCCCGGGTGAGGTACTACCACACGATAAAGAAAGAGTAAATGGCTAGTGTCCACCACTCTTAAAAACGAAGTCACTAAAGAAATGTTGTTTAGTAGGTCTAGAATTTTGTATCGACTCTTGAGTCGGTCATGGTTCAGAGGATCAACGACCAGTTTGTTTAAAGTTGCCGTATTTAATAGATCATTGTTTTCCGTCAGGTTTCCAAAACTAACTTAGGCAGACTATTTTACAGCCAATAAAAGAACGAAAAGAGACCAACCCACATGAGTTCCTGAAATAAACTTTATTTCTTCACCCTACGAATACGCCCCAGACATAAAACAACAAATAATCTGCAAACTTTTTAAGATACCCTAAAAACTTCCCTGTTTTACAATTAATATGACATTTTCCGAATCATTAACTATTATTGTTTTAACATTAACGAACTTAAGTTTGTACCTGCGATTCCTGCGAAACTTAAACTACCGTCTTTTACTGTAACAATAAAACTCTGAAAGTTGTAGTTATTAATGTCGAATTTATGACTATTTTGTTCGAGAGTATTCTTTTTATTAAAGTTTTTAACGAGTTGGGCAGGTTAATGAGTTGGGCCTATTAAATTAGTAGTTAATGGGTACTTTGTAACAGTATGGATCGTTAATGTAGCCGTGTAAGCGTTTATGTGTTGTGGTGATGGGTTAGATATTAGAGCTAGTGTTTTTCATGTTTGTACTTTATGTACCACTGCCTACCTCTTCGGGGAAACAGGCGTGATATTATATTCTTCATTTTTGAGGGTGGAAGCATAACCGCAGTTTTTTTGTGGTGAGAGTAGAGCATCTGTTCTAGGATCATATTTTTAGTATATTATGCTATCATACGTCAGAGATTACACTATCCATTGAACATTCACAATATCCAAGAGGAAAATGGACGAATATTAGAAGGTCCGTTGATGATTTAGAGTATTCATGTCCACGTTACTCTAAAGCGCTTATAATACTACACTGATATCAAAATTGTAATTATGATTCAGGATAGTACTAAAAGACTAAAGACGATTAGGCTCCTAATTAGGCGGTCAGACTTGGTTCTGCCTTCGCGACTCGCATGTGTCCGCGCTAATTAAGATCCGATTCCCTAATTAAATTCGAGCTTTCCCACGTTTGAAAAATCAACAAGGCTAGGAAGACATTATCCTATACTATTAAATGAGCAATATTTGTACATACAGGGTATAAACAGACCCTTCACGAAGCCGTCAACCAAGCATGCTGTATATCAATCTAAGTAACTTTACGCAAAAAATATTGCTGGGAAACGACTTTTTTTTTGGGTAAAAAAATCACGTTTTATGGTAGGACTCATTGTAACGTACTCAAAACATTGTGCTGATGGATGGATTGAATAGTATGGGGATCGTGGAGGTGTTTAAAGTAAAAATCTGATATTGAAATCGTGTATTTAAAAAAAAACTTGTGAAAAAGTTGGAACTTTAACCCCCAATATCTCCGTAACTAGAAGGTTCCAGAGGTATGGTCTAGAACAAAAAATCGATCGCAATGACGGAGAAAACAAAATTAAATGCTTTGCCTTTTGCCTTTGCCTTTCGGCTTCGTTAAGGGTCTTTTTACACCCTTTATACATAATATATTTGTAATCATGTTCTCGAAAACCGCTCTAACGATTTCGATGAAAGTTGCAATATTATAGCGTTTTAAGGGGGCGAAAAATCGATATAGCTAAGTCTCATATCTGGGGAAAATTCGTTTTCTCCATATTCACCCGGTCTCCCAAGTACTGAAGGTGTATCACAGACAGTCAATATATTATACCATCGACAGTATCACTATTTGTCTCCTTGTTATACTCTAACATAACTCCTTAATTACTTCTCCATACATTAATAGTTTTTATACCCACATTTACGGGTAAACAATTTTTATTCGTCAGCCTATTATCAGATGTTAGTTGCGGCATCCACTGGTCCCATAAACAGTTCATCCCCGTTTTATAGAAGCATAATAACTGGTATAAAAGTACAATTTTATATGATTCCGATGAGATTGATGTTTATCTTGGAATAGCTAGTTTTATGGGATGGGTGAAGTGTATGGCTGGTATTTAGGTATTGTTTTATGGCGTATGGTTTCTTGTTTGCTTCGCTGTTGCTTAGGTGAGTGTTAAGTGTGATGTAATAAGAAATGGAAAAACTTTCTGTGATGTCTGTTTACCGCTTGCTTGGTGATTCAGGTGGGATATTCACGCAAAATTATCTACATATGTTTAAACACACACAATATAAAGGGTGTAACAAGACCCTTAACGAAGCGGAAAGGCACTTGTTCTCCCCGTCTTTGCGATATTTTTTTTGTTCTAGACCATACCAGGGAACCTTCTAGTTAGGTACGGAGGTATTGGGGGTCAAAGTTCCAACTTTTTCACAAGTTTTTTTTTAAATACATGTTTTTGATGTATGATTTTTACTTTAAACGCTTTCACGACCCCCGTACTATTCAATCCATCCATCAGCACAATGTTTTAAGTGTGTTACATTGAGTCCTAACGTAAAACGTGATTTTTCACCCCAAAAAAACAAACATTTCCCAGCAAACATTTTTGCGTAGAGTTATTTAGTTTGATGTACAGAATGCTTGGTAACCGGCTTCGTGAAGGGTCTATTTACACCCTGTGTAGTGACATTTGAACATAAGTGGAAATAAGGTCCTGTTCTAAAATAGGCATCCTAGTGACGGACAGTGGCGGTACTTTCATGCGAGCCTTAAACCTTGACTTGCCCTTGTAACCTACTACTCTTTATGGTGTTGGGGTTTCCGAACAGTCTGCTTGTCTTATGGGCTTGCCGTATTGTTGGCAGTTGGTTGACAGACATATGATATTGCTTTATATGACATTTTCAATGACTTTATTTGCAAAGGGATTAGTAAGTATTTGAAATTAGTATGTTGATAATAAAAATAATTTAAATGCGCGACTTCTCGAACACTTCCTTCCTAGAGACTGCAAAGTGGTTTACCAAGAACACAATACTGTTACAAGAAACTTAACATATTTTATCGTAACTAAATTCATAGATCACTATCCAATACACAAAACATAATACTTCTCGTAATCTAACATTCTCAGAACTCGTTCTTCTAAATAATTACACGAACACTAACATCTTTAACATTTACCTGCTTATTCTAGATAAATCTATGGAATTCTACCAAACGTATAATACCTAACATTATTTTATTATTTCGGACAAACACCGCCGTGATTTACATTAATTACTTTACTTGTCATTAAAACTCGTTCTCAAGATAATAATACGGGTATGAAGTTTCATGTTTAAGTGTGTGCTCTTCAAGTTTTAATGATATAGGTACTTTATATTGTATGTCAGCGTGATTTATGTGATTTTTTTATTAAGCTGATGACCAAACTAGATTTCGGAAAGATTTTCTATCGAATCAGACTTTTTAGCTATGATTTATGAGTGCTCTAACGTACAGAGGCGAACTTAATGTCATACGCATTTTCTACCAGTCAACCTATGGTAAAGGTGCAATGCTGGAAATGGTATTTTTGTGACATTTAATTAATGTAATTATTTCCGTCACAATGGTTTCATATTAGTAGACGTGTAGGGAATTACAACCAGCGTAACTTTTCAATCACCAGATTCCTTTTCTGTGAAGTTTTTTAAACTTTATCTCCGCGGTGAACGACCTATCAAAAATCTGATGATGCTGATTAAACAACTTTACATTAATTACCCAGAAGATTATTTTTTGCTTCTCAATTAACATTAAGCACTTTACCTTATCTAATGAATTCTATGTTACACATTATTTACATGAATATTTAAATATAGAGAAGTCATTATTTAGTCGCAAAACACACACATAACTAACTTTCTGCCTACATGAATGAAGATTATCTCAACAACGTAGTCATACATAAATAACATCACGCCTGTGATCCACGACGAGTTAGGTAGAGACGTATTTACCTAATACACTCCCATTTCGCCAGTTATTTTTAAGTCCCATGTAATAAGGGGCGAGCGTATTGCCTTCAATAGAGCACAGATCCAGACTCCGTGGCCGCCACTGAGAAATTCCTAATGGAAACATCCGATAACTTTACCAGACCCGGTAATCGAATCGTAGATTAGATATAAGTCATAAATGCTATCCTGAAATATTACGATACGATACGATTTGTGAGTATTCAAAAGCGTTGGTTATTTTCTAAAACTGAGCCTAAAATCCTTATAGCATGTACTCAATAGCCAATGGCAATAACAGCCAATTTGTTTGGCTGTTATTGCCATTCTCTATCTCATCACCATCTCATCTACCTACCTACATATGTTTGTATGTATGTCGGCTGGTTGTGGGACATCTCGTTATTTCTGTTTTATTGTATGAATACGTAATGACCAAGTTGCGACACACCAATTGCTGATCTTAGCGCTTTACTACGGTAAAATTTGCATAGATTAAGATTTTTTTGGATAGTTTGTTATGATAAGAATTTAGTCGGCATTTTTTGTGTGAGTTGAGTAAAGAAGTGATTAAAGTGTTATTGCCGATATATTTTTGTTTAATTATTTGGAGATAAGAGTAAATGTTACTTGATTTAATAAGAATAATTAAAACTAAGGTATTTAATCTAAGCTTTTTATCTATCTTCAGCGCGTTTTTTCGTGTGCTAATTTTTCAAGTATACAGCAGGGTTTTTTTCATAATAAACCATAGAGGGTAATGTGTTTACCTATCAAAAGCTACTCACGCGCACACAACAGTAACAATGAATTTATAAAAGAAAAGTCAAAAGTCTGTTTATCTCATTAATCGTATCCTATTAAACAACTCAACCTCTCAGAGGCTTTCAAAAACTATACACAAATTAATGAACTCAATACCGCTCTATCTGTTCACATTGTCCAATCTTTATCGCCACTAGAATTGAAATTGATAAGTAGGTAGGTAGGTAGGTATGTGGCATATGCTTGTTTACGAGTATCCCGTATCTTTATTATTTAAATCTTCTAAAACCGGTCGCACTTAACTGATTGCGTTGGTGTAAACACGTTACTAATGTTCAGTTTTTTTTTTTAACAAGTATGAATATTTTTTCTTTCTAATTAATTTAATGTTTGTGTTCTTTGTAATTATAATATGTGTTGGTGTGTTTAGTTTTTAGTTCATTTGTCTAAAAAAATGGAAGATACTTACAAGACTGTTAGGATCAGTAAAAACATATCTTTGTACGTGTTAGTAAGATTAATTAGACAATAAAAAGTCATAAAAATATACCGCCACAAAAATGCAAGGTAGCGCAAATCTGGATGGGTCTAGTGGAGTCTCACCCAGTCTCCTTTTTAAAGACGTTGGTCCATGTAGCAACATAATAGTGCGTGGATTAAAATCACTAATTTCGTAAATCAGTTAATCTCTTATTAGGTTTTCCCGAAAAAGACCTTGAAATCGATTCACGCAATAGTGTTTATTTGGGTGCTACGACACCGTTAGCTGAGCCAATACAATTTGTCTTTTCGAGAGCTAAACTCGTATATTTTAGACCAAAAATAAGAAAACGATCAATCCTCAATACAAACAGATAATAACCATTTTTACCACATACAATAAAGAATGGCCTCTAATCGGAAACAGGAAACGAGCATTAGCAAGCAGGTTACAGTACCAGCCTTTCACTGCGTAATAATTGTAATTTATTGTGATTGGCCAGTGTTTTGTTTCTCACGGTAATCGATACTTATAATTAAGAAGTGTGATGGAATATCGATCCTTAATCAACGCAATTTGTGGCGATTTCTTTGAGATGCACAACTTACATTCAAAATCAACGTATCAGAAAAAGGCTAGGCAGATGATGAACGTGCTCACAGCTGGCATAGACTTCTTCTAAGAGGGGGCAGTGCGGGCTGGTCGTTTTCAAGTGGGCTTGAGCAGTATTAATTGAGTTTTCCGTTAACTTAGGTTAGACTTGCAACGTATTGAGGGAACACCATTGATTTATTTATCCAATCGAGTTTATTAAACCAATTATGGAACAAATAGCCTTGCAATATTGAGATGATATGTTAATATTAATGTAATGACAAATTAAGATTAATATGATGACAGTTTTTGATTAATATATTGACGGACAAGAAAATACTAAATCAAATATTACCTTGATGAAAGCTAAGCGTTCAATCATTCACAGAGAATGTATCTCAAAGCACATACAAGTATGAAAAATTAGACGCGCGTCCTACTCAGACATAATTTAGACCTCTTAAATACTCTAACTTGATATATTACATGACTAAACTTTACGATTTGTGTCTGAGATCAGTTTCAATAACATCCGATGCCCTCAAGCTATCTTTTAGCAACATATAATTGCAGTTTTACGAATAATCGAAGCGCATTAGGCGACTATTAATGCGAAGATTGGCGCATACCATTACGTGGGCGAACCGAATAGCTTCTTAAAAGAAATTGCTTATAAATGTGAGTTATTAAGTAATAAAAAAGGTAATATGTCTGGGGTATTGATGATACATTTGGTGTGGTACGAACAGGTACATCCATACCTACCGTTGATTGGGGACACGCTTGAATAATTAGAAAACGGTATTGTTGGTGAATATTTTAATCTGCTTTTTCATTAAGATATTCCTCTATTCATTGATTAAAATGTTTCTTTTATTATAATTTTCTCAAATATTCGGAGGTATTAACCTCTGACTTAACCGCGCGAATTTACGTAACGCGCGTCTACGCCGCGCGCCGGCTCGTAGACGCGCCTACAAGACACAGGCGTTTTGTGCCCCAACCTTTACAAGTGTACAGGTAGGTACAATTATAATTTGTACATCGTAAATGCGCTAATGACTCTTCCTCATTTTGACACAACGTTAATTAAAAACAAGCTCAATAAACGTCACTAAGTGATTTTTATTGCCCACCATAATGAATCTGACATCCCATAGTGTATAATAAATTATATATTGCTATATAATTTCAAATGTTTTAAGTTTGAAGTGAAGAAACTAGGTATACATTAGGTAATGGGTGAACTATACTATATTATGTCGCCATTGGTTTGGTAACATCTAATTATGAAATATGGTCGTTATTTTTTAAATGTAAATCGAAAGTGCCATCTGCGGCGAATGTGGCATCAAATGATGTATATTGGCGTTGTGTGCTTTAATCATAGAGGGACTTTTATTGCCTCATTTTATACCTACTTAATAATATTAACTATTCATAGTAGGTAGTAACGTCGATTGAATAGTTTGTCTTTTCGTTGCTTTTGCATTTGTTCAATTGTAGTTCGTGATATTTGAATGCATAAATTTGTCAGTAAAAAAAAACTGTGGAAAACTGTTAATGCTTTTTAAAGCGATGTTTTGATGCGCAGAAAATGTGACTGCTCCTAGTGCTCGTAAATTATCTATCTTCTATATATATAAAAGGAGAACTGACTGACTGACATATCAACGTACAGCCGAAACTACTGGGGCTAGGAATGTGAAATTTTATACACGGCTTCCTATTATAATGTAGGGGAGCATTAAGAAGGGGTTTTTGGAAATTTAACCTTTAAGGGGGTGAAAAGGAGGAATTTTGTTTGTATGGAAAATCTTATTACTTGTGTTAATAAACATGAAACTTGGCACGAACATCTATCTAAGTAAATTATGAAGTTTGGCATTTTTTGTTTTTCCAAATTACCTCCTGAGAGGGTTTGAGGGGGTGTGAAAATTTGTATAGAAGAATTTAGATACATGCAACGACATCTATTGGGCCAGAATGGTACTAATGGTGGTAATGGTAGTACGTAACCCACGCGGACGAAGTCGCGGGCAAAGTGCTAGTCTATAATATATACTTACCAATTCAGTTATGGAAACTTCAGACAATCGAAAACAAGTTTTCGTTAATTTTTAACCGACGAAAAAAATGAGGAGGTTCTCAATTCAACACGTACATTTAAGTTCATTCATAACTAGAACGATCTGTCGCGAAAAAAGGTGCTCGTCGCATACATATGTCACTCATTTGCTCGGAAAACCGGAAGGCGCACACTGTCGGCGCGACCACGCATTCGACTTCGTTGAACCAAGCGAGTTCTTTTGACAGTCGCTTTGGTTTGAACGCGAGCTTAGGCTGATAAACCACAAAAAAATTGAAAGACACTTAAATATATAATTACGGAAACGGTATTAATTTTAGTATCTCAGGTGTATAATGTAATATGTATGAGACGTACTTATAATATTAATGGGATTACGTAAATCGAGTGTTAACGTCATTACTGTGAGAAGTAGCTGAACTTTTGACTTGCCTATGTGTTAGTTACTTATATTGTGGGTTATGTTTCCGAGAATTCGGGTGATTATTAGACTTATTTGAATAATTATCAAATTCTAATGATTGAGATATTTACCACGTTTACTATTTGTTTTGAGTTCTCGATATTTCGACGCTGCGCTGTGGCATGCATCATGATCACGGATAAACTGAAGTTATTGCAGATGAGTGTTTATGAGTAGACAAATCGATGTACCGTCTTCCTTGTACGTTTTACGCGCTTGGTACCAACATGGTAAATATACCGTTTTCAGTGTTAATCAATATCAAATCAAATAGGTAATTATTTATTTCGAACAACAAGCTCCATATGGATTAGTGAGTAAGTACTTAAGAAGTATGTTAGTGGCAAGAAATATGGTGATACAGTCATTCATTAAAATGAAAATTCATTCTTCAAATAATAATAATGAATCAATTAATGAAAACTGTAGCTGACAGGTGGGACAGTCCTATACTGGGGCATTGGATGCGCCTACATGCCACTGTGGCGCATAATTAATAATTGCATTGTTTTAGTTCTTCGGGTAGATATAAGTACTAACACTAGTTTTTAAGTTGTGTGTTGTAATAACCAAATGGACTTAGTCTGAATAAAAAAAGCATTTATTAATTAATAATTCCATCATTTCATCAATTTTATGCTATTCGTTTTAGTCAGCACCCTAATGTGATGACTTAGGGCTAGGCAGTCGTCCGCAATCACCGCCACAATGCCATTGCTGCTAATGATAGTGTGGTTTTAATGATAGTGTCAGTGACCATGTCAATTTAAAAATCTCATTAACAGTTTTGAAATGATATCTTTGTCTCAAACTGATTAACAGACTGCTTGTTTATTTGAACTTTTCATGAATGGTGGCATGAAAACGTTCGGGCAACTATTTTCAGAAAGTACTTAACCGTTACTCTTTGAGTTGGCAGATCTAGGCTCAGTTCTTCAGCATGGCTCCATAACTCTCGTTTACTGCAAAAAGAAATAACTTTAGATTAGCTCTCCACAAGGCATTTTTGGTGTTCTCCAAAGTTAAACTGGATTAAACCAAAATGCACCGGAAAAGATATATCCAACAATAGAATCTTTAACTAAATCGGAGCAATAATTTCATCACATTCTCACACAATCTAAGCTCACTATAAACTTTTACGACATTACCGTTAGACACCCAAATGTTCAAAACTGTCTCAAATGTAAAACACCGAAGAAAGCTCATAGCACACTTATAAGCACTGCACCGGAGCGGTATCACCTCAGCTTATTTTTACTAGCTGGTCCCGTTCAGAGGTGATGCAGGATGCAGTATCGGGGCTTATAAGTGTGCATGGCAGTTAGGAGTTTTATAGAAAGAGTCCCGAACGGCTCGAGTTGAGGAGATGCTGATCTCATGCAGTGCCTAAGAATCTATAATATCTATAATACTTCCATTGCTGGGACTCCGGCCTTCTCTTTCTGGGAACGGACCGTAATAAGCGAATTTTTACTGCTTCGTTGATCTAGTGATCACAAGCGCTATTGTAGAGTGTCAAACCCAAGGCACGCACCTCTGATTTTTCGGATTCATGTGCGTATAGTATAATTATCACTTGCTTTTCGGTGAAGGAAAACATCGTGAGGAAACCAGCATGCCTGAGAGATATTTCTTGACGGCATGTAAAGCCAAGTCAGAGGCCCATGGGCGGCATAAAAACTCTGACACCAGGTTACGAACTAACCACACGATAAAGAAAAGAAAGATTGTAGAGTCCTGGGTTCGATTCCCGTTTGAGTAACTTGTTATTGGGCTTTTCTACCAGGAAGTTGTCAGTTACAACCTGCAGTCTGGATTTGTGCTCGGTTGATGGCAATAGGTTCTCCCAATATTAAATAGGCGAAGTATGGGTGTACCTGGATATTATAGGGCCTTCCTAACCCTTCGCGGATTACGGGCGTGATTTTATGTTATAACTTACGAATTTTATAACTGTGCGTTTACCTTTAACACGATCTAAGTGACGTCATCAGTCATCATTGTGTAACAAAACATATATTGTGGGACAATTGGAGCGGTCGTGGGTAGAGCGATTATCTGAATACTAATGTACGAAGATATTACTAATATGTAGTTATAAATGGAGATCGGTATGAGTGGAATATTTTATGATAGTTTAGTCTTTTGAAGCAAATTGAAATGTATAAAAAACGAGGTCATAAGAAGGTATATACCGCTACTTACTAAAGTGACAGACTTTACTAATATAAGTCTCTTTTATTCCCTTTTGTTTTTCTTTTAGTGCCTTGGTACCTAAAATTTGGCGTCGCTTTAGGATCGCTATTCAGCTCTGTTCTTCTTCTTCTGTACTCTGTAACTGAATCTTAACCAGGTTTGAAGGTAACGATAACCTTAATACACAAGGAAAGCTAAATAAAACCTTGCAACCCATATACAAAAACCCAAACCGCGAAACTAATATTATACATCCACCTGCAATAATTTGTATTTGTTAAAAGATTAATTTACCCTTTGCATAAGTATTTCTTTTTGCAAAATCATGACAGCATCAGTAAATAAGACAACTGCAATTCAGTTTCATTGTCACTGAAATATTACAAGAGGAGCTCGTGGCTAAATAATTACAGCCGCTTGGGTCGATCTTTAGGTTAAGCCGTGCTTGCCTAGGTTGGTCTGTGGATGTGTGACCACCCATTACATACCGAGTTTCCTCCGTGCCTTGGAAAGCACGATAAGCCGTTGGTCCCGCGAGTCATTTATAGATCTTTGACAGTCGTTAGGTAGTCAGTGGCCCAAAAAGTCTGACAACCAGTCTTACCAAGGGGTATCGTATTACCCAGTACTAACTGGGTTGTGGAGGTCAGATAGGCAGTCGCTCCATGTAAAATACTGGTATTCAGCTGCATCCGGTTAGACTGGAAGCCGACGCCAACATAGTTGGGAAAAGGCTAGGCAGATGATGTCACTGAAATATTACTATTCAGAAGTAGAGTTGCATGTCTCTGAGACAGTATAAATCAATTGGACAGAGCAATCATTTTCTTTAAAGAAAACCCGTTACACGAATATTGCTTTTCTGTGTCTTACCGTCAAATTGCGTCACTGCATTAAATTCACTGGACATCTCAGTATTTACGACTGTTATCCGGATATAAGCGGTTGTAACCGGAGCAAACCGGTTTCGATTACAATTAATATCGTCGCCGACTTAACATTTGTTGTGCATTGCTTGAGGCTCGCTTTAATTTATAGTGCTGTAATGAGATTTTGGTCGGGAACATTTTTTGGCTGTCAGGGTTCGATCGACTATATCGTAGAAAAGTATAAGTGTGGAAGTGTTCGGTATTGAGCATTTAACGGTTTGCACACAGTGATTTATTATGAAACTAGGTGTTGCTCGTGACCTTCGCCTGCGTGAAATTATAGTAAAAATATTAAAACCCTATTGAAATCGTATTTCTTTAAAATAAGGGTTTTAATTTAATTGTACGGAATCCGTATCCTTTTTCTAAAATAAAAGTAGCCTAAGTTACAAGTAAGTGCTTATAACATTAGCCCAGCCGTTTCGGAGATTAGCCGGAAAAAAGAGACGGACAAAAATTAAAAAAAATGTTTTTGAAAGTACCGTAAGTACCTACGAGTATATGCTTTCATATGCATTCAGCAAAAAGCTGTTACTTTGACACTTCACCATATTTTTAAAAGAATAGTTTTACTATATAATAATAGATTTTTTGAACAAGTGATAGTAGGTAAGGTTGTGGCCAGCTTTTTAAACTTTTTTTTTTAGTTAGCTTCAGCCTGAATGATTGAAAAGCTCCCCCTAAGCAGTAGGGTATGACTGGAGAGTAAACAAAATCAGTACATATTCTCTTTACTTTATTTGGTATAAAAAGTTTTATTTTTAGTTTCACATAAAATAAAAACCCACGGTGACTTGATTAAATATAAATAAATTGTATTTCAAATGCGAGACAATATATCTCGGCGACCTTTCACCAAACTTTCCTATTTCAAGTCTTGTACAGGCCTCCATAACACGACCATAAACTAAATAGTAAAATATTGAAACCAATGTAGTCTGACCTTTATGTCACATTTTATTGAGCGATTTTCTACCTTATTGCTGAGATGTAAAGAGTCAGTTAATAAATGATACAGTAACATTGGTTGATCTATAAATTAATCACCCTGTTGTTGGTGATTTATTGTTTTTTAACACTTCAATAGCTGCCGATGTCCACTTGGACGCATTTTTCAGAGTAGTGATCTGACAGCGATGATCCGCACACTAATTTACTTAGACACCTCCTTTTCGATATCAAACACCTTGTTCTTTAAGTGTTAAAATTGAATTTTGACTAACAAATGGTTTGTGATCGGTAAAGTTAAGTTGGTATCAAGTAAGTAGTGTTGTTACCTAACTGTCACTTGATTTTCTTGAATATTCAACAGGTTCACTCTAAATTCGATCGGTCGGTGTTTTATGCTATAAAATATAAAAATGGGTGCAATACATCACTGTAATTAACGGACTAAACTGCCTTTCTATCTAATTAGCGCCTAATTAACAACTATACGATCCTGTAAATAACTGTTTAGTTAATCATTTAACATTTATTATAACACATGTTTTGGTGTTAATTTTGACTATAAATAACTAATAGTTATTTTTTGATGTTTTGATTTACTTACCTATTTAACTTTTGACATGTTATATTTGTGCTATTTTAGGGCACCTTTTTCGTAACCCAGCTATTTTTATTTGTATGGACGGACAATCCAACGGGTGTCTGGATCTTACAGTCCTTGTGAAAAATTACAGTCAAACAAATGAACGGAAAATTTATGGTGAAATATGGGAAATGAAAATTGCATTATTCAGTTTTTTTTTCGTCAAAATCGAAGTTAAACAGTTTATTTTGATGTGGCCTTTAAAAAACACATTTAAACGTCAACATTATCATCGATTTGATTCGTATTTCACGAAAGTAGATCAAATCTGGTCCTTAGATTAGACGTTCACCAGAAAAACGAAACCTTTCTAACTTCCCGTAATAAGGTAATTTATCTTATTAAGTTATGCATGAAGGGGCCGTACATTTCGCTCAACCCGTAAAACGACCGCCTCGGGCAAAATCAATAAAGCCCAAATGTCTATTAATAAATTAAAAATTCTTACTAATTGCGTAAATCAGTAGGTATGGTAATGATTCCGGTTCAATAAGGTACTTTCGAATTTGATGATATTATGTACGTTTTTCATTTATATGCTGATTCGTGGAACATGGCGGAAACACTTGGCTGTTACGGGGACGTACTGGTGGAACGACATGTCGCGATGAAATGATACGGGAGACTGTTGCGACATGGCGCGCTGTGGAGCTATGATTCTAAAAACGCTAGCATTCTAAAAACATTAGCTATCATTCACAGTCCGACATCACCCACTTAGGCAATCTCCACGATCCTGTTCCTACTTCCTCCAGGCCTTACCTGCTATGGCAACAATGTCGTCTGTCCATATCGCTACCGGACGACCTACACTTCTTTTCCCATTTCTTCGATGCCACTCGGTCACAGCACTAGCTATCTACGAAACATAAAGGGTGTAAAAAGACCCTTAACGAAGCCGAAAAGCACTTATTTTCCCCGTCATTGCGACCATTTTTTGTTCTAGACCATACCGGGGACCTTCTAGTTACGGAGATATTGGGGGTCAAAGTTCCAACTTTTTCACAAGTTTTTTTTTTTTTTTTTTAAATTACAAGGTTTTAATGTTGTAACTTTACTTTAAACACCTCCACGACCCCCGTACTATTCAACCCATCCATCAGCACAATTTTTTGAGTGCGTTACTTTGAGTATTGCCGTAAAACGTGATTTATCACCCCAAAAAATCGTTTCCCAGCAAAAAATTTTGCGTAAGGTTACTTAGTTTCGCGGGCCTGTGGACGGTGAGTAATGGGTTAGCTCACCGTCCGTCCGTCTTATGACGACAGGCCGTGTCGACGGCGCGTTCGTGTTCCACGCGCGCCTCAAAGAGATGTCAGCAACCAAGAAGGGGCCCGCAAGGGCCGATGCCTGCCGGGGCTGCGGGACTGTTCGAAAGAGATACCGTGGCCCTGGAACACAAAGGGCAATGAAGGAACATGGATGGGTTTTAGTCAGTAAGAGTCTGACACTCCCTCCCACTCCACCCAGAGCGGGAGAAGTCATTTGATGATTTCCCATCCGTAAAAAAAAAAAAAAAAAAAAGGTTACTTAGTTTGATGTACAGAATGCTTGGTTGAAGGCTTCGTGAAGGGTCTGTTTACACCTTGTATATGCTAACTATTCATAACTGTACGAGCTTTACAAAAATGACTAATTCTGAGTTGAAATTAACTCATAAGAACAGAATCTCAGATATCATTCACCACACTCGGTAATGTCTCTAATTTCTTGTATTCTGTTTCTTGCAATTGATTCCCCTCAACAAAGTAAGGAAAGCGCAGTCGACAATCGTATTCCGGTAAAAGTGACTGGCTGTGTCGCTTGCAGAGTAAAAAGGTATTTCCTGACGCCATAAAAGGTAAATAAAAATGTTAGGGCAAATTGAATTCGGAACGTGTTTCGATCTTCCGTTACGGATGAGTTCCTTTTGCGAGTTTTTGTATAGGAATGATGTGAAGTGGAAGTTTCCATTTTGGTTTTCTTTTTTACTTAAAAAAACAGTATCAACAATGAGAGTTTCTTAAGAAAAATATATCCAAGACATAAAAGCTTAATGATTTTTTTGTTATAACTTGGTTCATCTTTCAAGGTCTTAACATAATGTGATAATTGGACTATCTGCTATATTTTTTCGTTTATCATACTCTTGTTTTATTCCTAAATTCTTCTCGTCTAAAGAAAGAAAGAAAATTCCTAAATTAATTTATGTTGGAAATATATTGCACAAGCCATATTTATGCTTAAAATTATTGCTATTTGCTCTTTATTTCGCCAACAACAAAAATAAATACAGCGTGCAGCGTCTACGCTCGCGATTACCGACTGCCCGTATGTTTCCACACATTATTGTGGTTTATTGGCATCGTGTTGCCATAATATATTCCGATTGCAGATTAAATGATTTTAATTAAGCAACACAGATAGATTTATATTATTTAAATGCTTCTATTTCTTTTAAACGCTATATAACTGTATTTTACCCTATGATTCAGTTGAATCGGTCATGGGGCCGTACGTGGCTATAACATGCATAAATATTTGCTAATTTATTTTCTAAAGTAGTGGAACGAGCCTCATTTTGACGCGTTTTAAATAAATTGCCTGCATATTTATTTATTTAAAAGTTTCGTTAAAATAACTGGTAGATTTTTGATACAGCCAATGTAATGTTCGGGTTATGATAATTTTTGGTGATTTTTAACTTAAATTGTTGTTTAGTAGATATGATTGATGAGTTTATGGCAGTAGCGTTTTCATTAGGATCATTTGCCATAAATAATGGTATTATAATTATGGCGGAGGTGGGCGAGAGATTTGTCTATGATGATTTGAGGTGTGTAAAAGGAAATTGGCTCTTAGAAAAGTTAATTTATGGAGATGATAGGTAACAACAATAGATCAAACCTTTGTGTCGGAACTCATCAAGTTAAATCCATATTTTTTATTTCGAGTAAATCAATAAAACGTCTATAAATCGGTCGATGATATTTATCAGATTTCTCTTGATCGATATCTAGGAGATAGTTCTTTTGAACCCTTTTTGCACCCAAATTAATTGAATCAATCCACTCAGCCTAACGTTGACCTCTTCTAGGCATGGCCTGTCACAAGCTGCCCCATAATACCCTGTTCGATCTGCTACATCCGCATGGATAGATACCTCGAAATTTCGTTGTTTTGCGAATGTTTATTCAGTTTTAATAGACCAAACTTGAAGAAGTCCCTCGATCACCAGCCAGTGCCTGTCTCCTTAATTACTTTAATTAATATCTGCCTGACCAGTGACAAAGTGACGTAGCTTTAGAATATCAGTAGGTAGGTAGATGATATTTTTTGTGACAGACAGATGGACGACATTGCGCCGCGCATGTGCACAAATGTTCCGCACATGCAGTTTGTATGTTCGTCCTTACATAGTGTAGCGTTTTGGAGATCCGTGAATAAAAGAAAAAGATTATGATATCGTCTATGAATAATAAGTACCTAACGATTTTCTTCTGTTATCGAGAAAGTTCGATATTTTGATTGCATGAAAGAAGATAGAGTAAGTTTATGGACAGGAAAGTAACTGGAATAGTTATAAAGGATTCCTGATTTTTAGCAGTGAATAGCAAGTAAATAAACCAAAATTACTGAGTTTTTTAAAACAATTCAGTTACCCATATACCTACATAAACTTCAGGGGCAACTTCAATTTCAGGGGATTAGGAATCGTGGACTTTATTCTATCTGTTCTACTTGCCCGTAAATAATAGTCAGAATGATTAGCACTTAGGTACGTCCTTCAGAACTAACGGCAATAAAATAATTCCATGTAAATTACCTCCAATTTATCTTGAAGGCTTTGCCAATTTATCTTTACCTGGAAAAAATGCACTAAGATTATTGAGATGACTAAAATTAAGTAAACCCAGAAAATAAGTTATGAATTCGCTGTGACCTACAACTTTGATCCTTTGACCTCCATATGTAGCCTTAGTTGTGTGTTAATCAGCATGTGACGTCATCACATACTGCGTTTATTGCGTTACCTACGTGCTCTAAGACTCCGATATTCTGCCTAAAAATCCGACGCTCTTCTGAAGAGCAGCACGAAGTTCTATCTGACAGTCAGTTAAAACAATTTCATTTGGCAATCTCAAGCCTGCAATACACAATGCATAACGCGTTCCAGAACTAAAGTAACTTATTATCTGCCCAGCCTTTTCTCAACTTTGTTGCCTGTGTTGGGGTCGGGTTCTGGTCTATCCAGATGTAGCGTCTGCATCTGACTTCCGCAATCCAGTTACAGAGTAACACGATGTCCCTTTGAAAGACTGATTGTCAGGCTTCTGAATATCCGCACCCACTGACCAAGATCTACACCGGACAGCCGGGAAGGACATAACCCCTTTTTTTTTTTGGATGGGAAATCATCAAATAACCCCCCCCCCTCCCCCGCTCTGGGTGGAGTGGGAGGGAGTGTCAGACTCTTACTGACTAAAACCCATCCATGTTCCTTCATTGCCCTTTGTGTTCCAGGGCTCGGTATCTCTTTCGAACAGTCCCGCAGCCCAGAACTTAACCCCTCACAACTAAAGTTAAAAACAAAATGTTAAAACAACACTATACGGATCCCTCTATTTCAAAGAGCGTGCCATACTCAGCGTCTTAATTTTTTGCGTCAGTCTTAAGCATCCTTTTTTTGTGAAATTGTTGGAAGTGCGGAGCGTGCCATATGTCGGGTCACGTTACAGGCGCACCGCGACCCGGCCCGACCCACCCGTGGTGCGATGTGAAGTGTCACGCCGGAATTGTTACTGTTTCTTTTGGTTATAGGGGAGGCCAAGATTGAAGTAACTGTAGAGAAATATATTAATCCTTTTCTTTACATTATTTACATTCTCAATTAACAAAAATGATATATTCATATATCATTTAAAAATATAAAAAAATAGTGGCCCATCGGCATCGGGAACAGGGTCCGAGCTACCGGTGGTCAGGGCTCTTGGTAGAGGAACCTCCTAACGATACGCGCCGTGACTTGTAAGTACTGTTTTCTGAATCAAGCCCTTAATCCAGCTGCCAAGCGAGAGCCCCCTCAGATGTTGGTCGAGGCTATTGGCTATTAAGCCATTGGCCGACACGACTATCGGCACAATGACTGCTGTACTAGAAAAAAGAGAAATTATTATTATCTGGTCCTGGCATATAGGAAAAGTGTTTGGTCTTTTGACCTGCATCGCAGCTAATCTCACAATATTAAAACCCTTAGTAAGGTTCGCTTCCTGCATTCCTGGCCGATATACATTTAGAAATAGTAATATTTAGAAGATGCCTCGATGTTTTTTTTAACATCAGCCTTACACATGTTGACTGATATTTAATAATTCTCACGATGTTTTCCTTCACCGATATCAGTGTCGGTCATTTAATAACAAAGTAATCAAAACAATGACGTACTTATGTCTTGAATTATGTTTCCTCGATACCAAAAATAATGTAACCTTTACCAGATGTAATAACTGACGATAATTGTTGCAAAAAACCTAGATATAATTGTACCCCGAATAATCTTGAACTTTAACATGATAGTCATGTCGTAAACATACTTTTTGTTTTACCATACCTATGTTTTAATGATACAAGTATGTGTTCAAGTATTTTAGGTGCGGTTAGCTTCATTTGATGATTTTTGTATAAGCTATTTCATAAATTGTTATGCGAGGTTATCGATGATCATAAAAATATTTCCTGTTAAATGCTGTTGGAGTTAGGTATATTTAATAATTGCAATTAGGCTCGGTTATGTGGGCATAAAGCACGACTTGTTACATACTACGAGTTAGGAGTTGCTACTGAAAACTGGCTTACCCAATGATATTATACAAACATGAGGCAGATATGTTACTAGCGTGTTGCGAGGACTTGCAGTCGTCCCAATTGGGACATCTTGTCTTTATTCCGCTTCAAACAGGGCAAACTAGGCACTGAAGGTGGCAAGATATGTTACGTTCATAGTTACCGACGATGTTTAAAATCTGGTTGCGCTGGTATATACGTATATACCAGCGCAACCAGATTTTAAACATCGTCGGTAACTATGAACGTAACAAAACTTGTGTATAATATCATTGGGCTTTCCTGAAACCCTGATAATTAAAATTAAGGGCGGTAGCAGTAGGGGTTCTTTAACTCAGCTCAGTTAAAAACATTTAAGGGAAATGTCAGTGGAAGAAAAATACGCATAAATATAAGTTTATTGCTAATAGTAAAAACAACAACAAAAACATATTAATATACACGTATCAGTCGCAGTGGAAGTGCGCTGGGCCCATAACCTGTTAATTTAAATAAAGATAACTGAGAAATACTTTATTAAAATGAATTAAAATACACTCATGGAGCACGTCACAGAGCAGAGAGCTATCATTTCTATCAAAAACAATTGGTCAAGTTGGAAAGGCTCCAAATTTAAATTATATTTAACAATATAAGTAACCATATACATAATTTACATAAAACAAATCTATATTGTCTATACGCCATTAGAATTCGGCGCTGGTAATCACAATAACAGCAGTCGGCTATCATTCGTACAGATTGTAAAATTTTACAATCCTCGCCCGCTGTAATTGTTCAGCTTTATACCCAGAAAGCTTATTGGAACCACTTTTTATTTAAATGTTTGGTATACGCTCTGTATAATACTTGGTGTTTTATAGGGAGTGTTAGAAGTCCGCTGTTATTTTGGTCCTAGCGTACGAGCTGGGTTGTGGAGGTCAGATAGGCAGTCTCTCCATGTAAAATACTGGTATAGCTGCTTCCGGTTAGACTGGAAGCCGACCCCACATAATATATTTGGGAAAAGGCTAGGCAGATGATTATGGTACGGGCTGTTTTATTGCGTGTCTGTCATATACACCGTGACTTTTAGTCGTCTTACAACGGCAGCCCACTATCCAATGACTAATAAACATTTTTTTTTTTAAATAGGTATTTATGTGATTTTAAATATTTAAAAATAAAAATGTTATACAGTATTATGACGCATGACGTAGTTAAAACACCCTGTTGCGAGCGATAATCTACTCAAATCGAGCGCTGGGTAGGTATGTTCTCCCGTTTGACACGTAAACATCATTAACAGGATGTTTCATATTTTTTTCTAATGTTTATTTATTTTTCTTTGTACCTATTACGGTAGGTAAAAAAAAAAATCGCGCCTATAACTATTTTGTGTCGGGCACATTGAGTGGACCACCCTTGTAAGACGACTAAAAAGTCACGGTGTATATCATTATTTGCATAGACATAATTTTCATTACTTAAATCAAGATCGTCATCATAGGCAGCCTTGTTGGAGGTCTACTAATGTAGACCTCCTCCCTTGTCACGCTTCCCTGGTCAGTGCAAGTCTCATTCATAACGGTATGTGCGATATGTGGTTTTTATTCTAGACTAGCTTCTGCCCGCAACTTCGTACGCGGATCCTGTTGCTTATGCCAGCGATAACGGGGTCGTCAAAATCGAAGATCTGAAACGTCTGATGTCGAATTCTAAGAGCCCGGGGACGGGAAAACAACGGGATGCGCGAGACGATTCGAGACGTTCCATATCTTTCATTTTTGTAAGTCAGAAGTCGATGCGTAGATACGCTTGGAACTCAAGAGCAATTCTCTATCCGTGAACGTCTCCGACTCGCGAGACAATGCGTGACGCTCACGATCAGCGGTCAGTCGCGCATCACGTTCCCCACTTGTCTCTAGAGACCTAGAAGTCGACGCGTAGATACGCTTGGAACTCAAGCGTAATTTTCTATCCTTGAACGTCTCCGATTCGCGAGACAATGCATGGACTTGCACGATCAGCCGTCAGTCGTGCATCACGTTCCGCACTTGTCTCTAGATACCTCGAAGTCGATGTGTATACACGCTGAGAACTCAAGCGTAATTTTCTTTCCGTGAACGTCTCCGACTCGCGAGACAATGCATGACGTTCACGATCAGTGGTCAGTCGTGCATCATATTCTTCACAGTAGATGCGTAAATACCCTGAGAACGCAGGCGTGCTTCGCGATCCGAAGAGGTTTCCACGGAGCGAGTTGCAGCCTGATGTTCCGAACAGCATCAAGTCTCTCCTGACGTTCTTCGGTAGATTCTTGGGATCTTATGATCCTCAATCTTTTAGCTCCTTTGAAACATTGGGAAAGATTTGACCTCTTTCTAGGCATGGTTATAGTTTTATTGTGAAGATACCTGATCAATTAAAATCTCAGTGACTGTTCCCCTGCGTCACCGGGTAGGCTACCGTGTCACGAAGATAAGTGGAAAAGGAAATTAAACACTCAAATAACATAAGCCCGAAGGCATATTTATTCGATAAAATAAAAAAATAAATGGGAGTTTTGTCCAGTAGAGTCAAATTTTCAATGACCGCCTTCACCGCGTGGAGGTACTCCCAGCTTATGTTATTTTATAATTATACAGTTAAATTAGTGTTAGCTTTGATTTCCACATCAGATGTTTCTGATCTTCGATTTTTATAAGTCAACAGGAAATGCCCAGCAGACCGAACAACTTTTGCTAAGACGTCATTCCTATATGTGTTATGGTGTAGCTGGGCTCTTGGAGTTCCACAACAGGTGTTCCAGATCTTTGATTTTTATAAATCAACAGAGAGTGCTCATCAGATTGAACAATTTTTGCTAAGACGTCATTCCTATATGTGTTATGGTGTAGCTGGGCTCTTGGAGTTCCACAACAGGTGTTCCAGATCTTCGATTTTTATAAATCAACAGAGAGTGCTCATCAGATTGAACAATTTTTGCTAAGACGTCATTCCTATATGTGTTATGGTGTAGCTGGGCTCTTGGAGTTCCACAACAGGTGTTCCAGATCTTCGATTTTTATAAATCAACAGAGAGTGCTCATCAGATTGAAAAATTTTTGCTAAGATGTTATTCATATATGTGTTATGGTGTAGCTGGGCTCTTGGAGTTCCACAACAGGTGTTCCAGATCTTCGATTTTTATAAATCAACAGAGAGTGCTCATCAGATTGAAAAATTTTTGCTAAGACGTCATTCCTATATATGTTATAGTGTAGCTGGGCTCTTGGAGTTCCACATCAGGTGTTCCAGATCTTCAAATTTATTCTCTCAACAGAAAATGCTCATCACGTGGAACAATTTTTGCTATGGTACTATTTTTGTATCTCTTATAGTTTAGCTGGTCTATTGCGGTTCTGCATCAGGTGTTCAAGTTTCCAAGATAAATTATAGCCTATATGTTGCCCAGACTCAATACCTATACAACAAAAAAAAGATCTTTCAAATCCGTCCAGTAGTTCCGAAGATTAGCGTGTACAAACAAACAGACAAACAGACAAACAGACAAACAGACAGAATTTTTTTTTTGGATTCGTGTTCTATTACTGTTTCTAAACCACACCCATTTTTTTTTTTTTTAATATCTTCAATGTACAGACACAGTTTTTTTACTGTTTTATTATATGTATAGATATTTTGATTTCTATGCCATCTTACCCCGTTGGTCTAGTGGTCGCAAGCGCGACTGCTGAACAAGAGGCCCTGGGTTCGATTCCCAGGTCGGGCAAAGTGTTATTGGTTTTTTTTCATCAGGGGTTTCTCAGTAGCAGCCACGGAGTCTGAATTTGTGTCCGGTTGATGGCAACAGGCTCGTTACTATTTATTAGGTACACCTCTGCTTATTCCATCGAGGTTTACAGGCGTGATGTTAATATTGTTATGTTATTATATCTTGCTCTTCTTGATGAGCCCCTTATTATCGTGGATTTTTTTCAATCTGCTTTTGTTATTTATACACGATTATTGCCAGGATCTGTTCTTGCCTAATTTTCCGCATATTCAAAAAGATTCAATTTGTAATTTTTTTTCTTACATACGAAATCTCGTGTATTCAAATCAAACAAGCCGCATTCCTTTTTTTTCTTTATTGTACTGTGTTTTAAACGTTAATACTAGTTTTTTCACCCGTAGTTGTTCGCAATACCGCAATGTTATTTTCAATAGTCAATTATTATAATTAAAGTTGATTGCCTATCATCAACACATATTGCAGCTTGTTTTTTTTACTAAAAATAATATTTTTGATTGCAGAATTTTAGCGTTTTAGATTATTGGTCCTTTCGCATTGCGGTATCGTAATGTGTGTTGATTTATTTCGTTTATTCACGGATTGTTAATTAAAAATGCAATTACTGACCGTTTAAGCTGTACCTGTCTAGTTTACCTAAATTCATGGGCTGTAGATTGATTTGTAATTGATTGAGACGGTAGAAATACGTAGATATTTGCTCAATTCGTTGTGCTTTATTGACCTAGACATAATTACAAAGTTAGAACCACCTTACTGTGGTCCTTTCACCGAAAGCTTGAAATCTATACATCTAAATGATTTAAATTTTTTCTTTAACCAAAAACGTTTCGGTCATTTAATCATTATAAAAAAACATGACCAGAAATTACACCCTGTTCCGTAACGTAGGGACAATAGCTAAAAAATTGCCACTACCCCCTGTCTGTACCTGCGCTCGAATTATTTAATTTCCAACATCATTAATCATCTTTTTTCAACACAGTCGGGTAAGGCCAGTGTAGAGCAATGCTTTTAACATTTTTTTTTGTACTAAAAGCTTTTATTGAAAATTTTGGAATTGAAAAAAATGACTTTATCTGTCTGAATTCCGGGTTGCGTTTTAAAATATTTACGTAGGACTTTAGCTTAGTTTTTAGATGTGAAATTATAATTGTTTTATTGGTCCTGTGAGTCGAGTTTCAAGATTCTGTTATTAAACAATTTTGCAATGCAATTAAACGAATTACGTAATGCACGCTAGGGTAACTATAGACCCTTAGTAGAATTTTTAGACCAACTAGAATTTTCTAAATGCCTTTATCGCTAAACTAATTGAAAACATCGTTCTGTTGCAGAAAATCGTTTGAAAATGACAGAGACAGAATGATGTATTAAATATATTCTAGTTATATTTATATGTATATATTATAATTTGAAAATAGTGAATAGCTTCAGGTTTGTTGCTAAGATTAAAATCTAACAGTAACTTATACAGGGTGGGGCCGACAATACGACACTAAATGAAGAGACTGGTAATACTAGTTCATAGGAATATTTTAAAACTATCTAATAAATCCTAACAACGAAATAAAAAATAAAAAACTAACAAACTAAATAGCATAATAGCATAAAACTGTTAACGAAATACCATTCATAAATATTTGTTTACCTACTAACCTTAGGTATAATTTGCCCTAATTCCCACCTGGAAATCAAATTTAAGGAACGAATTTGGTAAAGGTTTTTGCAGGAACGCGTTGGCAACATGTTTTTAGTGTTTATACCGATGCAGGGGTCGTTAACCTGTCGGTGCTAGCCTATTAGTCTACATCATGTAGAAAATGCTGAAAATGAAAAATAATGTCCTGTGACTCAACTACTGGATATATATTTCGAACGAATTTTTGTTTGCAAACTGTTTAATTTATTGTCGTATTATCGGCGCCACCCTGTATACTATCTAGAAAAATATTTTTTTAAACCATTTAAAAATATTTTTTACAGATCACAAAGTTTTTTGAATCACTCGTGCACAATATTGGGTTACAATCTCAAACGATTTATATCAAGCCACTGTCTTAGCCAGGAACATTATCTCATTGCTAAGCGAAAATAAATCTTATTTCCTAGACATAAACAACACGTGATAATATCACAAATATTTCAAAATTTACAATTGCATTGGACGTCTAACCTTTTTATCATAGACGAGACGCTAAGATGCAGCTCAAAAAGTGAAACTTATCGAAAAATCAACTTAATCTTATTGGGATAAGGTTTGATTTTTATAGTTGATATTTTTTGCGATAGTCAAATGTTTGATGTCGTATCAAAGCTACAGGTAGTGTTTTTTTTTAATATTTAACGATGTAACACGGGTCGTTGCGACATAGAAGTATTATTTCAGATTCATAGCACTGTTTGAACAAAGCAGGTAGATATTATAGCGTTTTGGGTTAAATTTTTTACGACTATCAACTATCGTGTTGTTGCTATGTGCTGGTGTAAATGTTTATACTTCGTTAATTTTTTTTTATTCGTTACTAATACCTACTTAAGGTATTGTTAGGTTCGGTTAAATGACACTAAGCTACCTATGCCAGTTTACTGGATTGACCCTTACCATTCAACTGCCTCGTTGGTCTAAGGATCGTAAGCTCTCGTGCTGAGCTTGAGATCCTGGGTTCGGTTCTCAGGTCGGGAAAAGTGGTTTTGGGTTCTATCATCAGGGATTAATCAGAACAGCCAGTCTGGATTTGTGCTTGGTTGCTGGCAAAGAGCTCGCCACCTATTAGATACGTGAGATTTTAACCTAACTGGCGAAATGTGGGTGTAGTTATAGGTAAACCTCTGCATATCCCCTTGGGGAAAGGCGTGATGTTATATTATGCTAGATTCTGCTTAAGATATATTCTGACGTTTTTTTATTTGATTAGATTGATCCGTATCAAACAAGGTTATGTCGTGTTTTTTTTTAAATCTATACCATTTATAACCGTATCTATAAACAAGTTAAAGTGATTATTTAAGATACGATTTTTATTATGTAGTTTAGTAATTGCTTGAAGTTAGAACTGTCAAAAGTTATAATTCTTAGTTTTTCTTTCTTTGACGACTTCGTTTAAATTATTGTCTATTGCTTATTACTTAAACTCAAGTCACTTGAACTAAGACTTTAAGTCCTAAATCAATGAAGAACTTTACTAACAATTGGCACTTAAAGAATCTTAAAACAAGGAAATATTGTAGAAAAAACCCAATCAAGAAACAATTGAAAAAAAAACAGCATTAATAATATGGTCATTGATTTGAGGGCAAACGACGGATTTGTCAACATTTTTCTTGTAATGAAAGAATTATATTAATGTAGACGTCAAAGATCGCAGTACGTTTGACAGTACCAATTATTTAAGGAGGATTACGACAAACAAATGGCGCAAAACACTTTACAAAAAACGTATTATTCTTTACTTTAAAATATTATTCTGTACTTGTTTTTATTACTTATTCTTGATTTTTGCTGAATTATCTGTTAATTTAAAAAATCATCAGTTAGTTGACTACGTTATTAAGATTTCTTCTCACATTACCTATGTAATAAATTCTATAAAAATAACTGTAAAACACACATTTAAAAAAAGAAATGTCAAAAAGTACTTGGACAAAGGCACCTGACCGTACCTTTAAAAATGGCTTGGCGAAATCATAAAATTACAATAAATTAAATTAATAATTCCTTATCAAATTATTACCCCTCTAGTCCCCACTCTCTAGTTTGGGGGCTCACTAGCAACTACACTATAATATACACCGTGACTTTTTAGTCGTCTTACAAAGGTGGACCACTTAATGTACCCGACATAAAATGGCTCTAGGTGTGATTTTTTTTTTTTACCTACCATTATTAATAGGTATAAAGAAAAATAAATAATACATTAGAATAAAATTATAAAACATCATGTTAATGATGTTTATGTGTCGATCGGGAGAACATACCTACCCAGCGCTCGAGTCCAGTAGATCATCGCTCGCAACAGGGTGACTGAATAATATTTTTATTTTTAAATTTATCTCATAAATACCTATTTTTTTATGAATGTTTAGTAGTCATTGAATACATGAAGTGGGCAGCCGTTGTAAGACGACTAAAAAGTCACGGTGTATATTTAAACTTGTTTAAGGTAATATTCTAACTTTTTAAGCCACATATTGTTTTGTTTATAACCAGAGCACCTGCTTATGTATTCATATACCTGGATAACAAACAATTATTTATTTCTATCAACCGATTAATTTCGTGCCTACAATCTTAAGTAGTCGCTATAGCTTACGCATTAACATAGCTTTCTACATTTGCGTAACATAACATAGGTAGGTATATACATGTTTTTTTAATAATTCAAAAGCAGTTCATTGGTCTTTTTATGTACCGCGGATTGCGAGTTCAGATGTCAATATACTATTTATATTTGTTAATGAAACTGGACGTCGTTTGGCAGTAAACTTGTATGTATGTGCAGATGTGTTTAGCTCAATTTTTACCGTATTTGGTTTTAAGATGGCCACTTGAGTGTATAAATGAATTTTGGAATAGTATTTTTTTCTATTGGATCGTGGTCTGTTGTCCCATTATATGTATGTTTACTATACAGCTACCAGAATAGCAGTATTTAATATGGAGTGACTGCTTATCTCATGGTCAGATGCCTATCTGACCTCTTCCCAGGATCTGGGTAATGCGATGCCTCTTGGGCAGACTATTCATCCGATGTTCGAGCTTCTGAGTAACCCGTAACGACTGTCAAAGATCTACTCTATCTAGTGTTTCCTGTAACACATTTTAATTTAGAAGTTATTTTTGTTTTCCTTAATGCGTAATAATTACTCCGTTCCGTAATTTCCCAATTGAAATATCCAACAGGAAAAGTTTTTCAATACAATATAATGTCAAAAGGTTTTTAACCCTAAATAAATTATAGTTCTACTACATATACTTTATCATCATTTATTTATCTCAACTGCACAATATAGTGACCTGCGATATTCTCCCACGACTAAATCGTCACAGAATTATGTGACATTACGCCAACATAAAAACGAATAAAAACATTAAGAATTACACTGTCAAAAATCCATACAAAACGGACAGAATTTATTACAAATAATAATACTTTTATCAAAGAAACGATTCTGATTCTTACGCTACATAATTTTCTCGTTCGAAAAACAACACCTCTTTGCCATTCTACTTCAAACCTTAAATTATTATAGCTAAGGTTGAGATTGCCTCAGTGTTGGAACAAGGAAAGTGACCTGAGGAGTCAGCCGCGACAATGCGATCACGATTATGCGCGTTATTTTTTTGCGACAAAACGCGAGGGTGGATCACAGGCATTCACAGGTAGTCCCGTTGAAGTCGTTGCGTTTGACACTGTTGATGAATGTACGTGAAATCATAAAGGTTTAAAGTTTAACAATTTTTTAGTCACCCTGTATGGGTATCGATCAAAAAAATATAGAATAACCCAAAAAAGTAGGTACCTTTAACTAGGCTTTATGCAGCTTAAAACGTGTTTTATGAAAGTGAAGTGTCCTGAAAATAATCTAGTACGGAAACAACTCTGAAATATTTACAAAAAACAGCTGCCAGTAGGTATTTTGTTAGCTTATTTTGATAGCGTAGTAATTTTGTACGGAACGGCAGGTTTTTTTTCTTAACGTGTTGCAGGGTTGGTGCCGTATTAAAAGTTGTTAATTTTTATAAGTTTTACGCACCCTTTGAATACGTCCGTCGTTTAATCTAACACCCTGTATTCTAAATGATCATTTACTAAGAACTTCAAAATTAATAGAATTTGGGATAGCCTAGCAATCTGGCTAGACTTGCTGTCATTTGACCAGACAGTTATCAGGTAAACACATTAATATTTCAAGACGTACACCTGCAGCACAAAAGACTGATGAAATGAATATGGAGAATTCGACCTTTTGAATTAGTTTGTTATCTATACTAATTTTAAAAAGTTGAAGAGTTTGTTTGTTTGGTTGAACATGCTAATCTCAAGAACTACCTACTGGTTCGAATTGAAAAAATATTTTAGTGTTTGATAGCCAATTTATCGAGGGAGGCTATAGGCTATATAAGATTACGCTATGGTCACATTAATAAACCCTCTCTCTACCATTTTGTCATATTAATTTAACTGACTGATTCTTAGTTTTGCTGCATTAAAAAACAGCGTTTAATCTAATCTTTGAATTCTAATGACATGTAGTTTATATTATCCCACGGTAAATTATTTATTAAATTTACAAAACAACACGTATTCATTTTTATTATAATACTAGCTTCTGCCCGCGACTTCGTACGCGGATCCTGTTGCTTATGCCAGCGACAACGGGGTCGTCAAAATCGAAGATCTGAAATGTCTGATGTCGAATTCTAAGAGCCCGGGGACGGGAAAACAACGGGATGCGCGAGACGATTCGAGACGTTCCATATCTTTCATTTTTGTAAGTCAGAAGTCGATGCTTAGATACGCTTGGAACTCAAGCGTAATTCTCTATCCGTGAACGTCTTCGACTCGCGAGACAATGCGTGACGTTCACGATCAGTGGTCAGTCGCCCATCACGTTCCCCACTTGTCTCTAGAGACCTAGAAGTCGATGCGTAGATACGCTTGGAACTCAAGCGTAATTCTCTATCCGTGAACGTCTCCGATTCGCGAGACAATGCATGACGTTCACGATCAGCGGTCAGTCGCGCATCATATTCTTCACAGTTCTCTAGAGACCTGGATGTAGATGCGTAAATACGCTGAGAACGCAGGCGTGCTTCGTTATCCAAGAGGAAGAGAAGAGAAGAGAAGAAGAGGTTTCCACGGAGCGAGTTGCAGCCTGATGTTCTCGAACAGCATCAAGTCTCTCCTGACGTTCTTCGGTAGATTCTTGGGATCTTATGATCCTCAATCTTTTAGGTCCTTTGGAACATTGGGAAAGTTTTGACCTCTTTCTAGGCATGGTTATAGTTTTATTGTGAAGATACCTGATCAATTAAAATCTAAGTGACTGCTCCCCTGCGTTACCGGGTAGGCTACCGTGTCACGAAGATAAGTGGAAAAAGTCTAAAACACTCAAATAACATAAGCCCGAAGGCATATTATTCGATAAAAAAAAAATGAATAGGAGTTTTTTCCAGTGGAGTCAAATTTTCAATGAAATACCGTCGTCATCGAATATCAGTCCTAAACTGTTACCGCCTTCACCACGTGGAAATACTCCCAGCTTATGTTATTTTATAATTATACAGTGGAATTAGTGATAGCTTTGATTTCCACATCAGATGTTTCTGATCTTCGATTTTTATAAGTCAACAGGAAATGCCCATCAGACCGAACAACTTTTGCTAAGACGTCATTCCTATATGTGTTATGGTGTAGCTGGGCTCTTGGAGTTCCACAATAGGTGTTCCAGAACTTCGATTTTTATAAATCAACAGAGAGTGCTCATCAGATTGAACAATGTTTGCTAAGACGTCATTCCTATATGTGTTATGGTGTAGCTGGGCTCTTGGAGTTCCACAACAGGTGTTCCAGATCTTCAATTTTTATAAGTCAACAGAGAGTGCTAATCAGATTGAACAATGTTTGCTAAGACGTCATTCCTATATGTGTTATGGTTTAGCTGGGCTCTTGGAGTTCCACAACAGGTGTTCCAGATCTTCGATTTTATAAGTCAACAGAGAGTGCTCATCAGATTGAACAATGTTTGCTAAGACGTCATTCCTATATGTGTTATGGTGTAGCTGGGCTCTTGGAGTTCCACAACAGGTGTTCCAGATCTTCAATTTTTATAAATCAACAGAGAGTGCTCATCAGATTGAACAATTTTTGCTAAGATGTCATTCCTATATGTGTTATGGTGTAGCTGGGCTCTTGGAGTTCCACAACAGGTGTTCCAGATCTTCGATTTTTATAAGTCAACAAAGAGTGCTCATCAGATTGAACAATTTTTGCTAAGACGTCATTCCTATATGTGTTTTGGTGTAGCTGGGCTCTTGGAGTTCCACAACAGGTGTTCCAGATCTTCAATTTTTATAAGTCAACAGAGAGTGCTAATCAGATTGAACAATGTTTGCTAAGACGTCATTCCTATATGTGTTATGGTGTAGCTGGGCTCTTGGAGTTCCACAACAGGTGTTCCAGATCTTCGATTTTATAAGTCAACAGAGAGTGCTCATCAGATTGAACAATGTTTGCTAAGACGTCATTCCTGTATGTGTTGTGGTGTAGCTGGGCTCTTGGAGTTCCACAACAGGTGTTCCAGATCTTCGATTTTTATAAATTAACAGAGAGTGCTCATCAGATTGAACAATGTTTGCTAAGATGTCATTCCTATATGTGTTATGGTGTAGCTGGGCTCTTGGAGTTCCACAACAGGTGTTCCAGATCTTCGATTTTTATAAATTAACAGAGAGTGGTCATCAGATTGAACAATTTTTACTAAGACGTCATTCCTATATATGTTATAGTGTAGCTGGACTCTTGGAATTCCACATCAGGTGTTCCAGATCTTCAAATTTATTCTCTCAGCAGAAAATGCTCATCACGTGGAACAATTTTTGCTATGGTACCATTTTTGTATCTCTTATAGTTTAGCTATTCTATTGCGGTTCTGCATCAGGTGTTCAAGTTTCCAAGATAAATTATAGCCTATATGTTGCCCAGACTTAATACCTATACAACAAAAAAAAAATCTTTCAAATCCGTCTAGTAGTTCCGAAGATTAGCGTGTACAAACAAACAGACAAACAGACAAACAGACAAACAGATAAACAGACAAACAGACAGAATTTTTTTTTTGGATTCGTGCTCTATTACTGTTTCTAAACACCCCTCAATTTTTTTTTTTTAAATATATTCAATGTACAGACACAGTTTTTTTACTGTCTTATTATATGTATAGATTTTTTGGCTATAATTTTTAATGGCTATCTATTGCAGACTAATCAAGGCTTATCTACATTATTATGTTTAATTAGGTAATTGTCTAATTTTTGAGCAATGTCGTACCAATGGCGACAAAATACTTGCAAATAAAACTTAAAATTTTACTTGCAACATGCACAATTCAATTGCATCGTCCGGTCTAGCACCCTAAGGGTAGTTTAGACGAGTGAGCGGGGTGTGGGGGGGGAGGGGGTGTCGATTCGCTCGTCGATAAATCACGTTTCGCTTTTTGTTAGATTCGCGCCAGACGTGAGAATACGACGCACTTGGCGATCGCATGTATTGCACGTGTGTGTCGCATAGTGCACATACATGTGGACATTGCGACTTTTTGTTGCGACATTCTGCGCAATTTTTAAGTCTTTGTTAATGGTTTTGGTCTAATGGACCAAGGTTTTGATTGTAGTAGTATTAAGTTCCCGTGTAAGATAAATATTGGGGTTTGTTTTAGAAGCGTTTAGAAGAAATTATGAAAAAAATACCTAGCATATAGAAATTTTATATTTTTAGCGGTTGGTAGAAAAGTTTTCTATTTTCTTAAATTAATTTATTTTTATTGGCGTTGGTATTTTCAATAAAAGTGGTTCTTGGAGCCAATTTTTTTTTTATATACACAATTTAAGATGTTCCTCGTCAGCCCTCGTGAAGAAAAAAATCCTTTAGCACCAAAATTACACTAAATACTTTGAAAACTCTGTAAATCGAGCGTAAGCTTGATAGCTAAATTCAAAGCTTCTGAATGTATAATTTTACACAAAACCATAAACGCATGTAACACGTAGATCTACACGCGCATACCCCGGTGTCGCAGGGTAGGTACCCCCGTTGTTTGCTTAGGACCAGCGCCGATATTTGGCGTAATTACCCCAATTATGGGTCGTTGTTACACTATTATGCGATAATGTATGGGATAGGAAAAAACAATGTTTTCGTTAGCGAGGTTGAGGGTACGTGTCACATTTGTTCGTGGTCTGCGATGCAGGTAGGTAGATGTTGAAATTGTTAATGTAAATAATGGAATTTTAAATCTCGATAAGTACTTGTTTTCTCTGGGGGATCCATTTGGCACGATACAATATAGCATCAATGGTTTTTCTTTCCAAATAAACTTGGTAGGTACTCCAACATTTCCAAAATATGTTGTACTAGCTTATGCCCGCGGCTTCGCCCGCGTGGAGTTCGGGAATTGTCCACGGGATCTTACTTCTGGGATAATAAATAATCTATTTATGTAAAGCAGATACATGGTTTTTATATAGTTGCTTATAACTTGCAAATATTAGTTCATAGTAATATCAATTAGGTACTTTACATATTGTTATGTGAATATTGATACCTTGGTTTGAGATTGGACACCGGTGACAACAATCAAATGATTAATTAGGAATCTATTTAAAGACATTAAACTTTTACATAACATTTAATATCGATGTCGTGTATCACGAGCCAACGCAAAAATCTGTGGAATAAACCATATTTACAGACGTCTTCCTCAGAAAAATCCTACCTACTTACTTAATAGGTAAATACTCCCGTGCCCCGCACGCCCTGCGCGCCATGCGCCCGTCTACGTGAGCTTCGAAGCCCTATTTGACTCTGTTGGGGGATGATTTTGATTTTTGAAAAAACTGTGATACACGTATCTCATAATTTTAATTGAAAAGTATGTATACAAATTTTCAAGTCAATCGACTCAGAGAATAAAAAGTTTCACAGAAAGTTTCCCATTTCACCCTCTTAGGGGTGGAATTAAAAAAACTGTTTCTTAGCAGATACTTACTCTTCACAAAGAACGCACCCTCCAAATTTTATGTCTCTAGAACCAGCCGATTGGGCTGTGCGTTGATGTATCAGTCAGCCAGTCGACAGTGAATTCTTAAATTGGGGGATGATTTTGGAAAAACTGTGATACATGTATCTCATAATTTTATCTGAAGAGTATGTACACAAATTGTCAAGTCAATCGACTGCGAGAATAAAAAGTTTCATAGAAAATTCAACACCCAATTTCACCCTCTTAGGGGTGGAATTTCGAAAAATCCTTTCTTAGTGGATACCTACCCTTCACAAAGAAAACACCCACCAAATTTCATGTCTCTAGGACCAGCGGTTTGGGCTGTGCATTGATATATCAGTCAGCCAATCAAGACATTAAATTTTTAAATTGGGGGATGATTTTGGAAAAACTGTGATACACGTATCTCATAATTTTATCTGAAAAGTATGTACACTAATTTTCAAGTCAATCGACTGCGAGAATAAAAAGTTTCATAGAAAATTCAACACCCAATTTCACCCTCTTAGGGGTGGAATTTCGAAAAACCCTTTCTTAGTGGATACCTACCCTTCACAAAGAATACACCCTCCAAATTTCATGTCTCTAGGACCAGCGGTTTGGGCTGTGCGTTGATATATCAGTCAGTCAGTCAGGACTTTGAATTTTATATATATAGATTAGCTTTTGCCCGCGGCTTCGCTCGCGTTAATTTAGAATTTGACAATCAATTCGGGTTATACTCTGCTTATAATAATATAATTCAATCATGATTCGAAAGACACGTGGCGCCATCTATTATCATAAAAACGTTATTGTTGTTGTCCTCGGGAACAGTTCTTTTATTCGGGATGTAAGGTACCTTATGTCCGTTTCTGTACACCTGACAACGTTTAAGCAAAATTTCAGGGTGATCAGTTCAGTGTTAATATTAGTTAGGAAAGTTAGGATTTTGATCCTATGACGACGCAACAACAATTTGGCCATCCAAGAATCAGAATTGACTGATTAATTACATAACACACTTGCATTGGCAATGTCTTTCATAATTATTATATAAGTTAATGTTATCGGGCAGACGAATTTTTTACATGGTGGATAGTCATGGTCACCCATCCACCGATTGACCTCCTCAAGACTAGCTTAACATTCGATCAACCCGTGCGGCTATCAATGAAAAATTCCCATACATTATAAAACTACCCGATTACACTTAATAGAAGGCACTTAATTAAAACCCGCTTACAGCAGCCATTGAAAAGCTCGCGTCTTGAAGGGTACATAGGCGCAGTGACGTAAGCGCAAGCTGAAGTGTGCCACTGTGCAGCGACCCAGTTCCCTGGTCCGGACAAAAGAGCCCACAGTGCATGTCAGCTTGTACAAGTAGCTCGTATTGATGCCGCGAATTGAGAGCGGAGGGATGTGTGACCTGACGCGTTAGATTTCTTACTCTTTTACTTGAAGTTAATATTAGTTACTAAGGTGGAAGCACCAGGCTAGTCCGCGAAATTCCAATTTTCTTACGGTTTTTGCAATTTGCACGGTAGTGTCAGGCTATAATTATGCAGAACAAAAATGATTCGCGACTAATACGTATGTATTTACAGAATTCTTATCATTAAAATCATCAATACAATCCTCTAAGTTCATTTAATCACTTTGAATAACTATTTAATAAAAAAAGGCAAAATGAATTTCGTGGTCTAACTTAGCTCATACTACTTAAGTTCTACATTTATTTAAGTACTTTGGTCACTTTTGGTACCAAAAATGAACCAAAAGACTGAGTTTAGAATTGTTTATGGACAATAGTTTGATAAGTGTAGTTTTCCTTTAACATCTCCTGAGCTTTTGCACTTCGATTTTCGTTGGGGGATTTAGGCAGATGTGTGCCTAATAGTACACCCAAATTTCGCCAGTTATGTTAAACTCCCATGTAATAGGGGCAAACTATTGCCATCAACCGGGCTCAAATCCAGACTCCGTGGCTGCTGCTGTTAAATTGCTGATGGAAAAACCCAATAACAATTTGCCCGTCGCGGAAATCGAACCCAGGACGTCATGCTCAGCAGCCGCGATTGCGACCACGACTAGACCAACGAGGCAGTCGACTTTCGTATGCTTACGTCAGAAAAGGAAATCAGTGTTCTTGCCAAGATTTGTGACTGACAGCTCTGGTGCAAGGGATACATTAAAATTCACTTCTGTTTGAATTTGTAACAAGAAAGCTATGTTTTTGATCTACTTTAATTGCTCTCGTCAAGCAACCAGCCTTTACTATTTTGTGGGCGTTCTGCGCTCTGAAAAATTAAACTCCGTCATAAGACAACCTACCCTAAATATTACAAATCTCGTCAATACTATGCACATACATTAAAAACACTTACCAAAATAAAAAGCCAGCAACATATCCTTAATGAAAGTTTCATACTTTTGACCTCATGCAATTCAAAATGGCGTGATTGCCCGTTCACTATTGTAATTTCTGCTAAATATTCACTGTGCCAGATCATGCGTTTGGGCATATCATTTAAATGTATCAACATTTTAATCTTGTAATATTAGGGTATTGTACCTTAAATCGTTTAAAATAATCTTAACTGAATTGTTTCAGTTAAGATAAATTTTTTTAAATTTTATTTGGATGATTTTAAGAAAGACTAAAAATATTTATTTTTCTGATGAGTGCTAACAAGAGATCGTTGACATATGATTTTGGATTCTAGTTTCCAAATTTTGACTAAAATGTTGTCATAAATGCGTATTTTAGAATGTGTTTTTGCTTTTGAAATGATACGGAGTGAACTCAATTCAGTTTCAACATTTTCTGCAACTTTTCAAAGTTCAGTCAGGTCAGTTCTTTTTAATTTCTATAATATAGCACCTCAATTTTATTTTCCTTTACACAAATTATAAGAGATGATATCCTAGTCCTCATTTTCTGCCTAAAGCACTCCACTGCTATTCTCATCCATCTGCTACCACCCATCTTAAAAAGATCTTTGCTCCTCCTGCAATCAGCCTGCGAGCTTCCTACCTTAAGTTTGCCGATTTATCATCGGGTCTGTTGCTAATATTGGCGACTTTAGCTAGCTTACTCTGAAGCTTTCAGAATATCCAGGTCTAGACAACGTGTCATTCTATCAGGAATAAAGATGATGGAAGCATCAAAAATGTATTGAAATGACATTTAAGCTTACGTCAGTTCTGTCGAAAATCGTTGTAGAAATACGAAACTCTTTGAAAGTAATGAGGCCTGTCAAAGCTGACCATACCTTAGTATCGATCTGACAATAGAGGTCCAGCTATTTCGATTTGAAGCGGCACTACAAAAAGTACTACAGCAACATAGTACAAAAAGTAAAACAGCGCCATCTATGACACAAATGAAGAACTAACACCAAAATTCCTGTCGGGCAGTAGCTCACTAGACACAACACCTGTCTGTTCGGAAGATCCACCTTTGTCTATGGGGGATGATGAACTTTACCTGTTACACTGTTCTTCATACAATTATAGACTGGTACGACACGGAAGGTTGACTGGTAGAGAATGCCTTATGGCATTAAGTTCCCCTGTATACCACTATTGTACATGAAGTTTAAATAAATAAATAAATACGGAAATAATATGATACGGAAATGAAAAGAATGATACGGAAAGAGAGACCTAAGAAGTGTAGGAGGGCTCCTACACCTACACCTATAACTCTACCGGTCAACTCTACTGCTTTAGTTGTGACCGGGTATTTAAGAGCAAATTCGGTCTGGCCAGCCATATAAGGACACACGCAGAGATAGCATTAAAGGGTCGCCGTTACCGAAATCGGTAAGGAGGACTATAAGTATATAGATTGATATAAAATAACATTAATAAGTAAGTGTATTACTAACGTAGTTTGTAAGTACAATGTTACTAACACTGAGTCTATGAGTCTACGAACTAGCTAGCTAGCTCCTATAGTTTCACAGTTTCCATCTCCATTGCTATATATCTACGTTTTTTGTACTGTGGCTAGACAGCAATAATAATGAACACGCCAATTCACATCCTTCGGGACCTCGGCAGCAGCCCTAACATAATCATAAACATGTTTTGTTTAAACGCTTTAATGCGTTATTTGTCAAGTCTCATTACAATTCGATACGACCCCATTTCCATATGCCCACAAACATGGGGGCAATATCCAGAACTTTCTATAGACTGGGTGTCATGTTCAATGACCTTATACTGTGCTTGGATTGGAGTCATGTCTTAGCTTGAAGGTAGTGAGGAGGTAGTACTGTCGATATGTTACAGACGATAAGATATATTTCTTTATTAAAACGTCGCTGAAACTTATATTTGGATTTTTTTTCTTAAGTATCGGTTAATAGAATTTCCTTAAAACATGTAAATGTCCCCCAGCAATGATGTAAAGTATTATGAAAAAATTAAGTACCCTAAAATCTAAAATAAAGATGTAATCTCTCAAAGGTTAATCAACTTTTTTAATCATGTTTCTCTCTCTGTAGGCATTTGCCTCGTCTGTGCCGAATTCCCAGGTAAAAAGAGAAGACGTAGGCATCTATGTCTACTACAACGACAGGCTGAATAGACTTGACCCCATTTCTCCCCCAAAACATCGACATCCACTCAAAACATTCATGGTCATTACCATGGGACTGAGAATAAGAGATTCAGGGTAAACGTACTCCGTACATTATAATTTAAAAACAAACTGATCTAAATACTGCGGACAGCTGGTAATGGCGGATTTAAACGATACGGGCTTTTGTACGTGTTACCAGAATTATAATATTGTCATGCTATTTTTATAACTTTTGTAAATGTAAGCCGCTGTCGGAATTAAAATAAATAAATATTTGAATAACTAAAAAGTATGTAGGCAGACATTTTTTTTAAATAGATATATTGTACATTCTGTGCCTGCGTGTACAATTCATGACATAAAATAGTTTTTTTCCCTGCTTTTGCTATTATTTTCAGAGAAATCGATTTTTTCCAGAATACGGATCAAATGCTGCATTTTCGTCTGTCTTTTTAACTAGACGTGGTGTATTCCCAACAGAGGCTCCGTTAATAACATGAGGGTCCAGCTTGTGAAGTCATCTTTTTATTGGCCTGCTATGTTTCACAATCCTCGTGGTATGAGTCCCATTTCGCTGTTAGAAAAATAAAACGATCGTTGGTTTTCAATTTTAACTCTCTATATTTTATTAATTATTTTTCAGTTACGTTTCAATCATTCAATAATATAATTATTATATGTTACCTACCTACCTAACAGTACGTACACAGCGTACATTCTAACACAAAAGTATTAAAAAATCCACAAAGGTTTTAACAATGAATGCAACCGTCTCACTTGATCGAGCTGAGCACAAAAACGTACAATCGATAACACATTACACCGCAAGCTTCACACTCGATTTAACAGCTAAACGCAGCTTACAGCTCCTCGTTTTGTGTCTGACTGTACTTATTATTAGTTGTACGATATTGAAACGCTTTATTTTTTATTGAAGTAATTTACACTTCATTGGTTGATTTACTATTTTTTCAATGGTTTTTTGTCTGTCTGGTCCTTGCAGTCAGGAGTTGAGCTGGTGTTCCTAGGTCTGGAAAGTGTTATTGAGGGTTTCTGTGTGGCCCTGTTTCGACTTGTAGGGTTTCCTACTTTCCCCTTTAGGGGCACATAGTTACCGAGTCTCTACGGGCTTTGATATCTCTGCCCGTCATGTTTTTTTTTAGATATACATGTACCTAGTAATTGTTGTAACAATAAATCTTACGCATATTTCCAGGACGCTTTTCATTGACACGAAAGGTTTATTAACGCAAAATACGGATGTAATATCTGCAAATCCGGCCTACAGGATATATAGGGTGACTGGTAATTAGTGACCGATACTTAAACACGTGATTATACTCAACTTGATAACAAACAACTTTCCCAAAGAAACATTTTTTATTTTACTCATTCACTTTAATCACAATAACACAACAGTCGTATGAAATTAGCGGGCCGCGCGGGTACTTTGACTACCCGCTGTTGCACGGTACCATAGTAATTAGAAAGAACGGCGTCACCCGGCTATAACAGCTGATAGGTCACAGGCGTGCGCGCGAATTTCATACGGTTGTTGTGTTGTTGAGAGACTTTATGGCACCTAAACTTTGGTACCATAAAGTCTTCGTCACCATCTTGCTTTATTTTTCTTCTTCAAACCATCACGAAGTCTTCATTACCTCTAGTTGTATCTCCTTCCATCCTAACCCCGTCTTGCTCTAAATCCCAATTGCGGAACTCTAAAAAGATTTCCTCTTTTTGCAATATTCATAATACCATAACAAAATTAGGAGTAATCCGTATTGTTGGCTATGAACGGCTCAACGTCATTGTGGTAGGATTATGTCGGTTTGCGCAATGTGCTACAGTAGTACTGGTTGATAATACTAACTGGTATTGTGGTATTATGTTTTTGTTGAAGCTTTTGAGTCGTATCCTTCGTTTTCCAAAGGTATCGCATATTTCAAAGCGTCGTTTATAAGCGATTTTCTTTGATCGATATTTTTTTATTGGAACGAGATCCTAATAGTATGAGGGCATTATTAGTGCTTGTCTGTGGATTGTGATTTATAGATATCTGGATCTTTCTGTTAGGATTTTTGGAGGCTGTTAGAGCTGCAGAAATGCAGTACAGAAACCGGCTGTTTTTGGGACACATCACAGATAGTGTTCATTTCCTGACCAGAAAAATAAAAAGTTTTGTAAATGGAAAACCTTTTATTGTACACCCTTACAAATACAGATAAGAACTTTTAAAACTTACCTACATTGATAGAACTTATCATTAACAACAAACTTTTACAGATTTTAATCATACGTTGGTGGTGATCAGCGCTCGTGCCTTCTCTGTATGAGCTGAGGCCTTTGCCTACCAGTAGGACAGTAACAGACTGGTATTATTATACCTTTATTTATATATTTACAAATCAGTTACATTTTTAAGTATTCCTTAGAAAAAACAATATAGAAAACATAAAAAATTATAGCCCACCGGTATCGGGAACAGGGTCCAAGCTACCGGACGTCAGGGAGAGGAACCTCCTAACAATACGAGCCGTGTCCAGGAGTACCGCTTTCTGAATTAAACCCTTGATCCAGCTGCCTAACGAGAGCCTCTTCAGGTATTGGTCGAGGTTCTTGGCAATTAAGCCATGGGCTGATACGACTATCGGCACAATGATCGCTGAGTCCACATCCCACATGTCGACAACCTCGCGAGCCAAGTCAAGATACCTGCTTTGCTTATCTTTCTCGGCTATAATCATACATTCGCTCTTCATCATCATCATCCACAGCCCGACTTCACCCACTGCTGGGTATAGGCCTCTCTTTGTTTGTGCCAAGCTCCACGGTCTTGTGCCAGCCTCATCCAGGATATTCCCGCCATAGCAACAATGTCGTCTGCCCATCTCGCCGCCGGACGACCAACACTTCTCTTTCCATTTCTTGGACGCCACTCCGTCACAGCTTTACTCTACCTGCCATCATCACGTCTTGCCATGTGTCCTGCCCAACTCCATTTGAGTTCCATAACGCGATTTCCAATATCGAAGACCTTCGAAAACATTCGCTCTTACTACCATTAAATTCAAATGTAAGTAGGTAACTAAAAGAAAAGCTCCTCTCGAACCATTCCTCCAGCTTCCAAATCATTGGCTACCTATCAACTAGAAAACTAAACGGCCCGACTACACTGGTTACTTAACGAATAGCTAGATTTTCCGCCGGGTACACACCGTCTGTTCCTCTAGCTTTGACATCAAAGGCTTGGTGCAGATGCGCGGCTTCGGTGCAGTTTGTGCTCTCAACTCAATGGAGACTGCCTTTGATCGCTCGTCGTTGAGATTATCTTTATTATTACGATTGTGAGTGTCTATCTGTGTTTAATGATTGTGTGGGATTTGTGTTTCTTGTTTTATCGTTAAGGGTTGTATGACCGATTGAGTGGTTAGTTTGTTAAAATGTCCTTCCTGTCGGTCTTTTTAAGGGCAAATTTTTCAGAAAGTTCCACTTTGTGCTTAGAGATGTCTGTAGCCAAACTTGATGATCCTTCGTCAATTAATCCTTGATGGTTTAACTGGGTTCAGTGTAGTCCTGAAAATAAAAGAGTAGGGAATGCAAAAAGTAATTGCAGAAACGATATTCCTACCAATACTACTTGTACTATTATTCTGTGCCAATATCAGAGACTCATTCGGACCGGATGTTCACATTCTACGTAAGTACTTATGGCGTGAGTACGTGTATTGACGCATGCGCAAACCCAACGCGTGATTACACTCATGCGCAACTCCACAGACCTGTATCTTTTCTCAATCAATAGTCTGAATCATAAGGGCTTACTTTCCCACAGTCACATAATTGGAGTAAAAATAAAAATTAAGGCTTGAAACTTTACTCAGAAGCTTACTACCACTTACTTGGACAAACCCACCAAATACCCACTCCAGAAACAAATTAAACTCAACCTTATTTTGCAAGCACTAAAGTTTGTTTTCGATTGCTGCCTCCACGTTTATAGAATGTTTTGAAATGCATCTGTCATATGAAAGAGGAAAACTCATACGATGAATGGAGAGGTGCGCAGGAGTAACCTGTTGTTGTAAGAATGCAGCGCAGCCGACCCACTGCCCGAATGAGTCATATTTGATGCAAATATGAGTCGAAGTTAGGTGATCGAGTCGGTAGCGGTCAGTGGGGGTTCTGTAGGAAAAAAAAGCAAAATGAGAACTACAAGAGAGCAGACCGATTTCGTCGAAATATGTTTATTGAGCTTTCAAAGCTTAAAAAAGGCTGTAAAGAAATTTGAATTGCAAGATGCAGAAGACTAACTATTTAATTTTAGAAAACAAACATAACATAATGTGTTTGGGTGTACTAAAAGTAAATCCTATTTATCTGCCTATGCGAAGTTGCAGGTTGTCAGGTTTCAATAGAAAAAAAAACTTTACTACAGTAGGTATCTTATTCCTTACGTTCCCAGGATATCTGAAATAATTATATCGGGGCGGTATCCGAAGTCATTAAGAATCATCACTCAAAATCTGAAACCTCAATTACAATGGCTTACCATTATCGTAAAAAAAATCGCGGAACTCCAAATAATCACACAAAGCTAAAGTATTCAAAAACGTAACTATTTCGATGATTCAATATCATCACATTCTTGGCATTTGATTTGATTAACATCATTCTATAAATTGGTTGCCATTACTCGAAGATTTAATATCTAAATTCATCGAAGTAATACGTTATAAATCATATCGTTTTAAAAGGGATCGATCACCAATCCATTCGCAATATCGCTATTTAAATTTTTAAGATTGCAAGCTATAAAAATGTTGTTAAATTCTTAAACGATGCGATCTAAGTTTTCTCGCGACTGCTTGCGTTCGCGTCATATCGCGTTCCTATTTGGGACTTAGAAACTATTTTAGTAAGACTACTATCAAATAAATCCCTAAAGAGACACTCTTTTACTGTTACGTTGTTGCTGTGTTTTTTAAATACCTAATGATATACAGAAAAGTCAAGAAGAAGGCCTGCCTACACCTCAAATCACTACACATGTTTAACTTTACACTATTTAAAATACCGTCTGAATCTGTCATCTTCAAAAAAAAAAAAACGGAAATAATACGAAGCGTCAGAAAAGCAACGTTATTTTCATTACTGTTAAGCACAATTCATTCTAAGCAGATGGTGTGCCTAGGGGCCAATACGTCAAGCCCATAAAGCCAGCAGACTGTCAGATACCCTAACATCATGAAGTGTACCGAAAGTGGTCACTAAATTGTTAGAATTTGAAACAATTACTAGAATACCTATAACGCTCAATCGCATCTTCTCAGCCTGCAAACTCCTCGATAGTGGCATCCTTCAAACTGGAACACTTCATTGGACGGAGGCATGACCTTGCTCCAGAAACAACTAGGTCAAGGATGTATGCTGAGAAATGTTAGTTAAAGTCGAGATTTGTGCGATAATAAGTAGCTTCAGCTGCAGTTACTAGGTTCTTGTGTAGGTTAGATTTTTAGTTAAAAGAATTTTCACAAATATAAAGAGCTCTAGTTGTAGGAGATAATCCCCGAAACGTTTCATCAGATTTAAAAATCCTTTCACCGATAGAAAGCTAAGTATATTGGATGTTTAATGGTAAAACCAGAATTAAACTATACGTGGTCAAATTCGCAGGCAGAAGCCAGTGAGATGTATGTACATAGATGAGTAGGTAAGTACTACTAATTTTATTGACATCCGAAGAACAATTGTGCCTTTCAACCTCGGCTAATGGTCCTAGGATACAAGGAAGGTTTTCACTAATATATATCTCCTTCTTATACTCAGAACCAAATCAAACATTCACAGCAATTTACTTTTTATTCAAATTCTGTTCGAAGCTAAACATCATTCGTGATTTCGTGAACGTTAATTCGTATTATGTAGTGTACAATATTATATTATACGTATCTATAGACTCTATGGTCCAAAATTAAACCTTTGGCCGGCGTTATTTGGTCGAAAAATAACAAATAAAAGATGGACATTAATACAGGTCGGTTTCTTTACCCTTTTCAATCACTATTGCCCCTAATCGCGCTCGATTTAGTTCACAAGTGCGTTGTGGTGCCACTGAGAGCGGGAAGCGAGGCTTAGGAATCTTCTTCTTGTTTTCATGTATAGTTTAGGTATGTGTTTTGGTTTGACTATATAGTTTGGACACTTCAGCAAGTGGCAGTTGGTTTGGTCATGACTTAGGTATACCGGGTGTACCGGTATACACAATTATTAAAATGTACATAATATATGGCTGACGATTTTTTGAAAAATAAAGGACTGTTATATTATGTCTGTATATAGCTATAGCTAAACTTAATCAGCGTCGTGAAGGAGAGGAAAAATTGTACTCTGACCAAACTGTGCTCATAATCAAGCACCAAAAACACGACTCCCATTGGGAAATTTTGAAAATGACATTGACATCGCGTTATCGCTAGTAATCAATGCAAAAAGTAGGTAAAAAAACTGACATCCCAGTTCCCAGTGCATTCCGCCGCCACTGCCGCCGCGCCCGGTAGATCGTCCAACGCCATATGTAAATGTACCGCCAGTCCTTCCGAGAACACGCCATCTTGTTCCCTAATTATTTTTAATTGCCGCAAGCACTGACAAGACGCGTACGGCCTTCTACAATAAAGCTTTTTGAATTTTTTTCGCGTCTAGCGCTTGAATCATGTCGATTACATTACGAATGATTCATAGAAGAACACACGCGATGATATTGAAACTTCAAAATAAACAGGATTTTTTTACTCGCAACTTTTGTTGCAGTGCAACCTTATTGCACTATTGAGGAGTGGTGATCCAGTCGTAACAGATTCGACTTACGAGTAGTGTTCTTCATCCCAACTGAAGCAGGCGCGTTACTGTTGCTCTTTGTGTTGACGCGTTTGCATTTCCCACAGCTGGGCAAAGATTTTATATCATCACCACTGCTGTCAAAATGGTGGAGTAAAACGTCGTGAGGAAACAGACATGCCTAGAACCAAAGATTAAAACTAAACTAAAATCTAGTAACCGGCACTGGCCAAGCGTGGTGGATTATAGCCCATTCCCTATCATAGAGAGGAGGCCTATGTCCCAGCAGAGCGAACATTATAGGCTGATTAAGCAACTTCATAAAATGATTCATATCAGAACACACGCGATAATCCCAAAACTTTAAAATAAGTAGATATTTTTTTACCGGCAACCTTTGTTGTTCTTAGAATGCGTTCGCTCATAAATCAGTAATGGCGCCCTATTATTTGTAGTTCGCATAAATTCGGAGCTCTGGTAATTGGCTGTATCGTCGGGTACGCTTGCGCCGCGGGTGGTTGGCGAACTGGCGAACTAATCACACTTGTCTGCTTCGATTCGCATGTGAAACTGAACACTGTCATTTGAGATGACGCGATCTAAACGAGTGTGGATACTGCTTCACTTTTGATAGCTGTAATAATTGTGAGAGGAAGTCTGAAAATGAAAGTGAATGAACAGTTGTTGGGGAATTGGTGGTCATGTGATGAAGAGGAATGGGAAGAATGTCGTGAGGATAATTTTGAATATGAATGACGATGATTATAAGGGTAGGGAAAATACCAAAGAAACGATGGATGGCCAGAATGGTGGTGCCTATACTATTGTGATGACGATTCATAGAGAAGTAACTAAGAAGTATGCAATAAAAAATTACATAGGAGAATAGTGTTGAGTAGTAGTAAGTGTTGTTTTTTTCCATTTCAATTAGTTACATAAACTGATGATATCATAGAAGTAGTAGTTCTAATGAAGCTGTAGAAAACAGTTAAAAACACATTACGTTTTAACTACTAGAATAAAATTCGCACTTGATGATATTGATTTGTGCGTTGCCCTATACCTCAAGGCTTGTTATTGCTAAAACTTAATTGAATTTCTATTAACTAGATTTCGATCATCATTGTACGAATTAGTTGCTATATTTAGAGATTCACAAGCGATTGTATGGGAAGGATTTATCACATAGTCAGACGTGCCCTCACCGTAGCTGCAGGTCTTACGAACAGGTCTTGCGAAGAAGTGTTTACACTGAGTAGAGTGGGCTCGCGTATCCAGTATGAAACAGATGCCATGTTTTGTATGAATGAGTGAGACCATACGATTCTAATAAAACAGAATTGTGATCATTTTCTGATGCGGTAGGAACAATCCAACGATTTTAATCCTTTTTTCTTTGAGATGGGTTTCTTTGAGTGAAATTGATATTCAATCAAGGTTTAGGATCTTCATCAAAACCATTCCAATTTCCATTAAACTAAGCCATGAAAAGAAACTTATCAACAAGCCTTGTCTGTAATTACTTTAATTTGCCGATAAGTTTGTTTTCTTATAAATCATTAGTTTAACCCCAGTTCTATTGAACGCCGATCCAAAATGGCGATTGCCAATAACATGTGACTTCCGGCCGGTAATAACCGTCGCCACAGTAGATCATTTTAAATATTCTGGCCACATGTCGCTGAACAATGCGTTTAAATTGTCTTTTGTTTTTGCTGGATGCACTAGTAGCTGTCTGTGGCGTCGCTTACAAGAAGGATGTTGGTCGTGATAAAATAAAATAAAAATATGAAAGAATTTTGGTACCACAAAAAATAAAATTCGATCGATTTTCGAAATAAATCGATTGATTGCATTTAGAAACAAATACGGATGGGCATAAGAAAAAAGAGGAAGAACGTGAGACAGCTAAAACGCTCAAATGACAGCTAAAAAGTGAATGCGAAAAAACGTAGTAGAAGTTTCCGTCCATTAAAGGTATATTAATCAGTAAAAATAGTTTATCCCAGCTTTAACACTAGCATACCAAAAATTCCAGCTGAAAGCCTGATACAGTTATCTTACTAATATTTTAAAGAGGAAAGATTTGTATTTTTGTGTGTGTGTGTATGTTTGTAATGAATAAACTCAAAAACTACTGTGCCGATTTCAAAAATTTTTCACCATTAGAAAGCTACATTATCCCTGAGTAACATAGGCTATATTTTATCAAAGTGCAAAGCCGGAAAGCCGGGACGGGCCGCTAGTCACTGATATTCTGATGTAGTAGATCATAAACATTTCACGACGCGACTCCTAGTCAAGAGACCTTCCAACTTCCAGTTACTCAAAAACTCATTAAAATCATTCTGCCGTCTCCCAAGATTTAAACAAACGAACTGACCAGCACACATGGCTTCTTTTTTTTGTGGCTCTTACCAAGGAGCCATTTTTTGCAACCATCCTATTGTATGGAAGTGAGAGCACTTTCGTTCGGACAATTTAACTGATCCTTAAAACTGATTAAGTTTTGTATTTCAAATAGATTTTTTTGATGTGTTTGGGATTTTGCTTACTCATGGCGTGTTGGAGCATAGCGTAATTTGGGTGTGCAAATGAGGATGAAATAATGTAGGTGAACAAAACAAGCCTTTGGTCCTTGTTCTCAGGTTTTAGCTATGGTTCTAAAATTTTGGGTTCTACAATCATATCGTTGCGTAGTGTTCTTTGCTGTTGTCACCGTTATCTTGTAACATTATGCTATCTTTTAACATTATGTTTAATAATTCACTATATAGCTGTATTTATGCTATATGGTTTGTTATTCATAATTAATTTGCATGTTTTATTGTTTGTAAATGAAATATCATAAATATGATGTTTATCTTCTTAAAACCCACATTTAAAATTAACTTTTCCATAATGCACATTAATGGAGGCCGCAATACCTTCCACGAATCCACACAAATTAATTTAAAATCCCGATAACACTTAAAGCTTATTAAAACCCTACAAGATTCCTTTCGTCCTTTTGTCTCGAAAACTACAATTGGTACGCACTTAATATAACTTAAAAACAAATTCAACCCGAACATAAATTCCGAATGCCATTAAAGCACACCGATTTATCTTTAGAACCCCGTAAAGGCGTTACACCCCCATGTTTGCGCAAGTGTTGTGCGCACGCACACAAGCAGCGGCTTGCGCGTACGCAAGTATGCAGACTGCACAGAATTAGAACAAGCAGAAGATCCACTCTTAGCAAAACACTAGCAGTTCTAAGTCAGCACAGTTATGTGTGAAACCTGCCTATTTTGAGAAACACAAATGGAAAGACAGAATTTGTAAATATATCTAATATCTTCCATGCCCAGATTTTTTTAAAATTTGATTATCATTCCATTGTTTAGAGGTGCCGAAACCTTGGTCGAATATTCTTGGGAAAAACTAGGCTATGATGAGAAGATAATTATAATTTCCCATTGGATTTCTTCTTCGGTATCCGTCTGTTTGTTCTCTCTTGCCCGTCGTGCACAACTAATTGCCCCCTTCAAGACTTGAATGAGGCAAACACAGAACTGTCCAGGTTGCTATGTACTGGTCGGACAAAATCTGAGTTATCGATTCGAGAAGAAGAAGAAAGGATCCCTCCTGTCCAGGTTCCCCTCATACATAAATAGAGACAGCTTCTGGGCATTCCCGAAATGTTCCGCCATTTCAAATAGTACGGTGGACTGGTCCTTCGGTACCTTCCTACTTTGTGTAATCCTTCACTCGTATGTGTGTGTGAACGCAGGTACCGAAAGTTAATTGCCTTCGTATGTTCAATGTTCATTTTTCTACCTGATCTGAGTTCAGAGTTAGGTCGGTCCCGGATTACTTACAAAAAAGATTTTTTGATACTTCACGTTCGCGTATTGTTGCGCTACTCTTTTGTTTTTATTGGATACTTTGGATGACTGTTCTAAATAACTCTGCTTGGTAATAAAAGTAAGGCAGAGCAGATGATTAGGTCATAAAAATGTATGATTTGTTGTTGGTATATTCTTGAGGTCGAGTGGTGTAATCACCACCTTCATTTGGGGGTAATTTTGTATTATCCTGGATGTTTCTGAAATCATGGAATCTTCAAGCATTTCAGTGAGCAAAGAGATATTGACTATGATATTCTTTGAGAATAATCTAATTCTAAGCTTGCATTTTTTTTTATAAATTCTCCTGTTTGAACCTATCTGATTCAAAGGGAGCTTCTGTTCCTAATCTAACTTTTAATTTCTCAAGTAAGTACACTACGTTCTCTTTATCTGACTTACGAATTTCCATTAAAGCAGCCGTCGATATTTCACATCAATATAACTTTAGATACAACAACCAGTAAAATGTAAATCGTGCCATACTCGTTTTGTGGTACCGGCCGACATTACCGAGTACCTGCGTTTTAGACCCCACTGTAATTTTTAATTGACAAAAAAACCGACCCAACCGAATTTATATGTGGAATTTATTTTATTACTTACCCGTAGACGTGTGCGTGGGTTAACTGATATTATTCTTTACGTTGCTTTTCGACACTTGTGTCTATTCGGGAAAGGGTTGTAATTGTATCGGAGGTTTTTTTTGGTCCTTTAAGTCTTTGACCAATATCTGGGGGTGTTGGTCAGATATTTTAAATGCACGTGTAGGGGGAAATAGGTTTTGATTATTTTAAACTAGCTTTTGCCAGCGGCTTCGCTCACTCAATCAATTCGGGTTGTACTCTGCTTGTCATAATATAATTCAATCATGATTCGAAAGACACGTGGCGCCATCTACTATTTTACGTTTTTGTTGTTTTCCTCGGGAACAGTAATTTTTTTCGGTATGAAAAGTACCCTATGTCTGTTTCTGTACTTCTGAAAACGTATATGCAAAATTTCAGGATGATCGGTTCAGTGGTTTAGGCGCGAAAAGGTAACAAACAAACAAACAAACTTACTTTCGCATTTATAATATTAGTTAGGATGTCTGCTAGAAGATTGGCTATTACTAGTCAAGCTAGAATCCTGCAAGCAAATGAAGGTTTGCAGCATAATCCATTATTATCATTATTGGGTCAAATGTCGTAAAAGCTTCCTGTAATATAACATACCCAATCTTAGTTAGTTTAAATCAGTAGACTACGGAAGTAACACAACCATCACCCACAATTATCCCACGAAAAAAGTACAAAATAAATCATCCCCTCATGCATTTCTCCTGCCAAACTCTCAAAACCAAACAATGCATACGAAAATCATTACGAGCGATGTACCGATAGCACAGGTAGACGCTCACGAACAATGCGCTGCGGTACCGTCAGCAAAAACGGTAATGAGTGCACTGTCACGAATAATGGCGACCATTGTCTATGCGGCGCGCGTTTGCTTCTGAAAAAAAAGAACTTAATATTTTTTTGTGCCTTGTGCAATAATGGTTGTTTTTTTAATTGCGATTTGGCGCCAGTGGCGTTCGATTTTTCATGGTGAGGCTTTTTAAGGGTCGGTTACTGGCTGATTTTTAGTTACGAATATAACGTTCATCAAGGGGAAGAATAAAGAAGATTTTTAGTACCTTACGCTTCTCGACTACTAATTAGAAGCTTTGATTTTTTCACATACCTGCCATCACTAGTTTTTCTAGAAGGCAGACTTGTACCTACAGTACCCATGATTTGATATAAACGACTTACAAGAGATGAAAAAGTACTGACTAGGTAAAAGAAAGAGATGACGAAGTTGCAGCAGATAATGCATGATGTGAACGTAATGAAACAAAAAAACACTTCTGACAAAGTCTTCAACGCTTTCCATCTACTTAAAAGACAGTAGATGACGCAAAATTTGACAATAAAGCACCAAACAAAATTGCTAAAACCTTACACAATAATATCAATCGTAATAAGGATGCTTTGCTCACCTTAGCCTCATTAAAAAAAAAACCAATCGATTGACCAAACTAAGTTAATCACCGTATCATCTAATAACATTTTAATTTCAAGATCTAATTAACATAATATTAAAATTATATGTAACAAGAATTGACGGATTCACATCGTAAACGTTTAAGATATGATGAATGTATGACATTAAAGTTTGACCATGGATTTGTAATAAATATAGTAAAGATGATACTTACCTCATTTGTATCGGGTTATGTAAAGGAATTAGATATGTAATTATGTTAAGCTGTTTTTATTGAATCGAAGGTAGTGCGAAGGTGTTGGATCCTTTATAGATATTTGGTGAAGCATTCATAAATTTAAAATGTAAGGTCCTTTGAAACCTCTCGAACGTTAAAACAAGCTTTTATAATAGTGTAGTACCATATCCTACATCAACACTAGGATGGTATTATGTGCATTATAATCTTCTTGTTTCTCAAAAGGTACCATTGTTCTACTAACACTATATTTCACACCGGTCTCAGTTTCGGACCTTCACACGTCACACTCGTAACAGTACATACTTATCTTTACGGCTTAGAAATCTGTTCACACAAAAAGAGAAAACGCTAATCAAAGAGACAAACTCGTATCCGTTAATCAATTTCTTTGTCTCGAACTAGGCAAACGAATCCCATTAACAGCAATCAGAATATTCAGAATCATGTAATAAAAAAAAAACAGAGATAAAAAGCCAATATTGCTCTGCGTACGAAATTAGGATATTCGTTACTATAAAGCACATAACTCGTTTGTCGAACTGGTCTTATGTAAAGTGCACTCGATATTGTACGGACCGGATCACCGGACCGGTATGCTAACGAGTCGGTTGATGCTGATACATTTAATTAAAATGATCCACCGGAAACGAGGCGGGTAGTCAACAAAGATTTATGAAATGACATAAATGTCTCGCGTTGAGGTGAAACTCGCGTTATGATTGTAGATAAGTTTGGTGATAAGGCCGTGACGTGGGCTGCAAAACGTTCGGAGGCACGCGATTGGGAATAACATTGTTTTGTTGCTTTTGATTTAGGGACTATGATTTTTGTCCTTTCTTGTGTCTGTACGGCACTTTGTGAGCCTGTGTCGAGTGGTAGAGATAGAACAATGATTTGCTGTCTTGAATTAGCATGAATTACAATTTTTGCTTGGTCGTCCTTAAACGGTGCAAGTAAAATCATTACTGAACTGCGTTTTGAAGCATCTTTAAGAATTTTGTCGTCTACTGTAAGCTTGTAAACAGCATTTAAATAAGATTTGATATCAAAATTAAGAAAATTTTGTGTTTGAAAATTATTCTTTCCAGTTCTTGGAAAACTTATGGGATTTTCTTCTCACACATTAGGGTCAAGTATGTCAGTTAAAGCAGAGGTTACTTTCGCCCATTAACACCACAGCATATATTTACGACTTGTGAACGGGATAGCGTGATTATCGGTGATTTAATTATAACATTAGAATAATATGTAAATTGTTTACCGCCATCTTTAATATGTTTGACAGAGATTACATACTGATCTCCAGTTCCATAATTTATACGAAATATTTTGTCAAATTGTGAAAAAATATACAAAATATTTTTTTTGTTGTATTTCTAATAGGTACGCACATCTAAATTTTATTTTATCATTCGTATTATATATAATAACGGTATATACTTGAGAGTGTCTCTAATTTAATTTGTTTTATGATTTGCATATTACTGCAAAAGCTATAAAATGGCATTTGCAAAAAATCGGGTAATGACTTTGACTAATGAAGTATTTTTTGACCAATCAAGTCTGAGATTTCACGTTTTATTATTTTTAAAACATCTTTATTAGAATTAAACGTCAGTATTTATATATTTATTTGCACATTTGCATATTATTTATCATTGCGTTGAAATAAGTGAACAGGGTTACTAGAATTTGTAGCATCTTCAATCATCCGTTTTCGATGTCGTCTCCCACAGACAGACTGACGCGCGTTACGTAATCAAAATGCTAAGGTGATGTTGGCAATATCCGTATGTTAGCATAAATTATATTTGACATAATCATTTGTGTCCTAGAACCAAATATTCGAAAACATGTGACATCTACCAACCCGCACTGGGCCTGCGTGGTGGATTATAGCCCATTCCCTCTCATAGAGAGGAGGCCTGTGTCCCAGTCCCAGCAGTGGGAACATGGGCTGATTATTAATATGCTTATGCTTAAAATCATTACTGCTTAATAATTCTCAAACAACAATATGACACAAAGCCATATTTTTCGTCAAAAACACAATTTAAATAAGTAATTAAGACAATCATAAAAGGATGACATCACTACATTTGATATCCGTTACACAATTATTTATAATCAAACCCGTATTAAGTTCTATGAACAAATAACATGTTGTATTGGCCACATTTCCATACGGGGCCATTTTGATTGCGATGTCACAGCAATTGTACGAATATTATATTTATTTTATGCTAATTTCAACATTTTCAAACGCTGAGTTCATTATAAATTATTCGTGGAGTGGTACCGGCGCAGATTTAGTATTATTTCTCCAAAATATGTTTATCTTTAACGGTCCCGCTATATATCTTGGTTTATGTTCAATGTGCTCTATTTGATATCTTGTTACATGGTCACATTTAAATGTTTTAATAGAAATGGTATTTTTTTTAAATGCTTTTAGCGCCATCTGCTGTGGGTGTGACTTATCGTTAAGTTCTGGTTGCATCTTGATCTCATTCACCTTTGACATTTGATTAAATCTCAAAGTATGTAATACGTACCAGCTTTAATGGTTGGAGCTTGCAAACAAGCATTCATAAATACCCACCATTTGGGTACCTACATAATATCGGCTCCTTAAAAATAAATCCTTTTGCATTATGGCAACATCATAAGTATCGCCGTCGAACGTAGGCGTTATTCCTAATTCAAAATTCCGAGCCAAGACAATGAGGCACACAGCCTCATCTGTCAAATCCGTTCAATGTTTTTAAAAGGTTTTTAAGATCGACCCGAGCCGACTTGTTATTGTTATTTATATTAAGTTAAGAATTGCCGGGCCCTTCGCACTTGGCGTTTGAAAAAATTAAAACAATCCTACTGGTGCATTTATTTTGACTCCTGATTTTATTAAAATAGAGTGTATTTTTCATTGTTCCTGGAAGCATGGGTCAGTAATGGCGAAGGGTATGGAATGCAACGGATTGCGCTCGGCATTAGGTACTTATTTTTTGTCGGAGTGTGAAAGGGACGGATGTATTCGAGGATCTTTCGCGAAGTGCACTAATGGGGATTATATGGGATTGCTTGCACCATCACGTCATTTCTTACGCTACATTAGTTTCGACGCTTTATTTTTTACTTCGGCCATATTTATCACGGACCTTGTGGAATAGTTAAGGCATTGTGTAGCGGTCCGTGAAAGTTAACAATTAAGTTTACGACGCAATTTTGCAAAATTACTAGAATTGATTGTAGGTCAATTTGTGGTCATTTGTTTGTTAGAGAATTTCCAATTGTAACGGATTTAGAATGGAAGTGTTTAATCAACAAATGTTCTCACTGTTTTTATAAAATGTTATAATTGCTGCATGTCCTAGTTCATTGTTTTTGTGTTTGTTTTAACCTCTTTCTTCATTATACTTAGTTCTTCATCGGATCGGGTTTTATGGATCGGAACTAACAACACCACCAAATTGTTTGTTTAATATAATACATACAAATTCTGGCCAACTGCGCCTGACCATTATTCGAGCACCAAAAGTATTAATTATTATTTATTTTATTTCAATACTTTACTATATCTTAGTCTTCAGCACCAAAAATGTTTTAGTTCCCTCATTCCTCTACTACTATCTTCAAAACTCAAATCCTTCCCAAACATTATTTAAAATTCGAATTTGCCAGCCAGTCACAAAAAGCCAACTAACCCAATGTACGATGTAGCGTACGCACTCGATATAGCACATTGGGTCACATTGGGTACCGGTCGTCCTTCGCGGGGCCGGCCTGTAGATATAGCCTGTATTATGTTATGGTCTGGGACTATAGGCTTTATATTATAACTTATGATGCCATGCCGATGCCGCCATGCCGCCGCCAACGAAACCACTGTTGCTAATTTTTCGGGATACGAAATTAGAAATATGATTTTTGTTTCCCTTTTTTGTCTATGGCAATGATATTTTGTTGGAGGTAAAGACTCTTTGGAGAATTTGAAAATGGATGATGACTTCATACTATGGTATTTTCGTTTTCTTTGACTGTATACCGTTATTATTAGCACCTGTACCTCCAATCCGCTCTTTTCTCTGAGATCTGATGGTATCATCATCATTGAGTCACACCTTTTGTCGTGCTTTGCTTGTGTTGTCATAATTTGGAATTCTGCATACCATATTCGAAGACCATTGTTAAGTAGCAGCTTCTGTTTCAAGTTTACTTAAAACCCTTCATACAACAAGCACTTAGAACATCTTTAAGCTCAATATCATCTACCTAGCTTTCTCCCAACTATTTTACGGAAGGCTTCCAGTCTAACTAGATGCAGCTGAATACCACTATTTAGCATGGAATTACTGCCTATCTGACCTTCATAACACAATAACTGGATAACAACGATACGCTTTAATAAGAACGTCTACAGACTCATTGCTTCCAACAAGATCCTTTTCTTCATCTACTACCTCGTCTGTCTCTCCAAAAACTAAATAATTCAATTCTGCATATAAAACACCAATGATACTTCCCCCCACTTCACCCCCACCTATAAAACTATCACCACCATGCGTACCATTACCGTAGCCACCATATTTTACACGTACAATAACAAAATCTTTATACTTACGCATAAATGTAAGTTTTTTTACACTTTTTATCGCCCCTTGCACCTCGTTCTTTTAGAAGGCTGTAAACATTTAATAGGGTGGGTTTACGATGCACGGGGGAGGAGGGGGGGGGTGTTCGGAGGGGGGGGGGGAGGGTTAGACACAAATTGTTTTAGGCGCACGATTTATTTGGTGTTTTGTGGCTTTGTAGTTGTGTTTTTGAGAATTGGATTTTTGTACTGGATTTTGATAGTGGGCAAAGTTGGAAGGAAGTAATATTAATTAAGTAGGTACAGGTAGTGCAAGCCGTAAGAATCTCTCATGTATTCTTGTTTACATACGCTAGGCGACACCTAACTCAATGCCTAAATAAAAGCGCAGCTGAGTTCGGCTCGGTGCTGAAAGGTAAAATTCCAAATTTTCAACAGTGCAATAATTATTTAGACTTTCATAGTGACTTATAGTGTTCATAAAACCATAAAAACGGTAATTAATACTGCACATTCCATAGAGCAAGGAAAAAATTAATAATTTGGTAGGTATCAATAATTTCTGAATTTGATAAATCATGTTAATTGAATCTTTGACGTAAACCATAAACCATGATGCGCACATGACCTACAAAGTTAAATAATTACAGCACACAAAGTTCAAACAAAACCATATAATTTACCAAATCGATAAACAAATGGTTACCGGTTTTAAAACCATTGATAATTTAATAATTCGTGTGTATAAAACTATAAGTATTAATTACATACTTGTACGAACATACATAAATATAAAGTCTATTCACGTTCAATCAATAGTATTTCCACTTAAACAGATAATTATCAACTTTACGTATATGGAAATAAAGTTGATTTCAAAAACACTAGTACTTTTGAAAAGGTCACAAATTATTTGAAGTGGTAGCGTAAACGGAACTGTATGTTGTGAGTCTTAAAAGTTATATTTCCGAAAAGCTGTATCTGTTTACATTTTTGGAAACTAAAATTGCGAACACAGGATACATAAATACGTACATAAATATAACACTTTTAGTACAAAAACTTGGACCAGTCTGTACCCACCAATTACGGGCGACCTCTAAACTAACAGTCGGAATAATCGCTCGTACGCAGATTTATATGACGCTGTTCAATTATATAGGAAACTTGATAAACTAATGTATTACAATATTGATAGGTATGGGAATATCACGTTATTAGAATCTGTATGAGGATAATACATGCCAAAAAGATTTGCCGATTAGGGCCATACCAGATACTTTTGCGTTAGGTGCAGTATGGCAATGGTAGTAAGCGACTTTCTTCAAATGCTCAATTTGAAGCATTTATCTAATACTAATACAAGGTGTAATCAGACCCTTCACGAAGCCGTTAACCAAGCATTCTGTACATCAAACTAAGTAACTCTACGCAAAAATTATTGCTGGGAAACGACTTTTTTTTTGGGGTGAAAAATCACGTTTTACGGTAAAACTCAATGAAACGCGCTCAAAACTTAGTGCTGATGGATGTTTTGAATAGTGAACGGGCCATGGAGTTAATTAAAGTAAAGTCAAAACCTTTAAAAGTGGTATTTAAAAAAAAATGTGAAAAAATTGGAACTTTGACCTCCAATATCTCCGTAACTAGAAGGTTCCCAGGTATGGTTCAGAACAAAAAAAATATCGCAATGACGGGGAGAATAAGTGACTTTCGGCTTCGTTAAGGGTTTTTTTACACCCTTTATTATAAACAGGTAAAATTTGTTTGTAAGTTTGTATGTAGGGGGTAATCTCCGGAATTACTGATCCAATTCTAAAAAAATCTCTCACTGACAGAAACTTACATTATTCTTTGGTGCTATAGGTTATAAATTATATTTATATCATGCATATTAGAGGAGCTATCACAGTTTTTGCGGACAAAGTGCTAGTTTTTAATATTCCAGTTACAGACACTTTTAAATTGTCAAGGAGTTGATCAGTCAAAAAGAAAAGCCCAATTGCCAATTCCAAAGCTCAAAATCGATGTCCAGAGCTAAATTTCTATGGATAACAACAGGCAAGTAAGTGATGGATGTCCGTGACAATGTTTTATATCAAAATATATGCTGGTTTCCGAAGCTTCTTTCGTCATTGGCACTTGTTGTCAGTACGTAACACTATCTAATGCAATGTCTACGTAGGCAATCTAGTTACTTATTGCTCAGAGCTCTCAATAGACCAGAGATCACGATCATGATCTGCAGTACTACCGAATGTACTGACGGTGTGCCACTTTTGCCCTCATGCCCTAAGTAATAAGGTTCAAAAGTGGTCGAACGTACCTCCTTAGATCATCATCCGCCTAGCCTTTTCCCAACTATGTTAGGGTCCCTGTTTTAAGCTTTCACGGTTTACAACTAAACTTCAACCCGCGATCATGGCGCTTGCAACAGCGTCGTAATATCGGGAGCTCAAAATAATGAACAATCTCGGAAGATATCCGCAGCTGAATACCAGTTTTTTACATGGAGCGACTGCCTATCTGACCTGCACAACCTAGTTAGTACTAAGTAATACGATACCCTTGGTAAGACTGGTTGTCAGACTTTTTGGGCCACTGACTACCTGTAACCTACCGTACCTCCTTCGATAATCTAGTTAATGGATTAGAACTTGGTCCCTACCAAGTTCTAACCATTCTAATTGTCTTCTAATAAGCAGTCACAGAAATATTACTCACTTGCTCTTCTCTCAACAGAGCAGCATTCACAATATCTATAATGAACTAAAGTTACCAACTGATGACCTTACTTATTCTAACTCAATTCATTCTACTTTTTAAAGGCAGCTGAAGAAATATTACTCCCTAATCCCGAAATAACTTACCATACAATGTACAGTCTGCAAAAAATGATTTACACACCGAGGCGCCGACACCTGCCCTGCTGTCTGTACTTGGCATGTGCGGACTTAATTTGGGCTATTAAAGTAGCAATAAATTGCCCGAATTAAGGCATGCATGTTATTACCGAGTTATTGCGTATAGGGTGATAATATCTAAGGTTGGAGAGTACCTACTAATTTTTGAGCTCGTTGGAAACCGTATTTTGATTATTGTTTAGATTTAAAAGATTCACAAGTTACGAGTTAGGAAGATTGGTGGCGCCATCTATTGCGTTTTGTTGGAACTATACTCAAAGTTCCTGGTGACAATTTTCACTGTCATGAAAAATCTCTTCTCATGAAAGCTATATACTGTGTACATAATATGTAAACTGGACATGACAAAATTATGAAAATACAAGACGTTAGATAATATTATAACAAATCTCGTCGCTTCTAATAAGATTTTCAGCCTCATTCAAAAGGAAAATAAGCGATACCTAAGGTTGTACCCTGTAAAGAAATCTATCTACCATTTTCCAAAAGCCACCTGAAACAAACAAAAATCCATCATTTTAAAACTAATTACTGCAACAAACGGGAATTTAAATTACACTGTCGTTGGTTTCCACTAGTTTTAGCGTTGAGTGAAAGGGCGGAAGCGAGCTTCCAAAACTGGGTCAGCAGAGCTGTCAGTGCTACCCCCAATCCCCCATTCTCATCCCCCACACTTGTCACTCACCCCCCCCCCATTTACGGGTTAATAGTGAAAAATTAAGTGCAGCAGGGAGGGGGTTATTTAGTTTCCGCTTTCGTTAATTCTGTTTTTCGGTCGCCATTTTCTTAAGCAATAGACAGTTTCATAATTTTTGTTTTATTTGACGTGGATAGAGGAAAATGGAGTATGAATTGGTTCTGGGAATAACAATTGGCGTTTGTTTTATTTATTAATGCTTTTTGGCAGGATATTTTATTTCCTTGTTATCTTTTCCTCTATTTTATTCTTTGAATTCTGATAAATTTACCGAATGCTAGACATTATATATACTAACATTATAAAGAGGATTTTTTTTTTGTTGGTTTGTCCGAATAAGCTCCAAACTACTGGACCGATTTTAACTATTTTTTCACCAATAGAAAGCTAAAATATCAGGAAGTTACGTAGGCATTATATTTAAACCATGCAAATTAGTCGAGCTATCACAATTTTTGCGGACGTAGTCGCGGGCGAAGTGCTAGTCATTGATATAAATCAAACTTATCTTACACGTATGGTCTATCTCGCAATTCTGCTACCACCCTAAGATTGAATGCCACTTGCACGTTATAAAATGACTAGGACTATTAGTCTATGTGAGAATTAAATTAGTACTTTTGTAAAGTTTAACACAATTAATAGCTTGACATTTTGATGTGATTTACTATCTGTCACATTGACTACTATTACCAAAGACTCCATTATTCCTTATTCAAGATAATAAAACGACGTCACTGAACATACTGTAACAAAACAACTCATCAATTTACATAATTGAATCTCGAACGTTCCAAATACCGTCAAATCTCGCAAGATATTGCACAAGTATTACGTTCGTGAATCATCGGCTATCGTCGGAATACATCCGAGCAATTGATTTGCATACATTGCTCATTATCCACCATTATGGTACGAAGCGTGTGAAATAGTTTTATATCTTAAATAGTTGGCAACACCCACGCTAGCCTTTCCTCAATGTGAATGGTTTTTATTATGATCGTTATGTCTTTTGCTTTATTCAGAACATCGTCTTTTTATGGCCATTTTTATGATTTATTGTGTTTTTCCCGTTGTGCATTTCCAAATCAGTATCAGAAACATGGATTGTAGTTACATTCTGCATGGGATATGGCACGCCTTTAAATTCTTTCACATCTTTAAGTCATCCTCTACGTAGCTTTATCCCAACAGCGTTATACTCGGTTTCAGTCTAACCGCGTGAAGCTGAATCCCATTAATTTACATGCGTCTCTGACCTCCACAGCCCAACGCAATTCATCTTGGCAGGACTTGTTGGTTGACCAAACAACTATCAAAGAACAATCGATCGCATCGATTGATAGATCAATGACTGCCAGAAGTCGGTAACATGCTGAGGAAAGGAGGGGTCTTATTGGATGGTCGTAGGTACTTCGTACCAAGTCTGATTAGCTGTAATAAGTTCATACTGCTACACCTTCTTCTATCCATTTTTTTTTTTTAGTTAGCCTGAATTCTCCCACTGCTACGCAAACGCATTCTCATTCTCTTCCCATTCCTTCCACTTTTCTCGATGCTGCGCTTCTTCTCGCCAATTAACGAGAAAGCCATTCAAGGCGTCCCGCCATCATCTCCTCGGTCTGCCGCGACCCCGTCTAACTGTCTCAGGGCTCCAGTTTTGTGATATGCGGGCTCACAGCTTTGCCGGCATCCGGCAGACATGGCCTGCCCAGTCCCATTCTAGTTTAGCAGCTATCTGAGCTATTTCAGCAATTTGGGTTCTGGAGCGCAGTGCGGTATTCCTTATTGATCGCTAAGTTTAACGTTAAGTATACTGCGTTCCATTGCCTGTTGGCAATCCATTATATGTAAGAATATTATTAGTTTAATAACTCATCAAATAAGTAAAGATTCAAATTATTCTAAGTCTGCATCATCTAAACGTTGTCTTCTAGACCAAATCTTTCTTCAACCTTATTTACCAGCAAACGCGAAGTTATGTTTACCAGTATGGCATTATGTTTTAAAGTTGGATTTCATTATTTCGGCAAGGTTCGCAAACGTTCGGGATTAGTCGGCGTCGGCATCAACACCTGTCGCTGCGAGCTCCGTTTGTCTGGCTTTGACTTTTACCCAGTGCTTAGAGATGGGGTGGCAGATAGATTTGGTATCGATAGTTATATTCTTAGAAACCTTGTAGAATATACGTATTCAAGAATTGAATAGGTAGACCAAGTGCCCCGTTGGACCCGTGGTCATAAGCGCGACTGCCGAGTATGGGGCCTTGGGTTCAGTTTCTGGATCGGGTAAAGTGTTATTAGAAATTTCTCAGTAGCAACCCGGGGTTTAAAGTTGGTCTTTTCTTTTTATTGCGACACTTCCAGGCCTCGTAAAGCACATACAGCCGTTGGGCCTGCGCCTGATCTCTCTGTGACGGACTGTGAGGGCAAAGGAAGAAAGAATGCACCTGCATTTGCGCACACATAAAGGGTGTAAAAAGACCCTTAACGAAGCCGAAAGGCACTTGTTCTCCTCGTCATTGTGATAACTTTTTTGTTCTGGACTATACCTGGGAATCTTCTAGTTTCGGAGATATTAGGGGTCAAAGTTCCAAATTTTTCACAAGTTTTTTTTTAAATACTACTTTTTAAGGTTCTAACTTTACTTCAATTACCTCCATGACCCGTTTACTATTCAAAGCATCCATCAGCAATAAGTTTTGAGCGCATTTTATTGAGTTTTACCGTAAAATGTGATTTTTGACCCAAAAAAAAATTCGTTTCCCAGCAATAATTTTTGCGTAGAGTTACTTAGTTGGATGTACAGAATGCTTGGTTGACGGCTTCGTGAAGGGTCCGTTTACACCCTGTATGTGATTATAACTCACGTCGTCTCTGCTGAGCTTGGCCGCTATGACCGAAAACGATTAGGAGGACTATTACTAGTGCTCCTACTATTTCCTTTGTAACCTACCCATATCCAATGACTCAAAAGCGTATACCACTGCTTTTTCGTCTAATGATGGGTCACGATTTCAGGCCGTTAACACGAATGAGGTTCCAACATCGATACTTCTAACTTTTTCAATTACCGAAAGCGAAAATTTTACAAAATACTTACCTACTTATAGTATTCTGCCAATGATTGAACAATGAAGAGACCTAACAATCTTGGATTTTTTTGTGATAGATTGTGATCTTAATTAAAATTGATCTACAAAGTTTTTGTAATCACTGTTCGCGTGCAATGTGAAAATGTGAGTCATAAGCCAGTGCTCTACTTATTGGTACAAATTGAAATAGATGAAAATTTAAATCTGGCGCCTAAACCATCAGCACCGTAAATTAGTTCAATGACATATGGTATAGCTTTTTGTGCTTTTTGGGAGATTGTTCAGCCACTTCTGAAAATGTTGACGTTTAAAAGCAATTCTCGCCCTAAATGTCCATTTCAATTAACGATATTTGATTTTGTGCATATGTGTGATCTGATCTAATGATATGTTTATTCTTCTTTCAGTTATTTGATTAAAGGTCTCGAACCTATTGGCACTTTACCTCTATTTTTTTTAAATTGCCAGGTGTTTATAATGCTTCTATAGTGAAAGGCAATTGTTTTTATTGGGTAGGCATAAAACTGCTTAATCTTATTTTATGGCGTGTATTTTAGTTTATTATACTAGGATTGTAAATAATACTATATTTCAACGACCTTTTAATATTTTTATGATGATCTTAGATTAGAAATAAATCTGGCATTTACCTCAACAATAACGTCGCAACTATTTTAACGGTGTGTCTTCTCTAAAACTTGCCCCTACAAAAATGTAGAACCTCCCGAATATCGATATCTATGAGCTTCATGAAAATCGATAACATTCTATCGATTATCAAACCTGGAACCATCCCTATTCTCCCATAATGGTCATTTCGGTAATGGCGTGCCGGAGCCCGCGGGCTTGCCGGGAGGGGGCCGCGCTGCCCTTGCGCAGCCGTGCCCTTGCGCAGGTCACCTTGCACAGGTACGCGCATGCGCCTATTGCAAGCGGCTAACCTTTCCTCACCTCACACTTGAAATTAAACCTTATCATGGAAAGTTAAGGTTGGTTTTTAAATAGTGGTAAGTCCTGCGCACAAGTACCCTTCCTAAACCGCACACTCGAAATTAAAACTTTTCGTTAAAAGTTAAGGTTGTTTTATGATTGAAGCCAAGCCCTGTTAGGGCTGCACACACGGTTCCGGTATTGTACGGTTATTGATTTCAAAGATTTAATCTAGGTATCAGATTTCTTTTTTGGTATATCGATTCGATAATGTAAAACTATCGATTTTTGAACTTTTGATTTATTGATCGGAATTTGATGCGGTTTGTTGAAATGAAAGTTTATTTTTAAGCCTAGTTGGATGAATGGATCTTCGTATTGGTTTGCTGTTTGTGAGTCCAATTAGGACGTATTTTCTTTAAAAAAACAAAATAATATTTAAATGGCCACTTTTCTCTTAAATCCCATTTAATGACACGCATTTTTCTTCGACCATCACATTTCTTACAAGAATCTAACAACGTCATAATATGAAATCTGTTAAAAATTCCACCAAGTGTGAACAGACCTTATTCTAACGAGTCCCGATTTCGGTTTTTTCAACCAATTGCATTTTATAGGCGAGCGTGACAGGATAATTTAGGAAAGAGTCGGTTTTACTTTTTTTACTCAATGCCTTGCGCATGCGATTCTCAAGTGTCGGCCATTGTTTTTGCTGAATTTTTTGCCGACTATTGTACTACGTTTAATAGGTATTGGAGTAATAAATATTAACGTTTAACATTCGTTTCTGGTATAATTACGTCGAGTTTTTATTCAAGACGTGCAATAAGATTTGTTTACCGTCTATGTGTCCGTTTTTTTTGACGTAAGGATAAAACCTTGTAATCATATTTTGTTATACTTATAATTTGCTCAGGTGTTTCTTCTAGTAAAAAATCACAACGATCAGTAATAAATATTGCAATTACATTTTATTATACGAGTTAATCTATCATTCAATGTTGTCAATAAAAAATACAATTGGCACGTTGCAAAAAAATGGCGGCAAAGATTCCAATACAGAACGATCATAGATAAAGAAGTCTCCTTTATTTTATTTTTTAAATTTTAAACGCACGTTCGCATCGTTCGTCACCAAAAAGTTCGGTTTCAACCTATGCGTTGTTTAAATGTCTTCTGAATTTTTCTCACGAATTGGACCATCTTATAAGACAAGGAATAAAAAGGCTTTCAGTACTGGGAACCGAGTGATGACGTGTTTGTAAGGATTTTTCCTCCTGCCTGTGTCTCTAATTTCTGAAGCTTTCTTCTTAGAAATAATATGAGCAAGTATGTGAGTCATACGTAAAGTACAGGGTCTTATCTTATACTTAGGGTACCTACGTATTATTATTTATGTAGGTAGCTTTGCAATGTTATGTCGTCAGCTTCTTACTCACAGTTTAAGAAATATACAGAATCTTATACGAATATCCTGTATCCAAAGGTGACAGAAGAAAACTGAGGCCTATGATAGCAGTGAGTAAAATTGGAATGGTATCCCATCAATATTGGTGGAATCGAAGACTTACTGTCTCAACGTACCCAATGAGATCTTTTGGCAACAGAATATCTTATTGGAACCTCTGAGTTCTAATAGGAAATGTTTCCTGCCTACTGCTACATGAATGAATGTGTTAGATCAACTGAACTGTACTGCTGGATCGATGATTATTTTAGTTTAAATCATTTTGTTAGTTATTAAAGTCAGAGCGTGTGTACATAGTGACTTAAGATTTTTACAGAAATGTTTTAATTTTAACTAGAATATTTTTTAAGAGTAGTTGTTACAACTACCCTTCTGAAACTTGTTTTTATTTGATTATTTACGTTTCTATTTATTTTTTTCTTAAAAAAGAATATTGGGCTATTAAAGCAGGATATTTATTGTTTCTTTCACAGGAGTCATCGCCAACATTGACGCTTTTTTCGTCAAAGGTGAGTATTTCAAAAATCGAACATTGGCATCATCCATTGTCATTGCTTGACCAGAAACAAATAATATCCTGCGTTTTTTTGTGTTTTTTTTTTTTGGTTTTCTGTGTACTTTTTTTGTTTGTGTATTATTTTCGGGGCGGGTCGTGTTGCATGGTTGTAGATGCCATTCATTATCATCATTGCTGTGTATGCTAATTTGGTGTATTTAAATGTATGAGTGTTAGATGTATTTAATTAATTTTTGTATTCTATAATATTTGATGTACATATTTTTAGTCGGAAGTAAGTACATAGACAAAGTTTCCCCGGGCCGTATTTATGTGTTGCTAATATATTGAAGAAGCAATGTAGTGTCAGTAGTACTTTCCCCGTGTGTATATTGGTAAATAGTGGTAGTTTAGACATAAGTAAATTTTATATCTAGCTAAATTTTTACGAATTACTTTGACGTAACTATAAAAGTTATGATGTTGTATGAAGCCTTTAATACCAAGGATTTAGGCACACAATATAAAACAATATAAATTAATGAAAAGTATGTAGGATTTAGGCTCATTGAAAGAAAGGCAAAAGAAGTAGCTAAAAAAAGATTTAATAAAAACAATTGCAAAATGAAGAACTCACGAAATTAGGTAATCTGTGTTTGCTAAAGAACACATGCGGTTTTATTGAAATAACAACGCTAATAAAACCAGACCGATCGTTGTACAGAACGAACAGTAAAAACTATCTAATCTAAATATAACGCTTTTAACATAATCGCGTAAATCACGTAGTTTATTTGTTTCATAAATTAATTAGGAGGTATCTGTACCGTTTTCACGCAGTTTTGGTCCAATAAAAGTGTTCATAAAAGTGAAATTTATGGCCCATAAGCTGTTAAATAAAAACTTGTATACTTTGTTATCGCAGGACAGTCCACCTTAATTAGAAAGGTTTGTCAATCTAGTGGCGAATTATTAATTAAATATTAATATATTTTGTCAGATCAAAGAGGAGATAACCGATGGATGTTCCAAACGCTTAATTAATTGATGAAAACAAATATTTTCTCAGCCTAATTGTGTAAAAATATCAACAAAGATAAAAATATTTAGATATTTGTGTAGAAATTGTTCGGAATTGCGATTAACTTTGATTTTTTAACCTGTGGTAATGATAACCTGTCATAACGGTTATGAAAAAAAAACATTTTAAAGTAACCGTCGCAACTTGTATATTCACAAGAATATTAAACTGTCTCTTTAACAAATTATTTATTTATCAACAACAGTAGCCAAAACTCCCAAAAAAAAGCGAAACTACTTATTTAATATAGTGATTAAAAATAATATTCTTTCGACTCAAAGGTTCTCGTCCTTTGAGTCTCGCCATTACTACGATTATTACTAAAAACCATCCGTGATTGGATATAAGCCTGACTTCACACGACACGAGCACCAATATGTAAACACTTAACAACTTTTAAAAGTGTTTTTCTCCTACTGTTCTGATTAAAATACCATGTTGTTACGGACATAGTATTGTGGAACTCATATTTTATGAATAAGATCCTATCTCCAAGTTACAATCGTTATTTCACGCGAAAATTGCTTTTAAATTAAGGAAAGTGTATATATATTGGTGCTCGTGACTGTACCCACTGCTGATAGATGAACTGATGAACTATCAGACAGTTGTGTTGCTGGGGAGTTTGTACTTCGTCTTCTCAGCTAAAACACTAGGAAGTGCCAAAGGGCGGACGGTTTTTAGGACAGTCTAATTGACGTTCAAAATGTGCTGGGGGGTTAAATTAATTCCGGTGTGGGAAAGAGGCAGAGCTTTACAGGTCGTCTAGCGCCATCTCTTTCCCACACTGGAATTACTCCTGCTTTAAGAAGTCTTGGTAGGCCTGATCTGCAGCCTAGTTTGAATAAATGACTTTTGACTTTATTTCGCTGTGTTAAGGCCTCTGTTTGCCTGCTCTTCTCATCCAGGTTTATCCTGAACAGAGCGTAACATAAGTATAAAAAGCTCGACTTTCCCTAAACAGATGTTAAAATGTCTGCTATCAGAGTAGGATTTCGTCTTAATGATTAGATCTGTTGATTCTGTGCAGTACTGCTACGATACTGTTATGTGAGGCCGGTTTGTTTACATGTGACACAGTCGAGAGGCAGTAAGACAAGTCTGTGCTATCCGCGATGTACAGCAAATGAAATGATTTCATTTCGATACAAAGCTTTATGGATATTTTCTGTCCAACAGACAGCTTGAGTTCCCCGTTTAATCCGGTAGAAACTTATACAAATCAAACATCATGATTTCAAGACGCGAGGAAGAGAAAAAATTTTCAACAACATTGCAATATTAATGAACACTACATCGCATCGGAGTTTCAATCACAATTATCTTTGAGTTTGATTTTCTGGTTACACATTATAAGGATCGGTTTTACCTAGGGTACTAATTATAATTATATGTTTTATTTGCTTGTTGATTTTATATTATTATTGTGTTTTGTGAATTATACGTAATAATTTTGTTTTTCCTGTATAATTTTATTTTAATTTTTAGCTCTGAACGACTGACATTTTAAGTTTTAAGTATATTGAGTAATTTTGATTTATTTTGAAGGATTATTGTTATGACTGACATTTTAAGTTTTAAGTATATTGAGTAATTTTGATTTATTTTGAAGGATTATTGTTATGACTGACATTTTAAGTTTTAAGTATATTGAGTAATTTTGATTTATTTTGAAGGATTATTGTTATTTTTGCGAATTTAATTATTTGATTTCCATGTACATTTTATTTAAAATTTTAGATTTCACGAATTAGATTTTTATGTATCCTCCTTTTTTTTAAAATTTTGCTGTGCCCCGACGGGGTCTACAACGGCTCGTAGCTCTAAGCATTTTGTTAACACCGTGTTTTTACCTTGTGGAACGCAAATAAACGAATATGAATAGGGTCGTATAGATTGGTGGTAAGGATCCGGATACTTTACTTTATCAGGAAATTAACTTACTGATGAATCTAGCCTGTGACAGATTGGTCGGCACGCTCGCCCGTGTTAATATATTTTAATTAAAACAACTTGAGTGGAGTATTTGAAACGCGGCGGGCGGCAACCAAACTATCGGTGATTATTTCGCTAATACGCAGTTTTAATATTAATTAGTGAAATTGTCAAAACCAGGCCATAGTTATCTCACGAAGCCAAGAATTCGGATAGCTTCAATATTGTGATGAACTGTGTCTTATAGTGATGAACGATTCGATCCGATTCTTAATGTATAGTATCGATACAACATGCTGCGACACTCCGATATTTTGCTTGGTTCGATACAAAACTACCAGTATCGGAAATTAATTGATCGTATCGTACCAAATTGTAATCGTATCTTAAATTGTATGTTTCAGATTCAGATTCATTTATTTGCCTGAAATATGGTATTTCATAGATTTTATAACACATACACAATAGTTCTTCATATTCCGCCTACTAAATTCGGCATGCAAATTTTATGACGATAACTATGATTCTAATTTAATAAATTTAAACAAAATAATTTAATTCCAATGTCAAAAAAAGTACTAAATCAAGAATGGTCTATATATATCAAATTACAAATGTCAAAGAAAAATAATTAAATTACAAATTTTCTAAATATCAACTTTCAATGACAACCAAAGAAATTAAAACAGAAATTTCAATAGCTTAAAATAAAATGTTAAAAAAAAACTATCAATGATCTATTAATTTAAAAGAATACAACAAGTATAAAGAAACAAAACAAGTCCTCGAAAACCTAGATTTTCAAAGGGTAAAATACGATACGATTCGATATTTACAGTATCGGTTCGAAGCCATTCGATACGTTCCTAGAATCGTATCGCTAAGTTGCGATCTGATTCGATCTAACTAAACTATCGATACTTTCAACCATCCCTGTCTTCAAACTAGGTAATCAAATGAATATCTCCGACAACGGAACGATGTGATTTGCCGATCTTTTTGTCAATAATATTATTTTGGCCTACTAGGCCTGTTGACTTTTAGAAAGTATTTCAAATATTCAAATGATTTATAAATATTGAAATATCTCAATTTTTATCGTTTCAAATGTCAGTAATAAAAATATTTTAAAATGAATTATTTAAGCAATTTTTCGTGTTGTATTTTTTATTAATCATTTAATAAGTAGGCATAATTTATTTATTACTTGTCGGGGATTAAGTAAAATTCAGATGATTTGTTTTAAACGGAAATTGAATAAAGTTGCCTAGCCTTTATTAATTAGTAGACCTTTTAAAATCATGAATATTAAATATTTTCTAGCCGAATGTTAACTCATAATAACCGATAGTTAAATGTTAAATAGTATTGATTTTAATGAGTTAACTCTTAAAATAAAACCAACTTATCAATAGATCGAGAAAACGTTTAGATAAAGAAGATCAAATACCGATCTCAGTTAACTGATAAGCCAAGTCGATTGCTTAACCAACAGTTCAACATTAATAAACCAACATGTTTTAACTACCGTAGTTATTCAGTACAGCCGTAAACATGTCGAAGGTAAATTATTTCCAATAATGAGCTACCAAACCTGTATTAAAATTATTACCTTAATTAGCTTTTCAATATTTAAATTATTAAAACGATAAAACGTAGTTTGTGATAATTATAAAATTATGGGCAATTATTTTTGTAGGTTTTGATTTTAATTTAATTATTTAAATAAACCTTTAAAAGTTGCACGATTAATACAGTGTGTTATATGTTATTAAATGCTTAAGCAGAAAAATCTTACAAATTCTGGTCCTTGTTGGCGCAAAAACTCGCATTGTAATTTTCTTCAGTTTCTTGTTGTTGTTTTTAATAAAAATACACCTTGATTCAAAATTAAAATAGGCAAAATACAATCTGAATCCAAGTAATAGATTTTTTTTTTCGGGTGGGAAATCATCAAATGACCCCCTCTCCCGCTCGGGGCGGAGTGGAAGGAAGTGTCAGACTCGTACTGACTAAAACCGTGTTCCTTCTTTGCCCTTTGTTTTCCAGGGCCGCGGTATCTCTTTCGAACAGTCCCGCAGCCCCGATCAATGTAAGTATTAAAATACGATACGATGCCTGGACTAAACTAATCCTGTATCAAAGGCGCCAGGAGCAAAGAAAAAAATTGCTAAAATCTTTGAAGCCTGTGTGATAATACTTAAATATTTCACTATTCATATTTAAAATGGCAGGCACACTTACCCACTCGTGTAAAGTATCCGTGGTTAGCCCGTCGGCCACCGTATTTATGACCCAATTTCTCCTGTAGTAGACTTTTACTACTTTCTTACGTAAGATATACATAAACAGGTCGTAAACCTCATGTTTTTCGTATTCCTGGACGTAAAACATAATAAAAATAAATTAAAACTTAATGAAATAACTATAAATTGTTAATCGCGTAAAATGATTCTAATTTTTAAAAGCTTAACTATTTGTATAACATGATACTCAAAATCTGCTGATTCAGAAAATTGGCTTCAATTTAAAACGATGCGTCATCGTCATACGTCTGCTTCTGTGGTCAAGTAGTTACAGACTCTACTGTGGAGCGTAAGGGCCTGGGAGCAAGTCTCAGGCTTGTAAAGTATTATTGGGGTATTCCATCAGGAATTTCTCAGTAGCAGCCCTGAGTCTGAATTTGTGTCCGATTGATGGCAATGGACAACCAGTCTTACCAAGGGGTATCGTATTACCCAGTACTAACTGGGTTGTGGAGGTCAGATAGGCAGTCGCGCCATGTAAAATACTGATATTCAGCTGTATCCGGTTAGACTGGAAGCCGACCCTAACAAAGTTGGGAAAAGGCTAGCCAGGTGATGATGATGGCAATGGAAAATAGGGGCGACCCCTTTAACATGGGACTTAAAATGGCGAAATTTGGTCGTACTATATGTACACCTCTGCCTAACCCTACGAAGAAAACATGCGTGACGTGACATGATACGTCATACCAAAGCTTAAACAGAGTTAGATATTCACACATTTAAATATGTGCCTTGAACAAATAGTCATCGTGCTTAGTAAAATTCTAGTAAATCCCAAATATAAACTTCAAAAAGCTGTCGTACCACTCATTGCGGAGTAATTTCCTGTATTTAAAAGTAACAAAATGATTCGGTTACTAAGACATATGTACAGTCATCCTGAGCTTAGGTACGTGTGAAATTAATATAGGATGTGAATAACGCAAGTTTATTAGACGAGAAGTCATATTTGAAACCGAGGAATATCCTTCAAATATTTTTTTACCTAACTTTATCGGTTTATTTTCTTCCTTTTTTTACTTGTTTTGTTTATTATCTACTACTTAAAAGTTATTTGAATGAGCAGTCTTATTTATAATGGGATACTCAGACAACGACTAAAAGAGAAGTATGGAAGAAGAAAACGTATTACCCCGACCCCAAATACATTGGAATAGGACAGGAAAATGACGATAATGACTTTTTAAATAGTAACAAATCAAGAATATCGGGATATAAACGTTCAAAAAATCTTTTTATTAATAAACAGATAAAGATCACATTAAACATAAAGCGCTCCATCAAAATATTTACACAAATTCCGTGTTTATAAAAAACTTCAAATGTCTATAAGTTCCCAAGCACGACCTTTGGCGTATCGCAATTATATCTCAAACAATTAGTCATTCGAGTCTAGCGAGATTTCACTTAAACAATGTTTCATTGCATCCGGATCATATTACTCATCGCAATTGGCGTGGTTAAGGTGTGAGTAATATCTTTGAAGTTTTATTAATGGAGTGTTAACATGTGTGTTTAGGAAGTCATGAAGGACTGACATGTTAAGAAACTGTCTCATAATTTTAAAGTTCAAAAAATGAATAAAACAATTGTATAGTTTTGATTTAGATTTATATTAATTTCTCAATGACCGTGACATTGAAAGCTGAAAGGAGAAATTGGCACCACTTCTGAAGCAATCAGTTTGAAACATTTATTAGACAAGGAATGCTCCTGTCGACCTGCCTCCTACGACTGCTGTAGTGCAGAAGTAGAAGTCAAGTAGGTATTTGTCGAGGTCTTGATAGACGCAAGATTATTTTCACTTTCAAGTGACGGGGCACACCACACTCAACGTCCACCCGTAGGTTAACACTCCATTTTCTCTTACTCCATTGCGTGAGTACATATATCTTTGTCATTACTACATCTCATTGCGATTGTCAATAGAGGTGCGAAGGTGAAATTACCTCTCGGCAATATTTGCCTGTCTGTAGGTGTCATTGTGTGACGTCATGTTAGCTTAAGTAATCAATCATCATAATTATTATTACTTTTTTCTGCTTTGTCACGCTGGGTTAAATGTCCTGACTCCAAGGACCAAAATAAAGGGCAAGTTTCATAAATTATTTTGTCACTTGCAAATATGTGTAATTCTACCAGCACTTTGAGGGACTGGCCCGAAGCCACCACCGTCGAGGTGGTGGAGTTCTGGTCAAAACTAATTTTATTATAAAAAAGGTATCGTCGACAAGACGAAGACTTGCAAAGAGTGTTAGTTCTTAGTTATGAAGTCCTCAGTCATCATTTCTTTGCCTTTATGGGAAACCCAGGAAAAAGCGATAGGTATACTTTTAAAGCCTCTTTCCTTTGGATATATAACTTCGTGGAACTCTCTGCGAGCATCCGTACTGCGTCCACCTTTAAAGCAAGAATGAACAGGCATTTTCAAGGCACACTTGTTGCATCGTAGAACTTGTCCATCGCTTTCCTTAGATCGAGATCTAGAGCAGGCACGTGCTGCGATCCTTACATATTCTTCCACATTCATATTACATCTTTTACCATGTATGAAACTAGTAACTTTCCTAGCATTTAATTACCTTTCCCGTCTAAATATCCTCATGGAACCAGCTCTATCCCGTTTAGCAAATTCCTCCTTAACCAAATACCCTAAAAATATTTCAAAAGTAAATAAAACTCAACATCTAAAACAAAACAAATGGAATCAAACCCACAATTAATACGAACATGAAGCTAAAACCGATGGACATGAGTCAGTCGCGGGAGGTGCGCGCGCGACGTTGTTTTCTTACGACGCTCGCCGTCCGGATGCGGGCATGCCGACTGTATAGATACCAGAAGGAGTAGATGCGGCAGATTTATTTATTTAACTAGAAATAGGTAACTACATATTTGGTCCGTATATCCTGGCTGTCATTTGTAGATATTTGACAGTCGTTCCGGATAGAAGTCAATATAAAGGGTGTAAAAAGACCCTTAACGAAAACGAAAACCACATATTCTGCCCATCATTGGGATCATGTTTTTGTTCTGGACCATACCTGGGAACCTACTAGTTACGGAGATATTGGAGGTCAAAGTTCCAATTTTTTCACAATTTTTTTTTTAAATACTACTTTTTAAAGTTTTAATTTTACTTTAATTACCTTCATGACCCTATTACTATTCAAAGCATCCATCAGCAACATGTTTTGAGTGCGTTGCATTGAGTTTTACCGTAAAAAGTATTTTGTCACCCAAAAAAAAAAGTCGTTTCCCAGCAATAATTTTTGCGTAGGGTGACTTAGTTTGATGTACATAATGCTTGGTTGACGGCTTCATGAAGGGTCCGTTTACACCCTGTAGCATTCGCTCCATTAGTTGCAACCGATTGGAGGGGAAGCCGTTACCAACATAGTTGGGAAAAGGCTAGACAGATGATGAACATTGCAGGATTTTTTTCCGAAAAAGGCTTCTCCTCTGATTCGTTTATTCATCACTGTTCTCAAACAAGATGTTAAAGATGGTGGTACGTATACACAGTGGTTTTGCAACTGATCACTGAAACCTTCAGGGTTTTGGAACTAATTCCTTCTTAACAAAGAATGAGAATATATATATGACACTTTTTGAACAAATATTCTACAATTTCCATGTTAATGTTTTTCGGTTGAGGTATTTAAAGTAAAGTTATAAAATAAAAAAAATGTATTTAAAAAAAAACTTGGGAAAAAGTTGGAACTTTGACCCCCAAAAACTCCGTATGAAACTCCGTATAGAAGGTGGGGTATGGTGGGGAACAAGTGCCTTTCTGCTTCGTTAAGGGTCTATTTACACCCTTTATTTGGCTTTCAAGTATTAACCTTTACAAATATTTAAAATAATATATGTGTTTTTTGCCATAAAAATAAATATGTCTGCCCGCTCTAACACATTCATAACTCTACACCATGAAAAGTCACATCGAGATATTCAGTAAAGTACAAGTGAAGTGTCTCTGCTACTAGAAATAGCTGCTACTACTGCGGGGGGGAAGGGGAGAGGGAAGCTATGTACTTGCGGGGTAAGAGGAGAGGACAGGTCGGGGGAAGGGGGGAGGGGGGGACATATACGTTTCCGTCGCGGGAGCACGTGGCGTTTGCGTCGTTTTTTTTTCTTTTATTTTTTTTTGCTTTTAAGGCGATGGTAGATATGAGTAATTTTTGGATAGGCATGTCCTTTTTTTAATGTGGTCTGTGCTCAGCTGTGAGTTTGTTAGATGAATGAGAGTGATTTTGAATGATTGCTGTTGGCTTTTGTAATAGATATGAATGGATTGTAAGGACTTTTTTCTTGATGTGCCTAAGTAGTTGAAACGGATTGAAATTTTAGGGGTTTACCTTTCAGTGTTGTCTAGTTTTCAGGCTTGTAGTCACAGTTTTTTTTCGCACAAACACCAATTTTTTCTTCCTTTAAAAATCACGCATTTATATGGCTGGACAGGTTGTAGAAGGCACTTGTTGTAGGTACTAAAAAGCGTAATGCTTTTTGTAAGTTTTTTTTGCCAAATATGGAATATTGTAAATCCTTTTGTTATAATATATATAGGCAGAGAAAACTCCTGTACCAAAGGAGCCTAAATCAATTTTATTGCTTAAACACAAAATACCTCTAATATCGGGCAAATCGACATGGTATTAAAGAAATGAAAGGTTTTTTGTCTTAAAAGTAGAAATCTTATGTACTTTTATTGACTTCCTTACGATGAAAATACATTCAAATAATCTTTCAAGTTTTTTCTATGATTATCTTCATAGTATAAGATTATTGCAGTACTCTAAAGTTGGTCCATTTCCGTATACGTTTGTAAAAGTTAAAAGATCCGCTACATAAAACTTCGAATACTTGCGTAGAATTATTTGGCGGTAGTTTTAATGGTAATAATAAAGGTGGCGTTCTGTGGGTTTTGCCCACCCCCATGGGAAAAAGGCGTGAGTTTATGTATGTATGTATGTAATCAATAAACATAAGCCTCAGGTATATGGAATCATTCTAAGGGCCCACCCCTACAAGTTTTCGCAGGTACTCTCATCCAGTTTCTACTAGCCAGTTGTTTCCACTTTAAGAATACAATGGATAGAGCAATTTTTCATTCAGCTAAACCACACTATCGATACCCACACCTCTGCCTACAATCGACATAATCCCCAAGATTAATACCGACATCCACAACGCATGTACTGGTAAGTACTGTGGAGTAATTTGCATACGGAATCCCCTCGATTTATCGTTGACATTACCAAGGTAACAGGGACCCGTAAATCCAGCAACTACACTCATAATGGCGGTATAATCTTTATAAATTCTTACTGACCAGCAATGTTGGTACTAGGAGCATAGAAGTTTGGGAGATGTGTTATCGATACTATTGAGATGTTAGAGAGAAAGGTAGCAGCCCAAATGCTAAACTCGTCGCCAAAGTTTGGACTTAACCAATTTAGATTGCCATCAACAGGAATCATCATCATTTGCCTAGCCTTTTTCAACTATGTTGGGGCAGCTTCCAGTCTTACCGGATTCAGCTGAATACCAGTATTTTACATGGAACTAACTTCCTATCTGACCTCCACTACTGGGTAATACGATACCCCTTGGTAAGACTAGTTGTCAGACTTTCGGGCTACTGACGATTGTCAAAGATTTATAAATGACAACCGGGACCAACGGGTTCACGTGCTTTCCGAGGCATGGAGGAAATTCTGCATGAATAATGGGTAGTCACACATCCACGGACCAACCGCCTAGGTTGGTAAGCGCGGCTTAACCTGAAGATCGACCCGATCGGCTGTTATTATTTAGCCCGGAGGAAATGTGCCCAGTTAATGAATAGGATAGTCCGTATTACCTACAGGGAACTTATAAATGTGACTGAGAATTACAATAGCGATGTTATTTGCGAGAATCGAGATCTCTGCTTCATAATACTTTGTAGATGTTTTTTGTTATTGTTGTGAACAATATTTTGCATGGTCCTTACACAGGAGGTTCTTATTGACAAGTTCTTGTATAAACGGATGTTTATGAGGCTCTTTAAGTAGATGATTGGTGATTTTCTGTGATCCTGTCTCTTGCCAAAACTATTAAATTAAATATCAGAAAATGCTCCACACTTATCCAGTTCTTTTGATAATTCTGCGATAATTTGTAAAATACTTAATCTAAAGTGCCATATTCTCTCTTCTATGTCAAATTTCTTCGATCTTCGGTACTAATACATCGGAACTGTCGGACAAGTAGACCGCGGGTACATATTTCACGGCGGTGTGGCAACGCGGCGTCGCCAACCGAAATAATACAGAAATGTGTGGGTGGGATGCACTCGCCTAGACGTGGAGCCAAGAAGAATAGTTTCGTTTAGTTACTCACATAGTTTAGGATGTGTATGTGACACTTCGCGTATGTAAAGACCAACCTCCGGTTACCGTTGTACTTGGCTTTATTTAAATTGTGAAACTACTACTCAGCTTATTGCTGTCCACTGCTGGACATAGGCTTCTCCTAAACACCCTATCCACCGTCTGCACGCAGTCTGTCACAGCAACCTTTTAATGGTCGTCAATCTATCTACCTGGGTGGTGTCCCACGCTGCGCTTGCTGGCACGCGGTCTCCACTCCAGGTTTCGTTTGCTCCATTAGCCATCGGCCTTTCGACTGACATGGCCAGCTTAATGCTTCTTCAGCTTGCTTACGTTGCAAACCTTTCGTAACTAAAGATTATGCAAACCCTACCAAAATTGATAGATTGGATATTTTTACCCTCTAGTCTAAAGAGTAGCAACGAATTGAAACTTGATCCTAGCCCAAGTACTCACTCTCAATTCGTGACAAACACTGCCGCCTCCAACCGAGCCCTTCGCCAACCAACATTAAAGTATTTTTATAATGTCTCTGTAAGTTTAATCTGGTCTCTAGCATTATTCACCGGCCGCTGAGCGATATACACTCGGCCCGCGATTGGACAACACTACGCTCCTTTGATTTAGTTCTGGCGCCTCGTTTTGAGAGTAAAAATGATTTTTTATTGAGAATTATTAATGGCAGTTATGTAATAGGGATGTAGGAGGTGGTTACGGTTCTTCTTTGTATGTGTTGTTCGTGCTTTACTTTCGGGGTTATATTTTTTGTTCTTGATATTAAGTTTGAATCTCTGCACGTAATATTGTACTGCTCCATTTATGTTAGTTTTGCCTTACCCATACTGAAATCTTCCAGTCTGAAAGATACCTGTCTGTTAGTTTCTATTTCAATGACTGCATCTAGCATGCTTAACTTCCACTGTACTGCAGGACAGGACTTACTTAGGTACCATAACGTAGACGTTGAATATCGTGATGGCTTCAGATTGATCATCATAATCTTGCGAATCAAAAGAATCTTAAAGTTTTTATAAAAGCACTTGGTTGATGAATTACTGTTCTCGCTATGATATGACGTTAGATAAATGATATCAATAAGTATACCCATTTATAAAATCACCTGAAAAATAATCCCACACCACCGCGCTACGTGATCAGTGCGGGGGCTGGCAGATTACGAGGTACCCACAGAAATAGCCCGTCTATGTACCTACGTAATTGTAAAAATAAAATGTTTGTTTTGACGCAGCAAAGTGCTGTCTCCTCTGCAAGATGACTTCCTTATGTCGGTGGAGTGATTTTATGTGTAGTTTGAGAGGAAAAGGAAAGTGATAACTCTTGTGCATTTGGCGATTATTATGGATTTCTTGTCACTCCGGGAATCGCACGAGATCTCGAGCCATTTCGGAAGAAAATCTCGTTCGAAATCTTGAACAAATTGGTCGAGATTACGAAGGAGATTTCGAGAGTGACTGGCACAATTACAACGTCTACAATTCTTGGTGAGAAGCCATTTTAAAAATAATGTTTTTTGTGTGCGTAATGCTTACATAGCGTCGTGCCTATGCGTTTTCCAGATGATTTGTCGCCGGCCAAAATCAAGTAGCCTCGAGATTGCATTCCCCAGTTGTCACCAATGATCATAAAAAAATATTTAGGTCCAAAAGTATCATTTTAGGAAAACTCTTATTGTTCTATTTATCTGAGGTTAAGGATCCTAAATATTTTATTATTTAAACATTCTAAATAATTATTGGACGAAGGACTTTTTACGGTGAATCTTCAAGATAACTTTAGCAGTAAATAAAATAAAGAAGTTTTTGAGTTCATTAGGTACAACTTGTTATATGGTTTAAACTTCCAAATCCACACGAACATTTTTCAATCACCAACATTAATACATTATCCTCATACAAAATTACCTCAAATCGCGAAAGAATTATACTCAAATAATGCCAATAACACTTGTGAACGCAATAATATTCGTTTTCGCGCTCAATCATAACAACTTTTAATAATGGTGGGTACCACGTGCGCGGGCGGTGCTCTTAGATGCGGAAACAGAGAGAGAATCAGAAGGCCAACTCTCACTCCTATACTCTTGAAAGTCCGATGTGATATTCTACGTTCAAAAATCTACTAAGCATTTATTAGGCGCGAATTACACAGAAACGGCGTAAGGCGTAAGGTGCGGCGCAGGCGTGGAATTTATAAGGAAACGAAAGAACGGCGTGCCTGCGCCGCGCCGCTTGAGTGTAATTTACGACACGTCGCCTACGTACATTTTGTATGAAAATGTTTTGAAGCGGCATCATGCCTGCGCCGCGCCTTCACCTTACGCCGTTTCTGTGTAATTCGCGCCTTAGAGTTATGTTTTATACTGTCTGTGGAGTCTTTTAAACATACGGTTCTTTCTGCCAACAGGACAATAATGGTTTAACGACTGTAGTTGAGATTCAGAAGGCTCACTTCTTTGCAATGCCACGATCTTGATTTGGATATTCTGTGAAGATCACCAATTGAAATCTGTTGACTGAAGATGTTTAATTTCAGACTACGCATGTTTCTTTCATAGTTGCAGTGGCTGTACAAGAATAGTAATTCCATAGTAAACGGGCAAGACGTTAATAAATTGTAATGTCGGTAGCAGGGCCGACTATCCGGCCTGCAAACAATATCTGCTTAAGGAAAAAACGACATCTGATTATAGGTAGGTACCTGAAATGATGCTAAAGAATTTAAAGCCAGTCGGTATTTTATTTATCTTACTAATATTATAAAGAGGAAAGATTTGTATTTTTGTGTGTGTATGTTTGTAATGAATAAACTCAAAAACTACTGTGCCGATTTCAAATTTGTTTTCAGCATTAGAAAGCTACATTATCGCTGAGTAACATAGGCCGTGCAAAGCCGGGACGGGCCGCTAGTATTTATATATATTTAAATGTGCGATGCTGATGATACAAAACTACTAAAGTTTTAGTTTTGTATCATCAGTTGAATCTTCTGTACCTATCTACACCGCGCCGCGTACCGCGTATGTGAATAAAAATGTGACAAATGTTTGAATTACAAGAAATGTGCGCAAACGCAGTATTTATAGATCGGTACACACGTTCTTTATAACTCACGCTATAAAAATTACTCTAAATTATGTGTAGTGACTTTAGTGTCTCGTTACTGCGAACGACTTTATTTTCAGCTAAAAATAAACCTGATTTCGTGGTAAAGTTCATGTACTAGTACTTATATAAAAGTCGTCGTGTTTGAGGGTATTAACTCTTGACGTAAGTATCGAAGTTTTGTACGTAAGTACTTTATTATGGGCTGCTTCTAGACATGATACAGTTTTTCTAGCTGTTGAGACAAAAAAGTTTAGTATTTTGTTCAAGAGTAATATACGGTGAGTTCTTTTGCATATGTTAACATCGCGCCTGTATTCCCGAAAAGATCAGGCAGAGGTTATAATAGCTCATTAACATTTAGCCAATTTGTAGTATCTGCCTAGTCTTTTCCCAACCATGTTGGGGTCGGCTTCCAGTCTAACCGGATACAGGTAAATACCAGTATTTTACATGGAGCAACTGCCTATCTTACCTCCACAACCCAGTTAGTACTGGGTTATACGATACCCCTTGGGAAGACTGGGTGTAAGGCTTTCGGGCCACTGATTACCTGTAACGACGGTCAAGGGTCTGCAAATGACAGCCGGGACCAACGGCTTAGCGTGCTTTCAGAGGCACGGAGGAAACTCGGTATGTAAAGGATCACCTCCCATCATCCCATCAATGCATCACTCATCGACAAACCAACCTAGGCGCGGCTTAACTTGCCAAGATCCGAACGGCTGTTATTATTTAGCCACGAGAGGAGCTCGTGCATTTGCATTTGCATATCAATCGTATAGAGTTTAATGTGACATTTATTTGTACAAATGTACATGTTTCAAATCTTGAAGTAAGTATTTAATATTATGCTCACCTATCCTATATACCTATCCTACCTATGTTATAAGTTGAGCAGTTAAAGTAACACATTCTTCTTTCTTGAACTACACATCGCCTAAGGCTTTTAAACCAAGAAAATAAAATTTCGTACATCTCACGAAATTCGAATAAAAATAATTGTTCCTACGAATGTTAACCCCTTAGGTGTCCATCATTACTTTCAATCATAACCATCATCCCGATAGTACATAAATTGGCAAACGTATATAAATTGCGAGTATCTCTCTTATATGTACCATCAGCAAACTATTAAAATTGGCGATATTCTATCAATCAAGTTTTTGTTTTATGGTCCCAATTAACTTGCTAACGGTACTCGCACTAAAACATACGTTAAATGAACAATGTTTTTTTTTTTTTTTTTATGAATTTATGTTAGTTTGCGCACCTTGCTTTGTCTGCTTTCAAATTACAGTGAACATAACAAAAAGGAAATGGCTCATAAGTCTGTGTTTCTACTTATTGACAGATATTCATGAATGCTCTGTATTAAAAAATCTTTGGTCCTGTGAGACTTACAGGAAACAAATATAGTTGGGATGACTTCTCCTGGGCTGGTAACAAATAATTTTAGGAAATAATGAATAAGGTTTTCTTTTTCAGTGGTCTGATTCATTTAATTATAATTCAAATGTATTAAATATGAGACAGGCACGTTTTTTCACTCAATGACGAACAGACACACAAATAATTTTATTCCGTCTACACACAACAATCGTATTTAGCGAAATTTACACAATTAGTCTCGGTATTTTCGCGAAGTGCTGGCGCAATTCGCGAAAATAATGATATCAATCAGTAAAACGTTAATGGCTCATACACACCCGTCAATAAAAATACGTTGGGTTCGATAGCCAAGCCGTTAGAAAACTATTATTTTTTTCACTTATTATTGTCAGTTAGTGTTTCGTACGTTGAGTTTAATGGGTCGAGGAATTGTTATAAAAAGTTGCGAAAACGTCGGTTAATTGGTTTGTGTATCTTAATTGTATCGTTAATTGTTAAGTGATACATTTAACGTCTTATTCTTGGAGTGATGAGTTTCCTGTTGTTGATTACTTTATTTAGAATAACGGGTAAAAAAAGGTCGGGGAAACGGTCGTAGAATTACCACAACACCTTTGCTTATTGCAAAATTAGGCATAATAGGTTGTTCTCCTGTAATTTTTCCGATGTGCTGTTTGGTTTGGACCATCTTAAACAAATTTTCTAGTGATTATAATCACAACAGCTGTAAGATATCGTTTCGGCAATAAACGCCTCCCATCATCATCACCAACTGAGATGCGTAACTTCTATACTTCATCTATCTTCTTAATAAAGTCGCATCCGTTATGTCTGACTAAGGAGCAAATAGCTGGCATGGAAGTCAACATGCCGTCAGCTCTACGTTTACCACATTCCGGTTACAAAATAAAGAGTTTTATTCCTCAACCCAATATTCAAAAGAATCACTTATTTAAACTGCATGTAAATAGTGTTGAAAATGCCATAAAGATTAATCAAAAATCCCCTACAAGTCTACTTGACACGTGGAAACGACGCGGCGACGTCGCTGCCTCGCGTGACGCCCTAATTGCCTAACTTTGTACACAACTTACCTACGCACTGTGCTGCGTTTGCATGTAAGTGGTGAGGGTAGTTTTTGCTACTGGAGTATTGTGTTTTATTTTATTTGCCGTTTTATGAAAGAAATGAAATGAAGACGGTAGAGATATTAAGGACATGTTTTAGAATTGTAAATTGATTCAGTATTAACTTATCTTCACACATTATGGAATGCAAATAAAGATTTGAAAGTCTTAGTAGTAGACCGATTTGTGTCCGGTTGATGGCAATAGGCTCGCTCCTGTTACACGAGACTTTAAAACAGAACTAGTGGGTCTGTTTTTATTGGAGAGGCTTGATTGTAAGTAGAGGCTCACCTGGAGCGATAATTCGGTCTTGAGATTTACAAATTGCTTGATTTTGGTCGATTGAACTAAACACGTGTCTACCGTTATGCGAATTGACTGACACTGAGTTTATCTTTGCAAAAAAAATCAGATTCTTTATACATAAGTACAAAAACAAATAACAATAAGTTTACACATAACAACAGACAAAACAAAAAGATATTTCCGTTCTTTCCCTTCTAATAATACTTCGCTTGTTTTTCCATACAATTATTAAGTAGACGATCTAATCTTACTGTTGCTCGTCTCAGTAACAGTTGGCAACTCATCCGATTTTTTAGTAAACAAATGCACGATTCCAAGTGTTCTAAATATGTGGGACACTGGAGAATTCTTTCATAAGTTTGCAACATAAGATTAATTGGGCTTTCTCTTTGAATATTTCAAATTTTTAATGTGTTAGGGGATTGATTGTTGAAATGTGTGTGAGTTAACTGTTGGCGCCGTTTTTTTTATTATTGTTTCGTATTTTTTATATTAATTTAGGAGCTTCTCCAACCTTCAAGATTTAATCGTTAAAAAACAGAAATTTTCCGAAGGATTGAACAATATCTTATTCAATTGAAGGTGGCGAGTACTCTTTTGATTTGCATAGTAGTGAAAAACTTAATCTCATTAGAACACTGATCCTTATGACCAAACAGCGAGATAATATTAGAAACGAAAGAAATTAGTCTTCCTCAACAATCTAGCCACTAGCTCCAGTAACTAGTGTATTCTAAACAGATCTATTGCAAGTGCGTGCGCCCAATACTTACCCGACTTATTTCAGGGAAATGCGGATTGTGTGAAATAGACACGATCACACGACTATCACCTCTTCTGACTTAAGGTTCTTTAGCTAGAAATGGTGATATTATGGCTTAGTTTTAATGGTTAATTAGGTCATTATTTGTTCAAATGTGTTTGGCTTGTTAGGGGTGTAAAGAATTGATGTTAGAAATATGATGGTATCGATTTTAGAGCCTTTAGTGTATCTGAAGTCCAATATTTTAATTAGAAAAATATTTTTCGGTTATTCGGTGCATCATGATGATACGAGCTGAAATTCCAAGTGCTACATGGGACGTGCTTCATCCCCACGTCTGTTGCAGCACTTGGAATGGCCTGGACCTGAATCTTGTATGATTTCCAGCAATTTATTAAAAATGAAACATAAGATGCTTCTGAAATTTTACATATCTGACATTGTTGTTTTCATTGATAAAGCATTTCGAGAAAACCTTACGTTGCGTCTAGTTTAACACTTTCGCTGCCCAACACCCCGCGTAGTATGGACTTTGGACTCATATGCTGGGTTCTGGGCAGCGAAAGTGTTAATGAACATACTCAAAAACAAAAATAAGAGTTACTGTAATAAGAGCCCTTAATGACAATACAACAAAGCTTTGTTCCAAGGACCCCTAAACAATCAGAAATAGAAACATTACGCGCTATAACGAAAACTGTTGGAAACTCTTGATGACTGGCAATTATTTAGCGGAAATAAGTTCCCTTTGCGGTCACACCGCTCTTGCGTGCGCGCCGCCGCGCGCCGGTGGCCACGCGATCCGCGACCCAAGCGACGCAGACCGCAACATTGCCGAGTTTCTTTTACAACTTTACCCGCCACCATTATCGAAAGTGGCAATGTATGAAGACTATTTCTTCCCTCATAACTCGAAAAGTGGTATCTCCAAAAATTTGAAAATTTTCTTTTATAGCTTAGCCTGCCACCATTAGCCAAAGTTGTAATGTATGAAGACTATGCTGTCCTCGTAAGCAAGAAAAGCGGTATCTCAAGTAAATCTGTTTTTTTTTGTATTTATATTTTTGAAATGTCGACGGCGCATCAGATTGACTAATGAAATAGTAAACTGATAGTGATACTGTTGGTCTGCATCATCCCACTGCTGGGCGAATGCCTTATCCCATGTCTTCCAGTTCTTTCGAGACCCAGGGCTATTGTGAACCAATGGTCTTTGGTTTGGTCCAGCTCGCACCATCTCCAACGAGATCTGCTGCGACGTCCTCTGGACTCTTTGGGCACGAAAAAAAATACATTTTCGCCTGCTTATTTCGGTTCCTCGAAACATGCTTTTATCGAGTTACCGCTTTTCAGCTTACGGGAGCTTGTCGCTTCAGCGATACGTACGGGTAATAAAGAATAGTTCTGACAGTCAGACAGGTGTTAAATTTATAAGTTGGCGTGTTTATATCTCAGCGATAGTATCGCTAAGTATCGTGGAAGCGCCTCCGTCGGCTGTTTAGTGCTGCTCGCCGTTTTATTGCGTTCATAAATGTTAATTTTATGTAAAATTCTCTGGATTCTTTCACTTTTTGTTCGGTGTATCGGGGTGCGATATGCGCCGCGATATCTGTTCTGAATGGTATTTGTATCGGTTTTATCTGATACTTGCTTTGACACTTATTTTTATATTATTGTGTCTATCTTGGCAAAGTATATCAACAGGTAGAAGTATTCTAGGTATTGTTACGACACCAATGGATCGAAGTTAGGTTACCTTTTTAGTAACTACTGCAGTTTTTATTTATTAAGGTGGGTATATGTTTAGACGCAAGGGTTCTAGTACTAAAATAGGTACTTATTGTTTAGCTAGCATATGACTTCACTTGACAAGCTCTATAATCCCCTTCTATAAAATCCTAGAATAGATTGATACATACAGATAAATAGAGCATAAGAGTCACGCGCACCACATGATATATAATGCATTTTCCAGCAGACAACATTATTTAAAACAAAAACAGAACATAAACAGCTACACTTTAAAAGTAAACAAAAATAAAATTGAAATCTTCCACTTCATTTGAAAGAAAATCTGAAACACGGAAACGTCTCGTTCCTGTTCCCAAAAACGCATGCATTTACTCCACTTGAGGTGAACGCACTCTCATTAAAGGGCCACTGGTTTTAAATCTACAACATCGTCCAACGACACTTTTGTCCCCTTACTCAATTTCCACAGCGAAGTGGGCCGTCGATGTACTCAAAACAGAGTGTCACATTACGCCGCCAACGCGGGCCCTTCTTATTTTTATTTTGTCAAATTGTAACTGAAATAAACTGGAGTGAGTAATAAAAATACCATCGGTACTGTTATTGCAGCGGGCTCGAAATAGAAGTGTCATGGCGGCCCCTCATGGCACTTGTCGTGAGGAAATGTTAATAGATAGGATGTAACCGGCGGATAAGAACATCTTCTTGTTTTGTTTTAGACGCGTTTAGATTTTCATGTACTTCTGTTTTTTAGGACACGCCTTTTGTAGATGCTTCAGCTTTGAGAGATAAGCTTGATGTTTTCTTTGATTTTTCCGAGTTTTATCCTGTTTTGCTAATCAGTTTCTCAGAGGACCAGATGTTCGCTTGTTTCATTATGGGTCTGTATTTTCATACTGACTGTGGAGGTTTGATTTCAGCTTTTCGTAAAACCTGAAACTTGTCATACCCAAGTACAAGAAATGAAAATATGTGGTAATACGGATCAACTATGATCTAGAGGCTCTAGACAGGCTCTAGACATAAATATAGGTTTCGCTGTACAGTTTTCTCTATTTTGAAGAAGATAAGACCTGTTTAGTCCTAATTGGATTTTGCTCAGGATACTGCCTGACTTAGTGACTATTATTTTCCAGAAATATTTCAATACCGTCCAGAATTATAAAATCACTATTGTCCAGTTCAAATAACTGATATGAAATTGCGCAATATACCTACCTACGTCATTTATAAATTCTCTCGGGTGACGCAAATGATGCCGTGGTAAAGTGACCGACTGAAAGGTGTATCCTGAAAATGAAACTGCTTCTGAATTGATTTAGTAGAGTGTGTGGAATTATTTTGATCTTAATGATATTGAAAGGGCAACAGAAAATTATATTCTAGAAATGAAGGGCAAGCTGAAAGCTCAGCAAGGTTACAAAATGTGCGTGTTGAGCAGGTCATACAAATTATTACCAGCCCAGATAATTCTTAAACGCGGTACTTGTAAACAAGAATAGTTTTAACGATAAAAATTTAGTATGTATTTCATTATTGCGCCCACGTCTCCGCCAACACTCTTGCCCTGCGCGTACGCATCTCGCATTGTTTTGTCTCACACACCATACCTACTAACAAAATCGTTTATTATCGTACTTTTTTAATGTTGTCAACGGTCAGTGTTCAGCTCAATTTAGAACTGGGATCTTGTAGGTATATATTTCACAGTACTCACGACGATCAACCAATCTATGCAATACCAGTATACGCTGATCTCTCATTGTACGTGAAGCTCATACAAAGCGAGGTCAAGTTATACTAGATATGTTTGTTGATGTGTCACCGTGTGTACGTCAATTATATGTTGCTACAGTGGCTAGCTAAGTGTTTGACAGACTTACTGTTAGAGTTTTACTGGAAGTTTGTTGTGTCACTTCTTCTCCCCAGTTAGAATACTAGGAATTGGTGGGCGTTATGACGTTCAAAAGACACTGATTATTGTATCTGTAGTTACGTCTATTGCAAGTCATACGCCATACACATACACCATACATAAAAATAATGACATAAATAAGGTCATATATTTGAAACCCTGACTCCTGAGCTAGGTGAGACCTGTTACAGGAGTCAGTGTCTTCACCCGTCTTTGGAACTGACAATTAATGCAAAAATAACGATAAGTTATTATTTAATTATTTATTACACTGACAGGGGAATTATCACTTAAAATTTAGGCTGTCTTAACAGCTTTCACATCCCCTCTGAAAATTGTATTTAGAAATTGTATGCAGAACAATACTAGATATTTTTGTTTCTTTTATCTCTCCCTGCTGATGTGGCAAGCACCGCGCGTGCGGTGTAAGTAAAGAGGAATCCACTTACATCCCCCGCACTTTACCCTTCGTCTGCGATTCCCAGACAGAAAGCAAATTAGTAGACCCTCCTATCCATAGATTACAGATGCATATGGCTTGCTAGTCTTTTGTACAGAAACGGTTTGCCATCTATTTCGTACCTACTATTATTCATAAACTAATGCCTTTTTAACAAGCTTTTATTAGCTTCCCCTGTAGTAATAAAATCTTAGAACTTAATTTTTACCCACTTCCTGGATTCCGATTAAACTCAAATTTTGCATACATGTTGAGTTTGGATGACAATGCATGGTTAGCTAGGTGATGTCATTCTAAATCTAATATGGTGGACTCCCAAAGATGGCGGACTAGTTATTTTTTATGCATTGCCATGATATGGGTATCAAATGTAAGGGTTTTCTAGAAGAATACGAGCAATAAAATGTCATCACTTCAAAGCGTGTTTTTAGTTTTTTTAGGCGTTTTAAATGCTGAAACTGCAGAACATCACCTGCTACAATCCTTTCATTCTCATTTTGCTTCGTTCATGTTCTTAAAGATAATCAACCTGTAATGTTCCCACAGCTGGGATACAGGCCTCCTCTCTATGAGAGGAAGTAGACCGTATTCCACCACGCGGGCCCAGTGCGTGTTGATTGGTGTCACAAATCTTCAAAATATCTAGGCCATCTGGTCATACACGCACCTACTATCCAGTTTTTTTAGAAATTTGCGGTGATAACCCATGTTAGTCATCACACGTTGCCTATAACTCCTTGTCTAAGCCCTTCGGCGCATACGAAAACACTAAAGCAGCAAGCACAATATTGGACCCATTCACAAGTGCGGCGGCCGCAAAGACAACTCGTTCCTTTTGCCGTATATATAATTATTAACTTCTGAAATAGACGCGAGTCGTTCACCCGCCGACGTATTTGGTTAACTTGCCGTTTATATATAACTGACTGGCTTATTTGATATAAGTAGGTACCTTGTAGAGTTGCGTGGTGACACGGGAATTTGAGCTAGAGTAATGTTTGAGACTTTTTCTCTCGAGGTGAAGGGACTTTTATTTAGCTAGCCTGTTTCAAAGTTTTATGTACCTACATCAGTAGTAAACTAGAGTCAAGTAACGGTAGACGTTTTCTACATGATTTTGGGCCAGGATATCCCTTGCACCCTCGTAGAATAAGCTATCCTACTCGGAAAATATACCAATCTAAACGTAAATTGTGAATGCAATTCTTAAAATCTATTAACCTAAACAAAAATAATCTGGAAACAAGCAACAAAACCTCATACATCAAAACATTCTTGTGCCAAACAAACGTTACAAATAATTTCATATTCATTTCTTCGCTGATTTTCCACGGAATTTAAGCGTTTCCGATCATCAATCTTGTCCCAGCAGTCGTAACACGTAACCACAGGCGCCAGCACCATAGGGCAACAGTGGAACAGATATCAAACAATAAACGCAAAACAATCCATAAAATTCAACTTCATTTTAATGAACAGCGATCGCGTAAACAACATAAAATATTACAGGCAAATAACATAAAAAATATTCATAAAAAATGGGTCATAGAAATAATGTCCCGGGATTCAATCAACGTTGCAATTCAGACGCCATTCTACGTAGTTTGGGCGATACGCCAATAACTAAAATGTGTAAAAAACTATTTTGTTTTGCCCGCGTATTATTTAATTTCTTGTTACTATTGCGCAAATGTTACCTACGACACATCGCCTACTGTTTCGTCTGAGTGAATACTTTATAATAATCTGGCGTTCCTCCAATAGAAGTAACTTCTTAATATTTTCACTCCATTCATTAATAATCAGCAGAATTTTATTGATGGACATTGAAATGTGTTTGTGAACATAAATCTAAGGTTAATAATTTCTTCTTTAAACAAATATTATCGCCTCATTTATCGCGTTATTTATCAGTCCAAGGTTTAACACGAAATATTAATTGGTTCTTTATCAAAATACCTACAGTAATCATCAAGAAAATATTTTCAAACTTTTCAGGACTTTGTTGTGCTACCACTAGCGCCATCTACTAACTTTACTTGGAACCAAAAACTCCTCGATTGAAAATAGCGCCACCTAGCGCAAGCCTGTACAAGCTTGCGTCAAGCTTGTGAAGTAGAACCTCCGTGAAACGAAAATTCAACACTCATTTTCCAGCTTGGTTCCGCTAGTGCCCGGTAATTGCGATAGAGGGCGCTATTGTGATGCGATGATAGTATCGTATTCATTCAAATAATATGTTTCAGATGGTTTCAGAGGAAACACTATTAACATTTTAGTTTCAGTAACTGTCCAGCATCTGGCAAAAAATTGAATGCACAATGAAGTGTCATGAGTTTACAATCTGTTAAGTATTTTTCATAGGTAGGCAAGTAGACTAACTAATTATGATTCAGATTAGAATTTCAATAATCTCAGTTCATTCGCACTCAATTTGTTTCAATTAGTCAACGAATACGCAAAATTCCTTTCGAAAAAGAATAAATAAACCTATTAAAAATGTATCAATAAAAAAAATAAAAATTCTTTAGTTCATTTGCACTAAAAACCCATTAAAATTACATGTATAATTAAATAATAAGACAATGGCATCAGTTGCCAGCTACTCTTGACAGATCAATGCCGATTCAGGCGGAACCACTGGCTTCACAACTCTCAACCATAATTACCAACATAGAAACATGACATTTTAAACAAATCTAGTCTTTATGCAGTGAAGCTAAGGTGACTGTTAAATGCAGGGGTAAAGTTGTTGGGGTGTATTCTGGTAATATGAAGATAGTTTTGGCAGTATGAAAATATTGTGATGTTTGATTTCCATCGAGCGTTGTGTTAGAGGTGATAAGGAATAGCGACGTGAATGAGTATTCTGAACATTTTAGGTAAATCTTAATATTTAAAAAATAAGTATATAAGAATAAAAATATGAAGAGTATATAAGAAAACTCTAAAGGGTTAGTATTCACGTTAATGTCCTTTGAAATAGACAAAAACTACTCCATGTAGCCTAATCAAACCGATTAGTGATTAGTGAGAGGAAAACCGGAAGTTGTCCCTCATCGTTAAGACGCCGATGATCGCGACGACACGTGTGAGTTCACTGAACGAAACGAACGCGATGGTCGCAATTTCGTGCGTCGATCGCTTTGGTTAGGCCACGATGTTATCGAAAAAGAACAATAAAGACTCTTATGCCAACCAGGGTCTCGTAAACCCGTTTTGAGTAAGGAGCCCTACCATCAACGAAATTTGAAAAACATCTGAAAATAATAATTGATGAATCATCTGAAAGAGTGTTTTATGTATTCAATTTTCTCTTCTTCTTTTACACACTATATCTACATCTCTTTTTTAATAAAACTCCTTTCGCAGGTATGCTGGAAGAGATTTTTGTAGAAATAAGCATCACCTTAGTACTATTTTTTGTTCCTTTCTTCTTTTCTGTATTTAGTGTGTACATAAATTGTTAAATAAATAAAAATAAATAAAGAGGATGTAATTATAAATGACGGACATAACTACCTAAGAAAGAAAGAAAGAAAAAATATTTATTTATCGCAGAGACATGACCAACATTCTGAGAACTCGACAGTGTTAATTATTTTCTAAAACTTAAAAAACTAAACTCCCAAGGATGGATGCAAAATTGCATGTTTTCAATACTCCCAAGTGAAAACGTTACATTCACCTTGAAGAAATTATATATGCATGGAATATAGATCGATAGTCGGTCGGAAAGCCATCACTCAGTACTAGTTACTTGTGACGCCTCGGCATGGTAAGTTACGCTCGTGGTGAGCTGGTGTCTGCCAGGATTGGTGTACTCTGCTATCATCACCTTATCAATATGTGCAAGTCTTTCGGCCAAAATTACGACCATCCCTTATACAACGTATATGAAAATAAAGGTGTCATATTGAAGGGTGTAGCACAGACCATCGAACTGAACTGACCAAGAAACTGTATTTTGCGTGCGGATCAATGAGGTATTGAAGTTTTGTACGGGACCGGCGATTATTCACGATTGCGATGTTGGTCCCGCGGAGAAAGTTGCTCCGTTTGAGACCTCTAACACACCCTTCATTGTGACCACAGCTTCCTGCTAACGTTGTAGAGATGAATAATCAACACCTTCCATCTTCCTTGGCGCGAGTCGTTGTATTTAGAAATCTTGTGCTTAAAACATGCTCCTATACAGCAGTTTAGGATGAGCGGTGTCTCAGGTCTGTCAGTGAATCGCGATGAGCATGACATTCTTGCAAATGCATGTTTACGGACAAACGTAGTACCTATTTTTATTTTATTTTTGACAACCATCATCGCTGTTTCTGGTAGAATGTCGCTTTTCTCAAGTCCTGACTAAGCACATTGAGCAATGTGTGGGTAGGTGAACATTACGTACCAAAGCTGAACTGACCCTTAGTTCTAGTTCATCTTCATAGTGCTCTGCATTAAAGAATATTTGCATTAAATTATCTGTATCTATTGCGCAGTAACTGGGTCGTGGAGGTCAGATTGGCATTCGCTCCACATAAAATGCTGGTATTCAGCTGCATCCGATTAGACTGGAAGCCGACCCCAAAAGGACCCCCAGGTTAGGTAGATATTTGAAGGTAGACAAATCAATGTACGTCTCCCATCTAAAGCCCTCGCGCGCATCCCGCGTCTCCCGCAGTACGCGCCATTATTTTTAGCACACAGCCGCTCAGTCCGCGGCCGTGGTCATCACAATATTATGCATCACGCCTAGTTAGTGTAGTAGTGATAGTGTTAAGTGTATACAGTGAAATGTGCGTCTTATGACGAAGGCTCAACTACCATGGATCACTTTAGACGACGACCGCGATATAAACTGCGAAGGGTAAGCGTTGACAAAAAAAATCGCCAAAATTTTGAGGTTATGTTACGTTTTCGACTTTCACAGTTTACTCTAACTTGTTATCATGTTTATGAATGAAAAATTCATCATTTTCGAGTTTTATTTAAAGGAAAATTTACAAGTTTTTCTCATAAATAGTCTGTATACGTGTCTGCACAATGTTGCCAGGTGTTAGTTGTGTGTTGCCAATTTTGTAAACGTTAATTATTGTGTGTAGTACGATAGCGTTACGTGGCGTTGAATTTATAATAATACACTAAACAGAAGTGGTATGCTCATAGATATATGGCTTTGGCTAATGGTGGGCTGATGCGATTTATGGAACAAGTATTTACTTAAGCTGAACAGTCAATGACGTAGGTAAACTGGTGAAAGCTTGAACCTGAATGAACTTGAACCAGGTCATTGGTTTGTTGAATCTTTACATCATCATACGTAAATTCGTAAGTACTATATTCTAGCCTTCACCAGGTAGAGATGCCGATACTTTCAGTAAATTGAGGGTGTCGTTCATTGATTCAAAAGCCTTGACCCATGTACATGATGCATGTATACTACAAGAAGATGAATGTCTAGATTTAAACAGTACATTCAGTATTCGTTCGTCCCTTTCGTTCATGCAATGCATACTCAATCTGATTTATACATCAAGGTTAGGTCAGTAATGCATCTTGCTCTTTGATTGTGTTTGTGTACGTCATAGAAACACTTTACTGTGCATCGGTTGCACTCAGTTGCACTACTCTAAGCAAGTGCACAAAATTGACCATTAAATTGGAACGGGCCTCGTGTTAACAGGTAGCTGGTTAGAGGATCATCTACATTATCATCATCTTGCCTTTGTCCCATATTTGTTTCTTCCATTCTCCTCTGTCAGCCACCTCGATATCATTTACTCCTTTTTCTTTCTTATCAATCTCCTTTCTTTATTTTATTTCGGGGTTCTAATTTGGAGCTCGTGGCTAAATAATAACAGCCGCTGGGGTCGATTGTTAGGTTAAACCGCACTTGCCTAGGTTGGTCTGTCGAGGGGTGACCGCCCATTACATACCGAGTTTCATCGTGCCTTGGAAAGCACGTTAAACCGTTGGTCCCGGCTGTCATTTGTAGATCTTTGACAGTTGTTAGGTAGTCAGTGGCCCAAAAAGTCTGACAACCAGTCTTACCAAGGTGTATCGTATTACCCAGTACTAACTGGGTTGTGGAGGTCAGATAGGTAGTCGCTCCATATAAAATACTGGTATTCAGCTGCATCCGGTTAGACTGGAAGCCATCCCCAATATAGTTGGGAAAAGCTAGGCAGATGATGGTTCTAATTTGCTTCTACGTGGCTCTTTAAAGGATTGAAGGCATTTTCATAATGACAAAGACACGATACTAAGTTTTAACCATAACAGTACCGCTCCATTATTCTTGAAGAGATTGTTTAATTCAATTTCAGAGGAACAAAAACAATTTCATTCATTAGAGGAGATCCACATCATAGTAGTGAGTTGGGTCCCTATGCGTGCGTAGTTGAGTTGTACTCGTACTTAAATTATAAAAGGTACACAGTTTTAAGTAAATAGCGTGTGTCGAGTAATTCGGTATTTCATGAATGGCGCATGAGTCACCGGCGCGGCGTACGAATGGCGTACGACTTCGAACGTATACAACGTTGAACATAAACGTGTTAGTGAGAGATTTGTTGTGAGCACGCGTTTGAAGGTTTTCTTGCGCTTTGGTTGGACTGTATTGTGGGATTCATTCATGGAAACAATGTACCTACTTAGCGTAGTTTTCTCCGAATGTAAACTTCACATATTACAAGAAACATGCCTGCCTGTAATCTCCGAAAGACAGAAGTGACCTATAGTGCACTCATATTTGGGCAGTTTACCATTCCAAATTCTACTGTACCTACTGCTACTGAGAAATGCCTGATGGAAAAACTAAATAACGTGTTGCCTCACCTGGGAATCGAAGCCTAGACCTCATACTCAGCAGTAGCGCTTGCAGCTACTAGATAGACCAACGAGGGACTCGGGTTCAAAATAAACGTATTCAATGTGAGCGTCATATTTTGAAGGTTTTCTTGTGCTTTACAAACTGAACTGTATTACTGGATTTATTCATGGAAACAAGGCATTTTCTGCTTCTAACTAGAACTACAACAACCGTGGACATACCACTTAATGTTCTGTCTGTTAAATGATACAAAGCAATATTTTTAGAACTATAAAACTTACCCGTAACCTTTCACAAGTCTTCTTTTAAAAATAACCTAATACTACTAGCCCTGACCCTTCAAATGCCTTGCCAATAATTTCTAAGAATATTCCTCTCCATTTCTGCAACCCTGGTAGGTATTGTCCATGCTTTGAAGAAGCCCTCAGATGCCCGTATCGTCTGCCACGGTCAAAGTGGACCCTCGAATAAGATGGGTCTCTTATAAAATCTTGGAGTCAGTGATTTTACAGTGGTAGGGTTCCAGTGACCGCGAACTTGCATTCAAAAAGTTTTGCAGAAGTAGAGTGAGTCTACAATCACCATCACCACAGGACTCAGAGAGGGAACAACTAAGTTTCTGTTAATTCAGTTGTACCTTATAGTATTTTTATAAAATTACAGCGTTTCATAGAACTGAGGATCTGTTTTCAATTAAAGACAACATTTCAATGATACTTGTTGCTGATGTTTGGGTTTCTCCATCAGGAATTTCTCAAAAGCAGCCAGGTATCTGCCCGGTTGAGGACAATAGGAGGATGAAATATGCTTAGGAACACCTCTGCCGGATTCTTCTGGGATAACAGATATTATATTATTATGTTGTAGCTGATAAAATAGAACACCTCATTTTACTACTTAGTTATTATATCTCCCGATATTTGTTCACTTATTCCATGGTGTTTAGTTTCTACAATATTGTCCGCTTGGTGGCTCATGCGTGGTTGGCGACTGCTCATTCTTCAAACTTCACTTTGTTTCAGAATATATTTAGCCAAATACTCATGACCTGAAGCCAAATGTTTCTCGTTTCCAAAAATGTGTGAATCACAGGTTACAAAATGTTGGCAGTGTATTTTTCTGATTAAATCTTACTCATGCAATTAGTCTTTTAGTTAGATTTTACATCATGGCGAACGCTTTGAAACGAATATATCGGTGTCGAAAGCAATAATAGTGTGTAGCAATTAGGTATAAGAAAACATCTTTATGTGTCACTACATTGGTTCTAAGAAATCTTGATTGAACGGTTGCCTAGAGGCATGACGATACTTTAATTCTAGGAATTCCATCCCATTACTAACATTGCGTGGCGCCATCTACAACGCCACTTAGGAACAATGCACCATCCTGGCGTCACACATAATTCTGCATCGCGAAATCAAAGTTGCAAGACAGGATACATAAAAAGCCCAACAATCAAAAGCCATCGAGCGACAGCTTGGTTAAGCAGCTGAAAATCTCCTAAGTTGACCTGCGAAATTCCATTCCTAAAAAAACAACAATCGTTCAGCAGTAGCCCATCAGAGATTACAACCTGTTTCTGAGGATCCTACCTTTTCTATGGAGGAAAATCAATCAATCACTTTATTTCCAGGCAACTACAACCCACAGAAACTTCTCAAACCTTTAAAATCTTTTAAGTAAAGAGTTCGCTCTCCGCCCCGCGTATGTCCACGAGCCCGCTACAACTAGCGCCCCACAAATGCACAATTCCCTCGAGCATATCCACAGCTACTTGATCATGCCTCGCTACAGAGCTATTTTCTTGCGCCCTATATTTTTAATGATCTTGTTTATTTTCGCTTTGGTCATATTTACCGACATTAGGGGGAAATAGGGAGCTCTCGATGTTTGCGGAAAATAACAGTTCTTGTTACTGGTGTTTCCTTTCCGGCTATGCAAAGTTTATTATCTTGTCATATGGCTGTTGGTATCTGACTTCGGTTCGTGCGTTTAGTTCTGTTTATAGTAGTGATTCTCTTTTGAACGCTAGAGCATATATGCACGCGCGTGTCCTCCACGCCAAGCCACAATTTCACCTACCATTTTGTCACATATTTGTGTCGTTTGGCGTTCAGGACACGCGCTTGCTTGTCACGTATATGTGACAATGGCAGTTAAAAGATTAGCAGAGGCAACATCTTCAAATTCAACAAGCACCAAAAAAAAAAGTATGATTGTTTGAAGCAACACACATATAGTTTATTTAAAAAAATCATGATAATCAGTCTAACCAAGAAACAATACCAGAATTTTATGTGAAACGACTGCCTATCCGATCTTTACTACTCATTCGATGGGTAAAACGGTACCCCTCGGTAAGACTGGTTGTCAGACTTGTATACTACACATACCTACACAAAATGCTCACAAGTACATGACAGAATATGATCAGATAAATCTTTTGAGACCCAGCTTCTATCTACCATTGTACTCCTGCCTCCGCCTGCATGAAATCGAATTGCATTAGGTTCATTTCGTCTTATTTATGTTTGTCGTCACATTCTACCTCCACAGTAACATTTTTACCTATACAGGGTGTAAACGGACCCTTCACGAAGCCGTCAACCAAGCATTATGTACATAAAACTAAGTCACCCTACGCAAAAATTATTGCTGGGAAACGACTTTTTTTTGGGGTGAAAAATCACCCGTTTTACCGTAAACCTCAATGTAACGCACTCAAAACTTGGTGCTGGTGGATGATTTGATTAGTAAACGAGTCATGGAGGTAATAAAAGTAAATTTGAAACCTTAAAAAGTAGTATTTAAAAAAAACTTGTGAAAAAATTGGAAATTTGACCTCCAATATCTCCGTAACTAGAAGGTTCCCAGCTATGGTCCAGAACAAAAAAATGATCGCAATGACGGGGAGAACTAGTGCCTTTCGGCTTCGTTAAGGGTCTTTTTACACCCTTTATATCAAAATATCAATATACTGAAAAGTAAACTTCCAATCTTTTGTAATTACAATAGCTTAGTTCCCTATCGTTCGATAGATATAATGTAAGAGAATGCCAGGACACATTTTGTACCCATTTTCACACGAAGACTAGGCGATCTGTAAATGAATCTCTAAATAATTGGGAGTTGTTGGGTTTTCAACCCTCGTCTTAGCACTGAGAGTCGAAACTCCGGCAGTATAGTGATATTTTCTTCTCATCTGCGAGATGTTTGTTCTACATTATACCAATATGCCTAGAATAGGAGAATTCGTTACATATCCATATCACGTATCGACAACAACTCCATAACCCCTTATTTACCCACCTTTCTGCTTGACAAAAATATTCTATTGCGTTATAAAAATAAAGTTCAAATTGTCTTGTACGAGTTCTAGATAATAATTGGCCCCCCTAGTTTGAAATGTGAATGTATGGAAGCCATCCAATACATTGACATACCATTTACAGAACACACCATGGCTTGAATAATCGCATTTTACTGTTGACTTGATTTTTTCTGATATCTACTTCCATTTGAAGTCTTACTTTTTATTTTATTAATATTCTTAGGTCTAAATTAATAAGAAATTTGGATGTGCATTTTCAAGGAAATTCTTAATTTCAGATTATTTTAAACGGCCTTAAGTAATGCATTGTGGTCATAAGATTAGGATTTATCTTTTATTCCTAAAAGAGACGAATAATAAAGGGTGTAAAAAGACCCTTAACGAAGCCGAAAGGCACTTGTTCTCCGAGTTATTGTGATCATTTTTTTTAAATACTAGTTTTTAAGGTTATAACTTTACTTTAAATACCTCCATGACCCCCCTTTCTATTCAATGCACTCATTCGCCCCAAAAAATAAAGTCGTTTCCCAGCCAGTTTCAATAAATTTTGCGTAGGGTTACTTAGTTTGATGTATATAATGCTTGGTTGACGGCTTCGTGAAGGGTCCGTTTACACCCTGTATAATAACTTGAAGAGAAGGTAGTTTTTATCTTTCTTTTTTGCTTTTCTTTTAAAGCTACTCTACCTTGGTAGCGAAAAAAATTACGTGAGTGTAGAAATTTAAAAAAAAATCTTTTTCGTCTCACGTTATTTTTTTTCTACAAGTAGGTCCTACCTACCTCAATACCTTCTTCATACGATGAATTGAGATTAAGCCAATTCAATTCAACAATACGAACACAACTCCACTGCGATCGATTTCCGCGTGACCCCAGTTAAAAACAGACCGGGTTAGATCTGTTTTTAGCCAGGGGTCAACCCACATTGTATTCCAATCTATACAGCCAAAAGAATATCTACTGAAAATGCCAGTGTTGTACATAAACTTACGCATTTTTTTCTTGGGGTTAGGCAGAAACTGCCGAACACCACCTGCTACAAAATACTTCATGAAAAAGAAAATAAAATAAAAATACAACAACGGTCGAGTATAACTAAAAGCAAAAACAGTACAGTATACCCTCATACTACGACCGTTTCGAACAGACAATGACTGCCGTACAACAGTACACACCTGCAACACTTACATAGCTGGTTGAGCGGGTATGTAGCGGTTGTCGACCTTAACACAGCGCGTAATGGAGCCCGAATGTTTGTGTTTCGTTGAGGGAGTTGTACGAACGCGCGGTTACGGTGCGAGGTTTTATTAAGAGGAGAATGGAGATGGGTTATAACTAACCAAAACTCAATTATAATGATATCGTATTTGTCAATTTTATTTTTACTGGTCTATATTATTTTTCATCAATTTTTTCATCAATTTTTCATTAATTTTTATTTATTTTATTTTTAATCATTTTAAATGCAATTGTTATTTTTTCTGTAATTTTTCTCATTTTCTGAAATTCAATTAAATTATGTAATTTGTTTAAACTTGCTTCCGTATGCGCATCATGCCTGAAATAAATGTTTTTTTTTTTTTTATATATTATATCAGCCTCGTTGGTTGAGTGGTTGCAAGCACGGCCGCTGAGCATGAGGTCCTGGGTTCGATCGCCGGGTCGGGCACAGTGCTATTGGGTTTTTCCATCTGTTATTTCTCAGCAGCAGCCACAGAGTCTGTATTCGTGAACGTTCGGTTGGTGGCAATAGTCTCGCCCCCTTTGGGTCATGGGACTTAAAGATAACTGTGCGAAATGTGGGTGTACTATTTATTTGGTATACCTCTGCCTAAGGCGTGATGTTATGTTCTGTTTTGTTATATATTGCGTATTGAGACTCCGTGTCTTGGAAAACTCGTAAACTCGTTCATCCCGACTGTCATTCATGTACATCTTTGGCAATCATAACATAACGTGTATTTAGTTCAGAATCCCGATAGTCTGGTAAGCAGTCTTACCAAGGAGGTCTTACCGTATTACCTAGTAAGTGGGTTTTGGAAGTCTGATAGGCAGATTCTCTATGTAAAATACTGGTATTCAGCTGCTTAAGGTTAAACTGGAAACCGATCCCTATTTAGTTGGGAATGGCAAGGCAAATTGATGATATTATTTATCGATCTATACAGCAAAATGGGCACACGATTATGAAAAGACTAGCTTATGCCCGCGGCTGAGCCCGCGTGGAGTTCGATAATAATTCACGGGATCATACTACCAGGATAAAAAGTATTTATGTGTTAATCCAGGTTATAAACTATCTGTGTGCTAAATTTCATCCAAATCCGTTCTGTAGTTTTTGCGTGAAAGAGTAACAAACATGTAGTCATCCATCCTCACAAACTTTCGCATTTATAAAATTTCAAGGTTCAAAATGATGTATTGAGTACGTGGGAACCGTTTGTGCGCTGGTGTCCCTTGCACCTTGACTTTCAACAAAAAAATGCTTTTCGAGTCTTCTATTTGCAACATTTCTGCCTATCTGCATGATAAAGTATCCATGAGATCTTATGCATTACCTATCTCCCTTATATGATTTTAGCGGAACTCATTATATTCTTATTTTCCTTACCGGTTGAGCAGCCCGTGTTTTAAGAAATGTAAATAAAACGCCAACTTAATTCGTCCGTTAGTAAACGTACGTCTATAGCTCGAGAACTGAAATTTAATTTTTATGATTTTCTCTTTTTATTTGGTAATGATGACAGCATTTACCGCCTAACTGAGTGTCAAAATGTACGCCGTCGCACCGTAGTTTCTCGCGTGTCCTGCACTCCTGCCGGTACCAGCGCACTCGTCTGCCCCAACTAGGTCAGACGTCGCCGGCGCGGCGCGGCGGACATCGATCCGAACCACGCGCATGCGCACCCCGCCACAAACAAACAACAACCTTACACGCATCAAAACAAGACCGATTCTCCTTCATCCCAAACACAGAATGTTTTACCGCATGCCAACTCCGAACTTACACCGCAAAATTATCATAACCCCTTCTTACACGGACTTAGAGTTCGTTTTCCTTTAACAGTTGTGAGGTTATATTTGGTAATGCAAGACAGGATGCGGTCGTTTTGGGTCGTGTTACAAGGGAGTAAGGTTGACATTGATGGTTGTTGTGAGATGCTGTCATGGAATTATTAAGTGACCAGTCGATGTAGTTTGTGCAGATAATTATGTAAAAAGTTGTGGACACATCATTTGTGGAGGTAGTACGATGGTGTTGTACATGTTTATAATGAATTGTAAAGGAGCCGTCTTCCTGAAAACCCATTGAAAGGCGGATGATGTGAGATGGAAATAGGAAGCTGATACTGTTTCTGTTATCACAACGATATTGACGTTGTTTTACATTCGTACTTTTCATATACGTATCTTATATCACGGATATGACAAGCAGGAGACGGTGTCACTCACTTTTGGAGCCGGCAGTTATATAATAGGTTTTTGGTGTCTTTTGTAAATCTTGGGTAAATATTTTCATCGCTGTTTTTTTCTAAGTTTTGGAGTTTATTACATTCGTATGCTTTGGCATATTTATTTAAACTTCATGTACAAGAGTGATACATAGGCAGACTTAATGCCACAAGGCATTTTCTGCCAGTCAGTCTGCATATTATGGGTACTACCAATCGATTTATTTCTGTGTGTTGCAGATTAGCTGATGTCAATGTAACTGAGTTACTTAATTGCATCATTAATGGAATGATGTAAAAAGCGTTGTGTTTGTTTAATATTAATCATGATTTGATAATAAACTGACGCAATTCAATAACGAAATTAACTGTAAAATATATAAATGTAAATGTAGTAAGATTAAGCTAATTATTTTATAATTTATAATAGGAGGCGATAATATTCAGACAAAATATATTTAAAAAAATATATAACTTTTAACAATAAAATTCTTCTATCTAAATATAGTTTGCAGTATACTCTGTGGTTATATTATTATGTTAAATAACTGTTCAGGAAACGCCTACGTAAACTCGGGGCTACGCAAGGGTCTACGCCACTGCGCCAGTGCTACGACCGCTACGCAGCGCTACGAGTGCGTAGCACTTGCGTAGGCCGGTGTTTGTGGGCGTTTCGCGTATTTACGTTGAATTATTTTATCATGATATGGTGTATTGTTGTAACTACTGATTTTCGTAGTTATAATAGGTAGTGTTTTCTTTCTGTTTATTGGAGTTCATTAAGGTGAATGACCTCTACTTGCAACTTTGGGCTGACGTTTTTTTTTCATGGCATTGAACGCTTTCATATTTAAGAATACACTTTCTATACACATTTGTTTATAGGTAAACACTTTATTTATGTTTGTAACCAACTTAAATGCCCCACTGCTAAGCAAAGCCTTCCACTCTTCGCTATTCGTTGTCGTCTCCAGCCAATCTCTCACAAATATCTTCAAGCCATCACGCCAGCATTTCCGACACCGAAACGAATAAAAAAAACATTTAACAAAAAATATCCTGCCAAAAAAAACACCGCATTAATCAACCAAATACTTGAATGAAATAAAAACGCTACTGATCTTAAACCACGTAGTATTAAACGAAAGCTATACCTTACGACTACGCGGTATGAGTCACCGCGTGTATGCGGAACTCGCTCATAGCGGCCTTGCTCCGAGTTACGCTCCTCATTAGTGGCCAGAATATTCCTGTATCGACTAAGCGACGTCTAGCGAGCGATAGTTGCCCGAATGTTGCTTGTAAAGTCTTCACTTTTAACAAATATTGACCTTCTACAACATTAAATAGCTCTCAATACCAGATCACACTTTGTTGTACTAATAGACCAGAATATTCCCGTCATACAGACGATGACAGATGAGCAACTGTTGGTCGACTACGGCGGACTTTTGCTGTCGAGGAGTAGCAACTTATTAGTGGCCCAGAATATTCCCATCGTACCGACTAAGCAGCGTCAATTGATCTAACGCTCAATTGTTGCGCGACTGTGGTTGGTTTTGACTAGTGTATCCTGCCATTTTCTACGAAGTCTGCCGCGACGTCTTCTGGCTGTGTCAGGGCTCCACATAGTGGCTATTTTGGCCTACAGCTCATTGGCAATACGGCGGACGTAGCCAGTCCAGTCCCATTTCAGCTTAGCGACTATTTGAGCAACGTCAGTAATATGTGTTTTGGAGCCAGTTCCGAATTTGTTTTGCAAACTTGACGTCTAGAATACTAGGTTTTATAGCAGGTTAACAAACCCTGGGTTTTGACTTGTAAATGTTTGACAAACACTAAGTCAGGGATCCATACGTAAAGTGGAAATAATGCACATAGCGATGATCCCCTTGCGTGTTTGTAAATAAAATACACTATGTAAAAATAAAATATACCGACATATAATGCACGTCGCTAGCTCTATGAAGGTATAACTTCATTGTACTTGTTCCCATAATGCAGTTACCAGTAAGTGTAGTGCAATATTGGAACGGCGCCCGATAAAAGCCCGAGTCTGGAGCGCAGTGAACTGAGGACGTCGGGAAGTACTTACGTACTTGTACCAAGTTTTACTGTGCAGTTAGAGTTGGCTAGCTTTCATGCCTGAAATACAAGACACCTTTTACTTAAAAAACCGCTCTAGGTACTTGGTCGATGTTGTTAGGTTTTTCACCCGGACGTTCAACAAATCTTATGTATGTAGTACGTAGGTGCCGTACTTATGTTGACATTGTTTCAGATTATTAACCTAATATTATAAAGAGGAAAGATTTGTATGTTTGTAACGAATAAACTCAAAAACTTCTAGACTGATTTCAAAAATTCATTCACCATTAGAATGCTAAATTTAAAAAAATAAAAATGGACACCCGTGCTACTTATTGATACTTATTTATTAACGTTTTTCAGGGTTCCGTACCCGAAGGGTAACCAACGGGACCCTATCACTAAGCCTCGACTGTCCATCCGTCCGTCCTTGTGTCTGTCTGTCAGCGGGCTGTATCTCATGATCCGTAATAGGTAGACAGTTGAAATTTTCACAGAATGTGTATTTCTATTGCCGCTATAACTAAAAATAAAGATGGTACGGAACCCTCCATGCGCGAGTCCGACTCGCACTTGGCCGTTTTTTTTTGTTTTTTATTCGAATTTTGTTGGTGACATTTTTGACGAGTTTATTATGCCACTAGTCTTCGTAACTTATTTTAGGTTTATAAGATAAACGAATACTGGAGACACAAATTGTAGAATAAAAACATGTTTTAGACCTTGATGTGAACGTGGGATCTGACGGGAATAAAAGGCGAAGTAGGTATTTAATAGTTGAAACCACATTTCAGGTACTTCACTTTTCATTCATTTATACAATAATTATTATGGTAATATTGTGACCTTTGAGCATGATTCCAATCTTGATTTAACACGCACTTCAGTTTGGTTGGCAACTACATGTTTCACTCATTCATAGCGGCAAATGAATTTGTTACTGAGTTTTTTTAATATATAATGCGGAAAATATTTAAAAAAAATGCCCAATTTAGATTATGGCAATTTGCCCATTTTATATTATGGCAATATGGATATTTTGAGCAAGTCAGCACAAGGATTAAAACTTAGGTACTGACTGATAATATATCATGTGTGCATAATATGTATGTAATGTCTCTGCATCACCCTAAGGTAGACTGGTAGAAAATGCCCAAGGTATTAAGTCCGCTTTTGTACAGTTTTTACTTGTGCATAAAGTTTTAATAAATAAATAATAAATACCAGGCACAAATCCTGACTCCTCTGATGTTACTGCCTGATGTGGGAGTCAAACCATACATATAATGATTAAAAGCTATAATTTTTATTTTACTATTTATGTTCAGTTCAGCTCAGTTCTTGAGAAACTGCCAGCAGACCTGCGAAAGGGGAAATGTAGACGGTAGTGTGTGAGAAAATGAAGAGAAAGATGTCATAGGTATTGAACTTAAACCCTAGAGGGGGGCCAAAGAAAAGATGGATGGATTGTGTGAGGAATGATATGAAAGAGAAAGGAGTAAATGATGCCGTGACGTCTGACAGGGGAGAATTGAAGATGAAAACATGTTGCGCCGACCCCGAGTAGAACGGGACGAGGGCAGGAAGATGATGATGTTATGAACTAACATAACCCTCCGGAGTACTTTACTTGCTAAAACAGCGAAATAATTCATGGCAATCCTGGAGGAGACGTGGAAGAGAATTTCTTCTCTCCTTTTATCATGTTCGTCACCTGAATTTTCATCACATAAAGGGTGTAAAAAATTCCAGTATTCCAGTAATGTAGTGAATTCCAGTATTTTACATGGAGCGACTGCCTGTCTGACCTCCACATCCCAGTTAAAACTGGATAATACGGTACCCCTTGGTAAGACTGGGCCAAATCTTATCTTTTATCTTGGCGATTTATCCAAAAACGCAGAATCGGAAATTCTTAGTAGTTTTCATATATTGGTTGTCAAGCTTCACCCGACGCCTCTCCTCATGACTTTCAGTTACTTCGCTTCACCAAAGCTTCTGATTGAAGACAAAGTAATTGTCAAATCTGCGGGCTGCGGGACCTGCCGGGGCTGCGGGACTGTTCGAAAGAGATACCGTGGCCCTGGAACACAAAGGGCAATGAAGGAACATGGATGGGTTTTAGTCAGTAAGAGTCTGACACTCCCTCCCACTCCACCCAGAGCGGGAGAAGTCATTTGATGATTTCCCATCCGTAAAAAAAAAAAAAAAAAAAAAAAAAAAAAAGGGTGTAAAAAGACCCTTCACGAAAACGAATACCACATATTCTGCCCATCATTGGGATCATTTTTTCTTCTAGACAATACCTGGGAAACCACAGGTTCTGGAGATATTGAAGGTCAAAGTTCCAATATTTTCACAAGTTTTTTTTTTAAAACCACTTTTTAAGATTTTAACTTTACTTTAATTAACTCCATGACCCATTAACTATTCAAAGCATCCGTCAGCACTAAGTTTTGAGTGCGTATCATTGAGTTTTACCGTAAAACGTGATTTTTCACCCCAAAAAAAAGTCGTTTCCCAGTAATAATTTTTGCGTAAAGTTACTTAGTTTGATGTACAGAATGCTTGGTTGACGGCTTCGTGAAGGGTCTGTTTACACCCTGTATATCGATCAAACATGTTGTGTATACCCGGACTACCCGACTGTTTTTAATTGAAAGCATATTGATTACCCTTAAACATGAGTTAAGGGCTCCTAAATATAAGTTCAGGGTCGTTAATTACCTATGCAGTTTATGATATTGCGTGGTGATAAAATTAATGGCTTTGGGCGATGCCTAATCAAATTAATTTTTCTTCGGGCTATAAAACTTATGTACACAAGAATAATTCATCGCTATAATATGATCTATCTATATAATCACACTCGACTAGATTTACTTACGTTTACAGCCTTAATTTACCATATTATTAATTGCAACCCAAGATTTAAGTGGCATAAATAAATATGTGATCATCATCGTCGAGTCATCTTCGTCTGCCTAGCCTTTTCCCTACTTTATCGGAGTCGGCTTCCAGTCTTACCGGATGAAGCTGAATTCCAGTATTTTACATGGAGCGACTGCCTGTCTGACCTCCACATCCCAGTTAAAACTGGATAATACGGTACCCCTTGGTAAGACTGGGCCAAATCTTATCTTTTATCTTGGCGATTTATCCAAAAACGCAGAATCGGAAATTCTTAGTAGTTTTCATATATTGGTTGTCAAGCTTCACCCGACGCCTCTCCTCATGACTTTCAGTTACTTCGCTTCACCAAAGCTTCTGATTGAAGACAAAGTAATTGTCAAATCTGCGGGCTGCGGGACCTGCCGGGGCTGCGGGACTGTTCGAAAGAGATACCGTGGCCCTGGAACACAAAGGGCAATGAAGGAACATGGATGGATTTTAGTCAGTAAGAGTCTGACACTCCCTCCCACTCCACCCAGAGCGGGAGAAGTCATTTGATGATTTCCAATCCGTAAAAAAAAAAAAGTAATTGTCAATTTATAGTTGGGTTTGTCCAGCACGTACTGCCATCGTCCCTCGCCATCTTAGCAACATTCTCTGTACATTACAACATCATCATCATCCACAGCCCGACTTCACCCACTGCTGGCTATAGGCCTCTCTTTGTTTGTGCCAAGCTCCACGGTCTTGTGCCAGCCTCATCCAGGATATTCCCGCCATGGCAACAATGTCGTCTGCCCATCTCGCCGTACATTACATATAATAGCTAGTTATATTTTTACTCCGCGTACGTACCTATACGTATGTATGCAATAGTTAATGGTGCTTATCCAGCATTTAAAAGAGCTGATTTATGTTAATTGTCCTTCTAACATGCGAGGGCGGATCTTAAATATGGGATTTTAATTGGCAGAGGCATGCCAATTACCCGTACGTTTTCACGATGGCAAATTATATTTTTCTAAAGTTATGTTTCCTGCGTAAAGTTATGCGTCCAAAGGAATTATTTATACCTTGTTTGTGACACGTGAGAATATATTGCAGTCGAAAATCTTCAATTTTATATCTTACTAGCGACCCGTCCCAGCTTCGCACGGGTGCAATGTAGATAATATACATATATATATATATAAACCTTCCTCTTGAATCACTGTATCTAGTATTGCTGAAAACTGCATTAAAATCCGTTGCGGAGTTCAAAAGATAAAAACGTACAAACAGCGTGAGCGATTTTGTTTTATACTATGTAAAGATTACCGATTTTCATCGGTTTCGACCAGGGGAAAGATGTAAACATCAATCTGTCGACTAATTACATTAGATCAACCCTTTGACTGCGTCCTGGCTTCATAACTCCATTCAAGCTCTCAGCGACTGTCAACGCTGGAAACAATTGGCCCTCCATTATCTGAGGTGACCCACTTGCTGTAATCCCTAATCTTGCTCCCAACACGGTTCGTCAACCGGAGCAGACCCGTGCGCGCGCACCCATTCACCTAACGGCGGGGGAGAGTCCGCCAATCCGAGGGGGGCTTGAGATCCGAAGTTCGGAGAGATTCGGGCTTATTCGCTCGCGACCGTCGCGTCGGACGGTAGTGCGGCTGCTCCGATGTGCCGCCACCACGGCCGACCCAGACGCGATCCCACTGGTGGTCCGCAGCGGCCACCACCTGCCGCAAAGCCGTAACGTGATGGGATACAACAACCAAGGGCACGGATACAACAAGTTGTTTACGCAGGTGCGCGCGCAAGTGTTGTGTTGTTGCCTAACAAAGTGTTGATTTGTGGCTTGTTGATGATAAGGGTCGCCATGTCGTAATGTTTACGTAATGCTGATAATATTGTTTGTTTGTTTACACACGTCATGGTTGCTGCGAGGGCTTGCAACAGTTGCAACCCGCCCGCCACCCTGCCGGCGGTGACCTATAACTTGCTCGAGGCGGGACCGATGCAATTCGTGTCAGTGCTATTTGGGCCCTGCCCTGTTACGATCGTTGGATATAAAGCCATATTTAGACGTGTTTCTATGCAGTTATGGCTAAAAATATACGGAATTGTGCTTTTTGCTTCCTGGTAGTGTTTTTGCGGCTATGAAATCATGTCTGTGGTAAGAATTTTGCGTTCCTCACCTAAATATTGACAGGAGTCGTTAACCGACGCTAGATTCTAACCAGGTACGTCGGCTTGTATGTATTCTATCTTCCACAACATGAGAATGTGCATCAATCCCGCGTGTGTTCTCCGCACGGACTCTATTTCCGACGCGTACTATTCGTTTGTTTGTTTGTCTGTCATTACTGCTAGCGTTGAGTCTATTATAGTTAAACTTGTGGCCACGTGTGATATGTTCTGTTTCAACGAAACTATTAGCAACAAAATCATTGTTTGTTATGAATCGTTTTCGATTTACGTTTACTTTGAATAGTAAAACAATGTTTGTTTAATTTAATATTGCAGTTTGAACAGTTGAAATGCAATACATTAATAGTGTTATTGCATTTAAGAATAGTATGGTAAATAATGCTAGTATGGTGTGCATTACAGAATTGAACATACAGCAAAAACACTAGGAACTGGCGACGGGCGGTCGTTTTGGGGTATTGACTCTTGTAAACTTTGTCGTTCAAAAAGTTCTGATTATCAGCTTAATTTGAATACATTACTTTTGATTTTAACATTGATAGATTTGAACATCAACAACATCCTATCAACACTGATGACAAAACGTTACATACATGACATTAATACTAAAACTGTTACAAAAAGTACATTCTGTACTAATAATGAACACACCAATTAGCATTCTTAGGAAATCAAAAGCAGATAACCCATTACAAATTCTCCTGCCATCATTTCGAGTAGCAGTACAAGTCAGAAATCAAAATCGCATGTTTGGCGTGACGTTTTAGTCATGAGTCAAGCTATTATCATGCCTCACCGTTGATTCTTAATAATTATATTTCTAAAACAAAAAGCTCTCAAATGTTGTTCTTAGATGTCATTAGTTAAACAATCTCACACAATCTACACAGAAATTAATTTAAAAAGCAAATAGTATAAGACAAGCATATGGAACTCTTTGTTATGTTAACATTCGCATACTATCCTATCATATCCATATTATCCATGTATTATGTTGCACATAGAAGTGTAGTGCTGTTATTGTTTAGCTCGTGGCTGAATAATAACAACCACACGAACCGATCTTTAGGATAAGCCGGGCTTGCCAAGGTCGGTCCGTGGATGGATGATCATCCATTACACACCGAGTTTCCTCCGTATCCGGAAATGTTTAGTCGTTGGTACTGGCTGTCTTTTTTAGATCTTTGGCAGTCGGTACAGGTAATCAGTGGCCCAAAGTCTGACAACCAGTCTAACTAAGGGATATCGTATTACCCAGTAGTCAGTACTAATTAGGTTGTGGAGGTCCGATAGGGCTTCATGTAAAATACTATTATTCAGCTGCATCCGGGTAGACTTGCAGCCGCCTCCAACATAGTTGGGAAAAGGCTAGGCAGATGATGACATGGGAGTATAGTCCACGTCACAGTTTTTTTTCCACCACGCACCATAACACTTTGCCCGACCTGGCAATAGAATCCAGGAACACATACTCATCAGTCGCGCTTGCGACCACTACACCAACGAGGAAGTTTCTTGCAAAACAATAACGAGATCGACTATACCTCTTTAATTTTAACGGTAATTACAGTGGACCAGTTCGGTCCAAAAATACTCCTAATTAACATGGTTGAATGTATTTTTTCGATCACCATGTATTTACCATATCTAAAATATCCTTGGTATTGAATGACAGTTACGAATGACGTAAACAAATAGATATCTTCGTAACTTGTTCTAGTCTTCCCTCTGAGCTGCATCCACCCATGAAATGTGAAGGATTTATTTTAGTAGATATTGTTCATGAAATGACAATCTGTCAATGGCACTCACTGCTTACGATAACGTCCTGTGGTTGTGCAAAAACAAGGTATATATTATATCTCTCCTTTTTTATTTAAATCATTCTTTATTTTTGACTAGCGGCCGGTCCCGGCTTTGCACAGGTGGACATTTATTCTCCCCTAATTCGCCCCCTGCCTAATTTGTTCTAGTAATAAATATAGCCTATGTTACTCAGTGATAATGTAGCATTCTAATGGTGAAGAATTTTTGAAATCGGCATCGTAGTTTTTGAGTTTATTCATTACAAACATACACACTCACACACAAAAATACAAACTTTCCTCTTTATAATATTAGTGTAGATTGACATGGAGCATACCTTCAGAACACAATGCTAACACTCAGGTTTTGGCCTTAAAGTCACAATGAGAAGTTCTTCAAAACTATTCAGGGTGTAAACGGACCCATCAAAAAACCGTCAACCAAGCATCAAACTAAGTAACACTGTGCAAAAATTATTGATGGGAAACGACATTATTTTTTGGTGTGAAATATCAAACGCAATTGGCGTTCAATGAAACGCACTTAAAACTTTGCGTTGATGCATGTCTTTAATAGTGCAGGGTTTATTAAGGTATTTAAAGTAACAATGTTTGAAACAGTTGGAACTTTGACCTTCAATATCTCCATAACTAGAAGGTGCCCAGGTCCAGTAAAACAAAAAAAGATCGCAATACGGGAAGAACAGGTAGCTCTAGGCTTCGATAAGGGTGTTTTTACACCCGTTATAGTTATTAGTAAGGTCAAAATTCTAGATCTACATATACTTAAAATCGCGTTATAAAACCAGATTTGAGTGTAATCTTCCAATCTTACACTATAGGAAATAGGTTTTCATAAAGGCTGGCCTAGCCTAGTTTGCTTCTCTATTTTCATCTCAATATATGATAACATAGGTATGATATACGAGCAATCATATTAATAGCATTGCACTTTTGGAATTAATCTTGGTACTAAATTATAAATCTGCAAACACAGACTTACTATTCTTGCAGTTTAATAATCTTTGATACCGATAAGGTTGATGAATTAAGAACGTTATCTTGTTATCAATCTTAATTTATTATCTTAGTCCATGAAGTGAATGTATAATGCATCACATTAACTCAGCTGATGGTGAACATATGGCTTCGTACAAGGAATTTCATCAATGATTTGGTTTTCTTATCATAGTCGAACATAATCATTATTTTGTAATAATCGACAATAATAGGGTCAGAAAAAATTGTGGCTCTTCAGATTTCCCCTTCCGACTCACTATGCTGAGCCTGCAGAAAGGCTCCCAGCGGGTCACCAACTGCCATGGCCCACCTGGAGGTACAACTTGGTCCGGTGGAGGTATTCCAATAAAGCTGAGTGCAACTGTGGAGTCTCATCCTAAACCATCCTTTCGTGCTCTGCTTTGGGTAACTCCACCTGCACTTTAAGGGACCTGCACGAAGCCACTTGCAACGCCGTCGATGCGGCTGGGTTCCAGTCGAAACAAATTTAATTTAAAAAAACTTTGGAATCATTGACACGAAGAAGAAATTATTTTGTCAAATAGTTAGGCAACTACTGTTAAAATAAACTTCTTAAATAGAACCTTATCTCGGAACAATTTGTATGTAAGTGTCTACAAGACTAGATATTTACATCCCATATTGAGAGTAGAGACAGTTCGAATGAGTGCGCTTTGGAATTACACAATCTAAATCCGCCATCCCCATTCTATCATCGGACGAGCAGAGATACGGTGGACGTGACCGAACAAGTACCACATTAAACTGTTTTAATTCAACATCTAAACATTGAAGGAAAGAATACGAAAATAAACAGCTGTTTTACAAGCTGTTTATTCTGAAATTTCATTTAAAAACTGTTGTTGGCTCTGGGTAATGCTTTTCATTCATTATACCGGATCATTCTAGCTATTTTCATACTTTTCAGAGTTGTAAAAGCAATATCTCAAACATTTGAATGGCATATATGTAAACAAAAAGCTAATTAAACAAGCACATGGTCAAATAAAACTGTTTTCAATGAAATAATTACCTACGTACATTGGTTTTTACACTGGTTTCATAGAATACACAGCACACAGGCTTTACACTACATTTTTCCGGCTAGTTACGAACTGAAAAGCTATGGGTGGCACTGAAATACTTATATCTACAATAAAATCTGGGTCTAAGGTCCATATTTTAATTTAAGATCACAGATACCTAAACGCAAGTAATCCTCAGTATATCATTGTGTATTTTTTATGTTCAGGCAATCTGAATTTCTGATAACTTTACTACAGAACAGAAAATCACGAAAACTTGATTCTGTTGAATGTATACGTTAGTACCCAACTAAGGGATACGCGGAATACCAAAACAAGGACTTATGCAATTAGATTTAATTTAATTTACCAGTTGACAGCGTTGTAGAGGAGTTTTTGACGCCATTTTTTAAGTTAGTTACTTTAGGTTTTTTAAATTTATGAATGTATTTAATATTTAGCTAATAAATATTCTTCCCATTAGATTTTCGACCAGCGCAGTGAATAGTCTGTCAATGGCAGACATTTAAGTTATCAATAAATCCTATTAAATTTAATAGCCGATAAATTCTTCGAAATGTTAGTCGGCTGAAATATCGCCACAATCCACACACCAGGATTACGTGTTGCCAACATACTCATGTTAGATTGTTGATGTTGGCAACATGTTGCACTATTAGTTGCATGAAACCGGCTTAGCTTAGAGATTTAAAATGGATGTCTTTTCCAAGGTCCAGTAAAGCATTGGCAAATGCTTCGATAGCATTTTGGCCCATAAAAGCCTAATTGAATTCCTCTGAATTGTATATGACATCATACTTGCAACTTAGCCGAATTCTTGGCTCCAAATTATGTTCACCGTCTTTTTATGGCAGCGATATGGATACATAAAATGTGGAATGGATGTAAGTATTCACTTTCACAGAATTTTAGTTAAATGTACTTTATGTACAAGGGGCAGTCGGCCCCGCTATGCTGACTGACATTATTTTTATCGTTATATTAACTGATCGGGCCATTTCGTCTGCCTACGGCAGTTCACTGCAGGACGTTTTTCTGCCCAATCGCATGCCATCCATCTTGATTCTCGGCAACTCTCATTTTGTTGCTCCAAAAGATTCGCGATTTTTACACAAGAACATGTCTACCCCAACGGTCATCGGTTCTATCTATACAAATAAATAAATTTGAAGTGTCTGTTTGTAATATCAAAATAACAGCTTTTTTCTAAATGAAATGTATACGGCACTTATAACAAAAACACATTTTTAAAATTTTTGACTGTCAGTCTGCCTGTTTGTTCCGGCTTATCTCCGAAACGGCTGGACATATTTTGCAGATAGCTGATGTTATAAGGTCTAACACAGACTACTTTTATTTTGGAAAAATAGTTAAGATTCCGTGAATAAAAATTAAAACTCTTGAAATTGTTAACAAAATTCGATTCAAATACTTTTAGTCATATTTTTTATAGTAAGGTCGCGGTAAAGAGCTATTCGCTAATACAATCAGTCCATCGCCGCTTTAGCTTTCGTTATTTATTTTCTGTCAAAATTGCCATTTTGGCATCACACAGTCATTTTCCTCCAAATTATTTTTATTATCTTTTTAATGACACCATAATATAGGATGAGTATCTGAGTGTCTATTTACTCTTACTGCAGTTTTATTGGACAATGATGAATTTGGCACGGGTTTCTGTACGTTTATAAGCAGTAAATTGTTCCCTTTGAAGTCGTGTATTCACGATGGAGTTTTACGATAGCTATCTCGTATTGGTATGTCTGTTTGTTCTTGATTCGATTCGTATATTAGTATTGTAATGTGTTGCTGTTCAATTGGTTTAAAAATAGCAATTTGATTAAATGGTTTATTTTTAAATCATGAAACTGGATTTTTGAGTCGGTCAGTCATACTTTTTGAAGATGTCTATCATTGTCTTTTTACCTATTTTTTTTATCTTGGGACACTGGTTATTGGAAAAATGGATACCTTTTATAACTGCCGCTACTGTAGGTACCTGTTTAGTTCTAAAAACGCTCGCATGGCGCTGTTGTGAGTTCTTTACGTTTTCTGTTAGCTTGTGTCATCCTATGACTTAGCAAAGGCGTTTCCCCAAGACAACCTTCTTAATGTGGACCACTAACCGTTGGGTTTGTCCAGCTCGTCCCGCTATCTCCTATGACGTCTGCCGCGACGCCTTCTGGCTTTCTTTCTTTATCGTGGGGTTAGTGTCTAACCTAGTGTCAGAATTTTTATGCCGCCCATGGGCCTCTGACTTGGCCTTCTGGCTGTGTCAGGGCTTATGAAGACGAATGCTACGCAATAACTAAGACTATATAATTATCTAACATCATCATTTCAGCCGAATGACGTCTGATGGACATAGGCTTCCCCCAAGTATCGCCACATTGACCGGTCCCGTGCGTCTCGCATCCAGCGGATCCCCGCAATCTTCACCGGGTCATCGGTCTACCTAGCGGGAGGCCTCCCAACGCAACGTTTTCCGGTTCGCGGTCGTCACTCCAGAACTTTTCGGCCCCATCGGCCATCCGTTCTGCGAGCAATGTGCCGTGCCAATTGCCACTTAATTTGGCAATTCTTCTGGCTACGTCGGTAACCAACCAAGGTTACCGCTCTTGCGGATGTCTTTATTTCTGATTCGATCTCGCAAGGAAACTCCGAGCATAGCCCTCTCCATTGCCCTTTGGGTGACTAAGTCTTCTGATTAGTGTTGGTGAAATCATTAGCTTTGGAAGTCTGAGGCTGTCTTCCTTATCAAAAATTATTTAGTAACACAGACCTGATTTATATTTGATGTGATAGTCAATATTAATTCCATCCATTTGCTTTGCCATCCTAAGCGGCACTTGGGCCCGAATCAGTCCATTTTCATCAGAAATAGACGAATAAAAACACGTAACTGTTATCGTATGCACGTCATCGGATCGTTGAGAATACCAGTCTGTTTGATAGACGGATTCTTCTAGGCAGATTGTATAGGATAAGCATTCCATCAAAGCATACATTTTTATATCGTAAAGATGGTTTATTTATTTTAAAAACGTGTTAACGTCGATGTTATATTGTTTAGCAGTATCAAAAACAAACATGGCTGTCTATTTTTTTAAATATTTGACAGACCGTTCTGAATTTGAAAGTTTCAAATGTTAGGATGTTCTGTTTAGAGTTGTGCTATTCCATCGTTTAAAGAAAATCGACTAAACTCTCGTTACTAAGGACTTTTTAATTATAATGTTATGTAGTGGTTGTGAAAAGACTTGTAGCCTGATGCATTATTCATATTCATGTTTTATTGTTCTGAACTTAATGTGATCGTGATGGGAATGAGTAAATAATACTTAATTATTGTACTCGAGGTCTTAGTCGATTTGCTGGATAGATTTGGCGGATGACTTGACAAAAGTCCTTGAATCTTTCGTATTGAGGTTACATGTACCCCATCCCCTCTTCCATTAAGTGAGAATTTCGTGAGCCAGGCCAAACACGAAAAATCCGCATAATAAAAAATAACTTACCTACCCACGCAAAAACATAGTAACACTAGCCAAAACAGTGGTTGATAAATAAAAAATCCTCTACTGGCGCTGCCCCAAAAACAAGGGCGTAAAGTATGCACAGTGGGGGTTATCGAGCCAGTGGTGGGTGGCAGGGGGAGGCAATGACGTCACTACTTCGACCCGCCAGACTGCCGCCGAAACCGTCGTGCCAGTGTTGTTCAAGCCTTGATCAATCGCGGCCAGATAAAGCCTCCTTCCCGGGCTGAATGGGTTAATACCTTTGCCCTTAGTCTGTGAATGAGAAAGTTATCGCGCTGACGTTTAATCTCAGTTCTAAATTCAAATTTGAAACAGATAACCATGGATTAACTCCTCTTTATTCTAAAATATTAGCTAAAGTACTGGTCGGTTCGTCTTGTAGTTTGTATGTAAAATGTTTGTAAGTGTGAAGACGATTTTTTTGTTTTATTTAAATATTTTTGGAAGCTTTGGCTAAGGTGAGCGTCGTCTGTAGTTTTTTAGTTTGTGTGGTTTGATTTAGATGCTTTTAGTTCATATTTAAAATGCTATAGTTTGATAGTTTCATCTCATTTGCTGTTAGATCCACATTCATGTCTCAGTCAAAAAATCATGAGCGTCTTTATTATTTCTTTTTTATTTGTAGTGTCTTCAGAAAACCTTTTTGTACCTTTTATTTTATAGAATTTAGTGTTTCTTTTCTTGTTTCTTTGTATTTATGTTAAACATTAAATTGGCTGAAACCGAATTTGACTAAAATTGGTGTTTAAGAAAAAGATGTCAAAATCCCAAATTGCTCCAAATTTCTGAGATGATACTAACATAATACAAACCCACAGTAAATGATTAACGCATGAACTAATCGTTTTGTTTTTTAGATTATGTGCCGACATTACTTTGTGTACAGTCAGCGCCACAAGTCGAAATAATGCTGTGACTTCGATTAAATAATAACTCCATGCAACTCATTTCTTTATAAAGTAATTGATATTATAACGTCATTATGAGTCATTTTTAAAACAGAAAAAACAAAAGAACGCGTAAAAAGGAAAAAATTATCGATTTATTTATAAATTATTCCAGAAATAAATACACTACAGTCAGGTCACAGTTATTTTACCTCTAACTGCAGCAATCCAAAAGTAATCTTGTTTTATTGAGAATATAGATCACTGATATTTTGGCAGATTTATCAGCGATAGTAACTCAACCCAATAGCAACCCTATTTTATCGAGGACAAAGGTCTCTGATACTTTGACAGTGAACCAAAATCAGAGGTAAAATATCCCTGAAAAGACTGTAGGAACTTTCTAGAGTTATTATTGAATCTGTGGCGCATCTGTACTAGGTCCAAGCATGTCTGTCTGATTTCCGTCTGTCTGTGTCTCGCATTGCATGCAGTCGGCACCCCTGACTCCGACCAATGACAAACTACAAGCCCCTGGTAAGACACCACTGTATTTCTTTTTTGTTTCAATCTGTGTGCTTTTCACCTGTGTTGTGTTTTGTGACGATTTTTATATAGTCGTGTGTCCCTTGTTCGTGAGACGAGCAATGTATTGCGAACTACCTGAATGACATGTATGAGATAAAATCTTTCTAAGTTAGTTAAATAGTGTAATTATGACGATTTTCTACTGTAAGATTAGTATTACTAAAATCTATCAGGTCAGACGGAAGACAACATAAAATTACGTATTAAGAATAGTCAAAATGGCTTGAAAGGAGGTGACTGTTGAGATGACGAGTATTAGCGAAGTATGGAAGAAGGCATGCTGCGCCGACCACAAATTAGTTGGGATAAGGGTAGGAGAATGATGATGAATAAGACTAGTCAACGTACCCGTTTTTGTTATATTGCAAGTCCTTAACCAAACCATGTCGCTAAATTACATTTTACCTTCAACTCTCCAATTCAGCTGACTATACGTACGGAGAGTAGATCAATAAAGTTTCAAACATTTTACTCTCTCGTAGGTTGCTACGAGACCCCAACTGACTGTTGAGTCATTAGTACAAAATGCCAGTTGACGATTAATAAAATATTGTTGGAATAATGAGTGTAAAAGTTCCCTTAACGAAGCCAACCATTTCTGGGAACCTTCTAGTTACGGAGATATTGGGTCAAAGTTCCAAGTTTTTTTTTAAATACACGTTTTTAATGAAAACTTTACTTTAAATACCTCCACGACCCTACTATTCAATGCATCCATTAGCACAATGTTTTGAGTGCGCCAAATTGAGTCCTACCGTGAAACGTGATTTTTCACCCCCAAAAAAATGATGTTTGCTGGCAATAATGTTTGCGTATATAGTTACTTAGTTTGATGTACTGAACGCTTGGTTGGCGGTTTCGTGAAGGGTCTGTTTACACCTTGTATACTTCGTAAACTATACGATCAGGTTTTCCAAGGGGATGAGAAAACGATAAAATGAAGGGTGTTAAGTTACCCCAAAAGAATAAGGTCATGGTGATTACGATATTAGAAAAGTACTGACAAAAACCCGAACATTTTCAAAAAATCTGGACTTTTTACTTTTGGTCTTTCTTTTTTAAGTATACAGTTGGATACATTTATTTAAAAAAAAAAACCCCTCAATCAAAGTTCGGGCGGAGACATGAAAGCCAGACGTGTCCGGAAAAATCCGAAAAAATGGTTACCCCAGTCAAGGGTTAGGTTCTTTCTCCGCAATAGTTCCTTTTGGATACCTAAAGCTTGTCCTAAAAACAATAAAAAGAAAGTACTTTTCAAAGTGTGCCATGAGCATTACTTCATCATTTATTCCATGGTAAAAACTGCATGATTGCTGCAAAGCGTTGCGGGCATGCGCGCGCCGGTCGAGACGCGTGCCAAAATATTTGCACTACTTATGGATTGTTGGTTCAACTATAACTGACAGTTTTGTTTCAGTAAACTTTGTTTAAATGTTTTGTAAACGCGCTATTTATACGAAGAAATGAGCTGTTCTATTCCGGGTAGGTTACTGGTTGCTGGGTATTCCAGAGCAGCTTCAAATCACGTTTTGGTTTGTAGAAAACTTAATACGGAATCAGTCAAATACGTGAACACATTGTTAATAGTTCAGTAAAGTGCAGTATCTGCAACAGTAAATTTTTGCAGCATTTTCTTAGGAAAACATAAATTATATCTGAGCATTTAAAAATACAATAACGTGTTATTGCACTTCCAGTAATATTTTTTTTCTTATTCTTACTTTATTCTATTGGATCTCGTCGCCAGGTCGCAACTAGCGATAGCTGTCAGCCCTACTTCCTATCAGTCGAGATGAAACACACGTCGTGTGTGTCTACTCACAACATAAAACAGCTTTACGACTGTACACTCACGTTTCAGACAATGACTCACCAGTCTCACCACGTCCAAGATCATCATGAAAAAATCTAAGCGATTTTCATCGTAAAGTTTTATAGACAGACTATACTATTCTGGAATTGAACCACTACTATCTGATCATGTATTTTTATCATCTGCCTATCCTTTTCCCAACTATATTGGGGTCAGCTTCCAGTCTAACCGGATGCAGCTGAATACCAGTATTTTACATGGAGCAACGGCCTATCTGATCTCCACAACCCAATTAGTACTGGGTAATACGATACCCCTTGGTAAGACTGGTTGTCAGACTTTTTGGGCCACTGGTTACTTAACGACTGTCAAAGATCCACAAATGACACCCGGGACCAACGGCTTAATGTGCTTTCCGAGGCAAGGGGGAAACTCGGTATGTAATGGGTGGTCACCCATCCACAGACCAACCTAGGCAAGCACGGCTTAACCTTAAGATCGACCCGAGCGGCTGTTATTATTTAGCCACGAGCTCCTGATCATGTATTTTTATAAGGCCCATTATAATGACAAATCTATCCATGAGATATAAAATCAATCTGCCTAGGCATTTCACAAAAGCTTCCGCTCGAACCGGATGCAGCTGAATGCTTGTCTTTATGAATACTAATAATATTACAAAGAGAAAAGTGAAAAATTTGTATTATTAACCGACTTCAAAAAGGAGGAGGTTATCAATTCGGATGTTTATATATTTTTTTAATATATGTTCGGGCATAACTCCGTCATATATTATGTATAGACGGATTTGCTAAATTCTTTTTTTGTGCGAAAGGGGTTTATTCCGAAATGGTCCTATTTAAATAATTTCATATAGATCTGATGATGAGTTGAGACTTATTTTTTGCAAAACAGGTTTTTTTTGTATATTTGTAACGAATGAATTCAAAAACTACTGGACCGATTTTAAAAATTCTTTCACCGTTACATTATCCCTGAGTAACATTGGCACCCGTGCGAAACCGGGACGGGTCGCTAGTTCTTTATATGGAGCGAGGACCCTAGTAATACCTATTTAAGCTTTAGAATTATTTATCAGGTCCATTTCTTTCCTTCAGCCTGTCCTTGAACCAGATTTCAAGACGATAAGGCACAGACTAGACTAGGCACCAAAAAGTAAACTTACCTATCTACCGTAAAATTACAACGACGTTGATGGCCGACGATAGGATTAGTATTGCTAAACATGATCATAAAATGAAGTCATAAATGTTAAACAGCAATTGAAACATGCAATAAACATGAATTAACTGATGGTTAAAATGTTGCACTGTCATAAAATAGTGGAATCGTTCCAAAAATGTAAAGGAATGGAACCTTGAACTCTTTGACACCAAATGATGTGCTGACGTGATCTGTTGTAGAGAAAAGGGATGTAGATAGAATATTTGTGTTGAATATTGAATTTGAAGCAGTTCTGATGACATCATTCTTGTGATAATCAAATCTAGTAATGGACTTCTTTAAGGCTCCGTCTTATTCAAACGATTAATAGAAACTGAACGATGTTTCAAATACGTGTAGGTAGTACGAAACGTTTAGGAACGTCGTGGTGGAAGCGAGCCTAACACTGCCATTTATAACCGACTTTGACGAACAAACGAAATCAGTGACTGTAAATATTTTTAGAAACACGTTTTTAGTCTTACGGGACCATGTTGTCTTGCCACTTTGAAAGCTTTCGTCCATCGGCAGCTCCTTCATTATATCCAGCAGTCTCCAAAGTTTGTCTTAGATAATACAGAAATGAAACCTTGACTACTAAAAAATAGGCTCCATTGTAATTGTTCCCCCTTACCTATTTTATTGATAATTTGTTTTTCTTTGGTCCTACTTTCCTTCATTAATCTTCGTTGCTAACCACGTGTCTTCTAATGTTCCAGGGCTCAGCAGATTCAAACTATTCCCAACCATCGTCGGAACTGTCGCTTGACGAAGATAAGGAGGCGCTGCGCCGCGAGAAGGAAGCGCAGGCTATCAAACAGCTGGACAAGGCACGGGTGAGTAGACCGACACCAGTGCTCTTAGAGTGGGGTAGACACAAAGACTAGATACGAAGATGAGGAGGCGCTGCCCCACGACCACGAGAAGGAAGCGCAGGCTATCAAACAGCTGGACAAGGCACGGGTGAGTAGACCGACATCAGTGCTCTTAGAGTGGGGTAGACACAAAGACTAGATACGAAGATGAGGAGGCGTTGCCCCACGACCACGAGAAGGAAGCGCAGGCTATCAAACAGCTGGACAAGGCACGGGTGAGTAGACCGACATCAGTGCTCTTAGAGTGGAGGTAGACACAAAGACTAGATACGAAGATGAGGCGGCGCTGCGCCGCGAGAAGGAAGCGCAGGCTATCAAACAGCTGGACAAGGCACGGGTGAGTAGACCGACATCAGGGCTCTTAGAGTAGGGTAGACACAAATACTAGATACGAAGATAAGGAGGCGCTGCGCCGCGAGAAGGAAGCGCAGGCTATCAAACAGCTGGACAAGGCACGGGTGAGTAGACCGACATCAGGGCTCTTAGAGTAGGGTAGACACAAAGACTAGATACGAAGATGAGGAGGCGCTGCGCCGCGAGAAGGAACGCTGGCTATCAAACAGCTGGACTAGGTGCGAGTGATTTCATCTTTTATTTATTTATGTAAGATGGAAGACTCGGTATATTATAGTAACTAAATACATACATGGGCGAATTCAAGTTGAAGCTTCAGTTTTTCGTATTAATTTAACAGCCTATGGTGAGTAAACCTCAAAAACATTCGCTAATCCAAGCTTAAAGAAAAATGCTGGAACCTTGTTGCTTTATTTTCCAGGAGAAGCCAGTGGCGTTTGCGGTGCGCACCAATGTGTCGTACGATGGCACCGTGGACGACGACTCGCCGGTGCACGGCAGCGCGATCTCCTTCGAGGTGCGCGATTTTCTCCACATCAAGGTAATACTATTTACTTAATCAGTTCTTTATTTTTATTTGCCCAGAACCTGTTGCATTTTATTTCTTCTACTATGCAGGTGTCATGAGTAAATACTGCCATGGGCACCATGAATTATCCAGGGTACCCTTTTAAGGTTATCAGTCCATCTAGTTTGGGGGCACCCCAGACTACTCTTACCAATCGTTTGCTCCATAGGCCACCTGTCTTTCGATGGACATGGCCAGCCCACAGGCACTTCAGGTTCCTAACCCTGTTCGATCAAAAAAACAGCTAGTTAAATTGAGAAAGTGTCTTGTTGTTGTGTCTTGTTGTGTCTTTGTGTCTTAGTGTGTGTACTTCTCTGATTTTGAAGCTGTAAGATAGCGAATAGTGCGCTCTGATTAAAGCTAGCAGGAGGCACTACGCCATCAGTAGACATCGCGAATAATCACACACATGAAAAACGTTCCAGGAGAAGTACGACAACAACTGGTGGATCGGGCGGCTCGTGAAGGAGGGCTCCGACGTGGGCTTCATCCCGTCGCCCGTGAAGCTGGAGGCGGTGCGCTCGGGCATGACGGCGCGCCGCTACCCGCGCCCCCCCTCCACCGCGCCGCACGCGCCGCCCCTCTCCCGAGGTAGCACCCCTCCCACGCCCGGTACGTCATGCATACCTCATGCCTCACGCGCAGTGCACGCACACGTGGTCAACATGCAAAGAGATGAGCGGCTATCGATTTTTTGGTGTCTGATCTGTTACTTAACAGCTTTGTGATGTCATCCCCTCCTTTTTCATAATTTAGCATTTTTAAAGCTAAACACAAGGTGCGACGTCAAACCGACCGGACCGGACTCCGGAAAACGAATTTTGGCATACAAGATTCTGAAGTATCTGTCCTATGTCAGCAGCCAGTCCGGAGTCCATTCCAGTTGGTTTGACCGCACCTTAAATGTATGGAAGCCCTTTTTTAGCAAAAATTGTAACCTAAATTTTTCGGGAATAAACAAAAATATTTCAGACACCACTATTTGATTTATTTAGTCGATTTTAAATCGATAGACGCGAATCTGAGATTTTGCTGCTACAGTGAAAATGAAAGCAAATGTCTTGATTTTCACTGTTCGATGAGAATATCCCAATTACTTTTTGAATGAAAAATAATTTGCTGGAATAATAGTCATTTAGTTAAATCAATCAAAAAAAGTCATAGGGATATTAAAAGCAAGAGTGACCACCTGCCTAAAAGCTTTATCATGTACTGGATAAAAAGACATACGAACCCAACTTTGAAAAGTTGTTGAATGAGCTTATTGCCGTAGGATCTTAAAAATGACAGGGTAGATTTTTGAGCCTTGCACTATGACAAGTACCTAAACTTGTGTAACAAGAGGAAGACGTTTTTACGAGACTATCCTTACTTATGGACTAATAACATTCAGAAATTTTAGAAATATGGTCCCGACTGCTAGAAAAAACATAAATTCTCACATTTTCTTTTGTACGAGAATATTAGTTAGTACCATATCGAGCACATTGTTATATTAACTTATATAAATTGTAAGTATGTCGTTTTATCCAGTGCCTGTAACGTACAACGCAGTTGTTTGTCTCTCTCTTTTTACATCGTCTTGCTCTTTCTAACACTGTGGACTCGCTGATACGAAAATAATGGCCTTTAACAAAATTTCTTCTAAATTAACAAAATTATTAATATTAAAAAGCAAGACGGTTTTAATATTTGTTCGTGATTCGGTGTTACAATTGGCATCTTACAATACTTTTGTAAATATCTTACTAAACAATAATAAACTTACTTGCACCTCGGCGCGGAGTATATTCTCTTTATTTTATACATTTTGATTATTTACTTTTAAATTATTAAACTCTGAAGAAACGTCAATTTTATCTATATTTTATGTAGATTAGCATTCTTCAAAATTATTATCTTCTTGCACTAAATTCGATTTTTCGCAATCAAATTGTTATTATACTCGACACAATCAAAATTTTTATAATACTATACTATATTAAAATGGTATGTATAACTGCTTTGTACTAGCCATTCATATCACTCATTAATTCGGTGGAATTTGCTGGAATTTCCTGGTCTATAGAGATGTACCGATTATTGACTAAAGTCGACTATAGACCATCCCTTCTTCAATTTTAATCAGTAGTTAGTCAATTCGTTCGCAAAAAAAACAAAGCAAGTATATTACCTGTATTTATATTTAATAAGCAGAGATTGGAATGGGTAGTGTATATCTACCTAAACTTCTAAGAAGTTGTAACTTGTGGATAATCTTTTTCGTATTCTCGAATCGATGATGCAGATTTTGTCCGACCGACTATATGATTCTGCGAAAGCGGTCATTTTAGGCCCCCAGTACGCAGCGACCAGGACCGGTCTGTCCTTTGCCTCATTCAAGTTATAATGTGGATAATACCTAATAGTTTTACTATGGGACATAAAAATGCAGGGTGGAAGTGGATCCACCCTGTATTCCCGGATATTAGAGTGAGGCTTATCCACATGTTACTTAGTTCGTCGAAGTTTAGCCAAATATACTATGCCTATTCAGGTATCTGTCAATACAATAAGTTATAAATAAAATTATTTAATTAATAATTAAAAATGTTAATGTTAAAAATGTTTTATTGGTAAACGATCGAATCGACTAATCTGTTGACGTTTGAACTCTCTCGAGGGACTAATATCGTCTAATTCGAATAGTCAGCCAGCACAATAGTCGATACATCGAATAATGTATACTTAGCACTCACGTTTGCCACATTTTCAGATGTGCCATCGTTCGATCGAGGTAAGCTCACGCACTCATCGTCGACACCAGGAAATGTCGTAAATTTACACCTTTTTTAATTACTAGATGTTACCCGTGGATTTGTTCGCATAAATGTTTTATTATTTTATGGAACCCCCGACTTAATTATCCTCCTGTAAAAGATAATTATTGTAACCCGACTGGTTTATGAATAATTTTTAGAACAATATCTAATTTAACAAATGGACAATACTGACTTACAAAAGTATACTTGTTCAAGACTTTGCTACCAGTCCCCAGTACTGTAAAATCCCCGGTATAATCTTACAATCTAAATATTATGTTAGTAGCTATGTTTGCTCGAGACTGTACACCGTTGCCATCCCACATTTTCCATTATCTTCTGCATGATTCCTCTATTATTAATAATTTATCTATTTTTAATTATTCTTTAATATTTTCTTTAATGTCTCTTGGTGTTTTACAGGAACGTTTTAGCTATCTTATATTTTATTTTATTTGTGTAAAATATTTAACTGGTATGGTATGGTTATATTTTGGGCAGAATGGTTATATTCTCACTTGAGATTATGCTTTTGAATGTTGTCCAAAGGTCTTGAGGGTATGTGTATTATATTTTTCTGTGTAACATTATACACAGTAGAGGAAAATGATAAGACTAAACTGACTATCCTGTGCCCTGAATAAATTACTTGTATGGTCGGACTAAGTAACGAGAACGCTCGAACTAAAATATAGACTAACTTAAATTAGTCCAAATACTATTCGGTATAATTACCACACTAACCATGCAAAGTTTGGATTGACGATTGGAGCCTGAGAATGTTTGATAAAGTCGTTAATATGCTGATAAGTATCTTCTGGCAATCATAGAAGGGATTTAAACAAAGATGAACATTTGTCTATGGTATTATGTTTTTCTACTTGTGCCTTACTCTTCTTGTTATTATTGAGTTTTTTTCCTCTACTCTGTAAGCTGGGATGTCTTCAAAAAGTCTTGATGTTGTCTATGTGTATGTAGCAGATATTTATCAAAATTTCTGTTTTGTACTTTGAATGAGTTTAATTTGCTCCTTACTGCTCGACTCCCAAGAAATATAGATATTTTTGTAAACAATGAGAGCATGTTAGCTTTAAATTTTCTGAGCGCTACAGAAATAAAAGTAAGTATTTGAATGGTTATTTTATACCTATCGGTTGGGTGGTGAATTAAGTTTTTCTTTGAAGGACTATTTTTCAAATAACATTGCAAATAAATCAAAGCTCGATGGGAAAAAGAGCAAGGATTTTACTTCGAAAATGACTAGGAGAAAATCCTAGCAAAAAGACGGTCTACGTATGTCAAGCTACATGGTGTGGCAGCAACTTTCTAGTGTCCCGTATGTGCAGGCGAGGAGTCAGACGGCGCGGGGCGGGGGCGCGGCGGGGGCGGCGGGGGCGCGGGCGGGGGGGCCGGGGGCGGCAAGGAGAAGCGCAAGCCGTTCTTCAAGAAGGCGGAGACGAGCACGCCGTACGACGTGGTGCCCTCCATGCGGCCCGTCGTCATCGTGGGGCCCAGCCTCAAGGGGTACGAGGTCACCGACATGATGCAGAAGGCTTTGTTTGATTTTCTCAAAAGACGCTTTGAAGGCAGGTGAGGGTGGTATCTTAGCATTTCTACGAGTTAATAAAGTTGTCGTTGTGTCGTGTATTGTTCCAATGTCGGCATCGAGGGTCCCAAAATGTTATCCGTATTATTACGATTAATTGGCATGATTAACTATTAAAATGACTGAAATATGTCCTGTTATGAATTTAAGATTCTTTCTGTCAAAACAGTCCCAAAATTAACTTACTGAATTGGCGATAACCTTCTAAAATAACAAATTGGCTTTGTTTTTTATTTAAATTACTTTCAACCCGGAGTATTGAAGGAACAGAGGCCTCAAAAAGTGCCTAAAAAGCCAACTAACCATTTATTTCAGAAACCGGCTCCGACCTAAATCTAACTCACTAACAACTAACAGTTGACCAAACGGGACTAACATTGCAGGATTATAATAACGCGCGTGATGGCCGACATATCTCTCGCGAAGCGCTCTCTCCTCAACAACCCATCGAAACGTGCCATCATGGAGCGTTCCAACTCGCGGTCCACTTGCCTCGCTGAAGTGCAGGTATGACGTGTTGCAGGATCATCATCACGAGGGTCCAGTCCGATATATCGTTGGCCAAACGAACGCAAAACGCGCCTAAGAAACCGTTCGTAGAGAGGGCCGGTAACAGGACCAACTGTTTAGCCGAGGTCCAGGTGCGAATTTATTAGTAGGCCTTAGCCGTGGTGTTGTTGTATGAGGCACGTGACTTGTCGTGGGCGTGTTTGGAATGAGTGGACCTTGATGAGCGAACTCGGTATTTTCAAATATAGGAGTGTCTTAGGAACATCACGTAAGAATTTTCTGAGCACCTAGAATGTTAGCGGACCTTCGCGAGATTTTCAGGAATAGAACAGGTGGTCTTTTTATTTATTAATTTGGAATACTGGGCTTGTACTTTGGTATTATTAATGTAGATAATGTGCAGTATAAACTATGGTTCTTGCTCTCTTTAGACAAGTATCTCGAACACACACAGTTTGAGACCTTCCTCGGTCTATCACAGTTGTACTCATAGATGTTGCCAACAGTTTCAGTTGGGACGGAAGACACATCTCTGATTAAAGTCCTGCAAAACGAACTGAATAGTGTTTTGTTTGTTTATCAAAATAGACTAGACGTTTAATATGTTTGTCGCCAGTTTGCGTTAAAATCTTGCTTTTATCACATTTACTTACTTTTCTCTAGATTTAGTCACACTTACAGTTTAGTGTTTTCTTAGTACTACGCTCGCTCGATCCAAACATGCTCATTATTATGGTATTTATAACATAATATAATGGTTGACTAGTAACTAACATACCAAAACTTCCTTCCCGATTTTTTCCTTGCAATAGATATTGTAATCCCTGAACAGTCATTATATCCTGGGTAGTCATTCCTGAGAGAGTACCTACATATTCTACTTACGTCTAATTTATGTCTGATACAGTAGTTTCCAGATATGATATGATTAGATTACAATTAGTTTCCTATAATTTCCCACAAAGATTCGATATTACACTGTATACTTCATAATAAAACAGAAAAAGAAACATTTGAAATGAAACAAACATGCCACCAAATATTTACATTTATTTCAAGTATTATCCAGCAAGTCTCATTCAGCAAGTAACATTAAAATAGTGCTGAGAAACCTGTAATTGTTTTTATCGATAGAAAAAGGTAAACCAGTCGATAGAAGCCTTAATCCCCTCCTACTAAAATAAAATAATGTCGTTTAGTAAGTATTTAATAAAGAGTGAATCTGCATGAATGGTTGCCAATAACAGTTGCTACTAAATATATCATATTTATTTATTTGCAAAGCCTCTACTTACCTCTACTCTTTGACAGATTTACGGCCTTTTCAAACAATTCTCAATAGTTAGGCAATTTCCTTTTGCAAGCGCGACTGATTAGCATGAGGCCCTGGGTTCGATTCCTGGGTGTGGTAAAGTGTAATTGAGTTTTCCATCAGGAATTTCTCAGTAGCAGCCACATTCTGGTCAGTTCAGTCTGGATTCTTGCCCAGCTGATGGTAATACGCTCACCCTCTAGTACTTGGGACTTGAACATAACTGACGAATCGTGGGGGTACTGTTAGGTACTTCTCTGCCTAAACCTTCGGTGATTACAAGGCGTGATGTTATGTTATGTATACAAGGTGTAAACCAAACCTTCACGAAGCCGTCAACCAAGCATTCTGTACATCAAATTAAGCATCTCTACGCAAAAATTAATGCTGGGAAAGACTATTTTTTTTGGTAAAGGTTTAAGGTTCCAAGGAATGGGTCCAGAAAAAAAACGCAGTTACGCTGACGGAGAGAACAATAAGTGCCCTTCGACTTCGTTAAGGGTATTTTCATACATAACATATAATCAGGCCTTGTAATGCCTTTTAAAAAGTAACAGAACTAAGCACGAAATTAATAGATCGTTGTCCTATGTATAACTGGTCAAAGTGTGGAGGTACAATCAAGAGCAAAAATATAGGTATTAGCGCCAAAAATATCTGATTGCCGATATAGCTACAAAAATATACCTAACCCGAGTAGCAAGCATAGATGTTTTGTTGCAAAACCAAAATAGACAAGGTCAAATTAAATTAGCTAGCAACACTTGATAGCCATGTTATATTTCATCATTTCAAGAGACCACATAACCAAGCAGCGGTTTTAACCCCGTCAGCTGTAGTGAAATATTTTACAATACGACTGAGGTAATTTAGTTTGACCCTGTATTGTAATTTGTATGCTCATTAATGTTTTTGTACTATTAAAAATTTATCGCAAGTCAGTGTGATATAATTGCTCCAAACTGTCTGCTGAATAATTGCATAATACTTATAATGGTTTAACTCATTAAATAAAATTAATACATTATAATAATTAATAATCAATTTTAACATTATTTTTGACGTCAAAATGATTGCATTTTTTTATTTTAGTCTTTATATTATTTATTTCCATTCGTAATTTGATGTTAGCGTTTAAGAGTAAACGTGGTTCCAAACATAGTTAGAATCCCACGACCACATACGCTCTAGAATTGATTGATTGATTTTTTATGTATTTTAAACTGATTGTACCTAAATAAATACAGGATGTAAGAGACACCGACACACAAACGCTTACCACGTATGCAGTACATCATTCTGAACCCCTCCACATAGACATTTTTCATCAACTATTTAAAAAAAGTCAGCGTTTCCATACATTTTGACCGTGTAGGAATTGCACTTTTGTAGGAAACAGCTGTTTCTTTTTTCAATTCATCATCATCATCATCATATCAGCCCGGAATCACCCACTGCTGGGAATAGGCCTCCCCTTTTTTCTGCCACAATTTAATTTAAATTTATTTTTTAATTAAAATTAAAAAATTTGATTAATTTTTTTTTTTTTTTTTTTTTATTTCAATTTATTCTTTTTTCAATTACCGGTGAAAAGTTTTTATATGTAGGGGGAGGAGTCAGAATGATGTACTGAATACGTGGTAACCGTTAGTACGTCGGTGTGAGGTGTCCCTTCTACCCTGTATGTAGATATCAGTAGTAAGTTGATTAACAAATTAAAATATCCTTATTGGTTATTAAGTTGATTTGATTTGTTTGTTTTTGTTAGTTTTAGGACATAAGTAGGTATTCGCCCCGTGAGCTTCACCATCGATATTCGCTTTGCGATATTGTTCGCCATAATTATACGATTGAGTGATTTACTTAATCAGCTATTCGTAAAACCAAGTTGCGCTTGTTGGTACCCCAAGTGCATCACAAATCACTAAACGTATTTAACGCCACACGTATTAAGAACATAATTTTATCTCTCTCATCTTCAGGTGATTGACAAAGATAGAATGATGTTTTGAATGCATTTGACGCTGTACGCATTTAGTAATTCGTGATGCAAGAGGGCTTCAGTCTAGTCTAGATGTTGTAGGGACATCTATGAAAGCACATGGGACACGTTTTGTTTTTAATGACAATACAGTTCAGTGATTTCGCTCTACTGTCAAAATCACAGTGACGTAACCTTAGAATAAGATTGTTCGTAGGTTGCTGTCACCGACAACTCAGTAAAGATCACTGTGATCTTAATTATACAAGGTGTAAACGGACCCTTCACGAAGCCGCCAGGCAAGCATTACGTGTACATCAAATTAAGTAACTGTCCGCAAAAATTATTGCTGGGAAAAGACTTTTTTTGGGGTGAAAATCTCGTTTGGCGATAGGACTCAATGTATCGCACTCAAAACATTTTGCTGATGGATGCATTAAATAGTAAGAGACCCAAGGAGGTATTTAAAGTAAAGTTATGACATATTTTTTTTATAAAAAACTTGTGAAAAAGTTTGAACTTTGACCCCCGAGTTCTCCGAAACTAAAAGTTTCCCGGTATGTTCCAGAACAAAAATATGATCGCAATGAAGGGAAGAACAAGTGCCTTTCGGCTTCGTTAAGGGTATTTTTACACCCATTAGTTACAATAGGGTAACGGTGGTACACGCGAATGAATTGTATCTCACGTTTAGTTAACATCTGTAGTCCATACATAAAATGAGCCTTCATAGATATCCCCAACTTTACATAAAACAAATCATTCATTAACACTATTAATTCGACAACCCCCAGGCTGAAATCGAGAGGATATTCGAGCTGGCCCGCACCCTGCAGCTAGTCGTCCTAGACTGCGACACCATCAACCACCCCTCGCAGCTGGCGAAGACCTCACTGGCACCCACCATCGTGTATCTGAAGATCACCAGTGCCAAGGTGGTATTACCCTACCTTTCTAACATAACAGTAGTATGATCACTAGATGTTTTGTATGGCCCTGATTGAAAGCGTCAAAGAAAGTTTAACCTTGGTTTGTTGAATGGTAGAAGAGGTGATCGCAGGGCGATCACAGACAGAATGACGACAGAATTTTTTGAGATACTTCTGAATGGTGAATAGGAGACAGCCTATGGTAGCTAATGAAATAGCGGCGCTACTCAAACTTTGACTTAACAATTCGCTACTCATTCCACCACTGAAATTTTAGATCGTCAGCCTGTTTTTGCGACCACTAAACGGACTGAAATACTGAAAAACTGGCTCCGTAACTGTTGGATTTTTAAAGCTCTGGTCACAGAGTTGAAATACCGACAGCGAGCCCTAATTTAGGCGTGCATTTAAATGTAGCTTACTGTTAATGAAAACGGGCATAAATGTTATCTAAATATGGGAATAGGAACCTGATTATAAACTTCATTTTAGGGGACACTGAAAAGTACAAAATAAAACTTATTAAGATTATGATAAATATTGTATCCTCATTGTAACCAGGACCCATTGTAAGTCAAAGTTTTTAGTTAAAGAATCGCTGTTGTACCCTGCAGTTAGATTTGATGTTCTGGGTGTTTGAGCCACTTGCATCGCAAATCACTAAAAGCAATAAGCGCTTAGCGCATTTAAAACGTTATATTTCTATTGCGAACTAACCAAATTGACAAAAAGACGCTAGCGACATCTATGACGGAAGTTTAGAACTAAAATCTTGCATCGCGCTGTCCGTGAGATAAGTAGAAATACAACCACCTGACCATAACCGTCGGGTATAGTTCGGTTAAGTAGACAATAACCTCCTAGGTTGACATGCGGGTTGCCACACAAAAAAAAAATAACAGCCGTCGGGCAGTAGCCCACCAGTCACAGCACCCATCTGGTTGGTGGATCCTAACTTTTCTAAGGAGGATTAGGATCTCTCGGATAACAGAGATAGAGTTTGTGCTTTTAATATGTTTAACGTTAAACGCGTTTAGTGATCTGTAGTGCAAGAAGCCCTTAGTTACAATACATGTTGTATGTACCTCGGTACATCTATCCACTTCCTCTTCTGCCTGGTGTTAGATGTCACTGCGGTTCCTCTCAGCAGCAGGTACAATGTCTGTTGTCTTGTTTGCTAGGTGCTGCAGCGCCTGGTCAAGTCCCGCGGGAAGGGACAGAGCAAGAACCTATCGGTGCAGATGGTGGCTGCGGAGAAGCTGGGCCAGTGCCCCACAGACATGTTTGATGTGATTCTCGATGAGAACCAGCTGGAGGACGCTTGTGAACATATTGCTGAATATTTAGAGGTCAGTACATAGTTCACGCCGCTAGCATGAAGAAGTGTTTAATTTGTTTCCCGGAAAGAATATAGGGGTGAATATCACAGCAGCAAATTTTACGTGTCCACGTTGAGAATCGAGGTGTAAAATGATAGGATGTTTCTTATTTTTTTTTATAGTGAACTACGTAACTTGGTTCAATTAGGGCCACATTTTTTGTTTTTATAAGTATATATAAATAATCAGGAAAAAAAAAATCACCTTAATATTCAAGTTTGGTGGCTTGTCCCAGTTCCATTTTTTGATATAATTACATTCACCAAAGTAACAATTTGGGGTAAAATAGCAAATAAACAATTTCCTTAGTATATACATAAGACACACTATCTAAAAACAATTAAACCATATTAGAAAATCTAATTTAAAAGCACAGGACACTCGATCAAACTTTGTCCAAGCAAAAATCAAAATTTTGTTGACACTTTTTCAATTTACTATAACGCGAAGCTTCGGGCGTGTGTGATCAATAGTGTTTTATTATTTCGCAATTCTAAGTCTTGGGCCAGCACTTGGGCGAAACAGGTATGTGATTAGTGCAGTGATTACCCCCCAAAAACGTAAGTACTCACCTTGAGTGGCACGGGGGACAAGAATTGTTCAATTTTGGTGGATCGATTTGCTGTCGATTTTAAAGTGTTTTAATAGTAAGCTACACGTTATAGCTAGTGATTAGGGTTTCGTACAAATCAGTAACATCAATTTAATTGGAACTTAAAACCCCTATTTTTAAAGATTTTTTTTATGCCTGGTCCCAATTTTGGTGGCTCAATTTTGGTGGCTTTGGTGGCGTTTTCCCGCCACCAAAATTGAAAACGAGCCACCGAATTTTAATTATGTACTGTATATGTATGGTGTGTACCTATATAGCCAGTTTTTACGTTGCAGGACAGTTTGATTAGCAAACAAATAAATGTTATGTACTTGGCAGTAAGTAAGACCAATTATTATAAGGGTGGCATACTAATGATCAAGTTTCTTATTTATATTTTTATTTTGTTGCTTTTAAGAATGCCAAAACAGACCAGCGAAGAGAGGCTGGTTAAAAAGAGAATGGCAGAAAGAAGAAGAAAAGCAAAAATAAATAATTATCCCAAACAGGCTGAAACACTGCGAAAAAAGAGTTGTGAGGAAAAAAGAAAACGAGTGTTTTCTTGTTTTTAAGTTTTTTTTAGTAAAGATGAGAGAAGATTTATATTTGAAAACTACAAATTCCTTTCTTAGATTGAAAGACTGATTGTAGAAACCATTGATCTAGTCTGGTTATTAGCATCCAAATATTGAGTTAAGGTTTTTAACTGAAAAGGCTTTAGTTTAACTGAAATCTGCAGAGCGTAGTCACTAGAGCGTTGGTGAAATGGTAATGATCTGTTTGCTGTTTCACTGTATCTCTCCTTGGATATAATATTTTTTATTTTGTTTGGAACAACAAAAAATTACATAATAAAGCATTGAGTCCAAGCATAGCCCTTTCCATAGCTCGCTGAGCGACCTCGAATTTATGGACCAGCCGTACCGAGAGTGTCTACGTTTCAGCCCTGTAAGTCATAACAGGCAGGACGTACTGAATGAAGACCTTAGTCTTTAGGCTCTGTGCAATACGCAACGAGAAGACCCGACGAAGTTTCCCAAAAGTTGCCAAACCCTGCTGAATTCTTCTGTCAGTCTCCCTCTTAAAGTTGTTCTTACCAAACTGCAGAGTTTGCCCTAGATAAACATATTCTCGAACAACCTCGGGAGGACCGCCATTGACAGCAATAGGTCCTGGTTCCGGGTGTCGTGTTCGTTGAACAAAACCTGGGTTTTGTCGAAGTTCATCCTGAGATCAATGCGTATTGATGAATCAACTTCCAGCATCCGCTGCAAAGTCAGCCAATATGACGATTTCATCTCAAGTGTGGGATGTACTCGCCGTTGATGTTCGTGCCAGGTGCGTTGGTGAGGGGCTGCGGGACTGTTCGAAAGAGATACTGCGGCCCTGGAACACAAAGGGCTAAGAAGGAACATGGACACAAGTCTGACACTCCCTTCCACTCCACCCAGAGAACCATTTCGCCTAAATTACGTCCCCTTGGCTCACCCCATGACGCAATGGGATATGCTCTGTTTGCTGGTTCTGAGTTTGGATGGTTATTGTGGTGTTTTCATAAAGAGTTCTCAGCACTTGGATGTATCGCCAGTCGACTTGGCATCGCTGCAGAGACTCCAGAACTGACCAGGTCTCCACAGAGTCAAAAGTCTTCTCGTAGTTCGCGAATGTAAGACACAGCGGCCGATTATACTATTCGAACTTCTGTATGATCTGCTGTACTGTGTAGATGTGGTCTATGGTGCTTAATCCTCCTCGAAACCCGGCCTGCTCCGGTGGCTGGAAGTCGTCGAATCTTCGCGCTAGACGATTCGTGATGACTTTTGAAAACAGCTAATACACGTAGCTACGGAGCAAAATGAATCAGTAATTCTTGAATAGGGTCTTGTACCCCTTTTTAAAGAAAAGAACGACCACGCTCCTTCACCACGCTTCTGGAGTTCTCCTAGAGAACAGGACCGAGTTGAAAAGCTCCCGTAGCTCTCTTAATACAGGACTTCCTCCCGCTTTCAGGAGCTCAGTCGTTATCTTATCCTCACAAGGCGCTTTTCCATTTTTAAGTTGTCTAAGTGACGCTCCGATTTTGTTTTGGCTGAATTCTGGTAGGTCTTTTGTGAAATGGCGGGTTTAGGTGGCTATGGAATCCTTATTTTCAGAATCAGGTCGAGATGCATGCGATGCGTACAACTTGCCGTAGAAGTTTTCGACTTCCGACAGAATCTCCGGCTTCGAAACGACCTTGTCTCCACTAGCTTTGGTCTTTATTACCACTTGGTATTTTATTATTAGCCGATGAAGTTATTGATGAGACTGAGAATTTGTGACATTGAGCTTTATTAGTGAGATTGAGGTTTGTGAGGGAAAAATTAAATTTTGGCGCCACTGATTTTAAATTTTGGTGGGCACTTTCGATTTTGGTGGGCGATTTTCAATTTTGGTGGCCACACTAGACTTTGAACTAAAATATCTCAAAAAGTTATCGAGATTTTCTCAGCCCTCTTGAAGATCCTTCCAGCTTGGAGTTTCTTTTCTTATACCAGCCCCTTATTTTTCACGAATAATGAAGAAAAAATTTCGCCACCAAAATTGAATAAAAATGCACGTTGTTGATATTCACCCATAGAAACTACTATCAGGAAGAAAATACCAGTGTGTCTAAAATTCAAACATACATTTCTTTAAATGCATAATTTTTGTTCAAAGTCCAGTTGCGTAGCACATCAGTGGTAATATTATGACATTGACAGCATTCAACGTTGTAGCAGTTGCCTGTTACATAGTCCAGTGTAGCTAAACCATGGTGTTACTGTACCGCAGGCGTACTGGCGCGCGACGCACCCGCCCGTGCCGGAGGAGGCGGCGCCCACGCGCCCCATGCAGCGCACGCACAACGCGCACGCCATGCCCGGTGAGCGCACACACACACACCTACACACAGAGACCAATTACTGCTCACTACACGCTGCATCACACTACGTTGTTGTTCTAACATAACACTAAGATAAATCTGATGCCTGCGGTTACCACTACCCACCACAGTCGACACAGATTCGACCAACATTTGGACACCCTTAGCCACGATACACCTAAAAAACACAGGGACCGAAAAGGTTACCCGTATAGGGGTTTTTATTAACTTATTTTTTAGGATTAGAAAAACCCTAGAGTAAAGGTTAACCCGTATTATAGTGTAAATTAGCCTATAATAACCGGTTCACGCAAAAAGTTCATTTTTGTACATTAAAAATATGCAAGAAATTGATGGAGTTAGCCCGCGCTCGGTGCTTTGTCTCTGTTATTCTGGTTAATTAGCAATATTTAAATGGTTTACACATATTATTATTATAAGGGTTAATCAAACGGGTAACCGGGTAACCTTTTAACCAGTTTAATCGGTCCCCGAAAAAAAAAGACACAAACACATCTCACTGCCACATATAAACAAACCAAACAATTGGCTTAAAAAGGGGATATCATAATTATCTACGCATCATGGTGTTAATAAATGTAACTTAAGTTATATTCGATGTCGTGACAATATTAACATTGCTTGAATATAGGTAAACTTCATTTTACACATGCAATACACCACACAAATGAATTTATTCTTTTCACTCAGGACTAATCAACACTCCGCCCGCTAGAAAAAAAGACAATAAAAAAAATGGACTGACTTTTGCTTAGACGTCACAAAAAATAGTCATTTATTTGGTTACTATCAAGGCTTCGGATTTACAGCGTGTGTTTTTGACATGGGGCAGCAGGGCCAAACCTTAAAAGCTCATACTGTATTGTGTAAAGGCAAGTCTGCTTCTATACACTCTGCTCACATACACATCTACCTGTAACAAATGACAAAACTTATTATTTTGGGGATGCAGAGCCCAAGCTCAAAAACACTCCTGTATACTATCTACCAGTTTATGAATAGAGTATTTGAATAAAGAACTAGTCAAACTCCTCCTAAAATGATTGCTACAACGTAATTCAAAATGTAAAACGTTGAGTTTGACAAGCCCTAAACTTTCAATTACTCAATAAAGAAACCGGCAATATGCCTGTACTACGACTATATATCTGTTATTCTTTACACTGAGCTCACATACTACACATATTACTATAATTACTACTGTATACGTATTTAACCGTGTACTGCGATGTTTTGAACCCCCTGCTAACACTGGAGGGCATCGCGAGAGGTCCGACTCGTACAGCTACGAGCGGGAAAGAGGTAACTAACTATATTTATATGTAAGTGGAACAAGGTGTTTTTGAAACCATATTAAATAATGGTTGGACGTTAGTGGCATAATGTGCCGCTGCTCTTTCCAGAAAAATCTAAATGGTGATGCAGCAGGAAGCTGATGCAGTCATCACGACTACATCAGCGTCCATAAAATAATGTTTGATCCCCTTTAAAGTTCTTTATCCTAGAAATTCAACTAATTCAAAAAGCAATAGTTCTTTTTGCAATGCTTGGGGTCAAAACACCCTGTGCACTTGTAAAAATAGGTTATAATTATTTGTAATACAACGCTACACTTATGTACTTTTTGATACGGTCACGATTTAAGAAAAAAGCGCCATGTAATATGTTTATTATTTTTTCATGTTCATTACATATTTCATTCTCAATCTATTTTCAATGTCTACTAATATCTAAGGTACAGTCACGGACTATCCTTCTAAAAAAAATTAAGCTGTGTGGGTCCTAAAATAAGACGTCGTCGCGCAAATAGGCGATGATCACAATCATCCACCGATGCGTCTCTTATTTGTTCGGAAAACCGACGGCACGTGAAAATACTACAAAGTTGATTGCTGATTATGCTAAGAAATGTCCATGACTGTACCTCTTAGTATCAACGCAGTTTGCAGACCACCGCTGCCGTCTACAGGCAAGATTATGACAGCGGTAAGCAGTGGTGTGCAAACAACGTAAGACATAGATGTTGTAGTAGATAGATGTTATCCCTCCCCGCCAGAGGACGCCACTCGACTGATCCTCCTGTTCATTTCAGTACAAGCGTCGGGGCAGGCCCACTAACAACCGAGCCGAAGACTAAATTCCAGGTGTTTATTGTCAGACGCACCGGCCCCCGTCCAGGTTGCATACAATTTCTAGCGGCCCCCACCCCTCTAACCGCTTGATCGCTTCAGGGTGACGCTTCACTAACCCTTCAGAATCTGACAGCTGGACGAAGCTGCTGGATTCCGCCTGCTAACACTTAACAGCGGTTCAGAATGACGTTAACTGAGATGCGTTTTAATAAGTTTGGGTTTTGGGGCGTTGGGAGATTACATTTTAGCGGTTTGCTGTGGAAATCTTTGGTCGCTAATATTCAAATATGATTGAAATCTGTCGATTTGAACTTCCGAAACAATGTTATGATAAATAATTTAAAAAATGTACCTTTTTCCGCTGTTGCTGCTTCCGATACGACGTTGCTTTTATTGAACGTGAGCGGATCCTTAATAGTCTCGTGTGTTCCTGGTTACATGGTCATCTCATATACCTTGCGCCCTCTCATCGCAACCTGCTTTGCCGTAACAACTCGTTCGAAAGTCCAGTCAAGCACGAAGCAGAACATCTTCCATCAAGCAAGATACTTGTTTAAAGGCAGAGAGCCTTTGTCAGAGTTTCGTAGTCTGCAGCATCTCAAGTGAACTGTTCCGCAGCTACGCCGGTTCCGGCCGCGGCGCAGGTAGTGATCCCTGTGCCGGGCAAAGTGCGCACTCCCGGTGGGACCATCATGTAGACGTGTCTGGTCTGTCGCAGCCGTAAGTGTGGGTGCCCCATCCTCGCTCCGGCAGTCCTAGTGGTCCTGGTCCTCTCGCCCCGTGTGATGTGTGTGCTCTTTGGTCCTTGAAACCCTGGTCGATGCAAAGGCTGGATGGATTTCCAGGGCCGTGATAGTCCTGATTATTTTGAGTTTGTTGTGTTCGAGTGCGTGTTGGTTTTCAACGGTTTTATTTTCTTTCGATTTCATAAATATCGCAAAATCTTTTTACAAGTGTAATGTTCGTTTGACAGGCGGCAGGTCCCGCGCGGCGCGGCCGGAGCGCCTGGAGGAGGAGTATTACCCGCGCGGCGGCGAGCGGTACGAGCGCGGCTACCCGCGCGAGTACCACGACTACGGGCCCGAGTACACGCGCGAGCGCGCGCACACCGCACACGCACCACCGCAGCACGACGCGTACGGCCACGACTACACGCGCGACGCCTACGCGCGTGACGAGTATGGCCGCGAGTACGCGCGCGACGAACGGGAGCGGCGCCGCGACCGCGACCCGCCCGACGACTACGGGCCGTCGCGTCGCGCGCTTAACGCTGTCTAACCGCACCGCACCGCGCTTGCTCCAGCCGCGTAGTGCACGGTGCGACCGAGCGCCCGTGCGACTGTGCGACCGTGCGACTGTGAGACCGCGCTGCGTGGCCGCCGCGTGCTTGGCGTGCCACGTGTCGCACCGTGCCGTGCGCCGCGCCGCGTCCCGCTGCGACGCCGCTACTCGCGGAGATTGTATAAATTTTAAATAATGTCAAGCTAAGTTTAGTACCGTTAGATATTATCCGTTTCCCATTTTTTGAACATACTCTGTAATTATATTGCATCGTCTGTACTTCATGTTGCAATCATTTGTAAATAAAATACTTTATATCGATGACTGACGTTTCACTTGTTTCTCTGATATAGGTCCGTAGGTATCCCCGAGTTCCCCGACATTATACTTTGTTCAGCCAGACACGGTGACGGGCGCAGGCTGCCAATTATTCTTTTAAATGAACGTTAACTACCAAAAAAGAAACGGAAAATGGTCGGGTCCGCAAACAGTGGTGGTAACCACTGTCTAATGACACATATGAAACGTGTGTGTTAGTTCACATTTCGACATGAACATTGTACTTCTAAAACATGCACACAGTCCTTTCACACTAATTTCACCTCCGATTTTAGATGACTGATCTTTATTTAAGTTACTGTCAGAGGTGAAATAAATGACAAAACGCTATGTAGTTGAAAACACCTGCAAATCCTGCTGAAGTTAGCGAATAAGCTAAATACAGCGCTATCTAGGTCGGATCTTTGAATTTAGTAAGACTTGAGTACACCTCCATCTATGTTCTTTTGAGCTACGATGGCTTTGTTTTTAAAAACATGAGAACAGCGCCATCTACGGGATATTTACTGAATCTTTGCTGTCCCTTTCCCTTTGTCTAACTCCTACTTAAAAAAAATCAATTCCCGTGTAATTTTGAGTGACCTTATTTCTATTAAATAAATAACTGAGTGCAAAACCAGGCTTGCAAGTTGCACAGGAGCGTAGAGATAGGTGGTCTATAGTTGGGGGGTCGATCTTCTAAAACGTTACTATGCGTTGCAGGGCGGGAGGCGGGATCCAAGAATGCGTTACTTAACATTGTTTTTTTTATTTATATAAAAAAACTAGGGAATTCAAATTGCCCAATTTGGCAACCCTTTTCGTTTATGCCTTACGGGGAATCCCTCGATTGTATTGTACACGTAGCAAAAGGTAGTGGCACTGCTATCACAGCGGCGGCCGCGGCGTAACCCTGCTAATAGTTGCTGCCAGTTAAGATGGCAATAGCGGTCATTGCTCTTTCCATAATATCTCTTCGTACGAACCAAAACAAATGAACCATGTATCGTTTTTCATTAGAAAAGATGTTGAAGATCACGATAGATGACGATTTAAGACATGAACAGTCTCGGGCCTGTGGAAGGTGAGTAATGGGTTAGCTCACCGTCCGTCCGTCTTATGACGACAGGCCGTGTCGACGGCGCGTTCGTGTTCCACGCGCGCCTCAAAGAGACGTCAGCAACCAGGAAGGGGCCCGCAAGGGCCGATGCCTGCCGGGGCTGCGGGACTGTTCGAAAGAGATACCGTGGCCCTGGAACACAAAGGGCAATGAAGGAACATGGATGGGTTTTAGTCAGTAAGAGTCTGACACTCCCTCCCACTCCACCCAGAGCGGGAGAAGTCATTTGATGATTTCCAATCCGTAAAAAAAAAAAAAAAAAAAGACTTGAACAGTATTATTTGTGGATTTCAAAGTTAAGAACTTTAATAAATGTAGGTGGGTCAATGACCGCCATTGCCATCTCAACTGGCAGCAACTATAACTTATTTTAAATAGAATAAAGACTCGTTCTGATGAATTTTTTGTTTCAAATTCGGCTAGCAACAATAACAGAATTGTTTATTAAAAATTGTGACATTTATTAGTGTCCAAGAATATGTTGCTAATTTATCATTTGTATATTTGTATCGTGACCGTATTTAATTAAAAATTTAATAAAAATACTTACAAGTCTTGCTCCCTCGACTTTCCGGTTTTTTTGCGCAACTTACATTGGGGGGGGGAGAGAGGGTCAAAAATCTTAAAAAAATGCGTTACGTAATACTTGAACGCTCCCATACCCAATAAAATCAAATCAAAATGGCCTTATTAACAATCTTACAAGTTCATAAAAATTTTACCAGGACCGCATTCTTATGGATTCGGTTATCCCCTTATTGTGGACAACAGAATCACTCAGTATATTGCAGTTCCAATTCTTGATTTTCTAGAGATAAATATTGCGGTATTTGATGCTATCGAAGGTCTTCGTAGAATCTACGAAAACTAAGTTAGAGTGGTTTATTAATTTCTGAGTACTTTTCTAGGAGCTGGTTCAAGGTCGGTTGTTGAGAAACTAGAGCAAAATCCGGGTTGTTCTGGTTGTTGCTGATGCAAGGAGTTAAACTTATGAGACGGTATTGCCGATGTCGCTTTTGTCGCCATTTTATGCAGAAGAACATAGAACATAGATGGTCATCTATATTCTATGTTAGGGTTTTGCTTTCCGCACTTAGTTCTTAAAGTGGACCGTTGTACGTGAGGCAAAAGGTCCATATTTAAATTGTATTTTAAATGGAGCAGTCGCGACCTGGTATTCAGCTGCATCCGCTAAGACTGAAAGCCGACCCCAACATAGTTAGGAAAAGGTTAGGTAAATAATGGAATCAGAAGGATTACATTTAGTATTGCTATCGCATATGGTGAAATATCCGGATACAATGATTTATAGAATTTGTCGGATTGTTTTTGCACATTACCAATTGCATCTCCCTGAAATCGTTCTAGCCCCAAAATGATCCTTACCTTGCAGTTGTGTGAAGTGATTTTTGATTAATCAGTTATTTATAGAGACGGCTTTTCTTATGTTACTAAAGGAGAGACGTTTGAGAGTGTTTAAATAAAACCTCATTTCAAAAACATATCGCAGTTTATTACAGACGTGTTTGAAGTAAATTCGATGACGTTCAACATGTCAAAATGGCGCACACCAAGGTTGCCACATTAAATAAATTAAACATTAAATCGCGTAACAGTTGTTAAATAAATCTAATTCTTCATAATATTACCGCTCGCGTGCCTCTTTGGTGTCTACTAGCTAAATAATACAATAATTATATACATTCTCATAGAATTACTTTTTAATAGTTGCAACATTTTCGTGGAGATTATTACAAGAGAAAAAAATCTTTACCTTCCAATATATTACCGACAGAAAAATCCCGATTCCTTACAAATATCCCGAATTATAGTTTTAGTGCAGATACACCATATTTGTGACAATACATTGGAAGGGGTTTTACCATACGATAGTAAAATTCTTCTACAGCTATTACAAATAGCATTCTAGCATCGTTTTTATATAGCTTCGACATTATGTACGTTTACATTAGGCTATGTACCATTATTAGTGCCTTAGGTATTACAATGGCAAAAGCTATGACAACCTTAAACACTATCAAATCACTTGTGACTTCTGACAATATTGTGTTTATATTGCAAGACAAAATAGCTCTTACATACATCAGGGTGTCTTGTTCAAGAACTCTGAATACATTCGGGGTCTTTCTGTGACTTACGATTAAAAACTGCCTCGTTAGGTTAGTTACAAGAATTATTGCAACAACTCTTTGGTTTCACACTCACTGAGAACCCTTGCTGATTGAAACTACTGCTTGGAGATTCGTACGATATAAGGAAACATTTTAATGATCCTTGAAGACCCATGGTCCTTTCACTATAACACAAATTCTTAAGGACCACTTTAAATTAACCAAAGGTTCACAACGATTCACTCCGTTCCATCAGACAGGGCCCAAAGCTTACACCAAATACCTCAATCCAAAATCCATATTTACACTTTACACAAAACTGTACCGTATTTACACTTCACAAGAGTCGCTTTCTCACTGTTCCATCGAGGTGCTTACGACCTTTGGCGCGGCACCGTAATCGTCTGAACCTGGCTAAGTACACGGCTAGTCAGATGTACAGGTAATCATTCTTGGTTTCCCTACAGTAGCTGATGCTGGGGAACTTGTACACGGGGCTGTATCTTCTCTTCTCGCCTTCAGCTTCGAGGGAGAGAGCAGATAGAGCTCTGGAAGGTTCCTCATCTTCGGAGACGGGTTCCTCGGGGGGAGGCAGTGTGCGCGGCGGGAGGGGGGGAGCCCTGGGGTTCCTGCGTACCCGGAAGTGACAGTCGCTATCCGCGGGCCACGCGCGCTGCACCATTAACGGAAGGTCGTCGGGGTGTAATTTTCGCTCGTACTCCTGCGAGGGACTGACCTGGAATTGAATAGTTTTGGTTGTAAATTTCAGTTGCTGCAGCTGGCTTTCTACAAAAATTTGGGTCTCAGCGACAATGTTAAAAACAAAATCGAAAAAACTGTATTGTTCCAAAAATATTGCAAACGCGCAGAATGTAGGCAATTTCTTCTAAATCCATTTCGACATCCAGTGACTATGTCTTATTCATCGAACTTGGTATTATTTTTAAGAAAGCTAGCTAGTGAAAACACGCTTCTGTTCGTACTTACAACTGGAAATGAAGACACAAAACTTTTCCAAAAATACTTCTTTTACTTGCTTCTCAGGTTGAAGCCTCAAGCTAGGTATTTGAATATAAATTGTTTAATACGCACCTCATAGAGCGAGAACCTCTCAACACCCTCGTTGGAGTCATAGCAGTGGAGCAGGATGGCCAGCACCTCGTCTGCCGTAGTCCTCTCACTGGTCAGCAGGCACTTGTACTGCGACGAGGACATCAGTGCCGAGTCGTAGATCTTGATCAGACCGCCTGGACGCATCTGCAGTGAGAACCTGGAAATTGGTAGAGAACTGGTTAGAATATGAAGGATTTTCTTGTGGCCTAAATTAAAGGCGATAAATGGGGTTTGGACTACGTCCATTTTGCTTGTCCAATACGCGTTGGTGAACGTTTCGCCAGTCTTGTTCGTTGAACATGAGGGTTAAATAGGGATCCCTAATTCCCTTGGTCTCTGATGATGGGGATGACTTGGGTCCTTCCTAGATTATTATAGAATTCGTGAATCGTGTGCCGTGCAAATATGACTAGAAAAAGTTGATTTTAGGAGCTCAGTTTGTTAGTATTAAAATATGTAATTGATGTCGATACCATTCTGTAAAAGTGGGGTTTAATTTTGGAAACTATTGCTCAAATCCTACGAATCTTACTTAATTCACTTTAATAGCTAAAATTCTCAGGTTTATTCAATGCATTCAGTTTGTCCGCAAAGCCTTGCCTGAATAGATCATTCTCACGGGTTGTCTCGGCTAACGAGCAATATACATTTTTTCTCAGTCTCGAAGGTCGTTCTACCGCAAAAGATACTTAACTTTATTCATTTTTAGGCATGCTAATTATTTTAGGTAATTATTTTAAAGAAATATTACAATGTAACTTCTGGCTAAATACTAGTTAACTTTATCATAATTGACTAGAGCTGACAACTTTTCTAGACGCCGTTTTTGTGTAAATATTTCGTATGAAATAAACTGAAGGTCACGCAAATCTTGTTTGGCACCCTGTCAGTTTGTGGAGGGCTGTCCCTTAAACCCTATATAATTTTCAAGATCAATTGTCTTGACAATAACGCTGCCGATAACAGTGCGTGTTGGTTTAAAATAAGAAGCGACCGTAAATAATCGCCTATTGTTTATTTTGAAGGGGAAACCCTATTTATTAATAATCCTTTTCCAACCGAGCTCATAAACTATTTCCAAAACATCCATACACCTAGTAATACATTTCAAACACACTGCTTTAACCGTAATAACGTTCCATTTAATACTCAATAACAACTAAAGTTGATCCCTTTACCGATCTACTCCTAACTGTCAACACACAGTAACACGATACATATGGTCAATAAAGCTAAGAGGACTCCTTTAAAAGTTTTTATAATTTTTATTACCGCCATGTTTACTGTACGGGAATAGCTCGTGCCGGAAGAAGGGACAAAAGTGGATCTTTTTCGGTACACCGGCCGGTGGTCCCGGTCTCCCGGTACCAACGACGCACTATTGAAGGGTTTTCTGTTGACCGATGGCGGGTTAAAAATAAAGTTCCAGTGAAAGGAGTTTTCGCTGATTTTGTTTTGTGGAATTGTGGTAAGTGTTTTAAATGTGGAAAAACAAAGTGTGATTCAATAATGACGCAAGTATGCAGATACAAATGTTGTGGTTGTGTCATTTGTTGTGTTGTATGGAGAAGGAAAACTGTGCTAACTAAATCATCTCATAGTTATGATGAAAATGATCTAACGAAACTGTCATGACTGACGATGCCATTGTAATACTCATGATCTTAAAGCTCTTAACGATTCAGTCTATGAACCAAACATAATTTGAAGCATTTATTTCAAATAAGTCTAGCTAGTCTTCTACAATAGCGCACAGACGGCAAAAATATTAGACACTACAGTCAGCAATAGGTCTGACTACCCAAGAGGATTATTTAGCAATACTCAAAACTCACCAAGTGCGGAAGTCTCAAGCAGAGCTCCTTACAACAAAATAACAAAACAATACTCACTTAGAATAACCCTTCGGATGGCACGCCTGCAGCGCAGCCGGCCTTGCATCATCATCCAGCACCAGTGTGGTCCTCAGGCCCGCGGTCCTGACCCTCACTTCCATACTGAGGTAGAACAACCTCGGATCCCGGTGGCGCATCCGGAACTTGCCCAGGAGGGTGGACACCACTTCCTGCGCACGAGTGCCCCACGTTACGGAGAGAGTTTTGTACTCGATGTCCGGTCGGAGGCGACGTGCGTATACTTTTATTGTCGTCTGTGGACAAAGGAATGGATTTATTAGAGAGATTTATAACATCCAAAGAGATTCAAGAAATATCTGTCAGAAGAAATGTCTTAGAAAAAACATGATCCCATTTCTCCATGACGATGACGGCATAAAGTAAAATGCATTGCCAAGTTTGACACTTGCCCTGACAGCAACCAGTGGGCGCTTGCAAGTAGATTACGATTTGTGCCGTCTAACATAAGTTGAAACCGTACCGGACCGTTGTGAAATATGTATATAATTTGGTCAAAGCAAAAGGACCAAAGTTGTTAAAACTTATTTGCAAAGGACCAAATTATTCGCTAAAAGGCCGTAACAAAAGATCAGTTTCGATATTATTCAAATTGAATGTATTTACATACAATGTGAAATTATGTTTGATGTTATCTTTAGTCGGTTTTACAGTGTCAACCGGAAGATATCCACTGTTGAATGGCCTCCTCGTGTGGGGTGAAACAGGTGGTTGTCGCTATGGTTGGCTGACCAGGTAGGGTGGTTATTGGGATATCCTGATTTTAATATGTACATCATTTAATATTCTCGTTACTAGAATTCAAATTTCATAAATATAGTCCCGATTTTCTATTTCGTTAATTTGAATAAAAGATTTGTAATTTTTTGCAAACGCCGTTTTAGATAAAATAATCGTTTTCAGTACAAATCCTGGGCTGATAAAGTTCAAATTTTAGGTCATACATGTAATTTTCGACTGCTATTGATAAGCGAGGCAAACATATCAAACTTCCGGTTTTAGGGAGTAGTCTGTGTGGAATTACTGCTAAATCTGTTATCTAAGTGCAAACAGCAGATTATTTATTCAAAACTATTTTGGCAAATAGAGATACCTAGATAAGTAGAACGCGTAGCTAGAGTTAAGGGAGCCAAACTGGCAAATAATGTAATCGGTAAATTATCATGGCTATGTTCAAATAGGTATGTGTTACAGGTACCTATTATATTTTATTACTCAAGGTATGTTTCAGAAGTTTCAGGTAACACAACACAATGCACCGAGCTCAAAGAAAAACACACGGCATTAAAACAATAAGTGATTCACTAAATTAATTAGTGATTTGAACAATAAGTGAGCTGAAGAGTGCTGAATTAAAACCCTCAATAATGCCGGATACAGTTGAAAGAACTCGTATGCAACAGCCAATCCTTTCGAAAGTACCAGAACCGCTAAACAAATCGCGGCACAGAACAAGATAGTCAAGTACAGTAACTAACAACCAATAATGTTATTATTCTGTGTAACAGAATGCAAAGATTGCAGAATATCCAGTTCCCACGCGAGCTTTTCTCACCGCACAATAAGAACAAATAACACAAAAAATATGAATAAAAGACACATCGAAATTAAATGATAATGGCGGATTCCATGTTATAAATCTTTTAAGTGACTCACGTGAATGTTATGGGGGTGCAGCGCAAGGCGCATGCGCGGCGCAGGGACTGGCGCGAACTCGAACGCGGCGGCCATGACACGTGCGCTTGCGACGACGCGCGGGCGACACTGAGCCCGAGAGCCTTGAGTAGAGCATTCGAGCTCTACAGGGGGTTGCATTTGCATCGTAAGCATCTGTCGTTTACTTCCTCATTTTATTGATGGGAACAGGACACTACCCGGGGAATGTCGAGATTTCTACTGATTCAGGATGTTAGTAAGGTGAAGTGAATGTTGAGCATGCGTAGCTCGCGAAACTAAAAATGGACAAAAAGTCTTGCGGAAAAGAAAACAAGCAAAGGAAGAAAGTTTACTAGGAGCTAGGATTTGAAATTAGTGATCTAGTAAATTCACAAAAAGGCACTCAACAACCAGAAGGCGGATATCTCACGCAGAAATCAATCACAGTGTCGCACAATACACAAAACTTTAATTTCCAATAAAAACATTGAACACGATACCGACAGATAGTGTAATTTAAAACATAGGACTTGCAACAAGACCTGGCTTGGCGCCGGAAGCTCCCAGCCCCCACACAAAGGGTAAGCAGACACCTGTCTCGTCACGGAAACCGAACCGACTCCCGATCGATTGTACCGACAATGTCAAAATATCGGAGGCACCGTGTGAATTTTTGGAACACAATTTGCAAGTGGCCAGGTGCTTCAAGGACCAAAAAATATGTTAAACGTGGGAATTGTTGATAATGATTTAGGGGCTCCTGAAAATGGGAGTGTTTTTGCAGCTTGTAGTATTTTTTTGGTCGGACTTTTTAGGGCCACTTTTAAACTAGGTCCTTCCAAACATGCCATCAGAAGTGTAGACTGTTTTATGACTACTTCCAATAAAGGAAAGAGTTTTTGAACTTCTCTTAGCAACAGGGAAAGAAACCCTTGCAAATTATTATTCTTGAAACAAACATTCCAGCAAACATATTCGTTCCGACTGACCTGGAACTAAACAAAAATCCATTGTTCTAACATCACGTCCTAGGTTCTCGGTACCCGCAACATTAACATACAATACTATTCAGAAGTCCTAATAATATGTCATATAAAATTCTGAAAGCACTGGATTATTCCAACTGAGAAGAAAGCATCGGTAAAAGTGGTCATCTTTCGTCGACAACCACTGAACTTGAACTGGAGACTGGCGAAGGAAACGCAAAAACAGTCACCGGACGGCCCAGGAATGCGGTACTCGCAGCCAAACCTGGCCAGCCTAAGTCCGACCGCGGCAAAAACCGAAACTAAGTTCGCCCTTATAAATTGAAAGGCAATGGCCAACTACCAGCGCCGATGTAAGTCTCAAGTTAAGTTGGCGTGCGACAGGTTAGAAAATGCGGTGATAAAAAGCTTTATACCGCGGATTAGACATCCTTGTCACAAGGCTATTGGTTATGGCCATTTGTTAGCGCATGCTTGGATTTTAACGAGCATGTCGGTACAACTTGTCCGTCCCAATCTCCTGTTCCGTTCTGAACACATGAACATGTTAAAACATCCGCTTTATTTTTTTCTTCGATTTGTATTATACTAAGCAACAGACAATCGTATACTTTACACTAAAAGTTCACATGTGAGAAGTTATTTTTAAACTTTTTCAGACTGCTTCGGACAAGCTGCAAAATGTCAAAACCACGCCAATTTCGCCATCCTTTAAATTGTCGTCCCTCCCGTATACCTCTATCGTTCTTGCAACAATCATCAAGTAGCGGCCATTATAAAACAATAAGTCACAAAAGACCAATAATGGTCCTTTGCCTCAAATTGCTCGTAATGTGACCACATCGCCCGCAGCGTCGACTCCCGCGCGTGTAGAGTCCGGCGCACGCGTATCGCGGTACTTGAACATTGTTGACGTAGTTTGTACGCGTAATCATAGATGGCGCTGTGCGGTTATTGTTTGCTTTATAAATATTGATGTTTTGATTGATGAGCATTTGTCTACTGACGGACATTGACTGACACAAGTGAATTAAAGTGATGGGTACTGACTGTAAGTGGACAACAATAAGCTGTTCACTTTGGGCTTGTTGATGTTTTTATGTTATTTTACTAATCCTTCCAGTGCACAAATAAAGGGTGTAAATAGACCCTTAACGAAGCCGAAAGGCACTTTTTCTCCCCGCTATTGCGATCATTTTTTTGTTCTAGACCATACCTGGGAACCTTCTAGTTACGGAGTTATTGGGGGTCAAAGTTACAACTTTTTCACAAGGTTTTTTTTTAATTCTATTTTTTAAGGTTATAACTTTACTTTAAATACCTCCATGACCCGTTTACTATTCAATGCATCCATAAGCACAATGTTTTGAATGCGTTACATTGAGTTTTACCGTAAAAGGTTATTTTTCACCCCAAAAAAAAAGTCATTTCCCAGCAATAATTTTTGTGTAGGGTTACTTAGTTTGATGTACAGAATGCTTGGTTAACGGCTTCGTGAAGGGTCTGTTTACATCCTGTATAAGTCGTGTTTTCCTTTTTGCAATTGAATTTGGCAATAAACTATGTGTATGTAGTCGTAAATGCCTAAAGACATACGTGAGCAATTGTTATATCAGGTACACAGACAGTCATTAATCACTATCACTAAGACCAGACAAGGGCTGCCTTCAAGGTTGCCTAATTAAAGTCATTCACTGCAGCATCCTACATAGCCCGCTCTGGTTCACAATGCAATGGCATGCATTGTGTGGGCACGTGTAAAGACCTCAATCGGCCATTACAAAACAGTCGATAACCACCATAATGATGTCGGTTCGTGACAGCAGCACGTGTTGCTAACGAAACAGTTTGTCTTGCCCACGCGCAGGTTCTATAAGGCCCGGTTTAAACCAAAGCTGAGATGAACGGAGCGGAGAGAAGATATGCAAGACGCGACCAATCAAAGGAGTGGCGAAAGACACGATGTGGATTTTAACCTAGATATGTGATTGATCGGTTCCTCCGCTTCGCTCGTCTCCGCTTTTGTGGAAACCGGACCTAAGGCGCGGGTCAGCACCTGCAGTAGCAGGCGTTTATTGTAACTACGGTTGTAGGTGTTATTAATTTAAGTGCTAGGTTTGAATGCACGTGCTAGTTTAATGACGGTAAGTTGAAGTAAGTAGAGCACTTATTTATACCCACTTGATATTAGCATTCATATCTCCTAGTACCTACAGAAGTGCCGTTTGCAAAAGACTAAGATGGTTGACCAGGAATCGTCTCGGTCTGAGTCTGAGACCCATTTCATTCTGGTAAGATCAAATAGAAGCAAACGACAAGAAAATTAAACCAATTGCTACACTAATCCGACCAATACCTCAACACATTTAGTTGAACAATTCGCATTGTTACAAACCAACTAAGCTATCAGATGTTCCACTTATTCGTTACAGTAACGGTACACAATTGGCCGGAGTACACTACCCTCGGGCAACAATAAATCTAATTTAAACTAGACTAGCAACAAACTCCAAACAGGATTATACTTAATACCGTTAACAGTGATTCGGTTCGCGTAATCGGCATAAGACTCATTATAGTGAGGTAATGGGTAGTTTTTATATCGGAATGCGATAAAGTGATGGCGGATTTAAATAAGACGGTACTTCAATACAAAAGGAAAAGGTGTTAATTTGTTTTCAGACGTAGAAGAAACACCACGAGTTAAATAATACTGTGACTTCAGAATTTACATTCTTTTCTTTACCTACACAATTTGTTTCATTGATCGCTGAGTTAACAAACATGAATCTTCACTTGGTTCACATTTAGTCATGAACATCTTCAAACAATCATTTTCAAAAGAAAGCCTCGTGGTTAAAATAATAACAGCCTAACTGGTCGATTCTCAAGGTTCCAGTAACGCTTCCCGAAGTTGGTCAGTGGATGGTTGACCACAATAGGCAGTCGTTTCATCTAAAATGCTGGTATTTAGCTGCATCCGATTAAAAAGCCGACCCCAACATAGTCTAAAAAAGGCTAGGCAGATAATGACCATCAAGCAATCAACGTTACAAATGAATTGTCAAACACAAAGGTCGTTGACACCTATTAAGTTTACCATTCCTAACTCACCCCATAAGTTGAGCTAACAAATATGACGGGGCTACTGTGTAACAGTGGTAAGTGAGCAAACATCCGCTGCGCAGGAGCAGGCGGGCGCCGAGTCGCGCACGCGCCGTCGCCGGCTCAATTAACGCGGACAGAAGGACCATTTTATACTTAGGATTCTTGGATACTTTGAAAGGTCTACTCATATTAAATTCTATTTTTCAAATCAAATCAAATATTTACATAATACTGTTGGGTTTTTCTCAGTAGCAGCCCGCAGTGTCTGAGATAAAGATATGTGCCCGGTCGATGGCAATAGGCTCGCCCCCTATGACATAGTACGGTGAGTATACTAAAGGGTACCTACAGCGATACCCTATCCTTCAGGGATTATAGGCGTGATGTTATGTTACGTAACATTGTTACAGTTATGTGCATACGAACATTAAAGATCAATGATCTTTTTTCAACCTTTACGACTTTTCGACATTAAAAATCAAAGAAATTCCGATAGACCATCAGAAAATATTCGTAGTACTGTTTTTATTAAGCTTTTACATTTAAAAATAAAACATATCAAAGGGCTTCAGTTCTCGCTAATGTTATTTAGTAATTTCGTGAAGAAATTATGCGCGTTTAAATATTTCTGACAGTCTTATGTGGAAAATTGGGCAAAATGTTTTCCTGTCCATTACTCTGTCTGTGGGATCGTAAACTGGGTGGACAGCGAGCGGCGAGCGGCGGAATATCATTGAAAACATCACAGTAGCGCGCATTATAGAGTTGAATGCAAAAGCCACGAAAGAAGCGGGTAAAAATGATGCTGTAAAATGATTTTCAGAAATTTTTGCCATCTTGATGTTGAAATTTTATTATTACTTCGTTCGATATTTGGTCCTTAGGTACAAAATGACCGACTGTCTGATAGTAACAATGATGAATTCCCTTGCATACATTGTAACACTATTGTGCTCCACAAAGACAACCATTGCCCGGGGCCCTTTGTACCGTTGCCACAGCTCGTAAACGTTCACTGTCAGTGATTAGGGCCATAATATGTCTCAAAGAACCACAAGACCACAACCAAAAAACGCTAGAGCCAGCTCCTTCTGCCCAATCAACGCTAACTTCGTGTCGCTTGCGACAGGACGCCGCTAAATTGGGCTGAATGAGGTGTGACGTTAACAGCAGGAAATTAGGAAATGGGAAGCACGCCCGATCGTGACGGTTTTTGTCCGGCCCGGTTATAGAACGGCACGGCGCGTGTATCCGCCGGACCGATTCTTACCTAATTAAATACTTGATTGCAACGATTTGTGGATTACCGATGCAAGTGATTGAGGTGGGTTTGAGATGGTATTTGCTAAGTAAGTGTTTTTTTTAATGCCAGATGCGTTTAGACATTCATTGGCAAGTGGGAACATCCGTCCATTCCCCACCAAATAAGTATGTAAAAGTCGTTGACAATTAAAGGCAGTTGTGCAAGTACTACTACATCAGATAAGTACTCATAACGCCCACATATTTCATCCCAGCGATACAATAACTTGATAGCTGTACCATAACTCGTGAGATTGCACTCAAAGCCGCAGATACGGTGTGAATTCAAGCGTTTAGTTCAAATGATAACAGCGCAGTGACAGGTTAATAGCCCATCTCACGGGTTACTCCTACGCCTTCCATAGTTAACCCACTTCTGCAATTGAGTGAACACGCAACGTCGATGCAATGCAGTTCGAGTTTAGATCTAAAAAGGTTGCATTGAATTGGATCTTGTAGTATGCTATAGGTAGGTACTTAGGTACTGAAATACACGGAGCCCAGAAGTAATTGGGTTCATGAAATTTTGTCGCCTTTAGATTTGAAAACTTTTTTATTTACACTAAATGCTAGTTTAGACCCAGAGAAAACCTAGGTAACTAGTAAATCTATTTAACCTTCTATTTTAATCCTCTAAGCAATAAAAAAATAATTGTTTCGGCCGAGAGACTTCTAACTGATGTGCATTATGCTTCCCGTAACTGTTGCCACTTGGACCGGTCCTGTGATTCTCGCATCCAGCGGATTCCTGCGGCCTTCACAAGTTATCTTATCAGAACAAATGACTGATGTGAATGAAATGTTCCAGGGCGCGAATTATACAGAACCGGTGTAAGGTGAAGGCGCGGCGCAGGCACAGCGCTAGCGTGGAATTTATAACGAAACGAAAGAACGGCGTGCCAGCGCCGCGCCGCTTGAGTGTAATTCACGACATGTCGCCTACGTCCATTTTGTATGAAAACGTTTTGAAGCGGCATCATGCCTGCGCCGCGCCTTCACCTTACGCCGTTTCTGAATAAGTCGCGCCTTAGATGGCGTCCGCATACCGGAAGGCAACAGAATCCAAAAAATACATGAAGTTAATCCAACTATGCAAGAACATTTAAATACATCCATTAAGCACAAAAGTAAAGTGCAGTGCGCATACAGTCCAGCAGAAAAAAACAGACATATCCATGAAAATCCACGTGATTATGAAACAGAGAAAGTATCGATAGTTAAAAAAACCATTCGTTCAGCGCCATCGGTCTCATGCGGCGGAAATTAACGAGGCCGGTACAATTATAACAATAATGTAGAAATTACCGGAAAATGGCGCGCGACTGGACAGGAAGCTGGTAATTGTTGTGTATGGCTAATTATAATGTTTTTGGTTCGCGTGCCATGTGTGAGAATTTACAAGACTGTCGCTGAAAATGGCGGAACCAAAGTAAAGTTATTATAAGATGAGCACAAGAAATTTCTATCATTTTTAATTGTCAACTAAATCTAAAGACCCGATTGCTAATTTATGCTTTCACACATTAACATCACACCAGTTTTCGCTGCAATGTAGGCAGATGTTTCAATCCGCCATCAATTCACCAGGCACTAATACTGCTAACATAAATACAACAGGTCACAAATATTCAAAAGCTACACAACTAGGCCGAATATCTTAATCTCTAACAAAAAAATATTTTACATTATCTAGAAACAGTTCTAAAACTGTTCGTAATCTAAAGTACCATCATCCGACATTTAACCCCTGGAAACTTTGTCCCATTTACAACTTTAAAACGACTCTTAAACATCAAATATTAACTCTATCCCCTTACCATAAAGATTGCTTAAAGTGAATGTATAATGTTGGTTTTCCATTGAAGTGTCGCAAGAGTAGAGCGACTAAGAAAATGGTCGTGATCCCAAATGTAATGTGATTTGTTATGCTCTCGAAGTCGCGATCATAACCCGTGGTAATCCTTTTAATCCTATTAAGCTTAGTTAAATGACTGCAGGAGTTAATCAATTAAGAAGTGATTAACTGATGTTACACTGCAACGTTGTATCAATCAATGAAGTTACTTGGGATTTACCTACCTTGGGATTAACCTGCTGTCAGAGTTTTTGCCGCCTATGGGCCTTTGACTTGGCTTTACATGCCGTCGAGAAATATCTCTCAGGCATGGTTTCTTTACGATGTTTTCCTTCACCGAAGCACAGGAATCCGAAAAATCAGAGGTGCGTGCCTTGGGTTCGAACTCGTGACCTATGACTTTGCAGTCGGACGATCACACCACTAGGCTATCACCGCTTTTTATGGAGACTGGGATAGATTGTTGATTGATTGAGTGTAGTGGCGCAACTTGGAAGATACCTAGGTTTATGTCAAGAGTGGACTGCGACAGGCTGAGCTGGTTGATTGATTAGGTACCTACTGATTTAGCTTGCTCAAAAAGTGAGCAATTACAGTCGTTTGAAAATCAAAATAGTGGCTACCTCGACTTATCAGTCGTCCACCTGGGCCGGTTTCCAGATCCTATTTTTCAGTCAAAAATGAATCGCATTCATTGACCTGCACACAAACGTCGCAATTGAGCCCAATTCATTCATCAATTAAAAACATTTAAGTAATAAAACAGATGAACGCGCAAAAAACATTACCCTCCTTCCAGCTACACGGTTTAAACAATCATGCATTACGAAACTTGAACGTTTGGATCATAAAAACAATTGAATATAAATATAGAAGGCCCTCTTACGAAAAAAGGGACCACTTGAGACCTGACCTAATCTAAGACGGACTTACATAAAGCAGCAAAAGCCTGGGTCAGAAGGAGCATTATTTTTATAAACTATAAAACTTGCCAACGATAGAAAGAGGTCTAATCTATGCATCGCACGAAAACAAGTTTATTACTACTCCTGTCATAGGTCAATAGAAGAAGAAAGAGAAGAGTCCAATTAGCTCAGATTCTTTATCACCAGCGATGAAGAGTAGCAACCAAAACCTATCAACATTATAAACTGTAGACTACATAGATAATTCTAGGGCCGGTGAGACCAATATTGGGCAAACTCCAAAGATATCGAAATAAAAGATTTACATCTCCAATAAACCAATACGTTTTCAATACTAAAGGCTAAGCCAGTAACTCCCAGATCTCCTCGTTTTGCTGGAACTGGTCCTTCTGCCCTTTATAACAGTGATCCATTTCTATTTAAGTTTTATGGCTCGTCAGTCACATACGCCTGACAACTGGAACAACATTGAGGTGTTGGCCCACCGGCGCCCGCGCACGCGGCGTTCTCGTAAATGTCGTAAAACAGCCCTTTTGATGATAAGTGCTCTCGTAACAAGATAGAACATATGGGAGTTGCTGAGAGGAGTATTATGTAAGGAGCTTAAATAGATCTGAACACGCCTGAAATTATTTTGACAGACACTGCATTATGTGAGGGTAGCACAAATCATACTCCCTAATATTGTAAATGCCATTGTGTTTCGCGCCTAAACCACTAAACCTATCGTTTTGAAAGACAGTTATCCTAAGGATCTGGGATACAGGCAAACAAATTAAATCTACAATGGAATCGTTAATAATGATTATTAATAGCAGTTTTGACGCAATCTATGAGTGTTAAATTAAATTACTGTCTCGTTAATCAACGCAGACGATAACAGTTAATTGATAGAGTGCTAAGTTAGGTTATGGTCGCCGATTGTCTAATTTGACAAATAACTATATGCTTTGACTGAGATTTTCTTAATAACTTTATCACAAACAACCGTTTCTCGTCTCAGAGGACCAGCTGTATTAATACACCATTATGAATTGTAGACACGATCATCAAGATGAACACATTTCTCCATTCAGGATGTCACTACCGCAAACATATCATTATACAGCAGTCATCTGTCCTCCATCTAACCTAGTATTCCAACAGAACAATAATTACTGGTAAACAAAGCCTTCATTAACATCAGCTGCGCGTGAGTCTCACCTGCGGGGCTTCGTATCAGACACCATTATTACATACCATATGCTGACAGCCCTTTGAAAACCACAGAGCTTTGTAAGCAATAAGTTGTTCTTTAAGCAAGGGTTGTATGTCTTCTATTGAAATTGGACTATAAATAGACGAGACAGAACTTTAACTAAAGATTCTTCATCTTATCTAGGCCAGGGCCACGGTGTTTTGCCGCGGTTTTTAGGAAAATCAACTGCAAATTTTTAATGGTTGCAGAAAGGCAACTTAAAACGATGCAGGTGAAAACAAATTTGGACCTTGTTTTAGGACCTTTTTTGTCCTACTTTGTGTTCCACTGATGAGCAAAGGCCACCTCATTATCATTCCAATTCCCTCTATTTTGTGCGATCTCTAGCCACGTTTGACCCACAAACAACAATTTGGTTCTAAAGAATTTTGAGCAATTTTAGAGTACAATGTTCAGTTGCAAACTTATATTGGCTGGTAAATTGCGTACCAACGAAATGCTAGTAAAAGAGCTCATACCACTAAAGTCACACTAGTTTCTCATAGAGATAAAAGCTCAACCCTACTCACATCATAACATAAAGACAGCCGCTTAACAGCAGCGCAAAAAACGCGCCGGCATGCGCGCGCCGCACGTGCGACGAGCCAGGTGCGCGGGCGCAGGAAGCCGCGCTCAATCACTACCATCTCAAGGCTTCTGTTGGGAATCGTTTAACTGGGCAGGTTTTTTTATTATGTAATGTATAAAAGGCCCGTTAGTATTACAGTAGGCGGTTTTAAAGGAAATGCCAATCAATGGGTTGGTAATGTTAAGTTGTTATTTGAAAGCAAAAAGATCGAAGACCACTGTGTATCGTCTGATGTTGAAATACGTCAAAAGGTGGCGTCGGAATGTTAACACGGAGAAATGTAGTTTGTTCTTTGCTGAGAAGACATTAAGGCCTAATTTCTTTCACCACTAAAGAGCTCGCTAGCTCTTCGGTATCAAGTCACCGAGCTGCCAGTGTCAGCTCTTAAACACAGTTTCGATGTGCTGATTGCGTTCAATTTCATTGGTGAAATCCACCGTGAATATTCAGAAACCCCTGCAATTAAACGGTATCTAGTTTCTGAGTAAAACTTAATCTAAGTAAAAAGAAAACTAGCCTTCTATAATCATGAACCGCCGTAAATGCGTAACTACAAGCAATGCCGTCATCACTGTCAAGCTGTCTGGCATTCAATAGAGCTTTAAGAGTTATCCGATTACTCGCCAAGTTTTTACATAGATTAGGTTTTATTCAGACCAATATACCGTTAATTTTTTTACACAAATAATATCAACGTACAACGATTTTATTGAAAAAAGATATTACGATTGTCCTACTTACGGTTCTAGGTGGCGAAAAACTTAATAATTTTTGTGACATGAAAATTCTTACAATACTACCACCTTTTTGTGATAAGTTCTTAGTAGGACAACAGTAAAACTTATGTTATGAAAGGCTTGAGTTGGGCAAAAAAATATGGAGAAAAACTACAGCTTATAGAAAAGACATCAATTAACCTGAATTTGGGATATCGGTATATTTTTACGCAGTCAATAAACTCGAGGATACAGGTAATCTTAAGTCATTCAGACTCAGTATACCTTCAAAATGTGTCGTGTAACTTTCATAAACTTAATATCCCATTCATTAAATTATAATTGGCACACAGATAACACTTTAATTGACTGCGACAGTAAGGTATATAAGGGTTGTATAATCTCATACATCATAATGATAATTCTTCAGCGATTTGCACTTAAACATTTGAACCGTGTTAATCATATTCTATTAGATTAGATATCGACAGGATCCCTCGGGATATTTACGACTTTTTGATTTTGACACAATATTACTTATCTTTGCGTTACGAAACTTCATTATCTGGTAAAACCATTATTGCTAAGCGTGTTGCCATGTCTGAACAGTATATCTGCTTACGACATAATGATCATACAATTTATTGCCATAACAGTTGTGCTTGCAGCCGGGCAGCCCATTTATCTATATTGGCATTATTGGCCGTTTGAACGCATGCCTTTGCGTTTGTAAGCAGTAATTGAAAACCCATTCGTTTCAACTGTCAAATTTGAATTCAACTGTCAATGAAGATGGACGTTTAAAAGCTACTTAGTTGACTTTAAAGGCTCGTACTAGGACCAATGTTGATGAAGTTTCATCGTTCAGTAAGAGATTGATTCTGAAGAAGCTAGAAAATAATCAATGCACAATAAATTATAAAGTTTTTCTTAAAAAAACAATTTTCGATGCGACGTTTATTCGGGTTATTTAACGACTTAATAGTTTAAGTAAGTTCTTTGGCTACGTAAATTAGATTAGATAAGGCGTAGTTCCATTTAGTCATAATTTAAAATTATAACCGGAATCACGAAATTTTACTCATTAAAAAAAAGATGAAAGCGTTAGAAAAAACTGAGACGTAGCTACCATACCAACATAGTGGCAGAATGGAAATGATGCGTGCCATCTTAAGATCTAAACTTGAAACATTATTTTTTCTAGTAACGTTTTTTTATTGCTTACAGATAACAACAGTCAGTTTTTCAAACATGTTTCACTGTGGAAGCCACTTGAATGTTTTAAACTAATAACATTTTATTTTAGAATAAGACAGACCATTATTATATCGGTAGATAGTACAGTTTTTAAAAACGTGACCGGGGTGTCTGCGTATTATTTTGTCAATAATATTCGAAAAGTCTCTGAAATGGTGGGATTGTGAGTGTAAAACAGGTGTGATCTTATAAAATAACACATCAATTAAAAACTTGGACAATCCAAGCTTTACCAGACGGTACAAAACCAACAAACTTCCTTAACTTACCGAAACACCTTAACATTCCATATTCTTAAGTCCCGTATCAGGAATGCCGAACAATTACGACAACTGTTTACCGATTGGTCGCAGAACACTTACGCAATTAAGGAAATAAGGAGACATTTTGCCCGTACGGCACAACCCAGATGTTCGAAAGCGAAACCAATTGCCAATAAACATGTTTCAGACACAGCAGACATAGTATTAAAGATTCAGTATTGCAACTGGGAACAAATGGTCTGAATAAGCTTTTTTTTTTTACGGATGCGAAATCATCAAATAACTCCTCCCGTGCTGGGTGGAGTGGGAGGGAATGTCAGACTTTTACTGACTAAAACCCATCCATGTTCCTTCTTTGCCCTTTGTGTTCCAGGGCCGCGGTATCTCTTTCGAACAGTCCCGCAGCCGAATGCTTAGCATGCTTTTGCTAAGAGCTTACGCGTCGTGTGTAAGTCGGGGCTATCGTATCAACGTGTTGTAGTTTAGATGTCAACCCTAACTCCGCGTTTTATTTCACAAAGAGCCTAAGTGACTTACTGGTTATCTTTATACTGTGTTTCAGCCGTCTTGCGACCACGACACTTGGATTCATTTCTATTAGCACATAGCACAATGTCAAATAGGTTAGTTTACAGTGATATTTGATAGTTAACTAATACCAGTTTTAAAAATGCCACTACGTTAATGTGACGTAACTGGGTGTGAAATGTTCAGACCACTAAACCATTGCTCTCAAAACGGCGCAAGGTGAGGGAAAATATGGCCAGGAAACGTTGTTTACTAAATCTTAAAGGCATAATCACACATTTATCCGAAAGATGACTTTCGGATAAATTTGTGATTGTTGTTTTCGGAAGCCTTACAATTACAACGCCAAATATCATAAAAATATTTTGTAGAATGAGCAGACTTGGCGCAAGAAAATCTTTCAAAATCGATATCGGAACTTATAACCAATTTCTCATTTTTTTTTTCCAACATCCCAAAAGGCCGGTATTGCTGGTTTAAGTTTTTCCGTAAATCACTCTAGTCCAACAATGCTCACAGGCTCCAAAGCTGCGAGATAAGCTTCCACTAAATTCATGTATATGCAGCCGTACTATGTGGTGTGTGCTCAACGACTTGACAGATGTGCGCTAATTGACGCACGCGCTTATGAGCACCGAGACCAGCGCGAGCGCGACTTTGTACATACGAGTACAACCTACGACTTTCGGACTGAAATAGTGATGGGACTGGTCCCGGTTTTAAACAGGAGATTTAGTCCGTTTTCATTATATAATTTTAGCTGAATGTCCACATAAGGCAAAGTGATTGTTAAGGTACGACCTTCCGTTAAACGGTTCTACATAAATCTTGATAATTTATTTATTACGATTACTCGGTAGCCTTTGAATTAATTGAATGCACTTTATCCTCACTAGCAATTCTGGAAAACTCATAAGCAATCTTGGAATTCCCACAAGTAATCTTGGAAAGCAGCGGTGGCCCAGTGGTGGCGGCCCCGACTTACGAGCAGTAAGTCGTGAGTTCGAACCCAGGTAGTCGAATTACTATGTGTAATGTATTTCATCACCACTGCTCTCAAAAACGGTGAAGGAAAACATCGTGAGAAAACCGGCATGTCCTAGAACCAAAAATTCGAAGATATGTGACATCTACCAACCCGCACTGGGTCCGCGTGGTGGATTATAGCCCATTCCCTCTCATAGAGAGGAGGCCTGTGTCCCAGCAGTGGGAACATTATAGGCTGATTATGCAATCTTGAAAACCTTACAAGTAATCTCACAACTTCACAAGAAATTCTGAAAAACTCACTCTTCAAATCCCGGTTTTTTGTAACAGCACTATAGCCGGTCCGGTTTATGTCTTCGTGACCGGTTCCGACTCGCGTACGATTGTGTTATTGTACGAACAATTAGCGATTGATAAACTCGTTAGCGGGTATTGTACGACCGGCTTTACTTGCTCACTATTATTATGAATTTAACAGTTTCTATGTTCAATGGCGTGTTATTTTCTAGTTGACCATAAGAGTGTATTTAACAAACTTGAGTAGAAAGAAAAGCACGAACTCAAACTCACAACGTTTATTTCAGTTACACTCACTTCACTGCACTGTCATAGTAAGATTCAGTCAAAAATCAAAAAGATGAAGTTACAGTCCCAGTCACAAGGCATAATAACTGTGAAAGTACTGTAGTCGCCCATCACAAAGCGTAGATCCTAGAGATCTACGTAGTTAGTTTTAAATTATTAGCTCAAATGCTAGTGCTTCTGACTCGTTAAAACCTTTCTAGACTCAATGTCAGTTACTTCAGTCAGACATAAAAATAATAAGTATTGAGTTTAGTCATTTATTTAACACTTAAGGTCACTTTTAAAATATAGGTACTGTTAATAGGCTTGCGCGAAACGTCACTGCCCGCACCAGAGCTACCCAGGGGAAACGACTGGAACCGTACCCAAGACCGACACTTATCAAAGAAGAAACGAGGCAAGCGTTCTGGATTCTCTCGCGTGGTGTCCCTGGCACAGCACACCGTGCCAAGCTCCTCTGAACCGCAACCCGGACCAAGTGGTCAGGGAGCGGCGAAGAGGGTGCGCCCGGACGACACGGCTTCGCCGAGCATGCTCCAGGGGGACGCCAAGCGCGTTAAAACCCAGACCGCTCTAGGGGAGCAGAGAACCTACGCACGGGCCGCAAAGGATGTTCCTGCGCGGCTCGCCGTAGCGATCTGCCTCTCGCCTCCATCCCGTGACATGACCACAGACGAGACCGAGCACGTCAAAGTCAGCCTCGAAAACCTCGTCATGGACGCCGACCCCTCTAAACCACTCCCGGCCTTCCGCGGTTACCCACGGGTAGCGGACGGCACGGTTCAGATGTGGTGTGAGGACGACAGCGCCCTGACCTGGCTGATCGAAAACGTGCCCGGTATTCGACTTCCCAACACAGACGCGACACTGACCGTTATGAGACAGTCTGACGTGCCGACCCGTGTCCGAGCGGCGCTCTTCGTACCCAGATATAATGGGGACATGGCGCGGCTCCAGAGTGTTCTGACTCGTCAGAACACTTGGTATGACATAGGGAGGTGGTCACTGTATAGGGCGACATCAGTCGGTGGTGATAAGCATGGGACTTATTTGACCCTGGGTATCCCACCGGACGAAGCCGAAAAGGTCTTGGGGCGGGAGCGACGGGTATCGTACCTACTTGGGTCGATATACGTGCGCTTCTTCCCCAACACCCAACCCGCTGACACCCAAACGACGACCACGACGACCGCACAGACACAACCGACAGACCTTGATCTGACCATAACGCAGCTGGAGGAGGAGATGGCTAGAACGGTGATGGCTGATGCCGACGCCGTGAGCATGCCAACCTCACCACCAGGGTGGACAGAACAGGTGCTCACCTCGTCACCGTCACTGAGCGACGACCGGCACGGACTGGAGGAGGGGGGGGATTCTTCCGATGGATCAGTCTCCTCATAACTCCACCCCACTGCCGGCACCCACATCCAGACCCATGAGCATCATCCAGACCAACCTTCAGCACAGCCAGACTGCTACGGCTTGTCTGCGCAGGGCGCTGGAGATGCAACCCCGAACCATTGCCCTGATCCAAGAACCGTGGATCCGAAATAACAGAATATGCGGCCTCGGTAATATTGGAGGTAAGCTTATTCTCGACACACAGAGCAGGGACAAACCACGAACCTGCGCCTATATACCCAAAGATGTACCTACCACAACACTTACACAATTATGTTCCAGAGATCTAACAGCCGTCAGGCTCAAAACTGACGGCGACGCTCCTGACATCGTCTTAGCCTCGGTATATATGCCAGGCGAGGACGAAGACTGCCCACCAAAAGAGATGGCCGACCTGGTAAGATACTGTGAAGACGCCAACCTGGACCTGGTCATCTGCACAGACTCGAACGCCCATCACCCGCTTTGGGGTTGCAACAAAGCCAACACTAGAGGTGAGGTATTATGCACATATCTGTTCTCCACTAACCTTAACATAGTAAACCGTGGCTCGGAACCCACTTGGGTCACAGCACGCGGACAAACAATCATTGATCTAACGCTGGCTTCGGAAAGCGCGACAAAACTTATCTCTGACTGGCACGTGTCTGACGAACCTTCTTGCTCTGATCACAGAAGGATTCGTTTCTCACTAGTAGCTACCACAAAAAAACCCGAACCTAGGCGCAATCCACGCCGCACCAACATACCCGGCTACAAACGGCTTCTAGCCTCCTTGCTAACACAGCACCAAATACCCATAACTCTAACGGATCCCAAACAACTCGAGGACACTGTAATCAGACTCTCAGAATATATCACTGAAGCCTACCACGCCTGCTGCAAACTAAAAGAACCCAACACCAAGAGCAAGGGAAGCTCCTGGTGGAATGCAGAACTCAGCAAGCTCAGGCAAACCATGCGTAAGCAATTTAACAGAGCCAAAAACTCCAGACTCCCAGAAGACTGGGATTTATACAAGAAAACACAATACACCTTCAAAAAACAAGTCAGGAATGCCAGCAGAGCAGCCTGGCGAAAATTCTGTGAGGACATTGAATCAAACAGCGAAGCCGCACGGGTAAGGAAGATCCTATCCACTGATCAGGATCGTACCCTCGGGTCGCTGAAAAACCCAGACAGCACCTACACAAAGTCGGACTACGAGACAAGTAAAATCCTCCTGGAAACCCACTTCCCAGACTGCAACCTCTCCGAGGACAGAACATGGGCAAGTGAGCCAATGCACACACCAAACGACCAGGACTGGTCCAGAGCCCGCACCATAGTAACCGAAGACAGAATAAAATGGGCAATTAAGACCTTCAAACCATACAAATCCGCAGGCCTTGATGAAATTTTCCCAGCCCTGCTTCAATGGGGAGCAGATACCCTTACGCCGTGGCTGGCTGTCATCTACCAAGCCTGCTTAGCACTCAACTATGTACCACTAGAATGGCGAGAGGTGAAAGTTATCTTCATCCCTAAACCAGGAAAACCCGATTACACACAACCTAAAGCGTACAGACCAATAAGTCTGACATCGTTCCTACTGAAAACTCTTGAGAGACTCTGCGACCGACATATTCGGGACGGACCTCTTCGGGAGCTGCCGCTACACAAACAACAGCACGCCTACTCCACAGGAAAATCAACAGAATCCGCACTACATAGTGTGATCTCCAAGATCGAATGTGCAGTAGACCACAAGTGCTCCTCACTAGCTGTCTTTATTGACATAGAAGGCGCCTTTGACAAAACCATTTTCCATAGTATCAACGCAGCCCTCGAGGAACACGGTGTGGACTCGACCCTGCGAGGATGGATTACAAACATGCTCAGACTGAGAGCCGTACAGGTTACGGTGAACGACACCACTAGAGCCATCGTGGCGAAGGGCTGCCCCCAAGGGGGCGTCCTCTCGCCACTCCTATGGAACCTCGTAGTAGACAGCCTCATCAAGCGTCTAAATGACAGAGGCTACTATACGGTGGGCTATGCTGACGATATAACCATAATAATAAACGGCACACATGAAAACACACTATGCAACCTCATGCGCCAAGCCTTGAAGATGGTAGAGGACTGGTGCAAGGAATACAAACTAGCGGTGAACCCTACCAAAACCGAACTCGTCCTTTTCACAAAGAAAAGGAAGTTGGCAGCCCTACAATTACCCCGCTTCTTCGGGACCACCCTAAGCCTATCGACTGAAACCAAATACCTGGGCATCTATTTGGATAAACAGCTGAACTGGGCAAAACATACCGATTACGTTACCACAAAAGCCAGCATAGCCCTATGGCAATGCAAAAGATTGCTTGGTAAGAATTGGGGCCTAAGCCCCAAAATCACCTACTGGCTATACACCACAGTCATCCGACCAATTATCACATACGGCTCTTTAGTTTGGTGGCCCAGGACCAACCTGAGCACAGCCCAGAAGGATCTCGAGAAGCTACAAAGATTTGCCTGCGTAGCAATCACCGGCGGCATGAGAACATCACCCACCGCCGCTTTACAGGTGATGCTGGGGTTACCACCTCTACATCTCATCGTAAGAGAGGAGGCGGCCCTAGCGACTTTCAGGCTTGAAGTATCCGGCACCCTAAGTAAAGATTCCAGAATCAAACATACACGCTTGAAGGAGGATGCAATCAAACAGCAACCTATGATGGCATCACCCAGCGACAGAACCCTGAAGACCCACTGCTTTCAAAAACACTACAACATAGAGCTCACAGCGGAAATGTGTGACTACTCAGGCCCAAAGGAGCTAAGGATCTACACTGATGGATCAAAAACTGACGATGGGACAGGTGTCGGAGTCTTCTCCGACGACCTAAACATTAAAATATCCAGACCCCTAGGAATGCTCAACTCTGTCTATCAAGCAGAGTGTGTGGGCATCATCCAAGCTGCACACGCCATAGAGGCCAGGGAAGTTACGGATACCTATATCCGTATACTTTCCGACAGTGCCTCGGTTCTTCAATCCTTAAAGAGGAACCAGATCACGTCGAGATTAATACTGGAATGTCATAATGCCCTAGAACGAGTTACGGTACTAAACCGTAACACCGTGACACTACAATGGATCAAAGGACACAGTGGATCGCTTGGAAACGATGCAGCTGATGAACTCGCAAGAAGAGGATCCAGCACAAAAGTCTTCGGACCCGAACCTATTGTACCCATTCCTTTCAAGCAGCTAAGAACTTGGTTAAAGGATCATACCCAAACACAAGCGGAGAAATGGTGGTCCTCGACACCAGGGTGTAGGCAATCCAAGGAGGCCATGCCATCCCTGGATAGAAAGCTGACAAAGCGCCTTCTGCGCCTGGACAGAGACAGCCTGCGACTGGTGACGGGGACCATCACTGGACACTGCTCACTAAACAAACACTTTCACACCCTAGGTATCACTGATAGCCCCCTGTGCAGAGCCTGCATGGAGGCGGAGGAAACGGTGGCGCATGTGCTCCTCGAGTGCACCGGCGTCACCCAGATCCGCGAGGAGACTCTTGGAACACCAAGGTCCCTTGCGGATGTCCTGAGAAGACCGGGAGGTTTGATTTGCTTCTGGAGGGAGTTGGGCTGGCTGGAGTAACGGCCACCATGGCTCACGCACAATGGTCCACTTTAAGGACTAAGTGCGGAAACCAAATCCCTAACATAGATAGGCTTGCCTGTCAAAAGCTCGGGTACCTATTACATTGGCTTTATTTGTAACCAATTTATTGATCCTTATTTTTTCTTAGTTAGTTTATTCTTAAGTAACATTAGGTTTATCTTTGTATAACAATGTAGTATTTAGACAATCTAATCAGTTTGTCAATTTCAACAAACAATACGGTTTTTTCAAGTTCTGAGAATTTTAACAATTACCCACTGTTTATGACATTGAACTTATCGCACGGACAAACAGACCGACTCTTTGATCATAAAAATGAACTATTTTAATGTCACATTTTAACTAAGGCGGCTTCATCTGTTTCAAAGGATATCAAGACCATGACCTTCCCCAAAATACTACCTATGTGACTATGAAAACCATATTAAAGTGAACTCAATCGTTTTCGAGTTAAGTTCCATATTATACAAGTTTACCTACCGTGTCGTGTCGATTACGAATGCAGATCCTTTTTTTTTCAATTTAAATTCCAGACAAGCTTCTATATAAAGGCTGACCGCAGCTTTGCCCTTCAGCTAAAAAACTGCACTGTTCAATACTGCAGACATAAGTTTTGTTAAAAACCAATATTAGGTAGGGACGACCAAAAATATCACTACTGTTTGCAAAGCTCTCAAAAATCAATATTTAAACGTTAATTGGCAAAAGAATTCAAAAATGGTGTATTCGGTAAATAAAAAACAAATATGGCGCCACGGAAGGTCGGTATCGATTGACTGCGCACGCGCATGCATGCAACATGACGCTATACTGCACGATACAGGGATCGTTATGAGCTGCAGTAATATGAGAAGCGTCTTATAGCTCAAAGGCGGACATTGTTATTTGAAGATCCATAGGGCTGGCTCACTCCTTATCACATCACCACACGTTATGAAATTCTGTACAAGTGTTCCTGTATAAAATGAGCGCTAAGGAAGTATTTGTAGAATCTCATCCCCGGTTCAATAGGGGATGAACGTTTACAAGGAAGTGCGTCAACTTTGCCCATAGAAAATCTAATGAGCCCAGTTTCGTTGCACCATAATGTAGGTATTGAAAGTTTTACCACGACTTCGACAGCGGAAAGCAGATTCTAGAACAAGTCGGTTTCGGAGACACTACTGTTAACTGAAAGCTTCTACACGATAGCAGGAAGCAGTTAATAAAAACATGAAAGGAACGCACGATTCGGATATCGGTTTCCGCTGAACAAAACGTTATTTAGCTTACAACGGCTATCGGAAAGTTGCCAAAGACTGAAGATACCGTACATCCAGAGGAATGCAACCGACGCAACGTAGCAATTAAAGACTTTTAAAGATATAATATATTGCATATAATTACAGGTCCATTTGTTAAAGACGCAGGAAACATAAAGACTTTACCGGATACTACATCCCAATGTTATTACAACAAAAAAACTGGTATGCGCAAATGCCAAAAATTGGCAATAGGAAACATTCATTTATTGGACTCTAGGCTGTATTTAATTCGCAAATAAGCTTCTGTTACTTGTATAAAGTTATCCGTACTTATTCTGAGATATTTAATTAATTTCTTTAGTGCAATGTTCTGTCAAAAATAATAAGGTCTTAATTATTTTGTAACTTTCTAAAGTAAATAAGCATCCTGTGAAAGCCAAAATGGTGCTTTAAAAGTATTTTTAGTAACCACAATTACAGTAACTTTCTAATATCCTACTTATGGTGCCAGCAACTTACGTTTCTCGAAAACTAACTTCCTACTTCCACAATTATTTCTAGCCTCATGTTTGCCAACCCTGAATATACAGAGTGTATTCAAAGCGGCCGCATGCACCGAAGCGGTGTCACGACCGCCGCCTACCGACCTGCCCTCACGACCTTTCTCGGAATCTATAATTATTGCAGCACCCTGTTAATGATTTATCGCGGCATTTCATAATGGACACTACTCTGTAAGGATGAATGAGGGAGATGAGTAATTATTATGACGTAATGTGACGAAGATGGTTGAACATTTTCTTGATTCTTTCGTAAAAATATGTAATAATAAGAAAAGGTTTATTGAAAATACCATTGCATTACTTACATCACGCTGTAATCCCCGAAGGGGGCGTTGGCTATAGGATGCTTAGTGTACCCATCTTTCACCAGTAATGTTTAGTCTCATTTAAAATAGCGGACAATTGTTTCACATATCGAAGGTTTTATACAAAACCTGAGATTTGCAGTATTAGGAAATCTCAAAACGAAATCTATACTAATATTATAAAGCTGCAGAGTTTGTTTGTTTGTTTGTTTGTTTGTTTGTTTGTTTGAACGCGCTAATCTCTGGAACTACTGGTCCGATTTGAATGATTCTTTCAGCGTTGGGTAGCCCATTTATCGAGGAAGGCTATAGGCTATATATCATCACGCTACGACCAATAGGAGCGTAGCAGCAATGAAAAATGTTGCAAAAACGGGGAAAATTGTATTTTTAATAACTTGACGCGGACGAAGGTCGCGGGGAACGGCTAGTATCTAATAAATTTTAAAACTACAGTTACAAACACAAGGGCTATGCCCTATCAGACATTACTCTGTAGGTACCCAAAACTCGAATTCAATTGACTGCACCCAAAAAAGAGATACAACAATGTCTTTTTACCGAGGTCTCCTTATGCGTGAGATGCGCGGCTGGGTGCGCCCGCGCAGCCGCTGCCCGCAGCGCGTACGCATTTTAACGAGCTGTAACCACTGCAACTAGTGGCCATGTTCATGCGAAACATATGTTACCAGTATCAGCAGAATGATCGCCGTTTAAGGTTTCATGCAAAACGTTTAAAGATTTTGTTACTTTCTTGCGTGGTAAATGAACTACAATAGTTAGTCTTGAACTTAGAACTAGTCTTTTCTCTCGAAGATAAAAATATGGAAAAGTTAATAAAATATCTAATAAAAGATTTAACAAAGCTGTCGAACTATGTACTTATCTCAAACCTGATGAAAGTCCTTGTAAAAATAGTAAACGCTATGAAATCGATTGCCATTTGTTCTGAGCCAATCACAAGAAGTTTGAGAGAATATCATGCATCGCTGTGAAATCGAAACTCCATATATACCCTGAAAGCAAAATTAAGAATACCCCATAAAGTACCTGATAATAAACCTAACAGAGAGATACAATCACCACATAAATCGCCTCCCCGTATAAAACTACGAAGCGTAAAAATCTCCAGTCGGCCATCATAACAACTTGTGCTGCATTTACATACAATAGTATTCACCCCACCGCGGATATAGTGTGATGGATACGGTATACTGTGCCGCACTTCCGGGCAGCGTCAATAAACAACTGAAAACTATGCAACATTGTATTGTAAAACTATTTTAAAAGAGAGAAAATAAAATAAAAACAAAACCATTTCCTAACATGTTCGGGCTTCTAGTCTAACCGTGTGCAGCTGAATACCAGTATTTTACATGGAACGACTGCCTATCTGACCTCCAAAACCCAGTTAGTGCTGGATAATACGTACTCCTAGGTAAGACTGGTTGTGAGACTTTCGGGCCACTGACTACCTGTAACGACTGTCAAAGATCCTACAAATGACAGCCGGGACCAACAGCTTAAAGTAAAAACAAATGTTTTCTATTAGAGCATTATCAGCAATGTAGCATATCCCACAGCTGGGATAAAAGCCTCCTCTCTGCGAGAGGGAGTGGGACGTAATCCACGATGAGGACCCTGTGCGAGTTGGGCCAGTTTCCTCACAAACACTATGCTTTCCTTCACTGTTTCTGCTTGTCTGGATTTGAACTCAAGATCTGAAACTCCTTAGCTGGACAGATAACACTGAGCCACCACTGCACACTGCTATGAAAAAGGAGAGTTATTCCATTGGTTTCTTTAATTAAAAGTAAACCTAATAAAAAGACGCCCTTGGCCATGAAGACAAAGTGCTTAAAAAGAGAAAGAAAACAATCATCTCTAACTTCAAAAGATTCGTTTTAACAAAAAGACAAAGATCCAAAGTGGTAATAAGAACCGTCTGGTTTTAAACGAGTATTTATTTTTGGATTTACTGTAGGGCTTAAGAATTAAGATGATTGCGGAGAATGCAACAAACAGTGCAGTAGCAGCAAAGAAGTAAGGCATCAAAACTGTTTTTACACGTGCCTCCGTATACTATATACATTTTTTTTACCGTAAACCAAAAAAGGTCCTTCCATTCGTCCGCAACCTCGCTGATATTATCAAAAAGATCACAAAGTAAACACTCCTTTCCAATTTACTTTATCCAATTACCATGATGTGAATATGTTGGACACATAACGAGATACGAGCCTTGCGCCCACGGTGCGCCTACGTGCGTAACCGAGGTCTTATGTTAGGTGATGTTAAATAACTTTTTGGTCCTTTGTAAGGCTGCTACTATAGGTTATATTTTAACACTACCCATATTCTTAGGTGTAAATTGTTGTACCTACTGTTATTTGTTTAAAGTATATTTTCATTACAGTCATGTGTAACTAAATGTTAATTAAACCTGGGCTTGAAATGTGTGCAATAATGAAAATTTTGCAGTCTGCCATATGCCGTGAAAACCCTAAGTTTGAAATCTCTTAAACATATGATTTTCCAAACTGGGCTGTCGAGGACTTTCCTCGCAGTTAATATCTTGAATTCTTGAATGTTAAACAAGGTCTTTACATCGCATTATCCTTATTTTGTATTATCAGGGTCACCCTTAATGCACACCATAATTCGAATTTATCATAAACTTTACATTGAATGGCACAATTATTTCTTTTGTTTTAAAGATCCGTAATCAACTAAAAGGTACTTAAGAGACGCAGACAAGCCCTTACATTAACTGATCCTTGTATTCCAATCAGGTTCGCCCTCAATACAAGCCGTGTGTGTCGCACGGTTGATCGCGTCTCCTGCAAGCCCTAGACAGATCTCCGACGACATTCCTCGCGACAGCCAGACCATGACTGTGATCGAAATACTGAGATATTACTGATGAATAATAATCTTGTATCAGTTCTGCTAACGAAATGTCAACGAGATTATTTATCTGTGATTATTATACCGCTATTTGAAACATTGAGCAATCACGGATGTACTTCAAGCTTAAGTTCGTGAGTGATAATTTAAATGCTCGTAATTAGTATAACATGTGGTCCTTATTTGGTCCTGTCCTGTCCACTCATTCATTCGCTTCCTCCAATTAACTCGAGGAGACTTTGCATCCAATCTTTTTCTCTTCCATATTGGTTAGGAATCTTAAGTTATTTACTCTTATGTACTGTAAGCATAAAAACTTGTATCTTATTGTGTACATGTTAGATTTTAATTATGTGCAGCATCTGATTATGCAGCAGCGAACTGAGGCTCACAACCTTCGGAACCGGTTGAGACGTGGTCTATGTGACTGCAGTAAGGGCGAGTTTGATTTACGCGCATGTATGAAGTTTTAAAGCATACAAGACGTGTTTTACAACGCTCAGAAAGTTATAAGTTTTCAATAAGTAAATCTTCTACCTACTGTTATGATCTAATTAATTTCTGCAATGTTAAAAGAGATGAAACGCGTTGAAAATCAATTGAATTAATTATTTAAAACTTTTAGCAACATTTTGTAAAATATTGTGACAATGACGTAAAATAATTTGTTTCTTCATTGACGAAACCAGCATTTCTGGCACAAAAATGAGAAAAAATGTCACGCTACAATGATTTTAATTACCTGCTTACGCTCAATCGCTCATAACCATAACACTAAGGTTTCATACAATTAGAGAACTAATTTGTATATAAAGCATGTCTTTATTTACACACCGGTAAAATCTCATCAAGTCTCACATTGGTTTCAAACAATGCGTCAAAACAATTAACAATTCATTAAAAATTAACGAGTCTTTCTCACACAAAATCTTTTATTTTAGATAGCATTATCATTACCTATTTAAGATTAGGTGGATCGTCATCTTCCTGACTTTGTCCCATGTCATTTGGGGTCGGCGCAACACGTTTTTTTCTTCCATTCTCCCCTGTCAATCGTCATGCTATCATTTACTCCTCTTTTCTTTGGTCTCCCTCTCCCTCTGGATCCACCAAATCAACAGTTAAGATTAGGTGGATCTCATAATAATATTCCAAACAAGAACAATATTGGTTTCCTTTTGCTATTACAGATTTACACTATTCCATCCAATCGAACCATACCGAACATTCTCACAACGGTACGCGTAGAAGAAACTGCAGCATTACAGCAAGGGCAAGCAAGGCAAGGCAAGGGCCCATTAGGGTAACATGTTCATCTCGTCAATTGGCCGTCATCGTCACTAGCCAGTAATCAAGTCGGTATCTGCGGAGCTGTGGATGATGTGATGTGATTACCAGCTTAGCGGCTAATACAGAGAATCATAAATTTGAAAATTACCAGCTTAAATATAGAATCAAACGCATAGATTGTAAAGATAAGGACGACTGCCCGGATTGACTTAATTAATTAGATTTTTCAAAGGCTTTCTGAAGTGTGTTCAGTATACAGAATTTCATTGTAAAAACGTTCATGGAAGAATTTAAGACTAAGCTAAACTTTATTATATGTATTTGAAGATCTTTCGACTGCTCTCAGCCAGAATGCTTCTGATATTTGTATTAGAGCTGAGAGATTCAAAGCCCGGGAACTTGTCTGTTGTTTAGGTATGCCCAGAGTTTAGGTATACATTTTACACCTATTGGACCACAAATACTTCCCAATCTTTTCCTCGAACTTCATGACTATACATAGCAATATCGACATTTACGGCAATACTCAATATTCTCAGAACAGCTTATTATCATGCGCTCGGAATCCTGTAGAGTAGAGGTGAACGCTTGCGACAGTACCTATAGTTCCGAGAACTTCTGACGTTTAGAGGTCACCGCAGCTCGGAAACTCGTGCGCAATGCGCCCGCGCGGCTTTGAGTGGTGTTGATAAATGTATCGAAATGTCAATCGGTACGTAATGGAGATAGTAGTTGTAAATTGTAATGTGTAACCTAATGATATTGTGTGATTGGCAATGAATGTTGAATTGCAATGTCGGGGTAGAATATTGCAGAATCTTAACGATTCTTTTTACTCTTCGACTGATTATAGACAAAAAGATACACAGAAACTGATCAGATGAAGTTTAAGTAAGTCATTAAACCTATTCAACCGTACCGTACCTACCGTACCTACATACTAAATGGAAAATCTGGCTTCTTTGTAAGGGAACACAGTGATATAAAGATCAATCACCCCGATACCCGTCTCAAGAAGCATTCTAAGCTTCTTCCTTAGTCAACTGAAACCAGTCATGGGCTTACCCAGCATTTTCTAAGGGGTGGGGCAGATGTAAATAAACTAAGTAGTCGCAAATTAAAAATGCTTTTTATTTACTGACTGATACGTTTTATTGACTGCACTACACCATTTCAATAATAACCTGCGAGGGTTCTGGCTAAATCAAGCAAAAATTTCGTTTTCAAATGTATGTTGTGCTTCCAGAACCCTCTTTCTATGTACACTCATCATACAGAGGCCGACAAGACGGTTTTCTGTCATTGTTGACCTTAACCAAGTTTATATTTTAAGGTGAATAATGTTAAAATACCCAAATGAATATTTAATTGTCATTATATTAATTTTGCCTAAAAATTCTTAGCTTCGGGTCAGAGAGCAGGGTGGGGCAAGTGCCCCACCTGCCCCACCGTGCGTACGCCCATGAAACCAGTATCGACTAAACTTCAAATAGGTACTACACAAACAAAATAGTACGTAAAACACCGTTTCTACTACATAAGACCTTAGTCCAGTCAGTGACCCAGCTAAAACAAATGAACAAAGTCTGCATGAGTCAGGCACTAACTTCCTTATACGTCGATTAACTAAATAGAGACAAATCGTACCGATGACGTCACTTGTTAGGACAATTTAGCCAAAGTACTTAGTGCCATGTGGCTATCTCAAGATCTGCAGCCCAAAAGCACTTTAATTGTTTCATGAGTGCAGACGGCTCAGACGGTTTGTTTTTGCTTGAATTGTTTTGTCTTTGTGAGTTCAGTATAGTAACGGTTTTATTCTTTTGGCGCATATTTTTGAAGCTGCTGGTAATAACAAGTTGTGATTTCATAAAAAGCTGTGGTTTAATTACCCTACATTTCGCCAGTTTTGTTGAAGTCCCATGTAATGAGTGGAGGGTGAGCCAATACTCTGGGATTTGGCCAACAACAGGCTCTGCCTAATCAAGATCTAAATCTAACCATTTCTTCTTGTTGTCAAATTCTTCTAGTTAAACTGCTGTTACCCACAACCTTCCATATTCAGGCACACTATTAAATTAAGTATTCACACCTATGATAAGATCAAATTTATTCTGAACACCAGTATAACATATTCGAACACCTCCGCAAACACGCGTTGACTCGCGTAAAACAAAGGGACATGAGTAGCAATAATAATGACGGCTAACGACATAGTTATCCATAACTAACTGCTTGCTGATTAATTAACTCGTAAATCTGCGCCGGCGCCGATTACGCGGTAGGCGCCACACGACTCGTACCATATTCGCGCAAAATGCTTTTGTTGTTGGTAATTTATTTAAAAAAATAAAAATAAGATTAAACAAAGAAGTAAAAAAATCTGGATTAACGAAGTGCCAATCTCAGGAACTCCTGATTGGAATTGAAAAATTCTTTAAGTGTTGGATAGCCTATTTATCGAGGAAGGTTATATGCTATATTATAATATGCTACGACCAAGAGGAGCGAAGCATAAATGAAAAATGTTGCAAAAACGGGGAAAATTCATTACGCAGACAAAGTTGCGTTGGTCAGCTAGTTACTGAAAAAGTAAGAGAGAATTGCCCATTTTCTTATAACCACGCCTCCAATTACCTAGCCATTATAGTCACTCTATAAATCCCAATTAAGAATCGTACCTCTACCTCATTATACCCGTAATTCAATTCTAATGCAACCTATAAGTATCTTGTTGTGTTATTTACTGTACTGACACGGATACTCAGACGGACAGTCCCAAGGCCGGCACCACGATTAATTGTTGCACGACTATGTTACTGCGACACATACCTTTTACGCCGTGGACTAAAGAAGGCAGGAAGAGAAGTAGCATTTCCCTGTTATTGCTTCGAACAATGACAGTTTGCGCGAAGTTACATAATACGGAATCAGAGTGCTTGAAGTATGTATTAGTTCCTTGACAAGTTTGATATTAATCGCTAATAAGTGGGCCTAGTGTGAGTTTTTATCACTGACGAAACTAACGCGTGTAAATAATACTTCGATTTATGTTTCCCAATAAATTCCCTCAGTAATAATTTTCTATAAGGTAAGTAATTCACGCGTTAAGTAATGTTATTTTACGACAAATATAAATTCAGTTTCACCGGAAATTGTTATAATACCTACTAACTAATAAAATAATTGTTAATCTAAGTATATATAAATAAATTATTTTAATAATAGAGTAAAGGTGTCTCTATAAAGTAGGTGCCGTGCAAAATTACTAGTTATAAAATAAATCAGTCAACCATATGGGTTTATAATATGTATAATCAACAAGTCTTATGATTATAATTTGCATAACACACATGAATGTTATGACGTCATTTATTATTTTCTTTACATAAAATTTACATTTTTAAATATTCCTATACAAAGTAATATGTATATAAGCATTAAAAAATAGTAGCCCACCAGCATCGGGAACAGGGTCCGACCTACCGGTGGTCAGGGCTCTTGAAAAAGGAACCTCCTAAGGATACACGCCGTGTCCAGAAGTACTGCTTTCTGAATCAAGTCCTTGATCCAGCCGCCAAGCGAGAGCCTCCTCAGATGTTGGTCGAGGCTATTGGCTATTAAGCCATATGACGTAATTTATTATTACTAGATACATGCCAGTGTACGTCACCGTTGGTGCCCAACTTCTGTCTAGAACTAAAGTCAATTCACGCTTCCTGCTCTGGATATTCCAAGACATTAATGTTGCGTAAACGTCATAGGCTTGTTTGTTAATATTTTCTTGGAAAACCCGTTTTAAGTCTATTTAATTGCAATGACATTAATTCTTGGTAATAATTTATTAATAATAAATTAGATAGAAACAAGTGATTCAAGTTGAAAGTAATTGCCCATTACCTATCCGAACGACAATAGGAGCTTTCCAATGATAAATAAGCAGACATATCTACTTTCGTAAACTTTCTTTGAGCAAATCCTAGACAAAATATATCATAGAACGCAAACATGTAGGTACCTAACTACCGTACAGTTGTGATTTTTAATAATTTATAATTTCTACAAAAAATCACTAAAAGATAAGTCAACAAAACCTCTAAAAGAGTCAACGATTATGTTTTATTATGAACTAGCGACCCGCCCCGGCTTCGCACGGGTGCAATATATACATATAAACCTTCCTCTTGAAGCATTCTATCTATTGCTGAAAACTACATTCAAATCCGTTGCGTAGGTTAAAAGATTTAAGCCTACAAACAGCGGGACCGACTTTGTTTTATATTACGAAAGACAAAACTTTTTTTACTCTACTACCTCCCGGCCAAATTCTAAGTTTGTAGCACAAAAAAGAAGGACTTTCATACAAACTCGTGAGAGCCTTTAGACCTCCTTAATCCGGTCCTATCACAAAATCCGTTCTTAGCGAACGTCTACTAACTATTAACTACCTCCCGGCCAAATTCTAAGTTTGTAGCACAAAAAAAGAAGGACTTTCATACAAACTTGCGAGAGCCCTTAGACCCCTTAATCCGGCCCTATAGTAAAATCCGTTCTTAGCGAACATCTACTAACTATTAACTACCTCCCAGCCAAATTTCAAGTTTGTAGCACAAAAAATGAAGGAGTTTCATAAGAACTTGCGAGAGCCCTTAGACCCCCTTAATCCAGCCCTGTCGCAAAATCCGTTCTTAGCGGACGTCTACTACCTATAAACTACCTCCTTGCCCAAATTTCATCTTTATACGTCAAGCGGTTTTCGATATTTCGTGATGAGTGAGAGAGTGAGTGACTTTTCGCTTTTATATATTAAGATAATTGTTATTTTCCTCGCTAGAGAGCTCCGATAAACGCGTGCGATCGCTGCTAATCATAAAGTTATGAGGCGCGGCCTTCGACGCACTATTGATAGGCTCGCGCCCCCCGGCCGGTGCCGCAGCAACCGCTAAGTCCCTGCATTTTAAATCTGTAATATCTTCGAAAATATTCATTTAAATTACATGCTGTAAAAGGCCATATTGATCTATATTACATGCACAAGTATTTAAGGTACTTAATTGGATAAGGATTAATGTTGTATTGCTTAAAATCGCTTTTTTGTAAATAAGCCATTATTTTCTCGTAAGTAAAGGATAAAAAATGGTTATTGTGGGTTACCCCTAAGAGATAGACATATACCATCGCGGACTTTTTTGTAGACCTTTTTAAGGTGTACAATACTGTAGTACATTATTTTGATCTATCTCGTAGGGTTCAGCCAGCGTTTGCAATGTAAGCGCAAAAAAATGTGTTTATTTACGACCTTACATTAAAAACCTCTAAAATTATCAGTGTTTCTCTACTATATTATGCATGTATTATATATATAAACCATCCTCTTGAATCACTCTATCTATTAAAAAAAACCGCATCAAAATCCGTTGCGTAGTTTTAAAGATTTAAGCATACATAGGGACAGACAGACAGCGGGAAGCGACTTTGCTTTATACTATGTAGTGATAGTGACTAGCTGTTGCCCGCGACCTTCGTCCGCGTGAAGTTATTATAAAAATACATATTTCTCCGTTTTTACTACATTTTTCAGTGATGCTCCGCTCCTTTTGGTCGTAGCGTGATGTTATATAGCCTATAGCCTTCCTCGATAAATGGGCTATCTAACACTAAAATAATTTTTCAATTCGAACCAGAAGTTCCTGAGATTAACGCGTTCAACCAAACAAACTCTTCAGCTTTATAATATTAGTATAGATTCAATATCGTCACCAAATACAGTTATACATTGTGGATGTAAGCCACCAACCAAACATTCATAAGCACCGAACGAACTACGATGTTTCTGAATACTTTCAGTCGCAAGGACGTTGAGTGCACGGTACACAGTTGCGGACTCACAAGTGAATGTCATCGGTGTTATCGAGTACCTATAGAAAAATGCGTCAATATTATGCGTTGGTATGAGTCACCGTTGCGGTGTGCAGTAATGAATGATTTAATAACCGGCGCTTGCACGTGGCCCCGGAGCCGGCCCGAGGTGGTACTATGGCGCATGCACGTTGTTGATAACAGTTCTTCGTTAGGAATAACTGTAAGCTTAACCTACCTATAAAACGTACTGGATAAGGATTAATTGTTACTGCAAGTCAGTACCGTTTAGGGCGAATTTCAGAATAATACCGAACGCGATCAGCATGGTCATCTAAAGCGCATTCAAGAGGTCGGTGTCAAGACACTGTGGTTAAGAACGAGGTTTAGATGTGCTGATCGCGTTCACTTAGACTTAGAATCTGGTTCTTCTAACCTAACAGACAGATGTGTTGCTGGGGAGTTAGTTCCGCCATTTCTTCTTCCCAGCTAAACACTAGGAAGTGCCGAATGGCGGATTTTTTGGGGAAAATTTGACATTCAAAAAGTGCTGATTTAGCCTAATTTGAATAAATGGCTTTTAATTTTGTGGCATTCGTTCTTAGTAATACTATAAACGTTAAAAGGATGAAATAAATAATAATGAAATATGTTAAATAATTTCCCTTTTCAATAAATTAAATGTAGGTAGGTATGCATGCTATGCATGTTCATTTAATAAATTTAATTGAACGGTAAATGTGGAGTTGGAGTTACCTACGTGTGTTTTAATGTGAATATAAAATACTTACTATTTCCGTTCACCATTAATATCATGGCAAAATATAAATTCTCACTTAAGTAAACGATGTATTTCGTTCCGCAAATGTAACACCAATCATTAAAAAAATCCAATAAATTATCCACACAAAGCTTATAAAACCTATTCACCTAATACCTTCACAAAGGCAACAAAACGGAACTATATTTGTATAGAAAAACAGTATAATAGCCACACTTAACATTTCACGGTAGAGTAGTGTAGTTTTGTGCGCACGCGCGGATCTACGCTACAAGTGCATATCCGGGTACAATGATCAGCTTCCGGCCGTATATTGGGATCAATTGGCCCTATTGGTCCCGGGGAAATGTAGGGCTCTTGCCCTTCGTCCGGTATCCGGGATGCGGGATGGGACAACGTCGAAGGGCGACAATATCGATGTCGATATAATTTGTCAATTTGGAGTGTTGACTAGACTTACTATTTATTTATCCGTAAAAAGCTTTCTACTTTACCACTATGCTTGTCAAACCCATATTATTATAAGATTAAGCTATAAAGTTTACTACCGCTAACAAGGACATCCTAAAAACCTAAAACCATTTATTTAAACAACACACAAAATCTTAACTAGCCTTAACCAAACCACTCATATACAAAATTCAATTAAATCCTTCATGCTCATAACATATCGTCTGCAAATCCAGCGTAATGGGCCACGTTGCACAATTATCGACCATCACGAACAACCCCGACAACACTAGCCCCGTTTACACAATGGCCCATGCATAAAGGAGTAAACAAGCACTCGACCGACATGCGGCTAGTGGCCGTGAAATGCTGTTAGATAATCTTTTATGTACTTTTGTATGTATTTGGCAATGACGATTAAAAGTTATATAAGTGTATTTGTTATTGTATAAAGCTTGTGTGAATTGGCTTTATTAGACGTGAAATATCAAGCTAAAAATAAACGAAATAACCTGCAGAGTATTGAGAACTAGGTTATAGCTTTTACAATAAAATTGAAAAAAGACTCTAAAGACTACCTTAATAATAATGTATAAGTTTACTATGGGATTTCTGATTGTTTGTGATATTAGATTTTTTTTCTGAATTTTGTCAGATTAGTAGATAATTTTCTAAAATTCAGAGAAAAAATCAATAAATGGTAAACGATCATTTACTTAGCCATTCCTCAAAAAAGCTCAAAATTTCAAATAAAAACAAGACTATCGACAATCACACCCCAACCCTAGCCCCAGTTACACACGTCGTCGGCACTACAATCACTCGATAAAGCATTACATAATCACACACGCACAAGTCACAGGTTATCGATCTATTGCCTGTATTGGCCGTCACTGCAGTTTAATTAAATTATTGTTACTACATGCTAATTGGTCACAATCGCGTGTTAGGTGTAGGCACTTAGGCAGTGCGGACTGTGGGTACCTACTCATTGTGTCGACACAATAAAGAGAATCTTTATTGGGAGAGGTCATGGACTAATTTACGGATATTTATTGGAAACAATCTGTGGCTTTGTGTAAAAGAACTTTAATAAAAATATAGCAAAGAGGAACTGCATCGTAGAATAAGGGTTTTCTTAACTAATCAGTAGTATAAAAATGAGTTTTGATCTAAAACTAAATAGGTAAATGGTTAAGGATGTACCAACTAATTCATACACAACCTAACCCAGAATCATTGTCGTTATTACCAAATTATATGCACGTCTCGCATGTATCTAAATTAAAGCAATGCACACCATTATTAATTAACGGAACTGAAGGTGTGAAATTGCTCACTGATTCAGTGTCTTAAGAAAACATACATGAGCAGAAAATTCCACCTTTTGACTCATTTAAACAATTCAACAACATCCTAGACCCAGCATCCGTACAACTCCAGCCAACCCATCCTACAGACAATCACTACGTAAATAATTATGTACAAGAACTTGTAAATAAACGTATGCGTCAGTGTCCCTTCGCGGATGACATCATTGCGAACTCTTGCGCATCCATTAGCACAAGGACTGTAGTACTACCACATGTGACGTTGCTACGTGACGATCAGTGAGTCAGCGTTGATTAAGCTCAGCTGGAGTCTTGTGACATCGTCTTTAATTTTATTATGATTGGATCCATTTCGATTCAAGACCGGAATATTTGTGAATTAGTATGTATGTTGCTTCCACAATCCAGAGGAAACTTGAAGAAGTGGCGCTTTCAAAGTGCCAATACATCACCCAATACATTTTATGGCAAAATGGGGTATCCTCGATTCATCCCAAACAGATTGCCAGTGTGGAGCCCCTCTGCAGGATATGCTCCACCTCTTGTCCTGCCCATCCTGCACAACCACTTGCACCTATCAAGATTTAATTGAAGCAAATGTTGGACAGCTCCAACATTTGCTTCAATTAAATCTGCTGGACTCGAAAAGAAGAAGAATACATTTTTGACTTTTTCTGGATTCTGAAGTGTCACTTACAAGATACAACTAAAGTAGACATTCTTAGGCTAGTCAATACTGGTAGAGAATAAACACAACTAAATGCTATCAATGGCACCATGCAATGTTAGGTTTCAATTCTAAACTCATTATTTCTCTCTAGCAAGATTGGCGATATCAGAGCTCTATTATTATATGATATGATATATTCGAAGTCATTAAGCAGTAACCGACTATGGTTGAACCGACTGTAGTCGAAATGGACATTCTTACGTGAAGGATCCATTAAGATCCATGCAAACAGCTGTGTTGCATACAAAAAAAAACAATTATTAATCTTCTGTATGTAAAAGCACAAAGCAAATACCCACGACGGGTTTATATTAACCTGTACAAGCACCTGCCGCATCCGTGTCGCTGCGATTAATTCTGCGCGCGCGCATACCAGCAGATATATTGTTCAGAAAGGTCACGTAGTCACCGTCGCCTGCGCATCCCAAGCCACCACTGCGATATTTTTAGTCCATATCTAGATTATTGCGAGGATGTGTTTATGTCTAAGCTGACTGCTAAATGCGGCGTTATTCCTAGATCCGTTGAGAGATTAGCTCACAATAGGGTTCAATGACTTTAAACAATAACATGCGAGGAGAATAGACTGAGATGTTTTATCTCTGATAAAGATATCGACACCCTATTGGCTGCTTGGGATTATTTAGCCTATGCTCAGAGGGCCTAGGCTAGTGGCCACTGATTTCCAAGCGTTTCGTATTTCTACAACTTCTTTCAATTCATTTTTAACTTTCGGCGTAAGCGGTCAGGTAATATTATCATCATCGATATCGCTGATAGCATATGTCTAAGGATCTGCTTGCATAAAGATTAAGCGCAATCGGATGAACACCCTAACAAGGCAAACAAAAAATCTTGATGGTTATTATTTATAAACCCAGAATGCAGATAGAGGCTCTATAGCGGGTCAAGTCTGAAAAAATAACACCTCTTTAGTTAATCTCGTACTTACTACGATGTTAGTATTTATAGAGGAAACAAAGATCAGTTTAGAGCCTCATTTGAATTCAAATATTTTCTAATTACAATAGCTGATTAACTAAACACCATGTTACTTGACCACTAAGTACAGACTCGCATCGGGGCACTACTACATGAGTAAAGATATCTCGAGATGCGATCTCATCTTACTCGCCAGTTACGCACAGACTCAGGTTTCAGCATCTCATCATATCAGCTAACGATCCGCACAGAACTGATCTACTGTTTATTGTTTATGTAATATGATGACTGGGATATCTACGTCTGTAGGGTTTGTGTGGGAGTTTTGTTTCATGCATTTGTTTTGCGAATGTGATATTGTGTTTATAGTAGGTGATGAAGGGACTTATCTTAAATGTAGGGAGATAATGATGAGTAGGTACTTTTATATGTATTTGGGTGTCTGTGGGCTTACCACGAGTTTGAAATGTATTATTCGTTATCGAATACTATCGCTCTGTCTCTTTCATATTCATCGACTGCTTTACGACACGAGAAGTATATCCGATAGTTTTCTGAAATAGTAACTAGTAAGGGCACTGAATAGTGAATCTAGCGGATCGTGAAAGAGGAAACGTCAAACATGAAAGCTCGTTTAAGTAATGTCTTGGGCGACATCTTCAAAATGAACAAGCCCCTTAAATAAAGAGAAAAAAAAAAGTAATGTCTTCCATTTGTTTGAATAACCTTTGTTTATTACTTTTGTAAACCTAGACAATGATATGTATTAAAACTTCCATACAATACCTTATTTATATTTTTTTTTCTTAACATTAGGTGTGTCTAAGAATAAGTTCACAATAGGTTATTAACCCATTATGCAAATGCATTCCTATTGTATCTCTATCTGTTTTCCTCAATACAGGTCAATAACTATAGGTGTTTGTTGTGAAACTTATTCAGGTCAAATCCGGCTTGAAAACACGCCAGAAGGTTGTTGATATGGGCAACTGCCGCCGAAGGTACCGCATTCATATGGGCAACTGAACTCATCGCAGCATTCATTTGTTTTCACATTCTCTAGATTCGAATACAAAACTTTTGATAAAACTCGCTTCTTCATGGCATTTAATAGTCACATAATTTCATTTAAGGTTTTTTACAAGATCTTTTCAGTTTTTTTTTTAAATAAAAAATAAAATAGAAAGTTAAAGATCCCATCGACTCTTAGTGTGAATGTGGTGCTCGTCACCAGCTCCTGGCACTCTTGCTGGAGTGTAAAAAGTGTCTCTTTACCTGCCCGTGGCCACTTACTAGAACCAAGTCATTTGATAAGACTACCATTGATTCAATGGATTGATAAGAAAGAAGAACACTTTTGTGTACATAGGTCAACATTGACCGAGCTACATAGTTTCCCCTTTAACTTCCTCTTTGACAAATTCCTAACTTATTAGCCCTACATTCTAGCGTCGTCTGGAAGCCTAGTGTCTACCTGTCCAGTTTCACCGGGCGGTAGAAAGCCTGTAATGACAGGAAGTGACGGCGGCCGTGTGACCTACCGCTGCGCTTGCGCAATACCCGCCGGATATCTACGTGATAATACTGGAGTGAATTATGTGATGTGATTGTTATATTAAAAAGTGATAGCGTGATTGTGAGTGTAAGTTGGTAAAAGTGAATGAAATCATTAATATAATAAACATCATCATTTGCTAGCCTTTCCCCAAATATATTGGGGTCGACGTCCAGTCTAACCGGGTGCAGCTGAATACCAGTATTTTACATGGAGCGACTGCCTATCTGACCTCCACAACCCCGTTAGTACTGGGTAATACGATACCTCTGACTACCTAACGACTGTCAAAGATCTACAAATGACACCCGGGACCAACGACTTAACGTGTTTACCGAGGCACGGAGGAAACTCGGTATGTAGGGGGTGGTCACCCATCCACAGACCAACCTAGGCAAGCACGGCTTCACCTAAAGATCGACCCGAGCGGCTGTTATTATTAAGCCACGAGCTCCTCAACAATATGATAAACATAGAACATAAATTAACAGAGTTCTTTCTGCTATGATATGTGTAGCTAACTAAAGCTAAAAACCTAAGGAAGCTATTCAAAAGGTAAGTCCAATCGATGCTATGAAGGTCGTCGAAAACCACTGGATGAGAGTAATACAGGACTGGGCATTGTGGCGATAACTGTGGCCTTAGTAAGGCAGCCTCGAAGGCCTGTGGCTTTTCAGCTGACTGATGTTAATAGTAATTTATTTATTTATTTTAGTACATGGAGGACTTACAGCTAATAAAAACAAACAAAAAAGGAAACCATAGTCACCAGAAAGCCAATTACAAATCCTCACGAATAGACTTATAATAGAAAAAAATTATGGTGTGAGCACAAAAACAGAAAACACACCGCTTTGCTAAAATGAAAAATGAAATGATGTGCTAAAATTCCCTAAGAATCTTAAAATTGTAAAAAAAAATAACAAAGTGAGTACCTAGCTAAATTAAAACAATAAACATAACATAGAGGCATACTTCAAAGAAGCATCGTGAAAATAAACTGTACATCCCATATTACATCACAGAAATTAGGCCAGTCCCAAGCATAATTAAACAAATACGGTTACCCATCAATATCGCGCTAAACACTCCAAGACAAGGCGCTAACTGGTCTACTTGTAGTTCGTCTAATAAGTGCACTAGATAAGAAAGCTACAGAAGTCCTATATCGAGCCCGTTGTTGTGCCGTCTTTGACAAATTACGTTTAAAGAGTTGAAGTTAATAAAGTAAAGGAAGAACTTCTTATTGAATTGAGTATTAGGAACATTGGGTATCGAATACCATACTTTTCACACCCCCTATACATAAAAGGTGTAAGAAGACCCTTAACGAAGCCGAAAGGCACTTGTTCTCCCCGCTATTGCGATATTTTTTTTGTTCTAGACCTGGGAACCTTCTAGTTACGGAGATATTTGGGGTCAAAGTTCCAACTTTTTCACAATCATGTTTTTTTTTTAAATAAATGATTTTAATGTAATATTTTTACTTTAAACACCTCTACCCGACCCCCGTACTAGTCAGTCCATCAATCAGCACAATATTTTGAGTGCGTTATATTGAGTCCTACCGTAAAACGTTATTTTTCGCCCCAAAAAAAAAGTCGTTTCCCAGCAATAATGTTTGCGAAGTTTTGTTTAGTTGGTGTTGGTGTAATGCTTGGTTGACGGCTTCGTGAAGGGTCCGTTAACAGCCTGTTTACAACCATCCATTAGTTTACTATTACTGAAGTCATAACACTCCAATGCCACATGTGTATTGCACCAAATAACATAAGCTTTGCTTGTGTTTCAACTACGTATCAATTTTTTATGCAATATTGATGGATGATTGACTGCCTCGTCGGTCTAGTGGTCGCAATCGCGACTGCGGAGCATGCGGTCCTGGGTTCGATTCCCGGGTCGGGCAAATTGTTATCGGGTTTTTTCATCAGGAATTTCTCAGTAGCAGGCCACGGAGTTTTGATTTGTGCCCGGTGGATGGCAGTAGGTCCATATTACACGGGACTTAAACATAACTGGCGAAATGAGTGTCCTATTAGTACACCTCTGCCTAATCCTGCGGGGATTATAGGCGTGATGTTATGTTATGCATGAGACGGTTTTCTAGTAAAGTCTAGTATACAGACGTTTCAGTTCCTTTTTTCAGGAGCAAGCTTTAAAGTAACGTCTCTAAAGACCACCGTGATTTTGACAGATTTGTACAGCAACCAAAAGCAACCTTATTCCCACGTTCGTAAGGGTCACTGTGATTGACAGTGATACAGAAACAGGAAAAATAACTATACAAGGCCTGTACATATCTAGTGGCACTTCTACACCTTGTCTATGTTGTTGTCCAATAACTGGATGATTAGCGGCAACATGCCAGCGCGCATGCGTTCCCACGGACCGATGACATGTGTGGCTCAATGCAAGTGTGCATTGTCCTGTTCCAAATATGAAGCGGTTTTTTTTTGTTAGTTTTTAAAATGGCGGTCGATTTAATTAACGTGATTCGATTACGAATCGCGTTAAATCAACGTTTCGTTGTTGTTTGTTGAATCCAATACATGAGGTTGGTCACTTTGTTCATAATATTAAACAAACCTATATTTGTGAATATTGTGGGAATTTATTACCAACTTTCTTACCCACAATACATTCAAATAACTTAAATACTTTATTAAGTTTATTGACACGAAACAAAAGGAAAACCACAACATCGCGCCATGGCAATATACCTCCATGTCACCTTCAATCGCTTTTATTCACAAAACGTATACTTTAATCCCGTTAGAAATGCATTTATCATAGAGGAAAGTAATAAGTAGTTAAAACATATAAAACACCAAACAAAAACAATAGAGAGTGCAGGTACGACAGAGGGCGTGGTTGTCTATTGTATATGGAACTAATAAGTACTAAGTTCAACGTCTATTGTCTACCTGCATAAAATCATAGCACCTCTACAATTAAATGAGGTTCTCATGTCAACGCATCGGAAATGTCTGTTAAAAAGTGATCACTATGCTCACTGCAAACTCATGTCGGATGCAAACGGTACATTGATACGTAATCAAAGCAATCAATCATACAACCTATAATTGTTTATGGTTTGTATTTAGGAAGTCGGTCAAGGTTGCTTACGAATTCTGTTATAAAACCTAGTTTTTGGAACATATGTGTTCAATTGAAACTATATTATGTTAATTACATTATGATTCAACCATTGATTTAATTTAAAACATAATAGAATCTAAGAAATCTGATGATACACGCCAGATGACCATAGACACAAAGAATTAAATCCTTTACACAATATCTTACTGACATATTTATTATCAAAATGATGCAATAAGCCGTTAACAGGGATTTTCTGGGCATATGTTAGATGTAAATTATAACAAAGCATTAAGTAGGTGTACCATTTAGTAATAAAATAAACAGGCTACATATGGACACCAGCTCCTGATGGTTGATCATAAACATACAGAAATAACAAATAAACTGTACTTGACTGGAATATTGATGCTACAAAAATAAATTGTACTATTAAGAAAATAATCGACTAAGATGTAAGTGCAGCTCGATTAGTCAAGGCTGAATGTAAGCTTACGAGCTTTGGTCTTAAAATCAAAATTAAAAATAAGGCACAATAAAATCGCGTCGCGCGGGAAAATTATTTCAATCAACGAAACATTTTGTTCGATTTTATAAAACAGCGAACCTCCAAAGATGAATGAAACTATCCTATTGATTTTGCATAGATGTTGTTGTAAATCACAATCGCGATAATCATGCCGTCTCCGCCAAGCGCAAGTCTGCATTCATAATATGTACAAATAACTACATTACTCGAATATAAAACTACACTCAGGTATGAAGATAAAATTCCTTATCGGTTACATTTCCGGTCGTTATTATTTATTGGTCGTAGAACGTTTACTATATTGTTAGGAAATCCGGTTGGGTACTCATTTAAAAGAAAAATACCCCGAGATAGAAAACTACGGTTGCGCAAGATGAAAGTTGGATTTCATACCGATCACATAATTTCATTTTAAGACGTACCTACCTAGACTTAAAAGATCCTATGAAATCTTAATTCCTTGAAATATGGTTTATTTACATTTATTATTGTTGAAAAATAAAGCCTCGCTTGCAAATGAGCCATAGTGAACTTGGTAACAGTTTCTCAGACATGATAGGGTCAGAAATCACCTCGTAGATATACATGAAACATAATACATAACAATAGGTCATATATACATGAAAGGCATTTCTTAAGAAAGAAGTGAAAAGTATCAGTTTAATTACACATTATCGCACTTTTTTCACAAAGTTTAACACCGTCGTAACTCTCATCACAAAGACGGTAACGATCACAAAATGTCGGTCAAAACTAATTCGAATGCTCTCACCATTCTCGAACTTTCCACCGTAGAACAATACTGACTTGTCTCCTAAACCTAAGTTCACATGTCGCTAAACAATCGAGAAATCATCTCTTATCTCTATCGGCCATCAAAATGTCAGTGTCGACTGTAGCGCTTAATTAAGAAGTCGTGGTAGAAGGTAATGACTGAACGCAATGTCGAAATTGTCCCATTGTGCGCAAATTCCCAGGGATTATGTTGAAAATATTTGGTTTGCTCGCTCAAAACAGTTAGACCTTCGTGATGCAGAAATGTGAGCAGAGAACAAAGGATGTGGCCGACCATCTGTCTGCACACAATTGAATAATAGAATTTTTGTAATCATACATCTCCTTGTATGAAAAGACGCAATTCAAAAGTTGTCGCAAATATTTTCTAGATCGTCGTAAGAAGGTCGCTGGGGCTAATTAATGTGCCATCGCGCAATACCGACCTCCGATTTCTCAACTAAAACAGACTTGTAAGGGAATTACGCTCGATTGCTTATTTCAAACTGGATGTCATATAAACGTTACGTGACGACGATATCCTTATAAGCATTTCGTCATATTTGTCGTGGCGTAAAACGCACATTAAAATTTGTTTGGACATCAAGTATCAATAAGAAACCAGAAACGCAGAAGCGTTTATACATATTCAAATACAATTACAGATAACCGTATCTTGTGAGTCCACAAAGTATTTCCTGTCGTTATATTTATACGTAGTGCTAGGTTCCCATGGTGCTTATTATCTCATGGGAGACATAGGAAATTCCGCCATTAGCTGCCAAGAAAGTGAAATCGAATAATGATGCGCACGCACGGCGATGGTATCGCTGTCACTTTACATGTTATTAGAAAAATCTTTAGGGAACTCCGAATGATGGATGATGGGAATCACGTAATAGTAAAGGTTGAAGTTGCAAGGTTAAAAGACACTTTCAGACTCAGATTAGAAATATCATAGTGCACATCTTGAGTTATGATTGCAATACTTTACGTCGCACTTATAGACGCGTGGGAACAGTTTTTAATCATTAACCATAGAAAAAGCCTTTAGACAAAAGGCTTTTGAAAAACATCTACAAAATAAAAGAAAACTTTGCTTAAATACTTCATCAAACTGACGTCATCCAGGTTAATGGTAAAAATAATATTATAAGTAAGTTCGACAATGTATCAAATAGTAATAAAACTCACCGTTCTATGGGACAGATCAGTGACGGAGTCGTGCCGGTGCTCGAGACTGCCGAGGCTGCAGCAGGAGGCGGAGGACGCGAGACTCACGGAGTCTGCGCGCGCGCGGTGCGGCGACACCGCCACGTGTTTCAGCATGCCGGGCCCTGGGACAAACGAAACGAAAGAATAATACATACGTTCAAATATAAGTTCCTAAAAAGATGGGACTTCAACATGACTGACGAAATATGGGTGTTCTAGTTGTAACCCTTCGGGGACCACAGGCGTAATGTTATCATAATAAAATTAAAATGAGATATCTGGAACTTTCTCAAAACAAAGATAAGGTTGTTTAATCTAAATTATTACTTAATTTGAATAATACGCTGGATTCGAGTTAATTATGCAATCGAAACTAGAAGTAAAAAGATTAAAGAAATATATCATTTGGTTATCGTACCCAATACACATATCGAAGTAATTTTCCCGAATTTCTATGAAATCTACGAATTTAATACTCGTTCTATAGAACCAAAGATTAAACGAACCATCTCAGTAACAAAAGCATCATCTAATTCTGTCGCATGGCACTTGCGCACGCACATGTCAGCATCCCTTATAGCGCCGGATGTATCTTCTAGGAACTGACAAGTACCTGGAGAGCCATTGTAGTGGCACATTGTTGTGCCCGGAAGATGGGTGTTCCATATTGTGGTGAAATTAAAAAGAGAGTCCAAAAAAGTTGCATTGTGTTTTTTGGTGAGATCTACTTGTTTACTGATGTCGACCTTATTTCTGATCTGGAGATTGTAATGCAATATTTGCGAGAAAAATAAAATGTAAGTTGGTTATCATAACATAAATGTATAACAATAACTATGGATATTATAAAGAAACTGCTCTGTTTGCAGTTGAATACTGCTGTACTGAATGTTACAAAATATACGACGATTGTATCAAGACTATATTTCACTGACACAAAATCCAGGAACTTATAAATGTTCCCATAATAATAAATTGCTGATAAAGGTCTTAACGATGTTGCTACAGCTCTGCGAATATTGCCTGAAGACATGAACAACTTTTACTTCTGAATCGGTTCATTTGGTAGAATTACCATTACTCTATTAGTATCGAACAGATTTATCTTAAATACGTGTCGTTACAAACTGCAAGAAATCGGAACCTACAATACAATAAATGATTTCAACTGCCGAATCAGTCATTATATTATCTTCTCTTTGGTGCAAACCACCTTCTATCTACGCCAATCATTCTCAAACCAACTGTAAATAAATTACTAAAATCACCACTACATCTGCCAAGCATATTATATTCTTCAAAACCAATATTACTTCTGATAATTCGTCAATTACGTCTAAAATGTTGGCACATATCGTGAGAGCGCCCTTATTGAACTCGTATATTGGCCTGTCTATCTGCTAACCCCAATTTGCTAACGCATAGTTATGATGTATTGTAAAGGTCGTGAGATTTAGCGCAGACAGCTGCAGTATTGAGAATGAAAGAAAGTTGATAGACAATGATAATGAGACTGCTTTTATTGTTTAGGGTATTTAAACCGGTCTACAAACCTTTCAGTGAAATCAAATCTAGGTACTGTTTTAGAAAGCTACCTAAAATTTTATTCACTTTCTATGATACTGTAGTATCTTATCTATCGTCATTGAGCAGTCACTCTGCTTAGTCAGTTTCATCATGAGTAAAAAACAAATGTAACTCTTAACAGAATCCTAAGATACAATGCTCACATGTATTTTTGCTGCAACCAGTTATTGCAGTAAGTAACACTAAAGTATTTCATCTTACGTGGGAACAGAACACAATAAGCTCATAACTTAATAATTTAGTTTAGATACAATTGACAGTAAAGTTTTTATTCGCACATGGATAACATCGTAAATGTTCTGAACGCTTCTGTGAAGCATGTGCAGAGCGAATAGAATTGTTGCAGAAGGTGAACGCAATCTATAATTATCTGAGACGGCTTTAGACAAGACTGTTGTTCAGAAAAAGTAGAATCTTGAGAAATGTAAGATTCAAGAAGAAAGAGGAAAAACACAGCAATGATAAGGAAGATGCAAAGTAACACTAAAAGAGCCAGGAATAATCTGGATTCTAGAAAACATTAAACATGGTACACTAGGATTTCAAAATTTTAAACGAATTACAAATAAATAGAGATGATCTTTCTAGTAGATGAAACAAAATACTTTCGAAGTGTTAGAGACTTGCACTACTGTTCCAATCCCTTTCTGCAGCGCAGGCGTGGCCGTCGCACGCGCATCCGCCGCGCCGTGGCATCTGTCGAACAATAATCCCGAGTTTTTGCGAGCACCCATTGTTTTTGTCGGCTTCCCAGAAGGCAAGGGAAATCTCGCGCTGTGGGATCTATCTACAATATGCAGCTTTCTACCTAAGTGCATCTCGTTCGAGAGTGATAAACGCTATCGTTGTATGAGATTAAAAGTAAGTGAATTTTAATGTTACTGCTTTCAATTTTGATCGACACTTAACATAAAGTTTTGAAGCCGAGATAATTCAAGCAAGCTCAACTAATATGTTGGCAACTCGCAAACCATATTAATATCGAAAGATAATGCCCTAATTACCCAAAACAAAGTCGATCAAATTAAATTGAACAAACAATATTAATTGTTGAATGAACGCACCAATTACAATTAACTAGCGCTCGTGTCTGACATGAGCATTAAACAGGGCATTACAATTACAAAAGTAATGAACCAACATTATAAAGCAATTCATCAGATTTTAATGAGCCAATCGATTGCTACTTCAGATAATGACTGGCGAATTATAATTTGCTTTATAATTAATGCCATCATATCCTCATACGTGGATGATTGAGGATGCAAAGTCGATAAAATGATCGGCTTCATCGATTTAGGTTAGGCATTCGATACCTATGAGAAGCGCATAAGACATCAAAAACGGGATATGAAACCTCTCTTTCTTCATTTCAAAGGAGTACTGAAGTTTAATGCCTTTCGAAATTGGAAAAACATACCTTACTGTTGATGGTTGTTACCAGATTGTATTTACTATCAAAACACTTCACCATGGTGTTACACTGCTACTTGCCATACAGTGACATTCGTCTTCCGTCTCAACTTCTTAAAGTTTTGTAACCGTATCTCCACACTTAATTGCGACATCAATCTTACAAGTTACAACATTAATAATCTCCGAACTTATACAAATAAGAGTCCACGCGTCACTATTGATATGTCTTTATTTGTTCGTCTCAATCATTTCCGTTCCGGTTGATTGTATGAGGAACACTTAAAGTTTTGATGGCCACCTCATTAATATGCCTCTTTCAACCTCTTTCAACCAATGTAAAAGGTGCAGCTACCGAAAGATAGTTGAGGCTGGTTTCGGCTTGCCTTTTTGATCAAGTTGTAATGAATGATGGTTTAGCACTAAAGAATTTCGAATTAGTGGCATCCGTCGTCGGGACTATCAATCAAGCAATTATATGACAGAAAATTAGACTCGTCTTCGATTTGTTTCAGTAGTTAAGAAGCTGTGTGCCTGCTGGGATATTCCTTCCGATCCCCTATTTAACCCCTTTAGGGGGTAAGTTTTCAGAAATACTTCCGTCACTTCAATACTCCAGTTTAAGGTACTCTTGAGAAAAGTTTCATGCTACCAGACCCAGGGGTTTAGTCTGTGCGTTGTCTCTCAGTGAGTGATTTTTGTTTTTTATTAATTACGTGTTACAGAACAACTTCTGCTTTTATTTACCCTTGGCTAACATTCGTCCAAGATCATCGACATATTTCGCAAATTCCTTTTCTATCTCAAGGTCAGTAAAGTCGACTCTTGTCTGAACACCGAGGTATCAAATGAAAGAATCTCTCTATTCGGACACTAATAAGCAGTCTTGCAGCAACAGATCAGTAAAAAATAACGTTAACCGGATGAAACGCACTAACGCAGCGAGCACCATTAAACATGGAATGTGGATCAATTAATTTATTATTAATGGCAATTAATTATTTTCTTTTATTAATTTGGCTCAATGTCACTGAATTCCGTGTTTATGGGAAATTTTCTATATTAGGAAACAGTATCTTCAGAAGAAATAAAGAAACACGAAGCATAGAACTTAATGACATCATAAACACAAATCGCCTGCAGATTTCAAAGAGTTTTATCATTGTAAGTACCTAAGTCTTTAGTAAAGTAGACTTGAGTTATTACGATTTTACAAATTAATATAAATACTACAAATTGTACAATAAAATTAGCCATGATGATGATGATGACATTAAGATAAAATTTCTCATTTTGGTAAGACAACATTATTAGCATACGTTTATTACCAAATGGCAAACAATAATAACGCCTACTTGCTCCAATGTTGGCCCCAACATTTGTTACAATACTCCGAAATATGTCATACGAAGGATTTCTCGTTGAATTACGGAAACCGCTAATTCTAGCTAAATTCCACTTGAAGTAATGTGCAACGAAATGAGCGGAAGCAACTAATATTAATTTGTACTTCACAGTTTAACGCTTTAGGAAGTTTTGAAGTTAACATTTCCATGAGCATATCACATTCAGAAACAGAGTTAATTTTTACTACAAAAGTATTATTTTGACGTCATTTCTCAAGCTATGTTGTCCAAGAGTTTGCCTTAAGTATCACTAATTTGGCTGTAACCACAAGACATTGGCCCAATCGTATTACCGTGTTACTATACAATACTCGTGGGTTGCTATTATAGTAATCGGTCCCAATATGGCGGCACAGCTGGGCACCAACCAAACAAAGGTTTACGTAACCCACACAATACTTGCAAATTACTGTAAAGGTCACAGGTCCTAATAGAGCTCCGACTCTGAATTTAGCGGGTTGTGTTGCTTTGAAACTATATACTGCTATACTCCTGCCATCAACCTAATTTTATTTGGGGTTGTTGCAGCATGTATACTTCTTCCATAGTAGAACGCAAAGCTACCTTTTTTCTTATCACATCATCCTTCCGAAAATTATTTTACGAGTTATCAATGAACAGACTCTTGGCGTTTTTCTTCTCAATTTTGGGATACTTTATTTTTTTATCTTTGATCTTTAAAGTGGTCGTTACGATTACTTTTAAATTGACCATCAAGAGCAAATTCATTGCTATTCATTCCACGAAATATAAGAACGGAAGTTTAAGTAAACCAACAACAATAACAAAGCTATAAGCACCTCTCAACAATACAGTGTAAATTGGTGTTTAATCCTTTTCCCATAAATCGGTACAGTTCCTAAGAAATAGCTCGCAGGCAATACCAGTAACAACAGTAACCAAAAGCTTTATTGTGTAAACATGTCCTATAAATTCGGATCCGACGTGTTTCCAAACAAACCCGGCCAATTTACCATTATCGGAATTAAAGCCGGAATGCGCTCGCGCACGGCACCGACGAACAAAGCGATTGGTGGAGGTTTGTATGCGTGTGAGTGTATAAAGCTGGATGCAGTACTGTACACTTTGATTGAGGAAGAATTATACGGTTGAAAACAAAATAATCTGAAGATTCCACTGATAGCTGATCTTCTTTGTCCAACATATTGAGATAAACTAAAGAATGAGAATATATGATTCGTAACATCATCGGCACAATAGAAGAATAAGTAAAAGAAGATATGTTGCAATAAGGGTCGGAGGGAACCGGCCAGCGTGGCGACTCTTGGGGAAAAATTATTATGTCCAGCAGCCGAAAGACGGATATCTATCTGCTATGATGAGGACGACGATTATGATAAATGATTTACACAAGCTTTACCTTGTGTGTGGACAAATGTATGGCAGTGTGTGTTGTCTTCGTATGTGTTTGATGAACCGTTTGTCAAATGTGCGGATGTTATGTTGAGATGTAAGAAAGGGAGTTTAGCTCTAACGGATCCGAGTTCCTTTGTTGTCTAGGATTTGATAAACAATCACGTTTGTCAGTATGCGACTAGCTGGAAAGTCATTAGCGACCGGCTATCCATCATCGTAGTATTTGTCCTCGACTGCTTTTTTAACATCATGTATTATTTCAATAAAGTATTTAGGTCGTAGATATTTTGTCAACAAGTTTTCTTTTGGTTTGAATAATTAATATCTTTTGACGTAGGACAGAATATTTCCTATGTTAAACAAATCGCCACCTATGAAGACTCAACTAAACTAATAAAAATGTCACACTGATTCACGGAAGTGACAAGCCATTAGTCACTGAGTGCTTTTGCACTCTGCAGTGTTGCGACCTTTGCACTTAATAAATCATTCATTACTTTAAAGCCATCTAAGGTATCTTTTTGCATAGTCTTTTATTATCACTATATGATTTTTAAGGTTTTTAGTATGATTGTTTAAACAATCTTCTGATCTTTCATTGTTGTCCTTTATTGTATTTGTAGTTCTAGAATTTTCAACATGACCGAGGTACCCGAGACATGTTTTGTCAGATCCCAAGTATGGCAATGTCCGAGATGGTGATTGGTGCTCATACTTCACAGGCCCGCTCAACTCTTTAGTAGTGGATAACTGCGATGCTGTCGTGCCTCTTCATTATCATATTAGCCGAGAAACGTCCACTACTGAACAAAAAATTTTCTCAAGGGTTGCCACATCTAACGGCTCTGGCAGAAAAGCACGCCGGATTCTATTCCAATTATTTTTCTTTTTCTAATTTCTTTCTTGCCGTGTTCGTCTACCTACCAAACCAGATGCAACAACGGTAACTAAAGTAATAATTAACCATTAAATTCTAATCCAAAAATTAACATATTTTAACACGCCATAAAGGGCTAGTAACGAAGCGATTACAAAATCGTAATATACCGCATCCGGCCGCACGTTTGAAGCTGATCTATATCTGTTCAATTAATTGGGATGGACCAAGGAAGCGGTTATGGGCATAGGATGTTGATATTTAACCCTTTTTGGAGCATTTGTGAAAGAATTTCTTGTCTGAAAGGAATTCTTTTGACTCTATTGACAAAGGTGCATGTTAAATCGGGAATATATTTCTGAGATTTAGGATATATGGAAAACAAATGCGCCACGTATTATTTAGTGAGATTTTAAAATCGCAAATTGTTTAACTAATTCAAGACTCACTTGTGAATAGAGATACCTACTGTATTCTTTATCTACTTCAGTGCAATGTAAGGGTAAACAATAAACATTGACATGACGTTTTCAATTTTTTTTTTTTTTGAGTGCACAACATTGATTAATGGACGATACCCACGTAGATGTGAATATCTTTTAAACTAAAGCAGGTGTTGATTTTGATGTGTTTCCTGATTTGAGAGAGTATCATCATAAGTGTTTTGGATAAACAACACATGACATAATTCTGTGCATTGTTTTCCTTGACTCGACCAAAATAACTAGAAACTCGCTAAACAATCATCAACACATCACAGAATGATAAGATAATATAAAAAACAGAAATTAATTGTAAAAATAATTTTCTGCATAGTGTAGTGCCAATAATTCTATATCTTCTGTACTTATAAATACTTTGTTTCTAAAAGCGTAATGTATTGTATTACCATAGACTAGACCGAGTGCGTACAACCTTGGTGCTGAGCTGTGGGGTCGACTACACGCGATACCATACATTTGTATGCATGACATGTGTGGAGAGGTGTACGGCGGGAAACTTTTGGGTTTCATTTCCGGATTACTTGAGTGCTTTGGTTGATAGTTTAGATTGGTAATCCCAAATATTTATATTTTACGAACTATATTTTTTGATAATCTTGTTGAAGAATTTGCCTACAAGGAAATGTTATTGCTCTTGTTTATGCCTTGAAGTTAAACTGGCTGTCAAACACCTCAACGTAATTAATTTTCAATTATGTTAACACACGTGACATCACATGAGTGTTGTAGGTAGGTACTTTTGTTAAAATTCTACTAAATTCAAATGCATATATGTGTAAAAAACGTCAATCTACATCACAAACAAGAAGCATATTTCAATTACCTTCGCCTACTACATAGGTAGATTTAGATATTTCGTTACAAATTCCTACCAAAATCTCCTAACCGCAAGCTAATGTGAACATAAACCGCTGCGGCCACTGCAGCGGGTCAATGTTCGGTCGATACTAATCGATACGCGACACGTAAAGCCTTGCACACACTGGACTGTAACGAGACACCCATTGTGGAGCCACTGGTGAATGAAGGTTGATGCCGGATCGTGTTACTTGGCGCTTGAATCTAGACATGATGTTTTTTTTTCAAGTTGTTTTGACATGTCCTAGAACTAGCTTTTCAAAGATATCTGGTAACTACAATCAATCTATCTATCTATCTATGGTTCTGCACTTGGAACCGCGTGGTGGATTACGACTTTGCCGCTCCCTCCCATTTAAGAAGACTGGCTGGCACTTTGAAAATAGTAAAGAGATAAACAATAATTTTGGAATTATTATTTATTTCCTAACACCAAATTACACACAACACGGTTAGGCTCCCATATTCCCTACATATACTAAGGTAGATAAAACTACAAATAAAATTGCGAACCATTATCATAATATTTTAATAAGCAGAATTCGATGACAATGATGACAGCCATTTATTGCAGCCATTTCAATATTTACATTTAGTAGACGCATCATACGTCCAAGGCAGTTAAATTACATTGTACGCTATTAATTATTTACTTAATGTTACAATGTAAAATAACATGTTTTAGAAACCGCAACACAGCGGCATGAACGCGACGGCAATCGATTTTGTTCAGTTGACATTTTACAACTTTCGCGGGAACACAAACATACATTCCAAGGGTTTCTGTACTCACACGGTGACCAAACTACAGACATCGACGTAATTGGGCAATGGATATTTATTTGGCAACTACATGAAAGATCAGAAAACCCCTATTTTCAATATCATCGTAGCCCGTCGTTAACAAGGGAACATACCTTTTTACCTTTAATCAGGTAGTCAGTGGCCCGAAAGTCTTAATACCAAGGGATGCCGTATTACCCAATACCCAGTACTAACTGGGTTGTGGAGGTCAGATAGGCAGTCGCTCTACCAGCTTCATCCAATTAGACTGGAAGTCGACCTCAATAAAGTTGGGAAAAGGCAAGGCAAATAACCTAAACCTATATTCTATTTGCCGCACCAAACACCTTTGTAGTTAGTTTCTCATATATATCAAACTGTTATTCATAAAAGCCAAAGAGAATGTCAATAATTTCAGGCCACTATTTTTATATATCTCCAACATAAATGATCACCAAGGCTATCTTCAAGTCAACGAACTTTATCATCAAACAATAATCGATTAATGTCACTTTAAAAAGCCATAGATAATTCATATGGTGAACATAAACGGAAGTCTCAAGCCCACTGTTACTGCGCAAGTGCGCAAAAAAATGTCTGTGCGCGTGTCAGACACGTTGCAAGGAACGGGACCCGAATGCGGGATCGATCGGTAAGCCGTGTCTGTATGGCATACAGACTGGTATCGGAAAGAATATGGTAAAGCTGTTTCTAGGTTCGGAATTGATAGCCTATCTATGACTATGGGTGCCATTTTAAGTGACTTAGGGTCTATAAAGGAAAGCGCAATGAACCTGTACAAACTGTTTTGTTTATGCTATGACATGGACAACTTGGCATACCCCTGATACTTGCAAAGGTAAATATTATTACAACCTTCGCGAAAACCCAGATAGCCAGATCAAAATGTAGATCAAAGAACTCTTCGAGAACTAAATGGGATAGAGAAACTGAAAAAGACACAACTAGTGAGGCGAAGTAAGCAAAACAATAAGATGTAAGATGTAACCGACAGAAAAATTGTAGGTCTAAAAGCAGGCGAATTACTTACATACCTCAACATTAGATTCATGGAAGGCAAACCAACAAATGTAGAAAGAGTACTCAAAAGACCGCAAAACAGCAAATATATTCTACACAGTAAAAATGTATACATAATCAGATACCTAAGTAAATCCAAGTGTTTGTGGATTGAATCATAAGGAAAAAAACTAAATCAATTCCTATTAACATAGTGATACCTACCTTAGCTATGCAATCTTAGTCATTGACATAGTTACAGCTAAGCTAACACTTACAATACAATCTAATCATGATATCGGCCTATTTGCACTAATGGACGGTGAAAAACCTGACGTCTATTCTGCAGTTTAAGAAAAATTACCTAGAGAGAAAGAATTTGAAGTAAATGCACCAATAGGTACTAAGATACATATTTAAGTTAAGTCAATTGATAAGAATCAAATAGTCCCACAGAGACGCATAGTCTCACCCCAGTACCTAATAATAGAATTCAAATTCAAAACAGTCTCGCATAAAAAGGCCACATAGCAAACTACGATAAAAATATACAACAATAAGTTATAAAACGTACAGTGATATCATAGTATACAATACTATAACCTATGGAATTCTTAAACCTATTAGTAATTCTCCATGCGAGTCGTTCACTGTCCCAACAATTAAGTATACTAAGACGCCTACAAACACCGATTGCATACGAAATGCGTCTCCAATCATGCATAAAGCACTTATCGTTAACCATTGCTGATGCTCTTGACACCTAAATCACTCAGTTGCAACAAAAAACGCAATGTATAACACCGCATTTATTACTGTCGTCCGCAAAGATAAATATTAGCTTTCAGATCGCGTGCAAATATCTCCGATCTCACTGTTCAACATTCGAAATGGTTCTAGTAGAAATTTCAACTGTTTTCTCTGGGGATTAAATTCCATTTTTGACTGTCTGAGTTTTGATTTTTATTAGGGACGTGCGGCTATTGTCTTCGATAAAAAAAGATTGAAAATAACTTTTAATACAAACATATTAATAGTTTTATAGCTCATAATCTTACCTTCCTGGAAACTAACAGAAAACTAATAAAAAATTATGTTTTATAGGCCCGTGTAGAACTAGTAGAAGAAATAGAAAGAATCGTAGTTGTAGAAGCATAAAATGATGCAATAAAACAAAAAAATAAAATAGAAAAAACAAATCCTATTGCTACGAAGGTACTATCGGAAAAACCAAGAATGCGTTCATAAAAAGGCCAATTAAAAATGAAAAACCATAAAACATTCCTAAATATTTTGCAGAAGTTATTGGCAATAAAGAAAAGCTATAAGATTTATCGACAGAGACGTCGCGAATTGGAACGCTGGAAAATTTGTTGCTACATCTCATACATGGTATTTTAAAACATGGGCACTTGAATGTGCACTTAGTACCTATATTTTAAAATTTATTATTATCATTTAGCTTGTCGTATGCATTAGTGACGTCATTTTTGTTGCTTCATCATTGCATGTTTTGTGTGCGTCACGTGCAGTGCGAATAAATGTTTTTTTCTTTCTGTTTTGTTTTCGTCTTCATTCTACTTGGCATGATTTTTTCGCCTCTTAAGACGAAGATATAGTATCATATTATTATATCCTGAACCACACAATACCAATCTCACGAGCAAGCTTTGAGAACAAAAGCTTGGTTACTATGCGGGCTTGTTACCTTTGAAACACTTAATTTTAATTGTATTATTCCTTCTAAGGTACTAAGCACCCATTCGGTTTCTTCAACCAACCGTTTACGACACCTACTTAATCTACCATTATAACTTTATACCCACGTTTACTCCATGTGTGGTACAGAAATACTTGCGCATGAGTTTATGTGACAGGAGTGACATTTTATTGGCGAGAAAAATGTCGTGAGAACATTTTTCTGTCATAGTCTCGTTGCGATAGCGCGACGATTTTGAAATTGTAGGATAATTGTTGTGTGATTTCCGACAAAGAATAGATACGAGGGTTTTGAAATCGTGACTGTTGTAACAAAGCCGAACATAGGCGAAAATAGGCACCATCGATCTCAATATGTTTATTTTTTACACTTACCTTTAAAATCAGGACTTTCAAAAGCTTAACCCAATGTGCGTCAAATATCCTGTCCCAAAAAAACTCAAAGCATCATTCTCTTGCCCTTATTCCAATTTGTTCGGGGTCGGCGCAGCATGTTTTCTTCTTCCATACTTCTCTGTTACTCTTCATCTCAGCAGTCACCTCCTTTCTTTCTTCCCAAAAAAGCTCAAATGAAAGCTATAATCAACTTAATATGTATATAATGTAAATATTCACTTGTTATTAATAAAATAAAACTTAATATGTAATTTACTTTCCTTAAGAAATGCTTTGTTCAACATAATTCCTTCGACCAACTCACGACTAAAACGTTTGTCATACTCTGACAAGCTACAAAATCCTCGATCTGTCCATGACACCAACAGTACCCGCATACACACAGCAACATCAATTACACATTTAAACTCAACATGTGACACTTTCACTTATTAATACCACATCTGGTTTGTTTTGGGACAAACTTACTACATACTTCAATTTAATTACATGTATGACCGGATACAATATAAATATTACATGCTTCTGTCGAAAAGTAGGACGCATAGATTTAGTGGTCATCAATCATAACAAAATATTTGAGGAATACAGGTTTATGATAGTATTAAATATAATAAAATTGATGATCGTAGTTCTGAAAAACAGTTCTTAGTAAATAACATTGTGAAGTTAACTTCCAGACTTTTTGGTCAAGGAAACGCTGCGCGATGTTCAAAATACATTTTTCAAATCTTTGGGCGATGTCGACGACACATAAGTAAATAAATATTTCTCATACACTACTATTTCTAATCTTTATAAGTCAGAATGAAACTGTGCCTGGCATGTTGATATAGATTCATTGCAACGTTTAGCTCTGTCTGGTCTGTCACTGTCAACGTACAGTGAAATAGAGCCGCTAATATGTAAATTGGTTCCTGTCTACCTAGTTCAGTTGAAATGCTGTAGAATTCCAGCTTTCCGACTAGTCTGTCTATTAATAGCTATAATCGAGGGCGATTGAAACTAGTATTAGAAATGAAAAAAATGGTTTAGATGCATGTGCTGTCATGGAAACTCTTCTTTTGTTCTGTTCATCTTGGCATGCAAAAGTAAGTTGCGATTGTTTTTAGTTTGCATGGCATGCTTTAATTCAGACTTCGATGAAAATACATTTTTTATACAAAAAGACTTAAACAATCCCCTCAAAATTCCAAAATTTTTAAACAAAGCCATAAATAATAATATTCAATCACACCTACGTGTGTGACTACTACAAAAAATAATTACAGATTACACACTTGTTGCCAAACATTTACCTAATGACGTATATTTAGCCAAAAGATGTAGATTTAGCTAAAACGGTGCAATTTTAGCGTTTAACTTTCTCGTGTTATTATCATTGTGTGGTAACCTGTAATCGTCCGATCTTTGTTGTAGCTGGCACGCGACAATGCTGACTCAAAAGGCGAGTCTGACTCACTATTGTAGTAAAACTAACCTAATTTTAAATGTTAACATTTTACCGACATAGCTTCCACAGTAGGACGTTGACATCGCACAAAATCTTGCTCAGTGGAAGAGAAAAACGAGGAAGTCTGAACCCAGCAGAATGGGACACACGGTCAAGTAGAAAGAAGAAGAAGGAAGGTTGCACAGTAATAAGCTGATGTAAAAGTACGAGCGTTTGTAAAAGGATGAAGGATTGATGAACGGTGGAGCAAACGTGTCCTGAAGAAGAGGCCACGTATCGAGTACTTCATGCTCCCTAGGAGAGACCCAGCAAGATGGGTCGACGACCTCAAAAAGGTGGCTGGAGCAGACTGGACGCGGAGGGTGGAGGAGAGAGGGCCAGAGGCCTAAGTCCAGCAATGAACTGAGAAAGGCTGACTTGACGCACGTAACATTTGTTGCATCACGTAGGGGAATTACGCTTTATCATGATTGCGAAATGAATTTTCCCTGTTTTTCCCTAGCGTGGTTGTTTTGCCATCTACTAGTAAATGCGGTTAACCAATGCCATGTTATTTGTGGCTGTGCTTTCATCATCTATATTACATCAACTGTTTGCTAGTTGAGGTTGACCATACATAAGTAAATGTTTCTGAGTATATCCTTTATTGAAACAAAAATATACACTGAAGGAGATTGTCCCAGGGCTTTTTACGAGCAACCCACACACAGTTAATCATTTAAAAAAGTGCTATTTATATTAAAGCCTTTAATTGCTGCGACATCGGTCTGCTGCGCCGTTTCCCATGCTCGATAAAAATAATGAAAATAAAACTTATCAGCCATCTTTCTTTTGCATTCTTTAGAACTCGTTTCAGGTAACTTACGATGGCTTTACGAAGCAAAGTTTCGAAGTTTTTCAACATTTTAATATGAACTTTCACTGAATACTGATATCGCTATGAGTACGATTAATAGAGGAAATCATTGCAATTAATATGTAAAAAGGGTTTTAATGAAAGGTTGTATACACTGTGCAGAAAGTTAAAATACTTGAAGAAATCAACTGTTTTGATGATGTAACGGTTAATGAAGAAGTAAAGGGCAGGAAGCCCTTTACGGCCTTAATAGATGCAATTAATGTCAAACACACACTTAATAGATGAATTAATAGATTAAATTGGCCTAATCAATCAAACTGTCTTAATTTGAATTGACTAACAAACCTGTTTTTTTTTACAAATGCCTTGGCAGCAGTATCAGTGTGTTCAACCGAATGCACCTCTCAAGTTCTAGGCCGAGTTCTCTATCTTAACTCCGACTCGCTACTGAACTTGGTACATATAGACAATCTAGGCAAAACTAATAACAGGAATGCACCCAATATAATTCTGAATAGGAATACTAATAATTTAAGGAACCAAAACAAGAAAAACATCCTCATTGATCTTGACACAGAAGTCAAAACGATATAAGAAGAAGCTAACACTGAAATGACTCAGCTGAACGTCGTCACAACTAAATGTCCCGAAGCACTCAAAGTGTGCGAATATCGAGCGGTCACTAAAACCGACCAATTCCTTTCAATTAACGAAAACGTTGTTATTAAAGACGCGTGTTGCGTCGCTGTGTCGACTGAACTGCCTCTCACTGGTAATAACGGTCGTGGAGACAATTGGTTGGAGCTATCACGTTGTGTGGGCTTCATTCAAGACGTAGTGTTGAAGAATTTTAAGAAAATATAGCAGCTGTTTCTAATAATAGTCAAATGTTAAAACGTCTACTGAATGTTTATTTCTTGATGGCGTCAATTTGTGCCTTGCAAAAACAAGCTAGAATAACATCATTTAAATCGCCTGTTACGTTTGGCTTAAGGGCTTTTGAAAACCATACTACATTCCTTTCAGTATTTTCTAAGTTTAGCATACAAACAGATACTCAGTTTGAACTACAATATTGTCTATTCTTAGAAACAGCAGAAGCTCTTCATCATTTTCTGTAACACTATATAATTTATTTTGTCGAATTGAATCCAGTCATACAGTTACTTATCGTCGATGGTCACAAAATAAAGCCCTGAAAGACACCAAGTCGTAAAAACAAATAAAACAATAATAAATTATAAGGAACGTTGTGCAACGAAGAGCATCGATAAAAATAATTATTTGTTTACCAACTTTCGAATGATAAGATATGGACATCGACACTTTGGTCCGAACGATACCGAAGCGCGGTGCTCGGAAAAGTACGACGGTCATAATTCATCAAAGTTTGGTGTCATCGTTAGGTGTCACACTATCACGTAGACACTAAAAAAAATCTACAAAAGAATTGATACAAGTGCATCCAATGTTTCGTAGTTTTCATTAAACATCTTTAAATCGGATAGCTTGTCGACAAAGACATTGGTTGATTTGTCTTATTGCAGTGCGTGCAATAAATTAACAAAATACATATTTGAACGTGAATCTACAGCTAAAACTAATTGAAGATCAAAGAATTGAATGAAACTAAACAACAAATAAATAAACTGCACAGCTAAACGACACAAGAATTTAAATCTCTGAAAAAACAATTCCCAAATTGGAGCAACACATATTCGGAATTACAAACGCTAAATCGACAGCCAATAGTGGAAATCAAAGGCATATGTGACGAACTCACGCAAGTAGTGAAGAATGTAACGCGTATATGCTTCACTACGCTTTACTTATTTACAATACACACGCTGTTTTACAAATAGATCATTACCTTTTTGTGCTGCTCGTATTTATGACTGCCACTCGAAGTTATTTTTATGGAGCAACAGCAGCTAATTCTATTATCGGTTCTTCATAACTTTCTTATTTATTGAATGGTGTAGATATTGGTAGTAATTTCTATAGGAGTATAATCGATTTTGCCATCTTTTGCTTATTGATGGTGGTAATGGAATCGATTTTTTTACAAATGTAATTAATTTTGCCGTCTTTTGCTTGAATGATATTAATTTCTTTCATAATTTCGGATTTAACTTTCTCACAGCCATAGGTTATAGGCCAACTCTTTCCTCCTCAAAGCCTAGAATTAGTAACATTGTACTTTTCACCATGAGTACAAAATCTAAATTGCTTGAACTGGTTTTCCCGAGTAATTTCAAATACTTCCACCCTTCTTAAGTGTCTTCATCCACAGCTTATAACTCAGGTTGCCTCTGACACACTCAATTACCAAATGACCAGAGAGTACCTCAGCGGAATCTCTGGGCATAGGAAGACGTTGAGTAATGAATCCTTCCTCCGTGGGGTCGGCAGCTGCTGCCAATTGAGACAAATGAACTCGGCGCCACGAGATTGCTATCTGACCCTCCAGTACCATGCTTTACTTGGTGTTGGGGAGAACTGCGCATTATGTTTGCTCTTTTGGGCGAAGGTAATTTGATGTTGTATGGAGTGGTGAGCTTTGCCTTGTTGATTGAGACTGGAATATGAGATTCACGGTCTAGAAGACATTCAGCTCTACTTAATTACTTGATCAGGATTCTGCCATTCACAACATTTCGGTGTTTATTAACAAATGTTTCTTCAAATCAAGTAGGAACGTCTGCTTAGCCATATCTACATTTTGTTCCTTTAAACATCTCTTTACTCCAAGCAGCGATTATAAACTCAAACTCAAAGCATTTATTTCAATTAGACCATTACAGGCACTTTTGAATGTCAGAAAAACAAAGAAGGCGAAGCTACAGTCCCAGACATAAGACATAATAACTTATGAAAGTACTGTAGTTGCCCATTCCAAGGCGTAGATCTCTATGGAGAAGAATGGGCAAGAAACTCCATGGACACTCTTTTCAATCAAACATTTTTACAAGATCTTGGTTACATCATTCATGTTGAGATAATACATATATGTGAGAACGATGTAGACAGACGTGCACATTAAGAGCGTCCAGAGTAAAAGATTAGATCAACAATTTAAAAACAAAGTAGTTAAAATAAACCGTGGCAGCTAAGAGACGACCAGTCCCAACTGACAGCGCCCGTTCACGAACATGACGCATGGATCAGCACCATTCAACTCAACCATTTTGAAGGGAACTAAATGATCCGACACACCCGCCACCATCAGCGAGACATTTGAATGAGCATGACATTCTCTCAACCGCCAGGGCAAATTCGAGTCAATTATATGTAGCTAAACCCCTTCGTTTACCATAAAAAACGACCTATTTTTATAGTTATTTTCCATACAAATCACCTCAAAAGTAACCATCACTCACTTGTAATCATCTTATTGTCATAGTCATACCCCTATTAACCACAATCAAGTTTATATTCAGGGAGTTCCCCAAGGCACAACGAGGCTGCGGGACAGAATTAAAAACTTTCAACTACTTGATCACTGCAGCCATTGAGTTTAGCTCTACAAATGAATGTGGCGCCGCGTTGATGACTATCTGTCTTAACACTCGCTGGTTTAATACAGATAGCCTTTACTTAGAACTGACTGCGTAATTACTTTATTTGAATAACGTTTATTGTTGGGCTAAATATAGCCTGGTTCTTTTACGAGGCTAGAAACGATGTAAGCTTTAGGAGTTTTATTTTGAAGCCGTTCAATTTCGATCCCTAAAAGGAAGATATTTCGATGATGTTACTTATTCTTTCTATTTTTTTCTTTTGCCTTTTTGAGAGTTAAATCATACAAATCATTATGCAAGGTAGGTACAGTAGGATTGTCAAAGCTATACGGAACTATATCAGCTTTCTTGCTAATTTAGTGAGGCAGCTGGTCAACCTGCGCAAATTGCGAGTCAACTGATTGTAATTAATTGGCTACTGTGGCTGCAATCTGAGGCTGTTCAAAGGTCATTTGTGACTAACACGTTATCCTTTACAGCTTTCAATAATGCTGACAAAGACAAACAAGGATAATTATTCCAAACCTCTGATCTTGTTAAACATTCAGCTCTACTTACCCCAAATTAAAAAAGGAGATGCATAAGATTAAAAAGATTAACATGATTCCATACAATCAATGTGTCATCCATTACTCTATCAGAAACAACTGCAGACGACGTCCACGATGTGTATTAGAGCAGTAACGAATAATGTTCTTGCTGATAATCCAGTGACCAACATTACTCGAACATTTGTAAAGGAAATAAACTAGAACAAACCAACCCACACGAGCATACTGATAAAGGCGCTCGTTGCTTTGAAGATAACGATCAAATTGACGATGATAGCCTTTAAAGGAGATGCGTTCTTATTAGACACGAAATACAATGAAATGTTACACCTACGATCAAAGGGCACGTACTTATCGGTGTTGGTATACAAATGGCTTGAGAACAGGATATAAATCCCAATACACTAATGTAAGAACGACGAACTGATGAACTGACTAACGACTGACGAACTCACGAAACTGCAAATGCAAAAACTAAAACTATGGGTGATGCATTAAGGTAATAAAACTACAAAATTATCTCCTAACAACTCATCTCATCTTAACTCAAGATTGTCGCTGTTTAGACTAGCAATTCTATTGTATAACTTAACTAGCATAAAGCTGATGAAACAACCACGGTCGATTAAGATTTAAGAACAACTGCTGTAGAAAATCTGCTAATCGTTCCAAAATGGCTTGCTTGAAACAAATATTTTTAATGGATTCTTATCGCACGTTTGCCGTAATCGGTAAGCAAAATTTTTCTATTTACCAAATTTGGTAATGTTTAAGTTTCGATTGGTTTCGCCATCACTTTTCATAAATAAGAGTAATAAATATAGTATAAGCCAAGGCTATTAATTGGAACTCGATTTTACAAAGAAATCGGAAGCAGTTTGATAAATGACTAGACCAAAGAGTCTTCCCAGAGTTTCAATGGCCCTGCTCAAAACCAACCTAAATATTGTTAAATAATTCTTCCTGTTACTCGACTAGTTTCTGTCCCTTCACATGACTTAACTCCTTATCGGCTATCTAAACGGATGCTATCAAAATTTAACTAAAGGGTTTAACCTAATTCGATGTTTGACCAACAGCGTTTATCTACATTTAACGGGGATACTAATAATAAGCTGTTATCTGTACGTTTGCTCAACCTTGACTGCAAACGGATGCTGGTACAGCGAGGCTTAAGTAAATACTTAGTTCTAAAATATCTAATACTTTGTCAAGGACGATTGTACAATTAACAATTCGAGAGAAAACTTTTTAGAAAATGGTGTCTGAAGTTAGATTTGATGACAAAATAAATAACAGCAATTCATAAATGAAACCTATTTACAAAATTAAAAATATGAAAGAAATATCTGAAAAGATAAATTGACAGCAGTAACAGTATATGTAATGTTACTTGTCTAAGAAATATGTTTCAGGAATTATGTATAACAATGAATGCAACAGTGGATTACCCATACAAAAAAGAAATCTTTAAATACACAGTTAAAATGTAATAGTTTAGAAGCCAATTAGTAACAGAAAATGGTAGAATTTCTCAAGGTTTCATTAACCTCCGCACACTATTGTTATTTTATAACTATTCTCTTGTATTTAATTGGTAAATACGTTCTCGCCGATATGAAAGGAGAAAACTGAAACCTGAATTGTTCATTCTTTTAACGTCAGAGAAAGTCTTTCTAGCTGAAAGAAATCCCATACTAGTAAGTACCTACTACTTCAAAAATTTGAGTTCCTCAACCTTTGTAATGAAAAAAATCTAAGGTAAATGAATTTCATTGATGTATTCACACCAAAAAACATTAATCTTGAATGATCAAAATCAAAACGAAAATCCGTGACCACAAGTAAGTAGGTAAGGTACATACACATAGGATGGAGCATTTCGACAGGGCAACGTCCAGAATCGGAATGTCCGAGCGGAAGAACGGGTGCATCGCCGGCGCCTCAACATTGACGTAATAAAAAATGTTCAAAGTCACTCCGATATTAAATATAGGAGTGATAACAAACTCCCCGGTGTTGCTTCACGGACTGCAGCCACGAGGAATGCGGCTTTCAATATTTACAATGATCAAACATTTTTTGTGCATCCACGATAAAACGAACCTGAAGCCATTCGAGATCTGGAAGAGAATTTAAATTGAAAAAGAGTAATTCTAAGGAAGGAATGTACATTCAATCAATCTGGTAATAAAAGATATACACTAAAAGATCTTGAGCATTTCACGCTCTTTTGAGCACGACCATCATTACAACAATTACGTACACAATCATATTAAATAACAGCTTGTAAAACGATGTTTCAAACGAATGCAACACTAGCGTAAAGGTAACTGTTATTCTGTGTCATAGTTCGTTTACTACCGTCTTACGAATTCTGTGTTGATTGTGCATCATAAGTGTGCCATGAGAATGAAGCTCCGCGCCCTGCTGACCTACGTGGAGGTAGGCTTGGGAGTTTGATGCCACACAATTAAGTCAACGCTACCAACACAGTAATCCCAATTATCTTAAATCACACTGTCCGCCTAGTCGAGAATGCACACGTATAAATGAATAATAAGCAAGCGTTGAACGATGAACAAAATTGCGATTTTACATTCCAGAATATTTTATTGACCACACGCTACGTTGCGTGATGGATTATTCGATCAGTGTGCAAATAGTGATTTTTATGCTACTTTCGCTTGTCACATTTAGATGTGTGTTTTTCATGTGCTGAAGTGGATAATTGTTCAGACCGGGTTTATGGCTGAATGGCATAGAAATCGACTTCCATCGACCGGCTATTAAGACGATTCGTGAATCACTTTGTGAATCATCGATCAATCTTGATGTTGACCGTAACTTCCCAGAAACTAATAAGTAGATCGTTTAAAGTTCACGACCGCTTTTTTTATGATAAAGTGAAATTTTTAAAACCAAAAAGACAAATGAATGTTCCTAGACTTCCTAGGCACTTATTTTTCGCCGAAAATTATTAGACTGAATCAAATAGGTTACTGTAACACAGTGGTTACGATTACCACTGAGCAAAGTGGTCTATTTGACAATAATATAATAAAGATCATAAATCAATGCGTTATAAAACAGATAGTACCTATACCAACAACCTAAGCAGATAAATTCCAATCATATCATAAAAACTAGTCAATAAATTAATAACATTGACTACTGAATTAGCAATCCAATCTACGATGTCAATCATAATTGATATGAAACGTCAAGAGTTATCGAGTTATCAATTAGACAGCTGAACTAGGTCCAATTTACTGTGACAATACGAGCTGCTGACAATCTCTCGAGAGCAAAATGTCGCAAGAACCACCCACGAGAGCGTGAGAGCCTTCGCTGAGCCCCATTGTGTCCCAACTGGTTCCCACATAAAGATATATGCAACATCCATCCATACTGGAGCAAAATGCAGAAATTGCGAGAATCGCTGATCTTTGCGCAACGCGCACAATTTGAACATAATTGATAGAAAACCACTTCGGACTTCATGGTGGACGTGTCAAGGCGAATTCCGAGAAGAGATTAAAAAATATTTGATGTGGGGCAAGTTGCAGGCAGAAGCGTGACCGAACTGTGGTGGACAAACACGTTGGCTGTATTTTAAATATAAAAATTCTGAAGTGTGCACGTTTTGGTCCTAAGTAAACACTGGTAGGCCATCTCGACGAAATTCTTTATCATATAACAGACGGTGTCTGAATTCACAAACAGTGTTATCTTGTAACTGATATTGTTGCTTGCACAAATAATTTTCTGATCTGCACTAATTAAAACTGAGAGAGCAAAAACAGCAAAATCTCTAAGCATAAAGCTACATAGCTCAGACGATCAGCATTTGTCGTACAAATATTATATTTGCACCAGCTATATCCATTTAGTTATTATTACGTTAATCTTGAGCAAAAACCGCGCACAAAAAACCTAACTATGGAAGTTTAGGACGCTTATTTATAATTTGCTACGGAAGCAACTAGACCACTTTAATTTTTAACATAATGTTGTTTCGTGACTATCTAACTGTATTTAATTATAGTAATACAACAATTCTTTTACAGTTGGGGTTTTAATTATAAATTCTTTATCATATGAGCATGACTGTAGGTACCTACAACAAAACACATGGGAATCCCGAAGTAATCACAATTTGACATCTCTAAAGACTTCGGGACTTTACCGATTACGACTAACACGATTAATGTTGCAATCAGTCTCAAGTTTATTCTCAGGAACATTTAAATTCGATCAACGGCTTAAACAGAAGCACACAATTAATGCACATTATTTATCCTACGACTTATCGAAACTGCTGCGATTACCTTAGCTACTGGACTGAATAATTCAAACAACACCGCAATCACTATTTCAATAGACTGGCACTTGTTCTTCATTAGCTCCTTTATTATCTTCGTAAAGGTTCTATTCAAATGCCATTTCTAAGTTTCTGATAGCTTTAGTTTTAGTTCGAGTACTTATTTGTTTTAAATCTTACCTGGAATGTTTATGTTACCCATATAGTCCATGTTTTAATTTACTGTGAGGAAAATAATTCCTTTGAGTCCAGTAAATTGCAATTCAAAGAAAGTCATGATTGTTTTGTTTAACGACGTAGAATTAAATATGCAGTAATCGTTAAAGAAACTGATTCTTAAAGTAAAATAAAATTAAGACGATTGGCGTTAAAACGCCTTGTAATAAAAAAGGGTCGGGAGACGACAGATCACGTAAAAGTATTATTAAAAAAAAAATGGTAGCGTTAGCAAAAAACACAAGACGTGCTAAAGGATTAATTGTGTACCCCGCCTCGGGCCAAGGCCTTTCTTGGTATTCACACCCGACGCCTCTTCCATTATCTTCGTAATTGATATTTACTTGGGATCCCGTAAACAATGGTCGGGTGCACCGGTAAAGGGATGAATATAAATTCTAACACATTAAAAATAACCCAAATCGTTTATCAAAATAACTCCATAGATCTTACCAAAAAAGAATCAGTGCATCTACAAGATTAAAGAATTTGTATCAAAAAATGAGTCACCAAAGAAGAGTAAAATTTTGTGGCAATTTTTGGATGAATCATTTACACGTTCTATTGAAGAACCCGTCCAGGTGATGGTAAACAACATTATTAAAACAACGAAGAAAGTTAATGATTGTGAGAAATAATAAAAAGAAAATCTACCAACTTCCGTTGAACAAAAAATAATAAAAATACATTAGAAAACAAACGCATTGATGATGTCAAGCGTATAAATTCTGTAAACTCGTCGCAGACGCAACTAATGTTTGCAAAGAGTTTGTAAAATATAACAAATCTTCAGTAAATACAAGATATTCATGTATAAATACTAAGTTTATGAAATTAGGAAAAAATCAACCGAACCATTTCTAAACACCCTATTATTAAACGTACTTAAAGGCCAACTTACATCCAAGGTTTCGAGAATATTTTAAAAAATATAGAACTTCCTTAACTATTTGTAAATTAAATTGTAGCATCGCGAAATCTGTTGCGGCCTGTCAATCGAATTTTACGCTCTGCAACGAAATCACAATAGTCCATAGACCTGATGCAATGTTATCATAGAGTATGAGATGGAATTGGAGACTTACCTGATGAGTTAACTTCCAAAAATAAGGGTGCACTTATTATAGAGCCCTGTCAGGGGCGATCACACATAAAAAAGCTCCATAACACATTGCACATAAATAAAGAGTAACGTCACAAGCACAGCGTGTATACCAATGTATCGATCGAACGCGCGCGGTACTTCGAGCGTCGCGACACGTGAGTCGCGCGCGGAGGTTCGGCGCGAAATGCCACGGAATGCGGTCTGGTGTCGCCTCCCGCGCTGCTACAACAGCCTGCGATGCTGCGCTTGCGACTGACGCTATGCACTTTCAGCTTAATAGCTGCATCGAAAGTATAATGTTTCTCTCGTTTCCTTGTAAAATTTGCGGATATTGATAGTCTACAAACTGATATTCTGGTGTTAGAAAGTAAAAAAGATAATAAATGTATTAAAAAAAATATTTTTTTGCACATCTTCATAATTACCATGATACAAAATAAATAATGAAGATAAGCTTAAAGACACTAAAAGTAAGATAGGTTACAGGCTATTAACATAACAAAACATAATACAAATTAAGTTAACATTTAACACTCCTCCCACAAACAAACTCAACACTTACAATATATTTACATCGGAGTAATCATTAAGGTATTGTTAAAGTGGTACCGTAGTGATTACACAAACTGCGATCACGTGGTACGATAAGACTGAGGGCGCGGCGCGTGCGCCCGCCACTTCCCTTAACAATCAAATTAAATAATGAAACATAAACATTGGTCTCGTAAACTAAATCAATTGAATTGTACGTCAGTTTGTACGGTAGCTTGAAAGAAACTGTAAGCGGCTTACGATATGGTTACACATACATCGACTATTGGCTTAGAGCTCGGCGAACGGGATGTAGACTTCAATAACATTTAAAGTTGTTGATATTGTAATCCGATTGCCAAGTTATTATTAAATTAATTGCCAAATTATTTGATTATGTCATGTTCGATGAAAACAAAGTGGTGTCTCCCAAGGGACGCAACTAGAACCTGGTTTTTTTCGGTCAATTCTATTTGTACATCTTTATTCAGTCATGCCTTGGATCCTTTTCCTATAAAATTATACTTACTTTTATACACTCTGATTGATATTGAAGCGCATGTTGAGAAACATGGTAGAAACCTATATCCGTGACAGAGTCCACACTACCAAATACTCCAACCTGAGTCACCTTAGGTACATAACCCAATTTTCCACCATCTTTTATGGCAGGCACGTAACCATTTCCATTTTCCGAAGCGTGAGTCATCCTGTATTTGGTGGAACTTCGTCATGGTCTTTAACCAGTGAAACGCTAACAGCTACTGTTCTTAGTTAGGTAACTCTTTTAGGCTATTGTAATTAAAGTTTGAAGAATGTGCTTGTTATTTTTTGCTTTGATAAGGTTTGTATACTGCTGTATTGAAAGTCAAGGTTACGCAATTGAATGACGGTAGTACGTACCGGCACTAAATAGTCGTGGGTTATTCAACATTTTGAGAATATTACGATTTCATTTCTTCTTATCAATTACCTATGATTCAGGGTTTTTGAGTAAGACTACTTTGAATATTGATAAGGTAGAAAGTATCACAAATAGTTAAAGCCTGTTAAGGCGAGGAATAGTTGTCTATTAGACTATTATCGGAATTGATTCGAGGGAATGCCCCATGACGCAAAAAATAACCTGATTAATTAATTTGATTCTTGGTAAAATTGAGAAATTGTAGAAGTTGATTAACTGTGTACTTATTAAGTGGTAAAGATAAAAGAAGCTAGCAAGTAAGAAGCAAGTAAGAAGATGAAAGAAACTAGGAAGTAGTAAGCAAGTGGAGTGTGGAAAGATGATATAGTTATAAAGCCGATAGCAACTGAGATGGCGAACATTAATACCGTGCTGGTCCGAACCGTAATAAAGGCAAGTAAGTAAAAAGGGCAGTAAAACGATGATGAATTGATGATGGCAATGATGGTTAGTAAACTGATGATAGATGTCAGCAATCAAAGCCTGCCTAATCTTAAGATTCTATGCTAAACTTATATGTTATAAACGTCATAATGATTCAACAGAGGAGCCGAGCGCAAAGACAAATAACTCGCAATTCCAGTTACGAAATATTATTAAGATGAAACATGTACAGCTGTTCAAATAATTTCATCACCGAGCCCACCCAGGAGTGCTCCTCAAACAATGGCCGTCTTCAAACAATACGATGGTGTGCTGAAACTGCGCCACTGAAGCGTGCCCCGGCGCCGGAAGCGCGCCGCCGGATACACCGCCATCTTGCGATTGAAACTTGAACTTGTAATGCACTGTGACATAATCAGCTGTCTGATATCTGATCGTTTGAGGAATTGGATTTGATTATTCTTAGTTTATTTTTATTAGTTCAAATTAGCTGCGTTTAGCTGTTGGTTTAACTTTTTGTTTTGGTAGACTATTTAGGTAGTATTTTCATCTTGCAGGTTACAAATAAAGAGCACATATGAGGAGCTCGTGGCTAAATAATAACAGCCGCTCAGGTCGATCTTTAGGTTAAGCCGTGCTTGCCTAGGTTGGTCTGTGGATGGGTGACCACCCATTACATACCGAGTTTCCTCCGTGCCTCGGAAAGCACGTTAAGCCGTTGGTCCCGGGTGTCATTTGTAGATCTTTGACAGTCGTTAGGTAGTCAGTGGCCCAAAAGTCTGACAACCAGTCTTACCAAGGGGTATCGTATTACCCAGTAATAACTGGGTTGTGGAGGTCTGACAGGCAGTCGCTCCACGTAAAATACTGGTATTCAGCTGCATCCGGTTAAGACTGGAAGCCGACCCCAATATAGTTGGGAAAAGGCTAGGCAGATGATGAGGTTACAAATAAAGAAACCAAACCAAGGTTCCTGACCAGAAAAAGAACACTGATGGAAACCATTTGGAGCCAATCCTGAAGCAACCATTGCTAATCAAAATCAGAAAGATTGATTAGGTACAAATCAATCACGTTACTGTAACATCATTACAATATTCATTCATCACCGACCATTAATCCCCTTTACGTCTCCATAAAGTCAATCAAACGCACAAACATGTCGATCTGTCAACACGCATCGCTCTCTCGAACGGCGCGCGCGCAGACGTCAAGCGAATCGACGCTGAGTGCTGACTCACCGTCACGCATGCGCAACGATGACGCCAAAAGCCACGCATGAGATGAAAAGATCCAGTGATCTCCCAGTCAACTAGGGCGATGATTTTAGGAGTAGTATATTTTTATTTTTAGCCTTTACTTCGGACAAACAAAAATGTAGTCATCAGTCTCATATGTGACGTTAACTTATATTTTATAAGTCCGTTTGCCAGTCGTCAAAGGCCTCCTCCGGCCTTCTCCATTCTTGTCTATAAATGGCCACTCTCATCTCATCTCTCTCATGTTGTTCTGGCGACCTGTCTTATGTCATCGTCCCAAAAATAGAGAGAGCCAGAACACAGAAAAGATTCTGTGTTCTGGCTCTCTCTATTTTTTCGTTTCTTGGGTACCACTGGGTGACTATATTGCTCCATTTGTGCTTTCCTCTTATCAGTACGTCTGACCGTAAAAGAGCTTTCCAGTCTCAAGTTTTTGATAAATAGGGGGAGTGCTGATAAACCTACAGCTAGATAGGTTGATTACCTTCAAAGAACCGTGGATAAAACGTGATTGAGACACCTATAGCCAGACGATACCTCAGGACAGCGTTGGTAAGACAAGGCTTCCGGTGAAATCTGTGACGAGTGATCGTTCTCGACACATCTCATGTCTATGACATATCACATTTCAATGTATTGACATCATTTCCTTCAGAAAGGTTCAAAATCAGGATACTAGTACTTACAACTACTAACTTATAATAATACATTGTATGCAGTGGAGATTCTATAGCTATTCAGTTTTTTTGCAGCAGACTTCACAGTCCAATGTTCAAAAGAAATACTGTCATACTAAAGATCTAAAATCAGATTTTCTAGAGTAAAGTACTCATGGCCTAGAAACTAAATCTAGATAACTTTTTAGAGTAGGATAAGATGAAACCTTTTTATGTATTGTTGAGGAAAACAGCTGACTGTCACAAATAGACTGGTAAAAAAGCGAGGAAAAGCTCGTTTTCCTTGTTTAAAAACTACGGAATGGCGATCAATCTACGATACTTGAAATGATAACAAAGTCAAGTGGTTACTACGCGGAACTGTCCTTCACTATTGTTATGATAAAGGTTCCAACGACTAGAATTGATTTTATGTGAGAGATAATAAATAATGTAAAGAATTGAGCACAGACTAAAAATCACACAACATATTATACTAAATAAACAGAAGAAGAAGAAGATGAAATATACCTTCAGACGGATACGGTTGTTAAGTCTGCTACACAGCATACTGCCGATGACGATATGATGATACACAAAGACATGTGTATCCGCGCCAGTCACCACAGTCACATGTGTTACAACGTGATCCAACACGATCGTGAAATAACACTGTACAGCTAAAATAGATGCAAATTACCTACTAACACACTAGGTGCTATCATTTTCCTAGTTACGAGGTTTCCGGCGTAGATTATAATGTAGTACCAAAGTTATCAGCTGATGCAGATTTGCAATTGGTGTCTATCAATCCAGAGATGAGTAGGAGTTGGTTGGAGTGATTATAAATCTTCAAGCAGGCTGAACGGTATTTGGTGGTATAACGCTAGATACTTTTGTGGTTTTATAAGGGGTCGTCAATCTACTGCCCACCAATTTATTTAAGCTCGTTGTAGTATTCCTTTTTCTTTCATACTTCTGGCTTTATAAAAGGTGTACTGTACCATACAAAGGAATATTCATCCATGAACCTATGACTGTGACTGAAAAACCAGAAACAAAGATGAAGATTATATTAATATTTCGTTTATGTTTGAAAATGAAGCTGAAAAACGCCTGAAGATTACAAGAAAAAACGTTCATAAATAATTGACATAACATTTTATAAATTCAACGAAGACGAGGTCGCGGAAAAAATGGTGACCGCAAAAAAACTATTGCGTTGTTATTCTCTTTGAATTAGGAATGCGAAAAAACGTTAATTACGGTACACTTGCGTTTTGTAAAAATAAGTAAATTAACGGTACCATCAGTGGCAGTACCTAGATGTTGTTGTTAGAACTTGATCGAATTGCAATCATAATCCATCTTTTTCATTAAAAGTTTTTGTTTAGTCTTGCGATAAACGCCTTTTTTGACTTAGTCATCCACCATCGTCCATACACTAGTATAAGAAAATTTCTGACTTACTCACATACTGACTCATCAACGCCCAGCCCAAACCCTTGAACCTAGAAACTTAGAAATATGCATAAAGGGCACCATTATGATGTAGTCAAGGAGTAAGGCCGGATTGCCCACGGGCTAGGGGATATATAGGGCTGAGGGCGGACAAAGTCGCTGATAAAGTGCTAGTGCTTCTATGATAGGAATGAGAAACATAGTGGAAACTTACTCATCCTGCCTCCATAGAACAGGGGCAATTTTCCGACCAGGCGTGTGTCGTGTCTGGTGGGCCACTGCCCGACGACGCTTGTTGTCCGTCCAGCTGTTGTATAATATCCTAATCTCGTGGATAACTCTGCTTGCTCGATGCGGAACTAGCGTAATGTCAAGTACAATGCGTGTGAGGCGTTGTAAATGCCACAGTATAACCTATTTAGCGATCAAATCAAACACAGTTGCAGTAGCGATCCCTATTGTTGCTCTGCTAAAACCGATGTTATCTCGATGCATCAGTAGTTCTGTTATAACATTTTATTTGTTTTCAGTACCGTTTACATTAACCTTGCTACTATTTTAGCTCATTATATCATTCGTCACACCTCAGATATGAGCAAATGAGCGAAACACAGACCTCTGAAGTGTGACGGTTTACGAGTTTCCACCGCACATGTAAGTAGATAAAGACTACAATGGCATATTAATCTATGAAAATATTGCCTTTGTCTGTCTTAGAGCAAATGGGCAATGTCTATCTAAATGACATTCAAAGGGTCATTAATTCGAAGTAGAGAACAGTGCGCTGCGAGTTGACGATGCCGTGGAAGTCGCAAGTAATGGGCCAATAAAAATTAACAGTACCATCGATATGAAGAACGAGAAGTGAAAAAAAAACCGTTTCTTGTTTGATGTATAGCTTACTGCGAAAATTACTATCTAAACTGTGAAGACTGATGATTACCAATAGATTCCAGACTGATAATGGTGCAGACCAAGCATAAAAGACCGAGACCATAGAAACCAGTTCGTATGGAGCTAGAGAGTGAAGCATTTTCTAGTAATACGCACACGTATCAATCACCGAATACCTTGACAAACTGGGACTGGAAGGTGGTCTAAAACCAAATCTTGATACATTCGTCCAATGGCTACTAAAGGAATCTTACTCCACATTCCAATACCACTCGGTTGCATTGCACCACTGCCGATCGCCAGTCTAGTTTCTATTAATTATCAATTCAAATAGGCCCTCGTATCCTTTGCATTTCACCATGTTTTGTATGGCTGCAAATACAATGTCAGTGGATTTAAGTAAAAAATGAGATTGCTAAACAATGAATAACAAATCAATGCGGTTTCCGGGATATCTACTTCCTCGCTTGATACCGGGCGGATTTGGCCCTAGCTTCTGTAGTGGTTCCGTATTACTCACATAAATCAAACTGTATGAGAACCCGTACCGCTGATTGTTTTTTATTAACTTCGTAAGTAATTCGTATGGACTAACTGCTACAGGAGCCAACTGTCTGAAAAGAGCCAAGAACACCACGGTTGGTTTAACTCGGAATAATCGAGACCCGTACTGGATTCTTCCATTATAGTTAGTCTGCGATAAGACAAGCTTATCAATTGCTCAGGTATTATGTGGGCCGATCCCGGCGGCACTGCAATTCCGGGCCGACCCGCGACGGGAGTGGAGCGAGCCCCGAACATCCCGTCAGCTTACAAAAATCAGATTAATATACTGGTCCCTCAGTGAGGGAACTTTCAGATATTAAGCTGAAAAGAACAGATACTACACTTTGATCTTAGCCAAAAGGCCGAGAAGCGATACCGGTTTAATAATATCGGAGGGGGGTCATTCGGCCGCGGAGAATCTTAACACCGCGATTCAGAAACGTGACGTCATTGCACAGTGCCATCTATCAAACATTTGTGGTACTACTATTGTAATGCTTCCCCTCCGACTCCGATACAAGTTCTGTAAGCCTTGTATTATACGAAGGGTAACCGAACCCCTTCAAAATAAAAACAGTTAAATTGCTTACAAGCGTAACAACACCTGAGAATAAATTCGCCAGTCTCGCCTAGTACCAATCTATTAACACTGTTACCAGCCTGTGCCATCCCACTGTTGGGCAAAGGCCTCTCGCTGACTTCGAGTTCTTTGGAATAAGGGCTAATCTATTAATCCTTCACTTTAATCCTTAGACCACAATGGAGGTCGTGTTTATATTTTCATATTCACATATTGAAGCCACAATCTTAACGATAATATTCAACTACGTAAGTAATAACAGGGTAATTAGCATCATAATTACAATGTTAACACCACATATTATCTCAAGGAACCCTGCCGCATTATTTGGACGTCCATCCTTGGCGCGGTCACGGTGCTGGCCGCGTTAATTCCATTACGTGTCCATTACTAACATATACAACACTTTATTATTATGTACTTAGCTATTAATAACTGTAGGTAACGTACTTTGTCATTGTCATCGTTTTTTTTTGGAAAATCATCAACTTTAGCAAAAAGTTTAGTCTGACGTAAGTCGGAAAATTGTACTTGAGTTCGCAAAAAATGGTGTTTAAAATAAAACTGCCTGATTTCAAACGCGAAGTACGCGTTATTTATATTATGACAATGATGAAGTCAGTCAGACAGCAACTTCTACAGTCTACCATCAGACGGTGAATACTGACTATCCATCAGTCCATCTATCCACCAACCCATACTGGGTCCACGGGGTGGATTATGCCCCCTGCCTTATACAGAGAGGAGGCCTATGACCCAGAAGTGTTTTTTTTATTTTTTTTATTAGCCTCTGAGTGTCCCACTGCTGAGCAAAGGCCTCCCCTTTCTCCTTCCAAACCTCTCTGTCCTGTGCGATATCTGGCCATGTTCTCCCCGCAAACGAAATCAGATCATCACACCACCTTCGCCGCGGTCTACCTCGACGGCGATTTCCTCCGACAGGCGTCCAGTGGGTGACGATCGTTTCCCATCTCTCCGGGCGCATTCATGCTACGTGGCCAGCCCACTCCCACTTCAGCTTGGCTGTTTTTTCTCCAACATCTGCAATTTGAGTAATGGAGCGCAGGGTAGTGTTTCTTACGCGATCTGTCCGCTTAACACCTATTATGCTGCGCTCCATTGCCCGCTGGCAAATCTTGAAACTTTGTGCACCGTAGGTTAGGAAGGCAGGCAGTGAATTAAAATCTGCTTTTGTTTTACTGTCTACTGATAGATTTCTAAAATATGATGTGAAGGAAGACAATTTAATTAAGTACTAATGGCTTTATTCTTTAGTTTTAGCACAAACGTAGCAAACATTCGGTTTGTTGACTAATTAAACACAATATTTGTGACCGTTTTTTTTAAAGTTGACACTTACAAGTTTGGGTGTACGTGTGGAAGCGGGAAATCGCATTCAGATACACGGTGTGCGGAACAAGGACAGTTTATAGTGACAATATTTAGCTACATAGTATTAAGTTTTAGGCACGTGTTATTTATATCTTAAGGGAAGAACTAGTGTACCATGTATACACATAATAACCATTTCAGAAAGTTAGCCAGATGTTGGAAACTCTTTGGCGTTTGGGAATTTTTGTATTTGTTTATTGACGAGAGTCGTTGTAAAATTCGGGTGTTTTATTATTTCATTAAATGTTTGTTAGTAATAATAGTATAAAGAATGGTATTGTCTGCGCCCATTGATAAAAGTATGCTTACTTTGTAATAGTTTGTGGAATCAGGTGGTGCGGCCATCGTTACTCGCACCAAATATATCTTTTATGGTTTCAAATAAACAATAGCGTAGCGAAAAACTAAAGAGGCCCAAATTGTGGGGCGAAACAGCTGCCACTGGGGCTATAAAACGGCCTGGTTTTTCCAAACAAGAAGCACCTTTCAGATCCAGGCTGTCCCTTTGCTGTCCTCCCCCAGCGACGCCCTAAGCTTGAGGCTCGTACCCCTCAAGGAGTGCCCTTAGCGTGTATTCGCTTAGTTTGTAAGTTTTTGACTGGGTGGAGGCCTTACACTCAAGGCACCCACAGGATAGTTAAGCGTTAAGTTAAGTTAAGCGGACGACAACTTCCTAGGTTGACCTGCGAGATCCCCATACATAAAAAAAATACAAACAAGAAGACTTCCGATTCTCGATTCCGATTTTTCCGACTTCTGATTTAGGTTTCGGCTGAAGCAGTTCAGATTCAGATCTGGCACAAGACAGTAGGCTGAGTAGGCTTCAGTACTCGCTACCTTTGACGGTGTAATATCTACCATAGTCAACCACCGCCGATTTTCACTGTGACTGGTGTCCAGTCCGAATTTCACCAATCCAGCACACTGTGCGAAAACACGTGAAGTTTAATAATTATAGTTTTATGATTTTTGTTATTATCAAGATAATTATCTTTGTATAATTATCAAGATAATTATCACTTCCAATATTGCTGTTTTTTAACAAGCTTGCAAGGCAGCCACCAGTCAGTGCAGCTAAGTAAACTTTACACAAAACAATAGGTCGCGCGTCGTGACGCGGATACCGATAAATTCCGATTAGTCGGTAACCAACTGCAATACGCCCTATATTTTGATAGTTACACATTCCGGATACATAATGCAATAGTTGCAGACACAGTGAAAGTTCCCTGAAATCGTAACCAGTTCGTAACCTAAATATGTCTCCTCATAACAGTTCTATGAAAGCCTAAATGGATTACTTTACAATTTCACACTTACTTATATAGTTTGTAATGTTAAAGAAAAACTTGACTTGGCGTAAGCGAGACTGCTGAACATTCTGGGTCTTGAGGTCCTGGGTTTGATTCCCAGTTCAGGCAGCAGCAGTCATAGAATCTGAATTTGTGTCCAGTTGATGGCAGTAGGCTACCCCGGGGTATTGCATGGGACTTAAATATAACTGGTGAAATGTGGGTGTTCTATTAGGAACAGGGAGACCTCTGCCTAACCCTTCGGGGATTACAAGGCCCATGTTATGGAAACCTTCAAACTTCGGCGAACATAATGAGAACATTGAAAATGAAAGTGGCCCATAACCACAAACGTGACAGAAGAAGAAATACTTACTAGGGCTACTATCCTCACAAACAGAGATGATAAGTACAGTCAGTGCTCTGAATGACACGGTCTCTGTTCATATTTCAAAGAATCAGATGAAGGGCACTGACTTTACAAATAAGACGTTCCAAGTAACATGGTGGTAGCAGTCATATTATGTGTTTGCTTTAAAGGAAAGACACAGGATACATTAATAAACTCAACCTTGGATTGCACGAGATAAACCAATTAAGGACAGGAAAAACTAAAGAAGCAAAGAATTTGACAGACTGTTTTAAGTAGGTACTGTAGAGAAACAGAGCGATGCGACTATAACAGACTTATTTCTGAAAACAATGTAATCAGATTCAACAAGAACTTTTTTACTTATTTACAAATCCAAAGTAAACCAGCCAAACCCAAAGCAAACACAGCCAGTGCGCAGCGAAGTGTGAAAATCTTTCCTTTAGCGTGCGCCGGCGCATCTGTTTGACCTCCGCATTGTTTTCCTTGTCTCTACATTAAGTACCTATGAGTATTTGTTCCTTGGTCCTCTTGTTTTTGAATTAACTCAACTATGACACATGGTGAACAGATTTCATTTTCGATCATTTATTAAATCAAAACGTGTTCCTGCTCTTTGCTCACCCAGCCTTTCCCGGGTTCCTTTCCCAAGTCTTTGTCAAGAACATTATAATGCTCCCTTCAGAAGTCCAGGTACAGACCATGGAAGCTTGGCACAAAGGGGGGAGGCCAGTACTCAGCAATGGGTGGAACAAGGCTGCCAATAGTGATGGTGGGGTCCATGTCCAAGTTCGACACTTACTTGTAAATATCCTGCGAAAATCTTCATTGCGGTTCGTCCAAAAAGCACTAGAGCAGTTTTTGAGTTCAACATCGAAGAATGAACACCATCACCAGCATCACCTTTGTACTATTTTCTGTTCCTTCTTCTTTTCTGTATTTAGTGTGTACATAAATTGTTAAATAAATAAATAATTACTCAAACAGGCTCAGTTTAATGCCCAAAGTAGATCTTTCTAAGCACTCCCAAGAGCACTTTAAAACTTTTAATAAACATTATTCCATCTTAATACGAAATTAAATCCATATTTTCAAGCCCTCCATCCTCATTTATAAGCGTTACGATCATTCGAATGAGATGCGCGTGCGCCGGTAGCGCGGCGATCCTTTTGTGCGCGCGCAGTCGTGTGTGACGCGCGCCACGCCTAGCCTCGCTGTGGGGGGATAGGCAGAACTGCTGCTTATTTATTTACATTCGTTAGCGAGAACTATCAATATGACTGAACTTTTAACAATTTCTAGAATATTCTAGAATTTAAAATAGAACTTTTGCAGCAGTCTTCTTCTTTGTGTCGCTGGCACGAGAGTTTAATAAATTTAGTTGGCTCAAAACTTCACCACTTTCATGGCGTCATCGGTTGCAGCATAGAGATTACTTTAGTAGCATGTTTTGGGATTCAGAGGACAAGATAGGAGGAGGTGCAAAGATTGCCTTACAGCTCCAACCCACCCTGCTGCTGTTCCGTAGAAGTAGCCCCCACTTTACGAGGATCAAGTTACATCTTTCCACTTGGGTCCGGAGACGGATTTTGTAGCATTGATACCACGCGATAGTGATCATAGACAAACACTGCCTGCAAGACAATACGTGTCAGGTTACGCTATCGTTCCAACATTAACGAAATTGACTACTTTTAACTATGAAAACTATGTGGGCAAGAGTAACACGGGATGGATGAAATGGCGGCACAGGAACAACCTGTGACTCCCGCATTCCCTTTTTAAGGGCAAGATTTATAAAACAATGTTAAAGACCTGATGTCTTGTATGGATCAGAATGTTGGGTTACAAAGGGGATGAAATAAAGGTATTTGCAAGTGGCTCAGATGAGAATGCTAAAGGGGATGTGTGGTGTAACGCGAATGGATAAAATAAGAAAGAGTACGTAAGAGGAAGTCTGAAAGTGGCGCCGGTGACTGAAAAGATGTGTGGTAATCGGCTGAAGTGGTATGTGATGCGAAGGAATGAGGAAAGTTTTGAGAATTAATATGGATGGGTATAAGAGTAAAGGAATACCAAAGAAAAGGTGGATGGACTGTGTAAAAGGTTAATATGGCAAGAAAGTAAGCGGAGGAGGGATGAGATAACGTGTAAAAGAGAAGTATGGAAGAAGAAGACATGCCGCGCCGTCCCCAAACGAATTGAGATAACGGGCACGAGAATTATGATGGCTTCAGGGATCAATAGAGCAAAAGATCTTTATGTATTGGTCTAGTAGGTAGGTCTTTGAGAACTGTTCAAGACAATGCTCATAATCTGCTAGTGCTACAATATTATGTGACTACTTTGTATCTGGCACGGCGCTGGAAGTCATATTCTTAATGTGGCTCACGCTCACAAGTAGCTAACCACAATGATCCATTTCCCTCTTATAATGTTGACTCACATAATCGCAGTATGATAAAGTAGTGTCTATTCATAGATCATAATAATATCCTTCCTTGTCTTAAGACAGCGTTAGTCGGTCCCAGTCTTCCTCTTCCTGGTCAAGTTCTAAATCTGTAGTAACCCTGCAATGGATTGGTGATTTCAGTTTGTCAATTATCTTCAAAGGAGCAACATTTTCTAACAGAGACGGTCTTAACAGCCTTTTAATTTTGAAGAATCTGGTGTACAACAACAATACTAAATCAATTGAACCGTAGCACTTGGAATGTTTTATCACAATCTTCTCTTAAACTTACCCAGCTACTGGTTAGTGGAGATAAGCAGTCGCTGCATGTAAAATACTGGTATTCAGCTGTATACAATTAGACTAGAAGCAACCTAAGTTGAAAGTATAGGCAGAGGACAATTTTTCTTGACGCCCTGCAAAAGATTGCTAGAAGACCCGACGTACAAAAGAAACGCATGACTAACCTAGAGTACAACAATACTCAATTTCACCGTAAATCGGTTCACATCGACATGAATCGATTACGCGCGTTTGTGAGGAAGCACGACCGGTGATGTAATAGGCTAACACGATTATATCGACAAATAGATGCTATGAGAAGATGCAACACAATATTGCAGAAAACAGATGAAATAATATCGGAAAAGGAAATAAAGATAGTCACATAATACGGGGGGAGGGACATCGATGCACAAACGGTTACCACATGTTCAGTACTACATTCTGAACACATAGAAAATCAACATCGGCAATGTATAAAAACAACAGCTGATTGTTTGTTAAATTGCCGATGAAAAATTTTTATGTTCCCGGGTTTTCGGAATGATACTGAACATGTAGTAATCGTTTGTGTGTCGATGTCCCTTCCACCCCTTATATTGCACTTGAGATATTAGCTTGAAAAAAGGGGGATTTAAACGCTTTAGCCACCCAATGAAATTTTTATTTATAATATCATTGTTAGCACCTGATAACTAAGTTTCTATTTTTCTACAGCGAAATGCAAGGTCAAAATCTTTTAAAAAAAACACAGGACCCAATCCAGCCGTGCCGATCGATTACTAATAGCTTCGCGTAAGACCGAAGCCTTCTCATATTCCATACGACACACCTGCTCTGCTCGTGCTTGCGATTGAATGATTTTCTCTGAATCAATATATCCCAGAACACGTTCATTCTTATGACTTGTATGTATGGCGCCAACGAACTTCATTCACACGTTGAGTGGGTCTTCCAAGAATGTAACTACGTTCATCAATGAGTTTGATTTCCTACAAGACTTTTCTTTCCCTAGCATTCTTGTTCACGAATCTAGTCGTATTACATAAATATTAATAAATTCTCACCAATAGACATCCCGTGTCATCGGCCTTACATTTCGGAAAGGGAAATGCCCGTAGAAGCGTGATTGGTGAGCTAAACGGTACTAAACACCGGCCAAGGAAGTGATTTGTATTAAATAGTGGCACTTGGGCAGTGTGAACTATCGGTGGGAATCGATGGCGTGTGGCTATCAATAATAAAATTATTATGATGCTTTTGATTAAGTGGTCGAGCAGGCGTTGCTTCTAAGAGCGAAGACCTGGGTTGTTAGTCTGATAAAACGATTATTCTTTTCGCAGTCGTAAGTCCTAAGGATAATTTTGGCCAGGAATATAACGATAGTATGGAGCACCGTTTGGTATGGAAATTATCAATGTTACAAACTCTTCCAAGGTAAAAGGCGTAACAAAATGAAATGATATGGCTATCGCACTAACGGTAAGTAAGACCCACCATCTGCAAAGAGGACTGGAAAACCGATAAAGAAAGAATTGCTATACACACCTACTGTTCAGTTAGAAGAACACGTAGAGTGTCTAAGAACATTGAGGAACTACCTAGTTCCACAATCGCAAAAAATACGAGAGTGTGGAAGTAAATTATTCAAGTTTAACGTATCGCAAAACTTACAGCGCATCGATGAGAAAGTTTTCCAGAAAACCTTTGCTATCGTACTCATAATTAAAAGCAATTAATGTTTTACATAAGAACAGTATAATATCACTTACCTACGCATATCGGTTTCTGAACAGGAAGGAAATTATTTTCTGTTACAGTAGCCATTATTTTACATGCTGATAAGATCTTGAAAGATATTGCAATGATGAAGGAGAAGTAGCCCGACAGTTACTGTGTATTATTTGATTACGTTGTCCAAATTGGTAACTAGTAACAGCACAGGTAATCATGGTCATTATCAGGGCGTAAAAGATCGTTGCCAAAAATAGGGCCCAAGAAACAGACCGCTAAATTGGACGCTTTGTTATTTGTCATGATCATTCCATTTGGCTAATTAGAATTGGTGATCACTGTATCAGATTATTACTACCTTTTGGATTGCGTAGAGGCTACTGCTCTTACATCTTTGTAGTAAGCCGTTTTAAGAGTTCTTTGGAGAAAATCTGCACTCGCGTTTTAACGTTTTTTTTTTTTTTTTAGGATCTTATAAACCAGAGCTTCCAATCTGAGACTATCCTTTCAAGATCTTAATTTGTAGATCCATTATCAATACACATCAGTTTAGAGTCATCGTATACCTTGTCGGTAGAACTCGGTTGATGCCTCGGCTTTATCCTTTATGTCCACCGGGTCTCCCTTGTTTGACCGAAAGGCATTTGACAAATTTTCACTACCCAAAAAATTTTTCGCGTAATTTCATTTGCCAAATTATTACTTATCAAAAAATCTATTCACAAAAAATTGTAACGCAAACCTAATGCTTGGGAAGTGAACGTTTAAACTATAACTTGTTTACCAACAAGTACTTTTAACATTTTTTATTTAGTCAAATATTTCAGTTGGAATAACAGTTTTTACGCAAAATCAAATAAGACAAATTCTAAACAGGTTATAATAATTATATGAATATTAACTATTCTTTTTTTTTAGTTAGTAGGGTTTTTTTCCATATTTTTTTTTCTATATAATGTAGTCGTTCCTGGAGGTCACAGTTTTAACCTAACCTAACCATTTTTTTTTTAAATAAGTAATAATCCTAATCTAAATAGTTCAGTTCCGGGTAACCTACTAAAAACAATCTTTTTTCTATTAATGAAAGTCGTTTCTGGCACTCGCCGGCCGCTGCCGCGGCACCGCTCGCTGCGCTCGCTCGGCTCGTGCGTAGGGGGTCACAGTTTTAACCTAACCTAACCTACCCTTTTTTTGCCTTAATATTTTTTGTCTTAACAAATCATTTCACCAAACGTTTGTTGTCTGAAGATTGTTTGCTGTAATAAATCATTTGAGTAAAGACCAAATGCCATAATGACATTATACTTGGTAATATTTTGCCAAGTAAAAATTTGACCAAATAAAAATATGCGTACTAAAATCATTCGAAATATTGCAATGGTATAAAAAAAAGTTGGTAAAATTTGTTTGGGTAATGAAATTTGGTCAAAATCTTTTCGGCAAAACGGCAGGCTCCCATGTCCACCATGTGTCGCCGCTGATGACCGTAGTTTCCTTGAACTTGGTGCTGCGGTAAACTGTGTGTAATTTCGCGGCAACACAACATGCGCGTGTCGTTGCCTATGAGCTACCATATGAACTCACGCTCGTGCTAGGTGAATTGATAACTGATACCTGTCAACAACACTGGAAACGTTTACCATGTTTACTATTTGTTTTGAGTTTCCGATATTTCGGCGCTGTTGCAAGCACCATGATAACGGATAAAGTGAAGTTTTGATGTTGTTATGTTAATGATAGCTTAAAAACAAGCCATTTTGCAAAATGCTGACGAATTATATTCGAAACTAAAATTCACTGTTCACTAATGTCTAGAGTTCCATGGTAGCACTGTCATCATTACAATGTGCAGTACGCGTGAAGAGGAGTGGCAGAGCGCTCTACTGTGACGAGCAGTATCATCTTGTTGTTTGTGTCTTATTATAACTATGTTTACGAGGATAGAGGTAGATCACTTAAAAAAATTAGGAAAAATTGCCTTGTCAATACGTGCCGGAAACATAACCAAACCATCTTTAAATCGATCAAGTCCGATCAGCCTGTTGGTCCACTAGAACGTCGGTAGTTTTCTTTGTGTTTGCTTTAAATTATATTATAAACCAAGCAACTGAAAGCCAGGTAGACATAGACATAAATTACATGAAGCGTCATTCCGAGCAATTTGATACGTCAGTCAATCTTGAAACTGACGGACATAAATCGTTACTTATACGCCAAAAAAAATTAGCTAAGTGCGTAACGCAAAATTACCACACTACATCTACATAACAGTGTAATATCTAGTAAGGAAATTAAATAACGCATAATTACTTAAATAATTAATCACACAATCGAATCCTCCGCGCCACTGCATGCGCTTGCGCGATAATATCGTAACTTTCAAGATGGCGCCCACACAATGGCGGGCTGTCATTGAATTGTTGTAAAACTGACAGATTTTCCTGAACTGATCTGATCTTAGTTAATTATTTCTCAAGGATTTTGATCTTATATGCTCGTTCATATTATTTATGTGATAACGTAATTTATTATAGTTGGTAAGAAATGAATTTTCCTCATGCCGTGTGATTTTCTACAGAAAAGATGCTCTTTTCGAAGTTAGGGGAAGCGGTAGGAGGAACGCCTTTAGCATCCCTGAAAAAATCTAGGGTTTCTTGTTTTTCTTAGAAGATGATTTTCATAAGAAATTAAAAAAACTGTCTAAGAAAATATTAAACTTAATAAAAAGAAAAATAACAACACAAAGTGATACAGTCACAAAAACGTAGCGAACATAAAAAATCTTTAATTTACAGTGGTATTGTTTGACGCTGAAGTAATCATATTTTATGAGGCTTTTTCTCTCATTGACGTCATTCGTTAGTGGGTATTGTTCGTTTTTACCGTAAGAAAAACTCTTTTGGCATAAATGTAGCTAGAATCTGAAAATTCTCGGATGAAGTAGAGTGGGACTTGCAAACTACTACACATAGCCGAGTGCAATTAGACAAAAAATACTCAAAAGGTGGAACGAAGTTTATAGTGGTCGGATTTTCATGGGACTTTTTTTATTGAGTTCCTAGAGGTGTAGAGAAGAAAGTTAAAAAAAAAAATTTCGCCGCTCGCAAGTTTTTTTTTTTTTTTTAAGGTCCTTTGTAATATTTTTTTTTCTTTTATGTGTAACTTGAAATTCGACGAATTTATATTGAGGCATAATAGAAGGACCTGTGTGTATCCATTAAACGCCAATTTGGTCTGTTTATTTGTTCAATGTTCATATTTCAAGTTTTTCTTTGAAAATATCTTATTTTCTTCAATTATTTCTAAGTTACCGAATTTAAGACTAAGATTTCTTTTGAAATTGGTAACAAATACATTTTTACAGATAACTGGATAAGAAAATGTCCAAGCAAACCATATTCATGCGTTTAGTGACTTAAAATTCATTCGCAAAAATCAGAAAATCGTCTATATTAATGAAGGCATTTTTTTTTCAAAATTTGTCAATGTAACTCAATGTGCAAATTATTCTCAAAAACTTCATTTTAGTAGCTATCTTATAAGGTATAATAACTAGAAAAATATTCAAGAATATCTGTCAAATATCAGTTTCTGCTGAGAAAGTAAAACATGACAAAAGGGATCTATCGCTAAGAATTGGGAGCGGTATCGGTATCGGTATCGATATAAAATGGGGCACAGAGAACCAAGCTTGCATCTAATTTTAAATAGAAAATATGAGAAATGGTTACGTTACAATTACGATAATTTTTGTGGGTTTTCCAGCGGCCCCATTCCACCTTCGTCAGCATTAATCAACATTTTTCGAGTACCTCCGAATATTTTTTCCATTTTGTGTTCTCGATAGATAGCTGATATAATAAGGATATTTTCAGGATAATATTTACAATGACCACCATAGAAACATTTTGAGAAAAATGGCCTTCTTGAACTTTTACATAGACGATTTCCTGATATTTGCGAATGAATTTTTAATCACTTCACTCGTAAATTTGGATTTATTGAAAATTTTAACGTCCAGTTATCTGTGAAAAAATATCAGTTACCAATGACAAAAGAAATCTTTGTATTAAAACTCGGTATTTTAGAAATAATTGAAAAAATAAGAAATTTTCATAAAAAAAACCTGGAAATATGCATTTCGTCAACAACAATGAACAAGGAAACAGACCAAATTGGCGTTTAAAGGATGCACACAGGTCTCACTATTACGTCACAATATAAATTCGACGAATTTCAAGTTATTCCTACACGAAAAAAAAATATTCAAAAGGAAATTAAAAAAATTAAAAAAAAAAGTCGCGAGCGTCGAAATTTTTTTTTTAACTTTCGTCTCCACAACTAATCACACAAAATCCGACCACTATAAACTTCGTTCCACCTTATAGTCTAATTGCACTCGACTAACAAGCTTTTCGGATTGATCGAGTTTCATAAGAAACGTCATGGTAAAATCCCTAAAATTCTTTACTTTAATTTCTTTTGGGGCGGGCGCTTATAAAAATATTTGGTGAAATACAGTTTATTTATTATTTTATTATCAGGCAACTAAGGCCCATAGATAAAATACACAAAATAACAAACTAACATTTTAAAACAATAATAAACTAATACATATTTTAAACCTACTGAAACTATAACTATACAGGTAGCGTTGACGGCGTCTTGTCTCGCTGCGTGGTGTCGCGTAATCGTCCTCGGTTACGTCGATATACGACACCTTTCGGCCAAAAGTCCTCTTTCAAACAGGTCTGTAGATAGCGAAGGAGTGTAAGGACTGTAGTGGGTGGAGGTCTGTGGATGGATTTTCCTCAAATTGACCTAAAGCACCGTCCTGACAATTTCATTCAGGCGCGGAAACAACCATACTGCAACAAAAACGGTATCAAATCTCTATCTGCCCACCTTCCATTGTTCCGTCATAAGATACGAAAAACAAAAGACAAATCATGTGCTCATAATTATCGCTTAGTTATCAATCAGTCTAAGGGCTTTCACCACCCACTAGTATAAACAAACGTTCTTCATCCATTACCGCTTTCGCCAGCAGTTTTATTTCGATTCTTTGTATGGAACCAGCAATGGATTGGTGTTAGGAAATAGGTCACGCCTACATGGGATTTTAATAGCGTATTTATGGCGCCGATTACTCCTACGCCTATTAGTTGAAGAACCTTTTAATCTGATTGTTGCTAGTTTATTGCATTTGTTGTTTTTATTTGTTAGTTGTCTTTGTTTTACGGTTTTATCTGAGTATGTGGCAAATAAAACAAACTATGAACCAATTCAATGACCTCTCGATAAAGAACGAAACTTATAGTTTGTAAGTAGTAAGTTCTTGGGTAACACCATGCATGTATTGCGTGCTTAAAAAAGACAGTGAAAAGCAAGATGCAGTTTGGCCTTTTCTGAAATCCCTAGCTGGATACAAACGGGATTATCTTCAACCGCAAACCTTGCTCAACTCAAGTTAAAAAGACAAGTTAGTTACCATTTGCAGCCGCTTTTGGTTCTTAATTACTTTTCCAAGTAGGTAAATTAACCCTCCACAACTCAACATCCTTAGAAGGTCTACCCGTAATTGTAAACAGTAAAGCTACACAGTAATTACAAACGACGGGAAGTGTTAACACAACAATCGAACTCAAATAAACTGTTACGTGTAAGGAAACGCCGTTTAAGCTCAGTGGAGCAAAACATCCTGGGGCAGACTGCTGCTGAGCAGGGAATCAGGAACTCAGGAGTTACTAGTGAACAGGAATAACTGATGAAATAGCTTTCCTGCCGAGATGTGTGCCTAATGGCAGTACCTCTAGCTGCTTGGGCTCATGCGTGTTGGAATTGTGATGGCGATGCCATGTGAATGCAAAGTAAATAAAAAATCGTGTTAAGCTCTCTAGATAACTCTACGTGTGTGTGTGACGTGAAAGTGATGGTGCCTAATGTCCTTGATTACTGTCCAATTCTGCCAAAACATTAAGGCCCGGTCCCAGGATAACTGAAGCAAAAAAGGTGGAGATTCATAGATACACACCGCATCAGAGCGGACGTGTGATCTATTCCACAAACAATGGGAGAAACTAAAAACTTAGGTGACGGTGGGCGGCGGTGTCAGGTATGTCCTGTTGCTTGCTCATAACTGGAACTAATGGATGCTTCTGAAGAACAAAACGACGATACTTGTAGCGAAGTTCTAGACTGGTGGTTCAATTTAGATTTCGCGATAAGAAGCAGGCAATCATGGAAAATAAAATCTCGCTTATTTCGATAGGTCATTTCTTTTCATCATCAGAGACTCTGTTGATGATTGTTCTTCTTAGTATACCTTAGCTGACCATTACCATCACTGACTGTTCTTCATAAAATAACCCGCTTAACCTACTTATTAGTACATACAAATATAACAAAATTCCGCACTTTACCGTTGATATAAACCATTGCGAAGGGAATGTGGTGCGCAGGAGTCGGTCAATGCACTCAAATTGGCAATATTTACACTAGGTACGTGCCAAGGGATTTTAAACAGAGCTACTGGTTTATAACAACCTAATGATTTGAATGGGACATTATCATGTGTTTATATTTTACCGGGAACATGTTTCTGTAACCTTCACCATGGCATTGGTCCACCTTGTGAGGGTTTATCTGTGGTGCTCGTTCCGATTTGGTGAAGGTCACAGGAATCCAATTTATACGGGAAGTACAGGACTCGTCGCTGCGCCGTTGGAGGGCTATGTCCAGCAGAGAACGTCATTCAGTAGAATGATAAATATGCAAACATAATAAATAAATGTTCCTGCACTATTTCACGGCGTTCATTAATTTTATTCAGCAGTGATAGTTTACTGGTGTGACCGTCGGACTGCCAAGTCATAGGTCTCGAGTTCGAACCCAAGACAAGCATCTTTGATTTCTTGGATTCATGTGCGTATTGTATAATTATCACTTGCTTCAGTGAAGGAAAATATCGTGAGGAAACCTGCATGCCTGAGAGATATTTATCGACGGCATGTAAAGCCAAGTTAGAGGCCCTTGCGCGGCATAAAACCTCTGACACCAGGTTAGTCACTAACCACACGATAAAAGAAAGAAGATTTTTATTCAAGCTTAAAGCGAACTCCTATTATTATGGTGTATAACTGACAAACCTCTCCTTCATACGGGATTATGTTGCTGTCTCTGCGCACCGATCGACCATCGATCCAGGCTAACCCTTGAAAAGCCAGTATCATCATCTGCCTAACCTCTACCAACTATGTTAGCAACGGCTTCCAGTCTAACCGGATGCAACGGAATACCAACCCTTGAAAAGTCATAAAACTTTAATTCAATTCAATTCATTTATTTTTGCAAAAACATGCGTAGATAATATACATGGTATGATGCTTATTATAGGTGTTACAACGTACTCTTTGGCTCAACATGTTTGACCATGGCTGGTGTACAAATTAGGTCGAAAGACCATAAGATTTAAAAAAATATATAAATAAAATACAAAGCATAATAATATAAATAAATCAACATTTATATTAAATTAAAAAATTAGGTAAATAGTCATGCGATTCAAAATAAATAAAGATATTTTTAGAGCGATTTGTCATTTAAAAATTCATTGACATTATAAAAGGCATTTTCTGTCAATATTTTTTTTAAATTTTTCTTAAACTGGTCTGTATTTAAAATTTTGAAATATTTAGGGATATTATTATAAATTATCAGCGCTCTGCATGCAACGCTTTTATGCAGTAGCGCTGTCTTTGCTCGTTGAACACGAAGTTTACTATTATCCCGGCGATTTCGTATTTCAATGTTACTCTGGACGCTCTTAATTTGCACGTCTTCATCGTTCTCACAATATATTTATTGTCTAAACATGAATGATGTAACAAAGATCTTGTAAAAATATTTTGGTTGAAAAGAGTGTCCATGGAGTTTCTTGCCCATTCTTCTCTATAGAGATCTACGCCTTGGGAAGGGCAACTACTGTACTTTCACAAGTTATTATGCCTTCTGTCTGTGACTGTAGCTTCGCTTTCTTTGTTTTTTGTGACATTCAAAAGTGCCTGAAATGGTCTAATTGAAATAAATGCTTTGAGTTTGACTTTCGGGATGAAATGGGGGTTATTTCTAACAAATAAGGCTATTAAATATTTATCAAACAAAATATAAATAAAATAGATAGTAATCTACAGACAGCAACCGTATTTTCATTTTTGTCAAAAAGTTGCTTATCCAAAAGGTCGGTGGAATGCAGCACCCAGTGCAGCTTTACGGTTAATTAACGCCAGTCCATAAACGCTTGTACCAGATTGTCCAGTCCCAAGGTGACACAATAATTGCCACGAGCGAACTTTCTTACAATAACTTATTTTTACAACAAACATCTGCGCGGCGCGTGTCAAGGCAAGCTAGTCGCCACAACACACCGTGGTTATTATTACTCATATACTCATATTATACACATAAAACTTACCTAGTACGAGATGAGTACAGAAATACCAGTCCACTGAAAAGCCATAGACGGGTCAATATAGTTATGGAAGAGTGGAGTCTGCTAACACAGGCTTTAGACGCCTAAAAGGAAACTCGAATCACTAGTTTGTAAGAAAAACTTGGCAAAAACAATAAATCATTTTTCATTTTCATATCATCAGCATGCTATACCCTCAGGAGGCTACGAGAAGAATTTAGCATAGATATTTTAAAATCAGTTTCCTATGCACTGGTAGAGTCAAGATTGTGATATAGTATTCAACAATGGGGAAATAGCTACAAGTATAATTCTGATAGAGCATATTCAGACACAATGTAAATTGTTTTTGAATAAATGAAATGAAATTGCATGATTACTCTTTCGGGAATCATCATTCCCCTTTCCATATCCCAGTTTATTTGGGGTCAGTGCAGCATGACTTCTTCTTCCATACTTCTCTATTGCTCGTCACCTCATATCTCCTTTACTCTTTCAGGATTGTCCAATTAGTCTGAATGATCTATTAATTTCGGCGAGGAAATCCGGTATGTTATGATGGTCACCCATCCACAGACCGACCTAGGCAAGTGCGGCTTAACCTAAAAGATGAACCTGTGCAGCAATTATTATTTAGCCACGAGCTCCTAGCCCAAGTTTTGGTCGGTAAAAGCATCTGGTCGACAAGAGAATGCCTGGGTGAAATATCTAGTATTATACGGGGTGTAAACAGACCCTTCACCAAGCCGTCAACCAAGTATTCTGTACATCAAACTAAGTAACTTTACGCAAAAAATTTTGCTGGGAAACGAAATTTTTTTTTGGGGTCAAAAATCACATTTTACGGTAAAACTCAATATAATGCGCTCAAAACTTATTGCTGATGGATGCTTTGAATAGTAAACGGACCATGGAGGTAATTGGAGTAAAGTTAGAACCTTAAAAAGTAGTATTTAAAAAAAAACTTGTGAAAAAATTGGAACTTTGACCCCCAATATCTCCGTAACTAGAAGGTTCCCAGGTATGGTCCAGAACAAAAAAATGATCCCAATGATGGGCAGAATATGTGGTTTTCGTTTTCGTTAAGGGTCTTTTTACACCCTTTAGTTGTAAATATCCAGTGCGAAAAGTCCTGAATTCCTGACGATCATGTAACTCTTTATTCCAGTTAACATTGTGACTGTAACACACGTAGGAAAAGTGTAAAAAGTGGTACTACTGAACTTAGTTAATCATATTTATATTTTGTTTGACTTCCTATCAAGACTAGCCGTAATGTTTTGACGTGCTGTGTATAACGGTATTCATTACTATATTTATGAACTGTATAATGTATTTTCCAACTAAAACTGCAGAAACGATAAAAAAATCATAATTGCTGATGTTTACTTCGAATAGCGGTGATCAGCTCCTAATAAATCACAGTACATCAAAACTACATCACGCACATTAAAGACGATTTATGAATTTTGTATGAAAATAATTATAAATTTGGGATTTATCTCAGAATTTACAAATATCGCTGAACATTAAACCAAATGGATTCCTTGACAAATTGGCCCACACTCCTGCGGCTGTGATAACCAATGTCATAACGTCAGATCATTCTTCTGGTCCAAGTTTCAGGTGTCTGCGGAAAGCTTGAGGCTATCCAGAACAATTTCAACATAGAAACCGCCATATCGTACCCCCGAAAGTTAAAACGAGCATAAAAGAAAAAAAAACATATTAAAACATAAAACGTCAAAGAACGTTGGAACGTTCGATATTGAAATACGAACGCGTTTGAAATCCGAACCGGTGGAATCCGCGCGCTTTCCTAATTGCTCTGAAAATAGACTGACTCAAGCGCACCGCGAAACTCTTGAAACGCCACCTGGACTAAGGCGAGTATGCGTTTCATTGTTAATAGGACTGAGATTTTTTTATGTTCTCAGGTTATACTGGTGGGTGTACTATTAGGTATACCTCTGCCTAAACCTTCTGAAATTACAAGCGTGGTGTTATGTTATGTTTTGCCTGTGAAAATTACCCTCTAAATAAGGAACCCCGTTCGCAAATCCTGTCACTCACAGTAGAAGTACGTTACATAAATATCCGGACTCTGTTTAAAGCCTAGTCGCCCAGCGCACCCTCTAGCGGAAGCACAGGAAACAATAAACTCGTAATATTTCATACACAGTCGCCTGCGACTGCGCAGGCACGTTCAATCACTACATTAACTTCGTTTAACGCCCCCGCCTTAAATGTCGTCTATTTTAAGGTGATTTGAAGCTATTTCACGCAACTGACTCTTCATAATTCTTAAAATAATTGACGTTTATGTCAGTTTCTTACCCCCCGGGGGTAAAGGATGGGATCTTATTAAAGTGCCGTCACGCTTTGCCGTTTCCTTGGATGTGGAGGAAGACATAACAGTTAGCTCGGAACGAAATATAGTCATTAAAATAGTCGTCGCTATCTTCCGTAGTTTGACTAATTTGAGAATTAACGAGTTTTAGTCGAGCTGTTGCTGGTTGAAACTGTCAGTTTGTGTCAAATAAAGTGCGAGAGAAACAACGAAGGAGGAGATAGGGAAAGGAAGCTCTGTTAGTAAAAATCTTAATAAACACCAAACTTGTTCAATACCTAGTGGTCTCCTTAGCTCTCATGCTAGTGCTGCTTACTGCATCAGTGAGTGGGGTTTGCGTGGCTGAGTTTTGGGCTAAACATAACATTTGAACTTTTTGCCATCGACACGCTAAGAAGAATATGCTAGTGCTTGATCGCTCACCTTTATAGCCAATGATATTATAATGAAAGATACGCTACGTTCATACTGAGCGGCGTTCAAATATCGTCAAATCTTGCGCCTGAAGTACGACTTAAATTACGACAATTGTCTGAACTCGCAACAATTTACGCGCGCTAGTGCCATATCTACCTCTTTTTATTTATAATATCATTGTTTATAGCAATACTCGGTTGTTCTTGTAAGGAACATTAGCATAAATTCACCACATGGCGACAGTTCGCGCGTTGATATCCCTTCGCCACGGGTCTCCGCGTATAGCCTCTTCGACCTCATGTAATATATTTCCAACACGATCCGATACGACTTCATAAAACTGCATTAACACCTTTATACTCTTATTTTATGGACTTTTAAACATGTCGGTATTTTGATATCTTACTAGGAATTCACTTAGATAAACTAAATCCAAATCTATTGCTTACATTTATAGTTCAAATTGGAATGGGTACAAAAATGAGTTACCCTAATCGGTGTATTAGTGAGATGTGCAAGCGAAGTCGTCAAGCCGGACGTCACGTACGGAACCACGTGCAGCGTGCACGGATGAGCGGTGTAATAATGTTACCGCTGAACCCTACAAATGATGAGAATTTTGAAATGTAAGGAATTTCTTGTTTAATATGTACTATGTCAGCCAGTTTCTTACAAATTACACGAAAAGTTAAAATATGTTTTTCTTGGTTAAAAATCGAGGTAAAAGCTAGAAGCAGACAGATAACATACGATATAATTGAGTGGCAAAATTAGTATTTCTAAGAATCGTCAACCCCTTCACACAGTTATAACCAGCTCAAACGATCGATGGATAAGAACAGTACAATCTCATTCCATCGAATAATTTCTTAACCCACTCCAAGACTAATTCCAAGCGGCTTACTCAACCTCATTAAACAAAGTAAACAGTATTTAGCAACTGACTCTAAATAAGGCGGGAACAGGAACAACCGATCGTATGAAACATATTCTCGTAAACGTAAAATCGATTCCCCACACCTGTGAGCCCGCGCAACTCCCAAGTAAAAACAAAAAGAGTGTGGGAATCGTACGACATAGGGCTTCGGTATGTGGACCTGCGGTTTGTACTCATTGGTAACAAGGATTGAGTATAAAGTAGGTGGAGATAGCAACAAAGGATTATGGTTTATTATGGATCGTAGTGTCGTTAGGTTAGTATGGAGTATGGGCAACACCGACGATGCCATGGAAGTTGCGAAGTTTTGGGACAAACAAAGTGTAAAATATGTCAGGGCTATGAAGAGGAGAGGCACGAGGAAGAAGAAGAAGTAGATATGGCATTCTTGGGAAAATAATAGGCAAATGCACATAAATACATTTTCCAACTTTCCAGTCAGCTTGAAAGACAATTTTCGAGAGAAGATTTGCCGGGGCTGCGGGACTGTTCGAAAGAGATACCGCGACCCTGGAACACAAAGGGCAAAGAAGGAACATGGATATTAGTCAGTAAAAGTCTGACACTCCCTCCCACTCCACCCAGAGCGGGAGGAGTTATTTGATGATTTCCCATCCTTAAAATAAAAAATAAAAAAAGGCTTTTAAAAACTTAAAAACCACTCAATTAATTCTTAATCCTGACTAAAACTGTTAATTTTAGTTTCAAACTAAATCTCTTTTACAATAATTATTCTATGATTGTCTATTGTGTCAGTCATATTGAGCTATTGCAGAAGCATACCGTGAAGTTTCAAGTCATAATAATATTTAATTTCGGAGATATTAATCGAGAACATCTGCTTACTTACTATTCAAAGACATTCAAATATAACTAGCTGTAGACGGGACAAGACCAAGGAACTGACAATTCCAAAACCTGTTACAAATTAGTAACAAGTCGATCAGTCCAGTGCGATACGTCGCCTTGTCAGGTCGCATTCACATGACACAAAGCCACTCAAATATTTCCGAGCTATAGACGGGTCATGACGAAGAAAATCGTAATCCAAAACTTGTTACTACTTAGTAACAATTCGTTCTGTCTAGTGTCATCTGTGTCATACGCCAACTTGTCAGGTAGCATTCGTGTGTCAAAATCGAAAATATTCAGGATGAAAATTATTGTATGACAATATTCCCAATGTCCTCTCTATATGTGCTTTAAATCTCTTTGTTACTATTACAACATTGTGGATCTATGAACTAATTTGTAATGTTTCAAATCAGTCACTCCGAGCAATACTGAAGCAACCGACGCTTTGTTCGGATCATTCTATGTGAAAACACCTATGTTTATAATCACAAAGTCGCATATTATGACAACAGCACCTATATCATACCGTAACGTATACCTACCCATGACGTAACGGATATTTTAGTCGTAAAGATACTGGGGCAGATATTGTTCTATTGTTATAGTATCGCGATGTTACGGGTAATCCGATGGACAAACATGGTTTGTTCATGTATGGAATGAAGACATAAAATGAAATCTTGCAAGGGAGGGGGGGATATTCATCTCAGCAGCAGACGTAACTATAGATGCAAAACGGGTTTAAACGTTTTAAACCATCTGTCTAATCCTAAAAAGTAGTATAAGTATGAGATATGACTTCACATATATTAATTAAAAATGCTAAATGATTTCAATTAGCCTTTTAAAATAATTTATAATCAATGTACGGCCCACGTGGTCGTGGTTTTAAACCGTTTTAAACCAATTTAAAACCGGTTTTAAACCACGGATTTTGGTTTAAAACGGTTTATTTACAACAATAGACGTAACAGATCCTGGTAGTAACTGGACTCGATCTATAGAGGAATCTATAAAGATTTGCATTACTATGCTTCGACTACTTGTGTAAAAGGTTGATCTTACAAAATTACATGTTAGTAACTCTCATAGATGATCGTCTAAATTATTAAATCCAAAACCATACGTACCAGTCGCGAAGGGTCAATTTTGTCAGAGATAAGCCGGAGTACATATCTTTAATGTGATTATTTTATTTGTCTATAGAATACTGACTGTGCCATTTTTCAAAGGGAAGCCGGTAGGAATCGAGTTGTATGGAATCTTCGCCACTGATACGTACATATCTACATTATTTGGATAAATCAACTAAGTACCTACACTTTGCAAAGACCCCAACAAAAAAGTAAATTAACTCATAGTGGCTTCACAATCTACTGCTGGAAATAGGCCTCTTCCAATTTTCGTCACAACAACAGGGTGTTGCCGTTAAAAACTTGCTATGACATTATTTCGGTGCTTCAAATGAAATTCTTATTTATTCAAACAAATATATAAAAAGTCAGGATTACATCTCCATAATCTCGTATAAGTATTAAAAGAAAACATGAATGATCCATGTCTACACATTAGGTTATTAGATGATCCCGTGGGAGCCGGGAGCGACAATTGGGTGCAACCTGCAACGTTGACCGCAGGTGCAACCTGTTCCCGACGTCTGGTGTATTCCTATTGCATCCTCTAGTTGTCTACCAAACATTTCTTGAAAAAGGTTAGCTTATTAAAAAGTGCAGTTAGAACAAAAACACAAAACTTCCAGACTTTTCGTTATTGAATCCATGATTGTGTATTTTTCCCAACGTAATCAGAGTAATCACTGGGTTTAATTCAGTTAACCTTTGGGGAAAATAGAATGACGCGCGTCAATAAAATACAAAACTGCATACATACATCATAAGGAAGCACTGAATCGGCGGTTGCAAATATTTATTAGGTACCTTACCAATAATGAACAATGAAAATGGATAAGCCAATGACTAATTTTAAATGATACTGATGTTACACAATAACTTTATTTCGTAATTCAAACAAAACACTTACCTTTTTCCATTATTCATACACGTATATAAATCAACAAATCAAAAATACGGGCAAATAAACTGTAGCTATAAGCGTATAAATAACCAAAACCATGAGTACTTTGAATAGACCACCAATCTTCAACAGTATTTCAGACAGATACACATAATGAGAAGGTTCTACACACATGACACACCCTCTTGTCTTGATTCTCAAACAGCATGCATTCAAGCGGACCAGTACGAAGCAATCGTCTCGGTCTACCACACGTCCACACGAGGGACACCCGCCTCATCTCGGACACCGGTGGGAAGCTCCCTCCGCTGAAGACCCATGATCCGTGTTAACAAGGCCGTGACAAAGAATGTGACACGAAAAGCATCTTGATAAATTAATTAGACCAAGTTTTATAAAAACCAGGAAATACTATGGCTATACAAGGGTCTTTTTAAATTCACAGATCGGGCAAAGTGAGTTTCTTCATCAGGAATATTTAAGTAACTTTAGTTGTACCCGGTTGATCGCAATAGCTCCCATTTTATAACTGGCAGAATGTGGGTACCTGTACTGCAGTTGCAACTGCAAACTACATCTACCATCCTTGTGGAGGAAACACTGATGATCTTCATAACTGTAAAGATAGTCGTAAGATGGAATAAATAAAAAAATAACTGTACATTGACGACAAAGTCAAGACACTACAAGAGGCCTCCAAAGATGTCATAATGGGTAGGAATTTCTATAAGTAATGAAGATCTTCAAAAGTATGACAGGGAATGTGACAAAGGGCACTAGAGGCGACAATGGGTCTAGAGTTGCAAGCAATTTGGATCTGGACAATCTCAATGAATCTACAATAGCTCCAAGAGTAGGACAATCTTATGATCGTGAGATAGAATCCCTATGTTATGTGTGAGGTACTATTGTGTTGTAAAAGACATTATAAACGAGAGCCTACCAGTTTGAAAGAACCAGTCTTGCCAATGGATCGTGTTCCCAAAAACTGGGTGGTTCATGAAAACTACTGGCATTAAGCTGCATTCGTAGTCTGGAAGCCCACCCCAACATAGTTATGAAAAGTCTAGGCAGAGGATGACCAGTTTCAACTAACCTCAAGATCTTACTGGTAACTAGATTCAAGACAAGCTATTGGACCAATGACCATGTTCCATAGCAACGATGCCGTGACGAAGAATGCGTCACACAACACATGGAGACTCATGGGAAGAGGTTTGATTACAAGAGGTCGATAGCCATCGATCTGACATGCGTAGGTAGCGACACCTGGGTGTAAGTTAATCGATTCGTCGAAGTATGGGATTACAAACGGATCATATTTAAGAAGTTATTTAGAAGTGAGTTTACAAGGTTTACTTAATCGGACCATGCGTATACATTATAATCTTTAGAACTTGTAAAGCTTTGCATCCGTCGATAGACCGCAAAGTATCTTTCATATTATCATATAATTTTTTGATATTCGTACCTACATATTATATTTTATACATATTTTTTAGGTAATGGGCGATACTGATTACCTTTTTATATTATTTTCAACTTTCAATCTTTGCTTGGCCTCATATTCTATCAGAAAATTATAATTATCCTGATTCTTTGCTAATCTAACCTTTTATTGCGCACTTTGCACTTCGCACAGCTTTAGACCACAAGAAACTTGTCCGAGTGAAACAGGTTACAAATTCAACAAACATTCTGATCGAGGAAGACACTCATAAAGGAAACAGCTAACTTTCTTGTTTGGTCGTTGTGTGTAATCCGGACATATTTCGACATGACTGCTCGTTGGAACAATTTTAAAGACGGCATACCATTTTGCAATCAAGTGTGAGAAGGAAATATGTAGGAAAATACCTGCGAGTAGCACAGGGCTGGTCGATGTGGCGAAGCTTGGCCAGTAATGCCTGTAATTTACGTTCTTCGCCAGAAATGATGATGAATGTTTATACGTCGTTCATGTAAAATAATAACTAACATTCAAAAACTCCAAAAACTAGCACAATTAAGTTAAAACTGTCGAACATTCAGCCCGTTTCCCACCAAGACAATGGCACAGAATTAGCTGCGGGAGTCAACCAGCAGCACAAGTTGCCAAGGTCGTGGAGCAAATAGATGGCGTTTATAATTCACAATGATGCCATTACTCTAAAAATTTTTCGCCAAACTGGAATTGGGTACAGTTATACAAAAAATTGGTGCTAGTAGAAGGTGTAGATGCCCAGTAAATGGGTTGTAGAGGTCACGTAGGCCGTGGCTCCTTGTATAATTCTGGTATTCGTCTACATTTTGTATAATTGGAAAAAAAATAGGCTGCGATGAGTTGGTGTCATGGTGCAGGATTGGCAGGCGACAATGCTGAAGGAGGAGAACGGGGGTGTTGTGGGGCAACCTGAAAGAGGGCCGTCCAGTACTGGAATCCTATGGGCTGAGTAAATTGATTGTTACAAGAGACCGAGTTTCAACCACTTTAATGTATTGTGTCTTTCTAGGTAGATATTGTGTTGTGTTCCTTATACATATAAGGAATAAAGTAGAAACGATGGAACCGACCTCCACAGTGAGATACTAAATACGATTTACGTGGGCTTTTGAGTGACCTAACATTCTCTATTTAATTACATTGCATAGTCCCTACATTTATAAGTAGCGCCAACAAATAAGTATCTACCTAGACCAATGTCTAATTTTGACTTGCACCTGTATTTACCCAAAAAACAATCACCTGGCTCCCACAGGTGATCAATATCCCGTTTGTAACCTTGAACAGTACAAAAACGGACTCAAAACTTCCCAGCCAACGGCACCGGGTGTTCCACAGTCCTACTTAAATGGTGTCGACTAATTTCTCACTAGATAAAAGTGGTGTTAATTTAAGAACATAGGCTATGGGCCTGTTTAATGAGCAACTATCAATAAGCAAAACACGTATCCCGAAGGCACCTATTGTAGCACAGGATTGAAGTTTTATGTCAAGAGAATCAAGAGGAAACTGCAACCTGATTTGTACTACATAAACATCGAAATGGTGGCTAAACGGATCGTTCTTTAGGTTAAGCCGAGCTTGCCTAGGTTGGTCTGTGGATGGGTGACCAACCATTATGTACCGAGTTTCCTCCTTTTCTCGGAAAGCACGTTAAGCCGTTGAGCTCGGCTGTCATTTGTAGATCTTTGACAGTTGTTAGGTAGGTAGGGTAGTCAGTGGCCCAAAAAGTCTGACAACTAGTCTTACCAAAGGGTATCGTATTACCTAGTACTAACTAGGCTGTGGAGGTCAGATAGGCAGTCGCTCCATGTAAAATACTGGTATACAGCTGCATCCGGTTAGACTGGAAGCTGACCCTTACATAGTTGGGAAAAGGCTAGGCAGATGATGAAACATCGAAATGGTGCCTACTTTGTTCTTATTTATTATTTTCTTTTTTACTTTTCATTGCTTATTTCCTTCTCTTCTTCTTTTGATCGATTTCAGTAACCCTCGGTCCCTTTCGTTTAATCGCAGGATTGTACCACCTGGTTTGTGTTCTCTATCCACATCTGGCGTGGCAATTAATTTCGAGGCATACAGTCTAATTCCCACTGCATATTATGGGATAAAAAGTGTACCGCTACGCTTGTAGTGGTAGAATGTGCGGTATAAAAAGGTTTGCGGTATAAAGAGGCGGGAAGGCGGAGCCTTATTCGGGCGGCGGATGCGCGGCCTTGCGAGGTCGCTAGGGGCGCCTCTCACACCGATACACGGTTGCGAACTTAGTGGTCATTTACGGAGACGCGGCGCGTCGGGCGGCGCGTTGTGCGGCGCGGCCCGCTTTCAATTCAAACATATGGCGATGTATGAGAGCGTTTACGGAGAAGCGTTTTTACGCGCGTTCGCTTGAAGTTGCCGCGTTGCCCGCCGCGGCGAACGCGGCGGCGAACGCGGCGTCGCCCGCCGCGTCGCCCGCGGCGTTGCACGCGCAAACGCGCAAATACAACATATGGCAGATGATACCGCCGCATCGCCCGCCGCGTCGCCCGCTGCGTCGCCCGCGGCGTTCGCCGCGGCGGCGCACGCCCCGCGTCTCCGTAAACAACATCGTACATTGCCATATGTTAGTGTTTGGGCGTGTGATAACGCGGGCCGCTGCACGCGCCGCCTCTCCGTAAACGGAAAAAACGCGCACCGCGCCGCGCGACGCCCCGCGCAACGCGCCGCCCGACGCGCCGCGTCTCCGTAAATGGGCACTTAGGAGCAAATCGACGTTTTATTTTATTTACTGGGTTGTGGAGATCCGATCTAAGTATTCATTTACACAGGTAGTTGGGAGAAGTTCTTTGCTAGGTTCTGATATCAATGATTGAATTGACTGATGACTTCAGTGTCGTTGTAGGTAGGCGTATGATCATCAGTGGACGCTTTTTGGCTTAAATAATGATAATGAAGTGATGTGTTCAGACTAGACTATGGCTGGATTCCGAAAACGTTATTACAAAGAAGCATTAGAGATTAACAGAAGCTGACTGACATTCGAGAGATCTATGTATGACCGAGCCTAGTACAATAATTCTAGAATAATTTAGATATCAACATCGCTAACCGGATAAAACACGAACATCCTGCACGAGTGATCTAGCAGGAGTGTTGTTACAACACGGTGTAACAGCGGCCTCACAAACGCAAGCGCAGACAGTCTCGCGCATAGAACCGGTCGCTCATTGGATTAACTGTGCGGACCATTAATACCGACTTCCCTTACGTAACACCGTGGAATATCAATATTAACGCGTCATCTTCGCCACGCTAACACCGTTACGCGGTGGAATCCATCGGAGTCTATAGGGCTTTCTAGGTAGAGAGGATGCGGTAGATAACATAATTGGTAATGGGATTTTATGAGGTAAACTAAACCTGAGAAATTATACTTTCTCATGGCTTATAAAGGCGATAGTTTAGACGACAGTTTATAATAATAATAATATATCATTTATTTCAGGTAACAAAGACCCATAACATGTATACCTTATAGACTAACATACATTTATAAAAACCAGAAAATAAAGGGTGTAAAAAGACCCTTAACGAAGCCGAAAGGACCATACCCGGGAAACTTCTAGTTACGGAGATATTGGGGGTCAAAGTTCCAACTTTTTGACAAGTTTTTTTTTAAATACATGGTTTAATGTAAGATTTTTACTTTAAACACCTCCACGACCCCCGTACTATTCAATTCATCCATAAGCACAATGTGTTGAGTACGTCACATAGAGTTCTACCTTAAAACGTGATTTTGCACCCCAAAAAAAAATGTCGTTTCCCAGCAAAATTTTTTGCGTAAAGTAACTTAGTTTGATGTACAGAATGCTTGGTTAACGGCTTCGTGAAGGGTCTGTTTACACCCCGTATACACAAAGTGACGGCGGTTATGCCAACTCATCCTATTTCTAAGATCTGTAAGCCAAGCTCGTTGAGCCACAAAAGTATTTCTGTGCTTAGCAAAGGTGCCCAGATCAGAAACACGTTGGTTAATTTGGCACTTAATGGTTGATAAACTTCAACGCTTCTTACATCGCTCACTAGGCCATCAGCAATTGGAATTGGTGTTAAATAACGAGCCAAGTTTAAAAGCTTCACCCAACTCTTCAATCATTCATCTAATTACAGTCTGTTACATTTCTTTTACCAAAAAAAAAACACGCAATATAGCACCTTATGACGACCACTTGAAGCTGTAAGTATATATCTATGTAACATCCGGTCCACTTATCAACAATAATTGAGTATCAGTAGGTAATATAATGCATAATATATTATGTATTAATTCTAGGGCGTTGCGCTGTTGCAAGATCCCGCCGCGATGCAGTGAGATGTTATGTAACATCATCTGCTTAGCATTTTCCTTATTATATTGGGGTAGACTACCCGTCGAACTGGATGCAGTCGTACTTTACATGGAGCGACTGCTTATCTGACCTCCGCAACCAAGTTACTGGGTAATATGATACCCTTCTGATAAAAATAGTTGCCAGACTTTTGGGCTTCTGAATACCCTTGACGACAGTCAAAGATCAATAAATAGTCGAGTCCAACTGCTTAACGCTTTCCGAGGTAAGGAGGGCCCTCGGTATGAGATGCTATGGATGGCCACCCATACACAGACCAAACTCAGCAAGCGTTGCTTGATCATAGCCAGATCTTCTGCTTAGCCAGGTACTCCGTGATTTGTTATGTAAAATATTTTACAGCTAAGTTTTCGCTCATTTTCCTCTATTTATTGGTGACAATCGATAGTGTTGCTTTAAGCAAGCCAAGTATAACAACATTAGCTAACCTAACCTAACTCATCAACGACTGAAAATAATAAACAAAACAATTCTTAAATCAAAACTACACTCTTAACTTATTTTACACGAGAACTATACTGTGACTACAGGTTCACTGTTTCAAGAGCAGCGGTGATGAAGAACATTTGAACAAAGTAAACCATACCTACCAGAGGGCTTGCACAAGTGCACAATTGGCAGGCCTTTTCTTCTCTCGACAAGAGGTTGGGTGGGCTGGGTGGGATGGTTTGGTTGGGTCTAGGTTTTTCTTTTCAACAAGATTCCCATAAGATTTTCGATAGCTTATGTCAGTTGTACCTATAAGCCCATTTTTGACGTTTCCACTATCGTCATCGCTGTTATAACGGCACTTTGCCTTTTGGGTACGATTTTCGAACCGGTAACCACTAGGGCGCCGTTGCTCTCATATTCATAACTACTGCTTGAATGGTTATTTTGAAGCCAAATACAATTTACCACAATAAACAGTTATGTCAACCTACACCGCATGCTGCATTAACCTCTAAACAAAAACCAAATTAAAAATCCCAGTTAGCTGTCCACAAAAACTTTGATTCGCAATTCGCAGCCTTGTGTATAAAGTGTAAATAAAAAAGATATCGGTCATAAGTTGGTAACCGCTAGATGGCACCAGATACCAGCTATTGTTTGGAAGCCACTGGAAGGTCGTAGAAGCAATGCGTGGGAATCACCGGCTTCCGCGACATGTCGGGTAAAAACGGCCTGGTTGGGGCATCGGATTTGGTGATACTGTGAGCGGACACAGCCAACAGCGAATAGGTTAGAGGTTTTTCGCTAGATACTTTGTTAAATGGGTTCTTCGTAACACGCTATTTTGAGGCAAACCCAGGCCTTAGTGGATCTAAAAGTGACCATCAGAGAATTTCACGCAAAAAGAATTGAACAAAAAAAAATTAAAGGGTGTAAATGCAGGCGTTTTTTGGCCACCAACAAATGCAGGTCCTTATTAACATTATCACAAATACAAATTTATTTGTATCCTAAATTAAAAATATTTGAATTGTAATATTAGGCTGTTTTGCGGCTTCATAGCTTTGCTTCTCCTTCAACCTGCGAAGGCAAATCACGTTCGCGTGCTTTGCCTTCGCAGACGCATGACCAAATTAAATCATAGTTAATAATGCTAGTATTTTTGATATTAATCATAGTTAATGATTAATGACAAAAATACTTTTCGTTCCGTTATTTCATTTCTTCTTAAGTGTATTGTAAAACATCGCCGCAGTTCTCGGCTCCATAACACTCTCGCCTACTGCTCGGGCGTGAATCCTACCGGCTGCAATGACAAAGTTTCCCCACTTGTATCAAAATGAACTATTTATTGCTCACCGTCATTAATCCCATCAGACACAAGGCTTGTAGGCTTATAAAATTAGGTGATCAAGACTCACGCAAATCGCGTACATTGCGACCACATCCCCACAAAGTAGGGTAATGTTCAGTAGTAATGAGTTTCAACAAATTAAGTTATCCGAAGGTGGGTCAGCAGTCGCAGTCGACACCGAAACAAGCGAATACCGTTACAATGTGTTGACGAGATTCGAGGGAATTAAGTGGAAGAATTGAATAGGCTGTCAAATAACTTAAATTTTCAACGCTCTTGCTTTAAAGGTGGCTCTTGAATCTCTTTAGGGCAATGCGTGTGTGAATACTATAAACGTTCACGAAGTATAAAAAAAAGAGGATATAAAGATCGTAGCTGGTGGCAGGTGAATTTATTTATTAACGCTTACACATGATAAATTGAGGAGATTAAAGAGGAGCTCGTGGCTAAATCATAGCACAGGAAATAACAGCCGCTCGGGTCGATCTTTAGGTTAAGCCGTTCTTGCCTAGGTTGGTCCGGAGATTGGTGACCACCCATTACATATAGAGTTTTCTCCGTGCCTCGGAAAGCACGTTAAGCCGTTGGTCATTTGTAGATCTTTGACAGTCGTTACAGCTAGTCAGTGGCCCGAAACAACTACAACGTCGAGACAACTAGTCTTACCAAGGGGTATCGTATTACTAACTTGGTTGTGGAGATCAGATAGGCAGTCGCTCCATGTAAAATACTGGTACTAAGCTGCAACCAGTTAGACTGGCAGCCGACCCCAACATAGTTGGGAAAAAGCTAGGCAGATGAATGATACGTATAGTAAATAAATCCTGGATTAGGTTGGCACAAACGGAGGCCTGTACCTAGCAGTGAGTGATGATGATGATGATGATGTAACATCAACTAATAGTCTCAACCGCAACCATCATAACAAGATGACAAAACCCTCTTATCACCCATAACTCTACAGTTACCGCCGTTAGTATCGGTTGAGCAATATCTGTGGCGATTGTGCTGCGCGGGAGTCGAACCCGACACCGCTCCCACACTCGAGCTTCCACGGAACGTAACGCGAACCGAACAGTTGCTTATTGATGCTGAAGTTGAGATAAAAACATAATCAGGTCTGTCTCGCGAACAGTTAGATGGCAACGAAATGGGGCATGTGCGAACATCGCTTTATAACAGGTATTGTTTTAGTTTTTTATTTAAATAGCAATAAACTTGTATATTTTGCTGAGTGGGCTACAGTCCCTACGATGGTCACCTAACAGTGATTTTATTTTGGTCCTGATTCTTCCATAAACAATATTTCTGTGTACGAACTGCTACAAAACAAACATAGTGATGAACGCTTGTAATACATTGTATTTAATTATCCAGCTTTGCTTTAAACATTACCTTGATCTGGGACTTTCCTCTGAGATTTGTGACATTAGACTACGAACTTAAAAATAGCCCTAAATCAGCAGCATTTACGTATCAAGTATTCATATTCATATTCATATTCGTTTATTTGCGTTCCACAAGGTAAAAACATGGTGTTAACAAAATGCTTAGAGCTACGAGCCGTTGTAGACCCCGTCGGGGCACAGCAAAATTTAAAAAAGGAAGATACATAAAAAATCTAATTCGTGAAATCTAAAATTTAAAATAAAATATACATGGAAATCAAATAATTAAATTCGCAAAAATAACAATAATCCTTCAAAATAAATCAAAATTACTCAATATACTTAAAACTTAAAATGTCAGTCATAACAATAATCCTCAAAATAAATCAAAATTACTCAATATACTTATAACTTAAAATGTCAGTCATAACAATAATCCTTCAAAATAAATCAAAATGAGTCAATATACTTAAAACTTAAAATGTCAGTCGTTCAGAGCTAAAAATTAAAATAAAGTTATACAGGAAAAACAAAATTAGTACCACTGTTCTTGGTAACCAGATAGACGCAGGAAATACTTGACTAAACCATTAGATAGCCGTAGTCAAGCGCAGAAATCTAACGCGTCTATTAGGGACTGTTTTTTCGTCTAGTAGGTAACCGTAAGTACTCAGTTATCAGTACCCAAATAAACAAGTGTGCAGTGCAGCTCACAACATATTCGAATGTATGCCACATTAATTAATTAATTACTTACACAATTGCAAAACCTCACGGGGATCGCGATATTTTAATCGTATAAACAGTGTCGCCTTGCAGCCAATTAACCGAGTATCGTAAACAAGTCTGTACTGTAGTAAACATGGCCATATAGGTCTCAATGACCACAAGTGGTCAACAACGCCCCCGACTTGATTGACTGACCTTCAAGCCCTGGAGCCCTGCCGACTGTTTGGTATTGGAGGAATTGCGTAATCTTGTTAAAATATAATGGTGGTAAGTGGTGGTGGAAAAGAAGAATATTAAGAAGACAATGAATGAATTGTGTCAAACTCAAACTCAAAGCATTTATTTCAATTAGACCATAACAGGCACTTTGAATGTCAAAAAAACAAAGGCGAAGCTACAGTCCCAGACATAAGACATAATAACTTATGAAAGTACTGTAGTTGCCCATTCCAAGGCGTAGATCTCTATGGAGAAGAATGGGCAAGAAACTCCATGGACACTCTTTTCAATGTGTGAAGGACGATGTGACAAGAAAAGGAGTGGAAACTGAGATGACAATTAATAGTGTCGTACTGAGACAAGACGAGGTCATACTGCGGCAACAAATACATTGGTGTAAGGGTTGGGGATAATGAACTTTATTTAACGTATCGATGACAATCTAAAAGTCAGCCCAGAATTTGGCTAGGATTTAGGCACCTCCCGTAGCATCCCTCAGTTCCTCTAACGGGCAGGTGACATGAAACCCAGGACACGATGTCGGACCGTGTGTGCCGTGGACGATGTCTCATCGTTTGTAAAATGCCACCACATCTACACTCTAGAATCGTCTATGAAGTAAGCAAGGTCTGGAGTCTGTTTATTGAGTTCCAGGATAGCCAAGGCGAGATGAGCATGATTTCCGATCAAATATAAAATTCACTTCTTTATCAAAACAATATAACGTTTACTACGAGTATGGAAACTCATGAATACCAGTTCTAATAAATTAGCCTAGAAAGGAAAACTTGCCCAAAACCGATAAACACAATGTCCCAAAGATTTAAATTACATAATTTGCATAATAACAACATAAGTTTTAGTTTATCGAGAAATAAACTGCCTATTTATAACATGGTCAATGACAAAACTTGTAAACTACGGGATACTTCCAAATATTCCTGATATGGTGGTATAATAAAATGTCAAATTCGTCTATTTTACCGAATCGGGGACAAAAGTGGGCGCTTCGCCCACAGCTGGGCCTGGGCGTGAGAAGTGATGGTTTGATTGTATAACAAGCTGTTATCCAAATAGTAATTCTTAGAACGTACTAATCTGAGATAAACAGGTATTTTAGGCGTAGGATTAAACTAGACACAGAAATACAATAAAATATTCACGAAAACAATCATTTTTATTAGGACTATCAGACAAATTTGAAAATTTTTAACATCAAAGAAAGTGATAGGAACCTAGACATACTCTTTCTTAAAAATTTAATGTCAAAAATAATTGAATCGGCTGTTTTCGAGGAGAAAAAAGCGGAACACGAAACGTCGGTCTCGTCAAATTTTTGTGATATAATCGGTCTTAGCTGCAGCTGACCCTATCGCACTCTACAGGGGCAGGCTTGACGCAGCGCGACGGCAATAGTTTTTTCAAATACCTATTTTTAGGCCCTGTTCCCTCTTAAGATGATAAATTCAATAAATTATTAGTTTAAAGAATATTTGCATACATCTCAACGTTCTGACAGACTCCTAGCTCTGCCTCTATTTTTTTTTAACTACAAAGTTAGCGTTTATCTCCTTGTCAGACAATTCATAAATAACCGTAAAGATTTACATTTCAGCATCTTATTACGGTTTAGGATTAGTAGTTACAAGTTGTACAAGGATTGCTATAACAAGATAATAATGTTCTTCATATTAATTTTATAGGTAGCGTGGGATGGTCCTCCATTCATTTTCCATGTACTTAATATCAATCAACGCGTAACATAATTATGCACTTATCACAACACTACCGCCTACTTAGTATTAATTCACGATATAGCCTTAAGTTTTGGGCCAAAGGGCTTTCAGTGGGCGACGAATCGACGATATTGGTCAATGAACAACACATGGCCACTTATGGCCTTAAAAATCGCCCACCGATAGATTCTGGTGTGGGCAGGAATAAAACCCTTTTAATATTATAAACAAGTATTGTGAAACTTGTGCCTTTGTATGTTATGTTCTAGCTAAGCCGCGACTATATTCACGTATAAACTACTTGCAAGTTCACAACCCCCGCTAACGATTATTCAAACTGGTCCGGACAATTTGCGGACACTGAACACTGACAGATGATTCAGGAAGTATTTGTATGGAGGTCCGTGTCCGTAGCCGCGTCTGCAACTTCTCCATACCGGTTTGATCGAAGAACAAAGTCACATTCCATTTCCTATGTACCTAAGGACTAACGACTGCGCCTAACTTTGAACCTTATGTTCCACAGCTAATGTTAACCTATAACAAACCAAAATAAAATTATAAGTTTTTAAAAAGTCATGGTCACTAACATTATCATTAACTCTAGAAACGGGACAAGCTCCGAAATATCGGGAACTCAACACAAACAGTAAACATGGTAAATATCCCGTTTCTGGAGTTAATGACAAAAAAAACATTATGCTCTAGTATACTAATTTATTTAAAACACGCCTACATACAGTACTTACATAGGAAACTACATCACACCCAATTTGGTATAAGTCCAATCAGTAAAGAAAATACTATCAAGTGACGGACAGCGAAGGTCATCTTCGCAGTGGGCGATGATTGAGAAGGGTCTATGGGTCAAACATATGGCCACATATGGCCTTAGAGAAGGCGCCCACTAAACAGGTATCGTAGGCGATCGAAATCCCTTTCATGGTTTATGCTATAAATAAAAGGTAAGTAAGTATCTATAATTTATCTGCCATTGTATCCTCGAAAAACCAGCTCCAGCTTCTTCCGCGTGCATTTCGACGTCCCCAATGGCAGAATACATGGGATAGGCACTCATCGCATCCCGCAGTTGCGATCCTGCAAGAGGTAGAGTTTATCCAATGTAAAATCTACTCAAGTAATAAATGATATATGAGGTTAATTTTGCAAACAGGTTTTTTCAAACACTTTTACACGACATTAAAAATGTTAAATTCATTGACACATACGACGACAGGATGGATCTAGGACATTCCCACAAGTGTCTTTCTCGGAAGTGTCCTGATACCCGACATGATGATATGCCTAAAGCACTAAGTCTACGACCATGAATTATTTTGGCACAAAAGGTCTTTTTATAAGTTGGTGTGCAGTGAGGATTGGCACAAATGGTTCTTTTATAAGTTGGTATGCAATTAAGAAAATTGGGATGAATTTTCTAGAGGGTAATGGGGCAAAAGTTCGTATGCTCGTTCCTCAATTTTGCCGATTTAGATCCCCAGTAGCTATTTCTACCACTTTCTCGAGAAACAGACTAATTTAGTAGTTTCCAACAATACACAGTCACAGAAAACGACGTGGGTGGACTATTTGTGTATAGTTCCTTAGTGTAACGGCACCTTTTAGCTCCATTTACGTGAACCAGTGCGCAACAAGGGCTGTGCGTGCGCTTGCGAACTTGACATTGTCTATTCTCGCGCCGGAAGCCGCCCGGAGCCCCGGACGCGCCGGAAACGGCCGCCCTTCAAAGGGGTAACATTGTTTCGGAGAACGTAAGCGACAAACAAACACATTTGAACACAGTTAATTTTGTAATGAACTTGGCTTTCCGCTTAAAGTAAACAGATACAATGTTGCACTGAAACGTCTGGAGCTTTAAGCCGAAATGCACACGTAGGTACACAAAAGCTTTCATAGAAATTAAATTACTTTGCCCGCCGCCGTCGACGGACCCGGGACGAGTCCCTCAATCACTTCACTAACATCCTTTTTTATTTTCTAAAGTACTTTACCTCCATGCGTAAGGAGTTAAAATTAGGTAGGTACCTATACAGGTATTTTTAACACACACATAACATCATGCCTGTTATCGTACAGTCGCATTCAGTCTACATTTCGCAACGTTTCAGTCTTGCTATACTCCATTTATTAGGTTGTTGGTAATAGGCTCTTTCCATACTACATGGGACTTGAACGGCAAAGCGTGAGTGTACCTACATGGGTACCTACATATTTGTTCTGTCTTTCTAACCCCTCGAGGAAAATAAGCGTTATTTTGCGTTATGTTACAATTAATGTTCTTCTGTCCCTCCCTTAATATAAGGCTATTTGGAAGAGGTTTGAAACAGTCCAACGACCACCAATTTTTCACTGCATCACACTGTAATCACTAAACACTTTCATAATAAATATCCCAATTAAATAAATTAACTCCTTCCTACTCTTAGAGAGGAGCCGTGAGACTAGTCGGCACAGATGATAGCTATTATCTTCCGAAGATTTTACGTCGTAGGGAGGTGCAGGACAGAAGGTCTAACGTGTTTGAACCACTTATGAAAAGGAAAATTCATAAAGTGGTATAGAAACTTACCTATTTCGTATTCATGAAAAGTATTACTTACTATGAGATTCTCTATTCCTCCATCTCTTCGTCTGTTTGATCTGAAAAGACGGCAATATTTGATTTCAGTTTTCTGTTCTTTAAGAATAGGGTCTTCTTTACCTCGTTGTTTTTTTGATCGTTTAGTACCTTTTCGTAATGGCTAACTTTATGAAAGTATTCGCCTTTTGCCCCTACTTCGAAACCACGCAGAACTTCTGGTACCTCGCTACTCGTGTGAGTGCATTGTGTAGCCACATGCCGCGGATGCGGTGCTTGTGCGCATCTGCCCGCGATTCCCACACCCCGCCGATTTTTTCCATTACGGATGTATTGGATTGGATGTTGGGGATTGTTTTATTAAAACTCGGAAGTGGAGAGGAACCTCAACTTAAGGAAATGTTGTCTTTTTGCATAGGAAGTACTCACTGTATGTAGATAGGCTTGTTACATGGTAGGTAGGCACAGTTAACGTGATGGGTAGGTTCGGTATCAGTAACACCCTAGAAAACCATCGAATGCAGTCACTATGGCTGAAATCGCCTAGATGGTATCATCATCATTTTACTGATCAATGAATCAGTAATATGATCACTTACCTATTTGAAAGTAATCCAAGGTACCTACCTATGTACATGATACAGCGATGACCGGCTTCCTCCATAACTAGATATTCCAAACGGAAGCTCAAATCACCATACCATTGCGAATCACACCTTGAGGAAATCAATTCCATCAAACTTTACGACACCAATACAGCAATACCTACTGACATAAGTATTTCGCAACATTCACAATACAAACTTCCACAAAGACCTCAAAACGAATGTAAATAAAATAAATATTATTTATTATCGCACGTTACGAAATGAAAAACACGATTACCTACCTCCTCCTACATAAAAATAAATATACCTAACTGACCTTGAGAAAAGATGCATCTCACATTTTTGTGCTATTATAGACGTAATTCGTCGCGCTAGCGCCAAAAACGAATTTGTTCGAAATACAAGAATGAGCACTGCACAGGTGGCAAATCTCTAGTTCCCACAGAGCACAATAGTTTTTTTAGAACAGGCGCAAGTGGCATCTTGCCTCAGCCTATCATAATGTCGAAAAAAAATAATGAGGTTAGAGATGGTCCGACGGGAATATCGACAGATGTTTATTTATTGCTAATCCAGCTGAGAAGAAGAAGAATGTTATTTTGGCAATTAAAGTACTTGTTAATTACCAAGGCGAATATTGCGAACATACTTTTCGACTCATTGTGAGCGCATTTTGAGTTTAGGTACAGACGCCAGCACATGAAGCTACTACAAACTGTCAATTTTTTTTTTCTATTTTTTTTTCTTCTGTACATTTTGCTGAACACGGGCCTCCTACAACGCGTTACGTTCCATTATTATCATAAAAAATATTGTTTTGTAAGTACCTTCTTACTTAAATATTTATAGACTTTTTTTATTATCATTGTTACCCTGAAACAAGCAAGAGCAAAAGCGGGATAAAAAGCCTAGCATAGACAAATTAGAAAATTGCCCCTGGTGAAGTTATTAAACTTTTCTCTTTGCTAGACGCAAAGCAGTTCCCGATTGATTGATTCATCGATAAACTATCTATACCTATCACAAACCATCTCTAATAGTCGATAGGTACGTAACAGAGTTCCGCGCTCCCATGCATTATGACAGCAATCAAAACGAGAGCATCGCGACACAATGGCGCACGTAAATACACGGAAAGCGAGCTAATGAAGTAGGAACACGAACCGTCGAGAAAATATGTACCCACTTATTACTTGCGTAATTATGCGCCCACGCCGGTATTGTCTTGTCAGGCTGTAGTGTTTAGCTAAGACTACCTGGTTCACTTTAAGGGGACAAGTTGGCGTCCCTATTGCAGTTTTCATTGTTTGTTTGTCCTGGGACAGTTCTACAAAAGGATGTATTAGAACGCTTATGTAATCATTCAATGTTTATTGCCATTTTATGTATTGCGAACAGGTGTTTACCAAGTCCGTCAGAGCCTTAAATGGTTAAAACATCGACGTAATAGCTTAGCTTTTCTGATGAACACAACATACTCAAACTCAAACTCAAACTCAAAGTGTTTATTGCATTCATGTGTACATCTAGTTGTTACATATATTTCAGTAAGTTCCAACATGAAACCCGGTTAGGGCACGGCAACATAATATTGGACAAAACAAGCATCCAGTGAGTAGGTATACTGGATTGCAAGTTTGTTAAACATATATAATTATTATCTAAAATATTACTAGTATTAAGTTTATGTACTTATTTTAATTAACATCATGGGGCTATTTAATTAAAATAATTTAATAACCTCCTTAGAATTTACTTGTATTAAATTATTATTCTTTTATTCATTATAAACTTTCCTATTTATTATTATTTATTTATTTATAAATTATAATTAAATTATACAAAATATTATTATTATTAATTATTATATTTTATTAATTTGTATTTGTACATCCGAGTTTGATTCCCAGGTGAAACAGAATTTTACAGAATATGCAAAACGCGATCGCCTAAACTAGTTCCTGGAACAGTTCTGGGTATAGATATGGGTCGTTTTACGCATTTTTGCGTGTTGGTGATTTATCTGAAATGTTGTTGTTCCACAATATGTTTACCTTAGGCCAGCATGAAAAACGGAGTCACAGTCACACGAGAAATTAGTCATCGTTGCACCCTGTTCATTCGTGTAATGTAACACGATCGATGATGTAGCAGCGGGGGAAGGTGAAACCTTCAATGAAACAAACAATCACGTATCATTGGGTGACTCACGAACGGATCTGATGGAACATACATACATACATAAACTCACGCCTTTTTCCCGTGTAGGTAGGCAGAAACCACAGAACGCCACCTGCTACGATCCTTAATACTCATTTTGCTTCGACCATGTTCATACATCTGATCATACACGCACGGCTGATGGATCATTTGTTTATTTATATAAAATAGGTACGCCAACAGTACATACACGTTACTTTTATGAATGGGCGTCGCCAGGGGGGGGCAGGGGAGGCTGCTGCCCAAAACTAAGCGTAGGATCGAGTCGAGGAGTGGGCAGGAAGTAGATTATGTTCATGAGTAAATCTACTTGGGCAAGTTAGTATCTTTCGAAAACAGGCAAGAAAGAGAAATCGATCTCCGAGTAGAAAACACTTAGAAAAACTACTGGTCCATGAAGGCGCTAATGAAGGGTGATCTTTCGGTCTCCCTGAAGCGCAAACTCATCGACATGATTGTGCATTCTGCCCGTCCTAACCTACGGTGCTCAGAATTGCTCACTCACCGAGACTTAGAAGTACCGCCTTGGAGATTGCCAAAGGGCAAAGGAACGCAGTATTCTGGGTGTCAAAATACAAGACAGGGTTCGAAACACCACGCTGCGTTCCAAAACGGGCATAGTGGACGTTGGCAAGAAGGCTACTAGGCTAAAATGGGATTGGGCGGGTCACGTCAGCCGCACGCATGGTGACCGCTGGGCAAAGTCTCCACACGATGGTTGCCGCAAGACGGACAGCGCCGCCACGGCTGGCCCAGAAACAGGTGGCGAGACGAGGGGTCGTACCGCGAGGGCTGGTTCGAGGAGGCACGGGAAAATAGCACATGGAAGGAATTGGGGGAGGCCTTTGCCCAGTAGTGGGATGGTAAACGCTATTAAAAAATAAATAACTAAAAAATATTACACACCCATCGAATTGTGTAATATTTTTTAGGGACAGGGATCAAATTCAGGGAAGTAATGGCATGCGACCGCTCCGCACTTTTTGTAGCTTGCAATATGCGCTTAGCTTCAGAGTGCATCAAACTACAGCAAGTTCTATGGAAACATTTAATGTTCCCACTTGAAGCGCCATCTCTTAGACGGGACAAACTCACAATGAGAATTCACCTTGGTAACACTGTGAATTTTTGTTTTTAATTCTGTGATTTTGTTTAATCTGTTGTCAATTTGACATTCTGCTGTCAAATGACATGTTGATGTTGACATTTTTGTTGATAAACGATAAACCACGGCCTGCTTATGTATGTAGAATTTGAGATTGTGTTTTTCTCTGAGGTTTTCAGAATAGTAAAGACAACCAATATAGTTAGTGTACTTAGTTAAATTTTTTACTTGAACAAACACGGCCAAGGCCAAATTATGTGATTTAAATGAAGTCCGTAACGGAATTGTTCTTTGGTCTTTTAAGATATTTAGGTTTGCTGGATGAACATCCACTGCTAAGGAAAAACATTAAGCGAAACAGGTATTGAAAACTCAATGATCAGTCTTCAGATCTCATGCTAACGTGACGCATCTTAAGGTCAGCGGCACCCGCCAAAGCCGGCACAGTCGAAAATATTGCACAAAACACATTTTAGAGCCAAGTTTCCGACCTTCATGATTAATAATGACGTAGGTTCATACCACAACATTATTCCACATAAATGAAGTAACGACCACTACATAATAAGCATACAAATTATCTATTTCAGAGTCTTCGATGATTTCTCATCAGATGATGAATCACCACTGCTGGGAAATAGGCAGTTGAAAAAATTTCGCTGGTCAGACATAGAAGCAACTGGTATGTAGTCAAACCTTACAAATACGAAATCATCAAATCTTGAATAGTCATACTAAAAAAAAAGTTACAAGTATTTCTTTTAAAAACTACACGGTTGTATGTCTTTCAAGTTATAAGTGATCTTTTCTTTCAACAAATCAACTAGTAAATACCTACAATTCTTACTTATACTACTTTTTCAGAAAACCATGACAAAGCCAGGAAGACAGTGAGAACTGTGCTAGTACGAACAAGGAGTTCCACATCTACTCCAAAAGAGTCTTCCAAGAGAACTCTGCCAGTTGATTTTCCACCTCTATCAAGGAATGGACCATCTACTCAAAGGAAAACCACACCTGTAACAGCTGATTATGTGGACCTAGAAGAACCCAAAGTGAGTAGCATCGTCATACTAAGTAAGCAAACCAGATTTCAAATACAATAGCTTGCAATTTTCTCACTTATCACATAAACCTTGCATATTGTTAGTAGGTATATTATTTACTTTATAACTATCTGATAAATCCAATATTTTGGTGAAGCCCTGGTGTTTTAGTAAGTATTCAAGGATCTTACATTATGTAGACCTTTCTCTTGATTACTAAGGGGTATACAACAGCATCTAAGGTATTTGCTTCAAGGTTGGTGCCTTGAATCGTCATAATTATTATGCCAGCTTGGGCCTAGCATTTTCCTACAGTCTACAACATCACATTTGTATAGAAAACACATTTTATTACATTTAGAATATACATAATTATATGGTTGATTCCCTTGATTCTAAAAGAATCTGATAAAAGATAAACAAATTCAATCTGTAGTGCCACTCACAAATTGATCGCTTTGATTATTTTCTGAAGTACGATTTAATAATGTTATTCAAACAGTGGTTTCAAGACTTTTTGCTATAATTATATACTATATTGTATAGTGAGTTTTGTGTACACTTTGAACTTTGAACAAACCATTGTTACATAAATACGGGTGTATCAGGTTGATCAGATCAAAGACAGGCTAACAAAAAAAAAAAATAAAAGGCTCAATCATAACTTTTAGTTGAGTTGTATTGCATATTTCGAGCATTTATGATGCATATTTAGACCATTTTAAGTTGCGTATATATTATAATATGTGCACCCGGTCTGACTCTAATCAGCATAGTAGTCTAACCCGCAGCGGCGCGGTTCGGGACATTCCAAAAACTTTCCTTGCGATCGTTGATTTTTCTAGTAGGTATAACATAACATTGATCCTGCCTGTAATCCCTGTAGGGTAAGGCAGAGTTATACCTAATAGTACAGACACATTTCGCCAGTTATGTTTAAGTCCCCCGTAATAGGGGGCGAGCCTATTAACATGGTAGGTATGTAATAATAATCATGTCTGAAATACAAATGAAAGGAGTTTTGGTTCTCGGCTGCTCTTCTCTGAAGGTAAAAAATAATTATATTTGAAGGGTTTGCTTTAACTTTTGTGTCCCTATAAAATAAATAGTTCAGTACCTTTAAATCACGTCTACCCTGTCTTTTAGGTGGCACGGGTAGAATCAAAATCAGATAATACAAATAAGAAGGCACCAATACTGCACGTGAATTTAGATGATGATGATGACAATGATGAAGTGGTTTTTGTGAAAGAGGTCACTCTTCCGAACGAACCTCTTGAATCCTTCCAGGAAAAAAGCAGCCTTCCGGGAGTCGATGATAAATTCCTATCAAAAATTTTAGAAGCAATAAATTCAGATGACCTGCCTGAATATCAGGAACTGCTACAACGCATCGCAAATACAATAAAATCAATGTCAAAAGAAAAACCTGTTGGCGATGGCAAACTGGCAAGGAACACGGCGTCATATAGACCGCCGCAGAAAACACAGATAAATGTACTAAATGAAATCAAATTGGACAATAAATTAAATGCTGACAGACATCAAAATGCCCCTCAGGAGCGTGACCCTATCAGAGTATCCTTAACAGATTCCAGCGATTCTGACGATGACGTAGAGGTTGTTCCGGCATCAATTAACAAAAATTCGGCAAGGAATTTAAAAGAATTATCAAGAAATTGGCTGCTGGAACTGAATTCTATTTATAATAAGGAACAAAATAATCAAGAAAAAATTAACTATGCGCGTCGGGTATCAGACATCACCTCAAAAGTGAACAGCCATCAAAACATAGCTCACTCACACGGACACGACGAAACTGACGCATCAGAGGAATTGCTTTCGAAATTGACTTCTGATTACAACATGAGGGAACTACATAGCAAACCAACAATCCAAAAAATGCAAGAAAAACGTAACGAATCCGGAAGGGCGTCAGATATCACACCAAATGAGAACAGTGGACAAAACGAGGCTGGCTCATCCAATCGAGAGACTATCGGCAACTGGCTGGCGAGAATAGACGCAAAATATTTTTCAGCGCTATTAAAGACTCCAGACAAGCTAGATATGCATCACGAGTCTAATATCGTACCCAAAATAAGTGACCAAAATGACGCTCAATCATACAAAGCAGTTGCTGAAATTGCTGAGAAAAGAGATCCGCTACCGTCTCAAAAAGAGACCGATGCGCCGCAAGTGGACACTGTTCAGAACAAAACGCGCGCGTCGCCACTCGAAATCACAAAAGAATGGCTGAAGAAATTAGAAGCTGAATATTTTTCAGGGTGTCAAAAAATTGAAGATAATCTTAGCAACGCGTGTCACGAGTCGAATGTTAAAATACCAAAAATTAATGGTGAACAAAACGATGTTCGCTCGATTAATCTTAATACCTCAGGAGTTTTAAATTTGAGAAAAGGGTTAGAATATAAAACGGATTTTCAAAAGACGCAAGAAAAGCATTATGATGCGCGCCGAGAATCTGACACCAGACCAAAAGCGAACAGTACGGAAAACGAAGCTCGCTCTTATCTGCCAGCTGCTTCAAGGGATTGGTTATCACAATTAGATGCTAAATATAAAACAACGCCCCAAAAGAATCAAGAAAATCTTGATAATGCAAGGAAAAGGTTGAACAAAGTGTCAGAAGCGAATGGTGAAAAGAGTGAAAGTCGCCCGCTTGAGCCTGAGAGCACGGACGAGTGGCTGGCAGTACTGAGATCTAGATATAATGAGGTGCAGCGTAAGAAACAAGAAGAGCTTAAGGATGCAAATCGGGAATCAAGTAGTGAAGATAAACGTTGCTCGCATAAATCCGATACCACAGAAGAAAACCCAAATAATGCTCATCAAGCGGTGAATAACTTATCAAAAACTAATAGTACTCGAAATGAAGCTCGTTCGTTAAATTTTAACACCTCTGAAGAATTGCTGTCGAAATTAGATTCTCTCTACAGAAAGTATCAGCAAGAAACACAAGAAATCAGTAATAAGTTGAAAGATGAAAGTGATGTGGAAACCCAGTCCAATGAGCTACCTGTCTTGACCCCTGAGCAGGATGAGTTGGTAGACAGAGCTTTCGGACCGGGACCAGAGGATGAACTGCTTATAGAAAAGTTTAACATGAGGATACACAGGTTAGTCTAATATTAGTAACAAGCACGAAACAACTCGCAATTAAATGTTAACATGATTTATGTGAGGAAATTGGCATATCTTACATCTAAAAATTGGAAGACATGTGACATCTACCAACTTGCACTAGCCCATGTGGTGGATTACAGCCCACTCCCTCTTACAGCAGCAAAAATAATAAAGGCTGCTTGCTATAGCATGCTTATGCTATGGTCAATCTGACCACAAAATTGTAAACAATACTTATTTGTTTGCTCACAAAGTGATATGACGCTCATGGCTTATTTATCCATTCCAGGCGAGACCTACAAACGCTATCGGATCTAAACTGGCTGAATGACGAAATAATAAACTTCTATATGAACCTGATAATGCAGAGGAGTGAAGAGCGGAAAGACTTGCCTAAAGTATACGCCACGAATACCTTCTTCTATCCCAAGCTCATGCAAAGTGGGCATGCTGGACTCAGGAGGTGGACGAGAAAGGTAGAAAACTGATTCTTTCTGGAGTTTTTATACTATTTATTTATTTTATTTTATTTTCGTTTGAAAGTGGTTCTTGTAACTGAAAAAATTAAAGGAAGTCGTCTTGCGGTCTCGTCGGTATGGACTTGTGAAAAGGAAGAAAGAAACGCATGGGACTAAATGAGTGGTGAATATGAATGTTGATGCATGTAGAGGGAGAGGAAAACCAAAGAAAACATGGATGGATTGAGTGAGGAACAATATTTTAAGCAAAACGAGTAAATGATAGCTGGGTGAACAAGGAGAAGGTAAGTGATAGATAAGTGACACTTGACAGGGAGATAGGAAGAGAAAACTTTTTGCGTCGACCCCCAAATAACATGGGACAAGGACAGGAAGATGATGACCTCTTCATCTCTTTTGTTTTTATATTTTTAATAACGTTTATACTCCTCCAGGTTGACATATTCACGTATGACCTCTTCGTGGTGCCCGTCAATATAGGTCTTCACTGGTGCCTTAGCATCGTTGACTTCCGCGCGCGCGTTGTTAAGTACCTGGACAGCCAGGGAGTGCCCAACCAGGAGTGTCTGAACGCTCTGATGAAATATCTGAAGAATGAACATCAAGACAAGAAGGGAGCGCTTTTTGATGCTAGGGGCTGGACAATGGAATGCGTCGCAGTAAGTAAAACACTTTCAAGGTTTGAAATAACGGTATTTTCAGGAACCGGTTGAGTAAATCTTAGGAAGACACCCTACTCTTCCTCCTAGCCGGTTGTGTTGCAAGTAACTATCCTTCCACTAGCGTGTTTAGTTCACGCACACTAGGTTTATTTCAGCAATGAAACTGAACGCAAACAGCACATCTAAATCATCTTCACGGTTTTTCAGCGTCAATTTTCCACAGCAATTATGACACAACAGTCCTTGAAATCGTTCAAATGTGCTGATCGCGTTCAGTACGCGTTTAAATATGCACATTTAAATCATATATGCACATTGGATCATGGGTGAAATTCGCCTTAAGATGTCATCATATCATCATCATTTCAGCCGAAAGACGTTCACTGCTGGACTAGGCCTCCCCCAAGTGTCGCCACATTGAACGGACCCGTGCGTCTCGCATCCAGCGGATCCTCGCAACCTTCGCCAGGTCATCGGCCCACCTAGTGGGAGGCCTCCCAACGCAACGTCTTCCGGTTAGCGGTTGCCACTCCAGAACTTTTCGGCCCCATCGGCCATCTGTTCTGCAAGCAATGTGCCCTGCGCATTGCCACTTAAGTTTGTCAATTCTTCGGGTACGTCGGTAGCCTTGGTCCTCTTGCGGGATGTCTTCATTTCTGATTCGATCCCTAAGATGTATTAAAATAAAAACTCTTGATTCAAATTCTCCGCACCCCAGGATCTCTCCCAAGGAGCGAGTCGGGCGAGTTTTAATGGATTGAACAATTAGTACTGTACTTGTCGATGCCAGTTTTTTCTTGAGAACAAGCTTATTCTACTATTGCAGGGCATCCCCCAGCAGATGAACGGCAGCGACTGTGGCATGTTTGCGTGCACCTTCGCGGAGTTCTCGTCTCGCGACGCCACCTACAGCTTCACGCAGGCGGACATGCCTTACCTGCGCCGCAAAGCCGCGCTAGAGATACTCATGGGAAAACTGTTGCTATAGGCCCCTGGCTCTGCGGAGTCTTTCGCTAAGAGTGAAACCGCACAGGCGTTGCCGGTGCGTTATATCTTTGAAACTAGGACGCACGAACTGCAACGCACTGAATGCGCTACTACGTCAAAGCATTTTGCTGTATGTAAGGATCATAGAACAAGTAGTTTTGTATTTTCTGGGAAAATATAGTGAGATAATGTAAGTGTACTGATGGCATATGCGGGTTCTGTATTTTTGTATACAGGGTGTAAACGGACCCTTCAAGAAGCCGACCAAGCATTATGTACATCGAACTAAGTAACTTTACGCAAAAATTAATGCTGGGAAACGATTTTTTTTTTGGGGTGAAAAATCACGTTTTACGGTAGGACTCAATGTAACACACTCAAAACATTGTGCTGGTGGATAGATTGAATAGTACGGGGTTCGTGGCGGTTTAAAGTAAAAATCTTACATTAAAAACTTGTACTTATTAAAAAAAAAAAAAAAAAGTTGGCAGTTTGACTTCCGTAACCAGAAGGTTCCCAGGTAGGTCCCAGGGCTAGTACAAAAAAATGATCGCAATGACGGGGAAAATAAGTGCCTTTCGGCTTCGTTAAGGGTCTAGTTACACCATTTATAACAATCGGCATAATAGATAAATAGAATACATTGTAACATACACCACAACAAACTGTTGTACCTATTTTAATATCTACTTGTCTTTTAAGATAAGAAAGTCTCCTATAGGAGAGATTATTACGAACCGTTAAAGCTAGTGCACACTCAGACCGGCCAACGTTACGTCAGAGGATAGATACTAGGAAAACATGCTTTATTTGGCCTCTCTCACAAAGAAGAATGGTGATGATGCATCTAGCTGATTTCGGCCACATCAACTGCGTTCCATAGCTTTATAGGGAGGTTGTCGAGAGCTTTGGTGTGCTGCTCTATCATGTGCTCTCAAGTGGCTAGCATACCCAACTTTGGCCGAAAAACTCCGAGCACAAAGCGGACATGTCAGAACACCATTGACGAAATTGTAGGGTATAGTTACAGGTGGCCTAGTTTTAAGGTTATCACGCTTTAAGTCTAGCTGCGGTCTTCTCTCTTCGAAGGCGTTGACCTGCCGATGCACTCGACGTCTCCACTCGGGCCGAAAGAAGAATAGGAAAAGAGGGACCAGGTAATGATGGCACTGGCTGTACAGGGAGGAGGCCTATACACAGCAGTGGGTAAAACAAGGCTGTTAAAGATGATGATATTATACTGTATACCAATTTTTTTTATGTTAATATTCTGGCGAAACCCCAAGGACTTAAACAGTAAGGTCTTAACAATGCTCAATAATTCCATTACTGTCCCAAAGTCGGACACCAAATACTATTCAGCCATAGGCATGTGAACCATAATATAGTTAATGTGTAATACGCATCTGCATAATATGTATGTATACTGACAGTCCTATGTAAATACATATGTTACGTCTAAAAGCCGTAGTAAGGTTACACCTGGTTCTAGCCGGCTATACCTAGGTGCGGCTTTAAATTTGGAGGTTTGATGCAACCAATTTGGATGAAGCGCTCGCTGGAAACTGCCGCGGCACCGCTCGCTACGCTCGCTCGGCTCGCGCGAACCTTAAACAGAACCAGAACCTTACTTCGGCTTTTAGCCGTAACACATCACATTTAATGATTGAAGTTTAATAAAACCTATGATAATCATCCATTTGTTTGATTTTGTCCACTTGGCTAAGTATGATGTAAAATAAATTCTTATTGTTGGAAATATGAAAATAAACCAATATTTAGTTATAACGAACATTTAATAAGTCAACAAAATAAAAATCTCAAAATGAAAAATAACTCGTTCTGGTTGGCAAATTCGATGAGGCAGTAAATAGCAAATGCGACTTTGTTGTTTTTAACTTATGAAAATGTTAAAAATATTTATAAAATATTTACACGCTCTCTGTTGTATTTATATAACATAATTTACCTTAATCCTACATGGTTATATTGCTTTAGTGTCACTTTGTCTACTTCTTCTTCTTAGCAAATCAATGGCAAAAGTTCAATAGTGTGTTCAAACTTATAAAATACTATACATATAACTACATTTCTCTATATTGCTGTCATCACATTGGTCTTTGATTTTTAAACATGTAAAATAGTACTCTTGAGGTGTACTAATTTATGTTCAAAACTATTCCTGCATTGTACCTACTGATTGAACTAATTTATTAGGAATAACATCATATTTGATGTTTAAACATGTCATACAAAACTGAGCAGAGCCTGAACAGTGGCAGTCCAACCACGGTGAAGTAGTCTCCTTCCACTCGCTCTACAAATGTACCTCCCACTCCTTGGATGCCGTAGCCTCCTGCCTTGTCCCTAGAAATACATTTACTATTTATTAGAAACTAGACTAAACAAAATGTGGTGCTGTATTCTGGAGGAACTTTACATTTAGTAGCCCATACTGCCCCATAGCTGGGCTAAGGCCTTGCGAAGAGCTCTTGTCCCACTGCACTGTGAAACAGACCTTGAGGTATTTGTCATGCCATCTATTCCTGGGCTAACCTCAACGGTGACGTTCGGGTTCTGGCAACCATTGTGTGGAAATTATTGCCTTGCGGTCATCAAGATTTTAAAAAAGGAAATAGAAACTTACATAGGTTCTCCAGTAGCAATATAGCCTCTTATTTGCTGCTCATCCATTTTTCCAAAGAAAACATCAGTTTTCTCAGTAAACTTGACAACTTTGTCCAGTGCCTTAATGACTACTCCTGTGTATACTGTGTGACCCCTGCCTGATAAGCTGATACATAAAATATAATGTGTGAGTCAAGATTGCTAATGCAAATTAATAAGTTTTTATTGTAGGCATCAAAAGTATCATTTAAATAACTTTATTCATCTTCTATGCTGTCTTTACGATGGAAATAGAAGCTGCTACTTCAATTATATCACTAGCATCTTGGAAAACTATAGTGATATTCTTTGCAGCATCTGAGTGTGGTTAAACCATAAAAGTTAAAATAATTACCGAGACAACATTTCAAATGCTTCAGCCTCTGAGGTGGGCTTTCCAAACATCTCTTTACCCAAAGTGACCATTGTATCAGCACCTATAACAACGTCTGGTGTGTTTCCCTCCAAAATCAATCTTTTCTCTACTTCTAACACTTTTTGTAATGCAGTTTCTTCTACAAACTCTGAGAAGCTGTTAAAACTCTTTGGATCTAGATTTTCTTCAAATAATGATGGACATAAACCAACCTTGAGTCCCTGAAAAAAAAAGGGAGTAATTACAATTCAATTACTCTAATTAGAAATTATATACTTTGTAGTATATAATTTCATTACTACGTTACCTTATTTTTATTATTGCATTTTCTGTGTACTGCAGACAAAGATAGGTATGTAAAAGCTCGTAAATATTTGAATGTTTTTGACTGCAGAGAATGTGAAATGTAGCTGGTTGAATTTTCGTGTAGATAGGATAAACACAACCACAGGACACTGCCGGGAACTGGACCTTCTTATCAGTTGACAGACTAGGTTAGTCAATAAATGAAATTATAATTTTAGTGTGTGTATAATGTTAATATCTTATTAATGTTCTTATCATATTGTGTAGGTTTTAACTATATTCTCACTTACAATATTTTCTATGAGCTCTTTCCGTCTTGGTGATCCACTTGCTAAAATTATATTTTTCTTCTTCAGGATATGCATTACAGGCTGCAACATTTTTATATGGTTTTAAACACTAACACAGTAGATGAATCTTCGAATTATTTTCTGATAAAACAGTTTCTTTCTTTGGAATAAATAGATTTACAGTACAAAACAATAAAAAAAACGATGGTAAACAACAACACGTTTTTTTGACAGTGAATGATTTGATCAAAGAGTAGAAATACGTATACCTACCACAGAGCATCATATCTACCTACACCAAACGGTTATGATGCTAAGAGTGACAGACCAAAAGAGAGAATAAATGTTCGATTCCCAGGTCGTGCAGTTTTATTGGGTTTTTCATAAGGAATTACTCAGTAGCGGCCCTGGAGCCCGGATTTGTGCCCGGTAGATGGCTCGCACATTGGTCTAAAAAAACAACTAGCGAAATGTGGGTGTACTTTTAGGCACACCTCTGCCTAACCCTTCAGGGATTACAGGCGTGATGTTATGTTACCTAAAATAAATTACCTACCTTGTTTGACATATCGATGCATTTTTTCTTGACAAGCAGTGCGACCTTGACACTGCACACTTAAAGTGGTCATACTGTACTTTATTTATTTCCTTTATTCAGTTATAAACATATTTTTAACATTTTTAAATATTTCTTAAAACAAACCATTTAAAAATATAAAAAATAGTGGTCCGCCGGTGTCGGGAACAGGGTCCAAGCTACCGGTGGTTAGGGCTCCAGAGACAGGAACCTCCTCACAATGCGAGCCGTATCGAGGAGTACTGCCTTCTGAATCAGGCCCTTGATCCAACCGCCTAAGGAGAGCCTCGAAAGATGGTCGTCGAGGCTCTTGGCTATAAGGCCATTGGCCGTTACGACAATCGGCACAATGATAGCCGAGTTCACATTCCACATGTCGACAACCTCGTGTGCCAAGTCAAGATATTTTATTTGTTTCTCTTTCTCAGCTTTCACGAGGTTCTCGTCATGCGGGATGGTAACATCGACTATCATTACGCGGCGCGCTGATCGGTCTATCACTACTATGTCAGGCTTATTGGCGATAATAGTCCTGTCAGTAATGATAGACCGATCCCAGTACAGCGTGACATGGTCTTTCTCGAGAACTGGGTCGGGCACATACTTGTAGTACGGTACCTCAGATTCCACAAGTTTATATTTCAAGGCAAGTTGCTGGTGAATAATCCTGGCTACTTGGTTGTGCCTGTGCAAGTATAATAATATAATAAATATATAATCCTGTACTTTTATTGTTACTGTACTGTACATGAGGTAAGAGTCTCTCCCTCTTTGACAGTTACCTCCGAGGCAGGAAACAACAAGTTAAAATAGGTAACTCACATAGTGAGGAGGAAAACAATCGGCCCACCACTGTTTCTAGAGTATACGGGGTGGAAGAGACATCGGCGCGAAAAGTTTATTACGTACTTAGTACATCATTCTGAGCCCTCCCACATTGAATTTTTTCATCGGTAATTTAAAAAAAAACAACTGTTTCCTACAAAGGTGCAATACCTACACGGTCAAAATGTATGGAATAGAACAGCTGATTTTTATTATTTTATTTTACAGCCGATGAAAAATTTTCAATCCACGTGTATGGACCACAGGGACCAACATTGTAATTGTCAAGCCATTAAACATGTAACGTCCACTAGATACTTGTCAGCCGGATAGAAAATCTTATAGTCAGACAGAGCCTATCTGATCAATCAGACACTCTTGTTGAATGACTTCCGATAATCGACTAATCATAGACTAGTCACTAAAGTCTTTTTTTAAATGGTTCTCCACTATTGATAAAAAAAAACAAGTATTGTCTTGTCTGTGGTATTGCACAGTTGTCTGTATTGAGGTTGAGTAGCGTTTTTAGCATTTTTCGTTACAAAACTCAACCAAAATAGGTGATGGAAACGTAATTTGTTTAAAATGAAGTCCGTAGTGGCTTATGTCCGTAGTCTTCTAGGTTGGTGTGATGATACTGCGCCCCTGAGAACAAGCATCAAAAGAGACAGGTATGACATTACATGTTTACAACACTAGTTATGGCGGTAAAGTCGATGTAAAATTATCTTTTTGCTTTGAAGAAACAACACAAAATGTTTACAGTACCGCTGAAAGTTGCGTCTAAGTTTTGGAAGTGGGTAATCGCGTTAGCGAGTGAAAAAACAGTGCGTCGTCAAGGTATATACGTTTTTCTTATCTTCCAGGCCCGACGATGAATTGTCGTCTGACGATGAAACACCAGCGCTCAAGAGACTCAAGCAGTTGAAAAGAACGAATTTCCCAGACATCATGGCCTCAAATGGTACCTATTTAATCTTATTGCAGCAAAATCTGCCTTATGAACAAGCATGGTAACCTAATAAAAATGTTTATTTCGTAGCCGCATCTTTTGTTTTTTGTATTCATATTGTTCTGCCTACAAAATGAGAATGCGAATACTTTGATACTACTGTTTTAGAATGTGACTTCAACTCTATGACTCTCATTTCAAAAAGGGAAAATGTCTGCGCATTAATTCTTCTATAAATAACTTTTTTAGATGATTGGGATACGCAGGAGAAGCATAGCAAAAATGTAAGATATATACCAATACAAATAGAGGGACATGCCAGCACTTCCACTCCCAATGAGTCCCTCAACAAGACCAGGGTCAGGACTGTGCCAATTCAACTTGTGGACCGGTCGGAAAATGGACCTCCAACTCCTTTGAGAAAACCTAGGAAGCACACGCCTGTAAGACCAGTCATGCATGCACTATTAGATGATGGAGATGAGGAACCAGAAGTGAGTATCCTATATGTATTTTAATTGATGTGGTTCAAGTAAACAATGGAATTGATTTAATTCAGATTATTTTCATAAACACATCAAAATTCTATAAGGATTGCTTTTTCATTTACTCATTTTCAAAAGAATATTTACTCTTTATTTTAGGTTACATGGGTAGAATCAAAGTCAGAGAATACATCAAAAAAACCAACAAGAGTTTACATTGATTTGGATGATGATGAAAACGATCTCAATCAGCAGGAAGATGATGTGATCTTTGTGAAGAAGGTCACGTCCCCGCCTCCTACTAGACCTTACAAATACTTCCTGTCTAACAGCCATGACGTGACTGACAGAGCTGAGAATGAACCCATGTATTATAAATTAAGCCGAAGACCAAATGACCGAAGCATGTTAAATTTATCACCTAAAACAATAACTAAATTCAAAGCCCCTCCTGGCATCACTAAGTCTTACAAGAAGCCTCCCACACCCTTACCAAGATGGATGCAACCTTCAAAACCAACAAATTTGAATCTCTCATCATATGCAAGAAATCGATTTTTAGGTCTCAATGGTAACGCTAGGTCAACACTCTCAGAAGTATTCAATTTAGATGAAAAAAAAAACTACCAAGAACTTATTCGGAGAGTCGCAGATTCAATGAGACCATTGTCATCAGGAAAACCAATTGATATCATCAATATTGCAGACGACGCGGCGTCGTTTAGACTAACGCAGAAAACACAGAGAAATTCATTAAATGAAATTAAATTAGTAGAAAGAGGTTTGCTTGCTGATAGAGAGAGTAGCACAAAGGAGTATGATCCCATCACAGTAGCTTCAATTAACTCATCAGATTCTGAAATAGAGATAGTTCCATCTGAGTCATCCACAACATCCTCGCAGAAGATTGATCCTGTAAATACACTGAAGGACTCACACAAGGACAGGACCATCACATCAGGGGACTGGCTATTGAAGTTAGATGCTAAATATAAGAAGAAACGGCAAGAGACACAGGAAAAGCTTAAAGATGCTCGTCGGGAGTCAGATATCATATCGAAGGTTAACAGTGAGCAAAAGATGGCTCTTTTGGAGCATAAGCTGAAGTATGAACTGAGCATACCAGAGAGCATCTATGAAGAGCCGCAGCCCACTGTAGAGTTACCTGCCTTGACCCCAGAGCAGGAAAAATTGGTGAACAGAGCCCTTGGGCCAGGACCTCCCAAACAAGTTCTTGTAGAGAAATTCAATTTGAGGATACAAAGGTATGTTTGCTGTTTAATCATAAAGGAAAAATTATCAGAATTGTATTTTCCTGGTTAATAAAATCTCTGCTTTTACACTAGATATTTGTCTAAGTATTTTCCAGGTCAAAAGATCCATTTAGTTTTGTATTGTTTTGTATAACGGGCTGGTGTCCGCAACTCCGCGTCCAAAGCGCGTATTTTGCGTAAGGGGGCAAAAAATCGATCACTCGATCCACCACAGCTCCCTGAAAAAGGCCAGGAATGCCTTGGGTGTTACTGACGATCTCGCAGAAAAAACCTGGGATACTTTGCCCTGTACGAAGCTACCTCTGGGCAGTTTAGAAGAGTTTGAGCTGATTATCTTCTTCCTCCATGCAGGCTTGGCACAGTGGGCTGTCTGAGACTCCTAACCCATTTAGTTTAGCCTGCGGCTTTATGTGGAGTTCGGTGATTGTCCTACGTGATTGTACTACCGAGATAAAAAGTATCCTGTGTTAATCGAGGTTATAAACCTGTGTGCCAAATTTCATCCAAATCATCAAAGAAAGAAAGAAAGTATACAGGGTGGAATAGACACCGACGCACAAACGCTTACCATGGGGGGTCCAGAATGAGGTACTGAACACATGTGGTAAGCATTTGTGCTTTGGTTTCCCTTCCACCCTGTATAATATCTTCTTAAATCAGTCCCTCATTATCATAATCGTGGTCACCCACAATTCTCAGTTGGACCCCTTTAAATTGACAATCTGGATCCATCAACCGGTCCAAAGTTGCCATCACCACCTGCTGAAATTTGCTAGCCTCTTTTTCACAGTCAGACCATAGTGTTGGTGACCGGCCTCGTGCTCTCTGGCCTTCGATATTGCCAATAATGACCAGCTTTTCAAGGCTGCTATCTCCCCTCCATTATGTGGCCAAAATAGGTCAAAATACGCTGTAGGCAAACTAGACAATCGGGTCTTGATATCGAGTTGGGGAAGGATAGACACATTTGTGTGTTTGGCTGTCCATGGAATTCGAAGCATCAGCCTCCAGCACCACATTTCGAATACGTCTATCCTCTGTCATTCTTTTGCTCGGATTGTCCACGTCTCAACTCCATAGAGGAATAATATAAGTAAGATTAAAGGTTAATTTTCAGTGTAAAATTTACAAGTGATAACATAACCCTGGACTCAAATTATATTGTAATAATGTAATTAATATGATCCCACATATTATTATTCCAGGTCAGACCTGCAAACTCTCTCAGGTCTAAACTGGTTAAATGACGAGGTGATAAACTTCTACATGAACCTACTAATGCAGAGGAGTGAAGAGCGGAAAGACTTGCCTAAAGTATACGCCACGAATACCTTCTTCTATCCCAAGCTCATGCAAAGTGGGCAGGCCGGACTCAGGAGGTGGACGAGAAAGGTACCTAATTATTTATAAAAGTACACCTGATAAAACATCTGATTGTTATTTAACTTTTTGTGACAAGCAAGCGCATGCCCTGTTCGCCAAACGACACAATATGTGACAAAATCGTAGGTGAAATTGTAGCTTGGCGTGGAGGGGGCACGCGCGTGCCTTTATGCCCTGGCGGTCAAAAGGTTATAGCTGTACCAGTAGCTAGTTACAGATCGGGTTTGGCTGTTGCCGTTGATATTTGCGTTAACTTTCTTTATTTGTACAAGACTCGAGTTTTTATATAGAACAGTATAATTCAATGCGCCTAACACATTAAATCACACTATCAATGAAAAACTACTAAAATATGCAATGACGCTATAAAATAGCGTTTTATGCATTGGCATTATGCAATTACATAAAGGGTGTAAAAAGACCCTTAACGAAGCCGAAAGGCACTTGTTCTCCTCGTCATTGTGATCATTTTTTTGTTCTGGACCATACCTGGGAACCTTCTAGTTACGGAGATATTGGGGGTCAAAGTTCCAATTTTTTCACAAGTTTTTTTTTAAATACTACTTTTTAAGGTTCTAACTTTACTCCAATTACCTTCATGGTCCGTTTACTATTCAAAGCATCCATCAGCAATAAGTTTTGAGCGCATTATATTGAGTTTTACCGTAAAATGTGATTTTTGACCCCAAAAAAATATTTCGTTTCCCAGCAAAAATTTTTGCGTAAAGTTACTTAGTTTGATGTACAGAATGCTTGGTTGACGGCTTGGTGAAGGGTCTGTTTACACCCCGTATAACCCAATATCTAGTTATTATTACCTGAAAGAGCATCTACTTAAACATTTTTTATACAGGAGAACTGGGTTTCCTATCTATCTAGATAGATCATGTGATAAAAACATCACAAGTGTATTTCCCCCAAGGATATGCGCCGACAATATCGCAGTTATGTTTATTTTTGTAAAAAACAACCATCTTCCTGCCCATAGTATTTGGGATGATTTTTTTCTTCCGTTCTCTTCCCAGCGGTCACGCTAACATTTTATTTAATATCATACCTCCAACAATCTATCCATCTTTTCTTTGACCTTCCTCTCCCTCTCCATCAACATTCGTATACGTCACTATTTAAAGCCAAATTTTTTTCTGTATTGTAGGTGGACATATTTGCGCACGACATCTTAGTAGTTCCAGTCCATTTGGGCGTGCACTGGTGCATGAGCCTGGTCGACTTCCGCGCGCGCAAGATCAACTACCTGGACAGCATGGGCGGCCGCAACCAGGCTTGCCTCGCCGCGCTACTGCAGTACCTCAAGGACGAACATCAGGACAAAAAGGGTGCGCCTTTCGATGCCAGTGGCTGGAAGTCGGAGTGTCTCAAAGTGAGTTTTTGTCCGTCAATTAGTGCTTCATTTTTGACTATATATCTTAAAACTTTACATTTAGCGGAATTGATTGATGAAAATAGACAGTTTTTTAACCAATTGGTTTAGTCTACAGGATAACTATGCTCTTTCTGGAGAATTACTGGAGACTAACACCAAAAAAAAACATTCACCTACAAGCCGTAACGCAAAGGACTTCGGAATCTGAAAAAACACGAGTTTCTACAGGCAGTTTACCCATGACTAACTCCTCTCGGTATTTTTGCAGGACATCCCCCAACAGATGAACGGCAGCGACTGCGGAATGTTCGCGTGTACGTTCGCAGAGTTTTCGTCGCGCGACGCCGCCTACACCTTCACGCAGGCGCACATGCCCTACCTGCGCCGCAAGGCTGCGCTAGAGATACTCATGGGCAAGCTGCTGCTATAGGTATCTACCCACACAATGTTAGTGATGTATTTACTTTATTTTTGTGAGTCCTATTGTGTTATACGTAACTGTACTTACAAAGTGTTGTTCAAAACTTCTTCAAATATCCTTAGGTGCGGTCAAATCGAGCAGACCGGACTGACATAATGTATGTAATGAAATATCTGTCAAAATCTGGTGCCCATTCTGCTCAGTTTAACCGCAGCTATATTTGATGCGGAAAGTGTGATACATGTCATGTTTATGAGATGAATAATTGAGGATGCCCTCTGTATGTACTTTATTTTTATTGCATCTCACTACAGTAATTCTTCCAGTAACTTGTAATCTTCTTTGAATTGACAGCAGTGTATGTGTTTTGTTCTGTCATTCAGTTTTAGGGTTTCACAATGAAATGAAGAGTGTGGATTAAAATTTAAATAAATATGGACAAACAGGCTACAAATATTTTATTGTATGATCAGTCTGAAGTGTTACGGTAGTATCATCTCTTGATCGACTTGTCCATCATCATAATAAACCTCCGCCAATATAAATTAATATAAAATTATTAAATAACTAAACAGTTCATGACTTGGACACTACTCAGTCAAGTTCGTAGAGCTAAATAATATAAAGAAAGAACAAAGAATAAATATATCACTAACATAATAGAAAGTTTTATTATTATAAACAAATGGACATATTGTCAGTTTTAAGTCTGAGATGATTGTTTATATATAAGGTGTCAGAAACTGGTTATTCATATCTGAGTTTTTAGAATAATTTTATCATTCATTTTCATCTGTAGAATCTTTATGAACATAGTGTTTACGCGTTGCTTTCCAAAATCCTGTAAGATCACCTATCTTAATAAAGTAGTGATTATGACAGTTTCGCAACAAGTGGTAATTGCATTTTTCATTTTAGCAAGTAATAAAAAGTATGAAGATCAAAGATAGGTCCAAAGAAAATATCGTCCAGATTGATTTTCAGTAAAAAGGTATTTAATTGTTCACTAATTCTCATGAAAATATCGCGTAAATGCAGTTACAAATTAAACTTCAATGTAAATAACAATTTATTTCATTCCCTCTTACTATTAAGAATCAGAAATATGGATTACTTAGAAATATGATTTGTTTCGTACCTGACCATTGATGATGGGAAGGCTATTGTAATTTTTTGTTTCTATTATTTATGAACATTAAAATACTTTAATTATTGTTTGAAGATGGCAAAAGAGTAAATCTGCTTCATCTACTCTAAAATCGTAAACTTACAAGTGATTTTTTATAAAACCTGACTGTGAAATATACAGGCCTACCATTCAACTGAGGCCTTCCCACGGTACCTGAGGTAGCTGCGCGGTGCGGGAGGGGTGTGGATGTGACTGACTGAGTTGAGCGACACGGCAACTCCTGGGACACCGCGCAGTTACCTCGAGCACCATCTCGGTAAACCGGTAGGCCCGAACTAAAAAGTATGCTGCTTAAAAACTTAAGTTGACGACTAAGAAAAGTAAGATGGCATGTGAAAATAAGATTTGTAGGCCCTGGGCACCTAGCCCTCAGATTGTAAAATATTTACTACTTATCAGGGATAAGGCTGGTCTTACGCTGTAACAGTACCTAAAATTTACTTATCAAGAAAACTACAGTCTCCTTCGTCAAGACCACCAATATACATACTTGTCAGGTCACTCTTCATAATTAATTTAATTTAAAATCCATGACAAAAAGACATGAGCAACTGGAACGAAGGCTACATCTTGTTATGATTTCGTGATAATGAAGTATGAACGACAGATTTCCATTTATTATGTATACGACGAATGTGTGAATATGTATGACAGTTATAATGTAGATAATATAATGTTAAAATAGAGATTTCGGAGTGTGATGTGATGAGTGATTTGATAAGTTAAGTGTTTCTGCAAGAGATTTTGGTGATAGTATTTTATAATACCCTCTTGAGTTAACTTTGCATCATAAAGCAAGCTGTGACATTATCGGCCCGATGCCAAGTTTATTCGAGGGAGTAATAGGACGAACATAATTATGAAGGTTGTAAATTTTCATTCCTATAAGCTTTTTCTTCTTAGAAGATAGAAATCCGTGCTTAATTTAATTTTGTATGCTTTCCCTAAATCCCAAACTTTTGTATTTATAGGCATGATTGAATAGATTGTTTGTCTTTTTGTCATGGAGTCGTTAGTCCTAGCGTTAAGTAACTCTCTGTATTATAAAAAAAATAAACCATAGGTAGTTAAGTTATACTAACTTAATTTCATATAATTATAAAGGGAAATCTTGTTTCGCCTGCCAAGGCCATCCGAAGTTTTCTAAGTGATGGAATAATAAATAAAAGAATTCAAAATCTTTTTGCATTTTCATTTTAATGACTTTCATACAAAATAAAAAGCTTGCAAATTTTGGAAAAAAAAATGCTACAATAATATTTACAGTTACGACGTTGTGACCGTTCTTAAACAGTATTGGCAAAAAAAAGTTGGCGGCTTACGTTCCTATTTTGAACACGTGCCAAAAGGCTCATGTTCAGCTATACTCATAATTTCAAGTTCAAAAGCCCTGCCAATTTACTCGCGCTACACTACAAACGGATCATTGAGATCCTTTCATCAGTCCGTACAATTGATTCTCAGAAGCCTCAGTTTCCCGCCTTCGACCAGCGCAACGCCCGAGTCGTTGGTGCCCCCGCAGTAGTGAAAGGATGAGAACACGGATATCAGTCTACCGCGGAGTTGGCACTGAGAAAAATTGAGCATATTTCCCTTGAAAAAATGATATTTCGGGCCGAAAGTAAAACGTAGAATATCGAAACGGCTAGATGATAATGCCTTAAACTGCGGGCAGCGGCGAGGTCATTTAATTAAACCAACTTTTCCACCAGGGCTTTTGAAATAAGCTGCTCTTTAGCCTAGTCTCTACAAGATGTAGAAAGAACAACTCAATCGTATTGACTAGTCTCTGCTTTGGTGGAAACGGCTATCATTTTGACAGTTTTAGATATCTCATCTATTTATATTTGGTGTGAAGACATGTTTTCTCATGCATGCATACACAACGCAGTTACTTTAGGTGTGGTAACATAAACTAACTTTTACGATTTTTGCTAAAAATTGTAACTCACCAAAAACCCGTTCTGGTGCAGCTCATGCGCCCGCACGACGTGCGACAGGTGGTTGGCCAGCAGGAAGCGGTCCAGCGCCGTCTGGTCGAACATGTGGCCCGTGCCGCGCTTGTTGTTCGCTGCGAAACCTTCGTTGGTGGCCAGCTCTAGTTGTAACGTCGCTGTGGTCTTGTTCGGCCTGGGTAGGAGATCAAGGATTATTGAGATCATCTGAACTTTGTGACTCACAACAACAAATGCCCGTTTCCACACTTGGCGACACCGAAAAAAAATCCTAAAAAACCGGGTCGGCTGCGAAGTACGAGTCGGACTCGCGCATTAAGGGTTCCGTACCATCGTAGTAAGGGAGCCCCCTTTTTATTTTATTTTTGTTGTTATAGCGGCAACAGAAATACTATTACGGATCATGAGATACAGCCCGCTGACAGACAGACGGACAGCGCAGGCTTAGTAGTAGGGTCCGGAAAATGTGTCATAGATTCTACTGGATTATTATATTCCAAGGCGATTGGCTTGTACCAGTGGGTACGGTAAAGGGCACGGTATTGATAGTACAATGAAAATTGCCCAAACTGCTACGGCATAAAGGCGTGAAATTGTTGACGCGGACATGCAGTTTCCAATAAACATAGGATAAAAAGACTTTTTAGCTAAAAACAGGAACCTGTGTTTTATTTTCGTCGAAGGCTAGAAGCATTATCGAAAGGAAGAAAGACCGATTTCCATTGGCTACGCAAATGAAGAAGCCCATACTATTGTTGTGTACTAACTTGATAGGATCGTTCCACAGCAGCTCCCACGCGATAGAGCTCTGTTCGGCCGGTCGCGGCAGAGGCACGGGCACCTTGTCGATGGCAGAGATGAGGGGACATACCCACGGCGGCGGGATCCCGCCGTGACAGCAAAACACCTGGTGAGTCATCCACATGTTTAGCTTTATCATAACCCTGTAATACCTGAAGGGTTAGCCAGGGGTGTACCTAATAAGGGCGAGCCTATTGCCATTAACAGGGCACGAGTCCAGTGCTCGAGCTCTTGGCTGTTACTGAGATCCCTGATAGAAAAAACCAATAACAATGCCCGATCTGGGAACCGAACCCAAGAGCTCCTGCTCAGCAGTCACGCCTGTGGCCACTGGACCAACGACAGTCCATTACCATTCATTCATATCAGGTGACATATCGTTCTCATTAGGCCTGGTCTGTTTTTCCCGGAAGGGGGGATGGTGAATAAAGCACACATCTCCAGTTATATTGAAGTGGCGGAATGTAATAGGACGTGCTTAGCTTTCCATCAACTGGCTAGGAATACGCACGCCGAGCTGGTACTGAAAAAATCCTACTAGAGAAACTCGGATAAGCTCAAATCACACGTGGGTCACATTGCACTAGATCACCTCGCGTCACTTTCACAAGCTAATCCCGACCAAAAGCGATTCTGTTACGGCACTTTATTCGTGTGCATTGACTATGACCATAACCATAACACCGTTCGGCAGTCGCGCTCACAACCAGTACAGGTAGACCAACGGGGCCGTTTTTGTTTTGTACGTTAAAATCTTAACTGAAGTGTAAAGTTTAACTTGTTGTTGTGCGAGATTTGTAACCAGACAAAAGGTGATAGCTGGCTTTTTACTTATATCTACCTACTTATACTTACAAACAATTAACAAAATTACTTTTTCATCGATGACGGCCGCTAGAGGGAGACAATCGTAAACATTGTTTATTGCGTTCCATATCCTACCGCCTTCAGTTTCACCGTATTTGGTAATGCACTCACTGTAAAACAAAGAATTTATTAGTTGTCTTGATGTTTTCACGCATAACGGACCGTTAGCAATAGTAATTATGTACATACCAGCGATGTATACCAGCCTATAATTTTTACACTACCGGGACACAGGCGACCTCTATGTGAAAAGAAGTGGCCCTCAATCCACCACGCGGGCTCAGTGCGGGTTGCTAGCTAGTGGATATCGCATGCCGGTTTCCTTCCATCCCTCACTCGATAAAAAGGTATTAATGTCATATGGGTAGTCTGTGCCTGTAACCTAGAGAGGGGCCTATAGACATCTGTGGGTGGAGTCAGGTTGTTCTGGATCATGATGATGACGTTATTGTGAGTAGGTAATTCAAGTCCAGCCACATGCTCTTACTACATACTTATAGAAAGTGAACATCTTCTGTATGTCCCTGATCTCGTGGTTGCCGCGCACCATGAACACGGCGTTGGGTCGCTGCAGCTTGCAAGCCAGGAGGTACGCCATCAGCTCCGTACCGTGCGGCCCTCGGTCCACGTAATCGCCCAAGAACAAGATCCGTGTAGCCGCCAACGCTGTCCCGGATGGCCAGAACGCGCTTTCCATCGCCAGAAGCGCGCTCAGATTGCCGTGGAGGTCGCCTGCAAACGTAGTAGGATGAGCATAAGGTTCTGGGACACAGTTCTCTTCTCTGTCAGAGGAAAAGACCCACACAAGCCAGCACGCCTTAAACGCATTTTTATATTCTAAGACATGCTGGTTTTGAGGGTAGTCATCAAGGAAAGGAACCCTTATAGTTTTTGCCATGTCTGTCTGTCCGCAGCTTAGCTCAAAGACTCTTAGTACTAGAAAGCTGTAATTTGGCATATATGAATATAATACAGATTAGGTACGCCGACAAGAAATAGTACTTTTTGATATAAGTGGGAAAACTTTGTTATTGCATTCAGGCGAGGGTGTTATGGAGCCGAGAACTGCAGTAACAAATCCCCACGCGTATTATACGACGTTTTTCAATACACTTTCGAAGAAATAAAATATTAGAACGGAAACTATTTTTGTTTTTCTTTTGTTAGGAATTATTAGGAAACTGATTAAATTTGCTTTTTTTCCGCGCTTTGCTTTCGCCAGGTTTAAGAAGAAGCAAAGGCATGATGCCGCTAAACAGCCTAATATGAAAAATAGAAAATTCAAAATTTAGAACACAAATAAAATGTTAATTTGTTCGAAATCAAGTATCTTGACTTGGCTCGCGAGGTTGTCGGCATGTGGGATGTGGACTCAGCGATCATTGTGCCGATAGTTGTATCAGCCCATGGCTTAATTGCCAAGAGCCTCGACCAATACCTGAGGAGGCTCTCGTTAGGCAGCTGGATCAAGGGTTTGATTCTAAAAGCGGTACTCCTGGACACGGCTCGTATTGTTAGGAGGTTCCTCTCCCTGGAGCCCTGACTGCCGGTAGCTTGGATCCTGTTCCCGATACCGGTGGGCTACAATTTTTTATATTTTTAAATGTTTATATATTGTTTTTTTCCTAAGAATATTTAAAAATGTAATTGATTTGTATAGAAATAAATAAAGGAATAATATTTAATCAATAAATGATTGGTCACAACAACACGTTTATTGTCTGCCTGCCCGCACGTCACCTCCTTCCCTGCTCTCGTCTTTTACATACATTACCGGCTGCGCATTCGGTATCACATTAATTCAACGTTATAATCCCTCTCAAAGTTTTGTCTCGATTCACCCCTGCATTTCTAATCACCCCGTTTCACCGTTATTGTATAGAATACCTAGGCAAAGTATAAAATAAATAATATTTCATACATTACCTAAACGTTTTAGGTATTCTATACATAGCCTAGGTGTTGTATAGAATATCGGGTTATACAGATTGCCGGTAACATAAAGGGTGTAAATAGACCCTTCACGAAGCCGAAAGGCACTTGTTCTCCCCGTCATTGCTATATTTTTTTTGTTCTAGACCATACCTGGGAACCTTCTAGTTACGGAGATATTGGGGGTCAAAGTTCCGACTTTACACAAGTTTTTTTTTTAAATACATTTTATTAATGTAAGATTTTTACTTTAAACACCTTCACGATCCCCGTACTATTCAATCAATCCATCAGCACAATGTTTTGAGTGCGTTACATTGAGTTTTTCCGTAAAACGAAATTTTTCACCAAAAAGAAAAAGTCGTTTCCCAGCAATAATTTTTGCGTAAAGTTACTTAGTTTGATGTACAGAATGCTTGGTTGACGGCTTCGTGAAGGGTCTGTTTACACCATGTAAATAACGAAATTAAAAGGAAGTTAACGTTAAAGTAACGAGTAATAGTCGACCAACTTATAAAATGTACCTACTTGGATAACATATTTTACTAAACATAATGTATGAGCACAGGTTTTTCAACTGCAAATGTGAGTTTGTAGTTTTATTATTACAATAAAAATTATCATTCGGAGGCAAATCCGCATATTTTGATGGGCAACTACGGAACCCTACATTGTGCGTGGCCCGACACGCACTTGTAGTTATTTTTTCCCTTTGATGTTTGAAGACGATGTTTTCCTTCATCGTTTTGAGAGCAGCGGTGATGAAATAAAATACACAAAGTTAGGTGCCTGCTCGGGTTCGAGCCCACGACCTTCAATACCCGTAAGACCTATTACTACTAGTCGTAAGTCGGGGCCGTTACCACTGCGCCACCCCACCTGCCCTGCTCTACTGCTCTCGAGAGCAAACGATTGCTTTTGTAATGACTAAAATTACGTTTAGGAAGTTAGAGAACAATGCAAAGGTGCCAAGAAATCAACATGTTTCTAACTTTCCACTCACCAATGGTATAGACAGGCGAGTTCAGTCGCAGTAGCCTCGGCTCGGCGGCGCAGATGGGGCGCACGGCCTCCGCCAGGCGCAGCAGCAGCGCGCCCAGCGCCATCTCCTCGGCCACGGTCACCCACACCATCTCCGACTTCACCATGCTCACGCCACTGGCGGCCGATGGACGTCGTGGCTAGAAGGACAATGGCATATTTTGATATAAGTGGGGAAACTTTGTTATTGCATTCGAGGCGGAGTTAACACTAGAGGCGCAGGCGAGGGTGTGGAGCCGAGAACTGCAGTAACAAATCCCCACGCGTATCATACGACGTTTTTCAACACACTTTCGAAGAAATAAAATATTAGAACGGAAAGTATTTTTGTCAGGAATTATTATGAAACTGATTTAATTAGCTTTTTTTCGCGCTTTGCTTTCGCCAGGTTGAAGAAGAAGCAAAGGTGCCGCTAAACAGCCTAACATGAAAAATAGAAAATTCAAATATTTTTTAATTTTGAACACATTAGGTACATACATGTTGAACCTAATCGTAGTGAGATAAGAATCAGTTTTCGAGAAAGTGCATTGAAAAAGGCTTTTTTGTGTCTGTGGAAATCTTCGTGGATATCCTCAGCCCACCGCAGCGCCTGTCTTATTCTTTATTGATTCTTCTCGAGATAATGGCGCTTTTATTCGGGCCCGTTTTTGTTCAGGCGTCAGACTCCCCAAGTCTGTCTTACGCAAGCATCACCCTATAGCAGCCGGATCTTGTTGAGCACCCTCGCATAGTGAGGACGGGTGTGCCCTGCCCTACCACTTTCTTTCCGCTACCTCCTTTTTGACATCACTTTTCGCAAAAGGAAGCGATGTGACACCGTGGTGTTTGAAACAGTGTAATCAGTGTCCTATCGGAAGCAAGAGGTTATCCGCAGCAGCAGGGGGTATAAAGCTGAAGTCTCATTAAATGCTATTAACCAGGAGCTACACGTGACTACTATAACAGTATTAAGTTCCTTCTGAAAAAAGCAATGCTGGACTGTTCTAAATGGTTGGCAACTTCTTGTTTCCGGAATATTGATCCATGTTTGGGGCAATTACCTATTAGATCAATTGCAATGGTACCTAACCTTTCTGTTCGTCAGCTTTCGAAGATTGCTTTCCAATAACGTTATACTTTAAGATTTTAAGGATGAATGCTGTTGTGAGCACTAACATTCGGCGGCTTCTCCATACCGCTGGCGAAGTAATGCACGGCTGCTAACACCTCGACCGGCAAACTGCTGGCGCCGAGCATTTCATATGATCGCACCTCTTGCAGCAGCAGGCGAACTGTCGACGCGCTGACTGCGTCCTCTGTGTACAGAGGGGAAAATGCGCCTTAAAAAGAATCTTAATGCGACGAAACAGAAAGATAATCACTAGGTACTATCACCAGTTGATTACGTCTGACGGGACGAACTCTGCAGTTCAGAACGTCTTGTTCATATGCCATACCCACTGGTATTGTATTGCTACAGTCAATCACCATACTAGCGCAAAGTTAGTGTCGCTTTCTCATCAGAGGACCTAGCACGAGCGCGCGGTGTAGGTAAACGTAACGTAAAAATCACGATTTTTTAGTAGAAAATACAAATTGTCTGACAGCATTTTAGTTAAAATGTTTGCAACCATATTATTCAATCCATAGATATGAATACATTCTTGAATTTATGAAAAAACGGACGGAGCACGGTCCGTCTACACTCCGGGCACGGTTCTGATCGTACCTACTTGCGCACTATAAAATCTCCTGTGTACTTGGTCTGACGGGATCTCCGTTGAAATTGATCGCCGTGACCGAAATTCCAATCGGGTGTATAAGTATATTATGAAAGACTTGTAAGTATAATTTGCCGCAGTAAAAAATGGTAAGAATAAACTTGCCGTCAAAGTGGGTGAGCTCGATGAGCTCGACGGGCGGGACGCGTCGCAAGCGCACTGTGTGCACGGCCATGCTGTAGTCGTTCAGCAGCGTGCGGCGCGCCGAGCCCGGCGAGCCCGCCGGCTTGCGCGTGCCCGAGCCTTGCCCCACCGCCACCAGGCCTGCACACACACCGTCATGTAACATAACAACCTGTGGTTACAACATATAGCCAGTCTATAATGATCCCACTACTGGGGCACAAGCTTCCTCTCGGTGAGAAGGCGTGCACCATAATTCACCACGAGGGCCCAGAATGCGGTTTGGTGGATGTCTTTGAATTTCTGTTTCTAGGTGCCAGTTACCTCACGATGTTTTTCTTCGCCGTTTCGAGAGCAGTGGTGATGAAATAATTTATACAAAGTGCCTGGCTGGGTTCGAACCTACGACACGTAAGTTGTGGCCACAGGGCCTGCCCGAATATACACAACGCAACATCAACAGCCTATAGCAGTCTGCTATTGGATGTAGTCCTCTCCAATCACACGTCAATTAACTCGATTCTCGGCTACTTTCAACCGGACGGCGATACTTGTCGTTTCGCGGTTTTCTCCCAAACGCCAACGTTCATCGGCACTAGTCAAACGCGTCAAAATAGCTGACCTACTTCTGCTTGCTTTTTCAGTGGACTTTGTTGACTTCTGAGTCGCCAAGAAAAGATAAGCACAGGAATTAGGAGATTATAGCTACAGGTGATGATCATTACCTGCTCCTGTTACAGACAGTTTCGGCATGGCTGACGTTGAAGCTTTTAACTCTTTACTCCGTTGTCTGAAAACCACGGAATCCATTAAGAATCCATGTCATACATAACCGTGAGGTCTAACTACAAATAGACGTAGATCTACTTATGAGCCTTCATTAATTCATTTATTTATTCATTCACTGGCATAAAAACCATGCCATATCTTATATAGGTATCACTTATACACCAACGAAGGGTTTTTGACATTTCGTCCCCAAGAGGGAATTTTACCAATGGGAAATTTCATCGGGCGCACGTCTTGTATTTCAATAAATCCTTAAGGTTATGTCACTAAAATTCTTACTGCAGGTCCATAATATAAGCAGATATACTCCTGGGCGCTCGCAATAAGGTACTGGTGCCTCTCAGTCGAAGCTCGCTGACTCCTCGAAGGAACTCCGCCAGAGGCAGTTGACAGTTAGGCTGCAGTCCTAACTGTCTGTAAATTTCACATAGCTTAGATTCAAGTTATCCCTGTAGAGGATAGGACACAAATTAAATTCAAACCTAAACCCCTCTGTGCCTCTTTAAGCACGTTAAGCTTTAAATGATTGAATTCTTTGAGTCATTTGGGGTTATGAGAGGCCAGAAAGTCTGACAACGAGTCTTTCCAAGTGGTATAGTGGTATACCCTGTAAGTAACTTGGTTGTGGAGGTCTGGTAGGCAATCGCTCCATGTAAAATACCGGTTCCCCGGTTCCCCCTGCATGTTGTTGGGATTACGCTAAGCAATAAAATGTTCAAACTTTAAAATTGCCAGAGTATTCAAACCTGAGACAGGCATCAGTATCTTTGGCGACACTGAGAGCGTCTATGGCCAACTGCCGGGAAGCCCGGGTCGCCGCCACCAGCTCTTTGAACTCCACATACTCCAGCTTCAAATCGTGATTATTATCGAAGTACCTGGGGGACATCGAAGAAGTGATAGTAAACGTAGAGGTGGTATTTTGCCTCCTAAATCCTGACCCATTCGCATAGCCCAAAAAAATAGCAAGCTTAAGTGGCAATGGGGTATTGAGTGCGGCGCCCGTGAACAGACCACGTCTCGTCTGCTAGAGTGACCTAAACGTCCCCTCACCTGCACCCTTGACGATGTAAACAACGACTCTGACGCCGCATTAAACGTAGCCATCAAGAGTCAAAACAATTGTAACCTGTCCAAGGTAGGTTGTTAAAATTTTAAAGGTCGCTTCGCTCGCTCTTGGAGCCTTAGATCTCTTGTTTTTAAAGTCAATTAAGTAACATCTATTTCTGAATAAAAGGACTACAAAAATCTTTTCTGGAGTGGAGAGCTTGCATTTTCTTTTAGTTCCTAGACTTTTCAAATAACTCGACAAATGTAGTAACTTCTACTTATGAACAAAACAAGTATATAAGATCTAACCAATTCGAGGTACTAACAATAACCCTCCGCTCACCTCAAACGGAGGGTATCCTAGAGGATTTTCCCGCTTAAAAAAAAGTTAGGTACATATGTAGGGCAGGGTGGTTGTAGCAGCTGGATGAGCGTTGAGCGGGGTCTTGATCTGGACCGAATTGCATTGCGTTTGCGTGCGATGAAGAAGCCTATATATATTTAGCAATTATTGGCTTACTCACCTAAAAATATATCTGCATCGTATTTCCGCTGGTATTCCGCTGTGCGGAGTGGCAGGCTCCAACGCCGCTGTCCACAGCAACAGTTCCAGGAAGGACAGCCCTCCTCTGCCTGTCACATCCGCCGCTCTAACAATAAACCCGTAAAAAAGCTACATTCAGTTTTGGAAACATTGCCAAGTAGTTCGAAGAGAAATTGTCATAGCACGGAGTTATTTGGAGATGTCAGATGGTCATCAGCGCGCTTAATGCTTTTTTATAAACAAGTACATAAACTCACGCCTTCTTCCCATGGGGGTAGGTACAATCTATGGAACGCCACCTGCTTCGTACGATTCGTACATAATCATTATTCTTCAGGCTCTTGTAGGCTATCGCTAAAGTTTTTACCGGTATGGTAAAAACTTTAGCGATAGCCCATCGGTCGATCAAGGCCATCGATCGATGGTAACATGGATAAGTCGACTTCAATCGACAGTTTCTACTACACCAATTGATCGATCGTCGTGATTTCTACCATCGATCGATTGGGGATCGGCTATCGATCGATTGGTGTGGTAACACCATAAGACATACCTACAATACCTACAGGTCGGCCGCTCTGCCAGTCAATGTACGAGTAATCGAGTATCTCCGAACACTCCGCGCCAACCAACGTCCGATACGTTGCTTGGCGCATGAATTTCTCGCGCCGCGCATTATTGTTAAAATTTTTTTTTTTTTTATTGTGTTAAACTAATAAACTTAAATAATTGTTAGAGCTGTGTTTATTTTGAAGAATTCCCGAAACCTAAACATATAGACTCTACGTCAGTTCCCTACTAGGTCTGCCTAGGCGACGACGCCCGTCTACAGGCACTGAATATGGTGCTAGTTTGAAACTTACGAGATAATAAATATAGCAATATGAGGGAAACCGTGGTCCAGCAGTGGGATGACGTAGTTACCTGAAGAGACTTTGACATTGCGACCTCTGCCAGCCGACATCGATCATAAACTGAGAGAAGATGTGGACGCTCATATATATCGCTGGGAAGACCATCAGCACAAACTCGCAATACATTCTGATTTGATCTGCAATTGAAACCACGCGTAGTCTTAGGAGTGCAGCTTCTACATGCGAGAAACGAAATTAGTCTCGACGATAAGATTATAAGACGCCTCAGGTCTTCCCCAGAAACACCAATCTTGCCAATAAAAATATGTGATTGTGGTTTACTTTATCATATCCTCTTATTTGAGGCACCTAGTGGTCCCTCAGCCGGCGATTAGCGAGAATCTAGTAGACCTAGCGGCTCTTTAAATGACACAGGACATAAAGGTACAATCTTTTGCACGTTTCCTGAGCGAGAAAATAATAGTATAGGAGTTGTATCCAACAAACTAAATGGAATACCGTGCCACTAGCTTATTATTATAAGATGGGAAGTTAACCGTCGCGGTTGTAGCCGGCCGCTCGCAGCAGCTGCAGGTTGGGGGACGCCATTGCCGCCGCACCAGCCGCCACGTCCAGCCCCACCACCACATTCTCTTCGCAGATCTCCACCAGCGAGCCATGTTCTATCTCCTTACAAAGCCACTTTGAAATGAGGATAAAGAGGGATGAATGGAATAACAATTCATTTATTAGCTTACAGTGTACATAACATACAAGTAGTAAGTAACACAATTAAACTCCAACTAACTTGAAATTTTAACAGATATAACGGCGGGTCCTAAACTAGGCACAGCAAGTAACTTGGTGACTGCCATGGTGGAATAAAAATGTGATTACAAAGAAACTAATAATTAACATAGATTATAACATTGATTTTAATTTATTTAACGAGTCCCATTTAATATTCTCTGTATTACTTCCGAAATGTGGGTGTAGCTACTGAGGCAGACCTCTGCCTATCCCTTGGGGGGTTACAGGCGTGGTGTTACGTGTGTGTATTTACCGCATCCTTTTCGGGATCTATAGCCTCGTCGTCACCAGCGATCATTTGAGAGAACAGAAGTATCTCAGGACTGCGGAGGCAGGAGTGGGCTCGTTGCCGATCCAGCTCCTCTGTGTTGAGCCACTGCATCTTGCTTCGAGTACCCTGGGATGTTAGAAACATAAACAGATAACACCAATAATATAAACATACTACACTGATCACTAAATCGAGTTTCAACCCTTGGATATACCAGCAACGGAACGGATACTGTCAAAATGCTAAAGGCTACTGACAGTATAAAGAGTTATCTACTTCCTCACGAACCGCACTCTCTCTCCCAACTCACTAACTATTGGTAAACCCCAGATATATGTCAACCTTGACTTATCCTTTCTCTTTCCGTGTCGCCTTTCCAGACCAACTGATTGACTATATGCAAAGGCCTCTCGATGAGAGCAAGAGGCCGCGAGCTCGCGGCTCGACAAAATCTTCGTAAGATCGCAAAGTAACTACTGAGTACTGAGTGACTAATTACTGAATACTGACTATTTCACTGAGATCATTTCCGCTTGGCTTCACTTGGTGCTCGCAATATAACATTACACTGGGTGGAAGGGACATCGACGCACAGACGGTTACAATGTATTTAGAACATCATTCCGAACACACACCTTTTCCATAATTTTTTACCGTGTAGGTGTTGCGCTTTTGAAGAAACAGTAGATTTTAATTTCCGATGAAAAAATTGCGGCGGTTCGGAATGATGTACTAAATACGTGGTAATCGTTTGTGCGTGGATGTCCCTTAAACCCTCTGTATATTTCTCAAAATCAATTACGAGGAGCAGGTATTATTTCCTGACTATACTAACAACTTTGTTCTTCAGCTTCTTCTTAATCTCCGACTTGACGACCGACTTGTACACGGCATGGTACACGCACGTCAGAGCATGGTGCGGCACCCAGATCTTATTGACGCGTATGGGTTGGCAAGAGGTACCGGAGTCCACGCCGAACAACTGCAGAATATGTTGCAGGAAAGTCATCACGAAGAAATATAGAAGGTGAAAGTGGAGTATGTAAGGATCATATAGCAGATGGCGTTCCGAAGTTTCTACCTTACCCTACATGGGAAAAAGGCGTGAGAGTATGTATGGAAGATGAAAACGGATATGTATGTAAAGAAATGTACCTAAGTCTTTTTGAACCTGAAAAACGTAATCACAATTACGGGGATGAAGTGGGAAAGATTACTTCAGCATTTATTCAACCTAAAGGTCCACCACAGCGGTAGCGGGAACTGTAAGAGGGGGCCAGAGGAACCGCATGCCTCGGCTAACCAGCAACGGTGCTCATCCTCGCAAGGCTGGTTAATTTTATACATTAAGTGTCCTTGTCCTTAAGCGACAAGTGTAGTATGTCTGAGTCTCTGTCAACAGAGCTACGGGGAACAATTTTAACGACGTCACGGGCAGGGAACAGCTTAGGTACCCTTTATCACTGGCCTATTAGACCCTATTTTCTAAATACTTTGGCCTATGTGCACTCCTCTCTCAAGTACACAATATCACGTTAGGTAATACCTCTACAATAATTTTTTGAGCAGTCATTCTCCAGCAGTTCTTCTCACATTTGCTGGAGGGTAACCAAGTTTCTCCGCTCGTCTCTTTGGTGAAGAGGTAAGATCGGTCGTTGGAACAGTACACCAAAACGGACACCATATCGCACAAATCTTTATAATGCTTGAACATTTTGATACAATTATAAATCTAAATAAGTACCTATCTACAAAATCGATAAAAATGGTGTAAATAAATAATGTTATGACGGAACCATCTTCTTGGCTACTTGACCATGTATAAATATAGTAGTCTATGATAATAAATATGATGCTCTGTATTTGACAGAACTAGGTTGATTGATAAACAACAGCTTTTTTTTTTGTTTTTAAACTGCTTTCTATTTTACAGTTTAATAAAACAAGGTCCATTACAAGTCATGGCCATCGAATGCTAAGAAGAAGAATTCATTCATATTTGTCTCCAAAAACATTAGATTTTTTTAAATGCCTGTCAATGACTATTTCATGAAAAAGTAATGGGGGTAATGGTAATGGGGTTAAATAAACTTAGAGTGTTGTATTGATGATTTTAATGATTATAATTCTGTACGTGTTACGGACGCGAATCATATTATAATCAACATACAACCCTACACGGCCGACACTGCTGACCGCCAAGTTGCAAAAAACGTAAGAAAAATTGAATTTCGTGGGCTACCCTGCCGCTTCCACCTTAATAAAGTTTTAATTTTTAGAGGGATTCTACTGTACGTTACAATTGATGACGTACTTACCAATTCTGTAGCATTAGGCAAGAAAAAAATAAAAATCGTGAGCCTCTAAAGGGAGGCAGCTTCCCCTCTCATCGAGACTTAATATAAATGCGCACCTACAGCTCTGCCTACCTCCTCAGGGAACAATTTTATGTAGGCGTAATGTACTATGTTAAAATAGTTGATAATAGCGCCATCTGTGAATTTTGTTGTACTGAGATGAATAATCGTATAGCTTCCAAGTTCAACAAATCATTTTCATTTTAAATTTCGAAAGGAATAAAAACTTAACTGAACTAAACCGTTCTCTCATGTTAAATTGCATAATTATATTTTACTTCATAAATAACATAATAGATGTCACTAACTTTGAAAACGAAGTACAGGAATAAGACGGTTATAAAAAATGATTTAAAAAGGCAAATAAAACACAAACGTTACAAGGGTATCAGTTCACATATTTAATTACCGCATCTCACTAGCGATCAGGATGTTATATATTAATATACATTGTGTATTCCATTCATTGTCAGGTATTATTGATTCGTTTGTGCTATAGTACTCTATGGTGGTGTATATGGTGACGTAGCGATCACGCCACCTTCTTCATGCCCATCCTAGTTCTGTGATTGGTCGAACTGAGTAATCCCCCACCCCAAACAAAAATACGACACATTCAACATGTTTAGTGCTTCCAGCTTTTATCGATTTTCAACTCGATTACGAAATCGAGATGAAGTTGGTAACTTATATTTTCATAGAGATTCCTTCCAATATTTGAATGATATAAAGTGTTTCATAACTTCTCAAATAAACTTTATCGCTTGCTTGCAGAACCTGAATGTCTAAAATCGCATTGTAAGATACGCAAAACTTAGTTTACCAGTCCAAAATCGATGAAATCGAATTAATGTCAGATTGTAAAGCAGAGTACATCACTGACTAGTTCGGATTTGCTGGACGTTAGGAATCCCGCTAGTGTTTACCTCAAATTTATTTGAAAATTTGGTGATAATTTACAAGTGTAATATACGCAGTGGACCTGTAAGGACACTAGGTGAGTATTCCACTTCAATATCTTGTTATTAGCGCTGTACGGAAATTATAGTCCGATCGCAAAAATATAACCTTAAAGAAAATTCTGTGTGAGATTTCTTGTTCGTATTTCCATGCTTTACTTGCATCAAAGTTAAAATCTACATGGGAAATGTATGTTAGAACAACCTTACTGTGACTTAATGATATTATCTTGTTATTTTGACCCTTACTTTTGTTATAAATACGCTCGTATCAAGACCAAGCACCAGAATTTCGTCGTCGCATTACTTTGTTAATTAAAATAGTACGGGAGTGGTTCCACGTGTGAAATCTTCACTAAAAACAATTAAATGCAACTATGAATCTGTTGCCTTTCTATACTTTTTCATAAATATTATTTTTATTTCAAAAATTCAAATCGTATCCACTGAATTAGCACTATTGTTATTCTGCGCTTCTCTGTTTGTTTATAATTTTATCAAAACAAAACATTAGATAAGATAATCAATACCTGAGGAAGATTAATTCAGTAAATAGAATTTGTTCCTCCCCTACTGTTTTACTACATTTTTTTTTCATATTGTGGGTACCCACTTAATTGTTTGGCCAAGTCGAAAATAATTTTAACCAAATTAATCATTTATATAATATCATAATAGTCAGAATCAATCTGTCCTGCATCGATCTATTAAAATCTTGATAATTTTTATCTATATTACCCATTGTTCTCCTGTAGATTATTAGAATTTACTGTATAGTGCTTGACTAGCTTTACTTTTTTTCATTTAGCATCTTGGACTTCTATTGTTATATTGCAAAATGCATACACAGTATTTTCTTGATAAGGAGTTCCATGTTTAACATTTTGAAAACATATTGCTTGGTGTATAGTAGCCTACTTATTATTTAGTTATTGAATACATTAAGCATTACATAACATACAATACACAAAGGTTATCCTTTGTGTATGGAGCAATCACATAGGTAACATAATATTTCTGTATGTAACGAGGGTAATGAATGTCCACATACCATGTCAACTTTAGAGTGGCTGCTATTATTACTTTTGACTGTAAATAAACATCTTTGTCTGTATGTGTTATTATCAGCCATTTATGTCCCACCGCAGAGCAAAGGCCTCCCTCTCTCCTTTCACATAGCCCCTATTAATTTTCCAATAATGAATATTAGGTGAACTAGTTGAATTCAAGGCATAATTTCACTTGCGTTGACTTATTCATTAAAACCTGTTTTAATTCAGTGCACTCTAAGCCGAAGCCCGAAAGGATAATAGAAGTTAATTAAAGTTATTGTCTTCATTCAAATAACACGAGTAAATTGTTTACTATTTACATAATACTATTGTTACCTAATCTTCCACATAACAATAGAATATAATTACGTTTTTAATCAAATTATTATGGTTATTTGAATATTTCTTGACCGTACATACTGGGGTTAATAAACTGTTTGAACTCATTTATATAAATAGACATTGTAAACTTATTTTTAGTTAATGCTAAAACATCAGCAGTTCCATAAAAAAGTGGTTACCTAGGACAAATAAAATTAATGCCCAGTATCACAAAGATGTACTGAACGGAATCCATGGTGAAATTGTATGTCACAATGTGTTGCAATGTCCCTTATGCTGTGTTTGTAATTTATTTGCCCAAAATCAAAGAAAATACTAATTAAATACAAAGCTCAGTAATCTTTAAGAAGAAATCTTTTAAAGTGCAGATATCAACAACGATTTGTTATTAATCCTCTACTTGAGATTTCATAAGCATCTTTCAATTCTGCCTACAATCATATAGGTAGCTGTGCGACCATAAAAATGATAAGGAATCTAGGTACTGACTGGATTGTTTTGCAATTGAATGTAATCTTATTTTGTAGTTATCAACGAATTGTCATGAATTCATGACGCCTTTTCCAACTTTTATGATGGGCAATGATAAAGGGTTAGCAGCTATGCACCTAAATTCTGACCTTTAAAGTGCTTCAAGGCTTATGTACAAAATCTTGCCCTCCTTTTTTGATTACTTAGAATATCACTCCGATATCCCCTGAAGGATTAGGCAGAGGTGACTGTACCTTATAGTACATCAACATTTCGGCAGTTAGTATTGATTAAGTCTCATGTAATTGGGGGCGAGCCTATTGCCACCGACCAAGCACAAGCCCAGACTCCGTGGCTTGCGGCCTGCGACTTGGGAACAGAACCTTGGACCTCTTGCTCAGCAGTAGCGCTTGCGACCACTAGACCAGTGATTCTGTAGAAAACTTCATCTTGAAATACGTTCCTCCATAAGAATAACACACTGGGCTATCATAGTATCGTTATATGACCACAAAAAAAAACTTTTAACTATTATTATCTCCATACGCGCTCCGAGATAGAGCTGTTACCTCAGCCCACATAAGTTGCGTGTTCGCACGGCAGGGTCACGCAAGGCCGTGGACTTCGCACTTCCCGCTCAAGTCCCCCAAATTGCGCTCATCACGCGTCGCGTGCGCACGTGGTGTCACCGCGTCGCCGTCGGCGCACGGCGATCTGACGATCACATCTGGTGTTAGGGGAAATTGTACGCAATTATTATGCGTATAGTAACTAGATCAGTGGTCCTCAAACTGCGGCCCGCGGACGATATCTGTGCGGGCCGCGACAAAATGATTAATTTTAGTACATAATATCAAAATATGATTTTGCACAATAAATTAACTAATTAGATGCGGGTAGGTAAAAGTTTCCTCCTGCAATCGGGTAAGGTTTAGAATCGCGTCCTCCGAATTGGGAGGTGTGGGAGGGGGAGGGGGGGGAGTTGTAGTGTAACCCCCCACTTCCCCCCCCTGCCGGAGGCGAATAGTTTTTTATTTATGAATTTTTAAAAACTCAATTTGGTGTTATGTTTGCTTAATTTTTTAATTAAATTTTTGACATTATAAACCTGATTTACAGGGGAGAGAGTTGAGTTAGTTGTTGCCAGTCAACGTGGCGAAGTCGAGGGAAGCCCGGTCGCCGGAGCTCCGCTTCGCGGGGCTCCTACTTCTGAATGGTTTACAAAAAAAATAACCACGAAGGGTATGGCGGGGTCTAATCGCTCGCTTCGCTCGCTCACTCGACCCCGCCATCCCCTTCTAACCTAACCTGTCCGAGTCGGGGTGCCCCAGGTCCCGAGCTCGCTTCGCTCGCTCTTGCACTCAATGAAACACGAAACACACTTTAATTTATAAACATAATTTATAGCTTCCACCATTTAAAAAAAAGTGTCTTTTCGATATTTCATAATAATATTTATTACGCATTTTGAGATGATTTTGACAGATGTAACGTCAAAAACGTTAGACTTTAGTTAAATATTCATTCTGTTTCACGTTTAGTTAGTGATTTACCAATATTTTTAGAAAATAATTTTAAATATTTCCGGCAGCTAAAATCGCATGGGGGCGCTTCAGATAAACCCCCTTGACCCCCCCACAGTGACAGAATCCTCGAATTCAGAGGACGCGATTCTAAACCCAACCCCTGCAATCTGTTCGTTTGCTCTAAGTGAGATAGGCATTTTGAAGACAAACATATGATTTTGAACTCAGTTGCTGAATGAACTCATTGAACTATAGTACGACACATAAATCAAAGCTCATTTCATTGAACATGGTGAAAAGCAGGAACACATAGAATTTTGAAAATTGGACTCTCAGCAACTCTCCAGTTGCTACCAGCCACCCTGCGAAGATTGTCAATCCACCGAGCTTGAGGGCGTCACACCACTCAAGCACACGTCCACCACCCTTAATATGACTCCACACATTTATGAAACACACTGTATTTAGGTAAACTTATGACTTAATTGGTAGGTTTTGCGGTAAATAACTATTTCCGTTACTGTATTGCGCTGAAACAGAAGTTATCATGATTAACTATTAACTACTAAAATTGATGACCAATAAAAATCAGCCGAAAACATTACATTTCATATCATATCATTCCAATTCCATGTTACATTGTGAAACAAGTTTTTACTTCATATACAATTACTAGTAAACCGTGGTGCAGGACCAAGGTTTTTTTACATAAATTATTTGAGGGTAAGTAATTGTGTCCGAGTCGTCGGCAAGTCTAAAGAACACCTGCCTTCACATTTTTATAAAACTCAGCACCTGCAATAGATCGATCTGTAGGTCATTTTCTATTTGACATTTACACCGTAGAAACCTAAGAAAACTAGTTATTTCTATAAAGTTTGAACAGAAGTGTGAACAGTGAGCGCTTAGGCGGTGTCTGTAAATGCTTTATGTACAAAAAGTTAAAGTTATCCAGCTTCCGACTTCGTCGTGTTCCTTGAACCTTGCCTTTTAATAAAGTAGAAAATGCTGCTCCATGGTTCAAATTGTGTAGGATCTGTTTAAAAGTATTTCTGGTTTTAAAACCTCTGATATGTAGCGGGTTGAGTGAAGGCAATAGACCCCTCTGTCACCACAACTGGCGAAATGTGGGTGTAGTATAAAGGGTGTAAAAAGACCCTTAACGAAGCCGAAAGGTATTTGTTCTCCCCATCATTGCGATCATTTTTTTGTTCTGGACCATACCTGGGAAGTGGGAACCTTCTAGTTACGGTGATATTGGGGGTCAAAGTTCCAACTTTTTCACAAGTTTTTTTTTTAAATTCATGTTTCTAATGTAAGGTTTTTACTTTAAACATCTTCACGACCCCCGTACTATTCAATCCATCCATCAGCACAATGTTTTGAGTGCGTTACATTGAGTTTTACCGTAAAACGTAATTTTTCACCCCAAAAAAAAATATCGTTTGCCAGCAAAAATTTTTGCGTAAAGTAACTTAGTTTGATATACAGAATGCTTGGTTGACGGCTTCGTGAAGGGTCTGTTTACACTCTGTATAATAGGTCCACGACTGCCTAACCCTTCGGGGAATACAGCCGTGACGTTATGTAACTTGTGATTATATCGTCCCTGAGGATTTCCCGTGAATTGCTTGTTAAATCTTTTTAATTACTAACACAAATTGCTGACCTTGCTATAAATGTTTTATTGTCCCAGTCTATCGACATTTTGGGCAAAAAATATCCTATTCAAATTGGACTTTGTAATTGTTTTTTATAATAATTACCGGAGTAAAACGGCTGTGATTACTTATTTGCCTTATGGCATCAATATTATCATTTTATTCATGCTCATAATCTTTACTGCTGTGCTATACATAGAAATAAGTACACAAATATCATGGAACCTGTTATTAAGCAACAAATCCATATTCTGTACAAAATATTCAAGCTTATCATCATCATTTGCCTAGCATTTTCCTAACTACGTTGTTTCGGTTTCCACTCTAACCGGATTCAGCTGAATACCAGTATTTTACTTGGAGCGACTGCCTATCTGACCTCCACAACCCGAATGGAATATTCTAGCTTATAATATACCATTTAAACTAATTCTATGTACCCAGTCAGGAAATCCATCCAAATGTTTGGATATTCTTCGAAACTGTCGCTAGCCTTCCGACAGTCACTAATGGATAGTGCTCATACTATGTACATAAAACATGGCGGAATGTGAAGGGTCAACAAACTTGGTAAAAGCTTCAGTATACAAAAGCTTTTAAATCTTACTCCCGTCGGGGACAAGCTCAATAAAATATGTATTGCTGCTACTGTTTATATTTTCATAAGGACACGGTAACTGATATTTTATTAATAGTCTTATAAGATTCAATAGAAGAGAAGATCAAGAAAATAGCGGCCATATTTATTGTGTCGTACAAAATTCTTGCCGGTTTCATTGCACGCAGTCAGCCTGACCGTTCCGCTTGACAAAACAACAAAATCAGGGTGGTCAGACGAAAGTGCGCACAACGATGTAAGTTTTGTTAGGCTAAACTCGATAAACTAACAATTACCATGTACTTCATACAATCCTCAATAGGTTCTAGTCCTGTTTAACCTAAGTCATAAGTCAAAACCGCAAAGTTGACGAAACGATATCTTTGTAACGCTTTCTTCAAATATGTGAGCATTGCAACAATTAATGCACTTTCTGTGTCTTATAAGTTTAGCAATTTACTCGACTATCATCTAACTAATCAGTCAATTAACGTTCTTTCCCTTCTCCTCTACAGAAACAGACTGAACCCGTAGACAGCTATTTTTAGTGTTCCTCACCGTAATTGGAAAAACGGCACGTTTATGGAATTGGCGCTATGCCTGTCTCTTCGCTTGTCATATTTTTCTTGTTCGCGGTTTATCATCTTGCTCACTTCCAGGAAAAATATTCTTTCTTCATTATTGATGAGTATTGATGGAAATATGAGAGCTTGTCAAGTTGTCCTAGCACGATTGGATTTTGTACAATTAGATACTGTTTGAACACTTTGTTTTATTGAACCTTATGTTCGGTATTCAAGATAATGCGCCCCGAGGTCATTATCTCATCGTCCGAGATGTTTTTGTCGGAAGACGCCCTTCCCCAACCAGTACAAAGTACGTTCACACATCAGGCGAGCCGCCTTTATCTGCGACCCACTTGTCTGTAGATAAACACCGCAGACATGTCCGTCTCCGTAGGACGAAGTCAACTACCTGATACACACTTGTGTCAAGTAAAGACAATGTCGCCTGATGATTAGGACACAATGCGTTTGAATCTTCTTATTAGTCATGATTATAAAGACGACGGACTGAAGTTACAGATTGCCTCCTCAGTCCCTGTTATTAAGATATTTCTCGGAGATATGATGATTCATTTCTTATTGGCAATCCCGATTCGTCACTGACAAGACATCGTATCACTTCTCAATTGCAGGATCTTCCTCAATTGTAACAATATGGCCAAAACCCGACTTAGGAACTACAGTCATGATTATTTTCCTTTCCTAGCTACAAGTTTTGTAACACACTGCACATTTTTGAATCCCTTATCAAAGCCATGGGTCCCATAACGGTCGGGTTCACAGCCCAGACCACATTATCATCATTATCTCCAATATGTCAGCAGTTATCTAGTGCTGTGCCGCCTCTTCCGACGATGCTCCGATAGGCAGCTGACCTGCGATGGTTGTTAGTCTACAGTTTGTTTTTGACACGGCAAGTTATTTATGTTTTTATAAATGTGATAAATTGATCACATAGAGGAGGAATACGAAAGGCGAGTGTTTGTTGATATCATATTTTATATTGGAATCGACTACTGAGACAGAAGAGACTTACTTAACAATAACATATGGAAACGTTTATCATTGAAGTAAGAAAAGTGAATGATCAACTATTAAATTCTCAAACAAAATCAGTTTTGAGTTGCTTTTAATCAACTCATGTTGTCTCTGGTCCCCGAAAAATCGGACGAGGATGGGAGATCAGTTTTAAACGCACTAATCGACATCCCTTTAACAACAAAGCTACCTGTCATCCACCAGCCAATGCAGTTGAGTTAATAAATAACACGTCTAATGCTATCCTTCGCCTCCCCATAAAGCATACTTCACGATAAGCCCCATCTAAAGTCTATCTACGAGTAGATATAGCATTACAGGCTCTATTCATTAGGCTTTAGATCACTATTATCGGATGAATCAGACTTTATCCTCCGCCTGTGTATTGATCTGTGTTCTGGTTCCGTACTCCATTTCTATCATTGTGCTACAGGGCTTGCTTATCATGTACAATGCCGGCCATTCGTTATATTAATTATGTTATTTTCTTAAGCTTATCGTGGTCTTTTGTTCCTGTAACTGTTACGAGGCTCTTTTATGTCATGTTTATACTGATACTCGATTTATGCAATACCATATGAGTTATACGATTCTTCTCCGTTACATAGGAACCCCAATCATGAAAATACTAGTACCTATTCTGAAAGGAATAAAGTAAACATGGAAGTTATATGCTACGTAAACACACAGGCAAAATCCGGAAAGGCTGTCGCTCTCAATTTGGCATAAATCTCGTTTCCCAATACGTCCTTCCATTTCTGTAATTTGTGATGGATTTTGTTTCTCTTTATTGTAAGTATTAACTTTTGCCCGTAGCCGCGGTTTTTAAAAACGTTGAAGCTCTTTCTGATCCTAATTTGATTGTGATTGGATTGACTGATATAGCTTTAGTCTGCTAAATTTATGAGACAGAGGATCTTTTTGTAAGTTGCGGTCAAAATCCCTAACAGTTACCTATGAAACTCTCTCCTTATCGAAACCATCAAGCCATACACAAAAATATAATCACCATAACTTCTACAGGTGAAGGACCGTACAAATAAAGACCAGAGACAAGTAAACGTGTTGAATACGAACGTATTTCTTAAGCTAGGTCTTTCAGCACGCGCCGTGCTAACTGTGTCAAGGGGGGAAAGTTCATAGGGACACGACACGCGTGTCTCAACACACGAGCACTTCGGACCGGGTGCTGGCTGACACAAGTGACACATGACATGACCGTTGCCTCCTCGGCGCACCGACGATGCTTACTGACACACATAGATTATGACACGGAGCTACAATCCTTGGAGTTTGTACTTCGGATCGAAAGATACTGTGTGCCATATTGTTTGGCTGTGGTCTGTTATCTGGTATGATCGATTTGTGTTTTGAGATGATGAATAGACTTGGTAACGGGCTAGAAAAAGATGCGTTTTAAATCTTGAGTATTTATCCGATGTGCACAAAGTTTTGTAACGGTAATACAATAATTGTAAGTGTATCACTTTCGTCTACCACTCTACTCCATTAGCCATTGTCGCCATGCCCTTTAACTCGATAGCAATATCCTGTCCGCAACATTTCAACCCCAATTACGGCGTATCGCTTTAGCCTTCAAAACGTTCAACTATCAACCGGATGCTCACATTAAGTGACCGCCACATAAATTATCTTGTGGGGGATGTAAACGAGAGAACAGTACACCCATATTTGATTGCATTGGAAGTAACGCCCGTCCCGTCTATTCTCGTCCGGGAGTACGGACTTCGCCCCCAGAATCGAGCCCGGCCATTATCCCATCGTCCCGTCTGCGCGCGAGTTGCTTTCCGGCGAGTGCCATCCGTTTGTAGGGCGACCAGACGAAGGGTGTTTACTGAGACGAACAAAAACAGCTATTGATGCCCGACGACTCGTCTGTTTTCTGTAAAGACTGTCTGGTGACCTTTTAATAACGGATATTCGGGAGGGCATTAATAAACGTAATTTAACTACAAGTTACAAATTGTTTTCATATTTAATTAACCGCTAACGAGCATTATAGCGCTCGTCGAACTTTGACCGCGGGACTATTATGTAATTGACATTCAGGAGCCGCAAACATTAATATTTATGACGGCTTCCTGGTATCGTGAATACTGTGTATTTGCTATTTGATCATGTGTATTTTCCGATTCAGTAGTTCTGCCAGTCCTACATCATTATAATGTTACATTTTGTATGCAAGCAGTTTTATTTGTGTAAGTTTACGGAGAAAGGTAGAAGCGACGCAACTTAGAACTTCTAAGTCTACTTGCGAACAATATTATGCTTCCCGCCTCCGTGGCCGTCGAGAACTCGTAAGAAGATTCATAAATGCCGCCTTTCCGATGGTATTAGAAAACTTCACTTTATGAATAAACTTTATTTGTAATAACATAGTTACCAGGACTTAGTTATTATCTTTAGGTCAATAAACGTCGTGTCTTTAAAATCGTTCACCTGTCTAGTGTCGAGTGTTGTGTCCTTTAAACATCTCTTGTTGTTGTTTCTTCGTTTACTATCGTACGCAGGCATCTTATCTCCGCGAATCATTCACCCGCAATGATTCATTCAAATAAAATGAACCGCTTGATAGCTTGTCGCTCTGTTTACAAATGTTGAATGAACTTAGTCATGGGAGCGATCGGCCCATTCCCAGATTGAATTGCGTCAGTCATTCATTAATCTGGAATTGCATTTGCTTGTAATGTGCACTTTGCACGTACGTGGTCATTTTATAGTTATTGATAAATCAAAAGTAGGTCGAAGGTGAACTATTTTGCAATTTTCCTATGACTGTTCAGGGAAAATAAAATATAGTTACTTACGTAAATTGGTTCCCGTGTAGTTTTTAATCAGTGCTTTGCTGTAACCACATATGACATAAATCACATACTATTATTATTTACATGTGCGTCATAAAAAAAGGCAGAAGAGCTAATCAGTAGGAGCAAAGTCCGTGATATCTTCATACAACAAAGCATCATGGTCACTGCACACGGAGCGTGCTTAGGTCATTCCGCCGCACGTTCCCATTGTCTCACGTGTGTAGGAGTCTTTATAACACAACAAATAACTTGTCATCTTATATCCTCTGCATCATTAGCTCTTAAATCATCGTGTTAAAGTTCATTTTAGGTTGACGCTTGCCGCAGGATGTCCCGATTTGTTGTTAAGGCATTATTCTATTCGCCGATCTGCTACTGTAATGATAAGTAATCGGTTTCTATTAAGCTCATTATTATGAGTGTCTGTCTAATTATTGGGAAGTATCAGTTATGTAGGCGTTACCTATGTGGGAATTTTCAGATGAATAATGGTTTTTAGGCAAAACGTAAGTAAAAGCGAAAAAAGAAGAACTCATCATGTGGTATTATTTTTTCATTACATTGAATTTATAAGCATTACCCAGCAATCCAATATTTTTGTTGGTTCAATAAACAACGAAATCCAATAAAAAGAAATTCAAGTCTGAAAATAGCACCGAACGGGGGTTGTTTCAAGAATACTTACGAACTCATGCTGACGTCATCAAGTAAAGACTCGATATCTGCCTTGTTCATGAAACTCCTATTTTTTTTGGATGTTGACTCATTCATGATTTTATCGTTATCTGCCCACGATTTATTGGATTTTTTCGCGCTGGCACGAATATTAATGAAGATCAATCACCTGCTAATCTGCGGAATTGTAAAAATCACCTAAAGAGGCTCATAAGAATTGACGGAAAGGTTAATCTGGTTGAACGCCCTGCATCAACACTCAACAGTCTACGGTTACCAACCATGGACTGGTCAGAATATCGCTTGATCAGACATTTAATCACTCATAGAGACACATTTTGGGCTCATAGCCTCAGTTACTCCATGCCTTTCTCATAGCACCAATTTCATCGCCGCCTTACTTCTATCATTTGGCAATCGCCTCCCTAATCCTTGGTTGGTCAAGATAACACTTCGATGGCGTTTACGCCTTCATAGGACATACATTTTGTAGCCTAAGTAATACATAACAAGCTGTTTCATCGGTCCCTTTTTCTGCATGTAGACCTCAAAGCTTCGCCAATCAATATGCGGGCTAACTTCGGCGTTCAAATCACAAGGAACGTGCGACCAGCTCGTTTCTATAGCACGATACTCCTAACGTCAGCTACTAACTACATTCGGAGTTTGATTAATGGAAGCGGGTTGGACGGCCGGCTGAGTGCAGATGAACTGAGCTATGAAGACGTTTGTGTTCACTGTTCAGTGGTATCGATGTCTGGGGATGGTGAGCCTATCAAGCTCTCCTTGATTCCAGGATTTAAATTGGTCGATGAAATTGTTGAAGTCTTTTCTGTATAAAAAGAAACCCGATGTCAACTCTTACTTCAGTATTGAAGTTTTGTTATCTGGATTAAAAATGTTTCCAATTATAATTATCAGTATTTCATTGTTTAATGTTAATTGATGGTTTTGAAAGCTCGATCCCCTGAAATTATGCTTTTGTATTATTGCTTCATAATTACTTAAATACTTGATGATGAGAACTTTGATGGCACAATTGACTCAGTAATGTAGCTATTTGTCGTAACTCCAACTTGTAATCACGAGAATATATAAGCCCATCATAATGCCAAGTAAATTACGTATAATGGGGTTTAAGGTTGTTTCCTAACGCGACTTATTGTTTTCGCTTAAAATTGTTTGTTCAAGGCAACACCAATCTGCATAAATGACAGGTCAGAAAGCCCTATTTCGCGAGGTAGGCGTAGTTAAAGATAAATATTTTTATGCGTAACAGTAATGCGGTGACGTAGGGAGCCTGGATGATGTATCAACAATCACGGCCACGTGGGATCACACGATCACGCCACCGTGTCTACCACGGGCGCCGAATTCACTTCTATCCAAATCACAACCTGCCCCAACTGTCCGATTCTTTTAAACGCGATTCGTGCTTGTCGTCCGCGTGAGAAACAAGATGAGTTCGCCACACGTGGTACAGGCCCTTCACCGGTTCCACGTCACTGCTGCTTTTCGAGTTTCGACTCAGTTTCCGAACGCGCACCGCGCCGGCCGGACACACCGTGCGTTTGTCTAACGTCATTAAAAAGTTATTTTTTTATTCTCTCTGGTATCGAGTGGCTGTGATAGTCGGTTAAGTGATATTTTGTATAGTTCTAGGTTATCAGTTACTGCTAAGTCGGTAAGTTGAATTAGTTTATTTAGGACATGTGTTACCATTACCACGTGAAGTACAAAGTTTAACCGCGTTATGATCAGTTATAATTACCCTGTGTGTAGGGGTTCTTAGAAACCACGTCGTATGAGATGTTTTAGAATAGTTCCCCAGATAATATTCTACGTTATCATGTGTAAACAAACTATTCTATATCAGTGAGCGTGCAGCGTGTTGATAGCGATCTTTTCGCACCTGACTTTTATTTGCAATTCAATAAAAAGTTAACAAAGAAATACGCTGATTGGTTTTACTTTTCCTCGTAAGCCTTCACTGACAAACTTTCACATTTTGAGACTAATTTTTGTTTGCGTAATCTCTCAAGTGCCTTTGTGGGTAGATGAATAAAACTGTTATTAAAAAAAAGTGAACTCTCACTAGAATTTAATTAAAGGATATTTCACTGGATAGGTATGAAATAAAAGTATCTCATTCTTAATACATAAAATCCAATATCGACTCAGCTGTTTTCTAGTTTACTTCGCATTTACGTACGTATTATTTCAATCAGACGGCAGATTCTAATCATTTAGCAAGTGATACAATGATCCTATCAATATCAAAGCCATTGATATCATCAACATCATTGACCTGTGTTTATTTAGACAAAGGCGATACCTCTTCCGAGGTCAACAGCTTGCTAAAATTAGACGAGACAGACATCAGCTGGAGTTCAGTTTTACGATAAATTATAGCCATATCCACTGTTTTTAATTCTAAAAATATACGTCACATGCTCGTTATTCTTATCGTGGTGTAAATATATTAACTAGTTCCACGTTTTTGTAGTGAAATGGTCTAAAATTATAATGGTTACGTTGATGTATGTTGGTAAATATTGACTGCTTCCACGTACTTCTTTTTCGGCTTTTCTATCTTGACCTGTCTGACGTTTGTTAATTTGTGGTTATCCTTGTCGGATGTTTCTCTGTACGAGGCTTTCACTCTATTGATTGTTGTATTGAAACCTTTGCTTTCTAGCATTTTAGTACCGGCGTAGCACGTGTCGTCTTACAAAGATATCTATTGTATTAAACGGGCATCTATCCGACTTCACTTCCTTCCTAGCTATATCAATTTATCTTTGGGTAGAATTGTATTCTAGCTATAAATGTTCTGAAATATATTCGTGACAGTCTTTCTACAACTTGTTAGCTAATTACAATTACTGTTACTGTTATGCCTGTGTCATCCCACTGCTGGGTAAAGGGTTCTCTCCATGACTTCCAACTCCTTCGAACCAGGACCAATGTGGACGTTAGTTCGCATTAGAATTACCTAAAAATTAATGCAAGGGTATTAATTTACCCGTCCGTGATTCACCTCCATATCCAAAGTTTGTAAGTTTCGTCAGTTTGTGTATTCTTAGTTCTTTCAGAATATCCCTCTTCTAAACTGAATCTTCTTTACAATGCCTTCTGCATTGTGAAGTTACTTTTCCATATTATTAGAAGTAGGATATCCCAGGTTTGCTAACACGACTGCTATGCACCATTGTCTAACTTATCAGCATTAATAAATAAGTGACTAACATCCAAATGAAGCTGTATTTACAAACAAAGCAACTGTTATGATAGCTGTAAAAACTTACTAATTCGTACTTGACCAAGTTTTAATTAAATCGTCACAATGTCAACTCTTTACTATTGTTATTTTGGTGATGTTTAAACATGAATATGTATTGTTCAAATAAAGTCTTTATTGTGTTAAATAGTATTTAGTAGTAACGGGTCATTCTACTCAGTCTTTCATGTGCTTGAGAATGGATCAAAATTTGCAAAAATACTGACTACTTTCTTGTACACGTGTAACATTTTTTAACAGCTAGTTGCGGCTGTGTTAAATTCGAGGTCATTTCTGAGGTTCTCCTTGTCAAGCCTTATTTTGTAAGCTCTTATAAAGTTAACCCTCCAGCTAACAATGCTTGTTTATAGCTACAACGTTGTTTCCAGCGTAATAAGTGTTAATTTTGCTTGGAGTTCAACCCTTCTCCCCTTCAATAAAGCGAACCTTGACATTGAATGTAAAGACCTTGGCCGGAAACACGCGAAACTGTTAAGAATTTTTGTCCTCTCAAGACAAATATACGCCACGGATAGTGTATAGAGGGTTTTCGAAGGTAGTTGTGTCTGTTCTGTACATTTGTGCGACCTCCTTTCGTATGTTGTCGGAGTCCTTCGCAGATTTTCGCGATCGTTCGCTGACTAATGAGCTTCGTGGCTGGGTTTTCTTTGTACCGGTTACATTAATGGAATATTATTATAGTGTATTAATCTCTCTGATGTTTCCCATCATTTTCCTGTATGTGAGTCCTTGTCATAAGGCATAACATAACAGAATAAGAAATAATGATTTATTTGGTCAATATTTTTTTCTAATGATTTAGAAGTTTTTTCAACTTACGATGTGAAGAGATACGTAGCACAGGAGCTAAAATATAGGTCTAAGTGGCTTACCTAAAACTTTGTGTGAAATTCTTACGGTGTAGTTTAATGACTGATTTTATAATCTTGAAATGCTGTGAAGTAATCTTGATGAAGTACATTGTTTCATTAGTAATAGGTAAGTATTGCATGCTGTTCCACGGTTGTGCTCGTTATGCTACCTAATGGCGATCCATGGCGATTGTCGAAGACAATTCATGCGTGACAATCTGACAAATGCACGATGTTACCATATTTTCTTAGAATATTAAATTAAAATGGTCATGCTGTTTACAATAAGTGCACGACCGGTGCTTCCGAGCTAAGTGGACTTCGATAAGAGTAAACCTGGAAAACTTGTAATGACAAATCTTCTGCCAAGTATGGTTTATATTCTTAAATGAAAGTGTTTTCTAGATAATCGCAGAATGAAATGTGGAGTCATCTCCTTCTTGATTTATCTAGATCGTTCGAAAAGAGACTGTCCAAAATGGAAAACTTTTCAAAAGCTGTCATCTAAAATTCTGAACGGTTTCGCATACAAATACCCGTCTTTGGTAGACTGTTTTAATATTGAAAGGGGTGTCTCGAAGATGTCTTATGTTAGGGTAGGTTCGTCTTGCGGCTGTGTAGGGATGTAAACGTGCCATTCGTCATCTGAGGCTCGTGATCTGTCTACGATAAGAACATGTAGAGTAGTATGAAGTTGTATTCAATCCGAGTAATACACGGTCACGCCACACTTTATTAATCTTAGACCGCATTACCAATTCATTTTTTATCCATGAAGTAAACTATGCGAATTATAAGTCGTTTTTATTTGCCATTTTGCAGTACTACGTAGTTATGTATTTTTTGTCTGTATTCTGCCGTAGTTTTTTTATGCTCGAGTAATTCTCATGAGCGCATTATGCTTAGATTAAGTATTGTCTTGAAAAAGCAGTTGCAAGTTAAAGTTTTCAATAACTACAGTATGATAAGAATTTGAGAATAAATGGCATTACATTACAGATATAATTGAAACAGCCAATAAACTTGCTGATAAAAACGACAGCACATTATTGCAAGTAATATAAGACGATAAGAAGTCCCAAGGTGGTAATGAAAACATAGGTCGCGGTCACTATGAAGAACAAAGGGAAAAACAGGAAGTCAATAAGGGACACAGATTTTAATTATCTTAATCCAAGATAAAAAGTATTAGAACACTCTTTCTAACACCTATAACTATTTTTCCTTCTGCATGTGAACCTTCTTCCTACACCTGCATGTTTTAATGCGCAAACAGCTGTTGTCTTGTCATCACCGAGTACGCCATTACGCCAACGAATTCCGCACACAGTACGTTGATCCGATCCTGCATTGTCTTCGAGCCTCAACTTCTTTCACTTCCACTGATTGAAATGGTTCACTTAACTTAATAAAATAGTAAGAATGAAAAATAAATATGACAGGTGTGCTAGTAATAAGAATATAATCACGTGGCAGCCGACACACATGGCCGAGAAACCCTAACATGTTATCTAACCATTGCGTGTTTCATCTATAGACTGGTGCAACAACGTTTTCTCTTAACGTACCCACTTTTCTTAAGTATCTACTTTTAGAAAAGACAGTGGATAGAACCAAATTAACAAGTAACGACAACTTGTCTTTGAAGAAGACAAATGGAGTCAACAAATTAACTTCCTGATCTAATTTGATTTAAGCGCCCTGTTTACTTAAAAACCTACCAAGATCACATGAAGTAACAGACACGTCGTCTAAAATACTTATTTATGTAAGAATAATCAGGCTGCTTTCGTTGCCTCCTCTACGCATACGGGTTCCTGGTAACGCTTTTGCGATAAGTACTTATAATTCATCAGGCAAATTCCGTGACGTGTCCTTCTTATTTGACTGACTGATATCTGAATCGAGGTTAGAAGGAAGGACTTTAGACCTAAAAAAGTATTTTTGCTTATAATGCTTTTCCTGTTAGAGCATCTACTTTATTACCTTGATCAGCAAGTGCAAGTGTTCCATCTTCTCTGTATTGCCCATGTAGGTACTCTTTTGTTATGTTTCTTTTTGGCATTCCCGTTGGTCTTCGTTCTTCTGGGAGATTTATTAGAGTTGTTGGTATTTTTCAATTTTATTTTGATTTCCTTCAAGTTTTTCCTTCCAAAGCATAAATTGAGCATCTCTTGTGGTTAGAGGTTATTATATAAACCTGGACAGGTCATACGATAAGAGCCAAGACGGAAAAATGGACCACAAAAGTCACAGCATGGTACCCAAGAAATGGAAAAAGACGTAGAGGAAGACAGGTGCAAAGGTGGGAGGATGATCTGCCAAAAGAACCGCTCTGGACAGGAATAAGTGGATGGAAATAGAGGAGGCCTATGTCTCAAGACAGCCTGACCTGGTAGCTGATCAGTTTTAAGTTAATGTTATTACTTCTTATGTATTAAGAAGGTCAGACTAAAATAAAGGCTATTATTATTTTATATTATAAAAACCTGGACTTTAATCCAACGCTTCAACAATGTCACAATATCTAAAAATAACTTTCTGAAGCCCATATTCTCCGCTGTGGAATAATAAAGTAACCTTTCGAGCTATTGAACTCTTCAATGAGGTTATCGGATCGTCCGGTTGTAGGTGTAGACCGACGGTGGTATCGAGTTGTTAACCCTGTGATAACCCGAGAACAGAGATACAGGCGCCGTAAGGACACTCATGGACGGACCGTCGCTTGGCGGATACCGACAGCGATAAATTGATTGATAAACATGTTTTTATGCGTTCGACTGCATAATTGGTAGGTATCAGCAATTACTGATTATTATTGGTTTGAAGGAAATGCAACTGTTTTCTGTTATCAAATGATGATATAAATAATTTTATATTTATTGGAATGCTGATTTGACTTGAGTACTGTTCAAATACATCTGCTTCCAAAGATAGAAGGTATCTTTTGTGATATTGCCTTGAAAACATGAATCTAAAAAACATCCATAGTTATCTCCTATGGAAAAATGGAAGAGTAATAATGAGGAACAAGAAACCGTGCAAATAAGAAAAAAGAAGGGAAGTATGTAAATTATAGAAAAAAATCTTCCAACACTATTTTGCACTCCGTACCCCAGCGGAACGCAGCGAACAAATTATGAGTTTCTATGCAGCAACACGAAATTGAGTAACGCGGTCAGTTGCGCGCGGCCCCGTTGCAAACCGTCGCGTATTGCATTCGCTATTTCATATCGATATTACTAACCGGGACCTCTTTATCATTATCAATATTCTGCGCTTTGAATCGAGAAAAGTACGCAAGATTTAAATCTGACTCTTTGACAGCCACGTCAATACAGTCGGTATTCGTAGTAATGTTTAAGTGGAGTATGTAACATCTTACGAATATGTACTCTCCCTCTCGTGGCTAGGTCTTGTTTGAATACTAAATTTTGTTTTAAGCTTTCATATGTATGCAAATTCAGTTTCGCCCCTATTTCTTTGCCTTAAATGTTCAATTTCAATGTAAATTCTGTTATACCCTAACAAGTATCTGTAATTTCTTGGACGGTTGAGGGTATCATTAGAATCTGTGCTCAGTGTTTGGGTCGTTGCTCTCGTGGTTGTGAGTTTGATTTTCTCTAGTTATTGTGGTGCATTCCTTGCAAGTACATATTTGGTTACTTTGTGGAAGCAATACTTTCTTTGACTAGTGTAATGAAAAGATAGTTCTGTAACTGAGTAGTTCGGTAGAACAGACTCATGAGCCAAGAAATGTAGTGGGCGTGACATTTGTTGATAAATACATTTCAGAAAATAACTTTCTTGATTTCCTATAACACGCTACAAGTGATCTATAATTTGGAATGCTTCACAAGTGAAAAGCCGTAGATAATTGAACAATATGATCTCTGAAAGAGGTATGTGGCCTTGGCAATGACGCCGCGACCATTGTTTTTCTTATAGTACGAGTACGTGTACAAAAAAATACAATGACCTATCGAACATCAATGTGATCATACAAACATACGTTGGTCGTAATAGCAGAAACTGTCAGATAAAATATTCTAGACATCAATTTGGTAAATTTCCATAAACTTAAATTAATAGCAGTTGTGGAATGGATTCTCGAGCCGTATGACCGTTTTTTGCAGGGCTTGATGCGCAAAATCCCGAAATTCCTGTTTTGGGAACAAAAAAATATCTTCCAGCAGTACACGATGAGATAGGGGATATGATATGTGCACTTTGATACACAAAGTCAGTGCACATATACCGAATGGCATAGTAGGAAAACTCCAAATCTCTTATCTTAATTCAAGCAAAAGAAACTGCTCTTTTAACAGTCCACAAGTCTCAATTAATCTTACCAGTAAAAAGTTGTATCCTGCTTGTCCGTAACACCAAAATATTTTCGCACTGGAAATACTAACACCTACGTGCGAATCAAAGAACTTAACATATCGGGAAGTGACTCATAGCGACAGACAACAAAAGCTAAGTTCAACGCCATTCCCTCATTATGGTAATTGACTTGACATTTGAACACGTATTTGTCTTCCACTGGCTTGTGTCTGTTGAACGGTTTTCCTTTGATTTATTATGGCACGACGGAGGTCCTAATGGTTGGAACTCTTAACTATTCAAATAGCTTGAAGTGTTTGGGGATTTTTCCTATAGTCACAATCTCAATTCAGCCTAGCACATTCAACTGGTATGGTTTTTCCAAGTTACACAACTACTCTGGTTCACCACCTTTCACATCTACATTGACTCAGCTACTGTATTCAGGTCATCTTGACGGTATTTCTCCCTAATCTCAACCGAAATAATACCACATTACCTTATACCGTTTCATTACTGGCTCGAACAGATAAGCCGATACAACGTCTGGATAAAAACAAAATTCTCGTTAACTTACGCCATCGATTTCGGCACGGCTCGCTGAGCAAACATCTCGTTTAGCTAGCCGGAATAATAAATCTCGATTACATCTCACTAGGTATTCGAACCGATTCGATAACAATCGAGAGCGTACAATATGTACTACGTCCATTCATCGTATGAATGAGGTTTATGGTTCAAATGGTCACTCGCGAGTTAGTCCCCCGATCCCTGCCGAGGTTCAAAGTCCATGTTTTTATTTGGTATCAATTTGTCATGATGTCACTGGTGAATCTGGTGCTGTGTTACAATTGATCGAGTGGACTTCGCTCCGTATTGTGAGCCTCGCACACGTCGGACATAGGCTGAGTGCAGATTGCAGAATGCGTTGGACACAATAAATGTCAATGTGCAAACTGATGCGACGAATTTCATCGATACTGAAAGGGATGACGCAAATGTGTTAGTTGACAATTCCTTCATCGGTATTTACGGCAAAGTAGTAAATTAGTATCCAAATAAACAAGTATTTATAACGGATGCAAATATTGATTTAACCGTCGACTGACTTTCATAACAGTTCAGTGACATTTTCATGGAAAAGCCTTTGGAACTCCACAGTTCGAGTACTACCATCGTAGCTGGCGTTGTGTTTATATTCGATCTGAACTCGGGCTTAATTGGGACCGGTAGTGGGCATCACGTGCCCGTCTTTATTCCCAAGTCGTGTGCGGTCGTGACAGCCCGTGCCTTGGAGCTGTCTGTGTGTTTACTATAATACTCGTCTGACACATTGTAGTGCGCAATGACGTGAGTATGCATGTTTTTGGTGATGATTTTAGCAGTTGTGTGACATAAATATGCATTGCGTTGGGAGACTGTATCATAGGGACGGTTTCAGTAGTATCTAATAGCCCCAAAATCCAAAGAGCCTTGTCAAATCTCCACAAAGGGCGATTCGACCTTGTTTGTATAATAATTTCAAAAAACTTGAAACGCTTTGGAGCTCCTGGCTATACTCGCATAATTAAGCCAAATATTCTAGTGCGTTCCAATGAACATTAAGGAAAACACTGTTTTTTGCAAAGCAAAGACCTTGAAGAACAGCCGTGAAAAAATCAAGAGGATGTAAAGAATCGTCTTACGCTTTGGTCTTCATTACTTGCCCTGCTTAGTTTTCATTAGAATTAATTGTTTCTGTCTACACAGACACACAGTGGGACACAATGAAGATAAGTTGCAAGCATTAATTGTTAAATGTTAATTAAAAGGCGCGAGCTTCTGTAATTGCGTTTGTCAGCTTTGCAGGAATTTGTCGACGCGACACGCCTCACGGCTACCTCTGAACTCATTTGTTTGCTCTAAATATACGTAATTTCTAGTATCATGTGCTAAATGAGAATACAGTGTACAGCTTAGTATGTCATTTTTCTGCAAAATTGCTTATCTTACTGAACAGACAAACAACCTGACCTGACGAGTCATAATAACGGGTAGACAATGTTATAATTTGTGCTAAGTATCTGAAATCCAAAACCTGTCTGTTAGAAGCCAACATAATACAGTGTTAAATGAAATTGCCTGCGGGTTGTATAATCAATCACTATCTCCTTCCACGAAAACATTCTTTGGAGCATTTTAATATTCGGTAGTTTACCATCTTCGAAAAGAGGCCAATTAGATCGATTTATTTCGCCCGGATTGGCATGCCTGGACAGGTAAACATCATGGTCATCATGTTTTAATTTACATAAAAACCTTTATGGTCGCTCTTTACAATGAAGCTAAAGAATGTGTTAAATTGAACATAATGAACGTATAACAATTAGATACAAAGTACCAGGAGCGCTGAATGTAATTGGAGTATTCGCTTACGTATTCGTCTCAGTGTATTGTGGAATTAATTGGACTAATCGGAGCTACTTAGACTGTCTCGACATCTCGGGGCTCTGACGTCACGGCTGGTGCAGACAAGTACCTATGTGCTATTGCTAGGTATTATTGAAACTTAAGACCAAAGCGATGTACTTAGCCACAGGTAGACTAGGTCACTGGTTTCAGCAGTTACTAACTCTGCTCAGATAACGAATGATATCAGAACATTCAGCTTTTTCTAGGATAAAACTGAATTATGATTTGGGTGTCAGATCTTCGTATTGTCGAATCAAAATATTTTGCGTAAGTGCAGTTTCATACAGTAGAGGAGGTGTTTATTTTTTCCTGTGTCTCATCATCATCTTCCTGCCCTGGTCCCGTGTTATTTGGGGTCGGCGCAATACGTTTTTTTCTTCCATTCTCCCCTGTCAATCGTCACGCTATCATTTACTCCTTTTTCGTTCATTTATCGTTCCACACAAAATCCATCCATCTTTTTTTTGGTCTTCCTTTCCCTTTTTTTTTCCCTGTGTCCAATGTGTATTCCTAGCATTACTTGCTATATTTATTCAGACTTCAACCTCACGCCATATACCTACCTAATATTTCAAAATTAAATAATATTATTGGATTTTGACCCCTGACTTCAATACAACAGTCCATATTCTCCACAATGGACGAGATAACAAGTTTCTCGGAAATTCCTTATTCATCATTGTTCACTTTTCCCAGACAGTGTAACCGACTGACCTTTGCCCGTGCAAATGTGTCTATATATTATACTTTATTTTCTGAACCTTCCTAATAAATCTGAGTCATGTCGAATTAATTAGTGTTGCCTTCTATTTTCGTTTTCCTCATGTGTAATATCGATATGAAATTAATTTAGTATTTTTGCCAACATTTTCCTCTATCAAGTCATAAAGTTCAGGTAAATTTAATATAGCATTATGAGAAATCCCAGCAGATCATAAAAGTTATTTAAAATTGTTACGTAATAGCCGTAGGTAATTCAAACAGCAAATCCCAGGAATGTACTAGACTTAAGACTGCAATCACGTGCCCTACATCTACCTGCGAGAAAATGATTAGCTTCAGGTTAATAGAAACTTGATCAAAGCGAGATACATAGATTTGACCAAAACAATGCTTACCAAGAAAATCAGAAAACGCACGATGAAGATATACTCGTAGATATCGTCAATTTCAACCACATCCATAAGCACGTGCTCCCAAATTGAGGTCGGAGTCCATAGTTTAATTACACAAACTGCGGTCACTGTATCAAGGGCAGCCCAATTGTTACATTCATTACGTTTATCTGACCAGTTAATGCTTTTTGTTGACTAATAACAGATTAAGATAGCAACTGCATGACTTTATCACAATTTAAGCAGCAGATTAAAGTATTAATCCGTGGTTGCTTCTTGGTATGGCATTGGAACTGTGCCCGATAAGAGTTGAGCTCGCTTTCTTATCCTGATTATGTAAGGTTAGTTACACTGTTGCGAAGTGTGGCTTTATTACTCCATTAATTGAGTTTCCTTCTAATCGTTTAATCCAATATTCTTTTTTCTCCAGTTCTTGTATGCTTCGCACGATCGAACTCCCTTGACTACCAAATAGGGTGAGATTTGCATTCCCACGGTCGTATTGATCAACAACGCGTTCAAGTTCATGTTTTCTTTCATTGTCTTTGACATTTGAGAAGAACAATGTCTTACATTTGTAGGCTTCCTACGAGCTTCCCAGGCACATTACTTGTTGGCGCTCTGGAGGAAGACGGTCACTTTTGTCAACCAAAATTGTGAAAGCAGTGTTGCTCTAGCTTGGTTTAAATTGGGAGAAGACAGTAAGACGGTGAAAATGTTCTTAATGCGAATACATTATAGACGAAGGTAAATCTAAAATTTTCTTAACCGGACTATCCTTGTCTTGCTACTTTTTGTTCTATTTGCTATTACTTGAAACTGTTGATATCCACATACAAACTCGATAGTCATATAAGCAGAACGGCTTCGTTCGCAAATGCGTCTGAAACCTTTATGCTGTTGTCATCAATACGAAGTTTGACCTGCATGGTGTATTTCGTTGGCACCGCTAAATTTAGTTCGTGGGGGCTCGTCACTGACGTAAAGTCAGAGTTTACACTAAAACATACCTTGTTTGTTTTTGATCTGGGTTCATAATTGAGTTTTCGTTCGTAAGCCTTCTGTTTACTGATATGAGTGCTCTATTTTGTTTGTTGTTGCTGTAATAGCTTTTCTGTATTATTTTACGTTAGTAGAATATGTAGTATCCAGTAGGGTTTTATTGTTATTAGTTTGCTATTTCATTCGGGCGTTTTCGCACTACTTCTCTCATCTGAATTATAGTCAAAGATATCTGCTTCAAGTTTGAGAGCTAATAATATTAGAATAATACTCCCTGTTGGTACATTTTACTGTCAGACAGTTTCCAGAATTTCCGAAACGTTTATTAAACGTTTACAAGAAAGTTTGTAGCAAAGAAACTGAACTTTGAAACTAAACTTATTCAGCACTTATCTAAACTTATTCAGCACTTATCTAAACTAATTCAGCACAATCATGTATATATTTATCTAGATCAGCAAAAATCACGCGATTTATCTTATCACTTACAAACATACCAAAGTTGTAATCGTTATGGAAATAATTAATAGAAATTGAATCATGTCATCTACATAAACAGCAAAGAATTTCGCAAAATCATTCATTGTTAATTAATGAGTCATCGTACTTATAAAAATTAAGCTAATATTGTGAAATAACGTTATTATTAGATTTTGCTACTCTTCAATATGCCATGGTATTTATTTACTTTTTCGACGTGTCGATGATCCTCTTTATTGGAGTCAAATTAGCTTTGACCAGAACTCTACCACCCCGTCGCCTCAAACATTAATTTACCAGTATTCATATTTATTATTCACAACCTCTTTAAAACATGTCTTAAGAACATCTGCGATTTGTGTCTTACCCGCTTTCAATACTGCATTAACATCGATCGCATTCTCGATGTCTATAATAACAGCAACAGATTGCATCGATTCAGCATCACTATTGGAAATCCGAGAATTTGCGATTGCACTCACGATATATGAATTGAATTCGTCCTCGGGTATAATTACATACCTTTGAGATGTTAAGTGGTGATATAAAATTATTATTTTAACTAATTTATCATTTTTTGTTACAGGTCGAAGCACACAGAAATGTTTATAGACGAGAATGAGACGTGAGTTACCTTTTCTATTAGAATATTAAGTTGATGATCAAAAATATCGCTGTTATATGTTTTATCTACAGGCACAATATGATTGTTGATCATAATTGATTAGCCTTCATACAAACCTACGCAGTTTACTCAATTATGACCGACCTTCAATTATACCCCATCATTAAGTTCATCCGAGACGCTTATGACAGGATTCGCAGCTACAACCTTACCCTTTCCTGCCTCCGTACCTATTGACGCTTCTGATAATACCAACGGGTTGTGGTTACTTACATTATTAATCTCGTTTAATGATGGCTGTAAAAGTTTACAAGCACAATTATGATAATTATCACGAGCATGTTGTACAATTAGGCGTGCTCAGTCAAGGCCGGCTTATCGGTCGAGTTTCTGTTATTAGCAAATTTTGTGTAGTGACAGGTAGTTCGCGGATTATCTGCAGCATTTTCGGGAATTATTTAATTTAGTCTAGGGAATTCGAATGGATTCTGGAAGCTGTTATTGGTGGCTGTTTTAGCGCCAGTTTTTATATTTTGGATTTTTTTATGTTCTGACTTTACGAAGAGCACAAAAACACGTCCCAAGTCGCGTCGGACGACCAGAAAGTTAACTCAATAATTAACATTTTATTTTTCTACACTGAATATTTAAAGGCTTGAATATTTAAAATTATATTGTGAGTGCCATGAAGCAAAAACTAGGCTAGACGAGAGTAACGTTATTGCTGGAGCAATTGACAACATCCGCGCCGCAGTTTCCCAGGCGACGGAAATAAAAATCGAGGGGAAATAATTCGATTTTATACAATTTCCTGATTTATGTAAAGTAGAGAAACACTTTGTCGTCGACGGAAATGCATTTTTGCAAAAACATTTTGCTGTTGGATGGACCTCGAAGCTTTCAAAAAGGGTAAAAATTCACCCAATAGAAAAAAAAAGAACATGTTTTTGAGCTCTAACGTCGATATCGACAGCGTAATGGCCGATCGGCGTGGCGACAATTTACGGCGTCATATCAGACCGTAAACGTTCACTGCCGCATTTCCACTGGTGGAAATGATCCACGTAATGTAGAGTTTGCAGCACTGCAATGACCGATCGTTAGGAAATATCGCTGTAATAACTTGTAATCACTTCGCTTCAACAGCTAATTGGATATCGCAGCACATGCTTTAGGATGGGAGGCTGGTTCTATCCGTGTGTATCCGCCATTCGCGGATACACATCCTTTAAAAGCCTTTTTAAAACTACTTCCAACGTAGCAAGCCCAGGCGATCAATTTATGACTAGATCATCATCATCAGCAGCCTTGTTCCACACACTGCTGAGTATTAGCCTGCTCCCTTTACTACACTGGTCTACGTGAGCCTTAACCAAGTCTTACCTGCGATCTTCTAAATGTCCTCCGTCCATCTAGCTGGACTAGATATCGCACAGGAATGCTTTATTACATTCCTACTAAACCGATAACTTGATAAAAAAAAAAGAAAATATTTGTTGTTTTTACAAGTCCGTGCTAATCTTGCAGCTTGCATTAAGATTTACTCTTTCTTAGATATTAACAGAGCTGGCTTAGTGCCAGAACACGCTAGACGTTTCACTGGATCCCACTTTTATTTTCGTTGTGAAGGTTTTTTCTGCACTCTCATGTATTTCTGTCTGTTATTCGAATGACGATTATAAAGACACATTTGACATTGCAATTTAAATATTTTCTTTATGGATAAAACTTAACTATCCAAAGTTTTCATTTCTTTGGAATATTTTGGTATTTGAAAACAATACGTAGTTATTATTACAGCACAATGGGCACATCTATACTAATCTATACTAATACTAATAATATTATAAAGCTGCAGTGTTTGTTTGTTTGTTTGTTTGTTTGAACGCGCTAATCTCTGGAACTACTGGTCCGATTTGAATGATTCTTTCAGTGTTGGGTAGTCCATTTATCGAGGAAGGTTATAGGCTATACAACACTACGCTACGACTAAAAGGAGCGGAGCAGCAATGAAAAATGTTGCAAAAACGGGACGGGATTTTACGCGGACGAAGGTCGCGGGGAACAGCTAGTTAACTGATAATTGTGCCAGTGACCCGGGCATTGGCCGCAGATAATCCTTGAGATAATAAGATACTCATCAACGGGTAGTTATTGTGTACGGAGTTTGCGATAGTGCAGTAGAAATCGCACACTGAAATATTTTCACGCGACTGTTTGCCACGACCAGAGTAACTCGTAGCGACTAGTTGCTTCTGATGACTGATTGTCACTGCTGGCCTAACTATTCTTCTACATGTAAAGGTGAGTATAGACTACAACATTTTCTGGAGCATTTCTGTGTAATGTAACGTTCTTACGAATGGTACAATACAGGCAAAAGCTCAGTTTCCAAAGCATTTCCATGTAATTTAACGTTCCTGCGAATGCTCGGCGTTATGTTACGGGTAAATGCTCACAGCGAGTGTGCATTTACCAACATTTCGTTGTACCTTGCGTTCATTCTTCGTTCGTTCGTGGCTCGACGAAATGTTACTCCAATACGCTCGACGAAATGTTACACCAATACGCTCGTTGGTTTGTAACAAAGAGGCGAGCGTGCTCGACGTTTAGTTCGTAAAAGGATTATACACTAGGACATATCATAGAGCGGCTCTTTGTTCTGTTACAAGTAAATGTTGTAGTCTATACTCACCTTTAGGGTCCACTTGAGCGAAAGTCAGTTTTTAAGCGAATACAAGTTGTCAAATGTTTCATAAACCACAGCCAATGAGGTACTTACAATTTCTACATTTAAACGTTTACTTTCCCGACACATCGTAAACAGCCACTCACTTAGTTTATAAGCCGTTTTGCCCAGATTTTGTGGCCCAATAACTAATATATCCCCAATGTGCACAAAATATACAGTAAATAAGTCGTAATTTCATAAATCTCAGTAGGTATAACAGAATAAATATGAAAGTAATGTCCATAAATTATTGTTAACTTTAGTCAAATATTGGTAAATATTCTCTTCGTACGCCGATCACAGGCTATTACTTTCCCTTTGTTCATCATATCGGCCGGAAGGTCCCTTATACCGGAGGAAATTGCTAATATCTCTTTGTACATATTTCCTTTGATACTCCGTCAAGGCAATATCGTTTTAACTAAAATTCTAGAAGTAACAATGTAGTGTAACGAACTACTTATTATTCAGAGTTAATGGGAAAAACAGACGACAGCAACGTCAGGGTTATTTTACTAATATTTTTTCAGCTTATGGTGTACGAGTGCTGGTCAAAGGACTCCCACCATTATTTCCCCTTCTTGTGGGTTCTCGCAGTCATTGTCCAGTCTTTCTTTAAACTTCATCTCGCATCCTCGCGTAGACCTTAAAAATTAATTTTCTTCAAAAACGTGATGTAGTAGGTAGCTTACGGAATTACGGACAGATAACGAACATACTGCTAGATATAGATCTAATACTGTCATCTCAGCTGATGTGATCTCTCTACCTAGTCTAACTACCTCAGCTACTACTAGACACGTGGCCACGTGTCCCGCTCAACGAACTCAACAGAAACAATTACCGTCCCGTGTGAAGTCCGTTTATAGAACTAGATGTGTACACACGATGCCCTCATGGTCACGGTCCATCAGGCAACTAACGAAACCAGAAGTGTTGTGAACCGCCCGCATCCTATTTACGAAACCAATAACACTCGAAGTAACAAATTCTAGATCAATTTGAGCAATAGTAGTTTGACTCTAGGAACAGAGGATCATCCACATATTCCCATAGCCTACAATGATAAACAAATATGGATTGAAGACATGAAGGACGGCAAGCGTTACATTCCAACCGTAGCTGACTAGCTGTCAATATATTTAACTTACTTATCAAAACTGGATGTTTTTAAATTACCATCACGTTTTAATACGTATTCTAATATTATCCCATAAATTAGCTGAAGATAATCCTAATATAGACAAGTATATTAGATATACAATAGTCGTATTAGTAACAGCATGACCGGCTACAAATAGAATGGTTTATTTTCATCATAACCACATGTTATCGAAGTAACACAAAAATGTAACACGAGGCTTACAGTCACTCCTCACGAAAGAAAAATTATAATAATCAATGACAAAAGGATTAGTAGCAAATATAATTAGTAGCAATTAGGGCACAATCACGGACTTATAATGAGTGAATCATCGTGAAAAACTTAAATATGAATAATTATCCTATCTGTCTAGGTATGGTTTTTTGGAATTTAGTCGGAAAATCCATGATTCATTGTATCTGGATAGTGGTCATGCTGTCTGGCTGATAGGAATCTCTTCTGACATATGGTGGATGGTCAAAAAGCTACTTCATTTTCAGTCTGACTCGTGCGGTAGTAAAAGCAAAAGATCGACTGCACAAACAATCGTAAATTCTATTTTGATGCAATGTGCTGCGTCAAAACGTTAACTTTGTTACAGTCAGCATGTCTTTATCCTTTGCATCTAACTTCATGATGATACTTCTGGCCCTTATTAAGCTTCTGAATTTATTTAGAGTAAGTGCAACTAGACATTTTCTTCCATGCATCTAAAAACGTTATCTCAAGAGTTCACTTCCCTCCTAACCTGCCTCCTTTCTCTTATAGCTGACAATGTCTTATTATTGAATTGGCTCTTCAATTCTCTAAAAAGACTTGATTACATAAAATAGCCTACTAGAGCTGTTGATCTTTGGTCAAGTGTCCACTAGACTCCTATCGTCTTGGACATCGACAAATAGTGTCGTAACACATCCGTCTCACATTATTTCTATATCACTAGATAACTTATCAACCTTATTAATAGTATTGCTCGATAATTCGTGCATATAAGGTTTATCAGGCATAATCCTGACTTAGTTGACCGCAGTGAGGCGTACTTGCATGTTCTTGTGCTGAGTGAAATTGTGTCAAAATGGGAATGCCAGTTAGTAGGAAGTGAGTACTTTCTATTTTAAGTCCTTTTATTAAAAGTGGTGTGTTTTCTATTTCAGTATTTGTGTTTTTGAGGAGTGTGATCTTGACACCTTCGGAAAACTATTAGAACACGTGTGTGTGTCAAAAAAAACTAGAACGTTACCACAGTGTTTTAATCTGTCTATCGAATAATTTCATTTTATTTTTCCCTGAAGCTGTTTTCGACAATTAAGGAAAGAGGTTTTGTGAAATTAATTCAGGAAATTGCAGTAAAATTAGCGATATAATCTTCCCGATTATCGCTGAAATTACACTGATGCTAGTAGTCAAGTTTAAAAGCAGTAAGAATAAATCGTTATGCTTACATAAATAAGTATTCTTATAACTTTTAATTTAGCTGAAAACTAGTTTGCCTAACTGCAGGAGGATATACCAGTCCAACTGGTTTGAATACTAGCACACTAACTTGGACGGGCCATCCTTGCAACCCTGTGAACGCGGTATATTTAGCGGCGCACACGCATCGCGTGACTACTAACCTGCACACGATGGCAATTAACATAACTATCTACATACGTGTGTACAGACGATAGCACATCAAGCTACTACAATCTTTCACTTTAATAGATTTTCAACTTTATCGCTAAAGCATTAGGTTCAAAGTTGATTGGGAAAATTTGACAGTTTCGGGTAGCTTGATGTACCCGTCTGTACAATAAGACCACGGCGTCCCCCAAGGGAATGGACAGTCACTTACAGTGTTAGACGCGCGGTTTTACCCTTCGTCACTTTACTGTCTTAACTTAAGCACGTTGCTGACCTGTTCCCAATAGTCTTTTATTTGTACGGTTGTCAATCGGCTGTATCCTAGATACGGTATTGATAACCTCATGGTTCGAGCCTTTATTCTTGCATACGTCTTCCTCTTCTGTCTGTGTTGGTCCCATGTTGCTTGAGGTCGGAGGGATATATATTTCTTCTTCCATGTTCTCCTGTCAGTCTTCTCCTTTATCACTCTCTATCTTTACCTTTCATGAGTCTTTAACGAATATAATCTAATATTTCACGTGTTTGTCGTTGACATGAATAAGCATGTTCTTTCCAAAGGGCGTCATTATATTCATTATCGCCGATAGCGTGTTACAGGCGTGAATTGTTAATATTGTTCTAATTTCACCGTATCATACATATTTTTATTAATTTATAAGATATCGAATCAAATCGTTATCGTGAGGAAAACTGTTAGTTATCAACTAATTTCGATATGTCAGAAGCCAGACATTGTAAAAGAATTAAGATTTTTGATTATGATTATTATAGTAGTCGTAATCTAATACTAGTTATTACAATTCTATAATTATTACATGCTGAGCATGATTTTTGCTTTTCTCGGTCCATGAAATCTGCAATACATTGCACGTGTCTAGTGTTATTTACAAAGCTTTGGTATTCACATTAGACGGGCATCAATCCGTAGCTAAATGACTAATAATGCACCTTGGATGTGATTGGTTTCTAGATGAAAGTCGATCAAAGTCTTTTAATGCTCCTTTTACGTATTCTTGTATTTGTTATTCACAAATTCCAAGCTGAGCAAATGAAATATTATGTTGCAAATGACAACTATAATATTTTTTTTCCAAGGGTCTTGCCCATAAAATTCCGACGCCTAGCAATACCATTCTCGAAATAAAACCCCAGCCAAGCATCCAATTCGCAAATAGTACAAATATCGCACGATCCCTTTGAAACCAACTACCGTATTCCTGCGAGAATTTCGCACAACTCGTACGGCTATCACACGGGTTACCCGGCTCAGTAACAAAGACAAACAGGTTCGCATTTAGCACTAACTTTCACCGCGGCTTGTGTCTGACCCGTCCTGTGCGACGGTAGGTACTCGAGTATTCGCCATCATCCTAGTTACATAAATAGGGTGAACAACTTTGTATTTAGTTGTGTCTACGTCCAGTACCGCGAGCATTCACGCTAACAGGCACTAAAACAGCCACGTTGGATCTGGATCTATCGTCATCCTCCATTCTTCTTTATAAACTGTCATCGCACTATCCACTTCCTTTTTAGGGTTCCAACGGGACCCTATTACTAAGCCTCCGCTGTCCGTCCGTCTGTCTATCATCGGGCTGTATCTCATGATCCCTAGTAGGTAGACAGTTGAAATTTTCACAAAAAATTAAAGGGGCTCTCCTACTGCGATGGTACGGGATCCTTCATGCGCGAATCCGACTTGCACTTGGCCGTTTTTTTTAGTCTTCTCATCTTTCACAGGATCTATTATGCTTGGTCAGCCATTTCTCACATAACTATGCTCACAGCGTTTTTGTCACATGCTCCTCTTTCTTCCTCTTCTTGACGCGTGATTTCATGTACGAAGACGGAAAAGTCAGTTACTAAGTACAACCACAGTCTACACATTGATATTGTTCTTATAATTTACTTTTACATAACGTTCCATATCTAGGGTAACAGGGTATTACATAATAGACAGTACGCAAAGAAAAGGTATTTGCAAACACATAACATTATTATTAAAAAAGATATATATCAAATTATTAAAAACATTCGAGTTTTCCAATAACACCTACGACTATGTTAATATTAGTATTAATAATCCTCATTCTCATAATATTATTTATTTTCGCTGACTTCGATGTTTCTATGCTGAATTAATTTAGTGACTAAATAACTTGCCTTGCTAATAGCCTAACAAATTAAGGTCGAATCAGACACGAGACAAGCTACTAAGAAAAACTTGGTTAAACCATATTATTTTGAGTGCTCGGAATCCTTAAGAAAGGACGTAATCTAATTAACGATAACCTAATTCGAATGGCCGAAGTATTGTCGGTACGAGGAAAAAGGTAAATCTAATTTGTCAACAGAAATAACGTTCCAAATAATAAATATGATTACAGTTAGAAATCAAACGAAACCTTGCAAATAAACGAAGGAAGAAGGCGCAACCAGAAAGAGAGAGAGTCTTCAGTAGTTTTCAAGATTAAACTGAGCATGACAGACGAACGGATGCGATGGCGTTCTGATACTTTGGTTTATTTGCGTAGTTGTAGTAAAGATAAACACAAATTGTGTTACATCACTGCTGTAGCTGAAATTAATCTTCGTGCTCGTCGACAGATACTTACTTAATTTTCGTAACTTGGTTTAGATTTCCATAATATGAATTGTGTACGTTATGACAAGAATATTATGTAAAAGATGTTCTAGCTGATATCTATAATTTCTTGCTTAGACATAAATAGGATGTTTATCTTAGAAGATATGACACAGAGGTCATCTCAGCCTAGCGTCTACACTTAATCAATGTCCAAGTAGCAAATAACAACGTAATCTTTAATCTGTAATTTATGGAAAATTCTGTGGATAATCCTTTAACTCCTCCGGTGAAGTGATGATAGTGACTGCAAGAAGGCACTTCTACTTCAGCCATATCGACCATCGAACACACTTAGGACTAAACCTATACTGTCACTTACGGGATATCTTACGTGATTGTTCATTATTTTGAGCTCCCGATATTTCGACGCTGTTGCAAGCGCCACGATCGCGGGTTGATAATGAACAATCACGGAAGATATTCTGTAAGTGACAGTATAAGTTTAATTGTAAACCGTGAAAGCTTAAAATAGCGACACTTCGGACTGATGCTGTCAACTTTGAATAACCATAGAAATGTTACGTACCTATAGTACACTGCCGAAAATGATCTGCTTATAAAGCCTCCATTTTACTTTGACTCCAAAAGCAATTGCACAAATGTATTATTGTGATTCGTCATGTAACCAGCCGCGTCAGAACATCATAGCTAATGCGATTGCCATTTCATTTCCCCGACAAAATTAAAGTCTGGGTGGTCTCTATCAAATTTTGATACCTCTGGTTATTGGCTCGCATATATTTTGTAAATTATTCCTTTTCCATTCCACTAATACAACAAGATGGGGAAGACTTTTGTTAGTAATTCACACGTAATAATGGGCTGAAAGGGTTGAACGAAATTAGCAACCATATCAAAATAACTATCCTGCAATATACCACGTATAGAATACTTTTAGTACCCCTAGAAGTACAAGTGGGTGCTACAAAGGTATTATTTATAGTAACGTGTAAAATAAACGATAACATTGATTTAATTCGAAGATAACTTTTATCATTATCAAGTATGTCAATACTGCGGCCGTGGATCCGGCCCTGAACAAATTTCCATTAGACTTTATAAAAAATACACGATTAATTGATAATTGTATCCACCTGACGATTAGCACTCATTAAAGAAGTATTTTGTAGGAGTGCCGGTCGCACCGGATATACGTGAATTTAGTACAATTGATGGAGGAATTCTAGTAATTTATAAAGAACAAGCGACCTTAGAAAAACACGTCCTTATATTTTACAGTCGGGTTATAAATTAGTAGTGGGTGCACCATCATTCAGTAGGCTATGTCTGGACAGATGACCTTTAGATAACCTGTCTATATGTATACAGCCGTCTGGCTTCGTAATAATTGTCACCCTAATTAATGAACTCTCATTATTCTCGTTTAAATTACTACCAACTTTTATTGGCAAGACTTTGTCTTTATTAGTAAACTTCTTCTAATAATTCCTTTGCATGAGTCTGATACACACGCAAATAAACCTGTTGCGGTGGCTTGTTCGTTAATCAAGGTAATTTACAAAACAATTATATAACGTAAGTTGAACATTGTTTACAAATAAAAACTTTATCACGTGGTTTACAAGCATTATCATGCCATTACTTTGTTATTTATATGTGCAAACGGGGAAGGAAAATAAAGTGAGAAAATCGGCATGTAGTGGAACCAAAAAATCGAAGATATGTACGTGACATCTACTAAAGATGTCACGTACATATCTTCGAATTTTTCCGCACTGGTTCGCTTCGTGGATTACAGCCCACTCCTCGAAGAGTAAGCCTGGGTCCCATCTGTGAAAACATAAAAGGCTGATTATACTAATGATTGTTATTTATATTTTATCGTTATTGTATAATATCTGTGATACTTGTAGGATTTTTTTGCTGCGTTTAAATGTGTCAACTGTTCAGAAGTAGTGCGCTGGCACAAATTACAGTGCCAAGGTAAACCTGTCAAGGTGTGATGTCTACTTAGTACTTAGTTATTAGTGTTGATTATTAACTTCCATATTGGTATTATTGGGTCATTGTTTTTTATTTTTTGGCTTCGTCTATGTTTGTAGGGATATGTGATCTTATGTCCGTGATTCGTAGACGGATTCTGATTCACCGTCCTGATTCCTTATGTTCTCTTGAATGTCAAGGTTTTTGTTTATACACTACCGAGCACGTTTGTGAACTTTGGCTCACAGACTTGACTGTCGTTAACCTCAGTTTGATTGGTATAATTCTCGTTAGTTAGTCAACATCATTAATATCGTTACTTACATTGCGGCGTTTTATCAAAATACGGAAATAATTACTCTGATAATTACTACATTTCTATTTTAGTCTATCGCGACCCAGTGGTACCAAGGCGCAAGGGCACGATATCTAGTTACAGGAAACAGCAAAACATCAGGCTTTGTTCGAAACAAGAAATAATGGAGGACACATGACATAACGAAATTGTAGTTTCCGTACCTTACGTCTTTGTTTAAATAGCAAAACATCTTCTATTTGCCTTTCTCTTTTTATAAAGAAATAAACAAAATATCGTCGGTACTAAAAAAATATCTCAATAGCATAAGCATACGTAATCAGCCTATAATATCCCAAAGCTGGGACACCGGCCTCTTCGTCACTGTTTGGACTTAAACATCGTGAGGAAACCGGTATGACTTCGTTTTTTTGGTTTTAGGACATGTCGGTTTCCTCAAGATGTTTTCCTTCACCATGTAGATAGTTCTTACAGCATAAACGTCAGACAAGACTTTCCGGATGCATGATGATGATAATGAGTTAGGTTACCTTCACAAAAATAGCTGCAGACTTGTATGATATTCTAATATAAAAAGCAAACATCGATCAAAAATGTAAACTACCACATATAACGTAGTAACACTAATACTAAAAATAAACCATTACAGTCACATTATGTTATTATCTAATCGCTGGAGTCTGGACTTCGTCCGTTGGGGTAACACCGCATGGAGTGCGCATGTCCGTCGGCTGGACACCGCGCCCTGTGCCAAAACGAAGATAAGGATTACGAAATGTAAACAATGTGTAATTTAATTAGTAATTATGTCAAGTAGTAAGACAATACGTGATAATTTTATTACGACTATTGTTGAATGGAAAATAGAGGCTTTGTGAGAATAAGAGGACGAGAAGGGAGAGAGGGACAGTTGGTCGATGTCTTTTAGGACCAAGTGAAGATAAAGCAAATGTAGAGATGAAAGTAGACGTCATCTCACATAGTATATGTTATGAAAGCAAACCAGATTATCCTTCGATAGCTGAACAACTGTAAGATATTTTAGAGATTTGCAAGTAACATGGGATAAGGACAGGAAGATGATGTTGCTATACTACCAGAACAGAAACAAAACCGTACATAATGTGGTCCGTTAAGAGAAGAAAGATCAACTAAGTTGGAAGATGTCGCCCGTAAAATTACATAGTCTCAACACAAGAATGACCAACCAAGAATAATGGAAGATATCGGTATAAAATGGCATTATTCTCAACACAAGTACTCAGTACTTAAAGTTTATCGATGTTCAAGTAGTAACTGTAAGTAATAAACTTAATATGGGTACTTAAAACCGCGTAATGATTACATCAACATACTAGCTTCCATAAATAGATGAGACTAGCTTAGCACCGGAAAACGACGTGTTATGAAGGAGGTCTACTTGTAGCTCGCAGTGGGTTAATGTGACAGGAAGGCGAATATTTTACTTACTTTATGCTTGGTAAGACTCGGCGCAAAAACGCGCTTTTGCGTCGCCGTGTGGTACAAACAGGACTTTATTTGAAAACGAAACCAGCGTAAATTCCGCGACTCATTTTACGCGACTCACAGCTCAAAAAATTACGCTCGTTTGGCCTCACGACTTAGCAGGTTCTGAGCCTCGTCTCTGGAACAGTAGATGCAATTGCAGGAATCGAAAGATTAATTGAAACAATGCATTAAAATCCATATGAAAAGCCTTTGATGTAAAACTGACTTAGACGATCCACTTACGGAGGCTAACCAGTGGCGTGCTCGGCATGAAATCGAGTCAAAGCCTTGAATAAACAACTGAAAATATTTAGGGGGGGGGGGGGGAGGAATTGACCGAGAAAATCTGTTCCGAGTTCTGACATTGGTATTTAATAACGCCGGTTTTATTTTCCTATTATTTAAATATGCCTAAATATAAAATACAAATAGTGGTTATTAACTTTTCATATTTTATATACCGTCACAAAATTACAACAACTAATTCAATTAAGTTGTCAGTATCAAGTAAATGATATAAGAGCCATCTATTGACTTAAATGTAGCAACTCAACTCTTCGAGTCAATTCGTAATTGTTTCCCTCGCTTTGTTAGAGATGGCGCACGAACAATAAATTGGTTTCTAACTACACATTATTGAAAATGTTTGTAATTACTCACAATGTAAACAGCCACAACTCAACTCTTCATTATTCGCTTCTTTACCCCGGACAGATGACAAACAACAAAGTACACAGAAGGCACCACGTATCTATTACTAGATAGATTTTCAAATTGTTTGAATGAGAGCAGCCGAACAGCCATTGAACACGCTAACCTACGCTGATCGACTAAAATGCACATTATGGGTTTTAGTTTTCTGAGAATATTCAAATCAGGGGTAGGTTTATTTAGGTGAAGTAACGAGATTATATTTTTCTGTAAAACTCAAAGTATTTATCTTGCTAAGTAGGTACCGATTACAGACACTTTAATCCTTCACAAGGAAAAATTGCGTTTCCGAATTAATTTTAGTGTTCACTTCAAAACAAAGTTAATTACGGCAATAACTAATCAAAAAACTTTAAATCCCAAGAAATCGAAAAAATAAAACCACAAAAAACAAATGCACCAGTTCCTAATCGCTCAAAACTAACTAAAATACGAACTATCATGAAATCGTACTTTGTACCTATCAAAATTCGCGCGAAGCGCATATAAATTGCGCGCATCCTCGGTGCGAACACGCTTCTCTCTCAAACTTACACAGACTTACACGCACACATTCAAAGAAAAGCCCAGCTTTAAACTCTATACAAATTCTCAAATCAGTACCTACCAATGTTATCAATAACAGAGACATTTTGTTAGGAAAACTGAAAGGTCAGAGAAGCCAAATGCAAGCCAGTGGGTGAGAAAGAGAAAGCATTAGCGAGCGCGCGTAGGTACGATTGCGTACTAAAATTCTACGTTTAACTCTTTTTTTGTATAGTGTTAGAGCGAGCCAGAGTATCACGGCCGGCATCGGAGAATAAGCGCGCGAATTTAAAATAATTTCTGTCATAGAGGATACAGTTGTGGAGATAGCAAATTTTGTTCTTGTTTGACAAAAAAATATGTTTTTGTAAAAATGTTTTTTTTATGTCTTGAGTTTGATTTTTAGGCAAGCCCGGCTTTCCGGCTTGTAAGATAGGTTCGCCACTGAGGCTAACATCTAATCATCGGGAATTAAAGCACCGTTTTAAAATACGAAAGAAAAGATAGATATACTTATTGCACTCTAAACTCATAAAACAACCGCACAAGATTGTGAAGTTTATTTTAGTTGTACTTAATAACATTATGTTGAGCAAGCGCACATTGCAAGAAAGTGATTCATTCGTAACGAGGCCAGGCATTGCACATGCATCGCGATTCGCCATGATGTGTGGTTCCTTGTAGGACTCCAACTGACAGCAGCCTGCTGTACGAGTACGTAAGGAACTGTGCCTTACATAATGTTGGTTCAAGTGAAGCAAAAATTAACATCGACTATTTATGTACTGGTAGCTAAGTAGCAGGATATCAATATTATGAGTTATGATAGACATTCCAAAGTGCAAAGTACAACGCATGCCGTATCTGTATCTAATAATATTGTTCGGTAATAAGCCTGTCTATAAATTATCGTAAATCAGTATAGTATCAATTAAAAACGTCATGAATGGTTTTATTTAAGACAGTTGTAAGCTACCTTTTACAACTCAATCAATCAATAGAACCAATAGTCACTCTCTGGGACTTATATAACTAAAACTTTGTCAAAAAGAAAAAAAAAATAGCTTGGGTATTTGACCAATAAATATTTCTATAGTTGACTTTCAATATGCTATCTCATAATATCGTTTTCAATCATGAGTTCATTAAAGTAATCGCAATAAAAATATCGTCATGTCTAGTAAAGACTAGTTTTGTTCCACGTATCCTTCTATGATTGGTTGACATATGACGTGTTGCGCTCGCGCCACCTTTTAGCATGTGTGTCAGTTGAGTAATCACAAATGTGCTACCTTATCGTGTTAAAGTACCTCATTATCTTGACGTATTCCCAATCTGCTAGGTAGCTTTCCTTGGAGGATCCTATAATGAACTCATTTAAAAGCGCTTCCTTCGCCAATATGCTCTTCTAGTTTCAGGTAAAATATCTGCTCCCTAGTCTGGATAGAACTGTATGGCTTACAGAATAAAGCTGAAAATACATTGTTACTTACCTTCGATAGAAATGACTTATGATTGCATCGAGAGTTGCGAAATTGGTTCTGACATTTCTCTCTTAGTGGTTTAGTAACAAACCGCAGACGTGTGGTCCGTAACAGTTCCACTTCTAACTGGAATAAGGTTTTAGTGTCCAGAGAAATAGGTTCCAGCAGTAACTGTAGAAAATAATTCTAAACTACAGTACAATGTTGCAGTTTGTGGTCATTTCAATGTTTTCCAAGATCTTGCGATAACGTCTAAGGGGAGGCTACGTCTCGCAGACGTAAGTTTCCTACATTAACATTATTTATAGCGGCAAGGTGACACCGCGGTGTTGTCCTCACAACTCAACACATAACCACTGTTTACCTACGTCACTTTGTTATGACTATCTAATAACTTAATAGGGTAGTACCGAGTCTAGATATTAATTTGTTCATGTAACCTGACTAATGGTTACGGCATAGCACCCTGACATGGGACGTTTGGAACCCCGAAGGATATCAAGCTTATTGTAAAGAATTCTATAACGGTTTACTTGAACCAAATGTCGAACGGTCAAACCAGTCCAGTCTCCGTTAAATCCTGGACGCAATCCCCAACATAATGAGAGAGGCTCAAGACAGGATCTTATTAGATCCCCACCCGTATAAAATCCTTTGAAAAGCTTTGGCATTATGTTGTCCTTTATCTCTAGATCCGGTATCTTCAGAATATTCCGCTACCTTGAATAAAAAAAAGTTCCTCACCCAATTCTGTTTGTGGCGTGATTTTTGATCCGAAGAATCGCAAAAAGACTGAATTACGTACTTAGACGTTCTTGGTACTCGGCTTACAAAGGGTTGAACTTGAAAATGTATTGAAAAATATATATTATATATTGAAAAAAACTACTACACGTGCGTCTCATAAGGGGCATTACAAAGCCGAACAAGCAGAACAATCTTTAGAAAAATGTTTAGCGCTTTTTTATTATTAGGAGACTAGTTTTTATTAATATTAGCTCCAGTTTTTATTGGTGTTTTAAATAGCCATGATGCAATCGTGTTTGGGCGCCTTTTAACGAAGTTTTTGCTCTTATTAACCCCTCAACGCAACGGTCGTATAGAGGTAGACCGTGATCTTGATTGGACCATATCTAGGCTGAACTCATTGTGGAAGTGACATCCAAATGACATTCAGCGTTCACCTTCTTGTTATTGTAATCGAATGGCATGATTGTTGTTATCATTCAACTTTATGCTTTTTAGATTGCAGTGTTATTAATATAAGGTTTATTATGTTCTGGCATGATAATTACTGCATTATTGTTTGACTGCACTTACCTACTGCGAGAGATTGCAGTATCTATGTGCACATAATACAGACCAAAATTGCCTTCGCCTAAAATCCATGCTCGTTAACGTAAACACATCTCCCGCGCCCGTTTACCAGGAAATTCCTCATCCAGAAAGTAATTAGGCTTGCAACAGGCATGTGCTTACATATTCAGTAGGTGTGGGATGCACTAGAGGGTGTAGCGGCGCATGCGCGGGCCGGGTCACGGTCGTGTGAACGACGGGCGGCGGGCGGGCCGGCCGCGGCCCACAGATGCATCCGCTCCCTGACACTGACCTCGTATCAATGTTGGGACGAAAGTTCGCGTTGTCTTATCTTATTGAGGGTGTTGTAATTGCGGGGGGGGAATAATGTAGGTCGGGATTACTGAATGGATAATGGTCTCTTGAACGACCGCTTTTCTTATGCGCTGTTTGTAGCTCCCAACCACGGCCCGGCTTGCATATAACCGCTATTTTGAAGCGCGATGAAAACTGGTGCAGGGATCATTTCATTAGAGACCTCCACAAAATGAAAACTAGTCCTATCTAAATATTCTGTTTGAAACCGACTCGTCGTAGAAATAAATCCGTCTGAATTTGAAATGAGACATTGTATTTTGCGTGTTACGTTCATCAGTGTTAGTTTTCAAAGGAGTATTTATCTTGGTGATTATAATATTAATAATTCCTTCAGTAAGAAATTTAAATTAGCACGTCGAGCATTATAAATAACACGATAGACTCCTACGTAATGAATTAACATGACGGTTTCGGCTTGTTCAAACCTACACGTTATGAGGAATTATTGTTTTATAACCTTTCCTTTAATTGAAGATAGGTAGGCTGTAAATTTTATGTTTGAAGAAATTCCTAGAAGTTCCGGTGATGTTACTCCATCAAATAGGTCCATCAATGGTTCATTTCTTCAACTATCCATTCGAAATTATCCGTAGTAATGAATGGCAGTTATCAAAGATCGCTCCTTCTAAAGAAGTAAGACTATTAAAAACAGTGTAAGGATTTCTTAAAAGGACGTCTGTGCCGTCTCTATAAAAAGCTTCGCTTGCTCCATGCACATGTTGCTTTTTATGGTAAGCGCCGGTCTCTTAACGCAATTGACCTTAAAATTACCTTTCATACTTACTCATGAAAGGCGAGTTCAACCTTAACTTGATTGAACAAGGTTTAGAGCTGCACGAAGGAAGAACGCTTTTTTATTTGTACTGGAACCGCAAGTAGTCTGTGTGGGGTTCTAAAGTGTGAAAATTAAATGTTCATTCATTTAGCAATGTCAGGCAAGATGTTATCTTCAGAGCCAGTAACAGAAACATAACCGTCCTAGTGTGAATATCTTTACTTACTGCTCTCCAATTTTTTTTATCAGGTTTTGCCCTTTTGAAGCTATCTTAAAATTCTGCCGAACTTTTGGAGGGATCGTTAAAACCAGGTTCAGAAGAGGGGAGACGCTACAGCATTTTGGCAGAAAATTTATAGACTCGTAGCTCAAGGTGAAAGCGCAGGATTACGAAATTTATTATGACGTTAACCATAATAGGAAGACGTGCACCTGCATGCACATTCTGTGTTTTTTTTTACTGGAATTTGGGGAAATGCAACCGGTTAGAGAAGGTGGTTTTTCTTCATGAAACGAAATATTAGATTCTAATATTCTTGATCAGTAGGTATAACATCGTTCTGATCATCAAGTGTCATACCAGCAATCGAATTTCCAGCAGCCGGATATCAGTATTTTACATGGAGCTACTCTCTAACCTCCACAACCCTTTTACTTGGGAATATTACTATGAAACCCCTTGGAAACCCTTGGCAAGACTGGCTTTTGACTTCTGCTATCGACAACAAATTGATTGATTGAAAGTCAATACGACAAACTTCGCTTGCTTGTACTTAACTTGACTAGCAGCTAGATTAAAACCAAGGCGAGCGCCGTAGACATGTATGCCTTGAGCCATTTTGATACAGGTATACGTTTTTTCGCCACAATTACATAAATACAAACTTATTTATGACTGTTACATGACAGTCGGGGCTATGTACGATAGTTGAAGTTTATTTCTCATTTTAAGAGTTTCGTGAACCTTCAACTATAGTTATTAGCTACGTGCATATAAATACATACTCAATTACTCATCTTTAATATAAAAATAATAAAGAAGGTAATTGAGTATTTATTTTATGTATGATATTCGGAGTAGGAAACATCGATAATCTTGACGGAAAATTGGCACCAAATATCCTGATAATAATTTTGCTTTCAATTACAAGGTACATTAGCTAGGTATTATATTATATATATTAGGTCAACTCTACTGCTTTAGTTGTGACCGGGTATTTAAGAGCAAATTCGGTCTGGCCAGTCATATAAGGGCACACGCGAGGAGCATTAAAGGGTCGCCGTTACCGAAATCGGTAAGGAGGACCATATATATTAGCATACAAGTATGTGATACCCTGGTACTTGGACAAAAAAGTACATACATTTTTATTTAACCAAGAAAAGAACCACTAACCGTAATATAAGCTAACGTGACATGATATCCTTTTGAAGAAACGGGTTGTAAAATGATTGATTGAGATGAAACAAACAGATGCAGATGATTCTGCTGGGGAGGTTCCAACGCTTCTTCAGCCCAAGTCAAACACTAGGAGATAGTGAAGAGCTTTTTGGGGGACTGTCTAATATTATTTTGACGTTCGATCCTGCTGACTACCAGCACAACTTGAATAAATGAATGTTGTTGATTCTGATTTGTTAGAATTTATTTCTGAAACCTCACGCCTACCAGCTTATTAAAGAATACAAATCCTTTGTCTCCAGGCCGGAGTCATGGTGGGTGTCGGCGTTGCTCAAGACCCTCCGCGCCGTGGCGCTGGTGTTCGACATCATCACCTTCCCCGTGCACCTCATCGCGCAGAGGCCCTGGCGGAAACGAGCACTCTCCAGACGAATTAAGGTAAGGGACACCATAACTTCGGATCTTTTGGACTGGAGGAGAGTGGCCGAGGATGGAGGTAGATGGCTGGCGATTGGAGAGCCTATGTTGCTATGACCAATAACGATTAAACAGTTAGATGCCACGCCATCTGAATTGCATTTTTACAAGCTTTTTTTAACTTGTTACACTTAGATCGCGAAAATAATTGTCCATACTGAGAAAAGTGACCTCGCAAGTCCAGCGTGGGTGATATGCGTGGATGAAAACGATAGATACAATTTTCAGTATGAGATAGTGAGATCATTTTTAGCCGCGGTGGGGTTAGATTCACTAACGATTTAAATCTTTGATGTCTTATTCTGAGGAAAAGGCATTATTAACGTTAAACACCACATAGTCAAAATAACTTTCAAGTTCCTTAACGTAAGATTTGCTGGTTTCTAGGCCTACCCTTTTAAGGAAAGTAGTCCTATCCAATATTAAAAAAAAAAATTAAATATAATTTCAACGCCTCTAAAGGCAAATTTATTTTCGGCATAAACAATGCAAAGTAAGTTAGTTTCAGTTAGCTACTCTGGGTACAAAGGCCTGTATTGACCCGAAAGTCCCAACATTTTGGGCTCATGTTGTATTCATAATTGAACAACCCAAGTTTGTCAACAACTTCTAAGATTACTAAGAATAATTTTATTATTCAGAAACTGAAAAAAATTTGATTAAATCATGATCGAGATTAATTCGCTCGAAGAAAAAGGTTTTGATCCTTTGCCAAAATGCAGATTTGGATGTTCCTATATTGATTTCATTAACAACGCTTCATAGATTCATTGTCCAGGTGCACTGTCGTATGTAACCTTATATACTTCATCTTATGTATTACGTAAACCGCAGATATTCTCGAACAGAACCATTGTATTGTTATTTTCATTTGACCTGTTTTTAAATTCTCCGACGCCTACGTCTGCTTGTGATGGTGGCCGCACAGAATTGCAATAATGAATAACTTGTTTGTTCGGATAAATTACATTATTTTTATGCAAATGTTGATGTTGTGACTAAGATATAGTGTTTTGGAGGAAAAAGTGCTACTGTATCATAATAATAAAGAAAAGCTGCAATGTTTTGCTTTTAAAAAATAACATTTATTTTATGATGAAAATGTACTGCTGGGAAATTCATTACCCTGCGATTAATCAGGACTGTGTAAGCACTGAAGAATGCTTCAAGCTTTAAAGCCATAATTTTAAGTCTCAGATTCACCATGGCATAGTCGTAAAATACGACGTACATTATACTCCGACCTTTCATTTCTTGCTTCTTGGTCTATTTTTACGACTCTGGTTGCATTTTACTGCCTTATTCCTCCGCCTTTGAGGATATTCCAATAACGCCGCGTTGACACGATCAGAGTATACTCGGACCGAGTGGACTCGGATACCTACTCGGACGCAACTTGTATTGTGTCAACCCATAATCCGAGCGCACTCGGATGGGTTGGGAACAAATTGTTAATACGGAGCCACATCACAAACGACGTCCAACCCCCTTGAGCGACCTGTCCAATGCCAGTACTAACGCTGTCCAGGCCGACTTCTGATCGAAGCTCATCAGGAAGGTTAACGCGTCGACAGAGAAGAAGAACCTTCAACAATTCTAACCTGACCTGTTCTCTCTCCAGGCCCGTATAATCCAGACAACACAGAACAGCATCACGGTGCGCTCGGTGTCGTCTCCGTGCGACCTGCACCTGCGCCTGGTGCGCGATGGCGTCACGTCCATGGAGAGCATGCTGAGGGCCGCCGCCGCGCGCTGGGGCGACCGCGACTGTCTCGGCACCAGGACGGTGCTCAGTGAGGAGGATGAGCCGCAGCCTAATGGGAGGGTGTTTAAGAAGGTAGGTTCTTGAACAACGTAATATCATGCGTGCATTTCCTGGTAGCGCCTCTGCTTATCCCTTCAGGAATTACAGGTGTGATGTAAATCATGTCATGTTCCTTGAAACAATTGTTAAAGAAACGACTATTTCAACTTTTATCGTGACTTGTGAGTGAATTACAATTCGGCAGGAAAATACGGAGTCATAACTTAGATTTTAAATCAGAAAATTGTAGCTGGGTTTGTTTTTTTGTTATTTTTCTTTCACTTCGAATTACTTCTGTTCAGTAGATATAATCCCTTAGTAGATCCTTCGTAAGCGAAAAATAACTATTTGAATCAAGTGTGTACCTTAAGGCTAGGTCAGCATAATATCAGGCACAAGTGTTCTAAGTTCTCACGGATGTTAGCCAATCAAATCAATTGAATTCAATCATTGATTGCTGTCTATGGTTGTGACATTGAGTGTGTGAGAGTAAACTTGTGGTGAACAAATGCCTAATGACTCAACTTAGCAATAATCCACGTGCTGCTTTCTATCGGTACTGTGAATCGGTAATAGCTAGGTAGTCCGCTGTTCATATGCAGATAAAATGGCACCGTTCTTGGTACAAAGTGACATGCTTTTCCTTACAGCTGGCCAAGCTATAAGAATTTATGATACTGAATATCCGGATAGTAGAGAGGATCTAATTCTCCTTATTATTTTCTCAAATTGAAAATGAACTTACGCAAACTAGCTTTTATGTTACATTTTGACATCGTGTATTTAACAGCTGAAGCTATTTCTCTAGTATTCAATTCAAATTAGACTGACAATTGCTCAAAGTTACAAGAGGCATACCTAACTCTTCACGCAGGAGCAGCTTTGCCAGCAAATAGCCCTGATTATTATGCTTATACGACCGAGGGAAGAAGTGACAAAACGATAACTCCTCAGCAACATGTTAAGATCTGTAGAGATGTACGTTCACCATGAGTAACCTGTTCCCTGGTCCTCCAGTTCAACATGGGCGACTACGTGTGGCGCACGTACGCGGACGTGGAGGCGGAGGCGCGCACGTTCGGCGCGGGGCTGCGCGCGCTGGGCTGCGCGCCGCGCCAGAACGTCGTCATGTTCGCCGAGACGCGCGCCGAGTGGATGGTCGCCGCGCACGGCTGCTTCAAGCAGAGCATTCCCGGTAACTACTTCTACATGGAAATTATGCTTTTCCCTGTCCTCCGCTATTAGCGCCCTGCACACGTAAAGTTTGGACCGCGGGAAACAGCACGCGCCGTTCCATCCCTCGCTCCGAACTGTACGTGTAGATGTGCGGGTCTAACAATCCGATCTGGCACATCGACGCGAACGCATTTCTTACAGTTTTATGCGCGCATCACGTGTAAACGTAAATTACAAAAATGGCGGTTTGGAGCGTCGAAGCTATCACAGAGTTCATTTTGTTCCGTGAACATCCACACGGATTTTCACGGAACAAACGAATGAACTCTGGAAGATAAAAAGTAAGGAGTATATTAACAGGAATATGAGAAATAAAGCATATGACGAGCTCGTTGATTTTTGCAAGTCAGTAGGTTTTGTTTCAGCTGATCGCGATTTCGTCAGCAAAAAAATACAGAACGCTAACGCGATGACCAAACGATCGTCCATTTTTCTTACTACTGCGAGAAAACTTTTAAAAGTTATAACGTTCTACGCGCCAGTCCAAACTGCAGTCCAAACTCTTGAAAATCAATTTACACGCACAGTTCGGAACGTTTGTCTAGATTATGTAAGTTTCGTCGGCAATCCAAACTGTGAATGCATTTTTAATCGTAATTAGCACAACAGTTTGATACGCAGTCCAAACTGTACAGATCTAACTGCGGTTTGGAACGCAGTCCAAGATGCGCGGTCCGAACTGTACGTGTGCGGGGCGCTATTCGTTTCTGATTAATTTCGTTGCGGGATCCAAGACAGTTAACTTGTGTCTCCGGGACTTCGTCGAGCTTCATTGACTCGGCGGTTTTCTGGTGGTCAGCACTGTTGATTCTGGCGCACAGGAGTTGCAGTGGTTGGCAATAGTGTGATGGATACCCGATAGAGACATTTTATTAGTGCTTTGTGAGCACGGTCATTCCACAGGTAATAATTAAGACCTTTAAATACTCACTTGCGGTGACCGGTCATAAACAGACTTGTGGTTCGTGGAAACACATTCACTTCCTATTGCGGTTAACTCTTTAGGCGATTGAATTAATGTAAACGAACTTTCAATGCGGTTGCATTCAGTCACCGGCAGAAATACCCAATCACATGAATCACATACAGGGTGTTGAACTTTACGCATTTTTTTTTTGCTGGGAAGCGATTTTTAAAACATTGTGCTGATGGATGGATTGAATAGTACGGGGGTCGTGGAGTTGTTTAAAGTAAAAATCTTGCATTAAAAACATGTATTTAAAAAAAAACTTAGTTGGAACTTTGACCCCCAATATCTCCGTAACTAGAAGGTTCCCAGGTATGGTCTAGAACAAAAAAATGATCGCATTGACGGGGAGAGCAAATGCCTTTCGGCTTCGTTAAGGGTCTTTTTACACCCTTTATGTATAAGTATATGATATTACATCCAGATCTCTATAGCTTTCTGTCTGAAGTTGCTAGTGAAACCTACTTTTATATTAACAAAGAATTTCTGTGTCCCTTACTCGCAATTTTGTCCATAATTAGACCTCATTTTAATTTATTCATGTTACAATTTCCAGTGGTAACAATCTACGCTACTTTGGGCGACGAAGCGATAGCGCACGGCATCAACGAGACGGACGTCTCCACCGTCATCACGACGTACGACCTGCTGCCCAAGTTCAAGAAGATCCTCGCTAAGACTCCGCGCGTCGACACCATCATCTACATGGAGGACCAGCTCAAGAGCATCGACCCCACCGGGTACAAACCCGGCATCAAGATTATTGGCTACAAGGAGGTTGTGCAGAAAGGTGCCGCCTCCAAAATTGGTAAGTGGATTGACTGATTTGTAATCTGTTTTACTTTTTAGGCAGGCCGCACACCAGAGCAGCATACAGTAAATGTTTCAAGGAACAAATAAAATGCCTCTACATTATTTTAACAAGTTTCAGGGTGATCTGATGCAGCGGAATGTAATTATATACAGGTGATGTGTGATGTGGTCATCAAACTTTCAAAGAATATAAATAAGAAAAAAGTAATCTCCCTAAGTAGTTATTTATTTATATAAGTCCTAAGTGTGGAAGTCCTAAGTGTATTCAAAGAATCACCCAATAACCGCTAAAGGTCTTTACAGTAAGCACATTTGCACAACAACATATTACCAGTTAGTACCATGTACTGCCTCCCTCAGAGCCGGTGCCGCCGTCGCCGTCGGACACGGCCATCATCATGTACACGTCGGGCTCCACGGGCGTGCCGAAGGGCGTGATCCTGTCGCACCGCAACATGCTGGCCACGCTGAAGGCCTTCGCCGACGCGATGCCCATCTTCGACGGAGACCTGCTCATGGGCTTCCTGCCGCTGGCGCACGTCTTCGAGCTGCTGGCTGAGAACTTGTGTATGATTGGAGGTAAGGATCCACCTTTTGATACTATACTCTGCCTTTCATATACTTTATATTGATAGTTAAAGACCATTGTCTTCAATGGGGCGCCTCAGAGTTGCGGTGGTAACAATTTGACATAGAAATCACCTTTATTGCGTAGCAGTAAGGTGGTCTTCGTTGTTCAAATGTTACTAATCATGTTAGGTTGACTGGGAGTTATGAGACAATGATATCTTAGAAACAGTACCATGCAATCAAAACATATTCAAATGAATGATTAGTAAATATATGCTTCCGTAAATCATGTTATTTACATTGATTGCGTGGTCAATTATTATAACGATGAGGGAAACATTTTTACCAAAAAACACATACAATCACTTCATATGACCATAAAATAAACGTCGATCAAAGTCCACGCTGAACATCGATTGTTTATATCAGCAACAACGTTCAGAAAACGGTTGTAAACACTTTATGAGACGTTTCATGTTGACGTCGTACTGTTATTTTATTGTTCGCTCACAATACAAGCTGATGCGGTTGTTGCAGTTAATTATAGACGGGGCTGATTGTCGGTCAAGTTACATTTAACCTTGGTAGGCAGATTTGATGTTAATGTCGCTAGAATGTCAAGGGAGACAACAATTGCCGGGGCTGCGGGACTGTTCGAAAGAGATATCGCAGCCCTGGAACACAAAGGGTAAAGAAGGAACATGGATGGGTTTAGTCAGTACGGAATGACACTCCCTTCCACTCTGTCCTAAGCAGGAGGGGTCATTTGATGATTAACCATCCGAAAAAAAAGGGACACGACAAACTACTAAGATAGATTCGATAGAGATGGATTGAAACATAAAGTACTATTTCCGACTCTTATAAGTATTTTAACCGGTCGCCTCGCAATGCACAGTATTAGCATAATCAAGCCTAAGAAGCTGTCACAACTGAGACATACTGCCTTTCGCTTGGAGGGAGAGGGAGTGAGGTGTAGCTATAGAGTCTATAGCTACACCTCAGTCTATAGTATAGACCGACCGCTTTAATGAGTCCTCGCGAAGGTATCAATTTAAATGGAAAATTCTGAAGGTTGATCATGTACTGGTTCAATTAGTATCGTAATACCCACGTGGATTATGATTATTTGAAAGAAAATAACCTGTGGGATATTGTTAGGACTTTGTGGACGCTTAATGTGCCTTTGATGGGGCGAGGCGGAGGACTCATTAAAGGGGTCGTCTATAGTACCGGTAGTATTTTCCATCAAAAGATCTATGGCCCTAACATAGTCTGAGATTACTAGATCAGTCACATGATCTAACTATATTGGGAATAATCTTATCAAAGCATTGGAGGACTTCCATTTACCCCAGTTACACTCAGATTGACTAATTGTGTATTGTGTAATATTTACAGGCGTCCCTATCGGCTACTCGACACCGCTCACAATGTTGGACACGTCCAGCAAGATCATGAAGGGCACGAAGGGAGACGCCACCATCCTGCAGCCCACCTGCATCACCACCGTACCTGTAAGTTCAATTATTAATTTAAAGATAACTTATTTATTAAATACTAGTTGTTGCCCGCGACCTTCGTTCGCATGGAATTATTATTTAAAAAAAAATACTTCCTTTTTTTAATCAGACTTTGTTATCTATCAAGGGTTTTTTTTTGCACGGAACTCTAATTTTTATTCTCAAATAAAATAAAATTATAAAATCAGCTATTTGCCAGTAAAAGTCTCGTCAAAATCGGCCTAGCCGTTTCAGAGATTAGCAGGAATAAACAGACCTACAGACAGAAAGACATAATTTGAAAAAAATGTGTTTTTGTTATAATTATCGTATATATTTTCATATGCATTCAGTAAAATGCTGTTATTTTGATATTACAAACAGATACTTCAATTAAATTTATTTGTATAGCTAACTGCATTATTAATACTTGGTGTCAGTCAGCACCCTTGTCGTTCCTATTAGTCCTTGAGACCTATCCATGTCAAAACCTTCATATTGAAAGAAGCTGTAGAACATTCAGTCTGTTTCATCGTTACAAACATCATACTACTACCACTTACAGTAATTTCATAAAAAAACGTAGCGAACAATAACTCACGGTAGTAATTGTTAAACCAACCAAACACACCTACATTAACTCACAAGCCATGACCATAGTTCCTCATATACTTAACTCTGTTTATCTTCCACAGTTAATCATGGACCGCATCAGTAAGGGCATCACAGACAAGGTGTCGCGCAGCGGAGAGTTCGCGAGCGCGTTCTTCAAGTGGGCCTACACGTACAAGCAGACCTGGATGCGGCGCGGGTACGACACACCCGTGCTCAACAGCCTGGTGCGTTGTGTTCATATACTAGCGACGTTAACATTTTAAAGGGACACCAGGAGCGTAGCTACCGCCGTATCAGCCGTATCAATTATACGGGCCCCCTGAGTAACAAGGGCCCCCGACGAGGAAACAAAAACAAAATCTTCTCTCAAACTCAAATATTCTTCTTGAGAAATGATAAATTGGCATTATAAGTTTACACGGTCAATTTGGGCCCCTAAAAAAATTTGATACGGGGCCCTACTAGGACTAGCTACGCGACTGAGGGACACAGAGATGTTTGGCAGATTCACTTTTTTTTAATCAGCCTATTCTGTCCCACTGCTGGGCAAAGGCCTCCCCCATTTCTTAAATTTATGATTCACTTTTATGCCATGTAAATTAACTTGGCATTTTCGTCATTCGTATGAGTGAATTTTATGGTTTCCGAGGACGCGCAAGCTCTAAATGGGCTTTAAACTAAGATAACGATCATGAACAATAAGTGACTAGTTACTAGTGTTTAAATAATATGAAAACCGTTTTTCAAATGTAATAGTTTAATCATGAAGTTTTTCGCAATTATTCGATGATATTTTTGGGCGCTGACACTGAAAATCTGGTCTAGTTTTCAAATTTTAGTATCTTATCTATTTGTTTCTCCTTCCAGATGTTCTCCCGTATCCGCATGTTGCTGGGCGGCAAGGTGCGCATGATGATCAGCGGCGGAGCCCCACTGTCTCCCGACACGCACGCGCAGGTAACGAGCATTTTATTACATTATTTTGATTTTTTAAGCTGACTCAAATATGCGTCACAAAATTGGTTTGATTATACATAATAGTAATAATCCTCGTAAATTATATTTTGTATAAGCCATAGGGCTCATTTACGGACACGCGGCGCGCTTTGCATTTTTTTTCGCTTATGGCGAGGCGGCGCGTGCAGCCCGCGCTGTCACCCGCGCGAGAACTAATACATGCCAGCCGCGCCACACCCGCGCCACACGCGCGCCACAGCCGCGTGTGCCCGGTGTGCGCACAGCAGCACGGCGCGCTCCGCCGCAACTAACGCTTCATTTCAAGCAAACCCGGATAAAATCGCTTCCCCATACCGTTCACGCACAAACGCTCTCATACATCGCCATGTTTGAATGAAAAACAGGCCGCCTCGCACAACACGACGCGCGACGCGCCGCGTCTTCGCTATGGCCGCACTCTTTTAGTTAATATTACAATATCAGTCCACATCGGTGCAGGGTAGCCGATGAGACTAGCCGAGAATTGAGTTGAATAACGTGTGATGATGATGTTGTTTTAATGTGGTAAATTTATACAAAATAAACAATGTTTTATTGTATATTCCAGGTGCGTATCTGCCTGTGCGCGGACGTGGTGGCGGGCTACGGGCTGACGGAGACCACGTCGTGCGCGACCGTCATGGACCCGCACGACCGCTCCACGGGCCGCGTGGGCGCGCCCACGTCCGGCACCGACGTCACGCTGCTCAACTGGGAGGAGGGCGGCTACAGGATCGACAACAAGCCTTACCCGCAGGTGCCTACACTGACCTGGCCTAGCTTCTGTTCGATGTTAACTGTTGTAGCGACATCTATACCGCCACATACGAACTAAAGTGACATATCCCGCGTGATAAAGATAATTATAATATATAAAAATTCGGTTACCGCCCAAAAGTCGGGGGAACCATCCACGTCGATGCACCAATCTATGGCGAATGAGGAACTTTACACTCTGTTCCTCAAATCCCTAAACTGTAAACTTAGCATTTAACTGATCTATATACCTTTCTCAGTGTCAACTCTTGAACTATGACAACCGCTCTATTGGTACGGAATAAGACTCAGTAAACAAACGTACTAACTCGTTACCCGTAAAAAGTTACAGTTGATTCAACTTGAGTTCTCACTCATAACCTCCAAATTTATGAATCTGTTTTTGAAGACTAATAACCTTTAACCTTTATTTAAAATTTCAGGGTGAAATAGTTATCGGCGGCGACTGCGTGGCGGAGGGCTATTACAAGAACCCTGAGAAGACCAAGGAAGAGTTCATCGACGCTGAGGGACGGCGCTGGTTCAAGTCCGGAGACATCGGGGAGCTGCACCACGACGGATGCATTAAAATTATTGGTTAGTATTGTTACTGTTAACTTGCAGCACTGCTGGTCACAGACCTCTCCCCATGACTTCCAGTTCATTCGAGACAGGACTAATGTGGACCGCCCCCATATTCACTCATTTTTACAGAATTCTAAAATTGATAACAAAAATGAAAATAGCATTCAAACAGACAGGCTAACCGGACGCGGAATTCCTTCTACCGAGAGCTTGTAACTCGTGGTTCCAATAAACAAAAATATGATTAACTACCTAAGTAGGTTCGAAAATCTGATTTTATAGCGATTCTTATATCAACTATGCACCTGGCTGTCATTGCTTGGTGTGACAACCAGCTCGCCCGTTGAAATAAAACATCTATCCTCTAATTACCCCCTCAGATCGCAAGAAGGACCTCGTGAAACTGCAAGCTGGCGAATACGTGTCCCTCGGCAAAGTGGAAGCTGAACTGAAGACCTGCCCCATCGTGGAGAACATCTGCGTGTACGGAGACAGCTCCAAGTGCTACACCGTGTGTCTACTGGTGCCCAACCCGCAGCACTTAAGTGAGCTGGCTGCCAGGATCGGCTTACCCGAGATGGACTTCGAGCAGTTGTGCCAGAATCCCAACGTGGAGAAGGCTGTCGTGAAAGAGTTGGCTGATCATGCTAGGAAATGTAAGTTTGATTATGATGTCTTATGATTGAATTTGAACCGAGCTAGGCTGAAGATTTAATGAACGCGTGCATTAAAGCCCTAAAAATATTATTATACTAAACTAAAAAAGGGTTTTGATGACGCAGCATAGGTCACGTGAGTTAATAAGCTTTTACTTGACTGAGTATTGTGTTGTTCTAGGTGGTTTGGAGAAGTTCGAGGTCCCCGCTGCCGTGAAGCTGGTGACGGAGGTGTGGTCGCCCGACATGGGGCTGGTGACGGCTGCTTTCAAGATCAAGCGGAAAGACATCCAGGACCGGTACAAGGAAGACATCAAGCGCATGTACGCGTCGTGAGCCTGTGCGGACTGTCCGCTGTCTGTCTACTGTCCCTCACACACGCGTGCGAGCGCCGGCTCTAAGTTCTACGTTAGTTTCGTTAAGTTGTGTACATATTTGTGTCTTACGTCTAAATATCGTAGTGTGTATTATTGTAATACTAAATTTTCGCTTGTGCGAGTGCGGACGGATGATCGTAATGTTTATGTATAAAAAGTAAGTACACCGTTTGACTGGTCGAACGCTTCTGATGAGATTCTTTGTGTAAATTTAAAATTATGTAGATCTGATGTGGAGAGTGCGCTGTGCGTGATCGGAAGTAAATGTTACGTCACTACTGTAGTCCTCGGATATTGTGTAGATATGGCCTAGCGTCTCTTATGTAGGTAACTGTCGTCCCTACCATGAAACCCACAGATTTGTTCCTACGCGTTTTTAAAAGACAGTCGACGTTTCGTGGTCGGGACGAAACATCGCTAGACTAAGATAATTGTATTAGTACTTAGGGGGATCGGGGATAGTGTTTGCAATGTAATAATAATAATTTTGCAATAAATACACTTTTGTTCATCTGTTTATTTGTATTATAATTATGATGACTCATTTAAGAAATGAGTGTTCAAGGCGAGCTCATTGTGTTGCATAATGTTTAGCAAACTGATATGTTTTAATGTATTGAGGTAGTATGGTTATGTTGACACATGGTGCATTCGTACAAGCATAATAAAACATTCATGATTATTTCTAGTTCACTCTAAGAAGACTTATTAATTACTCTACGAATATCATGTAACTATTTTATCATTGTACAACTACATAATACATACGTTTTACGTAGTGAACCAAATGTGTGCGTGTCAACATAATTAGGTCGGATTATAAATTTGTTGATTAGTTTTTATTGTTTTGTAAATCATGGCTAATGTTATCATGTTAAGCGTGTGTAACGTGTCACACCGTGAGGTAGAGGCTAGTCAATGTTACTGAACAATGTTGCAGCATTTTATCCTTCTGGCCGCATTTCGCTGAGCATTTACATTCATATCCATTCTAATATAATACAATTTTTAATAAATTTAATATAATCAATGTTACCTGAACAAACGTAAAATTCCATTGATGTATTTAATGTGGGAAGTCGGAGAGTTACTGTACGGTATCTTTGTATTTCGATGTAATCATATTGTAATAAAGTGAAACAATCGTTCGTCTAACACCAGTGTAATGTTGGTAGGAAGTTTGCTCAGTTTACGTGACTGTAACTTTGTGTTTGAAATTCTTAAGCATTGCAATGAAAACCAATTTTGTATTATTTATTGAATAAATGTTAATAAAATCATTATTGGCTGTTATTTTTTCGTATCTACATCCTTGTTATTCATAGAAGCGTAGTGCATAAAAGCAGTGTTGCCAGTACGCTATACGGCGTGCATGAGTACGTTCCGCCGGAAGCATAAACGAGGGGACCTGTGTAAGAGCTTTCACAATTATGTGACCTTTGACAAAACAAATCAACAGCAACGTTATTGCCACGATTGTAAAGATCATTATAATTTTGACAAACTTCCGTGTTAGCAACCGCAGAGTAATGCCGGCCACACACGTTCCAGTATACTTGCGCAAGTCCAGACTTGCGCAAGTATACTGGAACGTGTGTTGGAAGATAATTGCGCAAATTTCCGACTTGCACAAGTTCTTGAAAAAGTTCAAAATTTCAATTCCCAACTTGTGCAAACTTGCGCTTGTGCAAGTTTACTTGAACGTGTGTGGGAGCATTTTGCGCAAGTTTCAGTATTGTTTTAGCCACCTACATGTACGCACGTCATTTTCGCGCCAAAATGAACGAGACTACCGAGAGGCAAGGAGTTCGCGATATTATAGAAGAATTAATAAAATATGTACAGAAATGAGCCAAGTTTTTGGCAAATAAAAAGTAAAGACTATCACCACAGGGACAAAAAAAATGCTGCTTATATTAAAACAATTGAGCAATACCGAAAATTCGAACCAAACGTAATTTATAAATATAATATGTAATATATATCCATAGCATAAGTAGCTCGCTGCATGTACGCACACTTGTACAAATATCATTGAAATGATACTTGTGCAAGCATGCTTGAGCCGTCTGTGGTCACCTTCGAAATTCGTGTATTTGTGCAAGTCTGGACTTGCGCAAGTATACTGGAACGTGTGTGGCCGGCATAAGCGACAGGGATCACAAATCTTTGACAATGATGGTAAATCCAAACCGCGTGGCACTCATTTTGGAACACGGTGAGCTGGATTTGTACGTCTACCCTCACTTCTGAGCGTCAGTGGTAACGAAAGCCTTGAATGTCCCACTGCCGGACAAAGGCCTTCATATCGTTCCAGGTACTCTTGCTTCGCCACCTCAAGCTGGGCCGGCCGCGTCTCAACTCAATAGTACCAACTATTGAGTTGAGACCCTCGCCCAGCGGCCGCGTCTTGGAGCGCAGAGTATCGTTCCGAATTCTGTCTCTTCTGTTTGCACCAAGAATGCTGCGCTCCATTTCCCTTTGGCACACTTCAACGCTCCAAGGCGGAACTTTTGCGAGTCTAAGCACCGCAGGTCAGCGGGCAGGATACTCATACCGACGAGTTTACATTTCAGATCTGCCTTCATGAGCGTCTTCATGGACGTATGATGGAGTAGTGTGCTTTTCCTGTCTGCATTCGAAAGAAACTAACTGACCCAAATAGATTTTCCTATCGACATGATGTATTTCCTACCCACCTACCTTGTGCCTATGTCTTCAGGCGTTGAATCGGTCGAGAGTGGGCCTTGAGGCTAGCCGTGCTCAGGCCTTGGAGCATGTTTTGTAGTTCGAGAGATGTAGGAACAAAAAAATACAATTTCTTCGGCAAATCGGAGGTACGTCATCCTCCCATTGCCGATTTCAACACCTTTGGTCTGCCAGAATCAGGAATATCTCCCCGAGTGTGCTCATAAACAATTTAGGAGAGCGGGATCACCCTGTTTAACACGTCTTTATATGATAAATGAAGGTCCTGCAGAATTAAGTTTTATGTTGGCGGAGCTATTGTAGAATGTTTCTAAGGCAATCAATATTTGTGTTTCAACTTCCTAGTTTTCTAAAGACCTGTATATTTTGGAATATTTCGTGTAATAACGTTTTCGTGTAATCTAAGAGGCCCAAATATAGGGGTTTATCTGAAGATGATCGGTCGTAGAGAAACTGGGGCGAAAGCGGGCTTGTTCTGGTGGCTGATGTTTGTCGTTTTACATTTATACGATTATGTATGATTTTAGTAAATACCTTGTAAATGTGGGACTTTAAACTAATCGGACGGTACCCGATATCACTTTTATCGCATTTTCGCTGACGGATTATATTGGAATGACACATTGTTTTTGGAACTTTTCCGATTGAAGAATGGTGTTGACCAAGTCTGTGAGGTGAGGCAACAAGGTGATGGAACCAATGTAGCGAGAAAATAAGAACATCCGATTCATTGCAGTTGTATACTTTATTTATACTTCTGTAAATAAGATAATATTCTCATAACATAAGTTTTAAATAGATTTAAGTTTAAGAAGTAGTTACTTAAAACCATCGGAAAATATGAAGTGGTCTGAAAACTATGGAGTATTTGTTAATTGAGTTCATTTTTGAGTAAATAACGGTCAAAATACTTGTAACCTTAAAAATATTGACTACAGAATTCAGATGTCAGTCGCTTTGTATGTCAATACTGATCATATTGCAGCACGTTTTCAACACTAACCAAATAGTACCGTAATGAATGTCTGAATAAAAACACACTGTTGGAACTTTACCAAAGCGCTGAAGCGAGCGTTGAAATCCACAGAGCGCTTTTATTTAGGCGCTTTAGGTGTTGTTAAAATTACTTATCTGCATCCTAATTACGTACCACACTCTTACAATACAATCTCCTTCATTTTGACAGTTCAACGACATTGTGTTCAAACGCAAAAAGCTTATCTCCAGCGCTTGATGATCTCTCTTTATATGGGTACTATACCTACGTGATATTGGGAAAATTGTCTCAATCAGAAAAGCCATTTACGTAGATTTTAAAGTATTAGAAGATTGAGAAACGTAACGGTTGAGAGGAGAGAATGGAAAAAAAAAAGTGGTGCGCCGACCCCAAGTACAAGGGCAAGCAGATGATGGGAAAATTAAGAAGCAATTAATATTATTGTGTCAAAATGAAAGCTATCATCACTATGAGTGTGTTACACAAGTACGATGCTGGTTAGATCGGAAGCCGTTCGCAGCATTGGATAATGCTGGACAGCAGATTACAGTACAGCAAAATAAAAGAAATAGTATCCCCTAAAGTAAACCTAGTTCAGCTAAAGTTGTCACAGTTAAGTCTACGCGGTGCTCATCTTGCAGAGGTGTCGCAGCTGCATGATCTTGATGTCATCCGTGCCAAATTTGACGACACCTTCTTGGTTCTCTATCGAGATCAGCTGACCGACGGCCTCACGGTCTTCGCCGGCGATTACCTGGAAATGTTGAAAAATATTTATTTTAGAGCGAGACAGTGAATATTTTTAAATATATTTATTTTAGTCCTAAGACGTGGTCGGCGGTAACGGCCCCAACTTTTGTGAGTTGTGGTCGTGGGTTCGGATCCAGGTACGTGCCTTATTTTGCGTAATTTATTTCATCACTACAGCTCATACAATTCGAAGACACGTGATATCTATCAGTCTGCACCAGGCTAGCAGGGGATTAACGCCCTTTCATTATACACTGATTATGCTAAGTGATTAAACGCCCATTTTTTGAGTAATAAAAAATTTTGTTTTTTCTTTTCTTTGTGTGTAAATATTTTTTTTTAATACTGAATAGTCTAGCGTTTGCCAGCAACTCGCCTAATGTGAAAGGATGATGCATCCTAGGGTGGAGCACGTATCATCTGCAAATCGTAGGCATCTGCAGATGATCTGCGGAGTTGTGCTTCATACTCCCCAGCGACTGTGAGACTGGCATACCTTGACGCGGTCCCCGGACTGCGGCACGACGGGCTCCAGCAGGTCGGCCAGCACGTTGACCACGCGGTCCTCCAGCGGCAGGTACAGCGCGCACATGCCGGCCGACAGCCCGCGCACCACGCCCGTCTGCCCGGCCAGCGCGTCATCGTCGTGCGGGGCGCGGACGCGGACCTGGAAATATGTTTTGTACATTAGTTTATAATAAATAGCTTTATGTTTGGGTAAAGTAAGTGTTTTCTTTAAAACGTTTTCTAGGGATTTGTTAGTAGGAAAGCATAAGACCTTTAGTAACATTCATGGTACAAATGCTAAAACAAAAAATAATTGTTATTCACCTCAACTTCCGTAGTATGCCAGTCAGGCGCCGCGGCATCTGCAGCGGCGTAGGGCGAGCGCGGCGAGTACCCGCCCGGCGACGGCGTGGCCGGGTAGCCCGCCGTGTAGCCGGCCGGCGACGGCGACGGCCGGTACGGCGAGTACGTGTGGTCCGAGCCGTACATCGTGCCCGGCGTCTGCGGCGTGAACGGACCCGCCGCGTACGCGTCGTTGCCGTCGTCCAGGGCCCCGTACTCGAAGTCCGGAGCCCGGGCCGGCGTGTTGGCGGCAGTCGGGTCCCACGCACCGTGTGCGGGGGTACGGCCTCCTTCGTGAGACGGTGTGGCCGAACCATAGTGAGGAGTCCTTCCTCCCACGTCGTATATAGGCGTGGCGGAGCCGTGCATGGGCGTCTTGATGCCGGTGTCGCGGTACGTGGGCGTCTGCGCGCCCAGCGTGGGCGTGCGGCCTGGCGTGCGCGTGTAGAAGGAGCTGGCGCCCTCGCGCGCCGTGTTGCCGGCGCCCGCGATATGCGAGCGGTCCACGGAGATCGTCTGGCACGCCGAGTGCAGCTCCACGCGAGCTGTGCTACCCGTAGCGTCCTTCACGATACCCACGTTGCCCTTGTAGGGACCTCCCGTGATCTTTATGGTCTGTCCTATAAGTTCCCTATCTCTTGTAACTCCACCTCCTCTACCGCCCCGTCCCCCGCGACCCCGGGGCGTCATACCGCCTCTCCCCGACGGATGCATGGGCGACTGTATCCTCGGTGACATGAACCCGAGCGATAGACCGGCTGACGCGTTATTATTCTTGTTACCACCCGCTAACTGCAAGTGCCGCGTCTTACACACGAATATACCACCGTTATCGAGATACATGCGCGACTGTAAGAACGCGAAGTTCCTGTACAAATGCTTGATCTCGCCGTTACGTCCGGCGTGAGGACCGTCGATCACCTTCACAATGTCACGCTTCTGAATCGTATTCTGTTCAGAGTCGAGGGCCATAGTAAATCTGTTTTCACGTCTCTTCTGTAAAGCTTGCGGCTTGCATTCAATAACTTTACCCTGCATGCCTAGAACATGGAAGTTCTCCTTCTCTAGGCGGACGATGACGCCGACAGTTTGTGGGTCAAGTTGGACCATGTCGCCCCATTGGAACTGACCGAGCGAGTCAACACCAGTGGCCATGTCGGAGCAAAGCTGTAGATCGCGCGGCAGCACTTCCAGCTCGTGCATCGTGAGATCCGACACGAGCACGACTCTGTGCGGCTCCACGCGCACGATCAGACCCGTGTCACCTTCATACCGACCTGCTAACACTTTTACGTGGTCACCCTGTTTGAAGTACTTCCGCAACTCGTTAGGCTTGAACACTAAAGGATCTTTCAACGCGTCGTGCTTTGGCATGACAGTTATCATTGACCCATCTATGGCTATAATCCTAGCTTGCAAGTTAGCCAAGTCACCAGAGCATACTTCTACATTGTCGCCCATTGAGAATGAATGTAAGCTGGTGGGGTCGTCTTTGGCAGGTGCTGCTAATTCTATATCTATTCCTTCAGGCTGTTCTTCAAATCTTTCTAATTCAGTCAGTGTGGGCTTCACACCCTCAGCCAATATGGCCGACATTGTGAAGTTTTTATATAAGAATCCCTTTCGGGAGTATCTGTTGCCCTCAAATATTAAGAAGTCACCATCTGAGGTGACCTCGCCTCCAATAGCTCTGATGGCTTCCGGGTCGAAGGGTTTGGCTGCCGGGCGCCTCTTCTTTTTCCTTTTGGCTGCCTCACTTTCACTCTGTACTGTTCTTAGAGCTCCTCTGAGCCTTGTATAGTCTATTCTAGGTAACAATTTCAAATGCACTTGATTCTGAGCCAGATCTACATAGTCCACTTGAGCAATATCATCTTTGTACAAACCTCTCTTTAGTCTGACCCATTGTTTTGGCTTCAAACCTGACTGTTCCTTTACTACTCTCAACACATCGGTCATTTCCTTAATAGGGACCATGTCCTGCTTCCAGATGCCCATCCTCAATGTTCCAACATTATTTATGATGTTCTTAACGTGAGTCTGTTTGTAGGCTTCAATGTAGATGTATCCTTTCACGCCTTCCGGGGCCACAACTGACTTGATCTGGAATGGTTCTTCAGAAAACTGGTAGGCAATGAACTTCCTCATGAGGAGTAGGACTGTGGCTTTCTCTTCACCTATCCTGCACTTGACCATCCATAGATTAGGGTCCTTGATGCCTGGCAGGAGGGTCTGTTGTGTGATTTCATCTGACATTTCCTCGCCACCTTCGCCAAAGTGTCTGAGTGCTGCAGACTCATCAGCATACTTGTTTCTAAGATACTCTTCAATTTCCTCCTCTTTCTGTGAGTCCCACAGGTTGGTACCTCGGCGCCTGCCCTCGATCTCCCGGGCCGTAGGCCCAATTTCATCCACTTCATTGCCCACAATGCCCATCTCTTGTGCTCCCTCTTCCCATTCATCGTCTTCATCCACCTCGTCATCCACCTGAAGCAAGAAAACTAGTTTTATTAATTGGGAAGATTTAATTTAGCAAATAAATGTAGCATTGGTATCTTTAATATAGAAAAATATTTACAGTTAAAACAAAATGTGGAAATCTTTTTCAAAATCAAAATATGTTACTTCACATAGACGTAGGCCTACATGGGTTATGGAGCGAGGACTTAGATTTTTTTTCCGTTGGAGTGAACGTAATGGGGCATTTGGGAAACATAGAAAGTAAAAAGGTTATGATTGATAATTACTTCAATTATGAAACTAAAATATATTTAATCTGGGCAGTCAAGGTGGTTTTTTGTCTCTGTGATCCCTAAAAGCAAAAATATTTTATTGCTCACATTGAAACCCCGACATCTACATGATTTATCATTCCGGTTATGTTTAACACTTAACACGGTCCAAAAGACAAATGTTTATGAATCAGATTTGGTACATGTATTGTCATTTTAATTAAATGATTTTATGAATTGATGTTTTATTACTAATTCATTAGAATATTTGTATGTTGTTGAGAGCAAGACATAGTGTTAATTTGATTACTATTGACATCTGTACTTTTTGTTTACCTGTGTTCTATAAAATGTGAAACTTGTCGTAAGTTTTACTAACAGTTTTTGAGTCATGGATACTCAAATAAAGATAATTTCTATTCTATTCTATAAATAAAATATTTGAATTTGTATCCTTACCTCAGCTTCGTCAATAATGAATCCTCCATAGCGACTGTCCTTCTTACGTTTCTTCCTCAGTCTTTCTTCTTCCTCGTCTTCTTCATATTCCTCAGAGTCTACTAGGTCCTCACCTTCCGGTTCTTGTTCATCCTGTAAGAAATATGAATTCCACATTGAATTTAATCAACGAGTTGGTATCATATACATTTATGTTGAAACATTGAATACAAACACTATTGTTTAGATAATTGTCATTTTGCTGAGTTAGTGGAGTTGCCACCAATGGAGAGGTTGATGCTGAAAGAATAATATTTTCAAGTGTTGCCATCTTTGAAAAATAATCATTCAATCAATCTTTTTAGCCATCCTATTGAATGGTAGGCATTTTCAACTATTATAATTTTGTTAAATTCAGTTCAACACCTGGCCGCACATGGGGGCTCAGGGCCCCTCCCTCTCACTGTGAGGACTGTGTCTCCGCAGTAGGAACAATACAGGCTGATTATACTGAGTTTTACAGTTTTGACATTACTGACCGATAACACTGATAGTAGTAGTCCAACCAGCAGCAACCTATTCCATTTAAAAACTGTAGTTCCCCTACATCATTTAGAACAAACATACCTCAACTTCCTCATCTCCAGAAGCCTCTTTAGCCTCATCATCTCTGTTGCGACTGGCCGGGGAGGCAGAGCCAGCTGAACGACTTCTACAAAATATTAATTCATAATTAGACAGAAAACATAAAAATTAGCAAAAATAGCTTGTAAGTTGTATTCGATTCGATCGATTATGATAGATACCTAAAGCTGAGACATTCATTTAAAAATGAGGTGTAGGCACAGTGTAAGGTAGATAGGTAATCAAAATTGTAGGGTTAAACCTTTGGAACCCACATGTTATCAACATTTGTGTAAACAAGATTGGGTGTGTGCTTGGATAAATGAATTTTATTATTGGTGTGTGTATCGAACCCTCTCTATAGGATGAGGAATGTTAAGATCATACATATTGAACAGTGAAAGCATGGGTGTAATGGAATTGTTCTGACAATACCATATCTTCAAAATGAAAATCAATGTAGAAAACCTGGTGCATTGCGCAACAGCTTCAAAATACTTACAGTGTTATTCAAGCACTGATCCTTGTTATAACTGTTATCAAACTGAATAGTTTGCAAACACAAACGATATCGTTCATTGTTATTAGAGTTTGCGAGACACTACTAACCTGGAAGGAGACCGTGAGCGTGACTTGGACCTAGAGCGAGACCTGGAGGGAGTCCGTGAGATGCTGCGGCTGCCGGATCGCGACCGGGAGCCCGAGCGGGACCGAACTGAACGGGCGCTCGCAGCGCTCCTCCGCGAACGACGGGATGCTACGCTACCCGCCTCAGATCCACTCCCTGAGTAATTGCTGGCTTCCGAATCCGACATTATCACTTCTTACGGTACTAAATCAATGATTTTGACCCATTAAAAAATATTTTAGCGAAAACACACCATAGGTACGTAGCAAAACGTCACAGACGATTGGTGTTGCCAGCGGCCATCTAAGCAGTACAAGCCAGATAAAAAAATACTAGAGGTGTTCACTGAAATTGAGAATTTAAAAAAATTAAATTAAATCGACTAATTTGTGGACACTGGAACCCAGAGTCTGAATCTTCTCTGAATTTAATAGTCTATGTTTTGACTGGTTTTCTAAAAAAATAAGTTTGTCTATTGATTCGTCGTTTGCCCCACCGACAAGTGAGACTTTTCAGTAAATTAATCGTTAATAAGGTAATATACTGAGTGAAAATCCTACCAAAAATATTACAAAAGAAATAGGACACTTCCATATAAATTGTTCTTGCTGAATAATAAATATTTGGAAGATCTGAGGGGTCGACTAGTGCGAAGCTCTTTTGATGTCTCTTTGGCTTTCGATCAGATTTTCGCACGTCCTACAATAAACAATCATTAGGTTTTGTAGTGGTGCTGCATCGTGAATCGATCGGTGTGGTGTGGTGTTATTGCGTGAGTGCAGTGTATGTGGTGCAGTGCAGTGGTCCGAGTGCTGGTCGCGATGTATCAGTGAGGGACTGCGGTGACCGAGCGGAGCCGTAGCTGGGGGTGTCATGCTGGAGACGCGGTCGGCGCGCGCCGCAGACTCGGTGTGGGCGAACAAGCCGCTGCCGGCGCCGCACGCCATGGCCAACACGAGGCACGGGAAAAACGCACAGGTATACCTTCACTTTACACCCACTGCCGCACGAACGTAGTCATCAGCTTGCTTAACTATCTTAATTTGGCACATCCTGTTGGGTGTTCTACTAAAAAAAGTGATCTATGCAGTGACAACTTTCAGTTGTGTTCCACAGGGACAGTTCATCTAACTAGTTTCATATAAAACTGCAGTAAGGTTGCTAAATTAACAAACTGATAAACTACAATATGATTCTGATTGGCCCTGAGCACTGGTAATTAGCCGGCAGCCGTTTCAAATTAAATTGTTGAGGAATTTGATGAGCTAAAGTAGATATTTGTATTATTTTTTGTCTGCTATGCATTATGCATAATTTTATTCATGCTCCTAAGACTTTCACTAAATTTTTAATCCATGTTTAGATAATCATCAGTGTGAATACACTTTGAATTCTTCTTGCATAGATTATAGAGAAGAGAAAGATTGGTAAAATATTAATACAATACTATGTGAAAACAGAAATATTATCATATAAATGAAAAACGACCGTAAAGTTATCTTTCTTTATTTCTACACAAATTTTATACATTTTTAAATATTCCTTTAAAAAAACATTACAAAATATGAAAAATTGTAGCCCACCGGTATCAGGAACAGGGTCCAAGCTACTGGCGGTCAAGGCTCCAGAGAGAGGAACCACCTAACAATACGAGCCGTGTCCATGAGTACACTCTCTGAACCAAGCTGCCTAATGTGAGCCTCCTCAGGTATTGATTGAGGCTCTTGGCAATTAAGCCATGGGCTGATATGACTATCGGCACAATGATCGCTGAGTCTACATCCCACATGTCGACAATCATCATTATCTTTCTTATTGTTATGAAAAGAATGCAGCCATGTAAAGGCAGAGCTATGAGTGCTATGATGTTCAGTTCTGTAGCACCTTTGATATCCCACAACGAATATCATCTTCGTTTCCTTGGTAATCATTGTGGTTTTTCTTTCAATTTCTTGTAACTTATACATTTGGTCTATATCTAAATATACTTACCAAAAACACAACTTCTATAATTCAATTGGCAATGATTTACATACCTAATGAGTAAGAGTTGCTTTTAGACATAACTCTCTCTGATAAATTGGAGAGCTGCTATCTTAACCTGCCTGGAGGAAAAAAATAAAGATTTTGGAATAAAACACATTGTTTAACATAAGCTTAATAAGTAAACAAAAACAGTGCCATAGTTCAAAAAATCTGTCAGTAAACCTGTTAGGAAATGAGTAATAAGTTATTTATTGCTTTTATTAGATTCCAATATTAGTCAGTGGCCTTCCCCTAACCCAGCTTATCTAATGGTGACTATAAACTAAATGTTGTTGTTAAACATTATGTTGGGATTGGTGCTGCAACATGCAAATCTTCTTCCGCACATCTCAATTGAATAGTCAGAGCCTTAACTCTCTTTTTAGTTTATAAACTTTCATACAATCCATGCATCATTCATTATATTGGTTTTCCTCCAATTTGATAGCCATATCCATTCACCATCAGGAAGTGAATATATTTGGTAATTAAGTACACTATGCCTAAATAAACATTCAAACAAAACCACATCTAATCATTCTAATGAATGGTGTTAAATTGTTTTTGGTTTCCCTACTACTAGTTATCCTGTTTCAAATATAAATATTGAATGAGTGAACACCTGCATGATGTATTGAATGACAAATAATAATTCAACAATTCTGAATGTGCTGCTTTTCTCTTATTTATGTCATGCTCACAAAGGTTATTATTTGAAGTTTCAAGTTTATTTTTGACCTTTGTTTTCCAGCTGACATGCCAAATAATATATTGATGACAGTAATCACAGTCAACTTGCACACATAAACACATTAAAATCTGAGAAGACTGAAGAATGATGATCATTACAGCAACATACCCAATTAATATAATAATGATAAGAATATGCACTACTTGTTACCATTAAACCAAATGATAAACAGGAAAAATATTCCTTTAAACAATAACATATTCCAAAGGTATTTTACTGAACTGTGTGTTCCTTTTGGAGTCATCTTGGACAAAGTATTAATCATTGGAAACTAGTTGTAACATGTGCAGTTATCCTGGACTGTGGTTTGCTCAAGTTGCTGTTTGTTGTTTGACTCTTCTATTTATTATGACTACATTATTTATGGCGTGTTGCTTGAGACCACATACTACTTAGAATTCTTTGAAATTGGAACGGATGTGACTCTTGGTTATTCCCTAAACATTAATAAATCTCAGCTGCATGCTGTGTGACTTGCTACTGGATCAATCTTAGGCCTGTAATGGACCAACAATAACAGTGTAAATTCTGGCCCATCTTCTTCATCTCTTCTTTCCATCACACAATACCGTGACTGTATTATTTCATAAGGGAGGGACTGTACATGAAGAAAGAGTCCTCTCCATGTCTTCTCTCGAAACCCAATCTTCTATGACCTCCATCTCGGTTTCTGACGTCAATGTAAGCTACATTCCACAATAACTATGAGATAATCAGCTGTGGGCTGTGTTTTACAAATACGCCCACATCATTTAATTAGCAGGATATTATTAACAGATGGGACTTTTCCCTCATTAACACATAGCAAGTGGCGTGTTGTCATCGACGAATTGTCTAGCAGTAGCATTATTTATGCACACGGTGACATACAATACATTTCTAGAATACACTGACTTGGGATTGTACGGATAGCCGATAAAATGTGAATGCAGTTTATATTGGGAAGTAGTGTCCTAGCGAAGTTTCGGCTTCGGCCAAATTTGGCCATAGATTCTGCTGAATCCGAAGGTATCTAGTAAGCGCTGAAATTGAACGAACTGTTACGAATGCGCAAGAGCGTGATGGAAGAGAGGACGAGCGGGGGGAGATCACATTTAGAATTGTTATTATTTTTGACAAGTTGCAGCTGCAAGATAATGTAGGTAACACGTCTCGTTAAGTTTTTTATATGCTAACTTTTTATTTAAAACGTAATTATATTAAGTACCTATACAGTTTTAGCCAATCTTCAACTTATAATTTATTAGGGTTAAACTTTTGGTTTCGGCCGAATCGACGATATGCGACTTATCGGCTTCGGCCAGAAATCAACCTTGGGTCGGACACTACTGGCTATAGCTGATATTGTGTGGCCGTGTTTGCACTTATTACTTTGTTCATCTCGGTCAGATCGGCCGCCTTGATGTCGTAGAAAGATCGTCCAATCGGTAGTCCCAAGCCTTTCGGTCTCAAATATTGCTACAATCGCTACTAGTCACAGATCTGTCAATGCATCCCCGAATATAATAAAAACTTGCTTAGCAATGCCCTCAACTACAACTTGTACAATCACTAGTTTTGTATTGGTTATTAATGTTATTCACGCAACAAAAGACGTGACCTATTGTCTTGTTATAATACCCTGGACGCTTTCCACAGCACGCACGTTAATACCACCCTTCTTTTGTACCGAACCATAGTAAGTAAAACGGAAATATACTGCCTGCTTTTCCCAAGAACGTAGACAGAAAACACAGAACGCGACTTGGTACGATTGTTACATACTCCTTTGCTTCTTCCACCGTCAAAAATCTGGTCGTAGATGCAGGCAGGTTGCGAGTAGGTACTACAACTTGACCTGGCTGAAGTAAATTACCAATAATTTCAGTGTATGTCCTTCTAGGGCGTCCCATCCCGGCGTTCCCATTCGGCTCGCCTTGTAAATACCAGAAATTCAGATTCATTCATTCAATTCCTTGTCCGTCTTTCCAGGACGACGTCTGCTACGTAGTTGCGAAGTACGACTACGCGGCGCAGGGCGCGCAGGAGTTGGACCTGCGCAAGAACGAGCGGTACCTGCTGCTCGACGACTCCAAGCACTGGTGGCGGGTGCAGAACGCGCGCAGCCAGTCCGGATACGTGCCCAGCAACTATGTTAAGAAGGAGAAACCTTCGTTGTTTGACAGGTAGGGTGCATATGTATATGAGACTACCATAATTAACTTAGGGACTTGGCCTCCTCTCTGTAAGAAAGAGTTGGCTCTAATCCATCATGAGATCATTATCTATTCTTGGTGAGATGGAAGCGGCGTCATTCTGATGTGATCTATCCAGCTGGGATTTCGAAAGGTTATGAACTCCCTGTTAGAACTTCTATCCGTCTTGCTATATGATCAATGGCTGGTTAGAACAGAAAGAAGATACAAAAACGTTTAGGTAAACACAAACAATTGTCCGCTGAATCAATCTCTGAATCCAAAAGAAACCAGAGCCGAAATAGATGCCGAGTTATCCTATTGCGGGTCACTCACATCACAAACTAGGAAATTATATACTTCCCTAACGTGGTACCACCCAACCCAACTAGTAATAAAAAAAAAAACATACTTTGCGTCATAAAAATGCGGAAGTAAGAATTTATGTGTCACACTCAAAAATTCCAAATGGCTTTCCCAAATTCTGTCTGTTATAGTAATATCTTCCTCAATTGAATGTAACTATTTTAAATTTGTAAAATTCACACTCTCGAGCCACAAGATACAAGCGATACTTAGTTTGTGGCTCATCGATTTATGTATGCCACAACTGTTTTGCCTCTTCAAGTCAGGATAGTAAGAAAAGAGCCATACAAAGGACTGTTAGATGAGAAACTGGCTTTACTACACGAACCAATCACATTTTTACGACAAACCAATAAAATCCGCGACGTTAGAAATGTAGATCTTATCGGGTTTAAGACCTAAATAAAATATGAATGTCTGCAATATGTAAACATTGTCTGTAAAAATACGAAAGATAACATTATTTACTACCTATGACATATGATTCAACTCTAAGTAACAACTATGATGATGCATAGTATATTGGTATTATTTAAGAAGCAGTCCGGTGTAGAAGTTTCTTGACACCAGAGGATTCCAAGTCGTTGAGCGAACTGCCCGATGATGCTGTATTCAATCAATCAATCATTTTATTATTAGGCAACTAGGCCCGTAGATAAAATACACAAAATAATCTTAAACTAATACATATTAAATATCGTATTAATCTATACAACATCAACAAAACACACACATCACACACACACATGCATCTATTCAACTGCTTATTATCACCAATCACAACCAAAACAAGACTAGTTTTTATGCTCCTCATAATGTCTGAAATATGTCCGACAAAATTTCCACTGCTCACTGAATTCAAAACTTTGTATGTACGGCCTTTCATCGTGAGGAAACCTTGAATACCCTTTGCTGGCGAAAGCGACGGGTGTTTTAGTTTCTGATTGACTGGCCATCTTCAACGCATAGAACTAATGATCTCTGGAGGGACCCATCATTCTGTCGACGACAGTTTTACGTTTCATTAACTATCTATAAAACTTCTAAACTTGAACGCGATATTTGTCTGCTGCATAAATGCTATGATCGTTTGACCGTTGTTTACTATTATCACGGTCAGTTTTAAATCGTTCAATTACGCACGTCTTTATGTCTTGGAATCAATTGGCAATTCAATTAAACGTATCAATGGCGTAGCTACGATAACAAATCTTCAATATCTGCGATGCCTCGTAATAACAGTCTTAACTTATCAAGTTTTGCAAATTTATAATTTATTCTCACGTTGGCGTTGTAGGAAATTATGAAATCCTAAAACATACTTAAACTTACGCATGTTATCCATGTAGGTGACACAAAATACAGAACGGCATCTCCTTATCCATGCTGCTTTTGCTTCGGTCGCATTACATAGATCTGGGCATATAAGATTACAATTTACTTACGCCGGTAGCGAGTACTACGCCCCTGACTTACCCGATAAACATCACCAAGGGGATTTTGGTAAAAACTCATATTTGCTAGCCTTGTGTGATCCTATTCCTAGATATAATAATGCGTACCAACAACGTAATCTCTAATCTAATAATATGCCCAAAACAAACATTGCACGTTCTTGAGTTTATCTATATGTTACAAAGGTGACATTGAAGCTATCAAGCTTGCACTTACCAAAAATGCACATGTTAACATTTAATCTGTTTGTTTACCTAAATAAATATAAATCGGCGATGATATACCTATGTGAACCAGATAGTAATTTTAATAGCTTTTGGTTTATATTGGACCGGGTTCTCAAATGCAATCACGAAACGAAATATATTAAGTAACAAGTTTGGACACATTGCTTAAGTCCCATGTAATAAGAGGGCGAACATATAATTGCCATCGTCCGTAATCTAGACTCAGGCTGCTAAAGAGAAGTTCCAGATGACTCTTAGGCCGACCTTTTTTTTTTTTTTTTTTACGGATGGGAAATCATCAAATGACTTCTCCCGCTCTGGGTGGAGTGGAAGGGAGTGTCAGGCCGACCTTGGAATCGAACTCAAGACCTTATTAGCATGGTTCATATTATTAAATTGCTGTTTCATAAATCTAATTGTTAGCATTATTTTTATAGTCATTAATTCATATACACCCATAACTCAATGCTATCGGTTCTCGCCAAAGGATATAGCTAAAGAACTTCGTTTCCCTTACTACTTACTACTTTTGCGATTGATGAGGTAATCCTAGAGCAATAGGTCGCAGATATAACTTAGGTTGCATTTAAAAATATAAGGTAAATTATCACACCGTGTGGTATTCTGTTTATAGTAACATTATCAGCAATACTAAGGCTTCGAACATGCTAACAAAACAATAAAATTCTTGCTCAGTGAAGTATGTACGCAAACTCACGTTACCGGATATCAGCTGTTACTCTTTCCGTATTGTTGAAATGCCGAGGGAAAATGGTAATTAATGTGTTTAAGGATAGGGTAATCAGTTGGTGTAATTACTACACTGATACAACCTTGTTGATCAGCGAAATTGTTGCTGTCACCTTGCTTTGATTTGTTGGTTTTAAACATGCGGGTATCATTTTACAGATTAAAAGAGATCATGTATTAAATTATTTAGAGTTTCTAAATAAAAACATCTACATCTATATTACTCTCTACAGAGATTTCACGTCAGCCAAATCTTCACAGCACCATTAAATAAATAATGACTTAAGACAAAAAAAAACGTCATACATTGAATACTAACTACTGTGTGTACTACTGTTGCCGTAATAAGTTAAATTCCATGCTCCAGCAAGTCTTCATTCTAATACAATATAACGATGTGTCATAATGTCAGACAATGAGACTCACAATGTTAGTTTGTGAGGAAATAACAACAATAAACACATTAGTTGTCTCGTCTCTGTCACAGGTACAGCACCTGGACAGCTTGCGTGGATCATTTGTGCGTGTGCTTTATTCTTAGACAGAAAAACGCGGTCTGAAGAGTTACAATTTAGTGAAGACAGGGATCCTAGACTAAACTTACCTAGAGCACACGCAAAAGAACCCTGTGTACCATTGTGATTTCTATACAACTGTGCATCCTTTGATGGAGATCCCAAATAAACGAATAAATAATCACCTGTGATTTTTTAAGATTAATTCTTCAAGTGTCGGGTAACAATGCTCACAAATGACAACACAATTGAAACTGATTCCAGTATTAAGAAGAAGGTAAAGAAGGGCGGTGGTTCGAAGACCCTCCCGTCGAACAGCTCGCCGGTGCGCGGCGGCGGCGAGGCGGGCGCGCGGCGCGTGGAGCCGGCCGACGCGCTGGGCACCGCCGTCGTCAAGTACAACTACCAGGCGCAGCAGCCCGACGAGCTCTCGCTCACCAAGGGCACCAGGATCCTCATCTTAGAGAAGAGTAATGATGGCTGGTGGAGAGGACAGTATCAGCAGCATACTGGCTGGTGAGTTTTTCAATTGTATATTTTGAATGTGTCAAGATTCTTATGTTTTGGTCGAGAAACAGTTAATCATGATTTACCTAGTCTTTTCAAATGTTTTGTTCGATTTCCAAAAGCTCGTCTAAATGGTGCTAAAGCTACAGTGACAATTAATAGTAATACGTACTTACTAGTTTTCGCCTACAGTATCTCCAGAGTTTTTTTTACAGAAATAAATTATCCCATGTATTACCAAAATTAAATACTATGTCCTTAAGGTAGCCATACACGCTAGGGTGTACCGCAGTCGTCAGGTAAGCCTGAGCCGCCTCTTGAGGAAACCTTCACAATTTTGCAACATACACACTCCGGTTTACCTGTACAGTTCAGCTGTACGTGTACAGGCAAACCTGAGGTCATGGACTATCTGTGTGCCAAATATCGTGGAATACGTTCAGTATTAGTATCCACGCATTTTGTATTTAGTTCTGGCGAACAGATAATTTCATCTGTCCATTTTTATAGTTTCCTAAGGTGCTAGATAGTGCCTAAATAAACAATGTGGAATTTAACCCTTCTCCTGCCTTTATCTCAATTTATTTGAGTTCAAGGTCTCTTAGAACCTTCTCGATTAGTTGTCAGCTCACTCAGTAGTCTACTAGTCACCCTCTCTCCAGCCATATCGTCGTTTGTTTGGTCTTCCCCTACATTCATACTCAAAACTTTCCTCACGACATTTTCCTGTAAAATCATAGAAACTCCTGTATAACCCTTACAAAATTTGTGTCCTCACTTGATGTAATTAGTATGTAATACAAAATACGTATTACTTTTCTAACTATCATTTTCATTATATTATGTATTATAATGTGTAGGACTTTGCCTTCAGAAGCACTGAAGTCGTTTGTGACCAATGAAGCTTAATTAAATTATAGCGCAGTCTACATTGGCCATTTAGTACTGATATTTTCTTTATATTCGTGCAGTTGCTTCAACAATGTCTTAGTCAGCTTGGAAAAACTGGTCAATAAATTGAAATAAATAAAACCATTTTGTTGTTGCACAACTTTAATTAAATAACTCACTAACGTTACTCAGTTACATGAGTTACGTCATAAATATGACAATAATGAACGAACAACGATTTGCCTTTTGGAGCGCAGTGTAGTGTTTCGAACACGATCTATTAATTTTACACCTAAGATCCTCCGCCCCATAGCACGTTATCTCAAAACGATGCCCAACTTAAATGGGTCTGGGCAAGTCATGTCTGTCGCATGCCGAACGAGCTGTGAGCCCGTAAAGCTCAGCTTTGGTGCCCTGAAACAGTGACACGGGGTCGCGGCAGACCTCGAAGGAGATGGCGGGACGAATTGGATGTCTTCCTTGAGAATTGGAAAGAAGTAGTACAGAATCGTGACCATTAGAAGGAATGGAGGGAGCCCTTTGCCCTGCAGTGGAACAATACGGGCTAGCTATAATAATAATGCACAAACATACTAGCTGTGCCTAAACCCTACCCAGAGAACATATCAGTGAAAAGTTAAATAATCGAAATCAGTTAAGTGTTTCTCGAATCCCGAGTTCGCTCTACATACAGTGGGCTGCCCGCACGTTGATGGACTTTGGCCGTGAGCTGGTCTATCGTAGTATAATTAAATATAATAAAGAGCCCAGCCTGTATTAATGTTGTTATCCCATCCGTGTGGCCTATCATGCTAATAAACGGACAGAGTGACATCGCGTTTATTTTTATAATGCTGTTATTATTAACAAAGATATTCCCTGCAGGTTTCCTTCGAATTACACCAGCGAAGAAGGCGACAATGAGGACCCCGTGCATACGTACGCTATGGCGGAAAACGTTCTCGACATCGTGGTGAGTCTAAATACATTTCATCATCATTAGCGCTCCCTTTCTGACCATATCAGTCTCTTTGTATCACAGACTATTTCTATAAATGCTGTGAATGTACTTGCTCGGTGTCAGTGCTGTAACAAATAATTTTAAAAGAGTATGTTTTTTTTTTGGTCCAATTTACCTTTACTCTCAAATAATATTATACCCAGACAGTGTGAGTTATAAATGGTGCACAATTTCTAGTAAAAAATTGCCTTGAGCGCCATTAATTATTGGGTTTCATCTCTACTAAGTTGTAAAAATAAATAGATAAATGTATAAATAAAAACATTTAAGCACCTCGTTAATGTCCTATCCATGTCAGTGTATGTGTATGTAACATGCCCATTTCCAGCTCATGTGCCATTGCTGCATTGTTCTCAGTATTCCCCGCAGGTGGCGCTGTACTCGTTCACGTCGAACAACGAGCAGGAGCTCTCGTTCGAGAAGGGCGACCGGCTGGAGATCATCGAGCGGCCGCCCTCCGACCCCGAGTGGTACCGCGCGCGCGACTCGCGCGGCCACGTCGGGCTCGTGCCGCGCAACTATCTGCAGGAGCTCGCCGACTACCTCACCACGCCCTACAGGTAACGACCGACCCCGAGTGGTACCGCGCGCGCGACTCGCGCGGCCACGTCGGGCTCGTGCCGCGCAACTATCTGCAGGAGCTCGCCGACTACCTCACCACGCCCTACAGGTAACGACCGACCCCGAGTGGTACCGCGCGCGCGACTCGCGCGGCCACGTCGGGCTCGTGCCGCGCAACTATCTGCAGGAGCTCGCCGACTACCTCACCACGCCCTACAGGTAACGACCGACCCCGAGTGGTACCGCGCGCGCGACTCGCGCGGCCACGTCGGGCTCGTGCCGCGCAACTATCTGCAGGAGCTCGCCGACTACCTCACCACGCCCTACAGGTAACGACCGACCCCGAGTGGTACCGCGCGCGCGACTCGCGCGGCCACGTCGGGCTCGTGCCGCGCAACTATCTGCAGGAGCTCGCCGACTACCTCACCACGCCCTACAGGTAACGACCGACCCCGAGTGGTACCGCGCGCGCGACTCGCGCGGCCACGTCGGGCTCGTGCCGCGCAACTATCTGCAGGAGCTCGCCGACTACCTCACCACGCCCTACAGGTAACGACCGACCCCGAGTGGTACCGCGCGCGCGACTCGCGCGGCCACGTCGGGCTCGTGCCGCGCAACTATCTGCAGGAGCTCGCCGACTACCTCACCACGCCCTACAGGTATCGACCGATCAACATGCGTTATCGAACAAAGGCCATGTTTTCTCGACCGCTGTTTTGTTGAAAAAAGCCTGAATCTTATTTATTCAAATGTGTGTGTTTATAAAGGAAACTTCATAGATAAAAATCTTACCATATAGTTTTAAACAAATACTTCAGCTGATTAGGGGGTCAACGACCGCTGAATGAGTAGTTATTGAAAATGATGTGTTCGCAAATCTTGGTTTTTATTTTATCGTCATTAGTTATCGATAACCAATACGTCTGCGTAGTTTCACTAGTTAATTTAATTTGACAGTATATTTTATACTATACATGAATTCCAACAAATCCCATCAAAAGCTAGCCATACATTTTCGTCGATCTGATATTAGAGCTAGTCGAGGGTAGCGGGATGCGAGGCACGACCGCTGGGCCAGCACCCAGTGGCGGGTGATAGTTAGGGCCCTGTGGACACCAAGTTGCTCATGCTGTGTAACTGTGGCAGTGACGGCGGCGAGGGCGGGCGGCCGGTGGCGGGCGTGGCGGGCGGCGTGTCGCTGGCGGGGCGCGCGTGGTACTACGGCGCCATCACGCGCACGCACTGCGACGCGCTGCTCAACACGCACGGCCACGACGGGGACTTCCTCATCCGGGACTCCGAGACCAACGTACGTATGCTACGCCATCCGACAGCCTAGCCTGTTCTCGACTCGTTAGAGCCAGCTTCCACTCTAACCGAATGCAGCTGAATACCACTATTTTACATGGAATGCAATGATCCGTATGGACCGTATCTACCTTCACAACTTTGCCTAACACATGGCCGATATGAATCGATCACCCTGTGAGTGTGAATGAAATAAGGGTTCAAATCGGTCTGGTTTTAATTTGTTTTCGCATCTCCATCTAAATATCATTTTATGAAGCTTTTAACCAATTCTGATCAATAATAATAGTGTGACTAAGCCTACGTCCTGTGCCGCCAGGTGGGCGACTACTCGGTGTCGCTGAAGGCCCCGGGCCGCAACAAGCACTTCCGCGTGCACGTGGAGGGCTCGCTGTACTGCATCGGGCAGCGCAAGTTCCCGACGCTGGAGCAGCTGGTGGCGCACTACCAGCGCGCGCCCATCTACACCAACAAGCAGGGCGAGAAGCTGTACCTGGTGCGCCCGCTGCCCAAGGCCACGCAGCCCTGCTGAGCCCCCAGCGCCTAGCGCCACACGTGTACGGAACCACTCACATGGTAGACTTTGGTATAGGGTGGCCTGACAAGTGTGATATATTCATTTCCTAAAAATCTGTTTCCGAATCATTTCGAGCCGTTCCGTACAAATGTGTCACTATAATTAGCGTTTCCCGTTTTGTACTCCGGTGTCCACTATTTACTCGTTAAAACTAGTTCAGAGCTTCCGTATATGCATTGTCAATTTTGTACGAAATTTGTATTGTAACCAGGCTCCGCACGCTCGATCGGAACCGACCACCGTTAGTGAGGGTTTTGCACGAAAGTAGTCGATTAATCGAGTTGAACAGATTCCGATCGATTCACATCACTCAATAGTACAACATCGACCGAGGAATCTGTTCGTTCCGAACACCATTATACTGTAACGACTTTAGTATAATACGGCGTTGAAGCAACGCCTAAACTTAATTAAACAACAATAACAAAACCAAAAATTGGCTTCTTTATCTCTATTAGTGTTTAATAACATTTTATATCATATTATTTAGGTAAGTTCGATAGTGTAATTTTTATAATGAGTTATAGTTAAACTGTGTTTTACGCATATTATAATCGATGATCGCGTCTCGGAGTACCCGCGAATATATTGAGTGGACACTTCAGACAATGTGATGTTTAACTAAATATACACGGATGCATATGTTGTGATGTTTGGCTAAGTAAGATATAATGTAAGTCACGATCAGGGAATATCGTGGAATGTGTAAGGAAGGCAACTTATTGTAAGTGAGTGGGAATTTTGTAAGGTTTTTCTAACGCGCTCAACGTTTAGAGGATTCCGTTGCGGTTGACAGTAATGTAGTTTATCGAAACCTGCATATTTGTAAGATAATAACATTACCGTTAGAGGCAAGGTGTATTACCTATAATATAAATTATGCTGAAAAAATCTACGCACTAACGCATAGCATTTCTTCTTTTACTATCGACTTCGACATTTCAAGGTATACATAGCTCCAAAAATCAAAAGTATTAAAAAAGACATTCCTTATCTTATAACAAACTCCCTAGCACCGCTGTCAGTCGCAACTGCTCCTACAATCTCGCGAGTCGAGAATGATCTCGAACGCGCGGACGCACCAACTGTATAAGTCTGACTAGTGGAATCGCGTAGTCAAATATATCAATGATAAACAATATTCCTACGTTTTAGTCTTTACGACAACGAATTAGGTAACATTTGGTTGGTACCGCACCAGTTTACACTTACATTTTGAAGTGATACGCATGTCATGGATGGATGATATTCGTCAAGGTAATAAAACTGTGATGGGTGTAAAGACGCATCTCCATTGGTGGATCGCCGTCGTGTCGCGTTATACGGTTTATGTCCGATTGGTGGATGTCGCAGTCGTAATGAAGAATGAAATGGTGGTGATGTTCAGTGTTCTGCTCTGGACTGAAAGCTACATCGAGTGATATAACTTGCTGTAACTACTCAAATTCCAAGAAAAGAAAAGCCGGCCCGATGTCTAGTAGTACTAGTAGATTTACGGTACCTAACCATTGTAGTATAAACTGGTGTGGTGGGCATGGAATCTCAACGGGTTGATTTCCACTGGGGTGACAATCGCTAGTCAATATTATACGCCGACATCACAAACAACTCGCCCTTATGTTACAATGTATTTAATTTTGTTAAACTTGTGCGCGCAATCTGTTCGGGTGTCCTAAACTAAGGACGATGAAACAATAAGATTATGCTCCAGTCACAAATACACCATAATATATTATTAATATTAAAAATGTATGATTAATTTCAAGGTTTAAAATTTAATTCTTAACCTATGTTAGTGTAAGCTTTAAATTAAAGACGTCAAAGTCGTATTCGCTCTGTTCTATTCTCGGAGATCATTCTATTATAGTGTCATGCGTGACTTCGAATTTGTTATTATTAAGTGGAATTAAGGGTTGTACGCTATGTATTATAAATTATACACCGCCCAGACATGTTGCGCGCACGCTACGCAATTCGATCCACAAGTAAAAAATAACAATGGCAGCTTGTTTGTTGTTTTATACATATTATTGTTTTATAATATATTAATTTTGTAGATACCAATATATAAATTAAAATGCGAATCACCTTCAATGGTTAATTTTAAGTTAAACCTTGACATGTTCAGTTGTAGCACCTGTTATACCTTCTGCAGTGAGTGAGACGTCCAACACTTTGGTGGCACTCCACAACGGCAAGTATTAAGTAAATAGCTTTTACACAGGAACATTATTTTTGTATGGACTTTTTATTTTACACTTTGACAGTTGATGATGCACCAAGTGTAGAGATTTTTGTATGCGAAAACTTAGCGATAAGGTTAGGTTACATGTGACACTGTATGATAGATGATTGAGGGTGTTTTCCTCGGTTTTATATATACCTGCGCGTGTGTGAACGATTATTTGCATTTATATTATAGTAACGCATTCTATACGACTTGACTAATTGGAGATTAATTAAACAATGTTATATTAATTTAACAAAAACTGCTTTGTTTATAACTTGAATAAACTAAAATTATTATCGTATAATATGAAGTTCTCTGGTCTCAGTTGCATTTGCTAAATTGATGCTTATAGCAAAATACTAGTTGGAAGATACGTCAAAAATGATTATTTTTGAAGTAAAAGATAATTTCCTTAGATAATTTGAATGGAAAACATCCTTGAGATGGCGATGTCTCCAGACATTGATTGATAACGCACTATAATTAATTACATGTGATACTTTTGAGATATAACTTTCGTCTACACAAGTGTGAACAAAAGCATAAGAGAGTAAAATTGGTTGCAATTGAGAAAGAAGTAACTAAAGCGTGTTTATTTCATTTTCGTAATGTAAATATACATGCGTTCTGTATTTCTAAATTGGATGAAATACTATGAATTTGCATTTCATATAAACATTCAAAAATTTATAAGTATTATATTTATTGTGTTTGTACAATATTATTAGAGAGTTTGAGTTTCGGTCGACATTATACTCAACCAAGACGGTTCGATGAACCTAAGAGAAATGACATTATCATTTATTATGTAAGTATACTTATGAATACACGTATTAGCATTATTCTTCTCAAGAAACTTGCTTCACAAGGCAATTATGAAACGAGTTTTTAAAGAATAGCTTTCGTCAAAGGCATTTGCGTCCGTCGTGCTTGGGTGTCAGGAGGTTGAGTGTTTGACTTGCTACTCACAATACGAGTTATCGAAATGTTCACGTGCAACAAAAGTCATATCTCAAAACGCAGTGATCGTAAGTTACTAGATCTTTTTGATGTATTTAATACGTTTTATACTCAATAATGTAATTAGAATTAAATGCGAGGCAAACTCAGTGTAGAGATTTATTAGTAAAAAAAATAGCAAAATGTACCGCCGCTGCAGGTTTTGGGCGATTTTTTTTACAAACAAAACATAAAAGTATTCGGCGCATCGGGTTATTTTGTAATGAAATCCATATACATACATTGTGTACATTTGAACCATAAGCTTGAAAAGGCCGGATCAAAGGATAGTCATTGTGTTTGGGTTTAATTGCAGATAATAATCACCACCTAAGCTTTCTTGCGTTCAAAATACACCCTGTATTGCGAAGTCTTCCTAGAACGTTGCAGCAATTGAAGCCGCATTTATTGAAGGCAAGCACAAAGCCAGTAGCGACAAGCACGGGGTAATCATTAAGATGGACATATTGAATTGTTTGAAATTAACGAGAGTAAGACAGAGTGTCATGAGTTGTATAATAATATGAAATGTTCGATTGACGGACAAACGAATGGAAATTGATTGCAAATGAGAAAACTATAGTGCACTAACTTTATCAAGCTTTATAAAATAAACATTGCCAAACTTAGAAGGAATTAAAGCCGACTTTACATTCCTAAAGCTTTTTATGATAACACTTGCGATGATTAGCTTAAAACTTAAGTATTGGGTACTAAAGTACCGCCCTACCAGTTTTTCAAAAATCGACTAATCTACATTACTGTATCAAACGTTTTAATAGTATAACTAGGTATAGATTATAGAGTGATTCGGTTTTTTATTTTTATATTGCTCAAAGTATATTATTTTATAATTTGTATTTGTGAACTTGTGTTTGTACGTTTTTGTGAATGTATATTATCCGATGTAACGAGCCAATGTAAGTGCAGTATGTAATATTTAACAATAATTTATTTATTAATTTGCCCTCCGGTGTTTTATTCATTCCATTCCCTTTCTTTCGAACCAGTACTTTACAACACACTGAACACACTCCCACTTTTCGTATGCATTTAATATAAGGGATTTGGTCCTAGTTACCGACTATTTTCCTGCTAGTACCTTGGTTACAAACAGCTATTGATCAAACAAAGCCATTCAAAATCAAAACAAGATCACGAGCTCGACTGTTGCTTGTTCCGTGTTAATTGATTCTATCGTAAAATGTTATCGCGTCGAGATAAACTACTGATCCAACCGTGGGAGGATCGCAGATTCAAAGATCATCGATCAAAAGTGAGTCACTGGCTTAAAGTTCATGTTTTCATACAAAATGTTTGAGTATCATGAAATTATTATTATAAATTCAAACTTCGTCGGCATCAAACTGAATCCTTAGGGTCACGACACATTGATCGACGGCCTTCCGACTGTTCGTCAATAAAAAAGAGCACAAAGTATGGATTTCGCATCGACGTGACGAATGCATTCCCCATACTTTAATTTTTTGCTCTTTAGAATGCCGTCGATCAATGTGTCTTGCCCCTTATTCGTTTATTTTTCCGATTGGAGGTAAGATCCGCGTTGCCAGCGATAGACGACCGAGCCCCGGCGGCACGGCCGCATGTAGCGCTCAAACTGAAGAAGAACCAGCGCGAACTTGACAGAAAGAACAAGATTCAGAGCGAAAACTTCAGCCTCCTGCAGCGGCTGAACGATATCATGAAAGTGAACCGACTCGATAATCACTGGACCAAACCGCTGCCAAAGTAAGTTAACGAGTGGTTGGTGAGTGAAGATACCTTAATTATCTTTATAAACATTGGCAAGATTCAACATAAATTTGGGAGCTAGTACGGGATTTTGGAAAGGTGGTTTCACCATAATGTATAAAGGGTGTAACAAGACCCTCAACGAAACCGAAAGGCACTTGTTTTCCCCGTCAACCTTCTAGTTACGGAGATATTGGGAGTCAAAGATCCAACTTTTAAACAATTTTTTTTTAAATACATTTTTTTAATGTAAAATTTTTACTTTAAGCATCTCCACGATCCCCGTAATATTCAATTCATCCAGCAGCACAATGTTCTGCGTTACATTGAGTCCTACAGTAAAACGTGATTCTTCACCCCAAAAAAAAGTCATTTTCCAGCAATTTTTTTTGCGTAAAGTTACTTAGTTTGATGTACAAAATGCTTGGTTGACGGCTTCAAGGGTCCGTTTACACCCTGTATAGGAGACTGGTAATTAGTGACCGTTACTTATACACGTGATTGTACTCATGATAACAAACAAACATTTTTTTTATCACAATAACACAACAGCCTTATGAAATTCGCGCTTACGGACCGGGCTTGCGAGCCGTGCAGGTGCTCTGCCTATCCACTGTTGCACGGTACGCTAGTAATGAGACAGAACGGCGTCTCACGCGGCTAACAGCTGAAAGACGCGCGCGCGCGAATTTCATACGTCTGTTGTGTTATTGTGATTAAGTATACGTACGTGTATAAAAAAAATGTTTCTTTAAGAAATTGTTTTTTATCACGAGTACAATCACGTGTTTCAGTATCGGTCACTAATTACCAGGCACCCTATAATACACTTGTTAGGTCGAGTCTGTAAGCCACATGCAAATCTGTTGTAATAAATTATCCCAACATGCCCTGGACAGGGCTAAAAATGCGTTCATGTGTTAAGCTAGACTTAAGCCTTACAAGGCGCCTAGAAAGTCTCGCTAAACCTAAGGCCTCTATTTACTTAAACTACTGTACCCGCCCCGCGCCGCGCCGTCGACGGTACCGACAGGTGGCATTTTATAGTTCCTTGTTTTCCCAAATAGAAATGTATAGTCGTATGGCCACATAGTGCCAGAGTACTTTTAGTGTTAACGAATTAATGTTTTTCTCATATTAATGACTGTATAATGTTAGTTTCCAGCAAAAGGTAGGCTTGTTCTACGACGCGGAGTCACTGAACAGTAAAGTGACGGCGCGCTCCCTGCCCGAGCCCTCCGAGGAGAGTTACAGCAACGTCAAGTGCTACGCCTGCGAGATCAGGAAAGTAAGTTATACCTTTGTAGGTATACAGAATATTCTTGACCCTGTCCATATGGAATGTGTGATAGGATCAGAGAGACGATTTAAACATAAATTACTCTTTGTTTACAGAAACAATATGAATACATCTACAAGCAGATGCATCGAGACTCACTGCCTTCGATTTACTCAAATTAATGTAATCTGTGTTTTTTAAATAAAACGATTATTATATTGGACAGTATTTATTGGTATATAGATACAATACAAATGGGCTGAAGTCAACATAATTTCATGTCGGGACGGCCGTTCCTGTCCCGATTCCTGGTACTGCATTTAATTATTATCGTTTGGAGTTAAAATCGAAACATAAATACTATGTTATATCAAAAGCATCAATTCAATCGGTAAGCAGATTACACTAAACGCATACGTCGCGTACGCGGCACTTAACATTAAAGCTATCCACTTCGTGTCCATCGTCCGTTACTCGGTACATTACGAAATCGAAAAACAAAGATGAAAATTTTCAAACATCACAATAGAGCTGTATCACAACGGAGCCGCAGCTCGCGCCTCGCCAGCGCGGCCGCAGGGCGACGTGCAGTCCACCGGACCCACTCGGGCCCGGCGGGCCGCAGCGCCCCGGGCGGGCCGGGCGGCGCGGGCTGCGCGCGCGCGCGCGGCACTAGAAGCGGAAGCCCTCGTGCGGCCCGGGCGCCGCTGCCGCGTCGAAGTGGAAGCCCGAGTCCGCCGCCGTCGGCACCAGCGTCGCATCCTCCTCCTGCAATAGACATTACACCACTATATTACTACATACCCAGAGATAGGACCTTGAGCTTCTGAATGCATCTTTCAGATAAACGTGAACAAAACAAAAAACTTCATGATATAACACAACTATACATTTCGCTGCGACTAGTCACTGTCGACACAATTCGTTCTCTAGGGAAATCGAAATCCTCGATCCGTTTGTCTCAATAGGTTTACAACTACAAACAATAAAACGGTACGTACCTCTCCCGCGAAGTATTGCTCAATGATATCGTAGGCCATTTTGTAGATCTCCACCTTCTCGTGGCTCTGAAGGGCCTCGATCTTGTCGATGCCGCCGCACTCCTCGATCATGTTCGCTACCTGGTCGGCATTTTCGCCCGCCATCTTCAACATGTTGCTTAAACCGTCTAGCACAACCTGGGACAAAATAATTGAGAAGGTTAATTTTGTAAACTAATAAAACCTAGCAGGCTATCAAAAAAAAGATCTTTACGAGATTTTAAAGGCATCAATAAAGGAATCTTTTGAAGCTGAACAGAAAGTATTACCAGTTCATTAAACATAATATTGTAAAAACATCTTTCTATTCAAGATTGGAATATCTTACCAGACAGATAAAAGCATTATTGTATGCAAGAGTTATTCATTGACCTAACTAAAGCAACATGTCAATATTATACATTGTTACAAATTGAATGTAAACTACGCAAATACGCCAAAACAATGGCACTTCGGGTAAAATGTAAGTTCCTTCTAGGTTAGAAGTGTTATTGACTATTATGATGATTCATGTTCCAATTTTACATTTTTGTAGTTAAAATAAAGCCACGACAACATAACCAAAATGTTTTAAATAACTTACATTGATAACTTGAGTATCTTTGCAACTGAGCAATTTACAGAAGGGCGGTATGACTCCGCAGTTAATGAGGGCGGCGACCTGTTCCTTGGTTCCGCTGATACTGAGGTTGGACACTGCCCAGGCCGCTTCCTTTTGCGTCTGGAACTCGCCCTTTGTGAGGTTCTCCACGATCTTGGGCAGTAGGCCCGCGTCTATGACTGCCTGAACTTGCTGCTTGTTGCCTGCTGTGATGTTTGATAAGAACCATACGGCTTCTTTGCAGATCTTCTCTTTCTGTTGATGAAACAAGTCATTAGTAAATTATGAAAAATCAGGCACATGTTTCCATTCACTGCAGTGAAAGAGCTCTATCAATTTAATTGGCCTTTATGGCCGTGTTTACAATAATCCTTATCTCAGTAATAACATTATGAAATTGCATCAATTAAAATTCTTTCGGCTGACCCTTCGCAAAGACGTTTCAGTTCCTGTGCTAATTACGAAAACATGCTGTGAATAATGATGAGTTCGTGTACGTACGCACATCCGATTGGAAGGCCGCAATGCGAACCAAACTGCATTATACCGGTACTTTGCGTTGGTATAAATAGAAGGATGCGGACAAACAGATGTTGTGGGAAGTAAATAAGTTGGGCGGGGCCTATGTTCGGCAGCGGACTGTGGTAAACCGAGAGGATTGGCCTAAATAGACGTATTCAGTAAACGTAATAAATTCATTCAGTAAAACCGCAACATGTTAGCGGCGGTTAGTCGAATTAATAAAACTGACAAAAATGAAGGTCAGACATCTGCCGCGTTATCACTATCAGTCAATGACCATTCAACTAAGCATGTCAATGTACTTACAGCCTCTAATGTTGTTTTATGTCAACCGATTTTGAGCCGGCGACGGTTGCGGTAACTCGCGCGTGTACAATAATAGATAATTACCATCTTGGCCGCCGACCAGACGCGTACGAGGTGTTTGCGTCTGGTCGCATTCACACATTTTATGTATTTCTGTGTGAAACTGTCTTGAATGCATATTTTGTTTATATTCTATTTTCTGTGCGACGAATTGGCGCTATCCTATTTGCTCCAACATCGTTAGAACGCTATTTTACAGGTGCGTAGACGACTAAACATAACTTACTTGAAATGGCTGCTGCAGCTCTAGTAAGAAACTTAACCCAGTCAATAGACCTGAGGTAAATGAGCAGCATTTTGTGTTATTGTATTAGGAAACATTACTTATGGAGGTTGTTTAGCAACCAATGTTACTTAACAAGTATAAGAACACAAACAAGTATTGTATAACGGGCTGGTGTCTGCAACTCTACGTCCAAAGTGCGTATTTTGCGTATACAAGTTAAGTAGCACATGTGTGTACAGCTTAACATTCCAATTTCTTTTGTCTTTGTTTACAGAATACAAATTTGTTTATTTTGGTGAAAGTTTACAAAAATAAATTATATATTCACTAATATAATAAGTAACACTAAAACGATCGTACCTGATGGGACAGTAAGGCGGGGAAGTGCGAAAGTGCGTCACAATTGAGGACCACTTGTGTTTGCTCATCCGTGCCCGTCACAATGTTGCCCACTGCTCTCAAAGCTGCCGTCTGGACCTTCACCTCCTTGTGTGACAGTAATGGGATCAGTTTCGGAACTATTCCCGATTCTATCACCATTTGGATCTGCTCGTTGCCACCGTCTGTTAAATAGCTGATTGCCCAAACTGTGTCTACTAATATCTGGAACATAGCAAATAAATAATGTTATTCATGAAGGTTTGAAACCACAGGAGATTGTTATTGACCACATGGTGTCAGATTGTATTAATAGTATCATGTTGTCAGGTTGGTACAGGCTAAGACTGTAATGTATTCAGGAGGAGATTAAAGAACAATTATCAAGATGTTTATAGAAGAAACAATAACATTAAGATTCATACCTAGTCTGTACCTACAGATATTTGTTATCTTAACAGATTCACTTTCAGATGAATACCTAATACTATTGTGTGAATTTTATGAAATAGCAGGGATCATCTTTAAATAATTAATATTATTACTAAATAATAATATTATGATAAAATTTTACATTATTTGGAAGATGTTTATTCAGCTTAGAAATTATCAATTGAGGTGCCACAGATCAGATAAGTTTGTTTTTATCAATTTTGTGGTCAGAGATAAATAAATTGAAGTCAACAAAGCATGTCACAAAATGGCTTTGTTTTACATATTCTTTGAACTCATTTGGAAAATTCTGTATGTTTTAGTTAAAGACTTTGTAAAGAATACATGTATGGTTTCCAATAACTTAATAGATTTAGCAATAGATTAAGTAAATAATTGTGTGACTCACAATTTTATGTGTGTGTAATCTATTCACAGAAATATCCATGATTTCATGGATTCCTACTTACAACCATATGAAATTTGCTTTTGAAATAATTATGTTAATAAAGAATGACCACAATCCAATATTTTTACCAAATACAAATGTAATCATGTTTAAAATATAAGCACAATAAATGATGCAAATCTGTTGTTAGTATTCTGAAAAATATAACTACTTCAAATAGTTACTTTAAATTGGTGTTGGTAGGGTAAAACTAATAATTTAAGTTTCAATGCACTCAAAAGTTTTGAAGCATAGGTAAGGTCTTTGAATAAAGTTTCCTGCAGTAACAGTTGAAATGTTTATTGAGTATAAGCATGGTATTTTCTAGCACTGGAGTTGAATGAACTTCACTGGCCTAGCTTCACAAAGTAGGTGATTGAAAAGTTTATAAAAGTAAATACTTACATTGTTGTCATTGTGCGTGATGAGGACGTTGAGTGCTGGAAGAATTTCTTGAATAGTCTTAACTGGTGGTGGAGGGTCCTTACTCCTGCACAGGTTGACAATGACCCAGGTCACGTTACGGAGGAAAGAAATGGGGATATCTGGCTTGATGAAACTCAATAGTGGCTTCACCACTCCCAACTCAATAACAAAGTCTCGAAGCACCGGACCATCTCCAATGATGTTACCCAGAGCCCAGACTGCTTGCTCGCATACGTTCTCGTGAGGAGACATGAGCAGCTGAAGGAAGACAGGGACAGCACCAGCATGAACAACCTTGTTCGTCTGTGCTGAGGTGCCTGACGCGATGTTCGTTAAGGCCCAAGCCGTTTCAAACTGAAGTGTGGGGTTGTCAGCCCTGGAGAGGCACTGCACGAGGATGGGGAGGATGCCGGCGGCGATGAGCTCGTCGATGGGCGGGTTCTTGTCGGAAGACAACAGCTTCCTGCACTGCTGCACGGCGGCTAGCTGCACGTCAGGGTTGTCTCCGTTCGCCGCGTTCATCACCAACTCCTTGAGGTCCGTGGACGCCAGGGTCCTCTCGATCTCATCCTCGTCTGTTGAGTAGCTGATAGGCACATTACGACGTTTCTGTAGTGTTTCATCCCTTTTATTTTTTCTCAGCTCTACTGTAACTTCGTTCCTCCGCCTGCGCATTTCCTAAAAATCACACGCGAAACGTCATTTCATCGTCACTAATTATCTCGGCTATAATTACATTATTACAAGGCATTGAACTACGTCTCCATACTTACGTCGACATCTTTGCCAGTGTTCTTGAAAACATGCATGCGGTTCTTCACTTGATCAGTCGCCATTTTATTTTTGTGCTCGCAGTCTCGTTACAAACGTGGTAATTACACAATGAAACAAAGGATCAACATAAAATAATGACGAAGAAAACTAATCAAACATGTTTTAACGGCACTATTAGCGTTGCTGATTCATTAACCTCTTTTTAACACAGAATATTCTACAACACGAAACTAATCGTCCGTTTCCTCCTCGAATTTCTTTCTTTCTTTTTTTTTCGGTTGAAATAACTATAGACAAGTTACATCTCATCTCAATGTTGCAAACATCAATCTTTTTCTATAATCGAAAGCAAATCATTGCACTAAAATCCAAAGCATCGAATAGTCCGATGCAGGATTCGACTACGATTTGACAAAAGATTTAGTGTTGCAATAAAAAAAATTTTTTTTTTCATGGCTGGTAATAATTTGCACGAAATATTGATAAATTTGCTTTCATATCATCATACTACGCACTTCCGTATTTGTTGCAGTCAAAACAGGAGTGTTGTTGTAAAATATAAACAGTTAATTTCAAAATCGTAAAGATGACGATATTGACGAAGCCAAGCCTCACAGTTAAGAAAATCCCGTTGTATTGCGAAAACACCGAGACCGATGAAGTATGTATCATAATTTTAAGCACCTGAATCTTGTGTGAAAATTGTTCATATCGATCGGCGCTGCAATCTGTTTTTTTGATATGATAAATTATACACGACATAAAATCTGTATTTTAGAAAAAAATGACTTAAGTTTTATCAAAGGGAAAGATTCACATTGAGTACTAAGATGCGCCTACCGCACAGTAAAATATTATTTGATGCAGTTACTGCGACATAAATCTTTATTGATTTTCAGTTAACGGCGGACGGGTTTGTAGCTAAAAATACCACAATCGATTCTGAAAAATGTATGCAAGTAGATAATTCTTTCAATCCCGCTCTATCATTTAACGCTTCAAATGGCCGGAATGCAGATCCACTACACAAGAATCAACAAAAAAAGAAAAGGTTTTGCCTCTGTGCCTGTGGTTGCGGGGTTAATGTTGGCGCCAAAAAGGTTAAGAAGGTTAAGGTTAATATATCTGTTAGTTTTGTATTTTATGTGGTGGACGGTGTTCTACGAAAAACACTTAGCAGGTGCACAATGCGGGAATACGGTTATCTGTTTTTGAATGTTTCTCTCATGATGATAGCAGACTTAGGTTACTATTTACTTATTTTTGCTTGTTCGTAGTATTTGATCACACAACAAGAATGGCTTAAAAATAAATTTGACCTTTCTCAGGTCATCGAAATATCGGTGATTCCCGGGCCTTGCAAGCGTCGCAGCGTGGCTATCCTGTGCCTCTCCGTCACGGTGTTCCTGCTGGTGCTGATGGGGCTCATCACGGCCATGCAGTACTACGAGCTGGTCAACACGGAAGCCTCCCAACACAACCGCTACCAAGGCTTCTGCTCCATCCCTTTGTCCAGGGTACGTATGGCTCGATTGTTGTACCTTTCTGGAATTGACGACGGCGGAGTTGTGGAGAAATGACTGACGAATATGGTAAAGAAGTTTGTATTTTTTGTAAACTATTTTGTATTTATTTATTTTACGGGTCGCTCGGAGTCGGAGTAAGAGAAAACAACTTCGATAGTCGGAATGAGAAAATAGATTTTGCCTGTTTATATTCGACAGACTGAACAAATAGCGCGTCGTAAAGAATTACTCAAATGCAGCTTCTGCACAACATAAAATGCTAGTTGAGTTTATTTCAGATATGACTCCATACAATTTTCCTATTTTGATTGGTTTCATTTTGAGGATATCGATCGACAACATTCATATTGCACTTGAATGCCTATAACAGACTGCTCGAATAATAATAGCATATTTAAGGATTCCCCTTGTTACGCAACGGCCAAGCTCTGTGTAATCAATAATATCACTTCGTCCTCCTTTCAAAAATAGAATCTCACCTTGTAGTTGAATTTTAAATGACCATTCCAAGAATTATACCCCCCGTAAATCTTACATACTTTTACCTTACAACGGTAGGTATGGTACAATTTCAAGGCCGTTGCTATATCAGTCAGTAAGTTCCTTTCAATATGGGTAAGTAAGGTAGATAAAGTTTCGTGTTACGCGCGTGTGTTGGATGCTCTTGGCCTATTTTGCAACGAGGGGGAATATCAAAATGGCATGTCTGAAAGCATTAACACGTGTTGGTATTGGGTGACTGCGAATGGAGCCGGTGGCGAGGTTAAAGGATAACATTGAGGGGTCCGGTTTGACATCTACGCAGTTGTTTGCTCTATAATGCCCGTTTGTAACGTTAAAAAAAACAGATCGTTTTAATACACATGCATTCTTTTGCAATAAAGCTAGCTATTTAAGCTGTAGATGGACAGATTCTTCTTCTTTGTCATTCGGTTGTTCCCTCAATGCTGAGGATCGCGACCACATAAGACGCGTCTCCAAGCCTTGAGGTCTTGTGCCTGGGAGACCCCTCACTACAGGCTGATAGATAGAATACTCTTTATTATGTACATCATACAAAGGGCTTTGAATGATTTGGCATGCCTAATTTCCCCCATTTTTTTTTTACCCCACGCTTTAAACTTACATTAATCAATAGCTGGCAACAATACAGACAAGTTTTGTATGAGACCAAATCTTCTAAAGTGTCAGTAATTAAGTTAGGCAGGCCACGCATCATACAGAAATCTTCCAATTCCTTTCAAGAATGAATGCTAGCAATTTTGCACAGGGTTACACAATGGGCTATCTTAACGTTAAAAGCGATCTTTCAGCGATAAGATCGCCCATTGTGCAACACAACGTTTGGATGGCCGATGGAAATAGCTGTTCCAAGCTGAGTAATTTCCGGGCCTGTTTTTGTTGCGAACCTTGGGCTGCTTTCCACTGAAAGTTATGATGATGCCGGACATTGGAGATTTCAAAACCACGCGGATACAAACAGGCATGCAAAAAAGGAATTAATTTCGTTATTCCATTTTTACGCGGTACATCGGAAATGTCCTCGCGATCAGATTCAATGCCATCCATTATGTTAGCAGGTACATGCCTGGGTCATTCTATTGACCCGCCCAGTTGACTCCGACCTCCAATCAAGACCCCTCGCTGTAATTGGAGTTAGTATGGGAAGTCTGTTATTTTCTACACAACAGTTAACAGTTTGTTGGGATCTCGTTATGCGCTTGCGCCGCGCTTCGCAGGTATAGGTAATCCCGACAAGTAGTACAACATAAGCTTCAATCGGCAAAATTCGGCATTTCATGTCAAACGAATTTAGGCAGGAATTGATAGGGTTAAGAAGAGCGTTTTAAACTTAGAGCAAAACGCTAAGCTATTCGGTACCATTGTTGGTCAACTCATACATAATGCGAGCGAGTAAGGACTTCAATATTCTTTGTAAAGAGTTCTCTTTTGACCCATTTACCACCAAAACCTATTCAGCACGCACTCGGCTGAATGCTAACTTTTTAAAAGGGCTTAGTGTTTTTTTTACTTTTTCACCGTGTCATTAATGCTTAACCTGGTGTCAGAGTGTTTAAAGTGCTTATTGTATCTTATTTTAATTCCTTTTATTTTATTTTTATCGTGCTTGTTATTTAGTGATCCTAAGATTTCTACTATCTTTTCTGTGTTTACTCGTGAGAACCTGTAATTGGCTCTGTGTTGCCTATACAATTGTTATTCATTTGTCATAGCTGTTGGTTCTCCTATCTATAAAAAAATAAATAAAAATAAATTTACAAAGACTTTGTGATAAAAAAAAAGAATTTTGAAAATCGGTCCACAATTAGCGGATAAATCGGTGGACATACATAAAAAAAAATACATACAGTCGAACAAAAAACTTCCTCCTTTTGGAAGTCGGTTAAAAATGCATAAAAGACAAATTCAAGCAGCGAGGGTTCGATCGTTCGAGAATTTATTAGTTCGATATTTTCGTTTTCCTTCCTGTCCGGCCGCAATAATTAATTATTATTTACAAGCGTTTAATTATAATGTGTGTATTATAGGTACGTAACTTAACAGTTGTTTTTATTATGGGTACTTTTCCATGAATTCCATGCTCCATGAACTGCATTGTGGTTTAAAGTGATTGTTTGGGCAACAAAAATATTATTAGTATTCCTACTTTGTTGTTTAGGTCAGAAATAAAATTGTTATTCGTAGACAGTTGTTTTTGTCCCGACTCCGAGTCCTAATTTTCAATTAAATTAATCTATAAGTGTAGGTACAAATGTCCACTGCTATCGCGTGGAGAAGTTTTTTCGAAATTCATACTCGAATCCTGGATAGCGGAAGTGGGTATCATAAAAAGATCACCGCGATCAACTGCTAAGATCTGATATCCTAGAACTAGCCCAAGTACCATGATCCACCTAAGTAGAATTTATTCGATCCGATCAAATTGTTACGGATAAATTACGGACTGTCTGTGGGAACCGGACTACACTATCATTCTGTCAGTGTCGGGTGTCTGAAGCCGCTGAATTTGTTCGTACCGGTTTAACCTTGAATTCGATCAGACCGTATGCATGCAGACATGCACGTAATATACACAAACGCTGAGACTGTTTAGTTTCATCGATTTTCTTCAAGTAACAGGTAATCGGTCCGGCCCTCGAGGTCACAGTAGCCGCTCACTATACAATTTTGATGAGGCAGGCGGATCTATAGGTAGAACTGACCGTTAACAGTGTCAAGTTTTTCCTGAGCTATGGTGGCGCAGTGGTAACGGCCCCGAGTTACAACAGTGTGGTTGTGGGTTCGAGCCCAAGCCGGCGCATTACTTGGTGAAATTATTTCATAACCTGGTCTGATGCAACTGCTCCTAAAACGGCGAAGGGAAACATCGTGAAGACACCGCCACCGGCATTGCTCCAAAAATTCAAAGACATGTGGCCTCTTCCAACCCGCACTGCGGCCGCATGGGCTCGTTCCCTCTCGTAGAGAGAAGACCTGTGACCCAGTACTTGTAATAGTGAGGCTGATTATGGACCGTGTGTTTCACTGATGTTACGTCTTCATTCGCTCTTATAAACTGCGTGGTCTGTGTATGTTCCAGGACATGCAGATGTTGGAGTCTCGCAAGATGCCCCTGCGCTGGAAGACCGCCCCCGACAATGTCGGTCGCCTGGAACCTAACATTCAGGTAAGGCATGGATTAACAAATATTGATTTTGCTTGACCAAAGGTTAAGGTACCTACTCAAAAGCTTTACATTCATGTTTTAGGTACTTATTAAACATAAAACTCATATCATATGACACATTAAAATAAACATAGAATTAGTAAGACCAAAGTAATTGATAGTACCTACAGTTAAACCTACATTCTGTCCTGTTCTGACTGCAATTCCTTTTATACACATACCTACAGAAATACATACATAACCTCACGTTTCTCATGAGAAAGGCAGAAACTACATTCTTAAATAAAAATTACTTCCTTTACATTTACATCTATAGATTTGAGTTATTTGTTTTCACAAAAAATACTAGACAGAGTTGTTCTTTACCTGTTGTACCTTAGCAGTTCTACTTCCATTCCACCACATTCATCCTAAGCCTACTAAGCCGCCATTATCACGATCAGGTGGTGAGCTTAATGGACGAGGATCCTGAGCACCTATTCGACCTGCTTCGCGAAGTGCTGGATATCAATATCGACGAGTCAGTGGAGAAGATCTCCGTCTTCAACAACGGACACCCCGTCAGCTTCATACATGATTTCGAATCTAATGTCACTGGTGAGTAATATTATGATGGTGATTAGGATGTGCATGGTACATTGGATGATGATGGCGTCGTCGTGATGGATAACAAGCCTTTATTGAGTATGGGCCACTTCCTCTTACAGATTCCTTTCTGTATAGGTCTGTGTCCCTGTAGTGGATACGTAACGTTAGCTCAGGTTAAGCATAGGTAACGGTGCAGAAGCTAAAGATTAACCAATATACCTATCATTGATTCGAAAACGAAACAAGAAGTAGTACTGTCATAAAAGCATACACAAACTATCTGAAAATAACCAAAATCGGAATCCTTAAATAGTTCTGGGCGAATGGGTTAAGTAGATATTTCGATTTAGTTGTTTGGTCTGAAGCATTCTCAGTTTCAGAAATTTTATTCAATATTTTAGTTATAGGATATGACAAGATTGGTTGATTTTGGTTGATGTTGACCATCTAACTTGCGGAATGTAATATTCTTATTATATACCGCAAGTTAGATGGTCATTAGCTTTGTATAAAGATAAGGATGTTTTCAGTTCTGTACAACTTGGATTCGTCTCGATATTTCCAGGCATCGTAGACTCCGAGCGCTGCTTCACCATGGACATGGACCCGTCGCTGGTGCTGCAGCCGGAGCTGTTCCTGCTGGGCCTGCAGCACGGCGACGAGTTCGACGTGTCGCGCGTGCGCTCCCAGCTGCGCGCGCTGCTGCCGCCAACTGGCGCCGACGCCCTGCTGCGCCACGGCTGCGCAGGGAAGCCCACCTACCGCCTGCAGAAGGAGACTGGAGTCGTCAGTGAGTATACCTACTACTACTCACTTACTACTTCCAAAAGCAACTTAGGCTGACGATATCAGGATGGCCTGAACAAGGGAGTGTGGCAGAATAAAGGGGAGGCTTACACATACTTGGCAGTGGGTCAATAAAATGATGATGAGGATCATAATGCCATGCCACCTATGATACGTATTGATTGTAATTTTTAAACTTAACTGAAATAAATTTATTATTATTATTGAATTTCATGTTATTAAACATTGTATTTGAGCAGTGGCGTAGCGTGGGATTTTGCCGCCCGGGGCCAATGTAATTTTGGCCGCCCCCTCTAATTTCATAATTGGTCAAGAAACGTAGGAAAGAGTCAAAATACAAAGCAATTTTTAATTATAAAAAAAAACTATAAGTTTATTTTTCAAAGTAAAATCTTTTTTATACACAATTTCATTCAAGAAAGGAGGTTTTTGATGAGATGACGAGTAATAAAGAGTTTGAGAGGTATGGAAGAGGAAGACATTCTGCGCTGATCCCTAATGAATTGGGATAAGAAGGGCAAAAGAATGATGATGATTATTTGTTCGTTTGTATGTAGGTTTGTCATTTTCAATTGCTAATATAGCCAATACCTAGTGTCTAAGGTTTGCCGTTCGGGAAATTAACAAAAACAGCGAGCTCAATTTTTTTTTGCACATCTGATAAATTACATTTTATTTTAACTATTCATATGGATAAATAAGCTTTTTTATCGAATTATATATTAAAGCTTTAGATTTGAAAGTAAGTAGGATGCAAGAGCGAGCGAAGCGAGGTCGAAAATTTTAGCACCCCGCCTCGGATAGGTAACAGATTTTCTTTTCACGATTCAAACAAATGGAATTTAACATACTTTTTCTACGAATGTATTAAAGATATGGAACGATTAAGAAAACTTAACTGTAAGTGGTCATTTACGGACACGCGGCGCGTCGGGCGGCGCGTTGCGCGGGGCGTCGCGCGGCGCGGTGCGCGTTTTTTCCGTTTACGGAGAGGCAGCGCGTGCAGCGGCCCGCGTTATCACACGCCCAAACACAAACATATGGCAATGTACGATGTTGTTTACGGAGACGCGGGACGTGCACCGCCGCGGCGAACGCTGCGGGCGACGCGGCTGTGTCATCTGACATATGTTCGTATTTGCGCGTTTGCGCGTGTGACGCCGCGTGCACCGCCGCGTTCACCGCGGCGGGCAACGCGGCAACGCGGTTCTAACGAACGCGCGTAAAAACGCTTCTCCGTAAACGCTCTCATACATCGCCATATGTTTGAATTCAAAGCAGGCCGCGCCGCCCGACGCGCCGCGTCTCCGTAAATGACCACTAAGAGCGAGCGAAGCGAACTAAAAAATTTTTGCATCCTAAATAGCTTCGATTTTCTTTTTACCATAAATACAGATATAAAAAGGGAGGCGGCAGGCTAGAAGAATTAAGTGCTAGTATCTAGAAAATACAGGGCGGCAGACCGGAATAGACGTGAGGCTTGTATGGAAAGCCGCCACGGGCCAGCGGCATATATTAAGGAAAATGCTCCACTTCTTGGTTGTCCTTGTTTTTGCAACGTTGTCCCGATGACTTTAGTAATAACCTGATCTGATAATTATGACCTGACGCTACCGCCCGGTTCCGCTTGCCGCGGCCTGGCTCTTGCTCTCTGCCGCCCCCTGAAATGTGCCGCCCGGGGCCATGGCCCCCCCGGCACCCCCCACGCTACGCCACTGTATTTGAGTACCGATTACTATTAAGAAAAAGATGTTTTATCTCAAAGTTAGACTCGTTGTTTGACGAGATTCGCTTTTACTAACTTGCTAGTTATTAGTTGTTGGAAGGTACGATTGTTAGAGAGTGTTGAGTTTGAGCGATGTTTAGTACTTCATTAGCTATAGTCTGTTTTGTGCTAAGAAGATGAGGCAGTCAGAGGTGAGGGTGGTATCTGAACTTGAACACTTTATTTATTTCACTCTGACAAGATTGTTCTAGAATGCCATGTTTACGATACAATGTTATTTATCATAATATTAAGTAATATGAATCATGTACTTAGATGTGGTTAGTTTTGAATTTGATAACCTTGTTTCAATTAAAATTTGTTGAGTGGCATAAATAAACGTTTAACGTCTGAAACTGCGTTAAGCGGGCGCCCGGTCTACGCGCGTGGACGCGCGGTGGCTCCGTGGGAACGCGCCGGTCCGTCGAGTCGCGGTTCATTCGCCTGGTCCCATATGGCAGGGTGACATTGCACTTCCATAATTACCCTTTCTGTATCGACAGACATTGTCCTTGATTTTCTCCGAGCGTGCATGCGACCCGTATCACCTAGCGTTATTGACTGAACAAGCCCGTGCGTGTTACCGCTGGCGGGCACCGCGCGTGCCCCCGCGACGGGTTCCGTCGCAAGAGGGCGGGCCCCGTTGCGTGTGTGCGGGGCGCGCCTCCCCGTGCCGGACGCCCGCGCAGGTCCCCGCGACGGAGCACTTTTGTATGAAACCGCGCGGGTGCCCGCTTAACGCAGTTTTAGACCTAAGTACTCATTCAATTTGATTGGTAAATGGCTGAGTCATTTAACGATAACATTATTTTCCAGCTCTAGTCCCATGTTCATATTGGTCGGCGTAACAAGTTTTCCTTCTTGTATTCTCCACCAAAGACAAAAAAAAAACGGTTCTTTAAAAAAAAACAGCCGTTTCATACATTTTGACCGTGTAGGGTAGGTAGTGGAGTTTTGTAGGAAACACCAGTTTTATTTAATAATAAATAATCATTTATTTCAGATTCATCCCAAGACTTACAAACCAGTGTTAGTAATAAGTAAACGATTTTAAAACATAATAAAAATAAATAGTTTAATTAAATAAATACCTACAATAACAATTTTAATACATCTCGTTAAATAACACACCAAGTGGCAGGACCGAATGGACTTCCCGATAATGGTGGCAATCCACTGTACGACTGTGTTGCATTAAGAAGTTAAAAGTACAGTAGCAAATGACTCGCCAGGTGCGCATTCTAGTCCCCTAAAATAAACACCGACATCACATTGTGACTGTCAACTGTCATTTCACTGAGACACTGAATTCCACTAAGTTTCATTGGATTCGGTAGGCATATACACAGAAAATACAATACAAGATTGAACGATGACTGAGCTCGATTTTTATCGCGGCGAGACGCCGCTTTCTCCACAGTAGGGCAACTCCGCCATACGGCCTACCGCGTAAGGCCCCTGCCGCGATATCCACTGCAGACGAAGTCGTCTATCGCGGCCAGGCACCCGAGGTCTTTCGGCATTAGCCACGTCTCCTGCAGTGCCACAGCATCAGCTAAGCGACAACCTGCCGCACACATTCCACTGATCTCATTACGTTTTTGCAGTTAAAAGTTGATGTTATTCATAAATTAGAAATGCCAGTATTCTCGCTAGTCACGCGGGCATTTCCCTTATCACGTCTGATAATGTTTATAAATCGACGATAGGCTACCCCCTTTAGCCAGAAGTCATCTCTCAGGTTTATTAACGAACGATGAAGTATATTTTGTATGATTCGTAATCCTTCGCTAACTTCAAGTCCATTTTTTCAATTTTAACATCTATATTAGTCTTTTTCATTATGTAGGTTCTGATGTCACACACGGATAAGCCCTTCGCCACATTATAAATGTACATGGGAACCTTAGGGCCTACGCAGACCGGGACGGCATGGCAAGGGATTTTAACTTTTACTAATGGACATTCAACCGTACTGTTACAGAAATACGACATAAATTGCTATGCTTTAAAACGATGCCGTGGCATTGAAAGGGATTTTATCGCACGGCATTAAAAGACGCGCCACAGGCTCCCGTGGCGGGATGCCGTGGCATACTGCGGTAGGCAACGGCATGCCACGGACTCCGGCGCTCGTAGTGATATACTGCGATCAACACCAAATCCCAATCTACCATTTTAAAACTGAGGCACACCAACACTCGATCAAACGCAACTGAAGACTAAAAGTGTATCAGGCAGCAGGAGTCGCTGAGGCGTGCTTTGTCGTGCCGCGGCACGCCTTGGCATGCCGTGGCAAAGTGCTGGAATGCCGCGGTATCTAAGCGGCCAGTGTGCGCTGACTCACGGCAAAATCCCTTGCCATGCCGTCCCGGTCTGCGTAGGCCTTTAGTTTCCTGCCATAAAATTACCTTATTACTTCCCTTCTCGAACAATCTCCGCCAGCGACGTCTGCTTAGGTGCGATAGGGCCGGGAATAATCGACGAGATATTTCTATGTGAGGGGGGGGGGGTTCAGAATGATGTACTGAATACGTTTTAGCGTCGGTGTCCCTTCCATCCTGTATACTTTTTTCGGAGTATTTTTTATTTTGTTTCAATAGTTCCTACGTCTTATTTAATTACTAGTGTAGGGATTTTTCTTTATACACTGTCTGACCATGAATTGGTCGGGAGCTCCGCATTCACACCGAGTGTCGAAGTGATTTTTGATCCATATTGTGTTTGCAGCGGCCTTCCTGGATGCGTTATGGATTCTGGAGTGCTTTCCAAATAGCCGCGCAGGTCACGTCCGACTGGAAGCTGTTTCTGGGGTTCAATGAAATGGGTTTAAAAAGCAATGTTTCCCTTGTTCCAGTCCGCAAGCGCTCGGCCGACGCGCCGCCGCACGACTACATGCAGTTCGCCGGCAAGCGCGTGCAGGAGATCGAGATCAGCAACCTCGCCGAGCTGCTCGAGTTCGAGCAGGACGTCAAGCTGCAGTAGAGGGGCCTAGGGCAGGCGGGAGGGGAGAGGGGATGGAGGACTTAGGTAGCGATGAAAATGGGTGCAAGTGTACAGGATAATTGCAAAAATCGTTTTTCGCGTAACTCAGATTAAGACAAGAGTCAATTCTCAAAATCTAAATTCTGGTTGATCAAAACATGACGCGGGTGAAACTGTTTACCAATGAGCGCGACTTCCGACGCATAACGTTCATACAGGGTGTAAACGGACCCTTCACGAAGCCGTCAACCAACCATTCTGTACATCAAACTAAGTAACTTTACACAAAAATTTTTGCTGGGAAACTTTTTTTTGGGGTGAAATATCATGTTTTACGGTAGGACTCAATGTAACGCATTCAGAACATTGTGCTGATGGATTGAGTACGGGGGTCGTGGAGGTGTTTAAAATAAAAATCTTACTTTAAAAACATGTATTTAAAAAAAAAACTTGTGAAAACGTTGGAACTTTGACCCCCAATATCGCCGTAACTAGAAGGTTAAAAAAAATTTCGCATTGACGGGGAGAACAAGTGCCTTTCGGCTTCGTTAAGGGTCTTTTTACACCCTTTATATCAGCCAATCAGCGTTCATACTTCTTCGCGATTTACGCGGTTTTTTTTTGCAAATATCCTAGGATTTTCGCAAAAAGGAAAATCCAATTATCCTGCGACACATTACGTAACTGTGTAGCGACAAATGTACAATTGTTTGTAAACAATTGCCATGTATCTTATGTGGTATATTCCTTGATCAATAGATTGATGGGTATATTGGACCGGGAACGTCCTGTTGAAGTAAAAGTGATATGCCCCACTCAGCTGTTGTACCCCTTTGGGATATAAGCGGACTATATAGCAGAAGTAGGAGTTGGTCAATGGTTACCCGCTTTAAATAAAAAAATTTGGCTGTTTAGAATACCAAGGCAAAAAGGAAAGAACCAAGGAAAGAATGAAGCAATTGAATTTGTAGTGAATAACATCAATATGGGTAGCGTTACTGATTGATTGCTGATCTATCCTTTTACTACTTGAATATCGCTTTGCTCAATAAAAACGTGTTCGCTCTCTCTCGTAAGAACTCCATTTACTATCTCCTCCGTGGTAGAGATGTGATGGTGTGGATGTAGGAAACGAGTGTACTTGTTTGTGGAATTATTTTAGTCGAGTCTCAAAATTATTCGACTAAAGTCATTCTGAATGGAAGGATGATGTTATTCCAGTAATTGTTATTGTTTAATTTTAACTAAACTTATGCTCTCTGTTCTAATTGTCTAATATATTCTTTAAACAGTTTCAAAATGATTTGTGGACAAATCAGGTGTTTTGAGAAGTATGCGCACATAATGCGATGGTTGTGTGAATTGACTGGATTTAGGAAAGATGTATGACATGGCAATGAGCTATGGTCTATTGATAACTTACAATTTAATAATAACTAAAGTAGCAAGCGAATCGATTTCAGAAATCGATTATAATGTCTGTATTTGATCTCTGTAACTTAAAAACCAAAGATTTTTCTTTCATCTTGATATGAGACAATGCTGATTGCATTTATCTACGTCTTCACTGTCATTTTATTTACTGTCTCTTTTTATTAGTTTTATGAAAAGAGAATAGTAGACATTTCTGTCCATTGCAATAAAACATCTAAGCAAGATGAAAATCGATTAAGGGCACGATTTATAAAATTTTGTGCCAAAGACCATGAATAAAAATAATTTCTTTCGTAACCGTAATGCTTAAAAAGAAATGCCAATATCACTAAGATAAAAATAAGATATTCTAATGCAAGAGACAGAAATATTCTCCTATATCCACATCTAAGTGAGAATAGTTAAGATTTAAACTTAGTCCAATTTAAATGTAAGCACATAATACTCAATGTTTTAAACATAACTTCAATTCTCAGTCAGGTGTTGTCATTGTTTAGTCGATTTTCACTGTTTGTTTTAGTCGATTTCAAAAAAGTATTATTTAGTTTAGTTTGTTATTTTAGTGCCATATTTCATGTGGTTTTTAGAATAATTATACAAGATGATAGATCTTTAAATGTAAGGATTTAAATTAATCGTAGAGCACGTAATATCGTGCAATAAGCACACATTAACATACAAGTTATATTCTTATTATTATATAGGATCTCATTCTTCGTAGTTTTCTTTACCAAATCTCAGTTAGCTGAATCTTCGAATTTAAACCATTTGAATGTTGGTATTATATCGACCCCGGCAGATGATGATAGTTTAAGTTAATTTTGCTTGTCCATGTAAGTGACTTATGAAAAATAAAATTTTCAATATGATCAGTGTTTCATTTGCATTTCTTCTTAAGGATGATGTCCACCAAACAGCTCGCATCGCATCGAATCGGAGGTTTTACAATCTTTGGCCTACGCCACACTTGACGGAAATTCCGACGCCGAACTTCCGTTGCGGTAAATCCGGAGCAGACGCAGAGTGCGACCGGTCCGCGACGGAACGAACGATCTTCCGCGAAGTGTGCCAATTATTAGTCATATAAATGCCATAACATGTATTGGCGTTCCGACGTAAGATCCGCGACGGAATTTCCGTCGAGTGTCCTTTAATGACCTTGACTACCGGACTGCCGGACCACCAACGCCAATCGCTTAAATATTTGATAAACAATTAGTTCTCAATAGGTGATAATTAGTACTCGAACAAAAAAAACTGGTGCCTAAGTAGTTTTCGAGAAAATCGACTTTGAAGGTGGTTGCGCTCCTTTCAGCAGGACCACCATGAGCGCCGAAAGACAGGGCATGCTACAACTTATACAAATAATTAGTCCCTTATTTATTTATTTATTTCAGTACATAGAGGACATAAAGCTTATATGTGATTAATTTCGTAAAAACAACTGGAATATTTGTTTTTACCGAGAAATCAACAATGATAACTTTCGCGCGCTCGTTTAGCAGGACTACGACTTTGAATGTTGATCCCAAGTTTGTGGAGCTTGTCGCTTTTCTCAAACCTGCATAGAAAATTACTGCCCTCCAAGATAAAATTAGTGCCCAAAATTCTAAAGAATTACTCCGGTAGTTTACGAGATATACCATCAGTGTGCTTTTCCATACTAAATCTCCGAGTACAACCCAACCAAATGTCAATGGTATTTAGCTGTTCAGGAGATGTACACTCGTGCCCATAAATATATGGACGTCAGAATAGTTATAACAACAGTTCAATATCTATAATTTTTAAACAAACTCTGTACCTAGGTACATAGTAAGAAAAATATAACCCATCGTTACCCATGGTCTGTGATACCTTTGTTAATGACGTTGGTAGGTAGGTACTCGAATAATTATATTTTTCTGTATTGTTACCTATCTTATGTGTTATTACATGGATACCAATAAAGAGCGATAGATATTTCTTATTTATTTCTTTCCTACTAAGTAATTTACCGTTGCTGCAAGAAGTGCCTAAGTTTTAATACTTAGGCACTTCTTGCAGCAACACCCTAATTTACTGTAGTAACAATACGTTGCTAATAACGTAAGTATAAAAGGATTACATAAGTAATAGGTATGTATTTTTTCGGTATATAAAGTCGATTTTATAAATTTGCAGTGAAATATCTGTGGAACTTAGGTGTATTTTTAGTTACCTATTCAATACCTACTTTGTTAAAGCTAGGTTATGAATTAGTAGGTTTATTTTTAATCGAAAACAAATTTATTAATCGAATCAGTTTTATTATGATCACAGTTCGATAACAATTTGTAAAATCAGTAAAATTTTGAGTACCTAAAAATCATGTTTGATCAGTGTACCAGTAGCGAAGAGTCAATTTTTGTAAGAGGTAAGCGGGAGTACATTTCTTTAATGTGATTATATTATTTGTCTATAGAATACTGGCTGTGCCGTTTTTCAAAGGGAAGCCAGTAGGAATCGAGTTTTTTTTTGGGGTGAAAAATCACGTTTTACGGTAAAATTCTCTGTAACGCACTCAAAACTTAGTGCTGATGGTTGCTTTGAATAGTACGGGGGTCGTGGAGGTATTTAAAGTAAAAATCTTACATTAGAAACATGTATTTAAAAAAAAAACTTCTGAAAAAGTTGGAACTTTGACCCCCAATATCTCCGTAACTAGAAGGTTCCCAGGTATGGTCTAGAACAAAAAAATGATCGCAATGACGGGGAGAACAAGTATCTTTCGGATTCGTTAAGGGTCTTTTTACACCCTTTATTTGGTCTTTAGGAGAAGTTATTTTTATATAAATTTGGGCTGAAATCACAGAGTTTTTAATAGGGGAATCTTGAAATGAAAATTTATCCCATCAATTGCATGGTATATCTCCGGAGCAATACTTTTGAATTTTGGGCACTCATTTTATTTTGCAGGGCAGTAATTTTCTATACAGGTTTGGGAAAGCGACAAGCTCCTCAAACTTGGAATCAACATTCAAAGTCGTGGTCCTGCTGAACGAGCGCGCGAAAGTTATCATCGTTACTTTCTCGGTAAATACAAGTATTTCAGTTCTGTTTTTTTTACGAAATAAATCGGGAACTAATATTTGTATACTTGGAATAGTTGTAGCATGTCCTATTTTACGGCGCTCGGAGCGTGACTACCCCTGGACCACTTTCAAAGTCGATTTTCTCGAAAACAATTAAGGCACCAATTTTGCTGTTCACGCAGTAATTAGCACCAATTGAGAACTAATTATTTACCAAATATGGAAGCGATGGCGTTGCTGGTCCGGCGGTAGTCACGGACAGCCCCTAATCATACATAGAGATGTTGTATGCTGGACAGAACATGCCCTTCTTTTAAGAATCATCTTATGTCTGTCGTGGGCTGCACGCATCCGCATGTGGCCCCTCTGCATGCGAATGCGGACAGCCCACGTCAGACACCGCAGTTTTGGGCCACTTTGTGGTATAAATCTGTACACATAAGATTGGGATTACTTATCGCACACGACACGATGGGGGCCTTGCTACTCTTCTGAAACCTTGTATTTTGCAGAGTTGTGTCATCAATTAATCCAATCGAAACCATTAAAAAAAATAATGACGATCAGATTGAAAACAGGATTTGTAGATAGTCGCTAATTTCACTGCAATTCAATTACCAAATAAATAAAACAAAGCCTTTGATAAATAACGAATAACATAACCAGCACAGCGCAATATTTCCATCTTTGCATAAATCTGGTAAATAGCAGTACAATAAAATATCCGACAATTGCACCGGAGCATATATAAATATGTCAACAAAAGATTTACAAGCCATGTATTCCGTAATAAACTAGAACGAATTCCTATACAGAGTGCGCCATTGTGCCGGGACAAAACTCTCAGAATGTACGACGCGCGCTTTCTTCCATAGTTCCAGTTTTGAATTTTATAGGAACGCGAGCGCGCTGCTCACGGCGCGCCATTCACCTGCATGCGCACACCCACACACCGCACACCACTATTGTGCGCCTCGTGAATGCCCATCCATTGATGTCTCCGCGAATTTCCCGATGTACAGTTTTTGTGCAAATCCTTTAACTCAATACACAACAATGTCGCCATCTTTCACTCTGCTCCGCGCCGCAGACCGCGTTCATTTACATATTTCCACAATTAAACACTAGATCCATTATAATTAATCTGTAATTACGCGAGTGTCGTATCGTTCCCTATGGTTTGTTTGCCAACCCGTGTTGGTTGTTTATTGAGCCAATATTAGCTAGTATCGGGACTGCTCAGCTCGCTAGTGTATCGGCCAGGCGCGGCGCGCGGGGAGCGCAGCCCCGCGGGCTCGCATTAAGATATGCAAATGTTATTAGGAGACTACGCGCGCATTATCTTTTAACTCGCGCTGAGATACGGCGATGTTTTCCCGCTTATAAACAGCCATTGTATCGGAGATCCTTCTAGATAATGGGATCATTAACGTTCACCTACAGACGCGGCTGGCTAATACCTGACTAGGTTCTGGGTTATCTTGGGGATATTGAGGACGGTGAACTTCGATATTAGGTCATTAGATGCTCAATTAAGATACTTTGCGAACATTGGAGGCATCGTTGTGGTAAACCTTTACTTGAGATGGCTGATGACACTGTCTTTGGTAAAATAAGTTGTAAGATTCTCACAATACCTTAGTATCCAGGTATCGAAACAAACCTGTAAAGTTAGTATTCGTATCAGTAGATACGGCACTAATTATTTATTATTTATTTATTTACCACCAATTATAACACCATTTACCATTAAAAAATGTGACTTCCTCAGGTAGACTAATAAAATACCTAAGAAGTTCATCGATTGCAAACACCCAAACCCTTTTCAAAAACTTCTAGCCCACTAATCGTAAGCTATGGTGCACTGACCTAATTATACCTCGGACCTTCGTTGTCAAAGGGCAGCCCAATCGGATTTAAGTTATGCAAATCCGTAGTGGCCAGTCCTTTGCCCTTTTGACTACCGGGTAGGATCCCGTAAGTAAATTATGCAGCTCCTGATGGAGAATAGTTTCAGAATAATTAGAATCCCAAAAGCTGTTTTTCGTGTTAGTGATTTTACCCGGAATTCAAGTATTAATTTATTTATTGGAGATTCTACACATACCTCTTTCATATTGATTATTAATCGGTTGGTCGCTAATTTAGGTTAGGGCTATGACCTCTGAATCGGCTATGATATTGCAATGCTTTGTTCCGTGATATGCCTTGACTTGAAAAGGCTACGGCGCTACAAGACTATCTACGGCGTAGATAGTCTCGTAGTAGATTCTACGAAGATTCTACGGCATAGCTGAATAATAATTGTGCTACGATCATGTCATTTTAATTTTTGGCCAATACTACATCACCGCACCTTTTCTGCACTGGTAGGTACGCACTCGTCTCCTTGTTAATTAAGTAAAAGTTCACACGTAGAGAACGCATCTAGTGACTTGCAGTGTCTCGTACACAAGATGTGGCCACTTTGCCTTGAGGAAAGAAATTAGTTTCTGATTTATTTTCTACAGAACAGTTAAGTAGTACGGTTTGCTGGCAAGCTTATTACATACACGGAGCGGAGCGGGCGCGAATTCCGCAGTACATAATATGCAAACGGGTCGGTTTCGGTGGCGCGCCGGCACAACGGACCGGAAGCGATAAACACGGGCACAATACGCGGCGGACGGCCGCGGATCCGAGATATACGGACCGGACGGACACTTTGTGTTCTGTTATGTTATTGCGCAGACAAATAGAATAAATAAAGAAAGTTTTCTCTTCGCGAGGATAGTTTATTTTGATCGTATCTCCTAACGTTGCAAACATTCCAATGAAAACCAAGAACGACGAGGAGAATCACGTCACTGAAGACCCTTCACCCTAAATAATGGCCCGTCTGAACCGCACAGTCAGCTGACGTCACTGCCAACGTATCTACTTCTATGTGACGTATAAACGTCTTGGATACAAAATAATGTACCAACCTAAGTATGTAAAGGGAATCATAAACTCGTAATGAACGTAAAGTTAAATTTAACCTAGTTGTGATGGAGTTAGCACCTCCACCTGTCTTGGAAGAGTTGTAAGGATATTACGTCACTTCCTGTATAGGGACAGGCAGAAGGGTAGCAGAGAAGGTGCACTCCATACAACGAATGATGGGTCAGAAAATCTGACGACATTTGAATTATAGCTAAGTGCAACTTGCAGAAGTATGGTGGAAGTCACTAATAACGGAGAGGATGTAGGTAGTGTTATAAGAAATTCTAGGAATACTTATTTCCACTGCATCTTTGTATTGATTTACTTGTTCTTGCAGCTACATGTTCTTGACAACTGCTCTTTTTACGTGAATTCGTGTGAATTTTTACGTGAATTCGCAGTGATCTGGGGGTGCGTGCCAGAAATGCGATTAATACAATTTTACTGTACTCTGCGAGCTTTATATCTCGAAACATATAATAGATAGCGGGGCGGGAGTTGTACCATCGTATTAGGCATATGAGCCCAAAAAAAAAGTACCAGTAGGTGACCATAACGCGAGTGGACGTGGCCTAGCAGCGTCTAAAAATGGACACAAGAAATTCCCTTTAACATACGCATTCACGAAACAGTAACGGCAGTGTCGCCCAAAGGGAGACTGCCACACGATTTTTTTCCTCGGGTAAATCTTTGTGGAACTTTTGCTCTTATCTGCTATGCGATAACAGTGTTATTGAGTGTCGGAAAGTGCTCCTCATGTCAGCTAATGGTATGCGCTTCTGCGTATTTTGGTTAGTTTTAGCTTGAAAACTAAGATTCACGTGGATAAGGGGTTCTCATTTGAACAGTCCTCGAGTAGGCCAATAACAAGATATTACTGTTTCCAGCAGAGATTTCTATGGTTACCAGTCCGTTTAGGCAATGCTAAGTAATTTTTACAATATCCTGTAATTAATCAATTATAAAACTATAATTATAGGATAATAGCGACGATGTATGACACCTATTCAATTTTAAAATTATGTGGTTACAGACAGCGCTTGACGTGGTCTAGCCTTACTTTTTGTGAATGGAGTTATTTTAGAGTTAAAAGTACCTAGAAGATTTGAAATAGGACTTTCTATCTAAGAAAAGAACATATTTTGACGACATCGTAGCCATTTGTTATTGACCTAAAATAACAAATGGCTACGATGTCGTCAAAATATTTATCATTATTTATTTATTTAATTACAACGGTTGTGTTTTAACTAAAATAATAAAAATAAAAGAGTCAATTATAACACATATTAAAATATACAAAAAAACAAAGTAAAGCAAAATTTGAAGTGAAAACATAAATAAAAGAAGGTGGTATCATGTGCCTTAGGTTAGGGACCATGGCTATTTTAAGAAAGTGCTCACAAAATATTATTTTACCAAGAAGCTTGTCCCAAGTTCGTAGAAATTCGTCAAGTAAATAAACCGTAATCATATTGTGGAAGATATTTTTGTTTGTGTTCATATAATGCTTGGAGTTATCTCCAGAGGTTTGTCGCGAACTTTGGGACCCTACACGTGTAGCTGTTAACGTAACGTGAGCCAAAATATGTCGAAATATTTGTCATTATGGGGGACGCGCTTTCATCTTTTTCAGTACCTACTGCGTAGTAGTATGAAAACGAAGCCCAGTTGATAAAATAAAAATGAAAACTTAAAAAGTGTTAGGTACCTACAAAGATAAATAACATATTTTTTACCAGTTTTTAATTTAGCAAGTAAAACAAAATTAAATAAAAATATATTTGACCACTCTTTCAGAAAGCCATTTTTTTCTAATGAAATAGCGCTGAGCCAAATCGGTTAAAGTAATTAAAGCCGACTGATTGAATAACGCTTTAAATCGATTACATAATATTTTAAAATGTTACCTGGATTTTAAATTGATTTCAAAGGCTGTATATTTTTAAAATTCTTAAACTGAAACATAGATAAAATTATGATAGCCATAAGGCTACTTTATTTATGTAACCAGATGTGGCGTCCCCTTTCTTGTTGAATATATCGCATGTGTCAGTCACGTAGAGATTCAAAGCTTCTAATATATAAAACAACTTTACAACAGCTGCACTGACATTCATTAGAAACTTCACTGCCATGATCACCAAGGTACAAGTATAATAGGACCAGGATGGTGATCCCAGTTAAGAGTACAGTGACATTGCAACCCATGCTACTCACGGAGGCAGCAAGACTATTGCTCCTATACTCAATATTATCACCGAAATTACATGTTCTTCTGCAATCCCTACACACATAACAAAATAACAATATTATACAGTCTTAATTAAACCCTTATCTGCGCCTTAACATTGCCAATAGGCCGTTCACACACGATCCAATCGCAGAGATACAGGACGTGTGCCGAATGACTTGTTTTGTCTGCACGTTTGTACCGCGCCGATATCATTTGCATATCTTAATCCGTTGGAGGTGGCGCCTGTCCCTGGGGCTTCGCCTTTATAATGCTAACTGACGGTGGATGTAATCAAGGTAGATGCTGGGTACACAAGCCAGGTGTTTTGAAAAGCCAATGTTGTGCTGTGACTTCTTAAACGGTGTAGTGGGGTCGATTTCTGTTCCTGTTTTGTGAACAACACGTATTCTCTGATAATATGACTTCTTTTGATCGGAATTCGGATAGGTATTTGAGGAAGACGGGGAATGGAAATCCTGCTAGGGGACAAGTTTGTATTTCCTATCTGATCTCTCGAAGAATGCGGTGTTGTTCCATTAGCAACTACATAGGCTGCTTGCATATTATTAATAACATGGCATCACGCCTGTTTTCCTGAAGGGTTAGGCATAAGTGTAGCTATAGTAGTTCCACCTTTTCATAATATTTTTCACATTTATCTTTTTAGTAATAACATATTTACTCAAACTTACACTACACAAACCAATAACTATATAACACATAGGTATAATAGTTACACAATCATTAATTTGCAAAATCTAATCACAGTTATTCAACCATAATAAAATACACCGTTGAATAATCTTCAGTTGGTCTCATCTAAAGGAAGTGGATCAAATTTAACATAAGTGAAGCCAATAAAGCGTGTTAAAAATTATTCAAATCCATGAAGTGGTTTTTGCGTGATGCTGTAACGGAAAGACAAACAAAAATACTAGAAGTTGTGGGTTTTTCTCTGTATAGATAATAATATGCAATGTACAGACACGGATGAAGAAAATCGAATTTCGAGCTCGCTTCGCTCGCTCATTTAACATAAGCTCTGTTGATTAATCAATCGAAAACATAATTTGATAAATACACTTCAAATTAATCTGTTTGAATGATAACAAGGAAATCTAACATCTCAGAGGTATGGAGATAAAAATTTTCGAGCTCGCTCCGTTCACTCTTGCATTCAAGTGTATCTTCATTATTCTGGAAATTTTAATACCATCTCTGTGAATAGTAAAACAATATAACATAATTAACCTAGGCGGGGTCAACAATATACGAGCTCACTTCGCTCGTTATCGACAAAATTACGGGGCGACAATTCTTAAAATACGCCACTTCACGGTTTAGGTACGGTTAGTAGTTAGATTATGATGACCCTGCAACTATTCTAATTTATATTTCTTTTGGAGGATTAAAATTTTATTTGCAGTAATTATTATTGTTATATCAGTTGAGTTCACTTTGCATCGTAAGTATAAAAATCTACCGTTACCGTTTTCCAAATTTACTGAAACCAGATGAGTTCTCATATGCTTCACCGCACAACAAGCCAAAGTTTAAAATTCCCATTATTTTAAGCAAACCACTTTCTTAAGTCGCTAACCGAGGCATGCGAACACTTACGAGTCCCCTTTGAAGTCTCCGAGCTAATACACACAATGTCAGAGGCTTGTGTCATACGAGGCCGGCCAGACTTCAACTATTTTAATCTAACTTGCGGCCCTTGGACCGTCTTTGTAAAATTCGCAACGAGTATTACCCTTGTTTAACGTTTCTTAATAAATAACCACAAAGTTTACATTACACCCAACTTCAACTCTAATTTTCGAGCCGTAAAGGCGATTTTCCTTTATCATGATACTCAGGCCCGTGGTTTTTAAGATGTATCGTGGCATCGCAAAAGTTCGTAGGATTTTCGTTATTGAATTTTGTTAGTGAGATGTTAGGTTAATGGCAGTGTTGTGGCTTCACGCTGCCAGTCACGTAGGGTAGGCAGAGAGGGTTCATTCAATATTTGCTGACACTTTGCGCCATTCACGTACGATCGTTTATCTGAATGTTACGCTTATTTGGTGAGGATGTGTTTGAGTAGTTTTTAGCTATTCTGGTGCTCGTGTGGTTTAAATGGCATAGAGACAATATTACCTGTGCTGATAATATCATGTAAGTAGGGGTCCATTAAGGTTGAAAATTGCCAATTGTTCATGTTTGTGTGATGTTTATATATCTTCATCATGACGTCAGGTTGTCTAATGGAAAACAATTTTCAATCGAAGATATGTAGAACATTACTGTGTAACGTCAATAAACACTACTGAATTTTCAATCGAAGATATTTAGAACATTACTGTGTGACATCAATATTCATTTGACATTCAATCATTCCTAGTATTGAAGAAGTTAGGCAGACTAGGGTGCCCATCAATTTTGAAACTATATCCCGGACAAAAAATATTTTATGTTTTCGCCTATCCTTTAAACATTGATATTTTATATCTGTATTCAAATGTAATGTTTTTGTAGGGGGTTCCATGATGACGCCATAAAGGACAATGTGCTTTACGATGTCAAGTCGCGAACTTTGCCTATAAAGTGTGGAATTTGGGCGGGAGCACCGCAATGGCGCTCCGTATGCATAATACAAATACATTCATGAATTATTCGCCAACATGGCGGATGGAAACGTTATTGAATGTCATTCGTAGCCGTAAACGTGTGCTTTCCCAAATATCTAGTTCTGGCTGCAGGTGTTGTCGGATAAAATATGGAGCTATGATTTCGGGTTGCTGAAGTTTTTTTGAGGTGAAAAATAGTCTCTTATTTTCATACTAGAAGATGTCTGAGGATCTCCGCTTGTCCAGAATTTTGGATTAATTCAGATTTGCCAAGAATTATAGGAAGCATAGAGGATTTTAAGTGTCTCTAAATAGCGCGCCATCTATTGAAAATATTTTTCTGAAACGTTGGCAAACTTTATTCGCAGATCAATAGCGATCCTTTTACAAATTTTTCCAAGTAAGTTGCAAGCCTAATTAGATGCAGCAGAACAGCATTTCACATGCTAACGATGCAAACCTGAAGATCAAAGAGAAATATGAGGAACATAAGTTTTTGTTTACCGTGCGAGTTGGAGCAGGCTCTTTTACATACTTAAAACATAAATATTTCTCGAACATCCTGTATGTGTTCGAGTAGGTAGAGAGATGTGGGAGAGAACTTACTTTGTAGTTTGTGAATTTCTAATCACTTGGCGCTATTATACAAAAAAGAATCTTGTTCAATGTTTATAAATTCCTGGCTTAATTCTCATTTAACGTGGTCACGGTAACAATGTGACGTAAAGTTACAACATAGGTATTGTATCTTTGCTTGTTCTCAGCTACCTAAACAGGTAGTTAAACCACGATTACTATCTTACAAAGATTTTGTGAATACAATCTTCAAAATCTAAATCTACTGCTAATGCTTCAGAGGAACGCGAAAAGTGAAGTTTCTGTATTTCTATAAGTGATTGATGGTAACGAAGTTTGTAGAAATAGCCACGAAATACGAAACGAGAACACTTGCGGAAGTTCGGAAGCTCGGTAAAGTTAAAAGCTGCGCCAGTCTCAGATAGTTTTGTCAGGTATCCTTGTGAACAGTCGGTTCTAACGTAAATACCTACGTATTTACGTACATTGAAGTATTAAATCTTACGCTTTGATGATGCAGTTCTATTAGCTTCGCTTAAGTACTTAACAAAAAGAAATGTAAAAACAATATTCTCATAGTTTAAGTTATCGAAAACCTAAGCACCATTTAATTAATTAAATCTAAGACTCACCTAGATCTTCAAAATTTACTTAACGCCTTGATATGTTTATTTTCTTTAGGTACTTAATTATTATGTAGATTACTTGCTCTCTAATTACTAGTGTCAACAAGACGACTACTCAATATACGTGTCGAAGGCTTAGCAGAATTAGTCTTGTAAGTAATACCTACATGTCTCAATATCATGGTAGTTTGTGCACCTGTTAGGAGCTGCATCGATTATTTTTCAGTGAATTTTTCATTGTCATATTAATAATTTACCATATTTGCTAAAGAAGAGAAATAAAGATAAAAGATAATTTATTTGTTAAAAACATGCGTTTACATACAAATTGAGCATGCAAGATCTTAGTGAAGTAGGGTAGGTCCGTACATGTTTTCCCTGGTGTGGTGTACAGTTATATAGATTAGAAAATGTTTTTTAGTCATATTTTTTCTGGGTACATTCATAATTACTAATGTGTGTGTGTGGTATATTATTTTCTTTGAATTACATAATGGCCTCCCGATTTTCGCTTAAGAGGTGAAGACTTGAAACTTTCGATAGGAATCCATTTCTAGGAAGTCGTCAAATACTAATTTAAAAGCACTATATTGGACCGTAAAAATAACTTCATAAAAATGTAAGGCATGCGAAAGGTCTGATTTACAACGTTAAACCTAAATATATTTATATAATTGTTCTCGCTTCAATATTATAAGTAATGGCACCGGTTGGTGCGTATTTTCTCGGGGGCCTAGTTATGGAGCGCCGCCAACGGAACGCTATCATTGTGACAACTGGCCCACCACGCAGGCACTAGGGATGCGATAGGGTTCAATTTTCATGAAACGGAATGTAATTCATTAAAGTTTGACGGGAAGTTATTAGTTGTAAGCAAGGGAAGGAATGGGAAACAAAACAGTTAAACAGCGATTTTATAAACACTTGTTTCAAATTCTTGAAACGAAAACAACTTTAAGAAATAAACCTTTAAACCACTTGAATATTTCAGCACATGAAGTCAGAATCTATTTGAGCCTTTTTAAGCGCTACCCAAATTCTGTACCCTGCGTACATATTTAGCAAACGAATCTAAATTCACACTATAAAGTTGGTTTAAAAGAACCAAGACTGGATAGTTCCAATGTCAAACCTGTATTAAGCCTAAATAAAAAAACAATTGAAACCATTACGGTCATGTTCGACATTTGAATCGATAGAACGGTCGGTTATAGAGACGTGCAACTGCAACAGTGAGTCGCATCGGTTAGTGAATCGATATTTATCTTCATACGAGTAGCATCTTCTGGTTATAGTCATATCGAGTGTCAGATTCTCATATTTCATTCAACGTTTGACGTTTTGAATGGTCTGCGGGATATGGAGAGGCGGCGCTTGCCGAACGTTTGCAACGGTGTGCGATTATGCATTGGTTTTGATTCAATTTGCTTCGTTAGTCGTTAAATTTTGACTGCGGAACGTAAACTTACCGGTATCGTAAAGTAAGAGTATTTTGTGCATATACGTCGATACATGAAAAAAACTATTAAGTCGATTTTGATGAAAACAATTTCGTTGAAACTTATGACACTTGTTTGTAAGTAAATAATTATTATACGGTCTATTCTCCAACTAAAGAGAATATCAGTTGATTCTTGTTAGTCTTCGTTTCTCGCTAACCTCTAACGTCGCATGAATTTCTATCAGTTTCACCTCAGAGACCAGTTAGCTCGAAAGTGGTTCTTTTAGTTTAGCAGCCTCCGTTATTAGTCTGCGGCAAAGTATTAATATTAATGGATAACTACAAAACTAATTTGGTAAAGTTTCGACACTAAGTTGGTGTAAGTTACTTTGTATTTTTAAGCAGTTCTGTCACCGCTTGTTTTGGCTTGTATCTTGAATAAAAATCATGATATTACTTCTTAGTAAGGCGGACTTAACAAGCCTAATAAATATTATACATCACAAAATCTGGGAAATATTTTAGGTTGTAAAATGTTTAGTCCTCTGATACGTTCGTGAAAGTATAATTATTTTTGACATAACGCGACGGAATTAAAATATGAATGATTAATTTAATTAAGGGTCACATAAAACAGGACTGTCCCGCGATGATTACAAAATTTGGTCACATTAGTCATTCTCTTTAAATTATGGTGACAGATTGTCCGGTTCTTTCTAACATAGCTTATTTACATTTGGTATATTAAAATTGACTCTAATTGTGATAATTTAACAATACGACAAATATTGGTTTTTCAAACTCCATAATTTACAACTCCATTGTTAATATTTAAAGTCCTTTTTCATTTTTCGTGTAGAAGCCCAAGCAGCAAAAACTAGTACTATAAAAAACCATAGAACGTTTTGTAAAAAACTGTTTTTGGTCCTATAAAACCCCAAAGAACGTATCTTTTATTCGGAAGTGGCGCATTTATATCTCTGTTCAGTGACAAAATAATTTTATTGCAGTGTTCCAAATGACGAAACAGTCCAATAAAATCTATGTAACAGTGATGCAGGTCTCAAAATAATGATGTACTGGCTACTGTAGGACCTTTTATAGTACTTTTTCATACTATACAAGAGTTTAGTTTCCTTTACCTCACATTTTTCATTCACTATTCATTATTTTACATTCTTGATAGTGCAGAGTGCAAAAAATAACTAAAATAATTTTATAAAAGGATACAAGCAATCTGAGGTGAGTTTGATTTTATTTTGTTATTATAATATTAGTCTATTACGGTGGAAATGATGTGCGACTGCAGCTTTACTGATAAACTAGGGGTAGGTTTACCATGAATTTAAAGTGCCCCCCTCGAATTGTTGAGTTTTTACTAAAATATTTATCATTTAAAATGATTTCGATATTCTAAGAGCCATTATAGTACTTGTAGTGATATCGTTTTCACTGTCAGTCATCGTGGATTCAACCTAAAATTGGGGTTCTGTGTGAGCTTGACTGAATAAACAGTGTTTTTTTTTTACTATTTTTCTGAAGACCATAGGTAATGAAAAAAAACTCAATTATAAACAGTTTATTGACGAATAGTGTGAATTAATCATGTAACCAGTTTTTTTTTCTTCGGGAAGAATTTACGTAGTTATATCAAGTTTTACGTTAGGTACTTAAAACTTGATATGTGTTTATATTTCTTTATATGTAGTGCCTATGTATGTATCTCGTAGCATTACTGAACTTTAGAAGCCACACATTTATAAATATAAACTGCATTCAACATTGTGTGTTTTCAGTGTACCTATTGGACGCCAATATGGATATCGATACATTTCTTAGTCGAGACGATTTCATGCTGCTTACTGCAGCGGAATGGCCGTGGAACATCACACTGTTTTTCTTTTTATTTCAAAATAAAGAACCATTTAATTTAAGAAAGATTTTTATTTATATACCATCTGCGTAAATAACCTTAGAAATTAGTAAAATGTATTTATTATACAGTATGTAATAATGGCACAAAATAAGTTGTTGAGTTGTAAGAGATCGAGATAAGTTTACACTTTATTGCGTCAACTCTGAATAATCTTTGAATTTTGTTCATGTGCTTAGTTTTGCATTTATATCGATTTCCATTTTGTACGGAACCGCTTCCCGTAATTGTGATTCCAACTTGATTTTGGCTACTATTACTGCTTTGATTGTTAGATGATGACGAAGCTTTTTCAAAACATCTATTTACTTCTCATCTATAAGTTCCACTGCGTTTATATCTTTTCCAATTCTTGAAATCCATTTTTTTTTGTTTTTAGGGCAGAATGCACGTCGCATTAATTCCGTATCAAAATGTCTGAATATTGTTGTAAAAGCGAGCCAATAATCCTTTTTGGGACTTAACTGTCATTTAATAGAAACATTTATCTACATGTATGTGCCACTTTTGCGTCACTATAGTGATAAATGCCCATTTATAAAACTAACAAGCGCATTGCTAGGCACCAAAAAAGTTGTTATACAATAATACTGCTCTATTATAGTGTCTGTGTGATATGCTTATCGATAAAATTGTAATATACATCTAAAAACTATTATAGTACACTTACGTTCTATTAGCGCGATCTGAAATTAGACTACATCACAAAAACACTCTATTATAACGGTCTTTGTGACTACTAACGCACACGTACTAAAGCAGCGATCTGAATATCCACAATATCACAATATCGCCCTGTAGTTGAGTGTTCATCACTGCTATAACGAAACTACTATAGCAGTTCGTTTGGAACCCTTATTACGCTAATCAGATAAATAAAGGCACCTGAAAACAATTTTATAGAGCAATATTATTATGTACTAGTTATATTAGAACTTGCTATAGTACTTGACTATAACGGTTGTATAAAATGGCGTAGTAAACGTTTACATCTTTTGTTTATAGGTATTTTTAGCTCTATAAGCATTTAGTGCAATAATGTACTGTCGAACGCTTTTATACAACACCCTGGCACCGCTAAGACCTTAATAAATCGTTTATAGAGCGTTTTAGAGTTATGAGCTGAAATAATAGGACTGAATTGCTGGTTGGGAGTAATAGAAGAATTCAAACAATAAAAAATAAAAACCTCTATTGTTTTCTAGAAAAGTTTTATTTAAACTTTTCAGTGCGAACGGAAATCATAATCGCCACTTTTATTGCAATTTACAGCTCAGCACTCTCATTAAAAATCTGCAGCTATACAGAATCTAACATCTCACTGCAGTTAATTTTATTGCCCGTGGCCTGTGCATTGTTTTTCGGCAATAATTTTAATTTTTAGCGCGAACCCGGCGGCGCGGAACCGTGCATAAAGCGCGCCATGCATGTGTGTATTGTTGTTAATTCTGCGACTAAGACAAAACCTCGGCGGGCTTGTCCGCGGCCCCCGTGTAGGAAGCATAAAAATAATTTATATGTCGCTCGCCACCGACGCTGCGCTGTTCGGTGTGTTACTGCTTCGGGCATTGATTTGGCCGCCTTGACGATATCGGATTATAGGTATGCAATATCGAAATGCCAAAATCTGCATTCAAATATGCACTAATAAGGGCGAAATATGCACAATCAAAATACTATTTATTGTTAGAATTTACGTTTATTTTCACAAAATAATGTAGATATTATGTTGTATGTGTATTATGTTAATAATCAGTTGTAATTTTTGTATTTATAATGATGTGTTACACAGTAAAATAACTTTCTTGATTTTCTTGAGAACTTGTGAAGTTTGTTACTTAATATTAATTTTTGTAGACTTAAAAATGACCACTGGACGTCAACTGACGTTGCACAAAACTTGAAATTAGGCACCATTTGTGCAGAAACCTCTTCAGGGTTTGGTAGGTGCTGCTGATATATGCGCTAACTTTGCTTGTTCCTTCAAGAACCGGGTTTTTAAGCAGCGTCATCTGTTGTCGCGTAGCTGAAGCAGTAAAGTAGAAACATCCTTCTGTTTGTGTCACATGCTACTAGAGGGCGTCAGTATCAATGAACGATTTACTCATGTATCGATTAAGGTGAACGCAGACCTGGCCGCACCGCACGCGCCGCAGTCGCCGTATTCGAATTCTTTATATGCAATTTTAATCAACCTCGCACACCCACCCGCGCCGCAGTCACCGCAGTACCTTTAATAAAAGCGATGACTGCGGCGACTGCGGCGCGTGCGGTGCGGCTAAGTCTGCGTTCACCTTTAACTGCTTCCGCTTCTCGACGTGGTATTCTAAAAAGTGAGTTTTTCCGCCCACATTTCATTTGTAGCGGCCTTTTCACTTCCAGACACGAAAGAGTGCACTAGTCTCGGAACTTTTAATCGCGTTTAGATAGAATAGGGTATTTGCCTGAAAAAATCTATTTAGTCCATCAGTTAGATAATTTACAAAACATATTGGACACGTATTTCTTCTTTCGTTACATAATCAAAAAATGACGACGATACAGCGTATCAAAGTTCAAGAGACCCCGGCTTGTGACGTAACTAGACAGTAAAAAGCAAAAGAAATTGTGACGTCACCCGAGATTTCAACGCGCTGTACCGTGGTCATTTTTCGTTTACACGACAAAAGAAAAAATACGTGTTCAATATTTTTTGATAATCTAAGTGACGGACTAAATAGATTTTTTCAGGCAAATACCCTATTGTTAAACTATAGTCATCCTTGCCCGAAATCAGTGAATGTAGTAGTTTTAAAACCTGTGGATACCGACAGTAAATCTTGTAGTAGTGTTCGTGTTTCTTTAATTTCTGCCAGATTAGTCCTCTGTCCTCAACAAGCGTAATGCAACGCACCTAACACAGAAATAAGCACTATCAATGAAAATGTACCAAAATATGCAATACCGCCATAAAATTAGCGTTTTATGCAGTTGCATATCAAACGCAAAGGTATATACTCCGATGTTTAGTTATAAGACGAAGAGAAGTTTTACCCGAAAATTTAGTTGACAAGATAGTTTCTGCAATAAAACCAACGGACTTACATCAATCTTTGCTTAAAACCACCACAAAAACTTCAAGCCCCGAAATACGTAGTCTCATAATTAAATTCGTAGCTTTCCTCCTACCCCTTTTCACGGGTTCTTCCCTGTATGAGATTGAGAAGAACCTTTGGCCGAACGGCATAAGACACCAAATGAAAACTTGCCGAAGCAGTAGCAAGCCCAGCTCAGCAAACAGAAAGGTCACGCTTGCAGCATCGTGCACAGTGGCAGCGCTCGCAGCCGCTTCTGAATTAAAGTATCGCAGCTACGTGTTACCAACCGCCATTCTTAACGCAGCGCCATATTTTCGATACGGAACTCTAACTACAACTTATTATAATGCGCACTGCCGCTCTGAATGAAAATATTGTCGGAATACAAGATTTTTAAACAAGGATGGCTGAAGGCTTGTTTGTAAAAGAAAAATGGGAATTTGTCGTGTTATTTTGCTGGTAGGTAGACGTTCATTTGTTTTGTGACCAGGCTTCCGGATCGGGTCGAGGGGCATATGGGACCGGGACCGCGGTCCTGAATTACACCTATAAATACAATAATTATTTTTGAGTAGTATTGTGGGACCACAAGAAAAAAGAAGTTAAAGTACAGTTAACACAACTGATATAGTACATATTTTGATCAACAATTACATGAATTATCAGTACCGGTACAAAATAATGGAAAATATTATTTAGTAACACTTACAAAAGGATAGTTGTAGCTATACAATAAAATAATATATCAATCATGAGAAGAGAGAGAGAAGTATGAAGAATATGATTTGCGCGCACGTAGTACAGTCTCTCTGCCACACATCTATTGCACAGTTGCTTCTTTATGTGGCGTTAGCATGTTATTTGACCCATCACACACCTTTGTCACGGTAAAAAAAAAAACTGTGATACACGTATCTCATAATTTTAACTGAAAAGTATGTATACTTTTCAAGTCAATCGTCTGCAATAATAAAAAGTTTCACAGAAAATTCAACACCCCATTTTCCACACCCTCTTAGGGGTGGAATTTCGAAAAACCCTTTCTTAGTGGATACCTACTCTTCACAAAGTGTACACCCTCCAAACATGTCTCTAGGACCAGCGGTTTGGGCTGTGCGTTGATATATCAGTCAGTCAGTCAGGACTTTGAATTTTGTATGTTTAGATAAGATTTTTTTAGGTTTAATTCTGATACACTAGATGGACTACTTCTGGACTGGAGAGGGCAACCTTCGGTTTGCCGACGATATGAGAGACCATGGAGGACCTCAGTACTATGCTCGATGACCTCAGGAGAGCTTCCGAAAGAGTGGGTCTTAAAATGAACATAGACAAAACCAAGGTCATTTTGAATGCCCAAGTAAAACCCACTCCTATCAAGATCGGAGACTCTACACTCGAAGTTGTAGACGATTATGTCTACCTGGGACAAACGGAAGACGTTGCGTTGGAAGGCCTTCCACTAGGTGGATCGATGACCTGGTGAAGGTTGCGCGGATCCGCTGGATACGAGAGTCTGGCCACTTGGGGGAGGCCTATGTGCTGCTGCACATAGGCCTTCCCCAAGTGGACGTTTGGACGTGGCCGTTTTAGGCTGAAATGATGATAATGAATTCTAATAGAAGGATGCCATTTTTTAAATGAACGAAATATTTTATCGTTTTATAAAAATACTTTTATTAGTTTAACTTCTAAATTATTTGGTTGACCGTACTTTCCCGTGACATAACTTTGTTTCTTTTGTTTGTGGTCCCGAAATACTACTCAAAAATAATCATTGCATTAATGTGGTAATCCGGGACCGCGGTCTCGGTCCTGAAAGCCCCACGACCCTTCGGATCAGGTTGTGTAATGTTTTTGTGAATATTGATAGTAGATAATACTGGATATTCACTGCCCTACATGTCTACGGAAATGCTTAGGTTGGTTTGGGTTGATGTGACTCTTTCTATAGCGCGAATGATGAGAAATCGTCAATAGTAGCAACACAAACACACACATGATACATATTTATCCTGACCAAATAAATATTTTCTATTCCGTTTAACGGCAGATGTTTGCTCTGCATTTAGACAATTAAAGGCTAATATTTTAAGAAGACCCCTCTTCTTGTAACTATTTGCAGTTCTAACTGCTAATAGTTCCGAATTACAAAGATTATTTTACCATCTTTCGCACACTTCTTGAAGATCTGTACTCAAATACTTTCAACATGATTCGGCACATACACAGACCACTGATTCCACTAATTGATCGCCAGTAATGGCGGCCGATATCAATCGTATGACGTCGTCAAACTAATTAATGGCGCGGACATAATAGATACATACAACTGTCGCGTTATTAGACGCTGACAGTTGTGACGTCATTATCACTGACAGCTGTGATGTCATTATCAAGACAGGTGACCGATGGGAATGAGTGATGATTATGACAGGAGGTGCAACAGATGATAGGTGTGAGTTTACGGCCTAAACCTATATCTTCTTAGTGGTCATTTACGGAGACGCGGCGCGTCGGGCGGCGCGTTGTGCGGCGCGGCCCGCTTTCAATTCAAACATATGGCGATGTATGAGAGCGTTTACGGAGAAGCGTTTTTATGCGCGTTTGCTTGAAATGCAGCGTTGCCCGCAGATGATACTGCCGCATCGCCCGCCGCGTTACCCGCCGCGTCGCCCGCTGCGTCGCCCGCGGCGTTGCACGCGCAAACGCGCAAATACAACATATGGCAAATGATACCGCCGCATCGCCCGCCGCGTCGCCCGCGGCCTTCGCCGCGGCGGCGCACGCCCCGCGTGTCCGTAAACAACATCGTACATTGCCATATGTTTGTGTTTGGGCGTGTGATAACGCGGGCCGCTGCACGCGCCGCCTCTCCGTAAACGGAAAAAACGCGCACCGCGCCGCGCGACGCCCCGCGCAACGCGCCGCCCGACGCGCCGCGTCTCCGTAAATGGCCACTTAATCGCACTATCCTGTGATGCCCAGAAAACTAGCGCCTCCAGGTACCAAACTTAAAAACTGGTGAGATGGAAAAGTTTGTCATCACAGTTTTATGCATCTCAAGTCTTTCAAAACGTGCTTGGTCGAGTTTATTGTCGAAGATCTACTAGGATTATTTTGGGGTTATATGTCTTAGTTTATGTAATCGCGACTTATTTGTTGCAGTTATAGTACATTTACCTACCTGATAAAACTCTTTTTATTTGACCAAAAAAGAAACAACTAGATAGACAAAGTTATTCTCCATAGCGCGAGGCAGCATGTATAAAACGGTGTCACTTGGCGCTGAGTCTAAGATTAGCGCGCGAAGTGGAATGCTCAATATTGACTAGCATAGACAGCTCTCCGCTATACTGATCTGATGCAAGAGATGGTACTTAACCTTCTTCCGTGTTCTGTGAGTTAGGAAGTGCATTGCATTTAAACCTTTTAAGAAGACATTTGGTTTATGATTATTTGGAGGTTCCCTATCCATTTGCATAAAATTTTAAGACCTCATATGACTTGGCATACTTTTGTTTAACCTAATTATATTTTCGCATAACATTACTTACGCATAACAGCAAGCAAGCATGCAAGCGAGCATGCAGCATGTAAGCAAGCATGCAATCAAGCATGCAGCATGCAAGCAAGTATGCAGCACGCAACATGCAGCAGGCATGCAAGCAAGTATGCAGCATGCAACATGCAGCAGGCATGGTTTCTGTCACAGCTGCGGCGCTGCCGGGCTCCGGCGGTCCCACGCGAGCTTATCGTCGCAGATGTGTTTTACGCTCACCACCGCAGCTTCGGCTTGCTGGCCGGCTAAGCCGGCCAGCCTCAGCCACGGCAGCGAGCGTTAAAACCACCTGCTCCTCAGCTCGCGGGCCCCCTCGCCCCTCCGCGCCTACGCGGGCTTAAATTACACTCTAGGGGTAGGGCAGACAAGACTACGTGGAGTCGGTTTTGCAGCGATTCGATTCTGTCACTCACTTTTGTAGCACTACATATTGAATTTTCAAGACAATATTTTAATTTGAATTACGCTAATAGTCAGTATGCCTAGTAACATTTTGCGAATTCAATTTTTGCCAACACAAATTAGTCTACAAGATAAATATGCCAACATAAAGTGTATGCCAAAAAAAAATATGGCAAAGTATTATTATGCCAAAACAAATTAGTCTCCAACATAATTATGCCAACATAAACTGTATGCCAAAAAAAATTATGGCTGAGTATTATTATGGCAAAACAAAGTATGCCAAAATTGTTATGCCAAAGTATATTAGGAAAAAGAATATTATGCAAATAGAAGGGATCCCTTATTTGGAGGAATAAGACGCCAGGAAAGTTTTGAGTATGATTGTGGATGGCTATTAGAGTAAGGGAAGAGCAAAAACATGATGAATAAACCGTGTGAAACATGATATGGTAAGAAAAGGGGTATCTAACTACTGAGATGACGAGTAATAGAGAAGTGTGGAAGAAGAAGCCATGCTTTGGCAACCCCATATTAATTAGGATAAGGACAGGAGAATGATGATGTTCGTCAAAAGTGAAATTTCATTTTTAAAGCTTAGCATGGAACTCGTTGGAGTGTTAACAAAATAAAGCTACCAAATTATGTCATCGTAAACAAAAAGTTTCGTTTTGTTCGACGTAATAGTTCTTAGAAACCAATAAGTCCAGAAACATAATTAGTTTAGAAATCTTACCAAATAATACTTCCTAAGCAAACGCCCCACACTAGGTGTGCGGGACACCCTCACCACATTTCTATAACGAGCTAGCTTGCAAATGCAGCTCATACAGCTGATGAGTATAAGTAGCTTATGATCGTCGTAATCCCGCAGCTATACACAGCGACACAGAAATAAGACAATACCCTGTATAATCCAATTAACTGTGCAAATAAATGGCTTAGAGCCATCATTCATGGGATTGAATGCAGTACACAATGGGACACGCTGGTAATCAACGTCATTATCATTATGATGTGTTGTGTGCATGGGTGACGATGTTTCTGTGGTATGATTTTGTTGTGGAGTTGGACAGATCTGTAATGCAGTTGTTATTCACATAATATCGCGCCTGTAATTCCCGACGGGCTAGGCAGAGGTGCAGGTATCTATAGTTGGTATACCCACATTTTGGCAGCAAAATCGGCTTCAAGATTCTTTATTTGCATAACATATTATGGTCTTAGGCATACTACTGACAAATTCCTGATGAAAAAAGCCAATAACACTTTGCCCGACTTAAGAAACAAACCCAAGACCTCATGCTCAATGGTATCGCTTGCCTACCTACGCTTGGTACTAGACTAACGAGGTAGTCTGTGTTATGTCGAGAAATGACGAGCGTCTATTACTGTGTTACTTATTTTTGTAGTAAGTAGGTATTGTAGGGATGTAAACTTCTTGGACATTTAAAAATCATTGGTATGTTATGTTAAAAGGAGATAAACACTAATTTCATAACTAAAATACATAGAAAAAGATAGAGCCCCGAGGCCTGAGGGCGCTTACATAAAACAAGGGAACATTATGGTATTTCCTTCTAGAAATAATTACCTAAATGGAACTCTAATAGTCCTTTTATTAACGACGTTCCCGACAGTACTTATCTATAATATTTTTACCGAACATAAATTACCGGAGGCTTTATTGGCAACATTATCAGTTATATTTGTAATTGTATTTGTATCTCTTCAAGATAAACATTTTCCTGTACACCGCCGTTGTACCTGGACATGGATTAGAAAGCAGCTCTGTAATCATTTTGGTGTACAATAAAGTATAAAAGGTGTAAAAAGACCCTTAACGAAAATGAAAACCACATATTCTGCCCATCATTGGGATCATTTTTTTCTTATACCTGGGAAACCACAGTTTCTGGAGATACTGAAGGTTCCAATTTTTTCACAAGTTTTTTTTTAAACCAATTTTTTAGGTTTTAACTTTACTTTAATTAACTCCATGACCCGTTTACTTTTCAAAGCATCCATCAGCACTAAGGTTTGAGTGCGTAACATTGAGTTTAAAAGTAAAACGTGACTTTTCAACCCAAAGAAAAAAGTCGTTTTCAGCAATAATTTTTGCGTAGAGTTATATTAGTTTGATGTACAGAATGCTTGGTTGACGGCTTCGTGAAGGGTCCCTTTACAACCTGTATTCTGTCGTCATCGTTCGTTCTTTATTCGTATTAGGCTTTTGAACTATCCCCGCAGGTATACTTTTTAAAGAGTATCTTCTAAAGGTTAAGAAGGACCAAAAACATTTATTTTATTTTATTCTAATTTATAAGAGAAATGAAAAATGAAATTAATAGTGTGACCCATTCTTTCAGCGCATAAACCAAGAACTAAATAAATGGACGTTAGTAATAGCTTTTTAAATATTATAATGGCTTTTGAACGTCTCTCTAAGCGAGTTGTGACCGAACAGAGTGCTCTTCATTTTATTTATGGGAATTATGTTTTTTTCCACATTTTGTTTTGAAATTAGTTTAATAAAAATGTGAAACAGGTCCTGCCGAGTCGCGGTCTTACCCCTCAAAGATTTTAGAGGTTACAGACTGGAGTGGTTTTCAAATTCTATTGATTACTACTTGTTACTGTACTTACTCGACAGCTTCGTTCGTCTAGTCATCTAGTGGTCAAGTTGAGCAAACTATTATTGGGTTTTTCCATCAAGAGTTTCTGAATAGCAGCTCAAAATCTGTATAGGTACGTACCCACTTGATGGCAAAAGGTTCTCCCCACATTACATGGGACTTGAACATAACTGACGAAAAGATATAAGCAAGATAAACGTTTGTTTGGACTGAACATGACGCTTGACGTAAAAATATGAAATGTCCAGATACGTAGGTACACAGGTACACCTCTTCCTAAAATAAACACAACAGAAATGCAGTTCGCAATAACAGTATCAGGAAACACCAAACAGCTGCATGGATGTCTAAAATTGGTTCGGGGTAGTCAGAAAACGGGTAAAAGGTGACACTAGCTTCTACGACATCCCTAAGGAATGTTGGGATGCTTGATTTGCCGCCATGTTGTGCATACAGGTGCCACGATACCAATGAAGTCAAAATTGAAGTCAAAATAGTAGTCAAGCTTTTGGTCGTTTGTACATTAGTAAACATCGCTGTTTATCACATTATTGAAGCATAATTAAAGCATGTCGCGTTGTAATGCATTTTGAAATGACAGTCAAATCAATCAATCACATACTATGCTTTTTGCTGTACACATACGCCTCTCCCAAATAACACCACAAAACTATGTACTTATATGTAGCTTCGCTACAATAGTAGAAATGCCACATTTCATTATTCTCCCTTATCCTAATTTATTTGAGGTTGGGGCAGCAAGTCTTTTTCTTCCAAAATACAGTCACTTCCTTTCTAGCCTTATCATCCTTCACACAGTACACCAATTGTTTCTTTGGTTCTCTTCTACTCTTGTAGTCAGCCATGCCGATGCCGATGGCCCAGAATTCAGCTGTACGAACTCCGCTCGCTGATGCAGTCATAAGATCGTCAAGTGCGCAGCCATATTCATACTTACGTATCTGCCTCGTTGGTCAAGTAGTCGCAAGCACGAATGTCGGGCAAAGTGCTATTGTGTTTTTCCATTAGGAATTCGTCAGTAGCATCCCCGCAGTTTGGATTCGTTCCCAGTTGATGGCAATAGGCTTGCTCCCTATTTCATGGGACTTAAACATAATTGGCGAAAAGTGGGTTATTAGATACACCTTTGCCTAATCCTTTGGTGATTACAAGCATGATGTTATGTGTGTGTTATAAGGTACTTAGAGGGAAGGTACATAATGCAGACATTTTAGGCCAGATAGGTATGTGTGTTCCGGACATGTACCTGTGACGAGGCCGAAAGCCGCGCACACGGACCAATCTGTTAGGTGAGGCGCCTCTGACGCGTGCGCTCCGCACTCTCAACCACATAGCCAGAGTGACGTTGATTTATTCCATTGTTCTCTGAGTGAGTTCCCAAAAAATTCATTGTTTGTAATTAGTTATCAAACTTAATATTGTTATTGTGTAAACTATCGCATAAGGTAACCCTGTAATAAATAAACACTCAAAACTTTCCTCACGACATTTTCCTCAGGAAGTGATATGTTATCTTGTTAATATAAACAGGTTATGCTATACCTGCATAATACATAGGCATCATGAAGATAACCCTAGACATCAGATTACGTGTTTGTACCTACACAACAATGTACATGTCTACCAAATACAATGGTTGTTATAATTACAGCAGTACACGGAATTAGTCGCGTACTGCGTGCTTATCCCGTACATTGTGATATTATGCTAATGTCTGATGTATTGTCTGACAGATATGGGAATTGAACAAAAACAATGACTTGGATCATCGCGCGCGGCAGGTAGTGTGATTGGGTTATTTAATTGTCGCATGTGTAATTGTAAGGCTTTGTTGACACGGAGATGAACTGTACGACATTTTACAGTTTGTTGTTGGGATCACATTTCGCGTTTCATGCTGCATTTGATTTTAACTTTATGAACAATAAGATGTTGCCAATTAATCAACTGACTCAGCCTGTTGCAGGTTCCTTATCTGCATTTCGCCTGTCCCAGCCACCTGTTTAAGGTGTTCTGTCCACCTCGCTGGGGATACGCCCTACGATATGCTTGCGATATAAATCTTCTCTACTGTAGGATTCGAAAGAAAAGGCAAGGTGTATTTTTAACTTTAGTCTAGTGAGCTTTTCTTTTTGTTAAGAATTAGCACGTATCAAAATCTCTATTGCCGCTGTCACGATTACCAGCAATCAGTTATATCTTCTCGGTTGCAATGTGCATAAGCTGTGGGTGAACAGGCAAGGCAGGCAGGAGAGTTAGTGATTGTACGGCTCTGATTCCCATTGCTGTTATGTGTCCTCAATTGCATACGACATTTTACTGATTGCCCGTATGTTGCGATAGTCAACAGCGATACGTGCTTACCCCTTGCTATTACAGGCGCAATTATAATAAGACCTCACAGTTAGCAGTCGTGAGTGAAATGTGAACAAATTGAAATTGTAGACAGGGTTCGATTTTCAGCTTTGTAATTCCTTGCTAGATTTAGAGGTCGTATGAAGCATGGATGACGTCATGATAAACAGCCATAAGCTTAAAAAACACTTCTCAGAAATGACATAACAGGACTCGGTACCGAATTGGTTTCCGGTTTTTTAAATCTGTTTAAAAAAACAAACCGCAGAAGGAAAACGTTAAGGATTTTCCGCAAGCAAGGTGTTTAAATAATAAAAAACTCGATAAAACCCTCTATCACGACGAAGTGTCACCGAATTTAAAGTTCATTAATCATTTTTAAAAGGTCGGTAACTTATTTTCGTGAAAATATCAATCAAGTTAACGTGATCTCCGATTATTTAATTGAAGCGGAGTTTTGACAAGACACTCCACTCGCTTTTTATCAATATCAAATTTTGATTGATGAAGCCGCCGTGGTGGGAAAAATAGACCTCTTCATGAGGTGCAAATATGGTGAAGGCGCCTGCAATTTTAGTCAAACATGCCAGAATTATTCAAATGGAACCGTTTTGTAATTATTGTTGGAGGATAGTTGCGTAATCCTTACTAATACTATAAATGCGAAAGTAAGTTTGTTTGTTACATTTTCACGCCTAAACCACTGAACCGATCATCCTGAAATTTTGCATATACATGCATTGTCAGGTGTACAGAAACCTTTCATTCCGAAAAAAAGTACTGTTCCCGAGGAAAACAACAATAACGTTCTATGGTTATAGATGGCGCCATGTGTCTTTCGAATCATGATTGAATTATTTTATTACAAGCAGAGTACAACCCGAATTGATTGTAAAATTCAAAATTAACGCGAGCAAAAGCTAGTACACTTATAATGGCGGGAGAAGCTGGTGGCTTAATAATAACAGCCGCACGGACTTGCCTTGCCTTGTAAAAATCGAACACTTTCAAGGCAAGAAAGAAGACATAAAGGGTGTAAAAAGACCCTTAACGAAGCCGAAAGGCACTTGTTTTCCTCGTCATTGTGATCATTTTTTTGTTCTGGACCATACCTGGGAACCTTCTAGTTACGGAGATATTGGGGGTCAAAGTTCCAATTTTTTTAAAATACTACTTTTTAAGATTCTAACTTTACTTCAATTATCTCCATGGTCCGTTTACTATTCAAAGCATCCATCAGCAATAAGTTTTGAGCGCATTATATTGAGTTTTACCGTAAAATGTGATTTTTGACCCCAAAAAAAAATTTCGTTTCCCAGCAAAATTTTTTGCGTAAAGTTACTTAGTTTGATGTACAGAATGCTTGGTTGACGGCTTGGTGAAGGGTGTGTTTACACCCCGTATAATAACAACTGGAAAAGACGTGATTTGTTTAACAGCACCTATTGCTCATTTAATTATGTCATATAATCCCGCTTGTTAACTTAGTAGGAACAACTTGTAACCGTCTGTCAAGTCCGTTGAAGTGGCCAATCATATCAGTGTCTATTATTAATTAGTGCATTACCTGTAATTAAATTAATTAACGTTGGAAATAGACTCGCTTGTCTGAGAATAATTAACTGGATATGCTGATGATATTCGGGTAATTGGTTGGTTCGTAGGTCTTGGGTTCTACCTAGTTGCTGGTCTGTTGATCCGAAATTAACTTCAAACCACTCGGTTTGTGAACCGTTTTCGGTCTTATCCATCGTACTTTAACTAGCGGTGGTATCACTGGCCTACCGGCTACAATATATTTTTCTTGTCAGCCAATGATTTTTGTAATGTCTAACTAGCCTGCAATTTCCACGGTACCTTTCTGAAATGTCTGATTAGCCTGAAATTTCTATGGTATGTGTGGTTGTTGTTTGGCGGTAGAAGTATGTCCATCACAGCCTACTCGCCTGGACGAAATCTTTCGCAAGCAACTCTCCTACGACAAAATTAACCTCATAACTCGTAGCGGCTGCTCCAACACAATAGGGGGCCGAAATAATCACGTGATGCATTCCTCCAGTCCCGGATCAAAATGGCGCACTTACGCACAACCAAATGATTCCCCTGCACACATTTAGATATGGAAAATGGCTCTTACCTATATATTTAGGATAGTTTCACGTGCGGGCCGTATCTTCATAATGTTTTTATATTATGAGTTTGTGTCGGCGATGTCAGAGCGCTCGTTATGGCGGGAACGGCCGCCATTATGGACAAACTACGTCACTAAATAATAGGCTCGCCCGGCGAACAGTGGCTACAGTTGCTACTCCGCTATAAATTATACTAGTCGTGCTTTTGGATCGGATGTGCAGTATTTTTGGGGGTTTCAGGGGTGAAGGATGGTTTTGAGGTCTCGGTATCTTGACCGTGCTTAGGTTGGCCTGCAGAAATCTGTATTTACGATACGACGTGTTTCGAATTCTATTTGCAGTTTATCATTTGATGGAATACGAGCGCTGCGACATCACTAGTTTTTAAATGTCGCAGCATCGTGCTGAGATAGGAGCCTTTTGGCCACGTACAGTTTAAGTTTTAATTTTAAATTAATGTCCCGTTTTTGAATTTTAGTTTTATTTTCCTAGTTTTATTTTTCATATTTTATTGTTTTTCCTCTGTGTTTTCATATTTTATTGTTTCTTTTTTTGATGGAGTTATCTAAGGAGTGGTGTAATCTACATTTGGCTATTCCTACTCAATATAGTCTGTTTATTGTTCAAATCGGCGAAAATACAACTCCAGCTCCATTGAAATATCCCTAGAGTGTCCAAATATAATTTAACAGTCACACACCACTGAACATATACCTCCACAAAAAACCACCTTCCAAGCAAGCCATCATTCCACCAGAACACCCCCCTTATTAACCTGTCCATTAATTAAACATCTCGTTAATAACCGTTAAACGCATAAATTGAAACTAGTGGCACAAAGGGCCGGAGGGCTACAGGGCCGGCGGCGGGGCCCAGGGCTGACGAGGGCGAAAGGGGCACAATTTGTTCGCTCGTTACTAAACAAAGGCAACATTAGGGGTAATCTCAGCACTGTCTCATTGTTGGCACTCGCTGCTAATGCGGCAGGCACAGGGCTGCCTAATTTGTACCTTTGGCTGAATCACCATGAGTCCTATGGGACTTTGTGAACAGGAAACTTTAGTTCGTTGCAGTAGTAGCAGCGATGTGCTAAATCAGTATATGGCAACGTTTACTGCGTTGTCAGTAGTCTGTTTGTGGTTCTCTGTGAAACTTATAAGGTGGGCACAAAGGACAAAGTAGTGGATGAAACGAAGCTCTTAAAAAAACTAAGGAAATCGTTAATTCATACCGTTGCCAAGTTTGATTTAACCCCAGAACATTGCTGCATCAGTCACTGCTCCTCAGATCATGATCTAAGGCCATCGTTTCTTGTTCAAAATAAACTTTAAAAGTAAATAGATGAAGTAATCTACAAAGAAACTAATTCAAAGCCCTTACAATATAATAATATCCTTACAATTCCTCAACATCAAAGCAGACTCAAAGAAGTCTTACATCTTTGTCAATAGTCGTCTCGCGAGTAGTGCACCTCCAGCCTCCAGGTAGCACAGTGGGCTCATTGTCAGCCCTAGTGAGCGCACTCCGGGCACATAATGAGCACATTACATAAAAGAGCTCACTCCATTCACGGGAATAAATTAGATTCGCACAATGAGTCCTCTAGACGCCGCGTCGCTGCCAATAATTATATGTACAATGGAGAGATGGTAATTGGTGATATGGGTCTGTTGTTGTCTACACAGTGGTTTATGTTGGTCAGTCTTTGTTTACTTGCAACGCACATTGTAAGAGGTTTTGGCCAGGGAAGAGCGGATATTTTGTCCTGCCAGGCATTGCCATGTTTTGACATACCTAGGCAGCTGTGTTAGGGTTATTAGGGTGTTATTTTAGTGAAAACCTCTCACATGTTGCCAGTAAATTAACAAGATTTTGAACCTTGTAAAGTCGTGTGTCATGTTACTGTGCGTTCTCACTGGTAAAATATTCTTATAAAACATGTTGAAATCTATCTCTCTTTCTTCTCTTAGTTAAACTCTTTTATCTCATCATGTAACATAATTTGTGTGATTTTACGCAAGTGGAAACGCGCATTATATGGAATGCATTAGGCATTCAAAGATTTTGCAGATGTCCAAAAGATCGCTTATCAGATAGGCTGCCATTCCATTGCCAAAAATACTAAAAATGACATTGCCCTAAAGGGACTTGTTGCCAACTCAATATATCATGAGTCTAAGCTCGTTCTATTCATACATGAGTAAGCTATGCAAGTATCTCCATAAAGCTAGCTAGTACACCTAGACCTACCTAACTCCGTTTTGTTACAAAGCGAGCCGGTCGAACTCGAATTAAACTGAAAAGCGTTGTTGAAATTCTATTTCCAGTGCAAATGTTTGCTTCGCTTTGTCGGCAGGATTACTTAGGCTAAAGTTGAATCTAGACAGGACCTGTAACCGCTTGACCTGGCTCTTGACACCTAATCGAAAGCTTGGCATAGTCCTCACAAGGAGAAAACCTACGTAAGACGGATTTTGGAACAGTTGGATGGTTTTGCTATACGATTTTGTGGATGCAAAATCTGAGTAGCACTAAACTGTCTATTTATTTCTTATTAGGAGAACGTTTCGTTTGAACCAGTGATTCAAAAGATATTAAGTTGACATTACATAATTATCATCATCTTCCTGCCCTTGTCCCATTCTATTTGGGGTCGGCACAACACGTTTTCTTTTTCCATTCTCCCCGGTCAGACGTCACGGCATCATTTAATCCTTTCTCTTTCATATCATTCCTCACACAATCCATCCATCTTTTCTTTGGCTTTTCTCTCCCTCTCCATCCGTCAATATTCATGTCCATCACTTTTTTAGTCACATGCGTTTCATCCCTCCTCATTACATGTCCATACCAAGACAAACGACTTCTTTTAATTTTTTCTGTAACAGGCGCCACTTTCAAACTTCCTCTAATTGAAACATTACATAATCATAATCCATCTATTCGGCATTCGACTTTATGAGAAGGAGTGGGTCATAATACACTGCGTGGGGCAAGTGAGGGGCCCAGTGCGGGTTGTTGTTGGCGTTCACGGACTGATGTTATGATACCCATAATATTATTCACGTTAATCGATCCGCTTGGTAGAAGTTTTCAATAAAAGGAGGAGGTCCAATCAACATTCTCCAAACTGCCAAAATCATCATAGAAATTAAAAAACTTTTCATAATCTGCATAGTACAAGATCTTCAACTTTGAACAGTGTGCAAATAAAATTATGGGCCGAATAATTGATGGGTTCGTTCAATCAATTAATTCTATTCATTAATATTCACGCCGCCCGAGGTGACGATGAAAAACGGGGGAAAAATGAGAGTACGACCCGCCAGGACCTCTGCTCACCCCCAGGTTCAATAGGACTTAAATATTATTCTATAATTTGATTCTTTCAGACAGCGACTTGGTGCATTAAGGAAGAATTTTTATGAATGGTTATAATTTTAATGAATGGTTTCTTTTGCTCTGATTTGCACTTTTGCACATCTTAGTAATGCAATTAAGGTGGAACGCGCGATGTTCTGCAATTTTATTTAAAAACTACGTTGATTTAATTCGATGATCGTGAGGAAAGAGACAGTTTTAGTATGTCAAACAAGAAATGCCCTCCCGATGAGTCTACTGCTACATTTTAACTTCTTCCTATAATGTGAAATGCGTAGTCGTAAGCACGCGCGTATTGTTACAACATGGTAACAACGCGGACGAAGCAAAAACAGCATTTTATCTACGGCGATCTTGAGTTTCACCTACCATGGAAGAAAAGCACAAAACAATTCAATAGAAACCTTAACAAGCAAGCAACTCCGTATACAAAGTTAAGACACGGGATCCGTACCCGGCAAGGTACGTTACCTTGTATGTAGGTAGCGCAATCATCCGATTGCGATGTTTAGTTGTTTACGCAGCGCAATAGAAAACGTCGGTATTACCGGCGACAACACTGCGCCCCCGGGGAATGCCCCAACGGTAATGTGCACTGGCGGGGAGAAAAAGGTATGCAGTTTCATCATCCGCCTAGTCCAACTATGTTGGTTCGGCTTTCAGTCTAACCGGTTGCAGCTGAATATCAGTATTTTACATGGAGCGAATGCCTATCTGATCTCCATAATCCAGTTAGTAGTGAAAGTCTTCAGGCCACAGACTACCCGTGACAACTGTCAAAGACAGCCGAGACCAACGGCTTAACGTGCATACTTGAATTCAATTGATAATAAATTATCATTTGTGAAAAACGCCTTTAGGTTTAGAAGCAAAACATTTCCAGGAATTTCTTGTTTTTTTTTTACTTTTAGAAAAAATACTTTCAGAAAGCTGCTGTTACACCATTTATAATGTTACAAAGATTTTAGGTAAATGGAAATGTTTTACCTTCCTAATTAATAATGTATTTTTTCGTCGATTTACCGGCCTGGTAAAAAGGATTTCGGTACCTTGAGAAACAACTAAGTGCACAGAACACGAGTGGTGGCGGTTATTAAATCCTGTTGTTATCCCTTGCTTCTGACCCAGACTTATTTCAAAACTACTTTATATCCCAAATACGAAAAAAAAACTTTCCCAAAACGGGCTTATTCTTGAAACTACAACTAATATTAAAGCCAACCTTGATGTTACCCCAAAGTTTCACAAGTTCCCGCTTCTGAATATTTATAATTTTCCGTGTGTGGGTAAACTTTTGGGGCCGCCAGTGTACGTAGGAGAAACTATCGCGAGATATTGCTCTATCGGGCCGCGGCCTGTTTGCTTAGGCCGGCCAGCTTTGCACAGCAAATATCATTTGCCACCCGATTCTGGCCTAATAGATTTTTATTGGAGCTATTCAAAACGGGTGTGAATCTCCCCGCAGTTAGCAAGTCGGCACTGATCTTATGTGTTTCTTATTCCCGGTAATAGTTGCCGGATGTTGGGCTTAGAGGGGACGGAGATGAAAGGTTTGTTTTTGTTTGAAACTTGGTACAAGTCTTGGCTGGTAGAAATGTAACATTTTTTTGACGAAACATAAACCGAACGTAGGATTATGACAACATGGTAAGCCAAGGATTATAACACATTTTAATGCAACCTTAACTTGTAATTACCTATCGTGTCTTATTCGTTTTATAATCAGGCCTGTTATCTCCGAAGAGTTGGGTAAAGATGGACCAATAGTAGTATTCACCAACCTTTCGCTAGTTATGTTTAAATTTCATTAATAGGCGAGTCTACTGCTATGAACCGGGTGCACAATCAGAATCTGGGCTATTCCAGAAATTTCTTAATGGTAAAACCTATTAATCAATCAACACTTTGCACTATTTGGGAAACACTAGAATAACGAGGCAGTTAAGTTATACGTTTAAAAAACCCCATTAATAGGCAATACTAATCTACCATCACCGATACGAATAAAAATCAACAGCAAGCACAGTGAAACACTTCACCAACTAGATCAAAGCACAAGTAAGGCTTGAGCCGGTAAACAGCGGGCAGTATGTTGAATAGTTGATGGTCCAGTGCCACACATAGTTGGCAACAGTCACAGACCAACAATCCCCAACTCCGGGGTTTAAGTAATCGCCGAAGCAGGCGCAAGTAGGGAGTTTTTCTTTAATCCCAGCTTTGTTACGTTTCGTCTGTATCTTTTTACGCGAGTTTCTGTAATGTGTGTATGTAGCAAAGTTCTTTTTTACACACTTGGGCGGTTTTTTCCAGTGCTTACGTACTGTGTTCTAGAAGTTTTCGTTTGGCGTTTGATGTAATCTTTAGTTTGTGTTTGTTGTTTAGAGATTCATAGTTTTATTTGCTGTAAGATTTTACGTGTTGTTTTTCTCACTGATATGAACTTTATACGAATATGATTTTTACTAGTACAGTAAGCAGCAATGCTTTTCCTTGATAATTAAAAGCTTAAGTTAATTTAAAGGTTCTTGATTTCCTTATTTTCTGTTCTATCGGCGATAAAATATTGGTAAAATATTGGCATTGGATTGGCATGAGCTAGCGAACATCTTATGGCAATAAAAAACCTGCTGAAAGTGGTTGAGATACCAAAGTTTTGGAAGCTATAGGTATATTTAGGTAATATTTGACCAAATCTGAATATTAGTGTTAGCCAAGCTCACCTGTTGAGCTGTGCCCAATCAATTACCCGCGCTGCCCAAATGCACACAATTTTCATTGGTTTGTTACTGCCGAATTTTTCCCAATGTTTAAAGTTTCAAAACAAATATTTGTCCGTTTATTAACTCACAATCAATGGTTTAAATCAGGAATATTTTTGTTTGTGTGAAAAAGTGCGGAATGCCATGCAAATGTAATTTCTGCCGTGATTGGAATGATAAAATAAGTTTGCAATTTAATGTGTGGCCGGAGTATGTAATTCTGCTTTTTGTGTTTTAAATAGTTGATCAGTTGGAGATTTTATTTTTACATAAGTTACGTAGGTGCATAAACTGAAATGGGATCATATAATCTGAAATTTCTTCGAAAGCACATATTCGAATATTCGTGGTTGGCTGATATTAAATCCGTAACGTATTAATTGGAGTTTTTATTTCCCGGATATCTAGGTACCAAAAAAAAAAAAAAACTTCAAAGAATTTATTTAATTAGAATTCCATGAAAAATATCAGCAATAATACAGTGCTAATTGAAATCAAATAAAACAATAATCTGGGATGTGCAATAATTTATTTATTACGCAATGTCAGCAGTCATGAAATTCCAAATTGTCTTTATTGGTTAACAAATATTCGAATATTTTAACAATCAACAATAAATTGAGCCACGTTTTCAACTGCTTATTAAACATGTCTTTAATCAAGTCAGCCTAGCGCAGACCACTGCTTGATATGGACCAGAAGCGAAGGGTACATTTTTGTAAGAGTTACGCCGGAGTACATAATATCTTTAATGCGATTATATTATTTGTCTATAGAATACTGACTGTGCCATTTTTCAAAGGGAAGCTGGTAGGAATCGAGTTGTATGCTACCTTCGCCACTGATATGGACATCTTCCAAGATACGGCACAGTTTGTCAAAATGAATTTAATCAACTCATGTCAGCCAGCCACGGCTGCAGTCCACCGTTAAACATTGGAAACCTCACAAGCTACGCCATAATATACCTGGAAAAGCTTCATTTAATCTAGAATTGAATCACTAAACTCTCGTCTAAAGTATCGAGCATCGATTAGCCCGACTGTGTGGTTTGTTTTCACTAAGAGAGCAGTTGGAGCCGGTACAATTGGGCCGGTCCTAAGTAAGCACGGACTTCAATGGCTACCGAGCTTCGGGTCCCTTTGCCACAATTAACGACTAACTGCCGAATTCGCAATATTGTTGTGTTTGACTACTTCGATTAAAAGTTAGCCCGGAGAGCCGAAATTGTGAGTTATAGCGAGAAAAGTTAGCAATTTTGATGATGTAGACGTATCGATCTGATGAAGTTCGGTGTTAGAAGTTAAAGATAATTTCGAGTTATCTTTTTCGTGGAATATTGAAGTGAAAGTTACAAGTTTTGGGGCTTAGAGAGAAGGTAGACTGCTCGAGAATTGGCAGCAATTTATTTGAAGATTAATGTTTTTGATGAGTGGTTACGCTGGAGTGGTGTTTTGGGTCAATTTAAAACGAGTATCTACTTTTCAAAACATCGTGTTGACTTTTATTTATGTTGGTGGGTGACCATTCAAACCATGATTATACCTTGCAGATTTATCTGCGTAATTATTCAGCTCTATTTAAGTTTGATAAACTGAATATTATAGAATCCATGTTTCCAATAATATATCCCGTAAGAATTTCCGTAACCGTATCCATTCAGATTTGCACACGAAAACACACAAAAAAGTAAGAAGTCTGAACGTAGCTCCGCAGGCTGTATCTAAAGCAATGACTTGTTTCCTATAAAGATGATCATGTTTTGTTAAGGGGTGCTCTCGATACAATGGCGGATTGTTTTCTGATTTTGTAAACTGTTCAAGTTTCGAATCTATGCATAAGCATTATTATGGTTACATAAGTAACCGTAATACTACACTTGTTTATGTTTATGAAAATAGTACTTAAGCTTTGTACTTTGAGTTCATAGTGAATTACGTACTAATGTTGAATTATTGATTAAAAGCCTAATAAATAGTGTACCTTGCTTTTACTTGTTCTGATTTATTTCATAGCTTTTAAGTTATGACCAGAACCAAAGTAATAAAACCATACTAAAAGTGGCACTTAAAACCACATGTCGAAACTTTACCAAAACGAATGCACTTCCCGTATTAAAATTTTACGACAACCACCAATTTATAGACGTTTTTATTAGTTTGCGTCGCTTCCGTGGAACCGCACCTTATTCGCACTTAAGCCGGGATCAGATTGAGCGGTACAGCGGCTGTGCGGCGGAACTCATTGTCCTAAATAAGCAAGCTTTACGTTAAGACAACACGGTGTCACACCACGACTCTACTTATGCTTCTATAGAAATTATACGAAAACAATCTCTACGTTTGTTCTATAGGATTTTTATGGAAAACCAAAATTGGTGGTGTTTGTCTAAGGACGCTGTCACACGCTCCGACTGCCGGGGACTCGATGGGAAATGTAAGATCAATCCGGTTCAATTGTATCGATACGGATTTCATATCTGTCGGACCCCGGGTACCCGTGTCGTGTGTAAAGTGTGCCTAAGGGTAGTGTGTAAGAAAAGTTATGGAGGTTTGTGAAAGAAGGTGGTAGTATTTGTTACAAAATAAACGGATCCTGTAAGTGTTTTTTTAAGATTGAAGTGGGAACAGCAAAGAAGTGAGTGGGCATCGTTGATCCAATATTGACTGTAAGTTTCCGAGGTTGCGAGTGTTTGAATAGAGCTCTTGTACTCTGAACCTTATTTTGAAACTGAATAAAAATATTTTGTTATAAAAAATGAAGTTAGGTTACTGTATTTTTAATCATAGCTTATATTAATCTTACTTCTTTGTGCATTAAATTAAGAAACGTTTTTTACACAGATCCAAATCCCCTTGAATTTAACTAATAGATGATTCTGGAAAATACCTAGCTTCAACCAAATACCAAATCTACTCAAGTTTAGAGTAGCCTGCTCTAAAGTAACTTCGATTTAAACCAAACCAAGCAGTATAACCGCATTGCCGTATCGGTAAAACGAAAAACCTCAACAGGAACGTCGCAAAAAGAGCATTAGTGCTTCCGTGCGCGTAGTGACAAGCGCGCACAATAGATGGCGCTGCGCCGCCGTAACTCGCGCTCGTCGGCGCAAATCATCGTAAAAAGTCGCGCAGCCGGGGGGGAGCCCGTTAAAGGGACTTTAGCTTCGCAGCTGGGATACGGATGTTGTTTTAGACCTAGGACTTTAGGTACTATGTTGGAATTGAGTTGCAAGGATAAATTGATCTACGCTTACCGGGTTCAAGTCAGGTGCTGGACTCCCCAAAGTAACATTGGCTTACTGCATGAGTGCAATAGATTAAGTTTGAAGTATGAAGATAGGAACTGTCGCTGGATCCTTTGAATTAAAAGAATAAAGATCTAATTTAATCACCCTTTATTAACTTTTAAGAAACTTTAGTATGACCCGTAGGAACTGACTGAAATTGTCTTGATAATATTTTCTTTCTACGATAACTAACTATATACCTAGGAAAATGACTTATCATTTGTGTGACGTTAAAAATATCAGTGATATCATCAAAAATAATAAATTTTAATAAATGTTAATATGACCGGCAGTTACAATGGACAGCAATTAGCATTAGTGTTCACAGACTAACTGAATTAAATAACAAAATATCATAGCACGAAGACCACAAGTACCAGGCACTCAGAATAAATGAGGATATAAACAGATCAGGGTAATTTAAAACATAAAATAGGAACCCGCGCCCGTCGTCAACGGGTTTACGGTGGTGTGAGCAATAAACGCGACCTCCACTGTATCCTGTAGACTTGGTAATCGAATATGTAGTGCACTAACATTTTTACGTCATACCAAATACGATCAAACGTGCTGAATGTACTCCAATCGAATGTATGCCTCTGAGCGGTCGATTTGCCGAATGAATATTTTTAATAAAAAGATTTTTTTTTGTTTTTAATTAAATGTGAACGCTGGGCTCTTTCAAAATTGATATTGGGTTATGGTACGGGTGTGTTCGTAAGAGAGGTTGGCAATGTCAATATTTATATTGCAGCTGTATTTGTGCTGTCTGTTGGATAGATTTAACATTACTGTGTAGGCTGGGCTTCAAACAGGGTGGCGATTGCTCGGCATTGGCAGGGAATAGGGCTATAAATTGCCATGTTGGCTGCTGGTAGGAATATTTGGATAGTGATCTGATGTGATGTGATATGAGGGGTACTCCATAGTTGGTGTAGTCGCATGTGTTGACACTCTGTGCAAAGGACAACAAAATTTTAATGTCATAACATCATCACGCCCGAAGGCTTAGGTAGAGGTGTACCCAATAGTACCACTCACATTTTGCTAGTTATATTTAAGTTCCTTGTAATAGGGGGTGGGCCTATTGCCTTGAACCGGGCACAAATACAGACTCCGTGGCTGCTACTGAGAAATTCCTAATGTAAATACCCAACAAAACTTTGCACGACCTGGGAATCGAACCCAGGACCTCGTGCTCAGCAGTCACGCTTGCGACCACTAGACCAAGGAGACAGTCAATGAAGCATAACATAAACTCAGTATTTAGAAAGTGTTGACTTTGATACTTACTTATATTTCAGTGCTTATTATTGGTACGGAGTTTAAATGAACGATTTAATCAATACCCTTTTCCAAAAAAGTTCCAGGTTTTTAATAGTGCAAAATAAAGCTATTCAATATTCACTATTGCATAAAAACAAATCTGAACGCAAATCAATCCGCGCGCGATTCCACTAAATTGAAAGTATTGGAGTCGGTTACAAATGTAGGGTATGTTTCGAACTACATGTAATACTTTTAGTTCATTGGAAACACGAGCTTTGCAGCTATGGTTTAATTTGTTTACAAGTATCGGCAAATCTGGGGTAAACTTAGCTCACTACTCAGTATCATTAGTGGGCTAATTTTACCGCGTATTTACCAGCTTCCATACCTAGGTGTAAAAAGCACAGGCGTACCCTACGCACCTCGTGTGTAAATACTACATTCCTCCGTCCTCCGTAGTAGGCCAGGGGAGCCAGTATACATTAAATTCGTGACGCTGTGAAGAAATTGCGTTGGACGCACAACTTCAGTCATGGACTACCTCTTACCCGTTAGTTTTTGCCTCATTTGTGTCGTAAACACAACTTTCTTTTTTCTTTTCGTACTAAGCGGTGACGCGGCGGTGGCCCAGTGATGGCGGCCCCGACTTACGAGCAGTTAGTCGTGGGTTCGAACCCGGAAAGGCGCATTACTTTCGTAATTTATTTCATCTCCAATGCTCTCAAAACGGTGAAGGAAAACATCGTGAGGAAACCGGCATGTCCTAGAACCAAAAATTCGAAGAAATGTGACATCTACCATGCCGCACTGGGCCTGCGTGGTGGATTATAGCCCATTCCTTCGCATAGAGTGGAGGCCTGTATCCCAGTAGTGGGACATAGGCTGATTATGCTATGCTTTTCGTAGTACGAATAAACGCTGACACACTTGGTTGGTCTGGAAAATGTTGACGATATGCAATCTCTATCAACGGCCGCCGAGGCTTATCCATTCTCTGCGGTGTCTCCGGGTGCCGATGCACCTCTTTTAAAACTAAGGTATGAAATCAGACCGGAGCTGCGGGACTGTTCGAAAGAGATACCGCAGCCCTGGTACACAAAGGGCGAAGAAGGAACATGGATGGGTTTCAGTCAGTACGAGTCTGACACTCCCTTCCACTTCGCCAAGAGCGGAAGGGGTCATTTTATGACTTTACATCCAAAAAACAAAAAAAAAGTGTGAAATCAGTCAAGTTTCTACATTTAAAGGTTAATCACCGGTACGGACATTATCCGGTGCCACCCCCCAGTACGAGTATGTCCGTCTCCGTTCCTTTAAAGCAAACATTCAGTACCACCAACCCCAAGGTAAACCTATACGATAAAACCTTATTTTGATTAGACCTACAATTCCGGTATTTTATCAGTGAAAGAACTCGTGACCTCCACTCGTAAAAACTTGCAACAAAATTTTAGACTATCCATTTAGCTACCTAATTCTTATGTCCATAAAAAATATGTTTTATGCCTCAGTTATGGGTGGCCGTAATGCCATGATAGAGGAATCAACAGAAGGCACAATAGCAGGTATCTAGTAAATAGTTTACTTGGGATCAGTCTTGAAAAAATTATATTTACTTGTCATCTTAGTACATCTGGCTTGCCTATACCACCATGAGCTAATTGCTTTCTCCTCATTCTTCCATGGCTACGTCGTGGGGATGTTATTTCAAGAAGTCCTCTTTGTCTGTGATTTTCCACAATTACCCTTTACGCGGCACTTTGGAATTGCTTTAGTTTCAAGCATCGTTGTCGCAGTAGTTGTAGATCTACAAAAAGTACTATGTCAATATAGAACAAAAAGTACTACAGCGCCATCTATGAAAAAAATGAAGAACTTTACACCCTGTTTTTCATACCCCAAAGATCTTAGTGAGGGAGCTGGCGCAGTCTTTCTATATTCCTGCCGTCAAGGAGCTTTGTTCTTTTCGATACGAAGAGTTTCTATGCCAGTTTAGTTACAGGCACGGGACTCATCTCAGATTGGTCTCGCAGAATAAAACTAGCGATACCTCTGTTATTTTAAATGTCCAAAGCGGTGTCAGTGGCCACTAACCATCTAACCATCAGAGGGGTCGACTGCTGTTTTGCCATTTAATCACATATATTATGTCTATGAAAAGTCGTCAGTGTTGAGTATCTTTTTACTTATTGCGCGGAGTGGATATTCTACACTTGGAGATACGGTAATATTGCCAGGGTATCGGAACTCGGAAGCCGGTGACGCGGGCGAGTCGTAAAGTGCCAGTCCGATGCGATACGGCCGCGATAAAATAAACTATCACTGTATACGCCTGATCTGGCAACATCATACGTTATGGCTGGATGAAATTAATAAAATAAAAAAAAAGGAGAGAAGAGTACGCTGACGAAAAAAGTGTAAATGAAAAAATGTGAAATTGGAATCTGCCTTACTTTGAATTTACGTGCCGGTGGTCATGTTTATAATTATCTTTAGAACATCAACATCACGCCTGTAATCCCCGAAGGGTTAGGCAGAGGTGTAGGTACCTAACCCGACCTACATTTCGCCACCGTCCCGCGTAATAGCTTTACAATGCACTGCTTTTAATAATACAGTTTGATGGTATATACCACATCCTTGAATATGACCACACCTTCCTAATACATGATGTATAACACATTACGTTCACTAGATGACCTTATCATCATCAGCGAGCGGAAAAAGCTAACTTAGTTTCTTCTACTGCTCCGATACTGGTGTGAAGTGTTGTGCCCTGCACTCATATAAACTATATCCATTTGAACTAGCTACGTCGACAGTTACCCTATGAAAGGTCCTGATGGAAAATCTCCGCGAATATTGCTAACGATACACGTGTTCCTTGTAATTTTATCTTACCAAACGGAACTCAATAATATTTAGTTAGTGCCTGGCGACAAAAATAGGTAGGCCTTTGGTGTTCGCTGGTGTATCCTCCGCTCACGCATTCTATTAAAATTTCTTTAGGTAATTGTTTTATCACTTTGTTTTGTTTATCCTGGTACTATGTTATCTCCTAAAATAACTTCTGCTGTAGGTGTTCGATCTTTGGAACACGTGTCGGTTTCGACAGAAATAGCACTGAGCATGAGCATGAGCAAGGTAATTTGTGGTGCGGTACGCTTTTGATGTAATGTCGGACAGTTTTATGTACTAATACGTACAATACGCCTACTGACTATATATTCAACACAGTTTTATTTATATCAGCCTACTCTGTCCCACAGCTGGGCAAAGGCCTCCCCCATGGCTTTCCAATTTTGTTTAACGTTGATTGATGAAATAGCAGTGATAACCTACATCATTTTAATATATTTGCTTTGTACGGGGTTTGGATATTATTGGGTGGAAAGGACATCGACGCACAAACGGTTACCACAGTCATGTTCAGTATCTATACTGAACGAATAATCGATAATTTAACAAAAAAAAATGCTGTTTCCTACAAAAATGCAATACCCATACGGTTAAATTACCGACGAAAAATGTCCACGTTCGGAATATTGTACAGAGTACGTGGTAACCGTTTGTACCTAGATGTATCCACTCTGTATACTTTCAAGTACTTACTTCTCTATGTATGAGATTTCTTCTTGTTACCTTCCGTAACGTAATAAATAAACTTTAAATTATTACTCGACAAGAAATCCCCGCATTTCTATTACAATTTTCGACGTCATAAAAAGATACACTCCAGTTTCGACCCGTATTATAATATTTTTGCTCCGAGTTTGATACATAGCGAGTTTTCTAATTTCTGTTTTTAGGTTCTTGTTACAATGGAGTAAGGTTTATTTTGGTTAGATTTGGATGTGCAGTGATGGTTGTTTTCGTGTATAAATAATTCATTGGCGGTGGACCGCGTTGGATTAACTCCGCCGCGCGAAACTGTTCATCTTTCAGTTAGTTTTTAGCGAGAAAACTATTAACATAAATGGTTTTGTTTTAATGTTTGCCCACCGTATGTTTCATTAAGTAATTAATCTATCCTGGGTCTAATTAATTGTTCAATTTTATTTAAGTAATCAGAATTATGATTTTACTACTTTTTACTCTTCCGCTGAGCAACGAGCTTCGTTTGCCTTAACGATTTTCTGGTGGTTGCCTCTGCTGATTTTGGTTTGGATTCCAAGAGTTGCAGTGGTTGGGAATAGTATGGCAGGCTTGCCCCATTAACAGCGCATATCGTGAGGATGAATTAGGTCATAAATAAATATATGAATACCTTGCTTTCAAAGAGTTCAGTTATACTCTAAAATGTATGCCTATTTCTACAAAAAACTACACCACAACTAAATTAATGCCTACATAAAACTGCAATGTTGGATTTTAAACGCTTCGGCTTAGTATTGAGAGTTCAAATTACAACAGTGCAACCGTGTTATTCACTGCTATTTCAATAAAATAATAAAAACAGTCAAAGTGAATATTTATACACACACACACGTCTTGTTTCCGTTCAAAGTTAAAACACAACTTGTAACTAGTCAAACCGTGAGCAGCTAATATTGAAATTATATATTCATACAACATTTGCCTCCATATTGGAGTGTAAACAATTTGTTTAAAATATAAGTCAAACAGAAAGTTGTGGCCGCCCGCCCCCGCACAATTTATTAGCTCTACAAAGTGATTTCAGTTCATTATCGCTGAAGTTAGGAACTATAAATGTGGAGAACAAACGGAAATCGTGCTCATCATTTAATTTACTCTTTGTGGACTGTACCTGTGTGTGTCGTAATTTGGGAATATTTTGATGAAATATGCATGGAAGGATTAACGAAGTTGTCAAGTTGGATTGTGGTGGTTTCTGTTTTAACATTGTATTGATGATGTCACCGACCGTGCCTTTAGTTACGCGAAAAGTTATTTTTGTTTCTGGGATCGTGTCTGGATGATCTTTTCTAGATACTAAGTTATTTTTTGCCAGAGGAGCTCGTGGCTAGATAATAACAGACGCTCGGATCGATCTTTAGGTTAAGCCTGGCTTGCCTAGGTTGGTCTGTGGATGGGTGACCAACTTAAGTCGTTGGTCCCGGCTGTCTTTTGTACGGTTGTATTTTGTCGTTACAGGCAGTCAGTGGCCTCAAAGTATAACAACCAGTCTTACCAAGGAGTATCGTATTAGTCAGTACTAACTGGGTTGTGGAGGTCAGATAGGCAGTCACTCCATGTAAAATACTAGTCTGCTGCATCCGGTTAGACTGAGAGCCGAACCCAATATAGTTGGGAAAAGGCTAGGCAGATAATGAAGTTTGCCAATGAATCTGTTCTTGACTTTTTGTTAAAAGACAGATTCAAATTCTTGTTTACTTATAATGTTATGCGGGATGTCAAATGATTACATAGGTAGTATGTTTTAAATAAATAGTTTATTTTTAAAGAAGCTTCCATGTCGGAAAATTGAGCCGTGGGTGCGCTGACAGACTTGCTGTGTTGTGTCCGATCTTGTCATGGCGCATAAAAATATATGGCAGAGGGCCTTCGATTTCAAACAAATATTAGTACCACGAAGAATTGATAACATGATCACGTCTATTCAATCACATATGTATTTATCTTCACCATATTCTGAACTTATAAACAGTTGTCGAAGTATAGCGAGTGATCGTACAAACAACGTATTATTGTCACCAGAGGGCGCCTGGGGCGAGTTTGGCAAACTTTTTATTTGAACCAGTGTTTGGCAAACTTTACGAGTGCCAGTGTTTGTCGTGCGGGAATTAAGTTTACGATGATTGTGTGAGTGAATGTTGAGGTGTTTGATGGATTGTAGGTTATTGAATATTGTGTATTGGGATACGAATATGTCGGTGGAAAAAGAAATGTGTAGGTACACATTTGAATACTTCTAATGTTTTGCCAATGCATCTTCGTGGGACCATCTGCAGTAAAAAAAATACGGTTAACTTTTTCCACATAAAAATTATATACACTTCTCACACTTCTCCCCATGGGGATAAGCCGAAACTAGGAGGAGCTCGTGGCTAAATAATAACAGATGCTCGGATCGATCTTTAGGTAAAGTCGGGCTTGCCTAGGTTGATCCGTGTATGGGTGACCACCTTAAACCGTTGGTCCCGGCTGTCATTTGTAGATCTTTGACAATCGTTACAGGCAGTGGCCTGAAAGTATAAGAACCAGTCCGTGTACCCAGAACTAACTGGGTTGTGGAGGTCAGATAGGCAATTGCTTCATGTAAAATACTGTCCGGTCCGGAAACCGGTTAGACTGGAAGCCCTCTAGATCCCGACATAGTTGGGAAAAGGCTAGGCAGGTTATGGATAAGCACACACACAGAACGCCACCTGTTTTTTTATTTATTTACTTCGTTCTATATCGAGTGCACTTAATTTTGTCATATTTCATGATAACTTCTGTTAAATCATGCAGTTTCTATTCAAATCTCACACCGGAACACTAACGCGACACCAACAAAATTAAGACATTCATACTTAAAGGTTTCTCGTAGCATCTTGCTGCCCGTAGCTCGTAGCCGCGTAGCTCCGTCGTAGCCCGTAGACCCGTACGGCATGTTCATGAATTATTCAGCCGCTACGAGTTGTGCCAATTCTGTTGCAGTTAGTACAACTTGTTGCAGAAATAACTACCGACAGTTGTGTATAGTGTAGTGTTACTTTATGCCTTTTAAAATAGTTCTCCGTTGACTTTTATAAGACCTTGTTACTTGGAGTTTATGTGGGATGTATAAAATCGGGGTTTGTTTTTAGTAGAAGCTGCAGATACTTATTGTTACAGCAATACTTCGTACTACGCTTTACATTGTTATCCTGTTCAACCCAAAAGGACTGAATACGACTATTGTGCATGAAGTTTAAAATAAATAAATTACCAAATGTTACTTCAATCTATTGAGCGTTGAGACACAGGTGTCGGGCTTTTCTTAACACTTCGAACGATTACTAATCGGTTTTTTTTGGAGTTAATCCTTCAGTATTACGTCTCATTGTTCTGACCTTGTCCCAATTAATTTAGGGACGGTACATCATGTCTTCTTCTTCCTTACTTCTCTATTACTCGTTCTTCAGCAGTCACCTCCTCTCTACCATACCTTTCACACAGTACACCCATTGGTTTTATGCAGTCTATTTCCCGTTTTCAAACTAAAAGGCAAAACAGATACAAAGACACTCACTATAGAAATGAATATAAACGACTAAGTAGTCCGTAAGCTATGGACTCAAACTTGTTTCTATTTATGTGACTTTAAATCAGTTTGAGGATTTAACTTGCACACTTACTTAACAGCCATTAACTTTAATTAAACAACAAATACTGGAACTACTATCAAGGGCTAATAAAATACGACTTAGAGAGGACTTAGGACTCTTCGGGTAACTGTTCCCCTCTAACTATTATCAGCGCTCTCATGTGGAGCTACTGCTGAGCGTGGCATCTTGGGTTCGTTTCTTGGGTCAAGCGAAATCCTCAGTCGTGTCAGAATACCGTGCCATCAGACTATGACAGTAAAAGAGCAGAGGGCGCACCTATGTTTGCGCACAAACTTGTGCAATATATCCCTATTGGTCGCCGTGGCCGAAATTCGGTCAGAAAGATATATTATCAGACATGTGCCGGCTTTTCAACTATGTTATAACCGGTTTTCCATCTAACCGGAATAGTATTTGAAATGGAATGCTTACCATTTGAAATCCAAAAGTTCCGAAACCTAATATCTGGGCGAAACCAATCCTCTTAGTTTAGAGTGGTGGAATTTTCCGGGTCCTAACTGCGTGGTATGACAATCGACAGTCTATGGTGTTCTTTGAGGCGTGAATGTGCCTCAAGAATAGTATTTGTCGGTATGACTAAGGCTATTTGCGCTTGCAGAAAGTTCCTTATTCATTGTATCGCGGTTTGAGATAGCTCAACCTGCGATACAATACCACATTCAATTTCCCACATCTAGTCTGTCCCAGCCACCTCATTCAGGTCCTTATATTCTTATATTACAGTAAGCATGCATCATCCCACTGCTGGACAAAGACCTCTCCCTATGACTTCCAGTTCTTACGATACAATGCTAATATGAACCACGGACCTCATATTACCAAGCAGTACAAATAATAAAACACCATCCAATTCGATCGCGTATCTTCATAACTTCTTCAATAAATATGTATCGCATTTCAAACAACACTTTTCTCAATAACACATCGTTTGGTCAGCTGCACTAGCGCACACACACACAGCTCGCGGCACAGGCTCGAGCACAGATGCACATGTTTACGGCTCTCGAGCACACTTATTGACTCTGCACGAGATATGTTTCTTGTCTTGTGCACCGACGTGCTTCAGCTCAAATTATTGCTCTTTGTAACCGGTGTTAGGAGATACGCGGATTGAGATGTATTGTTTGGTTGTTTATCGTAAATAAATAGTAGTTTTAGTACTACAACCTACCAGCTAACATTATTTTTCTTAAGATATGTGCCCAATTCCGAATTTCCTTCGAACTTCTATCGCCTATACAGTTCATGTTCAAAAATCCTCTCGAAGTGGTTATATTATAATAATAATTATTATAAAAAGCTATTGTTAACAATTTCATACTTCTAGACCCAGTGGTGGCTGTGCGTTGACTGTCAGTAAGTAAAAAGTTGATATACTACTCTGCCTCTTTGCACGTGTTTTTGATAAAGTTGATTCACCGTCTTCTGTTACATTTTCAGGGACTGCGAACACGAAATTCCATTGGCGATGCAAAATTTAAGACAAACTCTTTGTTCGATGTTTTTTTCCATTATGAAATTCTATTTCTATTTTTTATTCTATTCTATTCTATTCTATTCTATTCTATTCTAATATACACTAGATACGGTCTAACTAAAAACAGCACTGTTATGAATTTAATCTAAATAACAGATGCAACTCAAACTCCACGCCAAAATGGAAAACAGTGCCAATGTAACAACAAAAAAAAAACAAAACATTGAATTTGGAACCATAAACAAATCATGCATTCCCGATTCTTTTTTGACTGACTGTACGTATCTAAGTTTTTAAATAATGATAAAATATTCTTATTTGTAATGTGGCAACTCTGATGATTGCTTCTTATAATTGGTCTAACCTACATTGAATGTTGTTGTGATGGCCCAGAGGTTAAGGCCTCGCCTCTCATGCATGAGGTTGTGGGTTCAAATCCGGGCAAGCACCAATGTGACTTTTTCAATTCATATGTACTTTCTAAGTTTATCTTGGACATCACAGACATCGGTGAAGGAAAACATCGTGAGGAAACCTGGCCTTATAATTAATAGTATAAGTCTGAAATCGCCAACCCGTCTTGAGCAAGCGTGGTGATCAATGCTCGTGCCTTCTCTGTATGAGAAGAGGCCTTTGCCCAGCAGTGGGACAGTAACAGGCTGTTATTATTTATTATTATTATTACATTGAATGAGTTACTAGAATGTGTTTGACTTCACTGACGTCAATATTCCCGATTCTTCTTAAAACCACTAAAATATACTAATTCTCAAAAACATGTTGCTTCGTTACAGTTTAGATATATTATTAACAACTCTGTGTGGGCGATCGACCATTATTTTTTCAGCCGTCATAACAATTTGCCCTTTGGGCTAGACAGACTTACATTTAACCATTTTACAAGAAACTTAAGAATAGGGAACCCTCTTCAATCTGAATTCAGACCTCATATAGAAGCAAGAAGTAAGTACTACGTAACACTAACAATGACGTAATTTGTCGTAAGCAGTGGCGCCGCCATTATGGCCACCGAGAGGCAACTATTCAATGTCGATTCGATTTATTTTAATTCACCTCGTACTTGTAACTGGCTATACTTCAGGGTTGGCACGCGTGTGTTAAACTGTGATAGTTAGGGAACTTGTTAGTTGCAGTTTTCGACTGTGAAATATTATTATGTGGTTTTAGAGGATTTAGACATTTTAAGCTATGGTGTGTCTATGTTTCCAAGGGCTGGACGTCCGGTGGTGAGATGGGCAGACGATAGGCTGTAATTGAGGGAAAAACCTGGATGAGGCTGGCACAGAAAAATGGATATTGCCACAAGCAAAGAGAGACCTATAGGTAGCAGTGAGTGCAGTCAGGTTGTGGGTGATGACGATGTGGTTAACTTGATACCTTCCCGCCATTGTGACTCTACGGGCCAACCTTTTTTCCAGTGGTTCCCAAAACATCAGGCGGTCGGAGCGGCTAGGAACCGGGTTCAACTTATATTGCAGAAACAACATTCAGTCGATTATCATCGATCCTCGAATTCATTAAGACATCTAGACGGAAACGAAGTAGTTCGCCAGCCCTACGGCACATTTTTCTCCACACCATTTGGCTCATTGTGTCGGCCGGCTTTGCGACGGGCCGGCTTCCATCTGCGTCTAGATGGAAGTCGGCAGTCTCTGACTGGAAGCCGCGGCACTCGCGGAAATGCACTTACTTAGGCTGCTTCCTTCGCTTGATTTTAATGTAATATTCTTAGTCGCGCTTCTGAAATAATGTTTTCGAACATTCCCAGTGGCGCCGACTTTAATTACGCCTTGAAGCCGGCGCGTTTAATGTGTTCTCCGCTTTACGTTCTCTGCATAATCTTTGTGGAGGAAAGTTTCTATACGCTGATGTCTTTGTAGTTCATTGGGACTCTTATAGTTTTTGTTACTTAATTAGGTAATTAATTAGTAAAAATGCCTATTTATTACTTGATTGTATTACATTATTAACTTAATTTCTAGTAGGAACGTGTTAAATTATATTTAATACAAGAAATTAACCCTTTTCTTGTATTAAATATAATTTTCTTCTTTTGCAAGGACCCCAGGTTGGGTAAAGGCCCCCTCCAAAGCTGCCCTTGTGTCTCTGACTTTTGCTACCCTAAGAGCAACCTTATGGAATGACCCACAAGGGAAAAGAAGCAAAGACAGACCACTAACACGGTGGGAGGACGAGGTTATAAGAACAGCCGGCTCAAATTGGAGTCAAATAGCAATTAATTAGTTAAAAACCTAATATTCGTCCTGTCGATTTAAATATCACTGTCAAAACCTAAATAACTTTTGTAATCGGTACTCTTCCCGACATCAAATCAATGAAACTTTCGACACCGAAATCTTCACAACTTGAACATGTGTTTAGCATGCTTAAAATAACATAAGATTTTATTTTCCTACCATCTACAGTGAAATATCATTCTCGCCACACAGTTCCGCCACAAAGCAACAAAACATTTCAAGTTCAAACACAACAGCCCATCACTATCTGACAGCGATACGAAAACCGATAAAAAAAAATAAAAAAAACATTAATAAATTCAGTAAGTAGTAGTAGTAGTTCGTAGTACGTCATTATTCGGGGGCGGCCGCGCCACCAAATGTCCCGGAAAGATAAAAAAGTAAAAAGAAAGAAAGTCTCCTCCTAAATCATCCTGTATCAAGCGCCCAAGCGGCTCCCGCGTCTTTGTTCACGCGCACTATGGGTTATAGTGGTAAGTACATTCGTATGGAAAATATTCAGATAACTTCTGGCTTATAAAGGGAGGATTTCTTGTTATGTCATACTCGGTTATCGTGTTACTTTCACAGGTGGTTAGGTTGAGAAGATAATCGAATAGAAGAACTGAATAATATGACCAAGCTTATTGCAGTGAAATAACTTTAAATAAAAAGGTTTATCACGGAATACATAGGTAGTTATTGTAATAATAACGTTTGTTTCGGCTATAACAAACATCAGTATTATAATCAATATAACTTTTAAGTGCATGCCCAATGACGATAGCGATTATACTCTTGGAATTCATCCATCTGAAACCCAATGTAAGTGATACATCAATTTTATTTCGGTCCCTAGACTGTCAGGCAAAAAGTCATGAAAATACCGTGGTGTCGTAAACTCATTGGAAAGTTTCAAACTAACTGTTGGTAGACGACTGATGGATCATCAATTTTTATTAGGAGAAAAGGAGATTTTGGAAAATTCAGTGTTATAAAATATACTTTTATCAGGTTATATTACAGATTTTCAAAAGTATTCATCGTTTCACACCCGTATTTTACCCTACCATCGTGGGTTTTTACAAACACAAGCACGAGCGTATATGAACATAATAAATACTCAAGCACAAAGGTCTAGCAAAAAGCACGCCATTTCGGCGAAATGTATTATTTTCGAGAAGGCAAAAAACGGCAATTAGCAACGAAACGCCGCTTTAGAACCACCATGTTTTATTTTTAAAAGTTTTTTACCGAATCTTCTAATGGCGACGGTGGGTATAAAACTCGAGAGTTTATCGTTTAAAATGCAATATGAGTGGAGTTTGCTATATTAGCATATAAATAGAAGTGTGTTGTTGTGGTTTTTGTACACTGCAGATCTTTGAAGCGCTGAAAGAATACTAATCCCAGTGCATCGGGAAAGAGATTAGAACGAACTCACTTTCACATAAAACGAGGCTATAAAAGCCGGTGATAGTGAGCTGAGGTTGATATTAATGTTTATTTACGGGTACATATTTAAAATTGGATTTCCGTACTGAATCCCGAGTTAGGAGTCGCGCTTCGAACTATTTTGCACTAAGACAAGTGATGGCTCATAAAAACTTCGGTCTTTTAGTGGATTGTTTTCTATTTAAATACGAAGATTTAGAACAATAGTCTTAAAAAGATGAGCCATCAAACGCCTCAAAATTTTCCGCGATTAAAATCAAGTGTACTACCAAAATCCAACAGCCAAACAATTCCTTGACAATCTCTAATCTCAGAAACTCAATAAAGCCGCGAATCAGGACCATAAAGCGTAGTCATCAAATAATATCATAATCAAATCTACAATGCTCATTGATATCGCGATGTGAAGATACCCGCACATTATCCGAAAGAGGGAAGATGGTCCAATAAAATTTATCAAGCAGTTTTATTGGAGCATCGCCGGTTTAACGGGGATGCTGTATCGCTAATGAGAGATAAGAGCTCAAGGAGATAAGACTGACTGCCTAACGACGGGCGCTGTGATGTGGAGATGTACATTTTGGAGACGTGACGGCAATTTCTGGTGTTTGTGTTTTGAAATGGTGGAACACAAATTCTTCTGAGCGTTTGACTAAAGTCTTGCTTTTTTTGTCTTTGGCGCTGAAGAAGTTCAGTCCCAGCTTCATTTTGGAACATTGTTATTACCATGGACACAAATATTGACCATTCTAAAATGTTCTATCTTCATCAAGTTGTTATCTAAAACAATTCAGTAAGATTAATAGCCACAACATGCGACAATAATGCATTAAGTTCTCTCTAGTTTGAGAATTGGTCTTCTTCGGATAGTTATTATAGTATTTCAATACATTTGTACATTGTATACGCTTCTTTTGTAAAGTGTAGTCGTGTAGGCTATGTCGTAACATACCCAGTTTATATTAGCGGCAAAGTAATCCTGATGCTAAGCCCCCGATTCCCCGAACACACGGGAAGACGCCACACTACGCCACGCTACGCCACGCTGGGCCATGCCGCGCCAGGCAGTTATTATCTCCGCTGTAAATTGGTTGATGCCTTTATAAACCGCGGGAGCAGTAATAACATGTGGATTCACAAGATTTAGGAGAACTAGGGCGTGTTAGCTATTTATATTTTCTTTCTTGATATAAGACTCATTACATTACAACTTATTTATTCCCTACTATTTTAGAAAAATCTGTTATCTTTCGCTTTAACTTGTTCTTTCAATTGTGATTCCAGTATTCGTTGGGACGTTTACTGTTTTCGTTATCAACGCTTTGTTGGTACTTAGACGAAAATGAACATGAATCTTCGTATATTGCCATCAAGTCATTTTACGAAGTAAAGAAAGTACATTTTTATTAAGAAGATAAAACGGGCATAATTACAACTCTATCTGGGGGCAGTGAATCAAACATTTTACGTGTTATATTTTATGTTTTATCAAAATTTTACGCCGCGAACGAATAGCAATAAAAGTTTTTTTTATGTAAAACGAATTTACGAGTTCACTGGCAGACATTTTAAATATATAAGCAAAGAGGAGAGACTGAGACACCATTTATATTAGAGACGTCATGCGAGTGCTTGTTTCACTGGCATTATATGGTGCTCTGCAATGTTATAACTTCCTTTATAAGTTCTGTAGTGTTCTCTTTTTTCTTTTGACGATTAGAGGAATTCGTATTTTATAGTGGGAAAAATATGTGCGAAGACAACCAAATAGGTGGACAGGCGATCTTATTACATTTGGTTAGAAGAAACTGGATTGCCAGGACACAAAACCACCTTTTTTGAGATTTGGAAGATACCTAAACACAGCATTGGGTGGCCAAAGGTTGAAGCATAAATAGAGAGTTTTGTACAGAATTGTATGAAGGAATAGTTAATAAAAGCAGTGGTTGTTACCGGTCCTGACTAACCAGTTGAAGGTCATGGATGCGAACCCAGTAAGGAATTATGAAGGAAAACACCGTGAGGGAACCGTCCACTTTCTCGCGTAAAGGAGAGAAGGCCTGTGTCCAGTTATGTTATGCTCATGCTAAATGGCTTCAAAAAGCAAGGATCAGTATGCACTAAGGATAATTTGAGTCCCTACCTTACTCCCATAATTTCTTACGACAGCACCAAAACGTTTTACGGTGTTCACAAATGAGCGAACATAAAACATTCCACTCCCAGCCAATACATCCTCATACTTGGACAATTCTCCGACTCCTACAAATTAAATCCACGCCATTATGGAAACGTTCGTTATCCATTAATTAAACGAATATAATACAATTGAATTTCACAGGATTTAAGTCGCATATGTTATCCGTATCCGTTGTAATAGCTATCCGATTCCGAAGAGAAAGCCAGGCTTCTAATTTATGAGCAAGCCGCCAATAAGTTGGTACGTTTAACGTTAGCTTTCGTTTTGCACTGCATTTTCTATTAATAAAGGAATTATTGTAGATTGGATTTCTAATCGGGAATTGGTCGTAAATGTTATTAACGGTTTTAGTCCGGTTGGTTCATGTAACGGTTTTAGTCCGGTTGGTTCTGTTAAGTTGCCAGTTTTGGCGAAGGAACTGAGAAACTAACCATGTCGTAATGCACTATTAGGTATTACCGCAGAACGTTTACTTTGATGGTTGATAGCAATAGGCCTCGCCGCTAATAAATGGGACTTAAACAATACTGGCGAAATGTGGGTGTATTATTTAGGGTACCTACTAGGTACCCTATTTAATACGCTAAACTAAACTAACTAAAACCAAAGTCTAAAGGCTAGGTAGAGGTGTAGACCTCTGCCAAGCCTTTAGTTAGCCTTTGGTTTTAGTTTTTTTTTTGTAGCCTTGTTTGTCCCACTGCTGGGCAATGGCCTCCCCCATATCCTTCCAGGTATTTTTCTCCTGCACCACTTAGTTTTAGTTAGGGTATGTTTATTTATGATGAAATGGTACCTATGTTTATTTATTTATTGAAACTTCATGTACAGTAGTGGTACATAGGCGCACTTAATGATAGAGACATTCACTACCAGTCAATCTTTGGGTTAAATATTACAATATTCAGGTATGTGGGTATCACTCTGTTATATTTTGTTCTGATACTTTAATAGGTTTAAGATTAGGATATTATTATAACTAAAATCTGTTTGTAAACTAGATAGGTAGGTACTAAGTATTCAATTCAATTAGTAATTATAGTATCGATCTCGTAGACTTCTGAGGTAAAAATAAACTAGGTTCTGAAACAATCTTAACTTGTCGTAACTTATACAACTTATGTCTTAATATTATCCTAACTTAATGTTATAAGTAAATGCGAAGGTAAGTTTGTTTGTTACCTTTTCACGCCTAAACCACTGAACCGATCATCCTGAAATTTTGCAAATACATGCATTGTCAGGTGTACAGAAACGACATAGGGACCTAGGGAACCTTTCATCCCAAAAAAAAGTACTGTTCCTGAGGAAAACAACAATAACATTTTCCCCCATTTAGCCCTTTTGTTTATTTTATATATAAATGACATCAGCCAATGTTTTCACAATACCAAGTTTTTATTATATGCCGACGACCTCAAGGTATATAGAGCCATACGACAAACAAGTGATTGCCTTCTGCTGCAGCAAGATTTAGACCGACTATCCTGTTATTGTCAGCAAAATAAGTTGCAACTTAGTTTACCCAAATGCAACTTTTTAAATTTCACAAAAAATAAAACCAAAATAAATTATACATACACTTTGTGCAATGCCCCTCTACTTAAATTGGATTCTATTCGTGATCTCGGCGTTATCCTTGATTCTAAACTTTGCTTAGACCTACATATAGGCAAGATTGTTAATAAAGCCTATCAACTATACGGATTTGTAATGCGTTCAACAGTCGATTTTAAAAAGCCTTCTTCCTATATTTGCTTATATAAGTCTCTTGTACGCTCTCAACTGGAGTACGCCGTGTCCGTCTGGAGTCCTTACTACAAAAAGTACGTTGAGATGATTGAGTGTGTTCAATACAAATTCTTGCGTACTATGCATTATAGATGCTACGGATATTATTTGCCATACCAAGATTTACTTGCTAAGTATAAGCTCGCAACACTTGAAAGTAGACGTAGGTACTTAGAGGTCATGAATTTATATAATATTGCTCGAAATAAATTTGACTGTATTGAACTGTCCAATATGTTATGCTATGCTGTTCCTAGGACGGTCCACAAGCGAAAAGTGCGCGCTGGCAGATTGTTTTCAGTGGGCACTTGCAAGTCCAACTCTGGCTTGCGTTCGCCTGTTCGCAGAATGGTCGATTCCTACAATACAAATTTTGAACATATTGATATTTTTGCATGTTCTCCCTATAAGTTTAAAAGTCTTATACTTAAGGAGCTTTCTTGAATATTTATACACCGTTTTATACAGATTTTTTGTATTTTGTATTTGTTACCTAGCGATTATTTTCACTGTTTCGTATCCTATTGTTAAGCTGTGAACAGCGTTGTGGGCTGCAATATTGTCTATAAGTTTTGTGTATTTCTTATTTCTATGTTTTATATTGCAGCTGTTTGTTGTTCCTTTTTGAATAAAATAAAAATAAAAATAAAAACATTCTTATGATAATAGAAGGCGCCACGTGTCTTTCAAATCATGATTGAATTATATTATTAGAATCAGAGTACAACCCGAATTACTTGTCAAATTCTAAATTAACGCGAATGAAGCCGCGGGCAAAAGCTAGTTGTAAATTTTAGCTTTTAGTTGTTTATAAAACTTGTAGTTCGCCGGAGTAGCGACAATAGCACTTAGAATATTTTAAGATTCAGGACACAAATAGCTGAGAGGCAGGTCTAGGAACAGATTTATTTAATTTATATAACAAAATCGGTGAAGTTTTAAGACAAGAGATAATAAAGTCAAAATAGTACCTAAAAGTTTTATTTTTAAACTTAATTTACAATTTATAAATGCTTGCTATGTTTTGCTATAAAAAAAAAGTCAATTAATTAAAGCTACTTATAGAATAATGAAAACAAAATATTTACAGAAATTTATATAAAATAAACTAACAACTAAATATAAACCAAGTAAATAAGGAACAAAATTGCTTTAAATAATATTAATGATTATTTGAGCCAAAAAACGAGCAGAAAAATTATAAAAAACAGCAAAAAGTATATTGCATCGACCGGGAATCGAACCCGGGCCGCCCGCGTGGCAGGCGAGCATTCTACCACTGAACCATCGATGCTTATGAACACTGTTGCAAAATTATACAGCGCTATCGTCGACGTAAGAAGTGAACGTGCTATCAACGTGAGACGAGACGTGGCCGGTTAGCACTTGTATTACGTCATCGGTATAGTAATCGTGTTGTTACAATTTGTTTGCAATCTCGCTGTGATTTGGTAATATTTGGCTTGTTGTGCATCCATCTCGCCTGGTAAAAAGTCGTATTTAGTTACCAAGTTAATCAGTTTTGGACGATATTGTATAAATTACCTGATTAGTTTTTTTAATACCAATAAAATAACCAAACCATCTAAATAATCGTTAAAACATTAATTCCATAGGGCTTTTGAGATTATCGTGACCAGATATTCCTACATCTCCGGAACCATTTCGCCTTGACCCCCATAACATCTTCCGAGTCAATAAACGACTAGTTTGCCGACTTGCCAGTCCTACGAGCTATACATTTGCCTCGCGACTGCGCCCGGCCGAATAAACTTTCTGGTCTTTTAACTATGAAGACAGCTTCAATTTCTTTGGTAAGGATGTTATAATGTTTCATTGTCACAGTCACAGTTGGTTAGACTAGGCTTTTAGATAATTATAAGAGATTCATTGAGGAAAGCCAGTCAGACAGATACTAATGATAAGAGATCTAAAATAGAAATCATTTATTTTCTCGCTTTTTGTTCCGTTTGTCTAAAGGCATTAAACATAATTATAATAATTGTAAGGTCCGCGGTTCAGCTCCTATATCGAGCAAACTGTTATTGTGTTTTTCCATCTGGGATTTCTCAGTAGCAGCGTGGATTCTGGATTTGTGTCCGGTTGATGGCAACAGGCTCGCCGCCTGTTATATGGGCTTAAACATAACTGGAAAAATATGGGCGTTGGGTATGTAGGTGTACTATAACACCTTTGCCTAAGCCATCACGCCTGTAGATCATTTTTAGTATCAGCTTATCACGTATTTCTAATACGGAGCTGTCCTATACATATTAGATGGCGGTGTTACGGTAACTGCGCTGCAGGCGGTCGTCGTGTTTAGCTAAGAATTCCATCCAATGGCATCGGCGATGTATAGACCGACTTATTGCTGCTGTAACGCCACTGCTCCTTACGTGGAACGTTCTGCTTAGAGCCGTGTGATGATTTTGCATCGCAAGAGTTTGCCGGATGTGTACTACCTGGATAAAAAGCTATGCCTCCACCTTAATAGATCTACCTGTACAGTTATCATCGAAGATTTAACAGTCAGATAGACTTAATATCATATTAATAACATTTAGTATGGATACCGATCTATGCTGAACTATTAGCAAATTCCTATTTCTCATCCGTAGTTTGTGTGAATAAGAACAAATGTGAATAAGGCTCACTACACTCTTTAAAGGTCACCAAACCTCAAGTCAAAAATAGCACAACTAAAAGCCCCGTCCATTTCCTTTTCCCTGAATTTATTTTAAACATCAACCCCGAGGCAGTCACAGCGTGGGGCCCCAAGAGGACTGCACCAGCAGAAGTCTTGTACACGTCCCCGGTACTACGTCGCGGGAATTATTAATGTGCGCCAAACATAGCTAACACCTGGACACGCCTGGAAACGCCAGGTCTTGACAACTAATATGGAGGAATGACCGGGAGGAATCCCGGGACCCAGGACTGTTTCAAAGGTGTTTTGTCTTAGGGCTGTGATTTTTATGAGTGTAAATGATTTACAAGCCACGTGCCCGATTTTCCATCGGTAAAACCGACCTACTTTCAAACTTTCATCTCGAATTAAACCTCTTAAGGGAATGAAATTTCAAATTTCCTTCATAAGTGCCCACCTTTGTTATGTAAGGAGCTGTTGTGATACAATTTCATCGAGCTGTTTGGCTCTGCTTTGTCTGTTAGACGAAAATAGAATTCTTCTGAATTATGTGGATTGAATGCCCACCTACACACAGTAATGTCAAGATCCCTAATCTGTTCATTGACCTAGCTCAAACTGTGTTCTTCTCGGATGAATATTAAAAGGTCACACAAGTACTTCTAAACTGTATATGACCTTCAATAACTACATAACATAACATCACGCCTGTAATCCCCGAAGGGACAGGCAGAGGTGTACCTAATAGTACGCCCACACCACATTTCGCCAGTTATGCTTAAGTTCCATGTAATAGGGGCAGAGCCTATTACAATGGACCAGGACCTCATGCTCAGCAACCACTAGAGCAACGAGGCAGTCAATAACTAATTAAAGCATAAATAAAATAACTTAGCACATCATTCTGGTTATTCTGAATAACCACCGTCTCAGCTTCGGTTCCTAAGACTGTCCAAATCCTGCGATAACTCCACCACGCGCCATATTAGCTGGCAATATGGAAATCTGATGGCAATCAGCTGAATTATGGTAAGCCAGGATTGGAAGTTATTTCTGCAGTCTTCCATTAAATATTATAATTAAATCAGTGATGCGTTGGGCGACACTTCTTAATTGATTGTTTTAAGAAAAGTCGTTAATTGGACTTTTGACCTTTCGCTCTGCGAAGAGAATTTTTAATGGTTCTGAATGTAATTAGATTTTGGTTGTTTTACTTTAAGGAATAAAGCCATAAGCTATGTCATTATTGTTTGAATCCTTACTAATACTAATATTATAAATGCTAAAGTAAGTTTGTTTGTTTGTTACCTTTTTACGTCTAAACCACTGAACCGATCATCCTGAAATTTTGCATATGCGTTGTCAGGTGTACATAAACGGACATACTTTCATCCCGAAAAAGTACTATTCCCGAGGAAAACAACAATAACGTTCGTATGATGATAGACGGCGCCACGTGTTTTTCGAATCATGATTGAATTACCTATATTCTTACAAGCAGAGTACAACCCGAATCGATTGTAAAATTCTAAATCAACGCGAGCGAAGCCGCGGGGAAAAGCTAGTTTGTACATAAGGTGACCTAAAAAGACCCAGTAGGCATGGGAAGATGATGGGAAGTCCCAACTTTTAGAGCAATACAGATCTTCACTCATTTAAAATACTCGTTGCAAGTAACAAGCCAGATGCAGTTATCATAATTATCATCATTCCCCTCCCCTTATCCTATTTATTTGGGGTCGGCAGCGTGTCTTCTTCCATCTTCTCAAGTAAAAAGTGTATCAAAAACATAACTAAACAGTAGTTATAATCGATTACTAAACAAATTAATTAAATAATGAGACCATTTTCAAAGAAGGCTGCTGCAATACGCTATAAATCGCAGCGGTTCGTTGCGGACCGCAGCGTGCGCGCTGCGTTAATTAATTTCACCACGAGACAACAGCATGCCCCTATATTTTTAATTAATATGTCTCTTTATTGTTTTAACTAGTTTTGAAAATGCTTGAAGCCGATAATTATTTAATGTTTACATTTAGTGTAGCGTTTTTATGTGGAAACAAGATAATTATATTTTTATATTATCATTTAGACTGTTTTCTTCAATCTTGTGGGCAGATTATAAAAACCGAATATGGATGCTTTGTGATATATTATAATATATGGGATATTGATATACAGTATCTTATTAGATAAAGCGATACATGTATACAGTACAGAAGTACCGAAATCACATGGTAGGGCAAATAACGCCGTTACAGAACTCCTTAATGTACGTTTTTCTATACTTTCAAGAACACTTCTTGAAAGTCTTCCGAACTTGCAGAATAATAACAAAACTCTGCTCTAAAAAGACTGAAGAGAACAGCAAACCTAGCTAAGAGCTGCACTACTGCTCAACAACTACAAACTAGCTACAATTCCAATTCCAATACTGCACTTCAATCTCAAGCAAATTAATATTCTCGTTTTGCAGCATTTTCTCAAATTACCCTCTCTGGGGCATCAAATAGAGAACAACGATTTAATTATATGACCCTCAGACTGTTTCCGTACGGCTGGCTCTTTTGAATCCAACTTGAAATAGGTGGAAGCTCCTCGAACCTTCCAGAGGAATTGGATTGTTTTTTGCAAGACGTTTAATAGCTTTGGTTGTGTAGTGCAGTGTCTGGTGCAGATACTTTAACTTTGTACGTTTTGGAAGGTTTCAGAGGAAATTGTTTTCAGTTGAGTTGATTGTGATGTTCAAGACTTTGCATGTATTTTTCTGCTTATCAGCAGCATTGTGGCTGATACGTGCAAAAAGAAACATGAAGTAACATATAACGTGAACTTCATCCTTCTTTTTCAGGAGACTTATGCCTTGTCTAAGATGAAGGCTGCTTTGCTATATGGTTTTACATACTGCGTTGTAATGTATGGATCTTTTAACACTTTAATCATATTGTTGGGGTGGGGACGCTGTCAGTCAACATTTGTGAAATGATGAGTTGAAATTGTATCGAAAAATCAAAATGGCAGCGTAAGTAATTATGTCCAAGCGCATTAATAATAAACCCATGCAACAGATTCAATACAAAGTCTATTGTTACCCATATAAAATCAGGTTAAAACAATTAATTTACTCGCAGGTACTTACGGCTGCCCTTTTTAATTACTTTTAATTGTAAAACCAAACACTTTCGTCATGTTAAATTATTCACCCATCAATTATGTGAACTTTCCGTTTCAGCTGGGCCCACATTAATTTAACGAGGATTACCTAGGACGCTTGAATGTAAAGTTAAACTAAAGATTAAAAAGTTTCTCCAACGTCATGTTACGATTTATACTTTCTTATGTAATTTTGTAAGGAGACTTCGAGCTTATTCCCAGATATTTAAGGTCTTCTTTCAGTTTAATTAGGCCTTATTAAGGGATCTCTCGCACTACGACAAGACCCCGACTTGTCGCATGTCCAGCCGCTATCTTGAACAAAACTGGTCGGAAGCCGGTTGTGCGACCAAATTTCCTAGCCGAAGCTTCTGCGACCAAAACAACGGCCGAGCGACAAGTCGTGGTTGTGGCTGCGTAGCGCGCGAGGTTCCTAAGTAATACACTCGTCATCACAATCGCTGTGACTTTGACAGTTCCTTAAGCACAACAGAGAACAAGTCCGATGGCGACCGCATATACATAACTAAACAACATCTACTGGAGCATTCTCATTGAGTTACATAGAAACTTGTGTCGCTGTGATCTGTCATTGCAGTTGGGTGGCTTCGCCGAAGCCCTTTGCCGTTGCGGTTTGCGGTTGCAGTCATCTCCTGCATCGTATTATAGTTATGTAGCAGCACTACAAAAAAATACTACTGCAACAACATATGTAGTACAAAAGGTACTACAGCACCGTCTATGATACAAATGAAGAACGAATGAAAAAAAGAAAAGAAAAAAGAATGATGAATATTGATCTAATTCGCGCTGTTAAAGTTATCCGCACAGCACACATCATACGTCAGCAAAGGTGCGGTCATATTTCTGTGACAGTTGTGTTTTTTTTCGCGATTACGATGGTGGTCCGTGGCGAAAGTTGTTTAGTTTGATGGACTGAATCACACCCTGAAATATGAGCACACCTTTCTGGTACCCGCTGTATAGAAAGGCCCGATAACAATGTCGGGCGGTAGCTCACCAGACACAACACCCTCAAACGTCTGAACGTTTGAACGTGTGGTCGAAGGATCCTTCCTTTTCTTTGGGGGATGAACAACTTTACATTATTCTTCATATCCCTATAGTTACGAGCAGATTAATTATAAACAAGTGAGGCTTTCTACCCTCTTTTGTTGTATTATCAAAGGTTATTGTAACTTGTCTTACAAGAGCATTAGACAGTTAACCCATCAGATGTGAGCGAATATCAGTATTCCATACGGAACGATTGCCATCTGACCTCCCTCTAGTTTTATGATAGTCGAAAATTGACCGCTGAAAATGCACTAGCGAACAGAATTTATCGAAAAGCAGAGTATAACGACCAGCAGCCGGGCTGCGTTAAAAAGAGAAATGTTTTTATTAAGTTCTGGCGAAATTCAATGCGCTCTGTCGGGTCGGTAGTTCTGGGAATATTCTCGAAGGAAAATTCTATTTACTTCGTTGATGAGTTTATATGGTATCGTGTCAGGATCGACAGGTAAGCCTGGCTTAGAAGCTCTTGTAATGTGGATTGTGTTAGTGCTTTTTAGAAATCTTTTGGGATCGAATGACGAAATTGAACCGGAATTCGTAGTGCAGTGACTACCTCTGCACTACGGATTCTGGTTCGATTGCTACGCGAAAAAAATAAACAGTACTCTGAACAGTCAAAAGTCACCAAAACACTTACCAACTTTAAAAAGTGTTTTTCTCTTTCTGTTCTGATTAAAATTTCATATTGTTACGAACATAGTAGTCACAATCGTTATTTTTCGCGAAAATTGCTTTTCAATTTAGGAAAGTATATACATATTGGTGCTCGTGACTGTCCATCTCCCTACCTACCCTGAGTTGAGTTGAATGGTGCTGATCCATGCGTCATGTTCGTGAACGGGCGCTGTCAGTTGGGACTGGTCATCTCTTAGCTGCCACGGTTTATTTTAACTACTTTGTTTTTAAATTGTTGATCTAATCTTTTACTCTGGACGCTCTTAATGTGCACATCTTTCTACATCGTTCTCACATATATGTATTATCTCAACATGAATGATATTACCAAGATCTTGTAAAAATATTTTGATTGAAAAGAGTGTCCATGGAGTTTCTTGCCCATTCTTCTCCATAGAGATCTACGCCTTGGAATGGGCAACTACAGTACTTTCACAAGTTATTATGCCTTGTGTCTGGGACTGTAGCTTCGCCTTCTTTGTTTTTCTGATATTCAAAAGTGCCTGCTATGGTCTAATTGAAATAAATGCTTTGAGTTCGAGCTGAGTTTGAGTTTGAACCCCTGGAAAGTAGTTTTGTGTGGGTATTTATGCATATGCAAGCATGATTTGTATTTGCAAATACAAATCATTGCACTCCTTCGCAAGCATGACTGCTTCGAGAAGGAGGTGACGACTTCCCATTCCCTCTCGCTCTAGACCATGGCTTGAACCAGAGCCGGACGCGAGCGGTCGCCGCCGCCAATCGCCGCTATGAGGACACGGCGGTGCTCCGCCCCAGCGGGGCAGACCGGTGTGCTCCACCGTGTCAAATGTTCTTAATGTCCTCTGGACGATCCTCGCAGTGGTAGCACCCGCGTTTCCTCCCGCCCGATTCGGTGCAGGAACCTCCCGAAACAGCAAATACACCCATGAACGGTGAAACCTTCAGCTCCCTTCAAAAAATGATATATAAATAAACTGGTTCTCATTTAATCTACAATCTGAAATTAACCCTAAACCATCGTCAAAAACAAAGCGGCCTTTTGTAATTGTAGTGTTAACAATTTTTTTAACAATCGAGCGCTCTGTTGACCCCCTAAGGGATAAAGCGTCATGGTTTATGTACGATCGGCCTCTGTCGGTACACAACCCGATTTTTAACGGACGCGACGGGGCATGATCCGTATTCAAATAAAATCATTTGTTCGACAAACGGACACCAAAGCGCACCCCTTTTTGGGTTAGTTTTTATTCGCACACGTGAATGGATGCATAGCAGATGGACATGTCATTGGATTATATATTAAAAATATAACATTTTATCGTGTAACATGCATAATTATGTGTAATCATGGATTGGATTTTTATTTATTAAAGTGAGTGTAGCTCAAAGTTCATTTTGAATTGTGCTCTGCCAAGGCTTTTCCCAACTACGTTGTGTTCAGAAAGCGTGGCTGAACCTTGAGAACCGACCCATGCGGCTGTTACTGCCCAGCCACGAGCCCCTTTATTCTAAAAATAGTAACAAGACCTCACTTTGAGAACTATCTTTTCATTCCGTGAAACGTGGGTTTACTTACAGCATTAGTTCAGAAAGGGAAAATGATATATAAACATCATTTAATTTTTACAGCCTCGAGCTCATTCATAGACATCAAACCAACTATTCTGTAAGGTAGATCCACAAGAAATTATTCAAATAACTTTGCTAAAAACTCAAAGCTCTGCCGAGCGAGTCTATAAGCTAACTCGTTCAAATATAACCGCGCCGCTACCCAGCCCGGGGGCGGCAGAAGCGCAGGTATCAAACGTACGGGCACGGAAGCTCATTGCACTGCACTTCCGGTAGATAATCACTTCCGGTATGCGGTCGCTCGTTTGACTGACGTCACTGTAGAAAGTCGATTTTTCTTTGGATTAAACGATAACTGAAAGTTCGGATTGAGTACCATTAATGTTTGTAAAGAGATTGGAGTAACTCTGTCAGTCTGTCGGACTGTGCGACTGTTCACGCCGAAACGGCTGAACGGAATTAGATAAGGCACATGGATAGACACGACATTAATTAAGACATATGATACTTTTTATCTTATAATTTCTGAAACCCACGCGTGTGAAACCGCGGGCAAATACTAAAAATAATACCAGCCTGTTACTGTCCCACTGCAGGGCAAAGGCCTCTTCTCATACAGAGAAGGCATGAGCATTGATCACCACGCTTGCTCAATACGGGTTGGCGATTTCAGACTTATATTAATTATAAGTCCAGGTTTCCTCACGATGTTTTCCTTCACCGATGTCTGTGATGTCTAAGATAAACTTAGAAAGTACATATGAATTGAAAAACTCACATTGGTACTTGCCCGGATTTGAACCCACAACCTCATGCATGAGAGGCGAGGCCTTAACCTCTGGGCCATCACGCAAAGTAATAATATGTTTAGCTGGTGCTTTGTCACTGGATTGTTTAGAAAGCAAGAGCTAACGTCTATCCTTCGTTTTCTAATTGCTATAAGAAAGAATATTCTGTCTTAAGAGAAAACTAAGTTCAGTGCATTTTTCAGTATGCTCTTAAAATGATACCATCTTTCCATCTCCTGCCATGTTAAATTCATCTCAAGTTATTTCAATAAAATAAAGTTCTCAAGTATTTTCATTTAGGTACCTAGTCTTTAAGGGAATCAAAGTCGGAGCTCTATTAAAAATGTTATCTTACACACAAACTTTGGTAAAAGTACAAAAACTCTGACATTAACTTCGACAGATAGTAAATTTTAATTGACAACTTTTATTATTGGATCGTCTCAGTATTAAAAACGATTATTCATGAATATTTTAATATGTTTTCGATCGACTGAGACATAAAACTCTTCTCCATTTAAAAAGGCGACAGCTATCTAAATCAAGATGCAGAGAATCGTCGCAGAGATTTTCTTAAATCATTATTATCCATACCCAAGGTGGATAAAACCAATATTTTGCCTAAAATTCGTATTAAACACACCTGTTCGCAGAATTTGTGACTTGAACACCCATCCCTTATAGGTACGATTTTGTCTAGAAATGCTCCTAAACTTTGCATATTTATTACTTAACCCGCAAAAGGCCACGAGGGTCTATGTGAACGGACAATTTATCTTTATGTTTATACTCGAGTCATGCTCCCAACAAGAGGTGAGGCTTATGGTGAGTAATGGCTTCCAGATTTACTTCGTGCTCAAATATATTTGTTAACACTGGAAATTAAAGTGTACATTTATAAAGCCTGGCACTAGTTTATAGCTGCGAGGGTCGGAGATATTATATTAGTTTTCAGACGCCGTAAAATTGGATCATACGGACAAATCCGGGTGAATCATACCGGCTGTAACAGCCGAAGGGAGTTTGTAAAGTTATATTTGTTTGGTTACTTACCCTCTTGTTTATTGATTTATTGCCCAATTCGGCTTAAAGCAGTTCACTGCTGGACAAAGGTCTGATCCCAAAAAGGGGTATTGATTTATTTGAAAGTAAAAATCGTCTGTACTTTTTTGTAAATATAATTTGGGCTTAGTCAACAACGTAATTTTATTGATCGTTCTCTGTAATAGGTAGCTAATGATTTATATCCAATGTCAGCCAGTTCGTTTGTCGTCCCGCAGGGCTCGTCGAGCTGTCAGTCCTTGTCATTACATGCCATTCGTTATACCTTCAAAGAGATAATTATGCCTGAAATAAACAGATTCTGTATTACAAATATTTCACTGGAAATTAAATTAGTTACTGAAGTTTATTATTCACAAATTAATAATAAGCAATTATTCCCATGAAATCATTATTCGGAACATTGAATATTGAACATTTAGTTCTCTATTCAAATCCCATTGCCATCCGATGGAATTGAAAATTGTATAAAATTATTAAATGAGAAAAGAAAAAAAAGTCGGTTCGCTCTGAAGCTGCACCTAACGCAATTCAAAAGGAATAAATTAAACGCTTTTAAATTATTACATAGCTTTTCTGTCTGATAATTTATCTTTTTCTGTTCTAGGGTATGTGGTGGGGGTAGACTGGCCGGTTGGCCCCGCTGCCGGTGTGCCCCGCTGCCCGGGCATACATTAACATATTGAAGGCGGCGCTGGAGGGTTGCTCGTAACACGTTAGTAGCGAACTTTACTTTCATTGCGGTAATTAATTTGTGAATCCTTCGCCTTAATTTGTGGGCTGTCATAAGCGAGTTTTATTTGTTTTGTTGTTGGTTTGGGGTTAATTAGGTGATGTGTTGATTATCTCGCTACGGACATGTTGTCCCTGCGAGTCTAAGAAAAAGTGATGTACGAATTTAAGAAACCATTTTTTTTTAACTTTCTGTTTTAACCGTTTACGGTAATTATGGTTTTGTCTGTTTGAATGTGGTATTTTTTTCCCCAACATCTGTACTTAAGTGACTATTTGCTATAATAATATTGATCGAAACGAAATATTATCGTATTGCTTGCACCTGATTCAAAATCAAAATATTTTATTTCACATAGGCCTAGATGAGCACTTATAAAACGTCGACAAAAAGGTGCACGGTTCGGGTTGGTCGTTTCCTATGGAGAAGAACCGGCAAAAAACTCCATGGTTACTCTTTTCAAATTATGAATGATTATTATGTTTACTCGTTTTATTAAAACAATGCGTTTCTATAATATTTTATTAGTAGATTATGTTTGCTAAAATGAGCGTCAATATTGGCAAAGCTTTTTGTATTGACAAATATTGATTGGTACTCTAGTAAATTTATAATTGGTTAAAATCATTGTTATTTGAAATTTTCCATAATTAACAAACATCATTAAAACAAAGCTTGATTATTATGTGGTGATCCATATTTCCCGGAATAGCTTTATTGGACAGTCGGAATGTGCGGAGCAGATTTCACAGTAGTACATAATCAGTTATTTAGGAAATTTAATTCAATACAAGTACGATTTGTACTTCACATATACATGCACTGGCCCATGGTACATGCACGTGTATGATGCAGTCAGTTGATGCTTGAGGTCCAATTTATAAGGCGACCGTAACCCCAGCCAAATGATAGGAAGGTAAGGTAAGGTAAGGTAGAAAGGTCAGGTAAGGTAGAAAGGTAAGGATTAAATCTAAACAAAAAAAGATAACATTGTGTGTCTCACGGCTGCCCCAAATAAGCCCAGTTCACCAAAAGGGCAACTAGTGTCCGAAGCTGGTTTACAACTGGAACTGGAATTGTGAGGATGTTGGAAGTAGAAAGAAAAAGTAGTTCTTTCTCCGCACCCGCTCCCGCCATATCTCAGCTCACAGCCTAACTAAAAATCGTAGCTCATTTACAGTAGCGAACACATGAGCACACATTGTGTATTTAGTCAGTTTCGCCTAAATCAACATTGTTACCAAAATTTAACGCGTGTATGAGTCTTGAATTAATTATATTAGATTGTTCGAAGTCATGTTATGATTGCTTACGATCTCGCTTTAAAGGGGGTCGGCAGAGGTAGAGGTTAAAGGTTTTAGTTAATATATTAATAGTGTAGTTGACTTTTTGACGGCTGTCCGGAGATTTAGGGTCTATGTCGAGTTTACTAATCGAAATGTAATTGTGTGCCATTTCTGTAGTGTGTGCACTGTGCAAAGGTCTATCTCATTAAGTAGGGAGTGCTAGAAAGTGTCGAAAATATGTTGTGCTTTAGAAAACTTCGGTGAGTTCCTTTCGAAAATAGACAAAATTCGCTTTTGTAAGCCAAAAAAATTGTCCCTGAAGCAACCCAGACCCACTAACCTAATCTAAACCTCCAATAATAATTAACTGAAAAAACCCCGACGTAACCCGTCCGTCGACAATGGCAGACGTCGGTTAAGGCCGTGATTGGACGGGCCGACATTTTTGTCGGATCAGCGCGCGCCCAGCAAATGTAGTGGAAAGATAAAGGCGGCGACACACGACTGCCTGCGACGACCCCACTACGTTATTACTCGCATTATGTTATGACGTAAGGACCGTACGTTTAAACTCTGCCTTATCTCGCCGTATTGATGTATGGATGGAATTGGGTGATGTAGGGCTTTTAGGGATCGTTTGGGTACGCATCGTGTTACAGGTAGAAATTAAATTAAATAATATTCCACGTTCAAAAGTCCATAACTCAAGTTGCGAATGTTGGAGAAAAACTGCACGGCTGAAGTGGGAGGCTGGCCACGTCGCACGAGTGCACACGGAGAGGTGGGCAAAGATCGTCCTTCACTGGACCTCGCCATCGAGATGACAGCGAAGATGGAGTGACAGCCTGATTCTGTTTGCGGTACAAACATTGCCAGAGATGGCAGAAGATGGAGAGATTTGGGGGGGAGAAAGACCTTTGCCCTGCAATGGGCACAAAGTAGGCTATTTAAAAATAAATAACAATTATGTGTGCGTTTCAATATTGTACTACCCCTGGATTGGATAGCAATGGGTTCAAGGACATGTTTGCATGTCGTTACTTCGGTATACAAAAAGTTATCTTAGTGTGTAAGTTTTCTAAAGCCAAATCTTTTACATTTTTGTCGCCTTGGGAATTGACAGAAGTTTAGTTTGTTTGAAAAACATACTGGCAACCAGTACCAGAAATGCCTATACTATAAATACCTGTGCTTTGCTCTTAAAAAGATGACAATGTTAAACGATTCGTAGGTTACTTGAGTTATTTTACACAAATCTGAAAAAACATTTCCATCATATCTGCCACACATTGAAGCGGGCAGTACCGCAAGTTATGTATACAAACTATTTCCGAGGTGAAATACACAACACACGCAGAAAGATTGCTTGCAACCTCGGCGTAGGCATGAGAGAAGCTATGGAAGCTACGCAGCTGTTGATCTGTGTTGGTACCTAAACAGATCATCAACTCATGTATGCACCAGTACCTACTCATACAGTAGTTAATTACTATATCCACTTAGGTTATGTATGTATTTGTACTACTAGAGTAAAGATCCCAAGTAGATAGTTCTGGCTTCGGTAACATGAGCCATTTCTACAGCATCGTTGATAATAGCACAGAGCATAGAGGGCGGGAAAGAAGATGAGGCTAAGTCTACGAGGCAGTTCCACAGCTCCATTTGTCTATTCATACGACACACAATCCTAAGACAAAGTCCGTGAAAGTGAAAAAACAGGTTGAAAAAAACAGCCTTAAAAGCTTACGCCGCGTTTTACACAATTGTGCAACTTCACAAGGCCGCACCTCAACATTTCTATGGCCTTACCTCGTCTCATTCATACACAAACTCACAATACATTCCAACTCGGACCGCTCATATTGAATGGCGCATATTTGATTCCGTAATGTACATCTTTACGAGGTAACTCGCATGCGAATTGCGGCCGCCATTGAATTTCAAACTATCCTATATTGTAGAGTGGAGACTCTGTAGTCTGTGGAACAAGCGCTGCTGGAGGAATAGGAGAAAATAATGCTGTTTTCAGAGCTTGTTTTGTTCGGTAGCTCTACAGGGAAAATAGATACAAAGTAACATATTTTTAACCACTGGTAATCAAGAGCCTGGAAAGACTAAGAAACTTAAATAAAATAGAATCTGAACTGAATCATGTGTTTTATTTTGTCGTTGCAGATCCAAAAAAACTTGTTAATAGGATACCAACAAAAGACTCAAAAGGTGACCATTTTCGTCGACCTAATTATACCTCTTTCTGGTGAAGATTCCGAGATGATGTGTGGTCACTTCATAAGACATTGGCATGTACAGATGTCAGCACACAAAGCTACAAGAATCTGTCGAATTTCTTTAATAGATTTTCAACTTTATCGCAAAATTATTAGGTTGAAAGTTGATGCTGTGTTGTGTGTCTGTACTAAACTAAAGAGGACAAACATAGGCGCAAAAACACTTCGTTCCCTGCAACTCTGTAAACTCGTTTCTGATATTACCTATTCAAAACACACCTCCTATTCTAGGAACACTGAAAGAAAACTATTCAAATATCGCGGCGAATATCGCTAAAAAGCTACAAGCATTTAATTTGAACGCAAATTAAAAATGAGTAAAACAAGAGGAGGTCGGGGAACAAACGCTACGAAATAAAACAAAATAAGTGCATATGTGCGCAGCGCGTTAGTTCGCGAGGTCCGGTGACAACGGGGTTATTCTGTAACCACAGACATTTGAGTGTTTTCACAAAGAGATTGTTGATTGCGAAGAGTTGGTTGTGAGTTATTATTAAACTTTTGGCATTTAGCTATCATTGCACTCGTAAAAATATATTTTTCTCTTTGATACTCGCCCCAGTTTTAAAGATGTACCTGTCTGATTTCTAGTATTTCGTTTCGAAACGAAAATGTCTATAAACAATTTATTAATCTAAACACGTCGACAATAGAAAATGCCTGAGGCATTAAGTCCACCTTTCTACAGTTACTTTTACGTGTGCATGCAGGGTTAATGAATAGTTAAAAAAGCTTTTTTGATTCCGAAAAAGTGCGATGAAATTAGACCATATCGTTACTTTGAGAGTAAAGCCATTTCGGCACTATACTTAAACAGAGTACATACTTATGTGCATACTGAATTTTAAAACAGAATACTAAGTCCCGTTTAAAATTCTGTTGGAAATGTAACGATATGTTTATGTTAACTGTAAAATATTCTTTTATTACAGTTCAAATCTAGAGAAACTAGCTCAGTAAAAAAATTCTATAACAAAGTATCTTTTTTGTATTTATTTTACCCAGAATTATTCTAAATTCGCCCTTAAGCGCTGCCTATGTTGTTTGATTCTCAATTAAGTTGATTACTTTATTAATAATTGATCTCAAATTGACGTTTTAAGAGGATTAGAACGTTATCTGCAAGATTATCCTTGTAAAATGATATTGGATTCAAATACACAATGAAGAAGTTTCGTATTATACCGGGTGTAAACAAACCCTTCACGAAGCCGTTAACCAAGCATTCTGTACATCAAACTAAGTAACTTTACGCAAAAAGTATTGCTGGGAAACGACTTTTTTTTTTGGGGTCAAAAATTATGTTTTACGGTAAAACTCAATGTAACGCACTCAAAACATTGTGCTGGGGAATTGATTGAATAGTACGGGGGTCGTGAAGGTGTTTTAAGTAAAAATCTTACATTAGAAACATGTATTTAAAAAAAAACTTGTGAAAAAGTTGGAACTTTGACCCCCAATATCTCCGTAACTAGAAGGTTCCCAGGTATGGTCTAGAACAAAAAAATGATCGCAATGACGGGGAGAACAAGTGCCTTTCGGCTTCGTTAAGGGTTTTTTTACACCCTTTATGGCTTACATACAGTTGAATGGAAGTGGAGACGGCAATCATCAAAAGAAAATCATGAACCCATCAGATTTCAAACTAAAATACTAATAGAAATACTTAATATTCATTAAACCTGTAGATATAGAAACATACACATGAATGACTTGCTCAGTCGTGTTTAAAAAAAATACATCTACAAAAGTTTTCATTTGCAAAAATCTTTAATCTTTTCAGACATACGATAAGTAACAGACATTATAAGTCAAGTTCAAAAAATCGTAATTCGAACGACATTAAACTGAACGACATCATTAAAAACAAATACAGAATACCGTCTCTGGGCCCCGTTTTTGCGCGGGGACATTTATTGTTGTAATGGGGCCCACTCATATTTCTCCTCTTTGTTAGTTTTTACTTATTACCACGTCGCAGTCCTCGTATGAATAATTCCCAGGGAATGTACCGGCGTGATCATTTCAGATTAAATTTTCATTCCGCATTTGGCTTTGGGTCGGTCGCAAGGAGCCGTAAGCTTGCAATATTCATATTATGAGTTCGGATCTGCATTCATAGTTGCGCCGTGGATGTCGGCGGATGTCGCATATTGAGCTGTATTACAGCGGGAATGGATTGGAAGTTTCACTTTGTTGGGGACTTTGTGGTTGAGTTTTTTTTGTGATTATTCTGTAGTTGAATGGATTAACTTATCTAGGTTAATAGGTGAATCGATAGTGTAAAGTCAAAAATCATGTTTGAAATTATAATTCGAGTTTGGAATATCGATCAAAAGTCTTGACGAAACTATGCTTAGCATTTCAGGTCTACCTATTTGCCAAATTTCCACCGTTTCGCCAACAGTTATCAAACACTACAAACTATTTTTATCCTAAACGAAAAAGGATAACCATGACCCCGATGGTTAGCGTGGTTGATCCGTCCTCCAGGTACCTAAATATTCAAGTGGCGACCACAAAAAGCGATGGCGATATAAAGAGGTTCAGAGAACGCAGGTTTTTGCCCAAACGTTTATAATACACGGTGCTAAAAGCATAATATCCACAAAAACTCGTTGCCTAGTAGCTACGTCATAACCGTATAACAGGCAGGATAGGAAAAAGTGTAGAATAAAGGCCCGAGGCACACTGGGCGCGCACTGGGCGCCGACGTACTCGCATGAATATTTTAGTGAAAGTTTGCTTTAATATTTCGTATCTGTTGTTTTGCTACTCGGTTAAATAAGTTATTTTGTACATAACGCAAATAGTGATGTGTATAGGCTCTGTGGAATAAAGCGGAGAACGAAGATTATTTGGAGCTGAAACTCAAATAAATTCGAGAACATTTTTTCTGTAACAAGTTTTTAAGATACTACTGCGAGTTACGGATCGGATCTTCGAGCAGTCGAATATCAATAGATCAAATCTCAAACTTGAGCATAGGAATCGGATGAACCAATCGATTTCTGAAACTGAAACTTTGCCAGTTAACTATCGAGACTTAGCAAGTTTCTCGCAGATTAAAAGTCCGCCATGTGGTTGTAAGGGGTGAATATCCGAGGCGCGGTGTGCTCAGGGGATGAAGAGGGTGAAAGAGGTGCCGTTGTGTGCCCTAATTACCGCCCATTTATAACGGCCGCGGTCCGAGCGATTTTTATATTTTTTGCTGCCACACCACCTACGCGTTATATTTTAAGAGAAAAACGCGCGGCTGGGTGTTGCCCGGTGTGCAACGGAGTTAAGTAGCAATTTAATTGTTGTGGCACTCAGCTGTTTCGGAGATTAGAAATGTTTTAAGTAGTCTGTGCTAGTGAATTTAATACTTATGGTTTGAAAGCCTTAGACGACAGTAACCACTGAGGTTTTCATTACCTATATCGTCCATGCTCCGATGAACTTTGAAAGTTCTCCTGTGAGCTTTTAATTTGCGAATTGTTAAGCGAACCCTTCAGGGGCTATGTTATGTTACCTTAAGAGAAAAGAAAAATACGTACATTTTGTTGTTCTTGAAGCTTCAAATATTTTAATTTGACGACGCGTTGAGTCGTAACATACATTTTCTTACAAGAAATCGTCACAGGTCTCAACAAGTCATTATATCTGAGCACCCGGCTCTTGAGAACTTTTGCTGCACATTCTGTAGTAAAGCGATCAAATTGTTTGTCGTTTGTTCCGCGTACTCCGAATAACGAAGCGCTGCTGCTTCTAACATGCTTCAGTGCTTCTAACAATGCTTCCACCGACTACATAGCAGGGCCATTAAAATTTAGATAAAGTTAAGTTTTAACATTTTAACTCGATAAAATAATATCTAAATGATCTTTGTATGATCAGTTCATCATCTCCTTGCCCTTGTACCATGTTACTTGGGGTCGGAGCAATACGTTTTTTTCTTCCTTTCTGCCTGTCAATCGTCACGCTATCATTTACTCCTTTTTCTTTCATAATTCATTCCTCACAAGATCAGTTATTATTTAAAAAATCTCCAGAAATTGGCTGCAGTCTCTGTATTTTACTACTCATAGTATACTACTTTTGCTGAATTATACTCGTAGTGTATGGCTATTTAGCAAAGCCTATTGGCTTCTAAACCGACTTTATCTTCTGGAACAAATGTATCAGTTCAACCTATCAGAGACTGCTGGACAAACGCCTCTCTTGCCCTACACCACAACTCCATGTCCTCCGCCTTTTCGCTTCAATCTGTCTCAGTCCTTTTTAACCCTTTTTTGTTCTTCTTTAATGCTCAGTTATTTGAAGAAAAATGATCCTTACACCCTCACAATAAGATTACAACAAAGTCCTGGTCAGAAGATTAAGAAACAGAATAAAAGTACACATTTAAACACTGACTCAACAGTTCTCAAGCCGAATTAGCGTACAAATATTAATTAACTATACTCTTAGCTTAATCCGGAGGAGTTTCAGTAGAAGATAACGGTTCAGTTGCCCTGCTGGCCATCAGAGAGGCAATGAGTCGGTTATCTCGACTTGTGCAGATTATTTACTCATTTATTTATGTTTTAAGCCGGTTTTCAGCAACTACAGACGTCTATTATGAAGCTTACATAGATGTGGAGGGGTTAAATAAGGGTGTTCAGTTTTATGTGACTCTGTACAGGGTGGTGTTTTGATTGTGTCTGTGTGGAATGAAGATTAGCCCTAGTTGCCGTCTAAAAACGGGAAAGTAAAAATGATGGAATCGCAACACCAATAAATGCTAGATATTGTATAGAAAGTAAAGTTAAATCTGCAGACCCCCTTTAAGCCAAGAGATCACCATTACAATCAGAGGTCGTTATCCCAAAAAAAAAAACAAATCCAAACTAAGTTCCCACAATATCAACGAAAAACAATCTTCTAAATGGCAAGTAAACGAGAGAGGCGGAAAAATGCATTTTTACTGCCCCGATATAAAGTGTGGCCGCTTGTTTACGGGGCTCTTAAAAGGGCAGATGTCAGCTTTAAAACCATTAGTGAGATAAATTATAGCTACCTCCCCCCCTCGAGCTCCGCCCCCCCGCCCCGCTCCTTAATCCCTGGATAAAGATTTTATTTTTGGTGTAAAATGAAGAGACATCTTTTGGGTCGTGGTGTAAGGAATAGGTGATAGCGGGTGTGGTCAACTAATTGATTTTCTTAATGTGTGCACTCAAAAACTAACTAACCCCTCGCAGAGAGAACACAGACGTGATGAAGTTAATGTATTATAAACAGACTAGCTTTTTCCCGCGGCTTCGCGTTGTACTCTGCTTGTAGTGATATAATTCAATCATGATTCGAAAGACACGTGGCGCCATCCATTATCATAAGAACGTTATTGTTGTTTTCCTCGGGAACAGTACTTTTTTTTCGAGATGAAAGGTAGCCTGTGTCCATTTCCTGACAACGTATATGCCAAATTTCAGGATGATCGGTTCAGTGGTTTAGGCGTGAAAACGTAGCAAACAAACAAGCAAACTAAGTAAGTTTCGCATTTATAATAGGAAGTTAGTATTTCTTCACTGACAATATTGATCTATCGAGCGACTTAACGTAGCTTGTTTGCGAGCTTTGTCGTGCATTACAAACGTGTTTCAGGGTTGAATAGTCACGAAGACTACTACGGATAGAATTCATCCACTTTCAGTTAGACTAATAACAAAGTTTTCAATCCTAAAAAAAAACCAAACAGTTTACAAAAATATGAAATTGTCAAGGCTGCTTGATAGGTTTCAAATAGGCTATGTCTAACTATCAACTACTACTATACTATCAATTGCTGCATCTTGTATAAATAAATAATCTAAAATCGCTCTCTCTCATTACTTACACCACATACAGGGTCCCTTGTAAGAGCTTACAGCGACTCTTGTCTCGTATCAATATGATTTAGCCCCACAGCCAGTGCCTGGCGGGGACTAGCCACGAGCCATTCCTAATTACAAAACCTTTGTTTTCACAATTATTACTTTACCGGCTAATTCTAGGATTTGTCCGGATTCCTTTAGCCTAAATGTTAAGCTTCGTAATTTTGTGTAAATTAATTACAAGACATGGGTTGTCTTTGAAAGATATTAATTGAGATAAGTTAGTGATTTAATTACCCAAGAGCTAAAGTCAGCGATGAAGATAGGTAGTCGAGATTAGGGTGACATAACATAACATCACACCTGTAATCCCCGAAGGGTAAGGCAGAAGTGTACCTAATAGTAGACCCACATTTAGCCAGTTATGTTTAAGTCCCATGTAATAGGAGGCGAGCCTATTGCCATCAACCGGGCACGAATCCAGACTCCATGGCTGCTACTGAGAAATTCCTGATGGAAAAACCCACCAGCAACTTGCCCGACCTGGGAATCGAACCCAGGACCTTGTCCTCAGCCGGCGCTTAGCAACCACTCGATCAACGAGGCAAACCAGTATTAGGCTGACGTGGAGTAAAATAAAATGCCTAGATAAAGTGATATTCTACTAGCGACATCGGAAAAAAGGTGTAAAATATTATCAAGAAGCAATCTTGAATAAAACACTTTCCATTCTTAAAAACTTCGCAGTTCTTCTCCGCACAATGTTGGCTTGCTCAGCATCCGCCGCATGCTTGAGACCAGCTCTATAAGACACGGCTAGTAAGATAGACTGAAGTGCTTAATGCACAGATTATGCTAATCATGTTATTTTATGTTTCATAGTTGAAGCTCTTTGTCTACCTCGGGTCACTAAAAAAGTATTTGTCGAAGTTTCACTGCAGTAGTTTTTGAAACATTGTTCGCAACAGTTGGGCTCAAACTAAGGTAATATTTTTTTGTGTGAGGCCAGGTGCAAAAAACTGAAGATGACAAAGTCGGAGATGTGATCTTCTATTTTAAGATCTCGGTCAAGAAACAAGATACTAAAAGGGAATACCTAAAGGCTATTTATCTATTCTTTGTCGTGAAACATTGTAGATCAGTAAGTTAATTTTATCATTTGTGTCATTGACGTTGACGATATCACGATGAAAATCCTACTAATATAAAGTTTGTGTGGATGGATGGATGTTTGTCACGCAAAAACTACTGAACGGATTTGGCTGAAAATTGCATCACAGGTAATTAATAAACTGGATTAACATATTACCTTTAGGCTCAAAGGGCGAAACCGCCATTTTGGCCAAAATGAGATTTTAATGCAGTCATACTTAGTTTTTCGCCTTTTTTCGATTGGTATATTTAAAATTTCGATATTTGCAAAAAAAGGTGGATACAGCCTTCATTTTTGAAGAATCACATTTTACGGTCAAACTCAATGTAACGCATTCAAAACATTGTGCTGATGGATGGATTGAATAGTACGGGGGTCGTGACGGTGTTTAAAGTAGAAATCTTACATTAGAAGAAACATGTATTTGATAAAAAACTTGTCAAAAAGTTGGAACATTGACCCCCAATATCTCCGTAACTAGAAGGTTCCCAGGTATGGTCTAGAACAAAAAAATGATCGCAATGACGGGGAGAACAAGTACCTTTCGGCTTCATTAAGGGTATTTTTACACCCTTTATATTATTCTACGATGTTCTTTATCTCAAAATTCTAACAAGTTTTGTCATTTATAAGCACAAAAAAGTTATGTCGGAAAACTGGTATGTTTATGGCTCTCCTGAAAAATCGTGTTTTGGTGGATACGCCCTTTGAGCCTAAAGGTATCGATATAAAATACTTTTCATCGCGGTAATACGATCCCGTGGGAAATTACGGAACACCACGCGAGCGAAGCCGCGGGCATAAGCTAGTTATTAATATTGTTCAAATTTTTTCGTTCAAGTTAGAGTTTTATTGTTCAAGTTCTATTGTCAGATACGTTGTTAAGAGTTGCTTTTCTGCATATCCCTGTGTTGTGGTAAAACCTTTGTCGTTTGCCTTAACGACGCGTTTTTTAAGTTAATGGCGTTATTAAATTAAATAAATGTGTCGTTTATGAAAGTTTTTCACGAGTATTGCGTAGCTGTGTGATACTTCCTGGCATCTGTCATTAGCTACGGTATTGTTGCTGTTACTGATCCTGCGTCATCCCACAGCTGGGCAAAAGCCCCTCCACGTGTGTCCAGGACCTCGTCCAGGTCTTGCGATCCATGGCCAGTGTCGTTGTTTGACCACTGGTCGTTGGTTTTCTTCAGCTCGTCCCGCCAACGGTGAGGTCTGAGGCTGTGTCAGGGCTCCACATAGGGGCTATTGGGGGCCACAGCTTATTTGCAGATGTGGTCAGCCTAGTCTCCGTCTCTCATCTATGTTTGGAGTACAATGTCACCAGTTTGTTTTTCTAGTACCTACGCCTTTTTAAACTAATTTTTGAATAGGTGGAGGTTACATCGTGGTATTTTATTTGAAATGGGAATGGTTTAAGGTTATAATCTAACTAAAAAATAATCCACATTTAAAGAAAGTCCTACAACATTATCTTTCGAAATCTGGAACAATAAGTCCTAAGAAATTAAACCATTCGTAAAAGAACTGAGTAGAATTCAGGCGTAGAATCACTTGCCACTAAATCACTGGTGTTGCCAGGAAATTAACGTCGGCCAGAAGAAATTGCCGCTTGTTTTAAATTCAAGGCGCGGCTTGATGCGGGACCCAAAAGGGGCGTGGCGGGCTTTACAGACGTTACTTAGATAAATTACGACTGCTGCGAATTTCTTCGTCGTCTCGACTTTCTGTAATCGTATTAAGGTAAGAAAAATACAAAATGTTTCTTGAGCTGTGATGGCAGTTTTAATTGTTTTTAGAATAGGAATATGAATAGAAAGTAGTTGGTAGGTAGGCTTTTGGTCTGTGTCGCTCCATCATCATCTACCTAGGCCTGGCCTTTCCCGACTATATCGGATTCGACTTCCAGACTAACCGGATGCAGTTGAATTGTTGTTGACCAGTATCTCACATGGAGTGACGGCCTATCTGACCTCCACAAACCACTTAGTTGGCAATAAGATACCTACATACTTATGTATTACTATATACTTATGTAGGAATGGACATGAGTATTCTCCCCATCTTGACCTACGGTGCACAAACTTGGTCTTTGACTAACATTCAAAAGTTCAAACTCAAGGTTGCTCTGGAGCGCAGTATCTTAGGTGTAAAATTAACAGATCATGTACGAAACACAACACTGCGCTCCAAAACGCAAATCGTTGAGTGGCGCAAAAGGCTGCCCAACTTAAATGGGAATGGGCAAGACATGTCTGTCGCGTGCCAAACGAACTGTGGGACCGTAAAGCTCAGGATTGGTGCCCTGAAACAGTGACACGGGGTCGCGACAGACCACGAAGTAGATGGCGGGACGAACTGGATGTCTTCCTTGAGAATTGGAAAGAAGTAGCACAGAATCGTGACCGTTGGAAGGAATGGAGGGAGGCCTTTGCCCAGCAGTGGGATAATATGGGCTAGCTATAATAATAATAACATTATGTAGGTAACTATGATTATGGTTACCTTTGTGTAAATATCCTAGAACGACATTTCACATTTCATTAGCGTTTCATTTTATTGCGTTGTGTTTAATGCAAAAATGTGTGATACTGTATCTAAGTAGCCTGACATTCAATATTGTAAAGTTACTTTGCAGTGAACTTGAAAAACTAGAACTAGTAGGTAGGTATCGCTTTCTTTTAAATAAATGTAGAAAATGTCTTCTGATCTAACTCTGAATGTTTTGATTGCCAATACCGTATAACATTGAGAGCTATTTAGTGGACCGTTCAGTAATTACAGGGCCGTAGCGGTTATTTGGCCACAAAATAAAATGTGCGTTTAATTTACTAAAATAAAATAAAATGTTGTACTAGTGCTTCTAGTAAATGGTTTATGCTTGAACGGATTTAAATGTTTGTCCAATTTTGCAATTTGGTAAAATTTATCGCCGCATTTTATTCGACTATTTCTATCTCTATTTTAGTTTATGATAGCATCCAATGGTACAGATTTTTCATAATAAATAGCTGTATGCATCTAGTATTGCCTGACCGAAATATTTCCTTCGCAATCACTAATTTTCTAGAGAGGTAATGCTTGTAAGTTAAATCTATGGGATAATCGTCAGAAGTTCTGGTCTGATAAGGAAAATTCTTTCACTAATGGAAACCTATATTGTTCACGAGTGTCATAGGCTGAATTTGAAACGTTCCCATGGCATATTTTCAGCATAACACGAGCGAAGCCGCGGGTAAACCTAGTATTGCATAAAACCAGAAAACTTTTAAGAGAAACTTCTAGTAACAACGGCGGTATAATAAACCCTATCGGTATTCAATAAAGCCGGTCTTTTTGACGATATACTTATTTACGAGGGAAGTTAGCAAAGTGGCGTAAAAGAGCGCCCGTCTGATGTCAACATCGGACTTTTGGTTTAAGCACCACGCCTATCGTAAGTTGAAGATACTCCTAAAGCGAAGTCTCTTACGATCGTCTTTTAATCGGAAATATTTAGCACTGGGGCTGTTGGAAATTAATTGTCGATGCCTATGCTAGATGCGATCTGCGTTGCCGTTGACGTCTTTTTCGTTTTTATTACACTGTTAGTTAAAGCTCTTTCTGAAGCCGATGCCGCATCAATAAATCTCATAGTCTCATGTGTCCGGCTCCGTGTACAAGTCTCAATCAGAACGCTGCAACGTTGCTTGGCGGTAGGAATATATAGCGTGTATAAGAAAGATGTGGTCCACCTCGTGTGGTGCATTTTTGTAGAGTGCGTATTGAAGTTTCGTATGGGACAGGCTGATTATATTTTCGTGATTGATTGACCCCATAGAGAACCACACCCTTAAATATGACCAGACCTTTCTAAAAACACACTGTATAGAAGGAAGGTAATGTCAGTAATTCCTCGGACGATTTCCTGTGAGTCCATCCAATATTCAGCCAATGTCAAAAAGCTTCAAAGAAATCATAGCGACATTGGAGTCAGTAGCTCAGTGTTGAGTAATTCATTCGCAGTATTATAGTAATCCTTATCGCGAGTAAAAGTTTACGGTCTCAGGAGTGAAACGTTAATCGCTGGCTGCGAGATTATGCTGGCGCGGGCCCACTGTACAGGGCTGGATTATAGACAGGGCTGCTCTAGAAATGATATTGTTGTCCTTAAAATGTTTACGGTGCAGGTAAGCAGAAATGAGTTTTTGAATTTTTATTACATAACTGTATACCTAGTTCAATGCACATAAAAAGCAGTGATAACCTAGTGGTGTGACCGTCGGACTGCCAAGTCATAGGTCTCGAGTTCGAACCCAAGGCACGCACCTCTGATTTTTCGGATTCATGTACGTATAGTATAATTATCACTTGCTTTTCGGTGAAGGAAAACATCGTGAGGAAACCAGCATGCCTGAGAGATATTTCTTGACGGCATGTAAAGCCAAGTCAGAGGCCCATGGGCGGCCTAAAAACTCTGACACCAGGTTACGACCTAACCACACGATAAAGAAGAAGAAGAAAAGAAGAAGAAGTTCAATGCACGACCAAAAATCTGAATCAAATGAACAAAAGTCACGCGACTTCAGAAGCTTAAGTTATTTTTCACTTATTTGTGTTTTTGAAGTTGGTTTTATTTTTTCCAAAAAAGTTTTTTGAATAAATGATTTTCGATTTCATTTTCTTTGCGTCCGTCCCCGATCTGTGCCTGTCCACAAGCCAGCGTCCAGTCGGGCTTGCAGTGATATTTTACTCTCCCTAATGGGTTTAAAACTGAGCCGCCCACGCCTCAAGACTCCGCCGCCATCATTAGTTTCCATAAGCCCCTAACACTCACAGTTATTGCTTGTGTTTTATTCACAAAATGAATTACATCAGACTGATATGAATAAATTAGTTTTTGTCAAACACAGCTACGTTTGAGTCTGAACTGGTAGTTTGAATCTTTAGTTAATTTAGCCCATAATATTATAATCTGAAGATACATGATTATTAGGAATCCAAATAGTTTTGGCATTCAGAACCACTCAGACAGATCAAACGCGGTTATTTCTTGAAGTTCCTTTGATGAATATTGTTTTCATTACACTTGTTTTAAGTTGGTGTGTATTTCGAGGTCTTTTTCTTCTTCGTGACACTCTTTGGCGGAGCGGTCGTGGTCCTCACGTAGCGACTTCTGTTAGGGTAGATGTGATTCCCCTCACGATCGTTCGCCACTTCTCCCTCCTGGTTGACATCCTGGTCATCATTTCGAGGTAGATTTTATGAATTGATTCCTCCCCTACCTCTTAAACTTTCCTTTAAGCCAAATGATAAGTCTTCATCTCACACCAGTAAAGCAAAAGGTCTGGTGTTGAAATCCCTCGTAGATGACACTAAGAAGTGTCTAGTAGTGGTGCGAGAATGTGCAGCATATTATTTATATTTACGTCTTCCTTTATAAACTAGAGTTATGGTACATAACAAAGAACGCCCGAGTCTCACGCAGTGCCGCGGATTATGTACGAAAACCTGAATTTATTAGCTCTCGCACATTAGCAGTAGGTACTTAAAAATGCTTTCAAGATGTCGTGTTCGTCGGCACCCTTCCAGCGGTCTTGTAGGAGTCGCACATAGGTAGGTTATATGTATGAGTAGAAATGTGAACCATGTACGTTATGCTTCATTACGGTTTTAGCAACTAGTGCCTCTGTTTTCACGACACAAATAAATAAAAGTATTCCAGTTCAGCTGTAGGTGTTTAGGAATAAATACAGATCATAATCTTCCTGCCTTGTTACTTGGGGTCGGCGGAACACGTTTAGAAAAAGTAGAGGTAAGAACTGAAATTGTTGGTGGATTTGTAATTTAAATAACTATACAAATTAGAGCTCTCCAAATTGAATTAAAAAAAAAAAACATACAAAATAGTTCTGGAAGAAAAACAGAATAGCTTTCATTTCTTTGAAAACAAAATCCGCGTCAGATACGATTAATCAAAACGTTATCTAAAACAGTTATAACTGCGGAGTGTAGCAGCCGCGATAAGACGCGACGATCGCGCGTCTCCTGTTTGCGAATCGCGCGATTACCATAGCGACTGAACCCGGCCCTTTTAGTGCCTGCAATAAAACAATTACTGGCGACGTCTTCAGACGAGAGAGTAGGCGAGCGCAGAGCAAACACGCCTGTTTGCCTACACGCCCCGACATGACAGACGCGTGACGTTTTAATGAACGTGTGTGTTTGTGAATGTGTGAGGTACAGTCATTGATGGGGTAAATTGGCAGAACGGATTGCAATGCTGCATAACACAATGAAGCTGAAAGGTTCTGGACTGACCACGAACAGGATGGCGCAGCGGTGGAAGGCCTCCCACACAGTGGACCGATAACCTGGTGAAGACCGTGGGAATTCACTGGATGCGAGAAACACCGGGCGATGATGATAATGAAATTGGGAAAAATAAATACTAGTTAAGATGGTCTAAAGTGGTTTGTAAAGGAATTTTAAAGATTATAGTAATAAATGTCATGTTTGTGTCCACTTAAGTTCAGGAAACAAAGAAAGTTTCCGTTGTTAACGTTGAAGAAGTAAGGAAGTAGTCCTTATATCTAGTAGATCCCTGAAACTTGAAGGCTCAACATCTGAAAAGAAATCGCTTATGGGTGAAAAATCGTCTTATTTTGGGTACCAAACGTGCAAATCCCTTAAAGAAACATTAGCCCGTGGCAACTCTTCACAAAATACACTTGAAAGGAAAAGGTAAGCTTACGTACGAAGCAAACATAAACACACGACATTTTCCTTCAAAATAACATCGGCATCCTGCCCTTGACCTCTGCTCTGAACTTCGACGACCGTTTCTGCCTACCCTCGCGTCTCCGCGCAACTGATCTCCCGCCGTCGTGCTTGTTGCTATTTGCTTTCCCCGCGACGCATATTAATGGCGTCCTTATTTTAAATCCCGGGATGTAAAGCGGTTAAGTCGAATCCCGGATAAATTACTTAGCGGGCCCGGTATAACCCGGTATTACTGGCTGAGGCCACTGAGTAAGATACTGGAGAAGGTTCGGCTTAACAATCGATGTATAATGCTACTTTGACGTCTCTTTAAGTTCTAGACCAAGTATTTTCGTTTATTACTCACGACCACAGCACGTGGTGGTGATTTTCTTTTGTTCGTTTCTATCTTACTTTTTATCCTCCTCATCATCATCATCATCATCATCTTCCTAGCCTTTTCCCAACTATATTGGGGTCGGCTTCCAGTCTTAACCGGATGCAGCCAAATACCAGTATTTTACATGGAGCGACTGCCTATCAGACCTCCACAACCCAGTTATTACTGGGTAATACGATACCCCTTGGTAAGACTGGTTGTCAGACTTTTTGGGCCACTGACTACCTAACGACTGTCAAAGATCTACAAATGACACCCGGGACCAACGGCTTAACGTGCTTTCCGAGGCACGGAGGAAACTCGGTATGTAATGGGTGGTCACCCATCCACAGACCAACCTAGGCAAGCACGGCACTTTGTATCCTCATCACCATCATTATATCAACCAAGAGATGTTCGATGCTATGTGTAGGTGTCCTGCAAGCATCACCCGCAGCCTTCATCAGCCGACCTTACGGGAGGCTTACCGACGCTGCACAATCCGGTACATGGTCACAACTCCAGAACCTTTTGGCTCAATCTCTCAATTTGTGCCTTATTCTCATCGGATAGGTCTCAAAAGTGTTAGGAGTGTGATTGTTTGAGCTGCTGCTGTCTTGCTTGTTTATGACGAATAAAACAGCTGATTCGCTGTTTTTTATTTATTGGTTGAATTGTTTTTATTTTCTTCGTGATGGCTCAGTGGTTAAGGCCTCGCGTGGCCTCGCTTCTAATACACGCGGTTCAAATAAGGGCCTATATTATTAAAAGTAAAAAAAAATGAGGCGGCGCCAAACAAAATAATAATCAACAAAGATCAATCAAGCTAACATCATTTTACGCTACAGGCACCTACGTAATTAATTTTGCTTGTTTGGCGCCGCCTCAAAATATGTTGCTAACATTAATTTAGGAGCTTATTTAAACTGAAAGGTTTATTTTCATGAAATAAAATTGATACCTTTAACACTACATTATCACACAGACAAGTAAGTTAACATGAACATAACCAACTTGCACATAACCGCATGTAACGAAACCATAGCGCGATTCAGAAAGTTCGGTCGAAGGCACAACGCCATCTATCGAACATTAAGGTTAACTATTGAAATAATCAAAATAAAGCAAGAGCAAAATTATGGGCACTTCCCATTATTTTATGCTTGCTTTATTTTGATTTAGCTTCTGTAAATTTACAACATAAAATTATCTATTTTTAAGGTCGACATAATTATGGTAGGTATTGCCAAATTATTAGCATTGGCCCTTTTTGTTTATAAATATTGTGTCCTCTTTGGAATTTTAAGCAACATTGTTGATGCTCGCTTGCTGCACTCATTTTTATGAGTGAATTAGTGAATCCAAGTTCCAGTCAGATAAAGTTGTATTTGATTTATCTCGCGAGAAATGTTTTACTAATGGAATGTAATGTGAAATAATGATTTGATAATTTTTAAAACAAATATCCAGGCTGAAAAGTAGCCCATGTCTTTCCATAGCTCTTAAGCTATCTATTATATTATATGTCAATTTCATGACGATCGATTCTGTGATTTTGGGAAAAGATAACAGGAAGGTATTTAATTTTAGATAGTAGTTACTACAAACAGTTGTTGGTTTCATACAACTGTTTTGGTTCTCCCTAGATCTAAAACACCATAGACTTATCTTGGTTCTGATCCCTGCCCTCCCTATTACCTGTATATTAGCTGCTTCCGTCTCCGTTATAGCTCACCTATTGACAGTTGACATTACAAGCCACGAACAAACGCCGGCCGCCGTTTCGTATTGGACAACATATTCAATTGGATAATATTCTATGCGAGAACTGATATCCTAATAAAAAGTTACGATAGTTTGTTTATATTGGTCTATATTAAAAGGAATCGTGTTTGTTGCTTTATTATAATGCTTGCTCTTCCTAAGAGATGGGCAGATTTGCGAGAGGGACTTTGGTTTTAGGACATGCCGGTTTCCTCACGATGTTTTACATCACTGTTTTGAGAGCGGTGGTGATGAAATAATTTAGGTAAAGTAGTGTCTGCCTTGTAGACACAAAAAACATAAAAGTCATAAACTTGTGATATGACAAAATCAGACGTAGATAAGCAGGCAGTAAGTGTATTATGCTCCACGTGTAAAACATAAGGTGGCACACTTATTGTAGCACTTTGACCTTTCACTTATGCAGCGTTTTATTTTTAAACCCTCGTTACGCTTCAGACACGGCTTCAAGCATAAACTTTATACGGAAGGTGTCTCTTACAATTCAATTAATTAAAACATACAGGAGAGTGTTTCAAGTTAATTGTTTACGAGGAAGCCACCCACGGGATGAGCCGCGCCATGCGGGTGTGGGATGAACCGAAATTGACTTTGGTTACGTTCGTACACTTGGCTTACAGAGGAGCTTAGAGTGGAAAGATTTTTTTGAGCTTATTAATAGCCTACATTGGGAACTGTTTTGTCAAGTCTAACATGTTCCGGTACTTTCACTTTGTTTACATTTAGAAATAATTAGTGACAACCCAGAACCCAGTGTATTACTAACGTACAGTACTAACTGGGTTGTGGAGGTCAGATAGGCAGTCGCTCCATGTAACATACTGTTATTCAACTGCATGCGGTTAGACTGGAAGCCGACCCCAAAAACTATATTGGGGAAAGGCTAGGCAGATGATGATAGTGACAAACGAATCGAGTTTGAAATTTTACTTATTACTACCTACTAACTTTGACTGCCTCGTTGGTCTAGTGGTCGCAATCCCGACTGCTGAGCATGAGGTCCTGGGTTCGATTCCCGGGCCGGGCAAATTGCTATTGTATTTTTACATCAGGAATTTCTCAGTTGCAGCCACGGAGTTTGGATTTGTGCCCGGTTGATGGCAATAGGCTCAACCCTTATTAAATGGGCCTTAAACATAACTGGCGAAATGTAGGTGTACTATTAGGTACACTTCTGCCTTAGCCTTCGGGGATTACAGGCAGGATGTTGTGTTACTAATCATTATAAGTAATACAATTGGTTTCAACACAATTTCCATACTCAGTTTTACCAATGTTTACCAATAGCGCCGTCCTGATCATGTGATTTAAACGACAACAGAACCATGCTGCACCTAAAAGTGTTGGAGTTTGAGTTCCTGGCTTCTGATAATTGTAGCCATAAAAGTTTTTAAGAAAACAAAATGTTCCCTTCTCTATAGAGCCTCACAGAACACGGGTCCAACACAACATTATCACAGTCATCCTCTTTAATTACCGCGAGCAATCAACAGTTAAAGATAACATAAACACATAGCAGTTACATCGGCAGTAAGTATGCGGACCAGGTCACAGTTATAGAGTGGCGTTAAAAGTAACGGCTCAGTTACACGAGACGTAACGGTTCCAATATCGACAACTGTTACCAACTTTGTTTCTCTTCCAAATGTGTAGAGATGGGAAAATGGTCGGATATTTCGGATGTGTCGGATATTTGAGAGTTATGGTGGTTTGGGAAATAAGAGTTGCGTTTATAATGTTAGCTTGTTATTCATTTTTCTTACATATTTAGGGGTTGAGTGTGCCCTTTAAACCCCAAAGTGAGTACTGCCACTGACTGGTTGTAGAAGGTAACTGGTGCACTAAATCAAAGTCTCCTTTTGTGGGATAAGAATGTCCGATTGTCTGTATTTATTTCCCCGAAACCCGTAATGTTAACGTTCCATTCGGACCACTGCGCAATAACTGGTCGGCCGTTCTTCGTCTCACTCGCGTGCATTCCTGCTTATTTAGCGTTCTACCTTTTGTGATTACACTGTGTCCCGCATACTAACCTACGCATACTATTCACACTTATTATAATATTTTTATTAACTAAATTATAATATTAAAAAAAACATTTTAAAATAGAAAAAATAGGAGCCCACCGGCATTGGGAACAGGGTCTGAGCTACCGGTGGTCAGGGCTCTCGAGAGAGAAACCTCCAATGTTAGTTTTTATAACTAAAGGATGATAAAGCCGTTATAGGTATTGTTATATAGTCAATTTTTTATTGATTGATATACACTTGCAATAAAAATCTCCAAAATCAATGTTATAACAAGTGTATGTCTGGAAATCTTCATCAAACATGATGTTATCACGTGAATAAATTAATCACCCTCTACAATTTCGGCACTGACCGAACGTAAATAACTACCGAAACTAAGAATAACATCCTATTTTATTTACCTAGAAGCCTTGCTATCAAAACACGTACAATACCATCAATTAAATAAACCTACTATCAACTATTTACATTTGCACGCTAAATAATAGTAGTCCCACGGGTCTACCTTCAAGGTGAAGAGGTCGAATAGGTTCCGAGGTCAGTCCTTGGATGGTTGACCATTCATTATATACAAAGACCCTTCCATGTCTCGGAAGGCACGTTGAGCAGCTGGTCCCGGTCGTCATTTGTACATCTTTGACAGTAGTTACGGGGAGTCAGAAGCCCGGAATTCTGTCAACCAGTTTTGCCAAAAGGGTATAGTGTTGTCCAGTAAATGTGTTCTGGAAGTCAGATAGGTAGTCGTTCCTCGTAAAAAATTTAGCTGCATCCGGTTATCCTGAAAGCGGATGATGGAACAACTATTTAAAATAGTATCCGAAAAAAACTCAGACAATATCCGCAACGTCCAGCATACTCTAAAAAAAATCCGTATTTGTCAAGTCATAACCCTAACAATACGAGATAGGGAATTAATATCCGCGCCGTATCCGAAACTGTTGGTAAACGGTGAAGATAAGCGGTAGTTGTTCCGAATAATGTTTCCTTTGTTCAATAGATACTTTCTCGATAAACTATCATAATTTCTGAGCGGCGAGCTGAATACTAACGGTGTTTTTACGTGAATGGCGGTGGCAGTTGAAGGTTATTTTAGTTTTGTATTTTTAATTAAATTAAGACATTTTCAGAGGTTTAGTCAATCGACCCCAAAAAGTGCTTTCCTAAGCAAGGAGGACTCGGTAAGTCGGTATGCAATGGATCGTTTCCCATCCACGAATTGACCATGGAGCGCTTTCAAGGTTAAGCGCTGTTTTTAGTTTAAGCTTTGCTAAACCTTGCCACACTATTTTATCTCTAACTTTTAGTGACGAGCTCCTTTTAAATAAAATTCAAGGATTTTTTCTAAATAAAGTAAACCTGAATGATTGATTGATTGCAATTATTCCATTAAACATTGTCAAACCTTACTTATCTAGTGACAATAATTAGAATTAGTAGATTCCGGTATTCAGATTATAACCCGACTATTTGGGAGCCCAAAAGGGAGGGAGCCTAATCTTTTACCTACGTGTACGTATTTTGTTCAAGGAATACATCAGCCAGGTATTTTGTATGAGGGGTGTCGTCACCACAGCAATATTGCTGAAGTCATAAACATCTCGATATACTCGCATAATATGCAGGCATTCGAAGGCAGTCAGTTATGGTACGGGAAAACATAATATTTCCCCTTAGTTGTATTAACTACTGGGGAAACCAGCTGCTCTATATAGTACGTCACGTCAAAATAGTAATGTTGTTATTCCACTAGGTGGAGATTACTTTTCTATCTAAATCTTTAAAAAAACCCGCGAAGGATCATTATTTTTTTTTTGTACTCTATCACAATGCTGTCCTATTTGACCCAAAGGTTGACTGGTAGAGAAGTCCGCCTATGTACCACTTTTGTACATGAAGTTTAGATAAAAAAAATAAATCATCACTTGAGAACGGCTCCACCGAATTGGCAGTTTTTTTCCGTTGTTTTTAATTGTCAGGACAAAGTTTGTACGACAGATTTGTCTTTCGAAAACTTTCCTGAAAGATTAGATACAGGTATACATCATGTTTTTGGATGAAATAAAAATATTCTATTTTTTATATAAAAATAGTCGTAAAACAACTCAAGCAGGTAAGTGACATATGGCTCAGTGACGGTGTGACCTAAGTTAGTTTATCCAAGTAATTAGATTGTTGTGGAAAGTTACATAGCTGCCTCTTGACGATAAAAAATCAACATAACTGGTGAAATGTGGGTGGGTGTACTAGGTGAAGGTACCCTTCGGAGGAAGTAGGCGTGATGTTATGCTATGTTGTTTTGACGATTTTTGCCCTTTGTAAGCGACGTGAGCAGTTGCAAAAGGTATTCCCCAAATACGTACAAAGCATGCCCATTTAAATCTCCACGGCATCAAAAATAAGGCATTGCAATAAAGTCAGATCGCAGGCCGCAGACACATTGGCGCGACGTACATAAATGGCGGTCTGAAATGCGGTCGGACGCGGCGCGGCGCGGGCACGCGTGTCATTGTGCTTGTCGCGTGGTAAGTGTGCTACGGGTCTATCAGGTGCAGGTGGGTAAGGGTGGGTCACGGGGTGTAATATTTTGATCTGTTCGTATTTTTGGATTTTCAGTTAGGTATATATTTTTTGGTTCATGCTTTGACTAAGGGTTGAGGAGCTCGTGGCTTATTAATAACAGCTGCTCGGGTCGATCCTTAGGTTAAGCCGTGCTTGCCTAGGTTAGTCTGTGGATTCCACCCATTACATATCGAGTTTTCTCTGTGCCTCGGAAAGCACGTTAAGCTGTTGATCCCGGGTGTTATTTGTAGATCTTTGACAGTCGTTAGGTAGTCAGTGGCCCAAAAGGTCTGACAACCAGTTATACCAAGGGGTTTCGAATTACCCAGTACTAACTGGGTTGTGGAGGTCAGATAGGCAGTCGCTCTATATAAAATACTGGTATTCAGCTGCATCCGGTTAGACTAGAAGCCGACCCCAATATAGTTGGGAAAAGGCTAGGCAGATGATGATGCTTTGACTAAGGGTTAATTTCATCGATTAAACTGACCCAACCAAGCTTTCATTGTTAGGCAAAGTTGACATTGACTGTTGTTGATCGCAGTTCAGAAATGCAATTTACATTCAGTTTCATTAGTGAATCGCCCCAAGTGGCAGTCCCCATTTCTTACTACCACAATCTTATCTATAGTTGTCAGTAGAATACAGACATTTAAGCCTAAGGAACAGTACGATTATCACTGTTGTTTAAAACGACAATAACACAAACAAAGCAGTACAAACAATCTGACGACCCCTAAAGTCTAAAACTACTCCGCATCAGATCTAGATTAGGGGCGATTTATATCAGTTAATTCTCGATTACGCCTCATTTGGGCGCAACTCGATACTTTTGCTTTAAGGCCCGCTCTAATCTTGATTTAAGTCAAGACTTACTTGTTTGGAATGCGGCGTAACTTGCGGCTGGAGGGAATTGCGTATTTGAAGGGAACTGTCTCTGGGTGAACGGCTTTTGTCTTTATTTGGTTTTCATTATTTTGGTTTTCTTGAGGTTGATAGATTGATTTTCAGATGAACGCTGCCCATTGTTTTTATTTTCTGAAAGCCCTGCATTTTCACTCCAATGTGCTAGCAGCCTTATCTGCGGATAGTCAAAACAAGTGTTTGGTAAATCATATTTTATTGGTATGTACGAGTACTACGTAACTAAAGACTAGATATTATGAAAACAATAATGTTAAGAATGAGTGTAGATGGCTATAAGAGTAGAGGAAGACCAAAGAAGAGGTGGATGGACTGTGTGAAAGTTGATATGGCTAGAAAGGAGCTGACTGAAGAAGAAGACATGCTGCGCCGACCCCGAATAAATTGGTATAAGGGCAGGAGAATGATGATTGTGATGATAATGCTGTTAAAATGTTGATGGATGGATTGTGTGAGGAACGTTATAAAAGAAAAGGGAGAATTGAAGAAGAAAATACAATATCTTGCGTCGACTCCAGGACAAAAGCAGGAAGATGTTGAATAAGAATAAATAATTGTGATAAAATGGTTGCGGCCAATAAGAAAAAAGAGAAATGTTTCATAAATCAGCTGTGGACACTTATGTAGCTATTAAAAGAAAAGGAAGATGTCACCATCGCCAAACAAGTCAATAAATAAGTGAGGCCGCAATTACCGTAACGTTTTATTTCCGTGTGTCGCGCGGAGAGCATCAATACGAATACCGGGCGAGCTCGTATATTATGATAAATACGCTCCCTTTGCCCCGCTTATTGAACATCTATGGTGCACGAAGTAAATGTACACAGAAGATTCAAGAATCCACCATTACTTTTTTGTGCATTTCCTAGCTTGCATGACAGGACTAACTTTATCTGGGGTTAAAGTCGGCAATTTGGGCATACCATGTGGTGGGTCCAGACCCAATCTCGACAATTATTTCTACAGCACTGCTCTCAAAACAGTGGCATGTCTTCATGATAATATTCTGTAAGTAGGTAAATGATTTTTCAGAAACTTTTCGCTCAGCAGCCAGTTACTTGCTTAAAAAACTTGGTTAGTAAAAAGTATAACTTCATATCCAATTCACAGTCTGGTATCGATTGCAATAATCTCTGTTTTTTTATTTGTCTTACGAAGTTTACGTAACAGTGTGTTGTCTGGAGTGTGTCTTCTGCATGTATCTGTACTGGGTGCCGAAATATACTCATGTTTCGTAATATTCACCTGATCGTAGACTATGGCTTTATTAGGACGTTATTGCCTCTCCAATTCGACATGCCGCCAATATTTTTTTATTTGTCAATTTGGAGGGTAGTTTAAAGGTTTTGACGTCCCGTTTTTAAGAACGAGACTTGTTACACTTTATGCTTTTCGTTGGTCGTGACCCTAAATTATTTATTCGGTAGGTATGACTTACTAATTAGATGTAGGTATATTCAGGTGTAATCTTGTTGCATATTTATCACTCAATTTTATTATTGCCTCGAAAAACCTTCATAACTAGTATATTTTTAATTATGGAAGCAATTAAACATAAAAAGATTTGACTCAGATTCTCATCCCCCGAAATCTTTTCATTTTAAATCGCATTTAAAACAAAGAACTCGATTATTTCCCGGACCATTTCGATCATTAAAATCGTCAATAATTATCCGTTCCTTTATAAGAAACCAATTAATAAGAAAAAAAGCGAAAAGGGAAAAATGGCGAGATGGTTTAATTGCGCGCCCAAATAACTTAAACGATTACAAAAGAAAATGTGACAAAGGTGGTTCGTTTAACGTAATGGTCGACTTTACAACCATTTCTAGTCCATTTGATTAAAAAAGCTCGCATCCAGAGCCGATTGATTTTCTTTTACAATCCAATTGCTCCTCACTTTGAAGAAGACAGCTTTATAACTATTATAATAAGGGTGGTTTTTCCGTTTCTTTGGTTGTTTAAATTTGTAATTTCAGTAACGCGGAATCTCTTCATTTGGAACGGCATTACGATAAAAGAAAGGGCTTCAGCGACTATTAAGAATGTTGCAAGTTCTTCCCTTTGTTGGTGGTGCGGTGCGGATGCTGAGCCGGCCCGGAGGGGGAGGGGGGAGGGAATCACCCGTGTAATGATAATTAGCGTCTGTTTATTTGGAATGGACATGCATTTCAATTTTATTAAGTAATATTAATTTCTTTAAATTTTAAATTTATAAAATTAGGTTTTAATTTGAGTTCAAGAATCTAACAAGAAGCTCATAACAGTTTCGTAAGACAAAATAAATAAATAGCACTCAAGTCGCCTGAACGGATGGTAGCTTGAAGACTATTGTATCTGCGTCTTTGCCGCTTTCAGACATAATTAGCCTACTTAGTATTTTGACAGCGAAGAACTTACCCTAATACATCTACGAATTGCTATAATTTCCTCGAGACATAACACTAAGTTACTACCTTCATACCGGTCATAAAACTAATCTAAGACAGCACGCCCGTCAAATAAAACTTGAAAGCGAAAAGCAAGCGAGTGTTCCCATTATTTTTCATTAAAAACATTGCACTTGAAGCGTGACCTCATTCCCCGCTGCATATTCCATGTCTTATATTTTCTTGTTTGCCCGTCCGTTCAGAATAGCTCCATTGCTCTATAGCGCCATGATTGGTGTTCCGATCGCCTTCGGAAATATTGTTCGCGGCAAAAACAATTTCTGAAGATATTGTTTGTTTGAAATACTGGATATATTTTGCTTTTAAAATTGATTTTGAAATAGAGGACGTTGTGTCAAGATTGAGCAGTAGATGGGGGCTTTGTGGAGGTTAGTACTTTGTATTTGTTGCGACGATGAAGCGGAAGGGAGGAAGTAGCTGTGCTTGTGCTTCCGGGTGAATTGTTATTTGAGTGCTAGGAATGCGTTGTTGGATTCTTTTGGAATCACACCAACTAAATTGGATCGATGGGTCAGGAATAGTATAACGTTAATTAGTATATCAATTGACAGGTGACAACATTGATTAATTTGCTTGAAAACTGGTAACTACTAATTAGTTAGCAGTATTCAATCAAATTAATCAATAATACTTACTACTAATTAACATAAATATCAATTTAGCATTCTTATCAGATCAGTCAATGCTAAAATCGATATCTTCTGCCTCCACGAGTTATAACTATGAGTGACTTTAATCATTATTTCTACGTAAACAGTGCAGCAACATTGATAGTTGTCCGTAATAATCGTAGAAGCGATGACCGCTGGGGTAGACGTGTCCTAGAGCGAAGACCGCGAATTGGCAATCGTAACGTGGGACGCCCTCAGACTAGGTGGAGACGATCTTCTCAGGGTGGCTGATAGCAGCTGGGTGAAAGAGTGGTGAGAATCGAGCTGAATGGCATGTGATTGGAGAGGCCTATCTCCAGCAGTTGACAGATATGCTGCTGGGTAGCGGTACTGTTTTATCGTCTCTCAAACAAGTAATAGTAGTCAGAGGCCCATGTGCGGCATAAACACTCTGACACCAGGTTAGGCACTAATCACACGAAAAAGAAGAAGAACGGAATAAAAAAGTTATTGTGATCACAAGTAGGTCCGACATATGTACATGGTATCGCCAATCTGTAGCCTCACAATATAGCACCCTGTCGCTGCCTCACAATCGGGGCGATGGATCGGCAGTAACTCGCGTTTTATATGTAATGCCGGCGCGCGAGTAATGGACGAAGTGATGCGGACGACGGGGAACCAATGAATATGTCGCAATAATACGTCACGTAATGTCCAGGAATATATCAGTCACGGTGGTTGTAGGTCTTTAACTATGAAATTGCCATATTTTTCTCACATTTTGGTCTGTTTGTAACTTTGACGTATATGTAGTTATATTTTTCCTAATTCCAGTTTTATCGGATTAATTGTTAATTTACGTACCTTTTAGTGTTTAAAAACCGTACTAGTAGTTGCATATTACCTCATAGGGTAGTGTGTCAAAACACCTGTTTCAATGTGCCGTCGGTTTCACTACATCAAGTAGGTAGGTACATTTTTGTCACAGACTGTGTTTTGAGAATTTAAGACACGCAGTGCAGCGCAGATTTTTTCAAACTATAGTTTGCAACTGCATCATATATAATCGGTTCAGAAGTTTTCAAGAAAAAAAAAAATGTTAGTACGGAAATATCAATTTTCACGAAATCGTCCATACCGATCGGCAATTTCATACTTTAACCCCTAATATGAGTGCAATTGGATCTTTTCAGGTGCTAAGGTTAACTACGGATCCCAGCCCTTATTTTTTTTTTTACAAAAATTAAAGGGACGGAAAGTCACATACTGTTTATTATAAAAATTATAAATGCGAAAGTAAGTTTGTTTGTTTGTTTCTTATCTTTGTGTTGATGGCGCCACGTATCTTTCGAATCATGATTGAATCATATTGTTACCAATAGAGTACAACCCAAATCGATTTTCAAATTCAAAATTAACGCGAGCGAAGCCACAGGCAAAAGCTAGTTGGTTATACAATTAGTTTCGTGAATGAATCGTCCCGAGACCCGGAAGAGTTCGTCGTTATGGATTCACGATCGCTAGTTAGATAGTAGCACAGCATATCATAACTACTCATTCATCATGTGATAAATCTGACGCAGACTGATAACCTCTACAATTTTGTTTCAGTAATGAATTAAAAAACTATAAAAATATCTCTTATCACTAAAGCGCTATGTTTCCTTGCAGCTCCATATTTTTGATGTATTTCAAATATACTAATATGATGGATGTGGTAAATAGCAGCTCGACTCGGGCACGACGCGGGACGTGACGGAGGCGCAAGGCACGAGGCAAGTGCGACGGATTGTATGAGGGTATAAAGTTTGAAAAAAAAGGAGATATGACTTTTACTTTGAGTATTGTGCTTTCTTGTTGTAATATTGTTCTTGTGTGAAGTTTCTTTTAATTATCACTTTAACTGTCTGACCCACACACAATTCGAAAACAGTCCGACATCAAATTGGTCATTTGCTTGTAAATTATCGACTATCGACACATTTCGAAATGTTGCTCCGTGTTGAGTCTTTTATTTAAAAATACAAAAGCAAAATGGCAGCTATTTATACTAGAGAGGGGTTTCATTTATTTTACGGTTTCTATCTACATATCTGTGTCATGTTCTCTTCAAAAGTTCAAAGCAACACATTAATTATGTCTCGTAGTACCACATTTATTTACACAGTCGTAAAATGGTTTCACATGTCGTGATATTTAACTGGGACTAATGACGTAATCTCCTACAAACGATACGTCCAAAGAAGTACACAACAGGGTTAATGTAGCGTGGAAGCGTTACTGGTCCTTAAAAGAAATAACAAAAAATCAGTCAATACCAATGTCGTTAAAAAACAAAGTATTTAACTCCTGTATTCTTCCTACCATGACTTATGGCTGCCAAACATGGGCTTTAACTAACCAAACGGCTAAGAAATTACAAACATGCCAACACAACATGGAAAGGAGTATGCTTAATGTTAAGAGAAAGGACAAACTAAGCCTTAAACACATTAGGGGGATCACAAAAATAGCGGACGTATCACGCAAAATAAAAAGGCTGAAATGGAAGTGGGCAGGTCACCTAATAAGAGACAAAAAGGAGAAGTGGGCCAAATTAGTGGCCGAATGGTACCCGAGAGAAGGCAAAAGGAAGAGAGGACGCCCGATAAGAAGGTGGGACGACGACCTCAAAGCTACAGCGGGGTCAATGTGGAAGAGGGAAACCCGAGACCGGGAAACGTGGAAGAGTATGGGGGAGGCCTATGCTAAGGCAAAACAATCTTCGGAAACCGATGTCTGAAGAATATTCTCTTATAAAGAAGTAAATAATATGTGTAACTAGATTGTAAGATTGTTAATAAAGGCTATTATTATTATATTATTATTATTATAATGACGTAACCGCGAGTCTGCGCGCGTAGCAATGCGCCTACGCAAGTGGCTACGCGCCTACGCAAGACGCTACGTTCCCTCGCCGCTAGGTAGCAGCGTAGCTAAATATTTTATGAGTATTCGTAAAATTCTCGTAGCCACAAAATTATACTTACAGAAAGCTGTATGTTCAGAGAAAACATTCTCAATGGGATCTATTTTTGAATCTGTTATCACTGTAATTTGAACAGTTATTCACAAAGGGCTGACTAAAGGGAGACTCGCTTTGATTGAGCCCTTTTTCTATTGATTAGTAATGAAGGACTGACCACTTGTTATCCCCGATGACCTTGAATCAAGTACTAGATCCTTTTATATTATTGCCGTCAAATTCGATTGGGTTTTTAAACGTCCCTTTGAAAGAATTGGATTACGTTTTGTTTCAATTATTTGTTATTTTGTTTCGAATGTCGTGTTTAGTTGGTAATTGATTGGGTTGAAAGACAGAGTTAACAAAAACGTAATTACATGGATTGATTGTTGGAATTAATTAAAAAGGTTTTTTTGTGAGCGTGTGTTGTGTAAAAATCTCACGGTACCCATTGGATGAATTCATTCATTTCTGTTTTCCGTTAGAAGCTCCAAACTGCACAACATGATGACATTGAATTAGATATTTATGAATATTCTTAAAATAACAAAAACATTAGAGTTACCATGGAGTTTCTTGCATGTTCATCTCCATAGCAAGCGAATTATCCGAACCATGCACCTATTTTCGGCTGTTTCATAAGTGCCAATTTAGGTTTATATGAAATAAAATATTTTTATTTGAATTATGATTGCTATTGGTCTTACTCATGCGAATTAGTGAGAATTTACTATACTATAAATTGAAATTCAAGTGCCATCTTTTATAACCACTAAGAGAAGACAAAACTTTGCTGCCCGTTTCTCCTTCACAACCACAGAACCCTAAAAACAAACGCCTTGTTAAAAAACAGCCTACGTATTTTTATTCGCAAATTGTAAAATTCAGTTGTGCCCCATCAATAAAGATTCAGCGTACGTTTAATACAATCGGCCGGTGCCGCACGAGTGATTGCGGAGTCGGCCGGTGACTTGCGAATGTTGACGTTTATAATTGTCGTGTCGGACAGAGCGTCAATTCGTTTCCCGAATGCCGTACGCTCATTTGAATTGTATATTTACGGATACTAAAATTGAATCGCTTTCGGACGACAAGTATTTCGTGTTTTGATCGTGTTTTTGAAATTGTTTTTATGTTATGTTATTTTTGTTAAGACTTGTTAATTTAGATACATAATATGTTGATGTTATTGATTTACATGTGAACAAGGTTACCTTGACATAGTTTTTCAAAGATGTAGTCTTGTCTCAAGTCAAAAGAAAAGATTACTAAAGAGTAAAGATATAAAAGCTAGTTAATTATTAATTCCTTGCATAAAACATAGTTTCTTTTGTACAAAACATACGACATACCGAGATAAATGTATTGTGAATAAAGAACAGAAGAAAAATACAGTGTGTTCAGCGAAATAAGAGAAAAACAAGGCCTTCTAGACTTTAACCCTCGATACTCTACGTAAGAGTCGAGATACATTATTCAAGGCGTACAAACAGTAAATATTTGTAACATTGCGAAGAGACACGTGTAACGAAATGGCCAAGAAAGTGAATTTTCAATTAAGACCTTCGAAATAAGTCGAATTGTTTTGGAAAAGCAATTAAACCTACATTCCAAGACGATAAGGAAAATAAACATCTTCTGGCCCTCAAATAATTAGATCCTTGTTGTTGAGGACCCCGTGATACTGCTACTGGGCTGCAAACTGGCTCATCTTTTAACTATAACACGCTCAAGTTGGCCGCTGCGGATCCAATCTGGCTAGATGGGGTATAATAGACCCTTCTCGAACACAATGCGAGTGTGGAGCCCCAACGCAGGATTTGCCACACCTTCTCTCCTGCTCGTCGTGACAACTAATAGCACCCACCAAGACTTGAATGACGTAAACGACATACCTGTCGAGAACAAAAAGAAGACCATAAGACGACGAAATCAGTTTTGATCACAGATGCAATTTTGCTGTTTTGCAGTTTGCTGCGCAGTGCGGGGGGGGGGGGGGGGCGTATGGTCACGTGTCCCGAGAGGTCTGTCAATCACCCGCTGACGGACATCAACACCCCTCCCCTCCGCCCAGCCACCCTAAGGCACCGTCTTAGTGACATTATACACCTGTTATAGATCGTTGATTAGTGTTAGCAGTGGTATCATAAACAACTGGCTTTATCCTCGACTTCGGTCCGAGTGAAAGTCCCAGATACCATAAATAGTGTAGTTTTTTATCTGTGAATTAATTTTTGTAATTGTATCAGTATATTCAGGGATAACATGAGGAAAATGTCGTGAGGAAAGTTCTGAGTATGAGTGTGGAGGGTATACGAGTAGAGGAAGATCAAAGAAACGATGGTAAGAAAGGAGGTGTCCGATCACGAGTAATAGAAGATAAACCGAAGATAAAAGTAATAGACCTCAAATGAATTGGGATAAGGGCAAGAGAATGTTAATTCAGGGATAACATCTTATGAGCAAACAATGTTACCTATTTATAAAATTAATTTAGTGCCCCAATCGACTAGGTGAATTAAGGTGTAAGTTGGAATTAAATCCGCTTATTCTGGTTAACAACAAATCTGTGGTTTAAAGAAAATTGGTCCTAGCAGTAGGTTTTACGAGTAACATGGAGCTGAAAATCAAAAGTAGGTAAATACTCACACATTTTCCTTAAAAATAGGTTGAATTCTGTTTAAGTTTCATGAATATCGAAAATATCTCCCACCTACACAGAAAAAAGAATCGAATTAATAACTAAGTGAAATCGTAAATGTCACAAAATTGCTTCCAGTCTTGTATCAGTTTTTTAAACATTGACCTTACGACAAGCTTTTCGTTTGTTTAATAAGTTCTGTTTGAAAGGAAAATGTCCTTTTTCAACGGAAATTATATAAAAAACATCGTGTCTAGGCTAGACACATTCAAAACTATGCTGGGATCGGCATGAAGTCTCCACTGATGCAACTGCATATCAGTGCCCGTCTACCCTCCACAACCCAGTTGCTAAGTCATACCCCTTAGCTAGAGTGATGGTCAGACTTTCCTGTTTCTGAACACCCCTAATGACTGTCAAAAATATACGAATGACACATGGGACACCAGTTCAGAGTCTCGGTGTGTCGTGGATGATCACCCATCCACGAACCAACCTAAGCAAGCGTCGTCTTACCGTAAAGATTGACCCGTGTGGCTATTAAGGCCCCTTGTCTAAAATAAACAACAGAAGAACTACAAAGAAATCGTCGAAGTATCTCATTACGGATCTCGTTGTAACCAATAATAATGGAAACTTGTTTTCTTTCTTTTTCTGGCGACCCCTTGCTTTTTGAACATGATATCAAAATGGCCGCCGTAGCAACAGGACAAACGATCGGTTGACAAAACGTATTTAGTAAACAAGGGATTTATTTTTGTTTCTAAAGAAGTAAGAGGAATCGACCGGTAAGAATCGACTCCTTTCGTATTCGCAATAGTTATTCTTTTTAATGATGAAACGTGAAAATTAGGGGAAGGGAAACAAAAAAAATAGTTTTAGGTTTATAACTTGATGACAAATTGATAATTCGGCTCATTTCCTTTCATTTGTGTGAAAGTAAGTACAAACTCATTAGGTGTAAGTGATAAATGTTCTAATTGTTATCAGTTTCTAACATGTCCTCAGTGTACCGGATTCCTATAATCAGATTTTTACAATAGTTCTCAAATCATTTAAACACCTTTTGTTCAGAATAGTTACAGCACTGATGAAATATTTGCGTCACAATGACATGTTTCATTTTAGTCTTTTTATAATATTTTCTTATCGTATCGATTCTTTTTTATGGATTGTTTGTGAATGAGTGAACATTGTAGGCTTTGTAGATTCCCAGATGCTTGTTAACTTTTGTTAACCTTTTATTTTGTTTTACTGTTTTTTTTTTGTGGAGTAAGCAACGAATTATTGTCTAACCACCCATTGAGTTTCTTGCCGGTTCTTCTCCATAGGATACGACCAACCCGAGCCGTGCACCTTTTTGTCGACGTTTTATAAATGCCCATGTAGGCATATGTGAAATAACATAATTTTGATTTTGGTTCCCTAGAACTCAGTCGTGACCAGCTTTATCCTAACACAACAGATTCAAATGGTTTTTCATAATTTTTCAACTGAATTCCAACCTCCTGATCACATCACCCTCAATCAATATTAAAACGAGTAAACCCAATAAAAAATCTTGTTAAGGTTTTAATAAGTTCAGTTAAAATTCGTTTTAGTGAGGAACCATTAGTCAAACGCCAATATTTCATTGTTAATTTTAACGAGGAATATCCCCATTCATCCCTAATTCCTGAGGGATGAATTTTTTGCGTGAAATTAAAAAAGTTTGAGACGTTTGCGAGTTAGGGCGCATCTTTGTGCTGTGTCCAGTCATTGGGGGTGGGCGGGATTGTTGGCACTGGAATCTGATTAATTCCACATTAAATACGACAGCGGTCATTGATTGAACTTTGGTGAATCTGGCTAGTTGACAATAAAATTGCTCTGCTAAAACGCCTGTACTGTACCTAGGTATAAGATTTCTGAAAACAAAGAATATTCTATGTAAACAAAAGGAGTGCTGTATTTTATTGTATTGTCTGTCTACAAGATTTCTATGCCATTTATTTGCTTTCAATTTCTAGTCCTTTGATTGTTTAAGTTTATCTTATACTGTAGGAATTGAAGTCTAATGTATTGTATAATACACATGTTTAACGTTAAGAATCACAAAACAATCCTCGGAGGCCCGCTATACATTATATCGGAGACGTTTTAAATATTAATTCTGTCGTGATCCTACGTAGCCGACGCTCCCCGCGGCGACTATCAGCATCCCGATAATTTCCCTTAGGTACGTATCGACCAAATTGACTTATGGAATTGTTACACGCTCCTGGAATTTCAACAATTCATCATTTCTCGTTCAGCCAGCCGGTCGTATTTTATTATCAACTTTTTGCTCTCGATAACTGGTTTCCTTCCTCCGAGGGTGGGTCCTCCCATTTCTTACGTAACGGAATATTTTTTCTTCGACAATTTTTAATGGTTACGTTTCGAGTGTCAGATAATAAAATATTGTCGGCGCTTTCAAAAATATTTTTACGGAATTCGTTTTGGAATGAAAGTACATGTATAATGTGATTTGTGGGTGGGTGCCGAATTGAAAATATGGGAAGGAGTTTTGGGTCGGAGATAATAATATGTAAAAGATGGGTCCCACGCATTGACACAAGTCGTTACACTGTTATGGGGAACTTTCGCGATTATAATATTCATTCGGCTGAAAACAGATACTCATGTAGACAAAGTTTTCGCTGGTTTATAAATAGAAACGACATTCTGGCGAGCAGTCTACTGTCTTACATGGTTAGCTTTATCTTGGGACTATCAATAATTAGAACTAGGGATTAAAATGTAACAAGGCATTAGGTCATAAAATAACTATGTTCATTACAAACAAACAGAACTTACAAAGTCTCCTGGAGCGCGTTTGTTTAGAAAGTGATTAAGAAGGAGAGTGATCACTCTGGAGGCCTCCGAACAGCGATACAAGCATGATGGGAACAACTCCACGACTGCAAGTTTCAGAAGATTAGACACACCAAAAAGCGGATATTCTGCAGGACAGTTTGCAGGATACCTCGGTGGTCTAGTGGTCACATGCGATACTGTTGAGCATGAAGTCTTGAGTTCGGGTTTTTCCATCAGGTATATCTCAGTAGTATCCCGGAGTCGTTTAGAATTTGGTTTAGTCGTACAGTAAAATGTATCCTAAATCCATCTTATTGTGAGAGTGGCTTCGTTTTAAAGGAACATGTTTCCGTTTTATCTTTGAGTCACAAACGCGATTTTCTTCCATCGTACCATGTAAAATTCTCGTTGTTTTTAATCGCAAAGTGTATCCTGTGGTCACCAGTGTCGTTTTAAAGTGGTCGGGTAACTTGCTTTTGTTTCTCACTGCATATGCATCCATGGGGCGGCAGAAAGGCACTCTCAACGGTGCCAACCCTGTTGTTTTTAGCGGTGAAAGCTTGTCATCATTCCTAACCTTCTGTGTTTTCTGCTCCTCGATCTATTGTAGACCTCATCTATCGCTTTCCATTAGATAAGATCGTGGTGTATAAAAAAACCTTTCCAAGTTCCCAAAGTACGAGCAAGAAACCCACCAGCCAGTTCTTTCACAAATTCAACTAGCTAGAATAGAACCTATCCACTTACATGTTAACCTCTTTTATCCCAAAACATGCAGACCGTTGGTAGCAGTACCGTCCAGGGGCAGCGGGGAGAGGCGGAGGGGGGAGGGTGCACTCAAAAATGCAATAAACGCACCTCGCGGACCACTCGGCGCGCATTCTTGAGTCGACTCCACCGCGCCGCGCCGCTGCAGCGCTGCAAAGCGAACATATTAAAGTGGAAAACGTTGTGTATACGATTATATCTTGTTGCAGTTTACTTACATATGTAACATGTGGCTTTTGGATTTTTGGTAGTTTAAAAGGTTACCTATGTTCAGAATTTTAAGAGCAATGAAGTAATTTTTGGGACAAAGATGTAAAAAAAGACAGACTTATTAGAATACTACGAATTGGTGTAAGACCTGTCGGTGACGGTGATACGCTAGAACGATGGTTGTGTTGCTACGCAACACGTAGGTGTGCTTGGCGTAGGCGTAGGCGTGCTACGATAAACAAGAAACAACTACGCAATGATATCAATGAGCTATGCCACTTATAATCAGCTACCAAATATGCATAGGTTTCAGAATACTACACAGAACTTTAATTCTTGTAAAAGTTCCATTACATTGAGTGCTCCTTAATCCAATATTGTCGTTTACATTGTTTAGTTATTGTAAGACAAGCAAAACATTGTTCAGTTCCCTAAGTACACAGGGACCATACAATGTACAAACAAAATACAAAGTCTTATCACAACACTAATTTGTTCGACTCATTCCTGTCCATAAAACGTGGACCCTCAGGAAAACAAATGCCGTTTAATTACACGTAACATCTTCAGCAAACATTCGATTCAATTAACTTACTTTGTAACGAAAGCAGACTGATACTAATTAAATGAATCATCTTACGCCTCGCCGTAGCCGTACGAGCAATTGTAAAAAACATTGAAATTGAATGAAATGTTGCTCCACCGACGAAATCTTAATTAGCGATGAGATAAAATGCATTTCATGTGACCTTATCGTGTGACTGCGACCGGTTGTGGTACGAGTTGTATAGCTGCGTGGTTCTTTTGATAGAAGGGAGCTGTTGCTACATATTTGGGAAATTGTATAAAAATAAGATCCGATTAAGGCCATCCTTGTACTATAATACGGTAAGAGTACTTATTTACATAACTGGTACTACCTTGTCTCTTTGAATGATTGTATCACCTATATGGTGTCGTTTTCGGTTAAACAGAACTACACAACATTCCACTCCAATATTGCAATAGGTTTCAGAGCGGATTTCTGAAAAGAGTACCTACCTATGCCGATTTAGGTTAAAGACTGCGCTATCTGTTGCTGTTGGTTCGTAGTTAAAAAAACACTCAAATACATCAAAAAAAAAATATTCTCGCTACATAAATAAGATACATTTTAATGATACCTGTAATTTGTATGGTGTACATAACAAACAGTATTCTATCTATATATCTATCTACATTTTCCATACTCAACGACGACCGCACAACGATTGCACAACTTAATCCCGCACTATTCCAACATTGACCTCTCTCCCGGTCGCAGTGTTCACAGCCTCACAGGGGACAGCGGACGGCATTAATTGCAGTTCCCGAACTAAACGCGCTCCACGCTCCGCCTGTCTTGTTTATAATAAAAACTTTAATGTTACGCGATAAGGCGCTCGCGATAAGAGGAGCGGATTATGAGCGAAGTTTCCTATCGGTGTTGTTGGTATTACGGTTTTGTTGTAGAATAGAAATGTGGAGTGTTAGTGTTTGGTATCAAGGAGTGGAGTTTCCTATAGTATGGTCTCTACAAAACTGATCCAAAACAAGGACACATAATTATTTGAATGCTAGCTAGGATAACTAGCTACAAAATTAGTTAATTGTTTAGTAGAAATAAAGAACAGTAGTAGCCCAATTTACGAGTTTTTGATTGTACGCTCGAACCCAGCCAGACAAGTTACTTTGTGTACTTTATTTCATCACCAATTCTGTCAAAATAGTGATGGAAAACAAAAAACTGTTTTACGTCCGTCACATCACTATCTCAGATCCAGTTGAAAACCAGTGTCGACCACTAGCTGTCCGGCTGTTTGCTGAACTGGGCCTATTCGGCGCAGCCGTGAGACACAAATATTATCATTTTTTGTTAAGATTTCATTTTATTTTATCTTATGTACTGTGCACTTGTGGTATGTGCCAAATAAACGAGTAATTTAATTAAAAGTGTGCTGTAATCACATTAGCAAGGCACACGGCAATGAATGTAAACTTGAAAGATACGGTGGTGTGTACCAATGGTGCCAAAACAAACCCATTTTCAAAATCGCTCCCGCTTGCAACTCACGCCGTTCTCACTGAACCGTGCCGGTTACAGAAAAATGAAAATCAGTTCGCAAACAGCTAGTGAGAACGAATTCGCTGCACATCGTCCGGTGGTCGGCGCTGCGCTGTGTCGGAAACGGGCCGTGTTTGTGCGTTTGTTATACTGCTTTATTAGTGTTATGACTTAGTGGCTCACTGAGTTTTGGAACATTAGGACAATCATGGGATATTAAGACATTAGGACAATCTCATTGCTGAAAGTTTTTTTGGTCGTGTTTTGGTACACGACCAAAAAAACTTCGAGGCATGGATCACAGGTAACATTCTGTGGTTTCTGCCCATGGGAAAAAGTCATGAGTGTCTAATTATGTACGTTACTTAGATTTGTAGTTCCTAGTTATGAAATTTTCAGGAATAATTATTATTTCATGAAATTCAGGTTGAATGAAGACACAGGTTGAAGAAATACTTCACATAGGGGTGCCTGAAGACGGCCGTCGTCACCGAGGCAGGCCCAAGGAACGCCTGCGTGACGATTTGAACTCAGTCCTCTCTGATTAGCCGGAGAAGGTAAAACACAGGAACAACTGGATAGGAATGCAGAAGACCTTTGACCAGCAGCGGGACTGACAAGGATAATTAGAAAAAATAAACAAATGGTATTTTTTTTTACTTTCTTCTCTACACCTCTAGGAACTGAATAAAAAAATTCCCATGAAAGTCCGACCACTCTAACTCAAACTCAAACTCAAAGCATTTATTTCAATTAGACCATAACAGGCACTTTTGAATGTCAGAAAAAACAAAGAAGGCGAAGCTACAGTCCCAGACACAAGGCATAATAACTTGTGAAAGTACTGTAGTTGCCCATTCCAAAGCGTAGATCTCTATGGAGAAGAATGGGCACGAAACTGCATGGACACTCTTTTCAATCAAAATATTTTTATCTGATCTTGGTTACATCATTCATGTTGAGATAATACATTTAAGTGAGAACGATGTAGAAAGATGTGCACATTAAGAGCGTCCAGAGTAAAAGATTAGATCAATAATTTAAAAACAAAGTAGTTAAAATAAACCATGGCAGCTAAGAGATGACCAGTCCCAACTGACAGCGCCCGTTCACGAACATGACGCATGGATCAGCACCATTCAACTCAACCATTTTGAAGGGAACCGAATGATCCGACACACCCGCCACCATCAGCGAGACGTTTGAGTGAGCATGACATTCTCACAACCGCCAGGGCAAATTCGAGTCAATGAATGATAACTAAATGTAAATGGTAGCTTTACAGTACATAGTACTCACACATGTGCTATGCAATTATATAATACTAAGAGATTGAATTTATACAATGCAAGGATATTTTTACAATCTTCTGCAGCTTCCACATTAACTTCCCATGTTAATCAATTAGTTTGCCCCTATGGTTGTGTGTTATGTAATCCCCCAACTTATAATATGCTTGCCTATATAGTGTGCGTTTAATACAAGATTTAAATTTCGTCTCATTCAGTTGTAGAATGTGGGGAGGTATTTTATTGTAACATTTTAAACAGTACCCCATGAAAGATGAGTCTACTTTAGCTAGCCTGAAACCTGGCTGTACTAGTTGGTCCCTGTTTCTAGTACTATAGTGGTGTCTGTCACCTCTTTTACAAAATAAATGCAGATTTTTTCTAACGTACATGGTGTTTTCATATATGTATTGACAAGGTACTGTCATGATGTTAATTTCCTTAAACAGTTCCCTAAGAGAATCGCACTTACGAAGATCATATATGGCTCTGATGGCTCTTTTCTGCAGAATAAATATAGACTCGATGTCTGCAGCCCGTCCCCATAGTAAAATACCATATGACATAATACTATGAAAATAACTAAAATAGACTAGCCTCGCGGTATCTACATCAGTAAATTGACGGATTTTTCTAACAGCATATGATGCTGACCTCAGCCGTCCTGCAAGAGATGTTATTTGCGGACCCATTGTAGCCTTGAGTCGAGCGTGATCCCCAAGAAAACAGTATTTTCGACGAATTCTTGCACTTTAAACTTCGTTCCAGTTTTTGACATGTTTTGTCTAATTGCACCCGGCTAGTACCAACCTTGAGCCGGAGGCACAGTCTAATTCAGCTGTTTGTGAAAAAAATGAACCATAATGTTATCCCTATCCATCTGCTCAACAACGGGAGATACTCCTCGATAACAAGCACAGTACATTGTATTAATTAGCGAGCATCATTTCATAACTCAGTGAAGCAACTCTTTTGTCTACCCTCCGTTGTTAGCCGCCGTAATTAAGGTCTACACAGTAACCTGGCCTTTAGCTGAACTTTCATTATTAACGGGAAATGTTTCACGTTATTGTTTTTGGTTATTTAGAAGTTGGGTTATTGTGTTTTTAGAAAAGTTTGTCAGAATAAAGATGAGAGAAAGTGGCTGTAAAGTACTGAGTACTGCGACAGTGGGACCATGTGTTGTAAGGAACCTCATAGCATAGATTACTAGTAGGTGGCTAGATCGCTGTGGTGTATTTTATTACTTTAAGAACATATTCAGAGGTGAACTTTACAATAGACGCTTGCTACTATTCAGAGTCAAGGTATGTATGTGTTACGGCTAAAAGCCGAAGTAAGGTTACACCTAGTTCTAGCCAGCTAAACCTAGGTGCGGCCGGTAACAGTTTATTATAATGCAACCAGTTTGGATGTAGCGCGTTTGGTCACAGTTCTAACCAAACCTAATCCATTTGGTCGATGTGTCCTAGCAATAAAAAGGATAGTTGCAGCCAGTTAGAACGAGGTGTAACCTTACTTCGGTTTTTAGCAGTAACATATGTGCTTTTAAAAAACGCAGCGAATTCTTTGCCTTTCCGTTTCCTCAATGTTTTTACGGACCAGGCGTTTAAGAGTAAAATATTATACATCTACCATCACCATTCTCCTGCCCTTATTCCAATTTATTTGGGGTCGGAGCAGATTGTCTTCTTCTTCCATACTTCTCTATTACTCGTCATCTCAGCAGACACCTCCTTTCTGGCTTATTTAATATCTACCAACAAACAAAAAACCCGGAACCAGTATAAATGCAGCATTACTTTTCCAATTCAAAACCTACCCAAGAAAACACATTAAAAATCGCATCCACTCGCATATCACAACATAATCGTAGTACCTGCATCAACTGGCACATTAATGAATAATGCAAGCCTCAAGATTGTACCAACGAACATCAAATGCATCCATAAGCATCCTTCTAGTTACATCGCCGAACTTTCCAGAACTTTCTCGAGTGGAAATATTTTTAAAATGCAAATACTGAGGATGAACATCGGAAGCGTTTCAGAAGGACGTCGTTGTCTTCGTGTATTAGTTTCAGAATATTCATGCGTCTAACAAGTAACAAGTTGCCAGTATTGCCAGACTTGCCACACTCCCGACGACTTCAAAAACTTTTAAGTTTACTACCTTTTTTTAAGAGACTAGTTTTTTTGCATCACTCTGTTTAAGTGAGTGTGTTTTCGCATTCACTGTCAAATGAGCTATTTTGGAATTAATATTGGAAAGCACTTATCGCGTGAAATTGGTAATGAGAAGAAGAGGAGCATTAAGAGCATTTGACAGGTGAAATTAGTGAACTATGGCCGTGTTAGGTTAATTTTAAAACCCTTAAAAGGAATATTCAGTAGAAAGTTAGTTTGACTCATGTTTCACTATGTGTTTACCATAGTAAATATGAGTGAAACTAACATTTATCTATACATGCTCTATACATTATAATATGAATGTTTTTGAAAATGCGTAGAGTAGAGAGAACTAAAATATTTCGTTTCAGGAAGGGGAAGCCTTCTGCCAGCGGGTCACCTAAAAACCAGTCTTCGGGCTATCTATTGAAGAACTCCTTATGAAAAAACCCAAAAAAAAACTTATATAGTAAAAAGAAATCGGCAATCATCGCCTATATTCGGTGGTACGAACTCAGGAGAAATTGCCTATTTTGTGATACCGCGATTAGAAAATTGCAGTTTTATACACACGTTTCTTTTTATTCAAAGGGTTAGATAGAAATGTACCATGGTACACTCACATTCCGCTAGTCGTGTTTCAGTCCCATAATTAGGCGCTAGCCTATTAACGGGCACAAATGCTACAGAGAACGACCCAAAAAACTTTTTACACTTTTGAGTAACAGATGATGAGGTTACATCATCTGTTAATCAAAAGTCGTCGTACTCGTCCAATAGAAAAAAAAAAACTTCATTCGAACGGCCAAGGGTGAATGAATAACAAAATTTAGAAGCCTTGCCGCTGCCGGGTGTTACCCTGTGCCACCACGTTTGTGCTAGTTTGGAAATAATTTAAGAGCTGATACCCTACCTGGTTTAACTGAAACTCATCATCTGCCTAGCCTTTTCCCAACTATATTGGGGTCGGCTTCCAGTCTTAACCGGATGCAGCTGAATACCAGTATTTTGCATGGAGCGACTGCCTATCAGACCTCCACAACCCAGTTATTACTGGGTAATACGATACCCCTTGGTAAGACTGGTTGTCAGACTTTTGGGCCACTGGCTACCTAACGACTGTCAAAGATCTACAAATGACACCCGGCACCAACGGCTTAACGTGCTATCCGAGGCACGGAGGAAACTCGGTATGTAATGGGTGGTCACCCATCCACAGACCAACCTAGGCAAGCAAGGCTTAACCTAAAGATCGACCTGAGCGGCTGTTATTATTTAGCCACGAGCTCCTCCTGGTTTAACTGAAACTGATTACAATAAATTCAAACCATTTGTAATTTTTACTAATGCTTATTTTTGCATATTCTACCATTTACTCTTCAAACGGCTGATCCAGTTCCCAGGGAACTACAAGAAATTATAACCAAGGGGTTTTCTTAATTTACTCAGGACAGATCATGAATAATACTACTGTGATCTTTAACTAAAAATGTACTTAGAAGTTTTAGTTTAAATTAACAAAACAACCGATGTTGTAGAGACTATTATGAATATATTATGACTTCTCTACATGGTCGCGTGAGCGAAGCCGCGGGTACAGATAGTTTCTAAATAAAACCATACAGGCATATCTACCTAACTTATCACTGCTCGCAACCCAACAAATTACATCTGTACCCATAACAAATCACTCTCATTCACCCAAAAGCAGTGAAGAAACTCCCAATCTTACAAACTGCACAAAAAGCATTATCGATAAAACAGATTACAGAATAAATCAGCAGCAAGAATCTCCCGCGGAATGTTCCAGCATCCCTGTTTTATGTCCCCTCACTAATTGATGGAGCGCTCACCGAATACTCAACTTTTAAAAACAGGTTGTTAGGGAAATTCGTCTTTTGTTTATTTTAAACGGATAAAGGAAGAGAATCTTTTTAATCCCTTAACCCGGTTTATATCCGGCCGGTAGAAGTAATAATTATCTGCGGAGTGCGATACTGTTAATGCCGGATTTTTATTCTTTGTTTTTGTTCTACATTCTTGAAAATAAATCTTTGAGATTAGAAAGTAAAACATTGTTGTGGTAAATTATGATGAATAAGTTATACAGAGCAAAGGTTAACCCCGAACAGTAGTATCATTTGCGAACTAACTTTAACTCCTTATAACTGTTTTCCTTAAAGCCTAGCAAGTCGTAAATCTAAGCGTCCGACTTTTGTTAAACAAATTACTCGTAAAGCTTTTGTGAGAGTCGATCGGATAGTTAGGCGGGTAAGTTCGTACGGGGCAACGGCGGATAAAGCTGGACAACTTTCGGGTAACTCCGGCCAAGTTCGGCGCAAGTTTGCGGCGAGTCGGTCGCCCCTCGTCCCGCTACCCCCCCACTGCGTTCTGTCTCCGCGCAACTTTAATTGCCAAGAAAGTGGGCGGCGCGCGGGCCGGTCAATTGATACAATTTGATACGATTTGCGGTGCGATGCAAGTTGTGCTAAGTGGGGCTGTGGGGCCCATGCCACAAGGTGTTCTGATTGCATTCATTACTGATTGTTGTTTGTCTTGTTTCGTACTTGTAATTGGGTTTAGTCTTGTAGCTAGTGGGTCCGCCTCGTACGTGCCTATCGATACCGGCGTGTTTGTTCATTGATCCCTGCGGCTCGCTCGGCGGGCGACCACCGCACTGTACATCAATATGGACAACGCTTATAATTAATGCACGCTCACTAGGTTCACGTGTGTTTTTGTTTTATGAACAGGTGATTACATTGTTAATAGGATTTCAGGCTGATCAGTAAGCCAATCATTACGGATTAAACAAAAATGATGTTGGCTTGATGAGTGTAGATGACTTTGTGTTATATTTGTGGCTCTTTGTAGTTTGGTTTATAGTTATTAAGTTCTTATTGAATACCATTAAAATACCATTGTTGTGTGTACTAGTGTAATCAATATAAAATAATTCTTCATTTTTCTTTTTTTAGGGCAGAGGCATTTGTCTAAGCATATAATATTATTGATTTATTTATTAAAGCTAACAAAACTGAAAAAATAAAAACGTAATCAACGGGAAGCCGATTAATTCAATCTATTTTGACAATTTCCCATAAGTCCAGTTTCCAAATAATTTAATAATTTCTAGTTATATTCAAGATATTGTCTTTAAGCGCACAATGCACATGGTACTAGCTATTCTTGCTACTCCATATCAGTTTTTTTCAGAAACATGTCCGTGTTGGAACGAATGGTTTTCCCAAACCACGTCTTTCAATGAGGTCATTAAAAGACACTTTTACACGTCAAAGTTTACAAAGAAAAACTAGTTTCGTATGGAGACGAAGGTGCAGGAAACTACATCCTATTACTACATCCTTACTTTTTTAAGTTTGTTAATGGTATCAAATTAGGTATAGAGTTTGTTTACCCAAAGTGAACAGTTCCGTTTTTTCTTTTCAAGTTCCGTCCAACACACAATTTTTTCACTTATGCCTACATGGACACTTCTTGTGAAACGTCAAAAGATGGATGCACGATTCGGGTTGGGTTGTTTCCTATGGAGGAGAACCGGCAAGAAACTCCATAAATGTAATGTTCCTCCAAGTAATGTTGTTTATAATAGTGTTCAACAAGTACTTCGTAAGGTGCTCGTCGAGGCTGTCACAAGCCGAAGTACATCGGAACGCACCGCTAAACTCCGTCACTTCCCGGAGCTCCGAGTGGCTTCACTTTGTGTGGACTTACCTACACGCGGACACACGACTGTTAGTAGTTCAGGAAGTACTCCTGAACTACTAACAGACGTGTGTACGTCCGTATGATGAACATCGCTTGAGCAAAACTTATGAATGTTGTTCCTTTAGTGCTAAATACTTGGTTTGGCGCGTGGCTTGAATCGGAACTAACGTCGCCAATACAAACACAACTGTTTATCAACAGCGCTCTCCTGGTAATGTCATTCATGCGTCACAACAATCATGCCATACAGATTTATTTCTAAGACTGCCGTAATATGACTATCGTCATTAGGTTGATGAGCCACACACATCTTCGCCTTCGCACCTTATGAGTACGTGTCTATACAGGGCGGAAAAAATATCAGCTGTACATACATTTTGACCGTGGTCACCGGTACCCATTGCACATTTGTAGGAAACAGCAGATTTTTTTTATTGAGGGTGTAAAATTTCCATGTGGGGGGGGGGGGCTCGGAATGATGTACTGATGTCGTATTCGTTTGTCCCTTCCATTCTGTATAGGAAAGAAAACGATTCGATCCGGCACAAGAAAAAAACACGAATATTAGTGCGACATGTTAGTAAAGTACAGTTTTCAGTTAAATCCTCTTGTGTTCGAGAAGAGTCTTTTGCTCCCCTTGAAGCAAAGGCCTCCCATAATCTGCTACTGCTCTATTGGCGTAGCAACAAGTTTGTATTACATATTAATTGAAGTATCTCGAATAACCTCGGCCTTGTACCATTCATTGGTAAGATTTCTAAAAAGGAAACTTAAGAACATTCACGTGGCCACTGCTAATTAAAAGTGGTTACTAATTAGCAACGAAATAAGTAGATACCACATAACATTGCTTAAAGTTTTGTGAGCAAAAGAATTAAAGAAATATCTAGAAAGCTATCCCTCACAACTAGAATAAAAAATGAATTCACGATCATAAATTCAACTCTAATTAGTCTGCCATTTCATATTACACCACAGAGTATTAATTACTGGCAGAGTGTAAATATTTTAGTCTGTGGTCTTTGCGAGTAGTCGGCAAGTGCGGGCTGCGGGGCGCGGGTCAAAGGTTTTAATTTACTAGGCAGAAATAATAAAGTGTGCTGACGGAATACCTCTCAATGGCCGAGTTTAAGAGGAAATGAAGAGCTTGTGCACGCCCTTTCGTAATTAACTGGGTACCCTTTAAATTGTCAACGAGACGAGTTACATTGGGGGCTGCTTTTTACTATGATTTGAATTTTAAGTTGCTGCGGTACTCGTGTTGTTTTTTGTTTTGGAAGATTATTGTAAAGTTGTTCTTTAAGCTATATTGAGCTTGCTCTTTTAGGAATGATATCGTTATAATTGTGTAACGTCGAAGATATACATACACTGGAACCAACTATGTGTTTGCGGCAAGAGCATCGATAACAATGTCACATTAATAGACACCAATTGATCTTTTCCATTTCTTGTAGCGGTCATTTTAATGCTGACATCAACATTATGTTTAGACAAAAATGCTATAAAATTAATGTAACCTATGAAAATATCTTTAAGGATGTTAGGTCATCCTACCTACGACACACGCTCACATCCGTTACTTAACAGCATACGACTGCACCTAACTACAGAAAGTTCCACATCCGGTGGTCGGCTGCGCTCATAACCGGTTCAGTTCAGACCACTTCGCTCTGAAACTTTGATTTTTGAACTTACTGTAACTTAGTAATACCTAACTTCTAGCCGTAGGAGCTGTAACGGCTCTCTGAGAGAGGTCAGTGACTTGCTGTTGACGAAGATTAATACCGTAGTTGTAACCTTTGATAAAGTACTTATGACCCTATGAACCCAGTTACTGATTCGCTCCATAGATTGCTGAATTTGGTACAATTACGAGGTCGCGATTTCTACTTGAATAAGAAAATGTTATAAGTTTTTAAACTGACATTGTCATTAACGTTATCATTAACACTTTACACACGATAGAGGAGAAAGTCCTAGTGTGGGGCAACGTTTTAAAAATAAAACCACTGAAAACGGGATATTTACCATGTTTAGCGGGTTAATCCGTGATCATGGTGCTTGCAACAGTGCTGAAATATCGGGAAATCAGAACAAATATTTAACATGGTAAATATCCCGTATTCAGTGTTAGGACAATGTTGTTGAAAATACCTAAATCTTTACCGACAGTTACCGTGTGATTTTACGATGTCCATCAAATATGAACATATAAAATGCCCCATGAAATATTTGACCACATAGTTGGCTAATACTATTACTAACTTAATCCTTACTCACATTCTTCCATTTCCTTTCTCACAAAGCAAAGATCTTTCACCCGATAAAATCCAACACGAAAACAATTACACAACAAAATGAAACTCGTACCAATATGCACGCATCCACAGCTCGGGTCAGCTAACATGCTGACATAAATTAACATTTCAACATAAAAATCTGTGTAACATCGCTATCTGTGAGCGCGATACTATTTCACAATGATTAATCAACACCATTGCTGTTTACCTTTAGCTTTCCGGGCAAACGAACACTGTGAAACCCTTTATGATTGAGAATAGTTGGAGTAAACGAGGTACATTGCCTGCTGGGTTTAATATAGGATTGTTCAGGTGAAAGTAGGCAAGCAATGAATTGGGCAGAAAGTTTTTGGTCCTTCGTGAAGAAGTTGTCGGGGTGAAAGGCTCAACCCCGCCTATCGTTATCAAGTTGAAATCAAACCGCCTTTTTGCGTTAGCACCCCTCGCCTCTTTCGTTGTTTGTATGTATTGTACTTTTCGACTTACCGGAATAATTCCGCTGTTCCTTTTTGTAACTGATACGTTTATGGTCGTGCAAACATCGCGTCCAATCGGTTTTTATGCATTGGTTACGGAATGGAGGCTTGAATAACAAACTTTTTGTTATTTTTGGTCGGTTTCATGGCTTTGAAGGCTTTCCGGTCCGATTGTGTTTTGAAAACATTATTTGATGGCCTGAATAATTCCCGACCAAGTCAAATATTTGCATGTCAACAACAAAATCTAAAAAATTCTGACACAAAAATGTTTTAAGGAGGACATATAACTGCATCGGCTTTTTAACAGTATTCCGCTTTATAAACAGCAACCATTTACAAATCCTATTCGAGAAAGCCACGGAGGACTGCAAGAATGTTTAATATAAAAGTAAAATGCAGGCGTGAAGGGAGCTCCTCCTTGACGCGATCACCTGACCGTGGGTGACCGTCCACCGCGCGCGCTGCGTGTTGCGGTACGCGCGGTGGACGCGACACGAATTTATAATATTCATAAACAAAATGAATTTCCGGAGCTAAGAGTACTTCGGAATTTTTCTTCCGACATATTTTATGCTCTGAATTTTGAGTGTACCTTCCGTTTCAAGAAAATGAAATTTAAGGTTTCTTACACATTGACAAAACATGACATCACGTCTACAAAGCTAAAGGATTTGGCAGAGTAGAGTACCTATAATTACACCTACAATTCGCCAGTTTCGTTTAAGTCGGGGCACAGGTACTCTGGGCTGCGACCGAGCAGCTCCTGATGGAAAAACCCAAACCCACGACCTAGAGCTAGGAACCAAACCGAAGGCCTCAAGCCCCACTGTAGCGCTTGCGACCACTACACCAACAAATGGAGTCTAAAATATGGCTAAGGTCGTTAGCCCGAATAGAGCAATGCTTTTTTTTGGAGTCTGGAAGAAGGTATTCCTTTTTAGTTGGCACTGTCTGTGCCTTGAGGGCTCCATTAAAATGACAACTGCTTTCTCTTTGTTTAAAACAACTGTTATCGAGTACTAGGAATTATTATAATATACCATTAAAATGTTTTACAGTGCATTGAACAGTTTGCAGCTATGCAATTACGTTTTAAAACTTAAAAATCCTTTGCACCCTGACGTAAAATCTTGCTATGAATATTGTTAGGAGGCCAATTACGGCCTTTATTCCAAGTAACTAAAGTTACAGTACCTACTTAATGAATTATTTTTTCAATCACTCCGTGTACACTGGAAAAACTATTCAGATTATTAAAATCGGACTCCCAACACAACATAGATCTATCCAGTACCCAAAGGACCGTTTATCCGATGGTACATCTAGCCACAATGTTCCACATACACGAGTGAGCTGATTACCATACAAAACGCGTTGGCGCCGCGGCTTGCGAAATAAACAGCCCGACTTCCAAACCTACTGAATCTTAAGCCGGGCTTCGGAGACAGGTACCTTAGTACCGCCCCTGCCAGAGTTAGGTTACGAGGTCAGTGGCAAAGATGAGATACGTGGGATGCTGTAAACTTGATCGGAGGCGAGTATAATGGGTTTCAAAATGAACGGATAATAAAAGGGGTTTTGTGTTCAGAGGAGCACAGGATTAACCGTAAACAACTCTTGTCTTCTTTTGAAATAGATGATTCCTTTGTAAAGAGGTGTCAATTACGGGAAAAACAATATAAATAATTATGTAGTTGGAAGTGTTTTGTTTTAATTAAGTATTTGTTTCCTTGAATGCTTTTTTCTCGGGTTTAAGTGCGGATTTCACCAAAGAAATTGAACGCGATAGGCACATTTAGACGACGCTTAAGAGCCGTCACTGTCAACATTCCGTAGCAATTATGACACCTCTTGAACCTGGTTTAAATGTGTTGATCCCGTCAGTTGCGCTTCCAAATTACAACTATTGGCCCCGATAACAATCCGAGTCGTCGTGCTAAGTATGTCACAATCAGATAACATCTGTTTGCAAGACATTTAATATCTCCGATACTGATCATTTTATAGCTAAACTCACGAGGAGGCGTTTCGACACCTCCACTAATCGAAGGTGAGCATCTATTGCGATAATTAGCGGTTCGCGACCGCGCGAGATCGGACGATACCGCGCGAGATCGGACGATTACGGGCGACTGATTGCGATGCGCACGCGAAGCGAGCTTGTTTGAGTTACGGAGCGATGCATATCTGCAGGGAGACATGATTCATACTAGGCTTTAGATGCAGGCATAGATATTCTGTTAAGGCTTAAGGGAAGTCAGCGAGATGTTTGTTAGAAAGTTCGTTTCTTTAGTCGACCCTAAAACGAACGGGACAGGTAGCAAAGACATTGTTGTTTTAACAGCAGGCTGACTATTCCTTTTTATTCGTGACTGCTGTTGCCCGCGACCTTGGTTCGCGTGAAATTATTATAAAAATATTACTTCCCTTTTTAAATCGGATTTTGTTACGTATTTCATATAAAAGTAGCCTTAGTTACTCCTTATAAAATCAGTTATCTGCCAGTAAAAGTCCTGTCAAAATCGGTCCAGCCACACAAAAATTGTAAAAAATGAGTTTTTGTTATAAGTGCCGTATACAAGGTGTAAACAGACCCTTCACGAAGCCGTCAACCAAACATTCTGTACATCAACTAAGTAACTCTACGCAAAAATTATTGCTGGAAAAGACTTTTTTTTTGGGGTGAAAAATCACGTTTTACGGTAAAACTCAATGTAACGCACTCAAAACTTAGTGCTGATGGATGCTTTGAATAGTAAACGGGTCATGGAGTTAATTAAAGTAAAGTTTAAAAGTGTTATTTAAAAAAAAACTTGTGAAAAAATTGGAACTTTGACTTCCAATATATCCGTAACTAGAAGGTTCTACGGTACGGGTCAGAACAAAAAAATGATCGCAATGACAGGGCAAACAAGGGCCTTTCGGCTTCAGAAAAAAGCTGTTATTTTAGCATTAGAAACGGACACTTCAATTATATTTATATGTATAGATTCTGATAGATTATTGTTTTATATTTGAAGTAGCAGTTTTTGGCTGCTGGCAATTTTGCAAGCATGAAAACACATATTGTACAACACGTTAAACTTTTTTTCAGTAAATATAACGATATCTAACCTAATGCGTTGTTCATTTACGGTTAGTTCAATGCTATAAAACAATAGATATCGATCAATACAAATTAATTCCCCTGACGACCACATAACAGCCACTTCCAAAAACAAATAGACATCGTTCCAATAATTGGTCACCAAACATAACTTAATTAAAAAGTAACTTTGTGATTTCAATACCATTTCGTATATTTCCAGAGATGGAAACTTTTCGACTGACCTCATTTTGCATAATAATATGAAAGGGAATATGAATTTGTCTTAGATATTTGTATATGATGTATGATGCCCTAGGGAATTATGTCAAATGGTGGATGATAGAAACTGTAAGATATAAGTTAGGTTCATAGTTATGGGATAATGTAAGTCTATAGTAATATTATAAAGAGGTGTTTATAAGTTTGTATGTAGGGGGTAATCTTCAGAACTGATGATCCAATTCTAAAAATTGTTTCACTGGCAGAAAGCTACATTATTTGTGGGTGCTATAGGCTATCTATATTAATACAGGGTGTAAACGGACCCTTCACGAAGCCGTCAACCAAGCATTCTGTACATCAAACTAAGTAACTCTACGCAAAAATTATTGCTGGGAAACGACTTTTTTTTTTTGGGGTGAAAAATCATGTTTTACGTTAAAACTCAATGTTACGCACTCGAAACTTAGTGCTGATGGATGCTTTGAAAATTAAACGGGTCATGGAGTTAATTAAAGTAAAGTTAAAACCTTAAAAAGTGGTTTTAAAAAAAAACTTGTGAAAAAATTGGAACTTTGACCTTCAATATCTCCAGAACCTGTGGTTTCCCAGGTATTGTCTAGAAGAAAAAAATGATCCCAATGATGGGCAAAATGGTGGTATTCGTTTTAGTTAAGGGTATATACCCTTTATATAAAGGTGAAGAGTTTGTTTGTTTGCTTGAACGCGCTAAACTCGGGAACTACTGGTTCGAATTGAATAAATATTTTAGTGTTGGATTGCCTATTTATCGAGGAAGGCTATACAAGGTGTAACATAATAAACGCAAGACCTCTCGTGTGGTCTTTCAGACCATGAAAATGAACAACTTTTGTTCTATGGCTTTTGGAAATTCGTAACTTATTTTTTTGTTTTACCATACATGTTGATCAGCTGATCGCGTCAATTCCTATAGAAAGTACTTTTTTTTTTTCGAATTTCGAAGAACTCGTAGAACAAAAGTTGTTCAGTTTCATGGTCCGAGAGACCACACGGGAGGTCTTGCGTTTATTATGTTACACCTTGTATAATATCACGCTACAATCAAAAGGAGCGGAGCAACAATGAAAAATGTTGCAAAAAATTGTATTTTTAATAATTTTACGCGGACGAAGGTCGCGTAAAATCAGTACAGTAGCAATATATTGTTGCTCATGAATCTACGAACAAAGAAGTTAGTCCTAAGTTGTTTGTTATTTTAATTAAAAACTTAACCTCCTCACCCAGAAACAAGCCGCTTATCCTTCGAGGTGAGAGTCATGAATGAATGATAGCTGTCGGCCACAATGCCTCTCGTTACCTCTAATTATGCAGACGGGTACCTCTAGGCACCTATGTTGCAACGCGTTCGATGCAACTCAGTGCGACTTTACTCTTACATCGGTTGCAGTATAGACGCTCGCCGAGGTCGTTCTGTCGATGGGTGATCATCGGTTAATTAGATACCGAGGCCCTTCCGTGCTCGGAAAAACGAACCGCTGGTCCTGGATACCATTTGTACTTTCTTAATAATAGTAACTTTCGGGGTTTTGACTTCCCAGTTGGAAAATCTAGCAACCTAAGCTAAAATATAGACAGATGATGAAGGTAGCAGTAACATCGGTTCTTGCTTAAATAGAAATGTTGATTTCCTAGACTCGCCTTGGAAGGAAAATATGTTTCTAAGTTGTTTATTATACTATTTACAAGGAAGAAGGTTGTTGATAGTTGTTTACGGCGTGTGTTACGAGAATTCTAGGAGATTCATTGTTGAATAAACGTGTTCCTTGGGTATTGTTTTAAACTGCAAAAAGAAACTCTTTCCTAAACCTTCCGATTTGTCCAAGAAATGCAAATCAACACCACATCAAATAAAGTCTCATAGAAAACACTTTGTCCAAATCGAATATTTGGCGACGGATCAGAGGTCGGAGTGCGGGTCGCACATTCTCGCAGCCTATCGCCCATAGCCGTCGTTTGTTAGCGCCGGGATTCGGTGGCAAACTGCTTGCCATACAAATGCTAAGCGTCCGCATCGGTCCGCACGAGTCCGGACGAGTCCGCACCGTCTCGTGAGGCCCCGCGCTCACGACTTCGGATTTCAGAATCATAATGTAGGGATTTATGTTGATTCGCGTTTAGGTGCGAGCCCGGGCTGCCGACGCCGACGCAAAAATGTTTGGAGGTTTAACATGATTCCACGATATTGTTGTGTTGTTTGTTTTGTATTGCTTTCTTATATTGACTGATCAATAATATACTTTGAAAGACGTTTCAGGATTACTTTATACAATTTTTAGGAGAACGCTAAGATTGATTCTTATTCTAATCAACTTTCAACATTAAATTAAATTAAAGTATTTCTTCCATAATTTGCCTTCTAAACACAACAGTACCTAACTGTTCAATAATGACCCTTAAAAGTTAAAGCCGATCCGATCTGCCTTCCATTCAGTGCGTGGGTGAGGACTTCACTAAAGACTTGGCCGAACGCCTCCAGCCATTCAAAACTCCTTCTAATTTATATTTTCCTCGTTCAATGTTTGTAAATTAAAAGGCAATAGTAGCAAAGGTACCTGATACAAGGTATTCTGAGATATTGAACATTTCTTGGAGCATTGTCTTGTGCCTGCCTGCGGTGATGATGAAGTATTATATTTTGAGCCACGTGTTTACATAGGAAACAGTTACACCCCAACAGTATCTATATAAGGTCTAACTTTTTAAACACGAAATATTTCAAGAGTAACTTCTATAGGTCGTAACGTCACCATAGCAACGAATTTTTTTTTTTTATCTAAGTGTATTTTTATTAAAAAAAAAAATTAAAATTACTTGACCCACAAAATAAATACTGTCTAAAGGTTTAAAAAGTAAAAAAAAGGTTAAAAAAGTAAAAGTAAGTAAGTAAGTTTAAAGTTTGTAAAGGTTTTATGCAAAATGTCGCAAGAATATTTAGAACTATAATAATTTCGTAAAAATAAAAACATTCAGAAAAAAATTTTTTTTTCGTTGCTATGGCCACTTTAAGACTTGTAGAAGTTACTCTTGAAATATTTCGTGTTTAAAAAGTTAGACCCTATATAGTCAAGTTAAAGAAATTGCTTGAGTTTAAGTAATTACTTATGCCATCATTTTGTATGCAATTGGCAAGAATTAAAACGAAGTACAGCACATTCAAACAAAGTACAGCTAAGAATTCTAACTTTTGACAGTTCTAACTTTAAGAAATAACTAAACTACACTATGACTATTACTCAAGTAATCACTTTGTCTTGTTTATAGAAACGGGTGTTAGTACGACAAATAATACGTGTAATAAAAATGATTTGGTTGACTAGAATACGGAAACCGTTACTTCTCTTTCGCTGATTTTTATGATGTCAGAAATAGTTTTTTTTTACACAACTGTAAATATTACTTTGATTTAAGTTGCTCTACCTATAACCTATTTCTATTAGTTGTTTACAACACACAACGATAACACCTAATATATGAGTTGGTGAGTGAGTTGTAAGGATCGTCGGAAGGCGCCCGTGTAATAGCGCAGATCGCGCGATATCGCCGCGAGCCGCACGCGATCGCACGTGATCGCAGCGATGTGCGCGCAACTAATTGTAAACGTGTACGGTTAATTTGTGATTTCGGCGAGCTAGTGGAGCCGTGGCTTGCAATTTAAGGCTTTAATACGTTGTTCAGCTGGTGTATAACGACGGAGGAATGTAGGGCTGAAAAGGAGGTGGTGGCTTCAAAGATACCACACGATCGTGTTGGTTTTTACTCCTTTGATGAGTCAGTTGCATTTGCGTTAACTAATAGCTGTGATCCACATAAAATTCATGTCAATTTTTAATGTACGTGTATCGTTACTTATGCCTATTCGTACGCTCTACGTTCATTGATAGGAGAATCAAGGGAGATACTACAAATGAAACATTCTAACTCATTGTATAACCCTTTATCATAATACGCAAATCCTTTTTAATACTCCAACGTCATATATCTTTCGCGCAATATTTTAGTCCAATTTGGGAATATTAGGAAATTTACAGGGGTCTACGATCGGGCCGGTAATAAGCGCCGGCGACGTCACGGCTCACAGATAAAGAACGCGATGAAATGTGAGATAACAGCGTTTCGGAAGGCTTAGGAATCTCTTTTATTATATAAAAATATTCCTCTTTTTGGTGTTAGGTGGAGGTGTTTGGAAATCGGTTTATTTTATGTATTGAGGAATAACTGTTCATATTTGCGACGGGAAAGTATGTATATTCGACTTTCAAGCATGACTGAAAAGTCGACCTGAGATTTAATTTCGCATTGAAGAAAGTAGGTATCAAAATAGGTGTGAGTAATTTTGAGTGACTGTTTAGCAAAATCTATAAAAATATGGGCAATTTAAAAAATCAGTTTAACATTAGTTTTTTTAGGTAGATAGGGACAATCTTATCTACCTAAAATATGTATATTATGTCACCGGAAGATAACACGATCCGCAAGTTTATAAATTTCCTAGAAAATTTATAAATAACCTAACCAAACCTAACCTAAAGTTTATAAATTTCCTAGGAAATTTTAGGAAATTTATAAACTTGCGGATCTTGATATCTTCCGGTGACATATACACCCAATACCCTTAAGCATCTACGGAACCTACAAACAATACCATTTCACTCTTACTAAGCTTTTTAATTTTGAATTATACCCCTAAATTAGGGCTACCCTGTCCAAATGGCTGCAATAACGCTCATTTAGGGGTAACTAACGTTTTGTTGTAGGTCGGGACCATGAAGTAGTAAGAATGGAGTGCTAACACAAAACTTATTTCATCATTTTATCTGTTTCAGGATTCCAGTCATGATCATCACGGCGGACTCGTCTTAAGGTTAGACCTTTTTAAACTTGTAGAAATGTAAAAACTTCTAACCTAAAGTAGGGGCTTACTTAGTCAATATAATTGTGAAGCCACCACATGAGACAGAAAGCCGCCATTATTCCCTAAAATAACATTTTTTGTCTAAAGATGACGTAGAAACCAATACAGAGGAACAATAAGAGGGACCTTAAGAACTATTGCACTACTTTTAACGATTAACGTCTGCCTTGGCGGACAGGTAAATCGTAATTCGTGACCATTTTAAAATTCATCTACGACGGTCCGCGTTGCAGGTAGTTCATTGTTGCACAAATAGTAGGGTGACTGGTACTTAGTGACCGATACTTAAACACGTGATTGTACTCAAGATAACAAACAATTTTCCCAAAGAAACTTTTTTTTAAATGGCTAACAGCTGATAGGTCACAGGAGCGCGCGTGCGAAATTTCATACGGCTGTTGTGTTATTGTGATATCTAGCCTGTGTATAAAAAAAATGTTTGGTGCGATCAAGTGCTCCATTTATTCCTACACTGTGGTCGCGGCTCGTTTCAGACAAAAATTATGCGCTGGCGTACTAAGAAAACGTATTTAGTTGCCGCTCTTAAGAATTCCTGTTATTGTTGTTTATTTGAAGTGAAACTATGCTGAAAAGGGGAAGTGCTAAATGAAGATGAAGTGCTATGATTTAGTGGTTTTGCAGCTTTGCATATAATTTAGTTTATTATGTTTTAGTTAATTATTATTAAGATTTTTTAATACTTTAACCACACGTAATGCACAGAGGCGGACTTAATGCCAATAATTTGGCATTAAGCGGGGCTCCGTCGACTACGCATTGTTATTATTGGTTTCTTACACTCCCCCACTGTTAAGGCGAATTTTCTCAGAAATCCATCAATAAAAAAATAACAATTAATACAAAAAACTACGCACTTTCGGCAGGTGGGGGAAATAGGAGGCGACTCTACCACCCACCTCTCCCTCCCACCGTCCTATTAAGGTTGTTGTTTTGGATTTTGCATATTATAGCATACCCACTCAAATATAACATCATCTACCATCAAGCTTAATCTATAGAATGCTGCAGATAATTACTCAAAGCGGATTTCACCAACTAAACTGAACGCGATTACCACATCCAAACGGCATTAAAGTGCTCTAAGTGTCAATATTCCACAGCAATTATGGCGCTGATAGCTCTTGAACTCGGTTCAAATTTGGACGTCGCGCTCAGATTGATTGCTGAAATGTGTCCTTCGTTAACAAATTAAACCGAATTCCAAATTCGATTCAAAAATCGAATGCCATCCTAAAATTCGCGATTCCTATACAACAGAATAGCACAGGTTAATAAATCGAAGTTTCTATTTGGAAACTGGTTTATCTCCTAAACTTAGAGTTTCGTAACGGATGGACCACAGCGGGGCTGGGGTGGGGATAGCGAATCCCCGGACTGTCCGGGCGAAGCTCACCCCCCATCGATCTCTATGCTAATGCACGGATTTACCAGTTGCTTTTTGAACCTGTTTGGTTTAGCATTATAGTGTTAAGTAGCCTCTCGGAATTGGGAGTTTATTTCTGGAACTATTTTAAAAGGGAAAAGTAAGTTTGTATTTTTTTTAAACTACGCAATGACAATGAGACTTAGGTATATCTAATTAGTTTTAGTCATTTATTTCAATTAGGTCAGCATAATACAATTTATTGTAGTTGCGGATTAATAGCAAATAGAATTATGGAAAGTAGGTACCTAGTAGAAATTAAGTAATTTGGAACTAGTGGGTAGACTGGGTAGTTTTATCTTTTAAAACTAAGTTTTTTTATTGTATACTTCATCATATTGCCTACTGCTGTTAATAGGCCTCCCCTTTCTTCTGCTACACTTCCCGGTTCTGTGCGTCCTTTATTCAGGTGTTTCCCCCGACTTTAACGATATCGTCTACCCAAGGAACTTTAGGACAGCCCTGGTTTCTTTGGCCAAGCATTGGCCACCACTCTCGACTATACTTACTTGCAGTTTTCATTCGTTAAAAAATCTGCTACCTACTCAATTTCACTTTAGAATTAAAATTAGCTTACTTACTCGAATAGTCTGCAAAATCTTTCCCCTTGATTTCATTATTGTTAAATACGCAACCGTGTGGCAGGCCGCCGCTACATATTGCATGGATATCTATCGAGCGCGACTCACCAACGTAGCCTGGTCGTTTGAAGGACAACCCACTCCTGTCTGCTCCATATTTCAGATAAAATAAGTGAAGTTTAAATAATTCATATTTCTGGTCAATAATAATTGGTTCAAATGGTTCACATGACACGTGAAAGAATAAGAAAGTAGTCGTCTTATCTATGATGTCTTAGAATCTGGAGAGCTTGTTTCTGTTGCTTTAAGTTCATATATGAAAGTTTCTTGTACTTTTTCATTCAGAAACTTGAGTAAAAGATAAAAAACAAAGAAGTAGGCTTTTGTGATATACGAATCTTGTTTATAAAGAGGGAATATTTGCATAAGATCCTTATAAATGTGGCAACTTTAAAAATGCATTACTTACTGCAGAAATCTGCATAATGCAAATCGCAGCTATTGATACAACGGCTATTTTCAGACAGGTTGCAACAAGCAGTCGTGGCCGAGTGGTTAAGGCGTCTGACTCGAAATCAGATTCCCAGTGGGAGCGTAGGTTCGAATCCTACCGGCTGCGAAACTTTTGTCTTTTTAATAGTTATAGCTAAAGTTTTTCAGTTATTTTTACTTGAGAATTGTTTATTTTGTCGTGTCACATCTTGCTTTTCAGGTTTGAATAACTTTTCTGTCTAGATTTAGCTCGCAAGAATCATAACCATTTGGTTAATAAAAATCCAATAAAAAGGGATACTTTACCAAAAGTTAAAAACTAAAAGTTCGGTTAGAAAACCAAGGATTTTCAGAAAATGTTAGAAATAATATTAGAGTTTGACTGACAAGCCGTCACGGTGGAATCAATAAAGTTAGCAAGTTGGGTAACAACTTAATAACTTGGGCACGGAGCTTTTAAAAAGTAAAATGATTGAAGTTTGAAGATTAAGTTCGGCACAGTAGGTAGCTGTAGCGGAGGTCGTACGAGTAGGTTACATGCTCACGTTAACGATTAGTATTGTTTTTTTTTAACTTTGAGTTTTTCTTTATTATAGGATTACTTTTACTTAGTTTAGGACTTACTCCATAAAAACAGTTGCTTTTTCTTAATGCTTCGAGTATGCCTGGCAGCTTTTTATTTATTTATTTATTTAGGATCACCAACAAGTCACATTACAATTGATCTTATATAATATGAAAACTATTACAAGTTACAAAAAGTCTTGTAATGCACACTCAATTACAGGTGACCACAGCTTACACATCATCGAGTTAACATGCTCTTAATACTTAATTTATTCTTTTTCTTTTATTAGTAACTTTTTACATAAGAATTTGGCCTAAAATAAGTAAATGCCTGCCCAATTTAAATAGGGTGTTTTTTTGTAATTGTATTCAATAAATCTACTCCGATATCGGATCAATTTACGAGATACATTTAATGTTTGCACAACGAAAGCAAACACAAATTCAATAAAATTAATTTGGCACCCATGGACCCCATGGTATGCGAAGGATTTTCAATAAAACCCTCGCTTTGACGTGACAGTGTCCGCTAATATGTCAAATTAGTCTGTTTGTTTGACATCATACGGTTTGTGTCAATCGGCTTAATATAATGGCGGTTTTATTCATATTGGAGTGAAGGAGAATGTTTGGTTTAAGTGGTGATGTAGTGGTTATTGATAGTTTGGTATTTTATGAATGTAAAAGTAACTCGGCCTGTCTGTTATCTTTGCACGCCTTTGTTGCCGAACGGGTTTCGATGAAATTAGCCTTACGGATGAATAGACGTGGGTGCCGGCAGGATTATTTGCAGGGAGGTGCAGATTCAGTTTCATGAAAATAGTTCGTTATTTTTTGCTTTCCACTCTTCTTCGTTTCTCTATGGTTGCTCGAGATTTCGGAAGGTTTGAATTCCCAAAACCCTCCCCCTGCCTACGGCCCTGATGATGGAAGATGCGAGGCTATGCGGCCTGTGCATGCTCAGTGTTCACAGAAAAAGAGTAGATGAGAACACTAACTTTATTGACAAGGTGATGAACAAATTCGGACAGCAACCTAGACCCCTTAAGATTTTATTGACACAGTAACAAAATAATGGCACACGGCTGCCGGCGACCATGTGCATAGGATACTTTTTTCCCTAGGATAATATCCTAATTTCTAAACAGCGTGTAAGGCAGAGCCTTCCACAAACTGACAGGGTGTATTCAGCTCCCTATTTTGAATCATTTTTTTCAGTTTCTATTCCTTTATTTCAACTCCATTTATGTAAATAATACGGTTAAAATGAAAAATCCAACAATGGATGTTGAAATTCTCTAACGCGACGCGTGAAATCTGAAGTTTTAGTTCATCGAACTCGTCGTCGCGCTTGCCGTTCTCTAAGTGCGCTTTGCCACGGTAACGATACATTGCGTATGAAGAAATAAAACTAATCAAATTTATTGGATTCCCATAATATTCCTGAAATAATTTCTTGTACTGGTCATCTTAGTATGATATACTGAATTCACCCCATCAGTTTGTGGAGGGCTGTCCCTTACACACTGTACACTGTATAGGTACTTTTTGACAATCGGTTACCTGTAGTTTAATCGGTTCCACCACAGTGGAATAACACACAGTGTATGTTATTTACTACCCACGCTTTTGTTAACGCCAAATAGTAATTAAAATAAAGATCCACACTTAATTAATGATGACCAACGAAACGTCACCACAATATTTATAATTATTCATTATTTTTTAATGAGAACTGCTATTTTATCATTCAACGTAACCTCTGCATTTTGTTCTCTGCTATTTTTGCGGTATTGAATAAATATCGTCAGGTCGAGTTATTTGAGCAATGGCACGTAAAGGCCGGCTCAAATAGACCACATTATAATTACGACGAAAACTTTCATGAATGAAAATACTTTTAATTGTGATTTCCAATTTATTTGCACAAGCTGGGATGATCAAAAAGTTTAAAGCCTATTTTGGTCCAAACCAAACAAAAAGAGTCCGCAGTCGGTAGGATTCGAACCTACGCTCCCAGAGGGAATCTGATTTCTAGTCAGACGCCTTAACCGCTCGGCCACGACTGCCCTGGGAGGTGTTGGCTCTTTATTGGGCCTGGTTTAGGAGTATTATTAACACTTTATGCTGTTAATGGTGTTCTAACTTTTAATTATTTACTTTTATGCTTGTTTGTAGTTAAACCATCCGCACTACCGTGGTGAACTCAAAGGATTATCACGCTTGTGTCGGAAAAACCCGTCAGTTTGTTTATACTATTCTTCACTTGGCTGGGGGGAGTTTGTAACGCCACTTCTTCTCCCCAGCTGAAACACTAGCAAGTGGTGGGAGGCTGGCGTTTTAGGTGATTATCAAGTGTAAATTTGAGCCTTTTCAGCATAATTTGTCTAAAGACTTTTGATTTTAATAGTTTCCTTCAAATGCGGTAAGTTATTAATAATTTTAATGTTTCCTGAAAACTTTTTCACCTTTTAGGGACACGTACGTAGTTTCAATCAAATTAATTGAATAACAAATATAAATTTTATCCTACATTATAACTTGCACACGCTAACAGATCAATGATATCACAGTAACGAATTTACAAGTTGCGCCGTGAGCGCTCGCTGACTCGCGGCATGATCGAGTTACTGACACATGTAGATCGTAGCTAATTAATTTACTTTGTTAGCTAACGTGATAAACAAAGCCAGGACTTTGATGTTAGAATATGAAATTGTGGAAGATACAAAAGATCAATTACCATAGATGTCTCGTTGGTCGCCGGGAAACGAGACTGCTGAGCGCGAGGTCCCCGGAGCGGGGAAAGTGTTCAGTTTCTCCTTCAGGTTCTTATGCCTGTTTTCGCTAACGCATGATTTGGGAACGCTTAGTTTTTGCGCTAAATACCTACTTTATATTGTGCTAGTAAAACGGCTTTAGGGCATTAGGGCAAGATGCAGACACAAAACCTAGCGTAACCTTAATTTCACTTAAAAAAAAGCAATCCAGAACACACTCATTTTGACAGACCGAAGCTCAAGTTCACCCCAAGTTTCGCCTTTGTAACAGGCTCATTATTAGCGTCTTTTACCATCTATTTTTGGATCCGTTTTCAGTCTAACTTGAATCTACTCAATCAGTCTAATTTTGTACCCGATTCGTTTCAAACGAGTTGCCCCTTATTACCTGAGACTTATAGCATAATAGCACAAACGTGGGTGCTAAACCTCCTCGTTCACTCCTTACTCTACATTTTTCTAAAAATGGAAATTCTTACACACGGAATTTTACTGATTTACGTAGGAGTCTCATGCTATGTTGCTTTGCTTTTTTTAAGTAAGCGAAAACGCTCACCTATAAGCACTGCACGGTTTGACCTCATCGGTTCGTCGTCAACCCAAAATAACCCCCTAGCCAGATCGTCTCAGCACCTCAGAAGCGCCACCACATGTGCTGGTTCAGTGCAGTGCTTATATATTATTATGTGTGAGTGTAACTGCCCCGTGTGGTCTCGTGGTCACAATCGCGACTAATGAGCATGGGGTTTTAAGTTCGATGCCCAGGTTGGACAAAGAGTAATTGGGTTTTTCCATAAGACGTTTCTCAGCAGCAGTTCGGAGTTAGGAAGTTGGTCGTGCTGGGTGTCAATCCCATTGGACTATGAGAAGAGAAGAGGGAGTGCACTTGTGTTAGTGCACACACTTGTGCATGTGCACTGTAATCTCCTGCGTCCTTGCCCTTTACTATGTTGTAGGTATCGGTTAAATAGGAAACGAAAAATAGTTAAAAAAAAAAAAAAAAACTGATGTTTTGGGCTAACAAAATCTAAAATTTGTCGTGCCAGCGATACGAAGAAGAAGAAGGAACACAGTTTTATTTATTAACACCTACACCATACACACGGAGGCTACATTTATGATATCGAGTAGAACTTTGTTATAACATGATTACTTTATCGCAGCTCTGTCTGTCAATATCAATTTTATAAATATCTCATAAAGTATGGAATGAGCCACTGGGTGGACGTGGGTAAATCAAATAACAGCGCCGTATAATACCCACAGGAAATGTAATACAGAAGGTTCAATCTAAGTTTGTAAATTAATGAGTCAAGCAGGACGCGGTTAGCGTAACGTCTGATCAGTTTAGAGAAAGATAGCAAGATCATCATCATCTGCTTAGCCTTTTCCCGACGGCGAGCAAGTGTGCTTCGGTATGGTCGAGGGCCTAACGTTAGGTGGGGCGTTACGATGACGTGTAATCGTAGAATGCGACCCCACTGGCCGGCGCGATGTGATGGTCCGGAAGACCTACACTGTGGCTTTTTATAGAACTAATGTAATAAGGTTCTCACTGTAAGCCGTTTAGTTGTTTTTGACCGACCGCGACAGTCACATATGAAGTAGTTTAAATTATTTTTGAAATGTGCTAACAGAAACTTCTAGAAGGTTATCAATATAAAAAGCGGCTGTCGGACCAGGCAAGGGGTTTTTCACTTTTAGGGATTTTTAAAAAGAGTTTCTTCACAGCCTCCGATCCTCCCTCGTCCGTCTATGATGGGGAGAGGTGTAAGAACGCGGTTCGAAGCGTGCTTGAGCCACGATCTCTTTCCGCAAGAAAATTTCTTTCGTCGTAAGGAGTTGTCTTACTGTATCCCTCTCCACATCGCACTGCAGTGCCGTCCATTCCAAGATTAGTTCCGAGGCAGCTGATCCGCCATCCGCCGTAAACCATAGGCGACACACAACTTGCAATTAGTGTCTCCGCTCTAATGACAGTTGTTTGTTAACGAATACAATATCTGTGTGACTGCGAAACTTTCGGCTTGAAACTGTGCATTCAAACCTTTTATTGTAATTGTGTTTTGTATTAGAGCTTGCTGCCGGCATTTTACTGCGAGGACATAGATTATTGGAGTGGCAGATGGTTTAGCTCTCATAAGAGGGAGCCTGTGTCCTATAGTGGGGACGTTACAGGCTAATTGTGTTATACAGTGCAGGTCAAATTAATTTATTAGTTTTATTTATTAATATTAGTTTGATTTTGTTATACAGGTTGTACACGGACTCTTCACGAAGCCGTCAACCAAACATTATGTACATCAAACCAAGTAACTTTACGCAAAAAATATTGCTGGGAAACGACTTTTTTTTTTGGGTTGAAAATTCTTTTTTGGTATAAATATATATGTATATATGGTAGAAATATATATGTATATATAAATATATATATGGTATAATTTTATGGTAGGACTCAATGTAACGCACTCAAAACATTGTGCTGATGGATGGATTGAATAGTAGGGGGGTCGTGGAGGGGTTTAAAGTAAAAATCTTACATTAAAAACATGTATTTAAAAAAAACTTGTGAAAAAGTTGGAACTTTGACCCCTAATATCTCCGTAACTAGACGGTTCCCAGGTATGGTCTAGAACATAACAATAAGGTAATGACGGGGACAACAAGTGCCTTTCGGCTTCGTTAAGGGTCTTGTTACACCCTTTATTAGTGGATTTCCATGGCTACAAGAGAGGGAGTGATAGAACGCATTACCTGGATGACAATAATGTACAGTAGGACATGCAAAAGCTTGGCCTTATAGATGACGATGCTTACCAGCGAACTAAAGGATATCTCTGACATTCGTTACAGGTAGTCTGTGGCCTGAGAGTCTGACAACCAGTCTGACTAAGGGGTATAGTATTACCCAGGACTTAATGGGTTGTGGAGGCCAGATAGGCTGTCACTCCATGTAAAATATTGGTAGTCAGCTGCATCCGGTTAGACTGGAAGCCGATCGCAACATGGTTGGGAAAAGGCTAGGCAGTAATTTGATTGAGTAAAAAGTAAAACATGATTTTTTCGTCGTAATAAATAAACTATGGTTTCTGAAGGTTGAAACATTTGAAAATCATATAATGTACTAACAGGATAGTATCTAGTACTTTGTAATATTAGCTCATCATTCCAATCTCGACCAAATGTGTCTGGAAATCAGGTATTTAAAGTACGTGAAAGCAATCCAATTAGTGTAGCTGCCGATAGTCTGTAGTCAGGTAAGCTGTCAGAATGTCAGGCTAATACTGAGTGGTTGTGACAAGTGACAGGAGTGTTACGCTACAACAGGCAAAATACAACGTTAAATCAGTTACCTAAGGCTGAAGGTAGATTTGTTGAAATCTAGGAAATAACAACTACTTAGTTGGTATCAGTTCTGTCTCTTGATCTCTTCACAAGTAGGTCGTAGCTGTAGGGGTTGTCTTCGTCTTCTTAGCGTATTGATGGCAAAAAGTTTAAATATGTTTAGCCTAAAAATCAGCCACACGAACCCCGCTCACTGATGCCTTAAATAAATCATCAAAAGCGCAGCTGATAGGGCATGCGGTGCAAGATGGAAGGTGGGCCATTGTTTGTGAGGAGACGCCGCATACGCATTTGAGGTCTGAGCCGTCCATGAACCCCCAACTGAAGAGATTGTCTTTGCTCCGGCCGACTTGGGTTCGAAGTCTGTTTAGAGATTTCCAAGTCGGTCACGGTAACTGTAGGGGTTGTGACGGGAATTTTCAGAAGGGAGGAGCATCCTCTTAATGCCACGCCTGCATTTTCTAAAGCGTTAAGCAGAGCTGATTGTGCCTACACATTACCAGAAATGTTAACACGTAAAAACGGAGACGATCCTATTGTTATCAACCAGACACTAGGAAAAACCCAATAACTCATTTCAACTTGCGACTCAAACACACGACCCCATGTAAATAAACCGCGTTTGCGACCACTGTGCCTCACTATTGTAACTCATAATAAAACATCACGCCTGTTTCACGAAGAGTTAAGCAGAGGTGTATCGATGGTTCACTTATTTCGCCAGTTGTTTGCTGCAGCTTCACGATATGGCGCATCTCCCATACTCTATGATAGTGATGCATGTCGCTACAACTTACGTCAAAGTTTAACATGTACGTAAATTTTATGGCGGTCCGGGTTGATGGGATCTGCTAGACAAAGGATTAGTTCGAGGATGTCACGGCAGTGAAGTGGGCTCCACAATAATGCGCTGATTTATTTAGTTTGGTCCGTTTTGGTAGTTATAATAGTCCTCCTTACTGTTTTCGGTCATGGCAGCCGATCTCACGGGAGATAAGCTAACGGGGCGTTAGATATTATAGTACACAAGTGTGTGCGCAGGCACAAGCTCCCTCACTCTCACAGTCCGATGGGACGGCAATTCGACACGACCTGAGAGAGATCAGACGCAGTACAAACGGCTTATCGTGCTTTCCGAGGCACTGGGGTATCATACCGCCAACTTCCAAACTCCGTACTGGTACTGAGAAATTCTTGACGGAAAAACCCAATAACACTTTTTGCCCGAACCGGGAATCGAAACCAGGTCCCACACTCAGCAGTCGCGCTTGCGACTGCGAGACCAACGAAGCAGTTAAGTAGTAAGTAGTTCCACAAGTGATAAATGATAGATACCAGATCAAGATAAGTTGCAACCGTTTTCATTTGGTGCTACTGTGAATATCTAAATAGAAAAACACAATAACACCTTGACTATGCTAAACAGTGTAATGCCTCGTTCATCTAGTGGTCAACACACCTTAGCGGATAGGATTATTAAGACATTCGTAAGATAAAATTTAAATATCTAAGTTAAATAATGCCTACGCTATTTATAAAACAATTGTCAGCTCAGTACATAGAAAGGCAACTATCTTATCGGACTTAAACATAACCGAGCACGCGTGTCTCCCTATACAAGCGATACAAACTCACCTGCCACAAAACGCTCCTTTTTGCCGTCAACGTCAGAGTTATTTCACAGAAAGTTTGGGATTGTCGCCCGCCCGGAAGTCGGCGTACCCACCGCTTACGTACTTCCGGCGGGCCGCATTCAGCCCGCAACCACGGCCGATGGGCCGGAAATCGTCACATGCTGTTTTTCCGAAGCTTCACGATTACTTAAACACGGTATTGAGTGTGCTTTAGAGATTGTTTACTTCGATAAAATGAGATTGGGATTTCATTTTATTTGTAGAAAATATTGAAATACGCCAAAAAAATAAAAGATTAAAACGCAAATGCGAGAGGCAACGCCGGAACCCCACGCCCTAAAAGGACATACACTGACTTAACTAGTGATGTTCTTGAGAAATGTCACGTGTGTAGTACTTACAACGTACGTGTATGACCAGATGTATTATGGTCATACACGTACGACGGACGGACGTGGACGAAGCAAGAAGATTAATAGGTAGCGTCTGAACTTTCTGCCTAGGGCAGCAAGGCGTGAGATAGTGTAGATATGTGGAAAAAAAACTGGATTCTACATTACTCGACATCTCATCAGACACCTTTCTTTCTTGCCATATCATCCTTCACACAGTTCATCCATCGTTTCTATGGTGTTCCTCTATTCCTATAGCCATCCACATTTATACTCAAAACATTCCTCCGCAACACATGCCAACCGATAACCACACAACTTTTCAGTCCTCAACGCCACTCTTGGACTTTCTTAACAACCCACAAGTAGGAATACTTTAATGCTAAAAATGCTTAAACATTTTGTAGAGGGATTATAAGACAGTATAGGGGGCCTACCGCCACTTCTTATAGCAGAACCATCTAGACTTATTTTCATCTCTTATTTTATTTTTATCTCCTGCACCGAAAGTCAGATAGCGCTTAACGTAGCTTTAAAATTTTTTTATCGTGCTTGTTAGTGATCTTAAGATTTCTATTGCAATTTTTGCTTACACGCGTGAGAACCTGTAATTGGCTCCGTGGTACTTATACGACCGTTATTATTGTGTTATAGCTGTTGGTTCTCCTGTATTTAAATAAATAAGAGGTGGCGTACAGTCCCTGTTGTGGTCATCGGCACAAGTGTCCACTGTCCAGTGTTTGCTAGACTAAGCCGGCGCTAAATCTTGGGATGGGACGCGAAACTAAAACAATAATAATAAATACGAATTCTAAATAGAGGACACTAGTTTGTGTGGCCAGGAGAACCTGCTTAGCGGAAGACAATAACAGTACTAGAACAGCGGCGCATATGATTTTTTTGTTTTCAAACACCATAGGGGTGAACAATTTCATAACGAAAATAGCGGTCAACTACCATGGCCGCTATTTTCATTAGGTAATATAGTAGTAGAGTAGGTAAGTAGATATTTTTTTTAAGTAAAATTTGAAATACACAGTCAATCGTACTCTAGGTCATACTTGGCCTTAACTTCCAGAGTTTACGTTCAAACCGGTATGGATGAATTGAGGCGGCTACGGACTCACACTGACAGACAAAGTACTAAAATATCTGTCAATGTCCGGTGTCCGCAGCCAGTCTGCAATTGGACCCTACCAATTTGAGAAAAATGTATGGTACCTATATAAAATGTTGTTCATAGTTTGCAATTGCTACAATATTGAGCTTTTTTTCTTAAATGCGTTTGTTTCAATTTTTTTAAAGTGTCTTTCATTTATAACAACAATTGAGTTTACTAAACCTCATTCTAAAATACCAAATAAACAACGACTGCGTGGCCATCTGTTTTCGTGGCTTCAAAGTAAAGCGGCCCTGGTACAAGCTCGAGACCGGCCTATTTAGCTTATTTACGGCCCCTGCAGACGTTCCGCAGATTATTACAATTTTAACGGAGCGATGTAAACTGCCCCTAATACCGACTAATGACTTGGGATGTTCTTGTGATGATGGAATGATAGTAATGGCTTTGTTTTGAAGAGTTGGCTTAGCTTCCATGTTGTTAAAAACTTGTTAGCTTTGCAATCTCTGTGTTGGGTGAATAGTCCAGTCCTCATTGATTTACAGCGTAGGCCTGTGTCACAGTACAAAGTGTGTGCCAGGACACTGGGATGCGTCGTGCGGTTTGGTGGTCACATGACTTCGAATTTTTTATTCTTGTTAACCGATAATTTCTTTTGTCATTTTGGGAGCTGTGTTTACTATATTAGCAACTACTTTATATCTATTCTATAGTTTCTTTTTAGTTTAGCAGCACAAATAAACAAACTGGGAAAAGTGCTAAGAAGTGCAGCACAGGGTTGTTTAACATCACTCATGGAATACATCTAAATTACTATCAGATAAAAGTGCACTGTTTAGTTTACAGCGCAGGGCTTAGGTCGGCAACCGTGCCAGTATATTCAGACATTCGTTTAGGACTTTTTAGTGTAAGTGAAAAGAGGCTTAAGTTTTTTAACCATTTTAGAGCCATCTACTTCCTTACCAAGATAAATCATCTGCCTAGCCCATTTGCAGCTATGTTGGGGTCGATTTTCCAGTCCAACCGGAATGGATGCAGCTGAGTACCAGTATTTTACATGGATATGGATTTACATGAATGGCATATCTGACCTCCACAACTCAGAGTACTAGGTAATACGATATCCCTATGTAAGTCTGGTTGTCAGACTATCGGACCACTGACTTCCTGTAACGACTGTCAAAGATATGGGAACTAAAGGATTAACTTGCTTTCCAAGGCAAAGGGGAAACTTGGCATATAATGGGTGGTCAACCATCCACGGACCAACGTAGGCAAGCGCGGCTTAACTAGCAGATCGATCCGAGCGGCTGTTATTATTTAGCCACGAGCTTCACCTTTTTTTACCAAGATAAATAAAAGTTGTTCCCCTGCCTTTATTTTTTAGTTCCTAACAAACCGTTCTCAGTATCGGTATCTAGGAGTGAATCAAGTGGAGACCGGACCCGGATGTAGTGCTGTACGGCGGTCGACCGGCTAGGGCGCCGGACGCCCGGCTTGACCGGCTAATTGACTAATCCGGTTGCTACCGGCCGAACAAAGAACACCGTTTGTGTTCTTGTTTAGTTTTAGAGAGGATTCATATTTCTGGATTTGTTAAAAGCGTTTAAATGCGGTGGTATTGATAGTTTAATAAAAACTCATGTTGAATTTATGTATTTAAGGATTTTTGGGCGATTTTGTGAAGGGATTATTTAGAGCTTGACACAAGTCGTATCCCCTGAAGTTGTGGACGAGGCGTTAGCGCGGCTTAGTGTTTGTGTATTACGTAGAACAGGACAGGAGGAGAGGATATACAAGATACAAACAGAGTTATTGTACTTAAACTAGTAAATATTGACAGGGCAATTGAGGCAATTGACATATAACTAAATAGTATAGTATAGATAACTTCGAGTATTTGCTAACAAATTGTGAAATCTCCTTTTTGATGCGGGACCTAACGACCCAACTTCCTTACGGTCAATAATTTCTTTTGTGTCTCTCAGTAAAGGTCTAGTGACATAACCCAAGTAATACGTCACAAAATAAGTTACCATCACAGATGAGTCATGAAAGATCCAAGGCCGCGAAAACACATGACTTCCCATGGCCATAGTGAATTTCACGGGCTTGCATATTGTATGAGTCAAATGAGGGTAACGTTGAGGTAATGGCCTCGTAAGGGATGGCCACCCTAACTTATCACTGTTTGTGCTGCCACGCACTATTTTTTAGGGAATCTTTGTTTTATTGAAATCTGTATACACTGGTAGAGTATTTATAGGCTGAAAAATTTGAGGTCTGCATTTGATTTTTTAATTATTTGGTTGAAATAATATTGAGGGAGTGGTAGACCAATGAAAAATAAAACTTATTGTTTGGGGAATTGATTGAATTTTAGAAAATAGAGTGAAGTAGTTGACAGGGGAGAATGGAAGAAAAAACGTGTTGCGCAGGTCCCAAATAACATTGGACAATGGCAGGAACCCCTTCCTGCCATTGTCCAATGTTATATGATGATATGTTACTTGGATGAATGATGGAACACATGGGTACCCAACGTTTACTGGTCATAGATGCTATGCAGGCAGAAGCCAATTCGAAATGCATCTTATGCCGTAATTACACAGGCACACATACTCTTCTAATCGAATCAGCAACACAGCTTGAGGGCTGATATAGATATGGCGATACATATTTCCCCCATTAAGTTTCTTCATAAAGGCCCCTAAGTTTACTAGTAGACATATGAATGTATCAAAGTTTTATTGAGAGTTTTCTAAAACAACAAATCACAGCATCACGCCTGCAATCTTAGAAAAATCCCCACTCCTCACCAGTAATTGTCGGGCTGCATGTAGGTAATTTAATAAGGGGCGAGCATGTCAAAAATCTGGTCCTGACTCCTCCTCTTATTTATTACTTTGCCCAACCTGGGCATTGAACCAAGGACCTCAGGGCTCTGCAGTAGCGCTTGCGACCAACGAGGCAGTAAATACAAGTTCTTTACTTAGCAACAATTTGTAAATACAACACCGCCCACTCCCCAATATTACTCCCATTGTGTTCCTGTGATTGACATCTTGTAATAAAGGACTTGTTTGGAAGTACCAGCTTGTTTGTTTGCCATTTCTGTCAAGTTTTTGTAAATATGGATATGCTGTAAGAATTTAAAGGTTTTGAATGGAAACACTTTTGAGCTCCACAAAATTGTTAAAGAAGGAACATGGATGGGTTTTAGTCAGTCAAAGTCTGACACTCCCTCCCACTCCGCCCACAGCAGGGGGGGGGGGTATTTGAAAAAAGATGGGATTCCTGCACTCTTGAGTGTGTCCGTGTTGTGGACCTCTGAACCCCTTCTGCCTGGTTGGAAGTCTTGCTGCTTCTACTTTTGTACTCCAAAAAGAGTCCGCAGTCGGTAGGATTCGAACCTACGCTCCCAGAGGGAATCTGATTTCTAGTCAGACGCCTTAACCGCTCGGCCACGACTGCTACATGGTGTTGTTTTATATTAGGCGAGCCAATTCGACTGGTTTAAGACAAGTGAAAGGCAACATGCGTATATGACGAAATTCTCAAGTGCACACATTGAATGAGTAATTACTTAAGCAGTTACACAATTGTCTCATTCTCATGATTCAATATTAATGAATTAAAACAAATTATTGTTGTAACAGTCGTTAGGTAGTCAGTGGACCAAAAAGTCTAAAAACCAGTCTGACCAAGGGGTATCGTATTACCCAGTAGTAACTGGGTTGTGGAGGTCAGATAGGCAGTCGCTCCATGTAAAATACTGGTATTCGGCTGTGTCTGGTTAGACTGGAAGCCGACTCCAATATAATTGGGAAAAGGCTAGGCAGATGATGATGATTCAATATTAATTAAGCGAATCTTAAACCTTAGAATTTTCTAAATTGGCGTTCATTTTGTGCTTTATTAATGTAAAATAATCAAAGGCTATCAGAACCACTACCAATATTACAAATAGTATAAAACAAATTGAAGTAACGTGAAAGAGAAAAGTTTCATATTGGACGTAACAAGTCTATTGAATTCAGTCAATGAAAAATACTATCGCCACTGTCACTTAAAAAAATAGGTCAAACTAAAAATAAACTCAATACACCAAAAAGTATTCGCAGTCGGTAGGATTCGAACCTACGCTCCCAGAGGGAATCTGATTTCTAGTCAGACGCCTTAACCGCTCGGCCACGACTGCTACATGTCTCCTTTCCAAAATTGCGTCAACGTTCACTCGAGAGACTTTCACTTATCATAATTATTATTAAAACTTGTTTTGCAAGCGTATGAGTTCGTGAAAGGTATAAAAATAATGTACAAATGAACGTTGAAGGCTGTTCTATTTTAAATCGGCTGATTGAATTCAAAGAAAGAGATATTTGAACACAATATAAACTAAACTTTTAGCTGATGTCTTGACAGTATGGGGGTGTTATGTACAGAGAACTTCCACAGTTGGTTCTTATCTAAGACTGTGTAGGAAGCCCGAAGAATAAGTAGCGTAGTGTGTGTTTAGTGTGTTATAGTGCCCTTAATCCCGTTACGCAATAGTTTATCTTGGGCCAAGTTATGTTTATCCATTCTGTAAATATGTGGGCGTTTGTTGGATAACAGACCCATAAAACTAAAGTAACTTATACTCCTTCATTCATAAACTTACGCCATTTAGCCTTGAAGGTAGGCAGAAGCTACATAACTCTTTACAGTGCGCTACAGACTCCTTTTGCGACGTCCACTTTCATTTGTTCATCTGTAACTATGTCAGTGACTTACACTATTATACCATGGTTGTTGAAAGCGATCTAATATAGACCACGGGACAAAATATCTATGTAAATAATTATCAATTTTTACTTTTCCAACGCCGAATTCCTATGAATAGATTGACCTAAGTATCACAAATAGACTATATTTTTTATTAATAAACACTAACACAATTATCTTGTTGTGCATTTTTAAACAGATGTTTATAAAACTACTTCATTCTTGATTTATGTATTAAAGGGATTATACTGATTAACGTTAACACACAATCTTTACTCATTATAGATATTTAGGATTTTCCAGGTTTTTATAAAAACAAAATATAGTACATCCGTAATGTTTTGCACCTGCACACGAAATGACTGTGATTTACCTTATTGCCTATGCCTATTGATAACACCACATTTAAGCGCAGGCCACACCGCCCGCTAACGAGCGAGCCGGGCGAGCGAGCCGGGCGAGCATCGTTTCACCTCTTTTCATACTTCGGTTCACACCGCGAACTACCGAAAGTGCCGAACCGAAGTATGACAAAAGAGTTGAAACGATGCTCGCCGCCTCGCTCGCTTGCTCGCTAGTTGGGGGTGTGGCATGAAAATACTAAACTTATATAAGAAGACTTCCTACTTCTGAAATAGTATTTATTTATTTTTTGGGTTTGGTTTACAACAAAGTATATTCTATCTCTAACTGCTATCTATTTTATGTAAATAGAAAAAATACAACACTCAATGTTTAAGATTAATTTCAGAACCATTCCTCTACCTGTAAGCTGAGACGTCAGAATTTTAAAAGGCAGTTCGCCAGTACATTTCCCAGCACTTTTATATTCCGCTAGGTTTGCCTATAAATCAAAACTTACTATAGTGGGGGAGAAACTTAGTTTGACTGCTACTCGGAAATATCCACGCTGTTCTTAGGTAATTTTATTCTACGAACTGAAGTTTATAAATATGTAGAATTTCAATGAAAATGTGCATTTCATGTTCGTTGCTGGAGTGCTGCTGAATAAGTTAATATGTCAGAATGTTTTTATTTTTTTACCTGACTGCCACAGCGCGTAGTAAGGTTTTTAAATTCCTAATTTACTCACTAAATATCTCTTTTTCGGGGTAGACTTTTACCCTTTAATTTCACAAGTTGCTCGCGAATGACGTGATTCCCCACAAAACTAACTGAAAAATGAAAAGTAACATATTTTTTATTAAATAAGTGTTCGCTGTATACTTTACGAAGTACTATTGTTGTGAACCCCATTTTTTTTAACACCTGCAGTACTTAACAAAAAGCGTGCTAACAATTATGAGCAGCCCCTTACATTTCTTCTCGCAAGTTGCTCACTGGGCGTACCTACAGGTTCACACAACAAAACATTGCGCCAATGTTACGCTGCATTTCTCTGAGGAGTCTGAGGACAAAGGCAGGCAGAGGTGTCTGGTTTACCAAATATGCCAATTTTATATGTTTTGTTATGTTATGTTTCGAGTATGAGGTACTGGTTTCGATTCCCAGATCGGGCATTGGTATTGAATTTCATCATGAGGTATTTCTTAGTAATAGCCCGTTGCCAGGACTTGTGTCCGGTTGATGGCAATAGGATCGATTCCCTCTGTTACATGCGACTAAACATAGGGCTTAATGTGGGTATAGGTACTGTAGGTATACCAGGAAACAGGCTTTATATGTAAGCTATATAAACGTAACTACAACACAACTAGATCAGACCACAACTACCTAGTTCCCATTACGTGTGAATAGCAGAAACATTAAGAGCACACGGCAAGGATTAACGTTGCCCATTGGTGGACCGGACTGAAATATTAGGTGGCTTCCTAAATCAGTTTATGAGGTTGCAATCAGCGGCCAGCCTGTAACGTTTGTTTTACGCTGATTGTGGCCTGTTTGCTCCCGTGCTGGTCGGCCATGACACTTTAGAGGTCTATGCAGAAGGTCAACTTCATACAATTGGCTAATGCATGAACAATTTTATGGCTTGCATTAAGGTTGTTTTCTCATCATGGCCATTATTCGTTGTAATCTTACTTATTTGTTGTCATGCGAGTTAGGAGTAAATTCAATTTATTGAACTTATACTTTTGTGATGGTCAAATGCATTATCTGATCGATAATTGCCTGTAGCAATGTTGCCGATAAGTAAACAGACTTTGGAGTCGTACAACGAAAATTTTCAAACATTGTGATTCACGGGACACTTCTATCTATACTAGTTTAGTGAGGGCTTGTGTCCTTGTGATCAAGTTAAGCCGAAGGCCCCGTGCCTGATGTCTCCCCGATCGTGTCGGGATGCCGACCTGTCGGACTATGTGAGTGAGGGAAGATACACTGTAGAGGGTTTTCTGCAAGTGTCTTCTGGTTGTCGCGGACTGCACATTTGAACATGTCCGAATACAACGACTGTGGGTAATTAGTTTTGCAGCTACATTTTCTCGATTGATGTTACGTGCCGTTGATTGGCTTTTGAACGTTGGTTAGCGGTTGTTATTTCTATACTTTATGCATGGTTAAATGTCCAGTTTTAACCGTCTTTCTTCAAAAAGGAGGATGTTCTCAATTCGGTTGTATTTTTATTTTATTTTTGTTACCTCATAACTCCGTCATTTATAAACTGATTTGAAAAATTATTCTTTTATATGAAAGGTTATACTTCCCGATTGGTCCATTAGAAATTTCATCGTTCAGTTATTTGGTTTTTTCCCTCACGTTAATTGCCACATCACACGACGTCGCGTGAAGATTAAAAATCTTACTTTAAAAACATGTATTTAAAAAAAAAAAACTTGTGAAAAAGTTGGAACTTTGACCCCCAATATCTCCGTAACTAGAAGGTTCCCAGGTATGGTCTAGAACAAAAAAAATATCGCAATGACGGGGAGAATAAGTGCCTTTCGGCTTCGTTAAGGGTCTATTTACACCCTTTATAATAGCAGCCGCAGCGTATTGGGTTCTGGTATTTGTTTAGAGCACTAGAGAGAAACTCAACGAATTTTTTATTTTGACCATCTCGGTTAGTTCAGCATTTTGATTTGGTATTGAAGGTGTTAATACGTATTTTTTCTTCTTGGACTATGTTTATGACATGATGATCTCTTAATAACTTTAATTACAATGTGAAAAAAGTAGTTGAAAATACTAAAAAAATATATTCAAATAGGCCCCGCCTGCTTCTAACTTTTGTTTAATTTAAAATGTCATGTACATTTTATACTTTTCAGTTTTTTCAGTCGGTTTTTTTAGTTTTTTCTGAAAGTTGGAAGCGAACAAAATTATGAAGCAAGTTAATAAGGCAATTTAGAAGTTGTATATATTTTCGTGATCATCCTTTAAAACCCGTTATTTTGATAACCCACTCTATGGTATTGGAAGGAAAAAAATTTGAACAGCGAATTGTAACCAGTGCCACGCCACTAAGACGAATCTAACGACGTATAATTTATCCAAATCCGTTCATCTGTTTAGGAGTTACGAGGGAACATAAAAACAGACATACATACTTACATGAAACATACAGGTCAAACATTTAACCCTCCTTCGCCGCAGTCGGGTAAAAAGGGTAAAATAAAAAAACTTTCTGCGAAAAATAACCGACCTCCAAAAAAACACTAAAAAGTCAAAAATAACTTTACTTTCGGAAGTCGGTGGCAAAAAAGTCAATGATACAAATAAAGTCACCGAGTTCCGAAAGTAAAGTTATTTTAGACTTTTTTAATGGATATAAGTTTTGTCACAAATGCTTTTAACACAAGTCGTAACCTACAAGTCTCTACATACGACCTCACTGTCCCACATATGAAACGACAAAGAAACGGCGGATTGTGTAAAGATAATATGGCTAAAAAGGGAGTGACTGCTAACAGAGAAGTATGAAAGAAGAAGACCAGCAGCGCTGACCCCAAATAAATAGGGATGACGGCAGGAGAATGACGAGAAAGACGACTCTACATATACAAATATTATTTTTGCGAATTTTAAAGTCAAATGTGTAAAAAAAGAGTCCGCAGTCGGTAGGATTCGAACCTACGCTCCCAGAGGGAATCTGATTTCTAGTCAGACGCCTTAACCGCTCGGCCACGACTGCTACATGTAGATGTCTTAAAAAATGTCAAGAACATGAAGACCGGATTATGTAATTATTGATACCGGTACGCGTGGAGTGTCATTAATACCCATTACCGGTATCGGGAACTGGGTCCAAGCTACCGGCGGTCAGGGCTCCAGAGAGAAGAACCTCCTAACAATGCGAGCCGTGTCCAGAAGTACCGCTTTCTGAATCAAGCCCTTCATAAAGATAATCGACGTAGAAAGCAAATTATTTTTGATCTGTTTTGGTTTTACTATGACAAAATAATGCCATAATTTGACTGAAGACAAGGAAGTAAATAGAAACACATTGTCTTCCGTCATAGCATTTATTTGATTCTATTCTCGTCAGCATATTGCGGAGGCAGAGGCACATGTATTAATACTTGACGTCACATCAAAATCCGTAACAAAACACACACAAGATAATCATATTGTACCTACTTGCGCGCTTCCAGAGAGCTCTCCAGAACTTTCTGTACAACACAATAACGCGAAAGTAACAACATTGCAAATAACGACATATTTGAACTGAAAACGGTGTACTAGGAGATAATAAAATGGAGGAGGAGTATGCTTTGAGTCGCGCACTAAATGCGAGGAAGCCGTGAGTCTAATCGGCAAAGAGAATTCTTTGAGAGCAATCGAAAGGGTTGCCTTCATTCCTGCTGGATGTTACTTGGGAGACACGTTTGTGTTCGACTTAAATAATTGCAGTCCGACTTGGAACCTAAGTATCAAAATTTCATTGATTGTATTAGTTATGTGAACGATAATGCCGCATATCATGCTCAATATGCAGTGTTTAGCTCCTGATAACAAGTTCATTCCCACATACATGAGTAACTGAGCTCGACAGCTGCGGTTAAAGACAATCTTCACACATCATCAGAACCAATCCCAACGAAAAATTAAAAAAAAGTTCCTGCAAAGTTCCACCCAATTTTGGTGTGGACCAGAATCCACGTATTATCCATAAGACCGAGGTTTCCCGCCAGCGAGTAGTTCCGCCGACGCAGCAGAAGCAGAGAGAGAGGACGTCTCAATTATTTCAATGGAGGAAGCCGTCGTTGTGTCCCGCGTAATGGCCGCCCGCTCTCCGATCCTGTGGTTACTGGTTCAATTATTGAAGGCTGCACGTTAGCTTTCACGTTATCCCTCTGAAGGTACAGCTCGTGTTTGTACGTGCGGCCGCTGATTGTTAGCGGTTGGTTGATTATAATTAATTCTCGTTAAGAATTGCGGGGTAATTGCGCTTCACACTTACAATAGCCAAGCCATTCATTTCGTTAACCACTAATATTGCTTTATTTACGTTTTCAAGCAGACGAATTTCTCAAATATATGAAGTAAAGGATTTTTTAAATATCTTTTTTGGTTGTGATTTAATTAGCATTTTGTAACTATCTACTAGGCCTCGTTTGGTACAGAGAGAAATATGGCAGTATACTGTTTATAATGCCAGATTTTTACGACATAAATGCCATCCCTGTGTATGACAATTATGTATATAATATGCCAGGACAACATAGCACAAAGTGTCAATCATTCAACATGTTTTCATTGACTTTTAAGTGGAGCACAGTTCGTACCGTACAACAGTATTATAGCCAAATTGCCAATGTTGCGTAATTGGAGCGTGTGTTTGGTATATAGCAATGATTTTGTACCTTCACTTCTTGCTAGCTGGTTCAATTAAGTCAAGTATGTAGTTACTTTCTATTCGCCATTATGATAATATTTTCTGAGCGCCCAATATGAAGCAGTCGTGGCCGAGCGGTTAAGGCGTCTGACTAGAAATCAGATTCCCTCTGGGAGCGTAGGTTCGAATCCTACCGACTGCGAATACTTTTATACCAAAATTTTATAACAGTTAAATTATTTTCGTTACCTAATAAATTTGTTTATTTTTGAAAATCATTATGCTTGTATTGAATATGATATCATTTGATTTTGGTGTAACAACGAATGATGATGCTTGCAGAAATAGAGGTTTGGAAGATGCTGCATCGATAAGAGAAAAAAACCGTTAGGAGCCCTCTGTCTGTGCAACCACGTGTTTGGATTCGTGCTGAAAAAAATCCTATGTTCATGCGGCGACTACTTTGGTTAGGACGGGGCCTTATACGAGTTAATTGCATCTTTAATGGATACGATATAAGGTCAATCATATATAGTTATCTAGATTCTTAACTTTTTATTTAAGTTAATGGAGCGCTTAGGTTTAAAAATAACTTGTCTAAAAATAGAACAAACGTTTTAACTTGTTGATCATGGACACTTTGCTTAACATTTTCTAGAAGAAATAAGCTTTTATATACACTGAATTGTATTAGACTTCTTCCTAAAATAACTTTGTCATTAAGCTTATAAAATTACATAGTATAATATTAATTGGATAAGCCTCATATTGCCCATTTGACTACCGTATAAGTACCTATGTAATTTATCCATGACGAAAATGATCTGATCAATTATTTAAATTCCCAATAAATTATTATCATCATCAAATCTAAATTAAGTTAACACATAGGTACATCGAGGACCACAGTGTAGTATAAAACAGTTAATTAAATACTCAACGACACGGCCGTGTAATCAGCGTGTTTGATTATTAGCTCGGCGGCACTTGATTATCTGTAGTTATTATTATTATCTGTAATCTCCCATTATCGCCTGCGGTGACGTTACAGATTACTATTTATGACATTGTATCGAATTTCAAATTATGACTCGTATTTCAAATTACTTATAGTTTTTTTAGGCTGTGGTCTTGTTTCGATTGAGGTTATTTTTTTGGTACACAGATTGTTATTGCGGTAATTTGATATCATCTCTAAAATCATGACAGCTACAGTTTTTTTATTTCATATTCATAAGGAATCATCTGGCAATTTGAGGATCTGCCAATTGCTGCTAAGAGTACGATATGGTGGCGTTTTGAACCGTTGTCATGACGTCAGAGTGTCTAGTGACTCTAACTGAGGTGACCTTAAGTTGGATCATGGAATACGAGTGATAAAGTACTGTAGAATAATGATGCTGACAGGTCTTGAACGCTGTTTAGATTTGCTGATCGCGTTCAATTTCATTTATGAGATCCGCTTTTATAAGGATAGAGTTTATTTAATACGTATATCCACCCACCATCATGATTTATAAACTCCTCAATACAACCACAGGTCCACTACCACACTACAGATTTGCATTTCTATTACTGAACAATAGTACAGGCTCACACAGTGGGGCCCACCGGTCCAACCGGGTCCCACACCGACCCCGAGCGGGCATTAAACGCATCGCCACAATCAGTGGAGCTCGTTAAGTATAATTCGATCGCTCACCGCCGTTGCTCACTAATCACACGTTCATTTACATACAATTCATTTGTTTTGGTCAAGTGATGTGCCAATTAAATCGATTAGGTAGCGAGGTTTTAGGTATCGATAAAGATGTAGCCGCGGTTATCGAGTTTAACTCATTCAAGACGAAGCCAAAGCCCCTTGTTATAACGTAGTATCACGGTTGTATTCACTGAAGAGTTAGATAGATAGACGTGTACCCATTGTCTATGTCTACTCGCATTTTTCCCGATATATTTAAGTCCCATGTAATGAAGAACGATCCTATTGCTACCCAAACTTAGCACGGGGCTAGTTTTTATCAATCAATTAATAATCCTAACTAAAGAGCTATCAGTTGTTTTCAGTGTTTACTATTAATACAATAGTTTCTTTGTGCGTAGTATAGTGAGAAAAAGTAAGCAATCTATAAGCAAACTGAATAAAGGTTCTTGTAGCTTAGCCAAGAATCTAAGTTAATAGCATTCGATTCATCATTAACACCTGTATGTGTTAGTTTAGAACAAACTTTGTACGCAGCTAACTTAGTTACTGGTATGCTGTTAATTCTTGGCGGTTACATTTTCAAGGGTAGTAAAGTAAGTGATGATGTTCCATCTAATATCATAATTATCTTTTTCCTTATCGCCGGATTTTGATTGATTTATTTAAAGTTTTTTTGAAAAATAGTCTTTTTAGAAATAGATTTTCATCACATCGGCACATCACTATCGTGTGACGTTTTCGCAGCGCTACAATTTGGCGCGCAATTGTTTGACGCCATTTTAGATTTGTCTACATATTAGTTTAGGAATTCCCTTATTTACAGGGCAACTGTTAGAAATTAAACACAGCTTTTGTAAGTTGTTTCATGTGTGAGATTTGTATCCTGTATAGTGTTATTTTGCTGCAATAAAATCGTCGAACTAGGTTAATGAATGTACAACGGTTGCACAGTTTTTTTTTCAATATTTCAATAAAATGTAATTGTATTGTAACTATCTTTTGGCCTGTGGCCAAAATCGGAACTAACGGCGTGATCTCGTTTTTTCAATACAATTTCACGAAACAATTTCTTAAGTTGTTACCAACAAAGCCCCTCTGTCAATGTCAGTCAATCGCATCATTTTACTTGCAGTACTGGCATGACTTTTTCATTCTTTCTCTCCTAAATCTATGTCATCATTTATTTTGAAACCCTTTAGAAAGAATATCAACTGTAATAAGTAGTAAGAAGTATTGACACAGATATTCTCCATATGTTCACTTATTTCAACACTTTCTTCTCGAACTTTCCTCCAGTTAAATCTACATAACATAGTTAGTAATAAAGTTGTAGCTATATACTGAGGCGTCCTTCGAGGGACATGGAGCGAGCTCACCAAAGTAAATTCAAAGGGTTTAAAATCTACGCAGGGACACCGTGTGCACGGGCGCAGAAGTTACACCTAGAACAAAGCGCTTAAATGCTGGTGCTGACCTATAACAATGACCGCTAAAATGTATGAGATAGAGGAAAGAGGTGTTTGCTAAGTGTAGCATTTGCTGAATATTCAAAAATAAAAAAATATCATTGTCGTATTTTCAAAACAACTAGAATCGTTGCTCTTAAGATGGATAATGGATTTGATAACTCTGTGTAATCCGAAATCACCCTAATTGTTGACAGAAGTCATTTTATCATCTGCCAATAATAATACTTTTCCTACCTATTATGCGGTCAGCTTCTAGTCTAACCATACGGTGTGAATGGCTATATGGTCTCCACTATCCAGTAACGGTAAAAAACGACACCCCTTGGAAAATGCTTAGCAAGTCGTCAGATCTTTGACTCATGAGGTAATACTAAACTAGAGGAAGTTACTATAAGAAAATATTGTCCTTCTGTATCTTCCACGCTGTGTCAAGTGCGTGGCTAAAAAAGGCGGCATACCTACAGGTACCTATGTCCCTGTCGTTGTAAAAACGTACCGTATTTTTGTAGGTTTTGTTACGCAAGCTTATCCAAGGTTTTCGTGTTCCGTTTAAAAATATTTTTTTAATAAACAGACGGTTTTTTACGCTGATGAGTGATGTCATTGAGGTCAGAGGGTGAAGTCCCATGTGATTTAGGGTACGGAACCCACTTAAAAAAATGAAAATCAATGAAAATGAATGCTCGATTAAAGCTACTGAGCAAAAATGCGTACGTTTATTTTGTATATCAATTTAAAGCTTATTTTTTTTATGCTTTCGAGTAAAAATAAGTCTTTCAAATTCTTATTTAAATAAATAAGATCACAATTTACTGCCATTTTTCCCATTGTAAAAAAACTGAAATGCAACCCCAATTTCCCTCAGGTGTCGTAAAAGGCAATAAAAAGATTATAATCAGAAACACGAGTACCTCCTGCCTATCGCTGAAACGATTTCATAAAAACGCCAAACATTTCTGACAATTTAAAATTGTTCACAAAGATCTAAGGAGCGTCGCTCACACGATTAACAGTCGAGGTGCAGTTGAGGCGCGGGCGGTTAAGAGGCACGCCGCAACAAAGTTTTCTTTACAAATGAATGGCAGTGCGCTCATATACAAGAGTTGCGGCGCGGGCGAGGTGAAGGCGGGGCGGAGGCGAGGTGAAGGCGGGGCGGAGGTGAGGTGCAGGCGCAGGAAGGGCGCTCAAGTGTGCCCAAGCCACGACTCCACCGCCATTTTGTCGTTTGGTTTCGTGCGTAGCTGCGTTTAGACGTTTTAAAATAAAAATAAAAAAACAAAATCTTCTTCTATTTAAATTAAGAACTTGTATCAGTGCGAGTACGTCTTCGTCTTCTGACGACGACATGGTGAATGAATTACGTAAAATGTGAAGGAAGCATAGCCGCCTGCGCCTCGACTCTACGCAGAGACCTATCTTCGCCCGTGGTGCGACGCCGCACCGCCGCTGACGCGACGTCGCCTCGACTTACCAGTGAGCGAGGCGCCTTAAAGTTTCAATACGTCCCGGAAAAGGCTGATTGGGATGAAAAGCAAAACGAAGCTTTCAATTTGGTGCGAAAAATATAATAATTTTTAATCAGCAGTGTATGTACAAACCGTCATGATCATTCCAATAGTCACTGATTTAATACTACTTGCTTTCATACCTCGCAATTATTCGCGTCCCTCGGTAATAACACCCAATTTAAAGCCCAAATTAACGAGCAATCAATTATCCCAAAAAATATTCAGTTCGGGTGATTTTTAAAGCGATTATAAAGCCTCCGGTCCGTTGCTCGTCGAATTTAATTTTAAAGTTTGACCAACATTTTCATAGTTCATATGTTAAAATTTGTCAATTTTGGGTAGTTTGTTACCTAATGTGACCTCTGGAGTGGCGTGGCCCGGCCAATTAATAACATTTCGTTAGGCACGTACGTCGTACGGCCGAACGTCCCTCGTCGTACCCGGCCCGACTGTCGAGGCCGACGTAACTTTTAATCAGTGTATTCGGTTTACTTTCATTGATTCCGGCGGATTGCCGGTTATTTTTGGAACAGATTGATTTTGTTGTTGTGGCTTGAAATTGAAACTGTCAGTGTATTGTGACACTGATTGTAGGGTGGCTGTTATTAACGTCAAAAGTTATTATTGTCATTTAAATTCGGTTGAAAAGTAATGATTTTTTTTTGCAAAAAGTTGTGGGTAACTTAGTACGAAGTCAAAAAGTAACTGTTTCCGCCCGGGATCGAACCGGGGACCTTGTGCGTGTGAAGCACACGTGATAACCGCTACACTACGGAAACTTACTGTTGGGTTGCAAAATAAGGTATCTATTATATTAGACGTTGAAATTGATTGTAACAATCTGAGGTCAGGGTCTGTGTACCGGTTGGCGACCTTTGAAAATATTAACATTGTACCTGCAGGGACTTTATAGCAGTGAGTTAAATATTTGTTCACAAAACTAAAACTGAAATTGACAAAAAAGTTATCTTATCGGACTAAGGGCCTCAGATTCTAAGGCTTAGAAATTAAAAACATTTCATAAACACTCATGTGTCGAATTTTAGCTCTATTTTTACTTCTTACAGGCAAAATAACAACGAATAATATTAAAATAGCGCAGGAATTATTAAGTTGATACGAATATTGTCTCTGCTTAAAGGAAACTGTGTAAACCGACTACCGCAATATCTGAAGCATGCTACAAAGCAAAGACAGCATCCCAGCCCCAGTTATTACAGCACTTTATGAAGGACAGGCGAGACCCAGCGACAGTAGCTCGCAACCAGCCTTTCCCTGCCTGCGCCGCCTGCCGCCATTATTTGACTACAACTTAATGAGTCCTTTGAAGTCTTCTCTCTTTTGTTTGACTTTTCAGAGTAGACATCAGAATTAACTGCGTGCCTCGTCGCCCGGTAATTACCAATAAGAATCCCTCTTCACCCCGTCTTCGCCCCTCTTCACCCCGCTTCACCCCTCTGAACCCCGCCAATTACTTCTGGTTTGAAAACACAGTTAAACGTATTTTATTGGCAGTAGCATTTTGTTTTCCGCTTGATAGAATTATGAGTTTGTTTGTATTGGGATTCGGCATTTGGTTCTGAATGTCAGGTTGGTGAATCCGTTTGTTTTTTGAAGGTGATTATTGGTATTATCTGCAGGTATTTGAGTTAATCATTCCTGGCTGCCAAGTTTCTCGTTGATTCCTGAAACAAATGATACTATTGTTTACAAGAGCCGTACAAACTGGAGTCTTATTCCATTGAAACTCCGCTCTATGCTAGGCTATAGCTCAAATAAAGTACCTAAAATTGCCATTGACGATCGGATTATTGTACCTAATATCAAAGCAAAAATTAAATACATTTATAAAAATCAGAAATATTTTGCCGATTAAAATCCCAGCATTCATTATGATTCCCATAGAAACAGAAGGTATTATCTCTTCTAATTAAATCTCTTTAATTCCAGTTCACCCTAATCTGCATGCCACCCGCCACTTAATTATCTTCACCCCCAATCGTCACAACTCAATAATCTAACCTAATATGATTTCAATCCCTAAAGCTATAAAAACAAAGAGTATCAGCATTAAGTGAACAAACGAGGCAGGGATCACCAACTTTAATTGCTGCCTACCCACATTAACCCTTGCCAATTCCGACCAGATAACTGTAGTCAATTCTTTAAACTTTGCCAATGGGAGACAATCTGGACCAATTATCTTGGGCTTAGTACGAGCACGAAATAGATGGGGACAGAAGGCCGGGTGGATACAACGAGCGAAAATAGGCGAACGCACACATAGACGCGTACGTACGGTGATCTCAAACAAATAACAGTCGCGAGAGCGCTTGAACTCGCTGTACGTAGACCGCTGCCTCGTGAGCCATATACGTATACGTTCACGACCTCGTGCGTATCTTATGCGTGAGTCATGTCTAGGGCATGTAGAACCGGTTCTTACTTCTGAACCGGTTCTGCATGACCTAGTGTCGCAAGTCGCATCGTGGTTTCCGCAGTCGGTGTCGCGAGTGCACTTTTGTACAGCTGGAAAAATTCGCTGTTCCACCTTATTACCAAAGGCATAGAGGTGAAAAGTGGTCGACCACAAACTTTTTGGTAGACGCGTGTCTAAGTGTGCATTTGTTCTCGCTCGTTGTATGGAGCTGGCCCTCTGTATCTATCTATTCTGTGTCGCGAGGTTTGACTTCGACGCTCCGAGATCCGTATTTAATTGTTCCGAGATGTGTGGAGCTGATTGATGGGCCGAGTTCCCAGTTTTGTTTTGTTTTTATTTTGTTTTGTTGCCTTGTTGAGTGTTGAGCTTTTCGAGGATTTTCTTCGGGAGTTTAGTGAGTTGGTGGTGGCTTATCTGTATTTAAAAGATGTAGATTTAGATTTAATTGTGGTAACTTTTCAAATCGAGCTTTCACTTATTTATTAAATTGTCCATCAGCTTGATACAAAACCATGTCTTGGTTAGAGTACGATTTGTTACAAGATTTATGTCATAAAAGGTATTTTTTTTTGCATTTTAAATTATTTTCTAGGAAAGAAACCAACGATGATGAAACCAGTTTTTTTTTTTCAGAAATCAGATACCGCTGGCAACATTCTGTACCAGAAAATAAATGACGAAGATATAAACATGATGACACGTCTGAAATACACTCACCAAATATTTACAGCACCACAAAACTGCGTCACCGTGATCAAAAATACCAAAAAATATTGTTCAATTTGGGTCCTGAGGGCCCAGTAAATATACTGTGATCTTATATTAATAATAAAAATGGTTGGATGGCGCGAATCACTCAGCCCTGGGGAGCATCAATATCGCGCTTATCTGGCCCTCGCAGGCTGCTGCCTTGTTCCAGCTAGATGGCGCTGCCTGGATTTGGGTTGCGGTCGTACTGTAGATAAGTGCCAAAGGACCAGTTAGGACGATACTCTTACAATCTTGACTTAGGATCTAGCGTAAGTTACTGGTACTTGATATTACTGCCACTACTTTTGAAGTGTGAAAACGGGTTCTTTAATAAACTTGTGTATAGGAATGTTCCAGGCATTTGGCTTGCGGAGTGTAATTGACACACATATCATCATCATCATGTCGGCTCGGCACAAATAAAGTTCAGCCGAGCGGCTTTTTCCCGAACATGCTACTTCCTTCTTTAATATTAAATATGCGAAAGTTTGTGAGCATGGATGGATGGATATTTGTTACTCTTTTACGCAAAAACTAATTACCGGATTTGAATGAAATTTGGCACACATATAGTTTGTAACCTGGGTAAAACTTTTTTTATCCCGGTAGTACGATCCCGTGGGACATTACCGCATTCCACGCGGGCGAAGCCGCGGGCATAAATAAGCTAGTGTCTAAATAATTATATCCGAATTAGCGGCCCGGCGTGTGGGTAAACGTACCGAAGCGAACTTGTTGGATGGTATGGCAGTAGTTTTTCTTATGGTTTCGTATCCCTTTCCATGTCAGCTCCAGTAAGTAGTTACTCTTCTGTATAATTTTGCTGCATGGCACGAGGATCCAGAATGCCGGTCAGGTTTCTAATTAATTTAACTTCAGGTTGTAACTGAGAAAGTTGTATTTGTTACTAACGTTTGTCTAAGACGGTAGTTTCTGAGGTGTTTCCTTCCTTGTGTATCATTTCGAAGGCTTCTGTAATTAAATAGAGGCGATCAGTTGATCACAACAAAATACAGCAAATCAAATCATCAAATCAAATCATCACGCCTGTATTTATACGAAGGGTTAGGCAGTGGTGTACAGCCGGTGTAAATTTCGCCAGTTTAAGTTCCATGTAATAGGGGGCACCACCAGAATTTGAAGTAGCTAGTGATGGTCTGTTCTAGACTGAAAGCAAACAGCTTTTATTTTATAATCCTGGCAACATAATTATTTTTAATCTCAAACCCATTCGTGTACATAATTTACGTTTCTGTAATGGCACTCAAACTAGGCGCAAAACCGTTTACTTAGCGCAAACGTTCCATCAAAAAATCAAAGGTAACGCCTAATGTGACCTTAATAGCAACTATTACGTTAAAGTCCCAGTGGGCGGCGTTTGGAGGGCCCTAACGACGTACATTAAAATAAAAATAACATCACGCTTGTAATCCCCAAGGGTTTGGCAGATGTGTACCTAATAGTACACCCACATTTTGCCAATTACGTTTAGGTCTCATGAAAAAGGGGCGAGCTTATTGCCATCAACCGGGCCGACCAGATACCGTGGTTGTTTGTTACTGAGAAATTCTGAATAGAAAAACCCAATAACACTTTGCCCGACCCGGGAATCGAACCCTGAACCTCATGTTCAGCAGTAGCGCTCGCGACTACTAGACCCAAGGGCCCAACTACGTAGATTAAAATAAAAGTAAAACATATAACGGCCCGTCAAAGAGCCTGAAGTTGGTAATCCCCATCACATGTATCAACACAGTTCGGAAGTTTGAAACTTCTTTGGACTCAACGCGGCAGGAAAAATGTTGAGATTTATTGGAAAGTAGGCGGGAGCCATGATGGAAAGTAAAGGACTCTGTTGTTTTTTGTAAGAGGCTATTTTTTATCCTTGTCTGGCTTGCTGATAATAAAGAAAAGCAACCATTAAAGTGTATAAAAGTCACTTTTATGGTTACCTTACTTCTTCCATTCTTGTGTCAAAGTTTGAGACAATATTAGGTATAGATCTATGTATTTTAATATTTCATTTAACTTGCGCTCTAAAGAATTGCAAAATATTTTTTGTACGAAGAAGTACGTAGCAAATTTTAACGTAGCTCAGGTTTAAAATCAACCCGCTCTTTAGTATTTTTTTAGTTGAAAAGAAAAAAAACACAATCCGTTATCAATTAAAATGTTAAGCATAAACACACCATAACCAGAGTCGCACAAGGTCCATCCCTCCACAACTATGTACACAAAACTGTCACCAGACGATCTTCTTGAAACTACGCTGTATAACTCGTTGTGAAGGCGAGTTTATTGCGACAAATCAAAAGTTCTGCGCGTCCCCGTGCAGCGGTGACGCCGTGAATAACGTTCCACTCCACTGTATTATGCACTTAAACTAGGTACACTACTTCACTTATTAAAATGTAGGAAGTGTTTTTCTATGTTTCCAATAATTGATCTATTCATATGGTAGTCGTGGTCCTGCGACTTACAAATTGTGTTGAAACTTGCTGTTGCTCTTTGCTTAAGAGCGTTCTCGACTTACGGCATTTCATATAAACTTTACAGTCCTTTTTTTTCGAAATGATTGAACGGATTTTAATAAAACATCATATGCATAAGCAGGATATACGGGGTGTAAACAGACCCTTCACCAAGCCGTGAACCAAGCATTCTGTACGTCAAACTAAGTAACTTTACGCAAAAAATTTTGCTGGGAAACGACTTTTTTTTTTGGGGTCAAATATCACGTTTGACGGTAGAACTCAATATAAGGCACTCAGAACATTTTGCTGATGGATGGATTGAATAGTACGAGAGTCGTGGAGGTGTTTAAAGTAAAAATGTTACATTAAAAACATGTACTTAAAAAAACTTGTGAAAAAGTTGGAACTATGACCCCCAATATCTCCGTAACTAAAAGGTTCCCAGGGATGGTCTAGAACAAAAAAATGATCGCATTGATGGGGAGAGCAAATGCCTTTCGGCTTCGTTAAGGGTCTTTTTACACCCTTTATAAGTTTAAAAAGTTATGAGAGAACATTTAAAAAAAGACTTGAAAGTAAGTATGAAATGCCGTAAGTCGTAAACGCTCTGAACGCAGATTATTTCGTCGAAACGGTAAAGGGAAACATCCTGTCCTGACGTAGAAACCATAAATTCGAACATTATAACATCTACAACCCGCAGTGGGTTCGAGTGGTGGACTACAGCCTCGTGTCTTAGACACGAGGCCTGAATCCCAGTTATGGGCACATTATGAGCTTATTATGCCATGCAAGACATAAACACTGATGATGAATAATTTCCCTCAACTGTCACCATCGCGACCTTATTCGTCACGATGTTCTTACATCTGGTACTAACCTCCCCGTAACGGAAAAGACAAGTTAGGTATACCGAAAAGATGACAAATCTGCTTGCGCAGAAGTGAATTAAATCTGTGATGGCCTGTTGCTAGGGCAACAAACAAATAAGGATTAGCACTATACATACAAGCGAAATACGTACATTATATTTATGTAGGTACACTGTCTCTAAGCGTTTCCCAGAAAAGGGCCTCGCAACGGCTTTTAAGATCATGTAAAAATCATCCCGTAATTCACAATTTCACAGAAAAATCCACGGGCTTTGCTCGCATCTTGCGATTTTATACAGGGTGTTTGGTAGATGGATGCAAAGCCTGAAGGGGGTGATAACTTAGACCATTTAGAACTTATTAAGCTAAACTTGTCTTAGACGAAGTCTGTTCTTTGTATATTTTTTTGAAACTCTAAGGTTTTTAACAGTAATACCCATTTTTTTTCAATTAATTGTTAATAGTGTCCAGTAAAAGCTGTTATGTTATTATTTTTTATTTATGTAATGTGTGATTACTCAAACAAAATAATTCCCAAGCATCTGTGTCATCAGAGAAACATTCTACGCCATATTCAAGTTTTAGAAACTTATAAAAATCAAGAAAATGTTTTGTTTACGGCATAATAAAAAAAATAAAAAAATAGCCTCAGTTGTTCAAACCTTTTTAAAAACATGCTTGGTTGTTGCCCTTTCTTTTGAGGTACTATTTACGCAGATGTCTCATCAACTCTTGGAATAAGGATGTACAAAGCAAATTGAGATCGAATATTGAATTTTTAAACAGACCAAAATAATGCAACATTTTTGTTAAAATAATTTATTGTTCATGTTCAAAATGTTGACCGCGGTTTTTTATACAAGTGCGTGCCCGTCTTCTCACTTCTGCAGTCGTGATTTTTAATTTCATCTCCTGCTTCATGACTTGGTTGGACTTGGCTGTTAAAAACCTTAGTTTCAAAAAATAAATAAAAGGAACAGACTTCGTCTAAGATAAGTTTAGCTTAATAAGTTCTAAATGGTCTAAGATATCACCCCCTTCAGGCTTTGCACCCATCTACCAAACACCCTGTATAACATTATGTATATTTTCTGGTTTTATTGGAGAAAATCCCGGTTTTATATTCGCTCGACCCTTCAATCATTTCCTTGTGTAGTGGATTTAGTTATTTTTGATAGAGCGAGTCAAGGGCTCTCGAATTAGCCCCCTCGAGATGAGACCTCTATGACAGTTCTAGACGAACCTACCACCAATATTATGTTTCAAGAATAGAAAAGTGGCTACATCGTTATTATAGTGAAGTGCTCTTAAAGACAACAATAGCAGTCATTTGTATAGTGTACTAGAACTGCGGACCATTATAACATAAAATATTGAAGGGTTTACCTAAAATACTAACGAAGTATTTCTTCAATGGACGTGAAAATTGAAACTAAGCCTAATGAGAAGCTCCAATAAGCCTGATCGAGCATTTCAGAATATCAGATTATAATGGGTAAGAAGGTCAGTTTCCAAGATGGTATTTTCTCCATTGTTCTAAAAGATTAATAATTTGAGCAATTTAATTTTTATGTGCGATTAATTCGTCTTGCCTCCAGACCGCCATTGTTTTGGGTAATGACCCGATTAATTGGCATTTCGAGCGATTTGCCCGTGAGTGCCGAATGCCGAGAGCCGAGACTTGGCCTGTGGAAGAAACGATCCCAATTAACACTCACTTAGGAGTTATAAGTCAGGAAGAAACTTAATAGTTAGTTGTTTATATAAAATGATGGAGTTCCTATGTCGTAATTATTACTGTGTAAGTAGTTTTTCTTTGCGTCGGTTTCGCAAAAGCTCTGATTGGATGCGATTTACCTTCTAATAAGATTATGACATAACATCACGCCTTGTAATCAGGGTGTACCTAACAGTACACCCCCATTTCGCCAGTTATGTTTAAGTCCCATGTAAATAAAATGGCGAAAACTACGTAACAAGTGTAAGAAGACACGCTAAGAAGAAGGGGGCAAGCCTAGAATTATGGGTATAAATGTAATTAACTAATAGCAATAACCAATCCATTTCAAAAGTACAAAAAACACAAAATTATAAGGAGCTCACACTTTGTCTTTTACCCTTAAAACGTCTCCTCATCTTACAAGCTGTTATCATGTATCGTGCGAGGTTTGACGCTTCGTCACGTCACGGCAAGACACGTTACCGTACGTCACGCGTTGACACTGTGACACGGACGGATCCTTTGCTCGTGGATATACTCACATTTTTCCATGATTCCCTCAGAACATAGAAACAACGGAGATAAGGTTTTTTAGACTGGTATAAGTCTTTTAGACTATCCGGTAGCTCTTAGAAAATACGTTAAATTCATGAGTCATGTGGGAATCCCGGCCGCCTGTATATCATCGGCAAATGTCTAAGATATTTTTCAAACAAAATGGTCATAAAATCTTGTATTACGGCTTATTGCCCAGAAGTATTATCTAGTATAATAATTGTCATTGCACAAATTACTAGATTTTATCTCTGTCGATCTGTCGGCCTGTGTGTCGGAATATTACTCTTTCACGTCATAACAATGACTGAACGAATTTTGTACACTGATGTACTAAGGGTAAGATTAAGATATATTTTTTATCCCAGTACAATCATAAATACAAATCATCTCATGGGATAATTTCCAACAACAACGTGGACGAAGCCGTGAACAAAAGCTAGCAACTATATAAATCTGAACAATTAGCATAGACTGCCTAAAGGGCTTTGTTACCATTAAAATTTGTTTTTAGGTCTAGGTAGGTAAGTGATCTTTGAGCATAAGCAAGCTACATGGCGTCCTTTCCCGTCCACTCTTCGCTTCACGTTTTTCTCAAGACGTGTTTTTGTGTTCCCGTTTGATATGATCCGATTCAAGCGAAGAAATTTGTTGGCTAGTATAATATATTGACATTTATCGATGGAGTGTAGACATGATTTGTCGTGATATGTGGGAGTCGTCTCGGGGCAGGTGGGCGCGCCGATAATGGTAATGATTTCTATTATGATCGGAATGAAAGGAAAACACAAGGAGGATCGAATGTCTAACATTGTGTTTATAAAACTTGAGGGATCGGTGTGGAGGTGTTATTGGTTTTATTTCTGGTGCAGAATATTTGGCAAACATTTTGCTTCTTGTGGTTTAGTCGTCATTAGTTAGAGACATAAAACACATTGAGAAAATACGTGAAAGTAAGCTATTATTGCCACTATTGTCCTTACTATAAACGTAACTACAGCACTTAGTTTTACAACCAAAAAACACTAAACAAATACTCAACTAAGCCCATCAGGTCTAAGACCTTGGCCACACGTGCGGAGTGCACCACAAAACGCGTCCAAACGATTACCTAAATCGCCATGTAACGTCACTCAACGTAGAAGCGTTCCCGTGTCGGCGTCTTATGGCGCCGTATCCCGTCCCTCGGCCTCCCATCTCCGCAGTCTGTCCCACCCCTAACTTTGAAAACTGTAATTGCTCGTTACAAGTGTATCATTGGCTTTAGACGGATAAAAGCGTCTTTCAAGCGAAGAGTTCTGCAGATTCAGTTATGGAGTATTATGATAGCTTTGAAATATTGTGACGGGTGGAACTGAATTTTGATGTGAGCTTCGTATTCTGAGGGTTGATTTAATGATAAGGTTGCTGATGTTGAAGTTTGTTACGCGTGTGAAAATAGGAAATAAGATTTTGTGTTGTTTTTGATATATATTTTTTTGCTTTGTTTGTTTTATTTGAAAAAATTAATTATATTTTAACTAGAATAATTGTGCTTCCCCCGAAGTGCAGGGTGAGGGATAGTGTCTATCTGATTTAAACTATTAAACATTCCCACTTCAACTCTCGAGGCACTTTTTTTTTAAGAAATTTCATAAATCTTCCTAATTTTATTTATATCTCCAGAAAGACTAAACTATTTAGCACCTACAAAGCATCTAGCACAAGTCAAGAAGTCCAATAAACTAGAGTCACCCAATTTGCACAAAGAAGCGGCCCGTCGGATCTCGTCGGAATCTGTCCAGTAAAGCGTTGAGCACACCTAACTGATTCGAATATTTTTACACGGATTCCCAGCAGAAACGTCTGTAAAAGGAAGCTGTTTTGTTGAGTCTGAGCAGTCGTTTGCAGAGTACCTGGGGCTTAAAATAGCAATAGAGGTGTGTAATGTGCTGGGTAAAACTAAAGTTTTTGCTGGATAAGACGTTTTAGGGTTCCTTTGCCGAATGGCAGAAACTGTTGTTATTATATTGTTTGGTCTTGGCCAGTTTTTATAGATATTTTGTAGGTGTTGGCAGCGATGCCTCCAAAAATAATTGCAGTAGCTAATTGTAGAAAATTATTTGATGCACTTATTGACGATATTACGTAGGGCACCTAATAAAAATTTTCGCAGAGCCTGTTAAAATTCACTAGGACACCATAACTTTTGGATTGTGTCTCCGTTTTAAGGTAGTGGTAAAAATCGTGCAATGTGAAGTAATGCTAAAACTTGAAGGAATAAATTAGCAGATTTCACAATTTGTAAATCAACTCAGAATATTTGCTGAATTTTAAAGAAGTCGGCATTATTCTGTCAAAAAAGTACATAACAAACGTTTACTTTAGAGTTTTGTGTAAAAAAGCTTTTTGGCACTTAGCTGTAACTACAGCTTTTGTGTGGAATTTAAGGCTTTTAATATTCACATTAAACTAATGTGTTACGCCAGTTAGGCTGCGTAGGGTAGGATTTAAAGGCCTTTATTGATCTAGACAAGTAGTATGTCTGACAGTGTAGCCTCAAAATGTGAGTGAGGGGAAGGGTATGTTAGGATTAAACATTTTTGGGACCAAATTAAACGAATGGACATTGGTGGACACGAGCTTATGAGAATTAGGAAGACCTTGATTATAAATTCAAAATTATAGGAAAGACCGTTTCTTCAGTGTTGTATATCTTCAATTGTATACAAGAGAGAAAGATGTAGGTACTTTAGATTAATTCTGTTACTTCACCTGCCTCTCACGACACACACATTATCACAACAATTCAATTTTCTCGTTCTACTTTACGTCGACGACTTTATTTAGCAATTTTCTAACAAATTAACTCCATCTCGCAGCCATTATGAAAATGAGAATATAAAACTTATGCTAAAAGCTAGCAATGAATACTAAGAAACAATATTTACTAGACTTTTAATTTGTCTTAAAAGTTGCGACAAAATATCTTTCTCTTGGAAAGTTTCGAGTCGTGACAAAGACTAAGTGGGCTATTGAAGAAGAATCGCTCAAGCAGAGAGCTGCAATAGTGCATTTAATATTTTAAGTGAAATAAAAATAGCATGGCGTCGCTTCGTCCTTGTTTTTGTGCCAATCTCCGCAAGTCAAAGGTCGGAAGTTAATAAAAACGGAGAGATTCGTTCGAGGCGTCACGGAGAGTGACGGAGAATGGTTTTTCAGGGAAGACGATTTCTCGTCTTTCTAAAAAGAATGTGCAATAGCTGAGATTTAATTTCTTTTACGTCTACCATTTTATCAAACTATTTGTCTCGTGCAGTACTGCTTATTATTGATGTTTGATTTCAATGATTATTAAAAAATGAAGACTGATTCATTGCGCTTGACTGCCAGTAAATCATAAATCATATTTATTTCTGTAATTTGGTTTTAAAAAACCCTTTTACACATCATTTTGATGGTTATGTCTTAAAACTAGACGAGGCCGGTGTTTTGTACCCGAATACTCTGAGAAACAACAGCCGAAACAAGTTCAGAAGTCACTGGCTCTTTTAAAGTCCAGACATAATCTTCGTCATGTCACATGAACATTTGGAACACATGAAACTGTTCCGCTTTGACTTTGTAACAGAAGTTCTCTGTTAGTCAACTTATAACAACTTAAAATACAAAAATTCTTAGGTATTTATCCTTAGAATTTTTACTAGACATTACACAGGCAGAATTAACAATTTATTGGGTTTTCACACAAAAATTCTCACCAAAAGGAAGACAAGATATCACCCACACCTGTATTGAAATCTTTCGTGAAATAGGTATCTTCGCACACAATCGGCTTTCCCCACACGAAGCCCACCGGCACGTCGTGCGCCGCTTTGCTTTCCTCTTGATCCGCTGTGTGGCGCTCGTGTGAATACAGCTGAATGCGGCTGAGACGGACTGAAGGCAAGGAATGATCAGCAGGTGGGGGCGCATAATACTAGTTCTGTGTATTTTCTGAGTCCGTGTATTTAGAATTAGGATGTTTTGCGACGTGCCGACCCGCACCAGCATCGTCCGGTGACGGATTTTCATACACTGCAAGCCACCCCTAAGCAGGTGAAATAGGGATTAAAAGAATCCCTATTTCACCTGCTTAAGGGTTGAATTTTCCAAAATCCTTTCTTAGCAGATACCTACATCATATTAGCTATCTGCAAGCCTCTATGCCCAACCGTCATCGTTAGCTTCGGACACGCCCCTCAAATTGCAGATGGAGTTGCCTAAAAAGCAAGACAGGTGGGACATCGCTTGTCTAGCTGGGCAGTCACACTTAGTTTACTCGGAGTATCTCCATCGGACTAAGTTACTAATGAAGCGGCTGACTTGGTGATGATGTTTTTGAAAAGGTGTCTTGAAACTTTTTTGTGATAATTGGCATATCCTATATGTTTGCGAAGTTAAAACAACGATCAATGATTTCTTGATTTGGTGAGGTAAATACAAAAGATCTCAGGTTTACCAATATGGGTCTAAAGTTGATGCCTATTAATGTAAAATAGGAATAATATTTCTGCGGAATTTTCCCTTTTGCCTTCATTATTCTTTTCAAAATAATGGGCCGTCGGAGAACCAGATGTATTTTTAGATCAGTCTAGACAGATTTGGAATCTTGGCCTCAGACCGTTATACCTTAATCTAGATAGTTATGAATACCAAAGAGAGCTTAGTACTAGAAAATCTAAGAATAGAGCTGATAATGACTTTCTAGTGGGTCCATATTGGCTCACCTAAAGTTCTTTTCCCGAAATTGTTCTTCCTAACGATTTGTAATCCGAATGATCACTCTTCCTAAAATTTTTCATCCTAAAGTTTTCATTCATACTATTTGTAGTGCTACCGGCGATGTTCATAACACTCATGTTTCCGAAAATTGTAATTAATAATATCATTAATGTAAATATATTTAAACTCCTACTGTTTTTTATCATAATGCTTTTATCCCTAAACATAAGTACAGGTCAGAGTGTCGTCTGGGGGGCACAAAAAAAACTTAGAAAAATTTCGCAACCAATTTCGAAGTAGCGCTCGCCGGCCGCTGCCGTGGCACCGCTCGCTTCGCTCGCTCGGCTCGCGCGTAGTTGGTCACAGTTCTAACCTAACCTGTGGATCCCTTCCACATCGTTTTTACGACAAATGGTTAGTCGGAGACAAAAAACACCAAGAAACTTTTATTCTTACATTTAGGTGTTTTATACGATAGAATCGAGAAAATAAACGGTTTGCAAAAATAACACTTTTTTGGCTAAATTTTTCTAAGTCTAAACAAAGAAATCTAAACAAAAAATATATGACTTTGAATAATAGTGTAAAAGATGGTTATGTTGAGAAAATATAGGAAAATAAATAAAAGTATAACAGATGTTTATTGCTACTGACATTATGAAATGGAATGCTTCGGAATTATAAAATTAGAGACACTCTAGTTAGGAATTGTGATTGTTAGGATGAAAAATGTTAGGAAGAACATTTTCGGATTTCCAATTATCGGAGTTGAAAATTTAGGTGAACTTTGGCGCACCCCTTTCTAGTTGGTCTAGAAAGTCAGTATCAGTTCGAGTGTTACTGCTGAGCATGAGATCTTCCTTCGATTGCCATGTCAAACAAAGTGATATTGGGTTTTTCCATCAGGAAGTGGTTTTTAAGTGACATTCCGGAGTCTGGATTTGTGACAATGGACTCGCCCCTAATACATGGAACTTAAACATAATTGTAAAATTACAGAAAAAAAAACTGTAAAATTTCTATGGATATGTACACTCCTGTCTAACTCTACGGCTTTAACTGGCGTCAAGTTATATTACTAAAAACAAAACTACATATTTGTTGATTCTTAATACTTTGACGTCTAGACGTGTGATGTTTTTGTATCATTGCGGCTCATGAATACAAACTGAGCATGAATATGTATTGCATCGTGAATGGGCCCGAGCTAAGGATGGGTACGCACTGGGCGGTAGTGTCGCCACTGCACACTGGTAAGACGGTAGATAAATCAGGTTGCGGGCACAGCGAATGACTTGTCCTATTCTATAGAAAAAAGGAAGTGAAACGCATCAGTGAGTGTAGTAGCTTTAGTGTTTCGTAAATCTCTTTTTGCTGTCACTAGCATGCATTGTAACTTCTTTTGTAGAGTTTTGTTTGTCTATCAAGATTAAATCAACAAAACAATGTTTTGAATACCTTTAAAATCGTCAATTTTAGGCAATTAAATAGCTTCAAGAAACCTGACACACAAACACTTGAGTTTTTCACAGTCTTCCTGGCTTTTCAAAGAGTTTTGAAACTAGCCGATCACCTAGGTACAGTTTGTTACTCGGTCTCCGATGTCGGTTGTATCGTCCGTATCGTTAAAGTCCTCATCAACAATGCAAGGTCTGTTCAAGTGTTCTCCGGACTCAGACAGGATCGATAACAATTTGTGCGTGAATATCTGAGCAGATTATCTTTTCATAAATAAAACACGATTTGCATGAAACTGAAAAAATAAAAGCGATACTACGTAATGAAATGTGTCGTTGTCCTTCTCATTTCTCTGGTTTTATAAAATCATCTTTCTTTGTCCAGGGAGCGCATTCCAAATTCCCTTAGAATGCACCACCATGCTTGGAATGCATGTAAAGGAGACCTTTGGAATGCGCTTCCTCAGAATATCAGGACGGTAACCAATCGGTTCACATTTAAAGTAAAAGCTCGAGAACACATACACAAGAAGTTGGCAGATTCGTCTCAGAATTAAGTTGTTGTAGTTTTCTTCTTCATCTTTCATAACTTTTTTATATTTTGTTTTATGTATGTATGAATTTATTCTCTCTTATATTTTAGTTATAAATATTTTCTAATTTGTTTTCTGTTATTGCATCTACTATGTATTGTCTCTGCATCACCCTATGGTAGACTGGTAGAAAATGCCCCAGGCATTAAGTCCACCTTTGCACTGTTTTTACTTGTGCATGAAGTTTTAATTAATAAATAAATGTGAGCGAAATATTTGTTGATCGTGTGACTTATGATCAAAGAGATATAAATTTGATAGTCAGATTTCATAAAAAAGTAAACTAAAAAAGCAAACTTTAAATTATTTATTCATTTATTCATCACGCGTTGAATGTTAATTTTGAAAATATTTTTATCCTTTGTTTTAAAAGGGATCACAGTGTTCGCATTAGCATTTATTTTTTTAGTGACTTATCTTGAAAACTGATCGATCTGAATAAGCCAAGCATTGTTTATCTAAAGATGTATTACGTTTGGCAGACAGACATAGGCAACACGAAAGTAATGTAGGTACTCAAGCAAGCAGTGATTGTAGACCTAACTTATTCTATTTTGAGCACAACTTTTGAACGGCCGGTGTATTTATTCCTTGGACTGATTGTTCTTGGGTTTCCTCTAAAAAGCTTCTGAAAACCGGCTGTCATATAGAACTTGAAAAGGGTGCAAAGGGTGAGCATTCCTGAAACTTCCAGTTATACAGTTGAATGTTGTAGATAAAATATAAAATGATTTTCCACGGTATGTCAGGTGGATAGTGAATTAAAACACAATGTAACTTGAAGTGATTCTGCTCGAAAAGTCTTATTTGGGTTAGTGGCTAAGCTTTGCTTGTCTCTGGATTTATTATTGGTCTTTCATGCAACAACATTGGTCATGCAACAAGAATCCTTTTCCAATTGGTGAAACGTCTTAATTGCTGCGCTTTCTGAAGCTGATTCTTTGATGGGTCCTTAATGAAACGCGATAATTACGGGTTTAGAGCGCTTGTTTTGATTAAATAGCTATGGGTCCGCTGCAGTAGCCTTTTAACATCTCTTACGAAATCATATGAGTCTACTCCATAGATATTGGGAAAGGGATGTTAGTTTATGTCTCGAATTCCGTTGTCTACCCCCATTCAATTCCGGACCCAACCTACAACATTGTTAGAAAAAACTCCACACAAAGCCTTCCACCTGATCGCCTCCAACAATAACAGGAGTCCAATAAGATTCCATCACATTAAGCAGAACCCCTAAATCCGAAGCTACGTCCGCACGTCCACGATATCCTCGCAGAGCGCGCTATACATCGCTGGCTCACACCGGAAGATTTATCACGCCGTCAATGCATTGCCCGCATGATGGATGGAGCAGTATCATCTCCACGTTTGAGTAAACGTATTGTGCTAACACTGCGCTTGCAAGATGGATCGGCTAGTGTGTTTAAAGGCTTTTAAGATACTTTTGTGGTACTTTGTTTTGATAGTAAAGGGTGGGTGTGGTTACAGTGTAATGGCTGTCGGTGCGATGAAGACAAATTGGCTGAGAAATTATTGTATTAGAATCTTGATAGATTCATGTTTGATACGGATGCCGAGATTGAAGATTTTTTATTTTACCCAACGTTTTGGTGCCTTCTTAAGACGTGTGAATGAATGGGTGTGTGTTGTGTGCAGTGTTGGTTTACTTGTGAGTTATCCAGATGACTCTGACGTCGAATATAGCTCTAAATTATAGCTGAGCCGATGCAGTTTTCCATAATTACATCTACATATGTCGGATACGTCAGGTTTTATTTTGTTAGGCTCGTAAATCATGTGGGCATCGATAGCTTTCGTGCTATAAAACACTGGGTGCGATACACTGTTTCTAGCAAAACTAACAAATTACTTGAAATTACAACTTAACACAATAACACGGGGCACAATGCATCCGATACAGTTCCAAGACGTCTCAACTCCGCCGCGATCAGACATTGAATATCGCCCTCGTCTCGAGCTGAACATCAGGGCTCTGTAGAAACACGCTGTGGTGTGGGTAGACTGGTAAGTAGGTCGCGTCATGTCACCAATGCCCACTGACTTGTTTGCCGATTCATTTTATATCCGGACTAACGACCGGATCCGACATATAATAAAATTGTCACAGGCCGATGTCTGTACATTGAAGATATTGAAAAAAAATATATGAGGAGTCTTTATTAGAGCAACAGAAGCCAAAACAAAAGTTTTTAGAATTTTCATATGTCTGTCTTTCTGTCTGTATGTATATTTTGTACGCGCATCACACAAAAACGACTGCAGGGATTGAACGCAGTTTTCACCGCTCTACTGCTAGATGCTTAACTTACCATATAGGCTACATTCGATATAGTTGTGGATCCGATAGGTGGCACTATCCGAAGCAAAGGCGGGTCGCTAATATATAATAATCACTCAATAAAGTTGCAACTCCCGGGAAACAGGTGCAGAGAGGAGACCTCCTCTCTAATAGAGGGAGTGGGCTGTAGTCCACCACGCGGGCCCAGTCCGGTTTGGTGGATGAACCATAGGCAGAGTAAAATATTGGGCATACGTTTCAATTCCTCCAAAAACATTATGAAACCAAATTAACATAGCGCAAATGAACACGGCCATGTTGCGGCGTTGAAATACCCCATCAAATCGTATGAAATAATGCTGGCAACCAGAACGCGGCAATTATGACGCCGCTCTCATTTCGCACCTAATAATATATGCAATTAAGTTAATTGGAGCGATGTCGCGGGTACATGTACTACTAGTTATTAGTAGCAGGTGTTAAACGTTCATTTTCGTGGTTTGCGCGGGTTCGAGACTGCGCTACGAGCATTCTATGACGTCACAAGTCCTGTGAGAAACTACGGCTGTGACGTTCAGCCAGCTTTAAGGAATCAGTTGACTTAATACTAAGTGGTTATCCCCTTCTTGTGATAACAAACAATGTTGCTCTTGTTGACTTTGCATATAACGTCAACGGTAGTCATATTGCATGTTGCCCTGGTATTACTGTAGTCCATAAGTGGCCCGTTTGCCACTCAATTGCATCATCTGCCTAGCCTTTCCCCAACTATGTTGGTGTTAAGGTCGATCCCAGTGGCTGTTATTATTTAGCCACGTGCTCCTCCCCCCAATTATATGCCAATCTATATCATATTATTAAAATGTTTTCTTTAAGTAGCACTGTACTCCTGCTAGTCGTATAATATAAACGATAGTCTTCAACTCTAACTCGAAGTTGATACCTCCACGCGTTCTTGAGAAGAGAGACAGACAGACGTGTGGTGTTCTGTAGTGTCAGCCTATCCCCATGAAAAAAGGCGTGAGCTTGTGTATGAATGTAAAGCAGTAGTTATACTTGCAGACCAAGTTGATGTCGGTTCTCGTCAGTGTGTCTCCGTGTGCCAGCAGTGCAGGCACGTAATGAACTGGCTGCAGGCGCTCGACGGCGCGAGGTTTTGACGCCGCCGCGTTTACCGAACGGCTTTTATCAATATTTGTATCGCTCTCGAGAGAGGGGTAATGCTCATTCAAGGGCTATTTTTCTGTATTTTAAACTTGTTTTGTTCAGCTTATTGAGATAATGAATTTATGTAGTAGGTATGCCTGTCAGCATTGTTTCACCATTTTACTACTAAAATGGTGAAATGGAGGAATTTTCACAGATGTTATTTACCCCAACCAGCATTGACTTCCAGTTGGAAGGATTCATCCGTACGCCAGTGGGAGCACTTTCACTTTGCAAACTGACCTTACTGACGATATAAAGGTGTCAGTGTCAAATAGTTACCGCTGATATGCAGTTGATTGAATATTTTGTATGAAGTCAGTCACTCATGAGACACAAACATATATCTGTGATCACTCACATGCTCGCAGTAGAGTTAGTAGGACGTGTTAAGTATTACGAAACTGGTATTACTGCAGGCATGTATTGCTACTCAAACACACTCATCATCTGCCTAACCTTTTCCCAACTATGTTGGGTCTTCCAGTGTAACCGGATGCAGCTTACTAGTATTTTACATGGAGCGGCTGCCTATCTGACCTTCACAACCCAGTTAGTACTAGATAATACGATACCCCTTGGTAAGACTGGTTGTCAGACTTTCAGGGCACTGACTTCCTGTAAAACTGTCAAAGATCTACAAATGACAACCGAGACCAAAGGCTTAACGTGCTTTCCAAGGCACGGAGAAAATTTGGTGTGTAATCGAGAGCTTTTTCGTTCTATTCTTACATTATGAACGCTAAACACAACAACCCAATTGCATCTGCATTCCTTATTCCTTCTGTAACGTTAGACTAATGAGAACTACAGCTAACTTAAACTTTTGATTTATAAGTGTATAGCTGTAGTCTAGCTATTGTAGCTGTTGGCAGCCTCCCCACGTAGCTCAGGAGTTAAGGACCCACTGAGAAATGAGTCTGTGTGGCAAACTTCACAGTTCCCTTACAAATACAACTTGGACTAGGACGTAAAAGGTGCTATTATGAAATGAAACTCAGTACTGTGTTCTGGTTGTCATAATACCGGTATTCAAGTGGCAGTGGGTAGGGCACATTGAACGCAGAATTGTCCGAGGGGGCTTAAAGGTTCTAGAGTGACGACCACGTACTAGAAGGCGTAGTTTTGAAAGGCCTTCTAAGGTGAAACATTGTTCTTGTGAAGGCCGCAGGAATCTGCTGGATCAAGAAGTGACCGGTTGATGCGGTAAGGTAGATGTTTTTTTTATCGCAGATGCGATAATGCCACCATGGTTAGTTTTAACTAATAATATCAACTCTCACTAAATCTTAGCATGGCTAGTCTGTAAAGTGCTCTAACTGAGGCAGAAAGTGTCGCAGCAGGAACACTGTTGCAGTAACTGAAACTCAAAGCATTTATTTCAATTAGACCATTACAGGCACTTTTGAATGTCAGAAAAACAAAGAAAGCGAAGCTACAGTCACAGACACAAGGCATAATACTTAACTTGTGAAGGTACTGTAGTTGCCCATTCCAAGGCGTAGATCTCTATGGATAAGAATGGGCAAGAAACTCCATGGACACTCTTTTCAATCAAAATATTGTTACAAAATCTTGGTTACATCATTCATGTGGAGACTAAACATTTATGTGAGAACGATGTATAAAGAAGAACTAACTTATTTCTCAAAGCCTATAATCTAAGCTATTTCTAAATTCTTCGTTGGTTGATGATCGCTTGTAGTGATGATGAATAATAACTATAATGTTGATCACACTCTCGATCCAACGAAGAAAACAAGAAGCGTATCTTGTTAGTTTAGCAGCAGAAACTTACAACAAGTATTTTAAAAACTTTGATATTCATAAAAATCTCAATTAAAATAAAGCAGAACAGTTAATATAATTGAATTGCCACTAATTAACCAGATATCACCAGTTCCCGTCGTCGCACATTCATCGACATCTGATCGGCAATTATCGAGTAATTATCGACTTCTCGCGTACGATTCCAAACTAATGATAAGTTCGCTCATTATACAGTCCTGCGAACTGGAAATATAACTGGAAGATGTGAAATTTTAATGTTCTTAGAGTATTGTAAAGCAGGCTCGGTTGGATTCAGATTCAAGATGTGTCCTCCTTAGGCAAACAATTCGCCTCTCTATGCAATTTAAGCAGTTTACGGCATCTCGCATGCCGACTGATCCAGTGAGTGGCCGCTTCCCAGCGAAATTACGCGTGAAATTTGCTACAGTTCGCTGCTCACTTGAATACATGACTAATTCGCCGCTCACTGTTCGCTTAATGAGCACACAGCCTTACGCAAATACCGCGCGGTATGCGGGGTGAATTACTCGAACGCTGACACAACGTCAACTAACTTATAAGGAAAATATTCAAACTTGTCTGAATAGTGGCATGACTTCATAGTCATTAAAACGACGCAAGCAGTCGTGTCCCGGGTCTCGCCGGATTTTCGTCAATGTGTCCAGAAATTTTTTTTTTTGCCAGTCTGACATGAAAAAATCCGATTCACGTTGGTAAAAAATCTGTGAAGTAACGCGTAACAAATTCAATACTAAACTGCTATCAAAGCTATAAATATTGCCAAATATAAATCACATTCATATTTTATAAGCCTGTTACTTCGGGGTATAAGGTCACCTGTCTACATTTTCTCTTGTCAATCTGATCGATATCAATTTATATGCTTTGAAATTTCCTAAAGTAGGGTCTTTTATATTTAAGTATTACTTACGTCATAAATGAAATAACGTAATTCATCACGCTCATTATGCAGAAGTATAATATACCCACATTTCACCAGTTACGTTTAAGTCCCATCTAAGTATTAAATGTGGCTTTAAAATACACCTACAGAACATAATATAACTCACACCTTTTATCCATGGGGGTAGGCAAAAACTAAAGAAGTCCTCTGAAACACAAGAAGCTACAATCATTACCAGTGATCGGAGTAGGTAGATTGAACTGGGGTCATTGATCCTAAACGTATATATTACTATGGACATTCCTCCGGAATTGGTGGATTATTGGTGTGTTTGTTTTTATTATTCAACAGATAAATAATGAACTAATTTAGTTTTGATACCTTCCTTTAAATTTTGAATTGAGTAGTAATAATTATCACTACCAACATTAACAATATTTAATTGAATCCGGAAATACCGGAATTACTTTCCGGAAAAATGGCTTATCCATGTTATTCTTTCTGTGTGCATTTATGATACAAGTACCAAAAATCAATCTACCTACTCCGATCACTGATCATTACATACATCTTTTGTTTCGGTTATACTTTCATACTTCTGGCCATAAATTCAAGTACATAATTATTAACACCTAACACCTACCTAGTACCGATACACAGGTACATTTGTATATTTCCGAAGCCAATTTATACATACGTCTTGTGTAACGATTCAGTAAATTCAAAGTAAATGCTCCTTGAGGACTGAGGCGATCGTGTTTAGGTCTTAAATGACGAGCCTAATGGCTGTCCTAAGGTTACATGCGAATATGGGCGCTATCTCGAGCCTCTGCTGGACTAAAGACAAAGGGTTGGCTGATAATAGGCATTGAAATTCGACATCTTCAGAAATTGGGTGAATCTAGATTTGTGAGGCAGTTCATGTTAAAATAGAATATGAAAAGTAAGCGAGAAAAAGAAAAACGGTCGTAAGTTATGGATCAGGCGTTACTTTGCGGAAATCTGTGACTGAGTTGAATTTGAATAATGAGTTTTAATTCCGCCATAAACCAGAACGAGTGGTGGATGCAAAATGCAGTTTAACCTGTGCCCGCAAAAATATCAATATGCAGCAGGCAGTGGGATGTTTCTCGAAATTTCCCTATAGTCATAAGAAATTGTAAATTACTAGTAAAAAAAAAATGGACTACCTCGTTGGTCTAGTGGTCGCAACTGCGATTGTGACCATGAGGTCCTGGGTTTGATTCCCCGGTCGGGCAAAGTGTTATTGAGTTTTTCCACCAGAAAATTTCTCAGTAGAATTTAAGCCAGTCTGAATCTGTGCCCGGTTGCTGGCAATAATCTTACCTTCTGTTACTTAAAAATAATTGGCGAAATGTAGGTGTACTATTAGGTATACCTCTGCCTAACCCTTTGGGCATTACAGGCGTGATGTTATGTAATAAAAAAATGTCTTTATTCTGCTGGGGTTTCTTTTTTACAAGAACAAGTAGTGTTAGCGTATCATATACAAAAACGCATGCATCAGAACCCATGACAAGAGATACATCCACCCTCTAATACGTCCCGGACATCTTACATAACCAGCGAAGCGTATTAACATAATAAGAACAACAAAAAAATCGTATTAATATTTGTACCGAGGGTTCGGATTCCTAAGGGATCAAAGGGCGAAGGGAACTCCTGAACCCAGGGCGAAATGGAACGGGCAGAGGGGGATGTATGTAAATTTTGTCAAAGTAACATCTGGCCTGGGCCGATGCCCGTAAAAATAACGGAGACGCTGATTGTCTTCTCAAATATACGTATTTCATTATGTGCCCGTTTCTTTGCCGTTTGTTCGTGAGATGTTACGGTCTGACTGACGAACTTCTTGATGGCAGTTTGATGGAGTTGGCGTGATCTTTTGCAGGGTTATGCAATTTGTTGGCGTGGTACATTGAAAATATCTGCTGATGACCTTGAGGATAATTATAAATGACTTTGTCAACTGGATAAACACAATATAATTCAATTAAAATAAGTTTCGTGGAGGTACATAAACTTGTAATATACGGTACCACAAATGGCAAGATGCAAGCAAACATAGCATACCTACTTCTTGCTTCTTGTTGAAGATCACATTATGTTTTGGTCTACGTTATTGTTCTGTTAATTGTTCTAGAGAAATGCTTCTGGTAATATACTCCTACGACAAGAGGCATCTCTCGGAAATCTATTTTTAGCTCAAGAATACTTTTGGAGCTATTAAAGCATGCAGTACCTTCTAGACGTTGTTTGCAAGTTATTATAATAATACCTCACTCGTAACAGAGTAGCTCCAAATACAAGCATTCACTTCTAGAAATTTTCACTCATATTTTATTTGAGCTAAATATAGTATCGAGCCCTATAAAATTGAGGAAATACTCTATAACAATATTGTGTGGGCGGAAAACTTCAGGCTATATGTAACTGCCTTCATTGCCTTTATAAATTGTGTGTGTCTTTCGGTACAAATTAGGGCTCACGTCTTGAGGCTGAATTATTTGGTTGCGTCAAAAGCTCAAATGTTCATGTAGCCATGTTCATGGTCCTGTATATAACCTTTATATGTAGGATAACAAATTACAACGGCTGAACAGAACAATGTACGCGTTATTGGTTTTAGCCACGAAAAGAGTATTTTTATCAAATTCGTACATGCTGTAGGGTACAAAGGTTTATTATTTATAGAACTACATAATTATTTGGGACTGAAACTTTATAAAACTATGTTGAAGTCGGTTTCTTCTTAATGAACTTTGCAAAATGCTAAAGGTAAGTATTTGTTAAGCTACGGCGTAGCAGAATACAGCGTAGGCAGCTACGCCGTAGCTTGGCGAGTTGCGAAGCGTAATGCGCACCGACCGACGCGCTGCTCTAATACTCGTTTTCATCATCTACCTGCCTTTTCCCATATTGGGGTCGGCTTCCAGTCTAACCAGATGCAGCTGAATACCAGTATTTTAATTGGAGCGATTGCCTACCTGACTTCCACATCCCATTTACTGGCTATTTGGGTAATATACCGGTTGATGAGATTGGTTGTCAGAGTTTCGGGCCACTCGTAACGACTAGCACAATCTCATCATCATTAATCTTAATTCTTTATTAAGTAAACCCATTACAGAATCATAATTAGGTAAACTTAATGAAATCCTCAAATAAATTGGTCCAAAAATACCTACACCGTGTAGATCAGACCAAAGTCATTCACCGAAGCCTAATTTGACTCCTTTCATAGTCTACAGTCACGACCTCACATGACTTAACAATACAAAACTATTCAAAGTCTCGAAAACAAACGCCTATTGTTTAGCCACAAAGCCAAGTAAGCAATACTTGTCAAGACTTCACGAATTTATATGCTTTGCCTGAGGCTCTTAGTAATTGGCGAATAGAGGCACTACTGACAACGCAGGCAGACACAGCGTCTATCGATAGTCTAGTCTGGGTCAGACTGGGTTGGTCTGTGTTGAAGACAAGGTCACTTGTATTAATTATTCTGTGGGTTGTGTGATCTTTTTGTTATTGATGGAAAACAATAGTGAGCTGGTTTTGAAGTGGATTAAGATTAAGTAATTGAAAGTTTTCGGTAAGGCGTTGGTCAGCTTTGTCTTAGTCACAATAAGAACCTAAGGGTACAAGTTATTTACTTTTTGGCTCATTGATATAAATCATAATATCACGTCAGTAATTTCCGAAGGGTTAGGCAGAGGTGTACCTAATAGTACACTCACAATTCACCAGTTATGTTTAAGTCCCATGTAATAGGGGGCGAGCCTATTGCCATCAACCGGACACAAATCCAGATTCCGTGAAATTCCTAATGGAAAAACCCAAGACACTGCCCAGACTTGCCCTGGAAATCGAACCCAGGACCTCATGCTCAGCTATACCAACGATATAATAATACATTATGAATTTGAAAATTCTCTGTCCGTCTGTCACTATTTCGCACCTTTAACGGCTGAACGGATTTCGATGTGGCTCTCAGATAGACCATGACTTTTATCAAAATAATTAAAGAGGTAATTTTTTTTTTAATCAAGGAAAATAAGTTAACATTTTGTTATGTTTTCCAACTTTATTACTTCTCTTCAGTTATGTCACAGCTCGATATGAAGAATGTCCACATTGTCCACTGGATAGCCGCTATCTAAGTTAGCCCTCAACGTGGTGTGACGTCATAAACCGTCGCGTCGACTTGTTGGTGGGTCCCTCGGGGGAACTCGTGTAGATCTATGTGCGCCTGGTACTCGCACGCATTGTTTCTAACAAGAGGAGGCTATTGTGATAAGTTTGAAGGATCCTTTTTGAACAAGAATGTATGTGATGTGGTATAAAACAAATAAAAAACCCGACTACTGAAAAATCACGCTTTAATTAAATTGAGGGTTTACAAGGTAAAATCGACTCCTCCTATTGTTGGAGTCGGTTAAAATGTAGCCTACCTTACCCGGGCTATAATAAAAAATCGATTGACACTTTTTCCATCAAAATCGGATGAATAGTTTTGGCGCTATGGAGATATAAATACATACGTAAATACAAACTTACACCTAAACTGCTAAAATCATAACCCTTCCTTTTGGCTTTGCCGTAGTCTGGTAGAAAGAAGTAGTATGGATGCTGTTTTGATCGGTTGTGAAATGCTGTGGTTCATTGCAATCTCTTGCTTTAAAAAAAAATCATACAAACAGCGTTTTGTTGGACATCGACTGACAAAAATGCTTTAAACGCCGCAAAATAGTAGACCTGTAATGTTACAGAAACTGAATACGCAAAACTCGTGGCCAAATTATGGATTGATGTAATATGGATTGCCCTCGACACGCTAAGAAGTAGAAAGAAGTTCTTGCTTAGCAAGTTACGTTTTAAGAATAAAAATATTCGATTTTCTTTGGAATTTTGATAAGGCCACATAATGTGACATCGAAAAAACCACCTTTCTTTAAAAGCAACATGAGCGATGCCCTTATCAGTGCTGGTGTAAGAGCGCGCCATAAACCGGCCGCGTCGACTTGTTGGCGACTCCGCCGGGAATAGGACAAGCTCTTAAATCTGCGCTTCCCTCATATTTTCTCATACGCACTGAGAGGGTAAAACGCTATGCTATCTTTTAAGAATAAAACGCCAAAAAAACTTGATTGGTAGAAAATGCCATTCAAATGTCATTATGTGTGCGTACTTTTGTCCAATATTAAATAAATAAATATCCTCCCAAAAACGTATAAGTTAATTGAAACACAAGTTCTGAAGAAAATAATACTTTATCTGGATTACAATTAATAATTTATTAGCATGTTACACCAACATTAATTAAGAATTATGCCTTTAATAATGTTAAATGCTGTTTTGGTCTTTGGAAGCTTAAGACAGATACTAAAACAGACTAAAATTGAGTCGTAAATACAGATACTTAAGCTTAAGACTTGACTGGTATTAGGAGCTATTGACAATAAATGTTCCGAAATAACCTACGCTTTCGACCTGTAATATTGGTATTGAATTTGGAATACTTGACTCTAGTTTCTAGTCTTTTTTACTCATAATCTAACTAAATTGACGTCTTACTCCCGTCGGAAAAAGGTTTTTAGTTATTGAATGAAAACTCCTTCTGTTTGTTATCCTATATTATCCCACTGCTGGGCAATACTTTCTGACCTTCTGTTTATGATGAAAAAAGACACGCTGTTTAATCAATAAATTAGGAAAAAGGCAGGAGAATAATGAATGATGATGAATGCATGATTTTTTAAAGAAATGGTCTTCTATGACCAATCATAAAAACTGAACCTCGGTTCTGAACAATAGAAAGGGTTTTATCATTTTTGTTACGATAATACATCGCCTATTCTTTACACCTGTCTGCTGACCCAGTACGCTTTTGTCAGTGAAGGATTTATTTAGCACCCGCGACCCACAGGCGGCGGCAGTAATGGGGTAAATGAAAAGGGCAGCAGTAACACCCATCACCGCGGAAATCAATTAGTGCAGGTAACGTAGGGATACACTTTCGTCCAACTATTGTTGTGGGAAATAGAGGAAGCTCATTTAGGATAAATTAAGGATATAATGAGCTGTCTCACACTTGGATTGAGGATAGACATTCCATAAAGTTAGCATTATCTGGGAGGAGGGAGCTTCATAAAGCCTCAGGCAGTAGATCCACCAAGTGCGAACCCCCCTATAGTGCGTATCACTAACTCTAACATTGTTCCGATTTACGATAATAGAAATATGAGTTATCAAGCGTGCGCCGGCGGCGGCGGCAGAGGTCTTATCTCTCTCATTGTACTTGCAATGATCTCCGATAACGCTCTTATTGTCAGCCTCCAGCCGGGACAAATGGCTCTGCACCAATACTATCTGTTCCGATGTTTGAGGGTTGGAGTATGAAGATAAGCTGTAGAGCGCAATTGTTGCTGGACTAGATATTACTAGTCGAAACACACGTTTTCTAATGTACCAAATAGAATTAGGGCAGATAACATCAGTGCAAAAGCATCCTTAGTAGTTCTTTTTAAATTGCGTGATTATCTATGGGAAGAGGAAGGCTGTGTACACGTATGGAATCATAAAATGCCAATTTATTGCTTTTTATATACGTTTTTGTTCCATTTTGGATTTGAGGATAGATGTACGGCAGTAGACTGTTTGCATGAATAATACCTACATGACCCATTGAGGTACTTCCCCTGTCCTTTTCTATACTTTGTCATATTAATACTCCATGGACGTCAGAGATTCAGAGTACATCGAAATAAAGTCGTACTGGAGTGATGGAGATGATTCCTGTTCGCTGTAAAAGATTATGATAATCGAATTGTTGATTTATTGTAGTACGCGGAAAAAACGAGCCCTGTATGAAATTGTAATCGTAGGGGGGATGATAGGACGTGAATCGGATAGATATTAAGTTTCTTGTGTTTTAGGAAAGGAAGGGATTCGTATGGACGTTGTTTGAGGTAATAAGATAAATTATTATGAATATCGCTATATCAGTTCTGAATCATCAAATAGATTACTATTATGGGCATAATAGTAATCTATTTTTTAATTATTACGTAACATACACGTCTAATTCCGTACGAATTGTATAGTACAGCCACGAGCACTAATATACAGAAGCAACTTTTGAAAGTGATTTTCTCCTAATGTATTGATTAACTTTTTATGTTTTCACGAACTGTATAGTGTTTGGAAGCCATACTATGACGAAAGTATGTCTTATCTCGGTGTAGTTCTGAGTGTATACAAATTAGTGCTCATGACTGTACAAGTGTACACCCACATTTCGTCAATCATGTTTAAGTCCCATGCAATATGGGACTAGAATTAAATTCCCAAAAATGTTGAACTGGTAAATGAATAAAAAACTTTAGTACTATTTCTGTAAAAGTCTTCTACATCCTTAAACAATTTTCAGACACAGATTAACACGTGCCCACAATTCAAGAAGCGCCCAGCGCAGGCATCCAACGTAAAGAGACGCTTTGAGTTAAGAGCCTTACAAAGAAAATACCGTCCTCCGAAATAAACACAAGCCCTCACAAAAAACGGCAGAACAAAACTTTTGAGATCCGCGGTTAACGTGGAGGAGGTCTTACGAGGACTCCTGTCTTTTGATGAATTCTTCAAACTTGAGAAATGTCGGAAGGCCGATCATTTTGGTTCTGTATAATTATTATTTCCAGCATTATGATGAAAATGTTTATATAAGAAGTTGTGTTGTGATAGTCAAAATTATTATTGGTAAATATGCAAAAAAAAAAAATCAAACGTTACCATCCTTTTAATATTTTAGGAACTAGTAGCACAATTCGCGAATTTGTATACAGGGTGTAAGGGACAGCCCTCTACAAACTGTCAGGGTGCATGCAGCTTATTTTGAGTCATATTCCACCGGAATTTTACTCCGGAAAATTTTATTTTTTAAATATTTTTACAGTTGCTATTCCTTTATTTCATTGTAAAATTACATTCCCTGTACGCAGCACTTCATTTATGTAAATAATACGGCAAAAATAAAAAATCCAACAATGGATGCTGAAATACTCTAACGAACGACGCGTGAAATCGGCTGTTCACTTCCTGTCTAGCTACAGAGTTCATCGAACTCGTCGTCGCGCTTACCGGTCGCTAAGTGAGTTTTGCCACGGTAACGATACATTGCGTATGAAAAAATAGAACAAATCAAATTTATTGGATTACCATAACATTCCTGAAATAATTTCTTGTACCGGTCATCTTAGTATGATATACTGAATTCACCCCATCAGTTTGGGGCGTGCTATCCCTTACGCCCTGTATTTAAATAACACGATTCTGTAAATGCCTCTTTACTCCGCTACTCTGCTCATGAGGATCTGGGCTCGATTTCCAGGTCAGAAAAAGTGATTTTAGGGTTATCCATCAGGCCTTATTTAGTAGCAGCCTGAGTATTGTATCTGTGCTTGGTATATGGCAATAGGCTCTTCCCTTAAATGGGAATTATATAACATAACCAGTAAAATCTGGGTATTCTAATGTACTTATACGTCACCTGTGCTTAAAGCAGGCGTGATGATGTAGTGCTTGAAAATAAATAAACTTAAAGACACCTCGTTGGGACCAAGAATTCAAATCAAGAACCTCACTACATGTTCAACTAAACCTAAATAAAATTTAAACACGAGTCCTTTTGAAAGTTAAACCTTTGCGCAAAGTGATTGGTGCTCCGAAGTTTTGATGGTCAATGAAAGGGATTAGGGGGCTTGCTTCTTAAGTTTCATGGTGTTTCCTAACTTTTTATGGTGTGCTGTTCTTGTTGTTGGCAGTGAACTGTTCAAGTGATGGTTGCTTGCTGTGTTTCCGTATTAACACAAAACAGCTACTCTTGTTTTATTTTATGTCACATAACATTAGGTTAGTTAGGCAGATATCTCTGCCGTCTACATCTACCTAGGTGCTGATTGACCCTACATACTGGCGTACATCTGGCGTATGTAGGGTATGTTTCTATTGTTCAAAATAAATATTCAAAAGATACACTCAAGTCCTCCAAAGCCAGATTATCCAACAAAATAAAAAGCTCCCTCCAATGCTTGTCCCAGGCGACACTAACTCGAGAATCTTATGAACCGACGGATCCCTAACTTCGACTGGTGTTGATTAAAACAACATTCTGCGTCAAACTTGTGTCCTCAACAGCTCAACTCAGCACAAAAGTCACTTTCACACAATTATGCGTTTAAACGCGTCTGATGCGAACCATTTTTGTAACTTTTCTCTTTGGGATTCAGCGCCGAGTTTAAGGGATCTACTCGAGAGTATGTTTTTTCGTATGTTTCTTGAGTTTTTCTTCTGTAAATGTGGCGGTGTGAAGTTTCTTTATGGTTTATTACTTTGCGCTTCTTAAGGATGTTGGGTTTTTGTTTTGCTGGATAAACACAGGGGTGGATGTTGTAAGAATAGGTAATTGTGTGTTTTCCCGGATAAGTAGGTATTGGCCAAGGCCATGCCGCTTTGATTCCAAACTATCTCCTCCAAACCTACAAAACAATCCAAGAAGCAATTTTTGAGTCTCTGTATCAAGAAGTTCACACGCAACAACTTTTAATAATCCAAAGACTCCACAATCTGCGTAATCACAAACTCCGAAAAGTTATCAGCACATTTCCGTACAAAGACAAAGCTCAATCTCCCAATCAGGGTTTAACAAAAAACCAGAAACAAACGCAAGCCGTCACAACTCGCAAACGATCAACGATATTCGTGGCCAGGCAAACAACAGCCGTTCAGTTTCCGCCACCTATTCGACTCCAAAAATACCATCGCGCTGGCGAAATAGGTCACCAGCAGAAAGGCATTGTGAATAGCAAATACGATGTAATTTGGCGGAGTGGGGCGATAATGGGAGGCGGGCGTTACGAGCCGGCCCTACATGACCTTTGTAATAATTCGGATCATTTTTATTATACCTGCCCGTTCTACCTAAATAAATGTTAGTGTAGGCCGCAATAAACGTTTGCTTTTGCATTTACGTGATTTACAACGCGTTGAGAGCGGACTGATGGTCTTGTGGCGGGATCTTGACTCTGTTTGTTTGGATGTGCACGGAATTTTAAAATGTTCAACGTGTAAACATATTACGGAAGGAATCCTTTAGGTTTATATAAAGATTGGATAGTGTTAGGGCCTGCTTTTGAATACAATATGTCAAGTAAGTCTCTTAACTAAGGATGCAATTGTGAGACAGTATGAAACACCATTTAACTTGAACACATACATAGTCACAGTCGAAGTCTATGTAAATGTTAAGCTTCGAGATCATTTAATTTATCCTGGTTATCATGGTCGGTATTTATGTGTTAAAGTACATACAAAATACTTGACAGGACATTACACGCACACACACACAGGATAATAAAAATATTATTATCTCAAAACTTTGGTACAATCTAAATTGGTTCTTCGATCTAAACAAAACCGATACACAAAGAAAAAAATCCAAATAAATCGCCGACATACATTACACGGTCCTCGAGCAGTCTAGGTGATTTTATTTCTAAGTTAGGGATCAGCATTAATTCTGCGCCGAAGATTGATCGGCGGCGTACTGGCGACGGACCGAGTTTTTTACTTCACTCATTGACTTACCGCTCCGAGGGGAGATGAATAGTGTTTGGGATCTAGGTGTTACTGGATGTAGTAGATTACAATGTAACAATAAGACATCATGCCTGTAATCCGTGAAAGGTTGGGCAGAGGGGTTTCTATAGCTTACCCACAATATGCCAGTTATGTTTAAGTCGCATGTTGTAGGGAACAAGTCCTCTTTTACATGTAGGTACTTTTAACTCTGCAGGCGAAGTTTACTGCATTAATTGTGACCGGGTATTCAGAACTAAATTCTACAGTCTAGTGACTCATTTCCGGGCACACGAGAGGAATAGCTTTAATTTTATTCAATTTTCTAAGGGTGCACTGTCCAAATCGATACGAAAGAAAAGGGGATTCATATGCAGAGTGATTGGTTAAACGTGGGCAATACTTAAAGGCAGTGAATTATTCATAAATTTGAGCAAACTTCACTATGGACTTACTATGAAATATGATAAAGAAAACTGCTGTTGCCTACATTTTTTCAAGTTACGCGACCAATGATGTTTTTTTCGCGATACAAAATTTTGCTCCTTTTCATGAGTACTACACGCCACTAAAGGATATTTAAAAATACGAAAATTTTGGGCATCAACCGGACACAAATCCAGGTTGGATTTGTCCCGGCTTCTACTGAGAAATTTCTGATGGAAAAACGTAATAACACTCTGCCTGACCTGGGAATTCAACCTGGGACTTCATGCATGCTAGTTTATTATGAAGTTATTTATATTCTGGACTGCCCCGTCTAGTGGTCGCAAGCTCGACAGTCACTAAAACCTTCTTGTGCACTTTTAACATAATATTATTTCTTGTCAAAAGCAGAGTTAGTCAAAAAAAAAACTCAAAGCATTCATTTCAATTAGACCATAACAGGCACTTTTGAATGTCAGAAAAACAAAGAAGGCGAAGCTACAGCTACAGTACACAAGGCATAATAACTTGTGAAAGTAATGTAGTTGCCCATTCCAAAGCGTAGATCTTTCTGGAGAAGAATGGGCAAGGAACTCTATGGCCACTCTTTTCAATCAAAATACTTTTACAAGATCTTGGTTACATCATTCATGTTGAGATAATACATATATGTGAGAACGATGTAGAAAGATGTACCCAGGAAGAGCGTCCAGAGTAAAAGATTAGATCAACAATTTAAAAACAAAGTAGTTAAAATAAACCGTGGCAGCTAAGAGATCACCAGTCCCAACTGACAGCGCCCGTTCACGAACATGACGCATAGATCAGCACCATTCAACTCAACCATTTTGAAGGGAACTGAATGATCCGACACACCCGCCACCATCAGCGAGACATTTGAGTGAGTATGACATTCTCTCAACCGCCAGAGCAAATTCGAGTCAATGAATGATAACTAAATGTAAATGGTAGCTTTACAGTACATAGTGCTCACACATGTGCTATGCAATTATCATAGTCATATAAGGGTATTAATAGATTCTGGAATTTAATTTATTATGAAGGTCAGCTAACTAACTGTTTGTTAGTTAGCTGACCTTTCAAGCTTTAGTTTGAATGCCATTTTCATGTATATTTATTCGTACTTTAATTCGTTTATTCCAATATTTATTTACCTAAACACTAAAAATATTATGACAAGGAGTCAGAACACAAAAGAAGAGACGGTACTGGGTTTATTTCTAAAGCAATCACATCTCATTATTATGAGTATTATTTTATCTAATTATACCTACCAGTTGGTAGTGGTTACAATGGTCAGTGGTCAGTCTGTTGCGGTAGGGTCGCGGCCTATTGTTTCCACATTATGCTTACGTAATTCGAGAATTCTATCGTGGCTATTTTCAGTTACTTCTTCTCCAAACATAAATAGGTGTTTTTAAGTAATTGTATGTGCAAAACTTTCATGTTGGTGTACCGTGGTAGCTAGATCTAATTATCAGATCATCTTTTACAAACAGACCTGGACCTAGTGAATTGTGCCCTAGTACACCTAGTGAAAATAGAAAAGTAAAAGTCAAAAATGTAATGGATTCATACAAGCTACCAAAAAGCTTATGGTAATCCTGTTGAAATACATTGTAGAAATACGAAACTTTTTCTCGACTGTCACTAGTAGGCCTTCCTGTCACGTGAAATCCAGCCGTTTTTCATCATACAACATCTAATACAATAACGCTTTCCAACTTTACATCCGTGTTATACAGAACCCTTTCCCCTAGTTTCAACGAAGCGTATACCTACACGTGTAGTTTTTTTTCAACATTTTTCATACACAATGCATTAGAAAATATTGTTTAAAAGCAGAAGTAAGTTTTCCTTGCAGGTGTGGAAAATAAAACGAGAACTGCTTGTTATAATATTACTAGTTATTTTCTGGAGCAAAATGTTTATGCTTATAAGCATTGGTCGAGCAATTTTTCTTGCGTTCACACGTTTTCCTTTTTACGCGGGTTGAGCAGGATTCCAATCAAGTAGATGAGTTGGCAAGAATGTGCGCTCAGCACAAATGTAGTTGGCTTACTTCTATTTCATCTTCACACCTAATTTCTGGTACTTATAGTATGGGACCATTATTTTCATAATATTATGAAATGTTCCAACTGCCTCGCAATGTCGGCCTCGTTGGTCTAGTGGTCGCAAGCGCGACTGTTGAGCATGAGGTCTTAGCAAAATGTTATTGGGTTTTTTCAACAGGAATTTCTCAGTAGCAGCCACGGAGTCGGTTGATGGCAATAGGCTCGCCCCCTATTACATGCATACGCACTTAAATTAAACGTAACTGGCGAAATGTAGGTGAACTATTAGGCATACCTCTGCCTAACCCTTCGGGGATTACAGGCGTGATGTAATGAAATGTTCCAAAGTTTTGCGTTCGATTAACATGCAGGTTGTGCAAACTCATATTGAATAATTCCATTAGGATATCTCAGTGGCAGCCTAGAGTCTGAATTTAGGCTCGTTTGATGGCTATAGGCTCGCCCTCTATTATATCGGACTGAAACAAAACCGGCGCATTGTGACTACATGTCTCAATGCGCCGGTTTTGTTTATAGTTTTCTAACATAACCCGAGTACAAGCCTTTTGTTACACACTATGCAGTAACGTGCAGTGACTACCGACATAAATAAGGCATATTTACTAAATCTAGATGTTGACCTACATTCTACTTCGAATTTGTTTTTCATTTAATTCGAATGAAAAAACGTCGTTTGCATAGAGACGGCCCTATTCAGCTACTCTGTAACCACGCATATTTAAACGACATGCCATCATATTTTCTCTAGTCCAAACAAAAAGGTTCAACCTTTTATTAAAATAATACTTTAAAAATCTCACCCTTCCAGTTCACACACACGCAGATAGTATATGTCGGTCTAGTTTATGCCCAGGCTGGCAGACTATTCCAACGTTTGTGCGAAGGGACGAGGGCTAACTAATGCCCTGAATTTGTATGAGTCCCGAATATATGGCGACCCTCGCAGACCCATTGTTTAGAATACTACGCGAGTTATTCTTACGACTTGCAAATGTTCTGCTATGGAACATTTTTGCGGGATTTACCTTTAAACTGCTTGGACAATGTTAAACATTTGTGTCTTACATCAACTTTTTTGAGTATCTTATTTAGTTTGGGATATATGTAATCCGTAATAACTATGATTTAAAGACAGTTTGGTGCTCATATATCACTTTAGCTATTATACTACAGCAAGAGGTGAAGAAACAATAAGGAGGAATTAATTCATCACTTTTTGATGAAACAACCTTCCATAAAAACCTATGAAAAAAGGAAAGCCTCGGTAAATAAAAGTGCTACTAGACAAATGTCGCCATAAGAGACCAACATATTAATATCGTCATAGTAAACTCCATTTCGAGACTCAAATCTTTTGTTACTCAAACATAATCTTACATATTTCTTGAGCTCATATCTTGGTATGAACATAAATTATCGGAACTACTCTGTCGGAGGCGATAGCAACTCAATGGGCAAAGTTGCGCTTGTGTTCGATTCTAATCCGCCCAACTATTGTGGATCCAGACTCCAGTGGATTACGTAAATACGAATGTTGGTAATGCATGTTTAATGTCACGCTAAAATCCTTTGTTAGGTAAGCAGAGGTGGCGCTCGAGGTTTGTTTTCAGAAAATTAAGGAGCAGCTTCGATGAATTAAAATCCTCGAAAGCAATTTTCAAAATATAAATAACCCGGAACCTGGAAGAAAACCTGAATGAACCAACTATTGATCACGACGCAATTTTCTCCATCCAGGAAAATGACTGGCAAACACCGTGCAGAAGAGAATTTACAACATTTTCTAACAAATAAGCACTGAACTTTGTTCAAAAGTACCAGGACGCTAGCTTTTCAAAGGACGTAGCAAAGTCCGAAGCTAACGCCGATGAGGCGATGGATAAATATTAAAATATTCATAGCGTGTGGAGAATGGGGGACCACCGGCGGACGAGTAAAATGGAGTAAATTGACAGACACACAGCTATTCGCGGTAAAAGATTGCGTTTCAAACGCTAATACGATTTTTATACCAAATATCCGGCGCCTCGGAGTAACCGTGACGACGCACTACTGCGATAGTGAGGGGAAGGCGCCTAATGGTTGTCGATGATTAAAATAAATGTTTTATTTTTTTACTGACGTCTTCGACCTAGTTGGATGCCTAAAGACAAGCTGCAAGGTTGTTAATACATATACTACGGAAAAGGCACCGAACAAAGTCGTCTATTATCAACTTTTATCTAACCATATAAAAACATAAGTTAAAAAATTATATGTAATACATTCAGCTATGCTGTTTCTATTTGCTTGAAAACATTTGCTATTGGTAAAACTATGTAAATACACAACTTACACAATACTTAACACAAACTTTTGCACACAGGTATTTGTCACAAAGCTTTTAGAAAAAAATTGTCAAGTACAAAGGTTTATTTTAACTTAAATATATTATTTGATTTAGTTATTTATGTGACCTCTAAACATAAAAATTTGAAACAAAACACCGGTAATCTATAATAAATTATAATGATAATATTAACCGACGTTGTTTGTAAACAACCAAAGTAACCCCCGAATTCTGGCAGCCTTGAACTTTTAAATTAGCTCTATAATTACGACGTTACTTTCAATTATGACTTTTGTACTTAAAATGTTGTTTTCCTATGTTATTATACGTAATGAGTGTAATTAATTAAAATGAAATTGTGTTTATTTCGGTAAAAAGATCTTCTAAGACACTGACACGTCAATTTTTAAAAGTAAATGTCGCCTTCCGCAACCAGAATGCATTACCTTCTTTTAGTGAGAAAAATGTAAAATATTACAATTATTTAAAAAATTAAGTGAACGAATTTTGTTGAGTTAACTTTATAAAATGCAGCGAAAAACGAGCATCGGAAGCCTATCATCGACCAGTTCCGAGAAAATTTAATTAAAAAGCTGTAAATATTCTCAAATACAAATCCTGGATTACTAGCAAAAAAATAGGATTTTATCATTAACACTAGAAACAGGATATTGACCATGTTTACCATGTTTTGAGTTCAAATATTATATCCCAAATAGGATTTTGGTATTTAAATAAGAGCGAAACAGGAGTATGAATAGATGGACCCACGCGAATTCAAAATAATTTGTTCAAAGTTGAATAAACCCATACAGTGCACTGGATTTAAAGTAGGTACGTCTCAGGAGGTGTTTTTGATTATTTTAATGCACTTTATTTGTGTTCTAGGAAAAAAACTTTGGGAATCTCTTCAATAGATTTCCTAGTTTTTTTTTTAATAAACTTCCTCTCACTAGCTACGCGCTTCCACCCTAGTAAGTAGGTAGAATAAGGGCCCGAATCAATCTTACCGAGTATACAAGTAAACTGGCTGTGTCCCATCACTAGCGGGCGCTGGCGCACATTTCCGTCTGCGTGATGAATAGTCGCGGCGACTCGTCCGCTCGTCATATAGCGAACATCTATTATGTGTGAACTGGCCCCCGTACAACTGTACATTGTACAATGTTACGTGTGTGTGAACTCGGCACTGAGCACAAAACTATCAGTGATATTGTACGAGTTACGTCAAACTAAACGAGATGGCAAACAAAATGAATACGCTTATATTTCAACATGAGGATTTGGGTGTGTTTAAATTTCTTCTGTCATTTAAGCGCTAGTGCAGCTGCTGGGCATTCGTTTCCGGGTCTGATGCCCAGGCTAGCCCATAAAGAGCGTTATTAAGATTTTCTATAGGGGGTAAAGACCCTTTAATCACGTCTTATGCTAACCGTTCCCCCAGATTCATTAAAAAAAACATATTTGATTCAATTCATTGTTGGTATACATTTATCGCAATTACATCGCACGAAAAAATACACGTGATTGTCACATTACCATCCCCCATCGTGATTAATCGTGATTTTTTCTGACGCCCCTTCCACCTTTTCCAACCAAGTGATTAAAGGACGACTCCTAATGGATATGAATATATTCCTGCCCCTGGCCTATTAGGACACCTCCATGGAACTTAAACATAACTTGGCGAAATATTCATGTACTTAAACACCTCTGGCTGTTTTTGGGAGAATGCGGGCGTGACGTTATGTTCTGTCATATTTTTACTTAGGTACCGAATGTTTCAGTCAAGTGCATAATTATTCGAAAAATATTATCCCTTGGTATATTTAATCGTGGATTAAACGCCACGCCACCCTGTAGAGTGATATATCATAACATACGTACTACGAATTCTGCTATTTATAAATACAAAAGCGCAGGTCACACGCTTTCAGAAACATATTTATATTTTTTCAATTTTTACATTTTCAAAGCATCGAGTGGCAATTCATTCACGGTTGCGTTAATGCCATATTATATTTTGTATTAAAACTTTTCATTAAATCCGTCAAGCAATTTCAGTATTCCACTATAGAGTCGGGGAGTTTATTTTGTAACACCTGCTTAAAACATACAGATTGGAGGGAATGAATCAGTTCCGTAATATCCCGCGCTCGGCTATTAATATTTGACTGTCGGCAATACAAGTGCATACGTAACGTCATTATTCCCGGGGCTGCGTAATTCCGCTGAGTTCCGTGTGAGGTGGCCATGAGATATAATAGGGAGAAGATAGATTTTGTAAAACAAACTTTTAACTTGAACGAAGTCATAATCTACTTGCAAGAGCCAAGTGGTTGCAGTGCGTACAAGTGTATCGTGTGAAACTTTGCGATTATATCATTTGGGTATAATTATGAGTTAGGATCACATTTATCTTGGCTTTTCTTCTAATAACCTCTCCCTCTTTAATTTTGTAGATGACAGGCCAAACATTTTTTTAAATTTATGCTTGCGATTAACTATTTAAATCACTCATTTTATTATTATTTTAAATTTTGCGTGAGTGGCAGCTAAATAAAACATATTGTGTATGCACTGTGTTATAATATTATGAGTATTATGATTTATTAATTGATGCAAGTGCAAAATTCTGAATGATATATTTAAATGCAATTTATCGCTATGATAATTATTTTAAATGCGTAACGTTTATATTTTATTACATAAATATACATATTTAAAAATGACGACATTAAAATATCCCATAAAGTTGGAGAGCATAGTAAACGTACAGGGCGGGGGCAGTGTATTGCAAGGGCGGGCGGGCGCGGAATCTGACCGTAGCATTTTTCACGGACCAAATCCTTCCGGGAATATTAACGCGATCTCTGGATACTTTGTATATACTTTATGTACTTCTATACGCTTGATAGTACACGATCTCCAACTTTGTGAAGTTTAGAAAATTGAGGGTAGTTCTTTATGTGTTAGTGGGACAATGAAATGTGTTTTTATAGTATTTTGGAAGAGATTTCAGTTATTTTGTTGCGATACGGAGTATTTGTTGTTTAGTGTATATAAATGACGCCTGGGAACGCAATTCCGGATGGCTAACGATATTTAAAAAAAAAAAAGCTATAAAATGATTTTTACCGTCAATCATTCTTCTTCATAAAACATGAAGTACTACTAGTAACTACGTCAAATGCCAATCAATGTGAAAACAGTTGGATTAAGGAAAAGGAAAACCTGTTCAGGTGGATTCATAGATGACTCTGCTCTGGAGTGTTACAGGACGCAACTGAAAGTACCGAACTCTTTGTCAAATTTTGAGCTCTTTCAATTTTCAATTTAGATGGAAATCGACACGCTAGGAAAACGACAGTCAGTCTTTATCTTTTTTTTTTTCGTTTTTATATTAATCCCTGGGAAGTAAAGCTATCATTAATGTATCATCAAAGACATCCAAACCGCCTGCAACGGAAACGCTAAAGTAACTAGGTGGGTAGGTAGGTAGGAGGTAGGTAGGTAGGTAGGTAGGTATGACCACATTTCTACTATTCTTTCAGCTCCCGTTAAATTTTAATTCGGTCCTGAAAAATTAAATGTGGCCTTTCCACAATAAAAAGAAGCGCTTTTTGTGTTACCGGGTTTTCGCAGATTAAATCGCTAAGCCTGGATATGCAAAATTGAAAAAAAAAGCTAACGAAAATTATATTTTATGGCACATTTTAATGTATGATGTTTGTTTATGAAATGGGTCATTTTTCAACTGTGGTTTTTAGAGTTCATTGCGCTAAAGGATTTCGCAATTATGAAGAATGTTTTAGTCTGGGTATAGTGGTCCAAATCAAGCATTGCATTGAATATCAATAGACAAGGAACTGTCACAAGTTCATTTTATACTATTACTGCCAGTGTACGGATTACTGCCCATTACATGGGACTTAAACCTGTTATATTATGTTTACTGCCTCATTGGCGTAGTGATTGAAAGAGTTACTGCTGAGAATGAGGTCCTGTGTCCGATTCTCAGATCCGGCAAAGTGGAATTGGGTTTTTCCATCATGAATTTCTCAGTAGAAGCTGGGAGGCTGGCTTGTGCCCGGTTGGTAGCAATAAGCTCGCCCCTATTACATGGTACTTAAACATAACTCGTGAAATGTGGGTGTGCAATAGATACACCTCGGCGTAACCCTTCGAAGTTTACAGGCGTGACGTTATAAATATTATTGAACAACTCGCGTACTATTTTGATCTACAAAATTAAATCAAGGTCAAAGACAGACACCTCTATCGCTCACAAATTTTCTTATACCTACCAAATTCAGGGACCCTAAAAAGCGTCAGATTTAATAATATGAATAATTGAAGATTGTCAAAGTACTAGCTAGTAATTAGACGAGACGTGTAACTCAATTAATATTCGCAAAGAATTACGCGTAACTAACTTAGCTAGGTACTGATGGAATTAATTGTAATTGTATTAAATTATTTACGTTATAAACCTACTTAGTTTTATAATTATTTACTTGATTTACATATTTTAAAATTGAAATCTAGACTATTTCGTTATTTTATGAAAACTAAATACTTAGGTACCTAACTGAAAGTTGCAATCCCAATTATGAAATACCTGGTAATTTGGTAGCACCACATACCATCCCAAAATCATACATAGACTCACGCCTTTTCTCCATGACTGTAGACAGAACTTCGCCTGCTCCATACTCCTTTTGCAATGTCCAGGGTCCACATTCATACATCTGGTCATACACTCACGCCCGGTAGAGTCACCTAACATTACCTACTAGTCACTTAACATTCCTATAGCATATCACCATGCCGACGCCACCGTCACCGCCATAATTAACGGTGAATTTATTAGGCCTCTCAGTTAAAAATACGCTTTAAAATAATCATATCAAAACTTAACTTTTCCCGTTAGAAGTCAGCCAGTTATTCTTAACTGATGAAATAAAAAAAAAACCCAAGGAAATCTGAAATCATATAAGGCATTATTAATATTGATGTAGCAGGGAATTAGGAAGCCTTAGGAGTCCCTACGCACGTTACACGCCTTTTAAACAAGCCACTTAGTACAGTCAATCAGGATCAACAGATTAACAAAGTGATTGTACGCAGTATCGGGTTTTGTTTCGATTTTATCTTTTGTACACGTTTATTGACTGAAATATACGATTGCTTTTGGGAATAGGTAATTACTTACGTCAGAAGATCTATGGATTGCAAAAGGTGATATGACTAGATGGGATTCAATGAGTTTACAGTGACGTTTGATGTTATATTAAAGCAAAAGATTTACTGCGCCTGTCGCAAAATTAGGACCAGGGCAGTAGGAAAACCTGTTTCTCATAAAAATAATGCTACAAGTATATCTGGTGCATAACTGATAAGACTAATAATCGATATTATAACCTATCTGGATATAACTGCAAACCGAATGCTCCATAATATTAGCCAAATAATCGAACGCTATGAATTTGATCCAACATCCCTGTCCGAACTCTATTTATTCAGCGTGACACAATATATTGTATACAACACAACATGATACATGTTACAGGATTTAAAAAAAAGAGATTTTTGTCATGAAACATGGGCGAAAATGTGCCAGTAAATGTTGTAGCTGAATATGCTTCGCCGCCCAACACACAAACTAGATTCGGTGATTAAAAACGTATTTTCGTGACTCGTTTTTGGAACAAGCATTTTTATTTTCTATATTTATATCAGCCCATGGTGTCCTACTGCTAGATGAAGACCTCGCTTCACTCTTTCCATTGGCGCCGTAAGGATTTATAATTTTATTTTCCACAATGATCTAATAGGCATCATCATCATCATCATCTGCCTAGCCTTTTCCCAACTATGTCGGGGTTGGCTTCCAGTCTAACCGAATGTAGCTGAATAATAGCATTTTACATGGAGCGACTGCCTATCAGATCTCCACAACCCAGTTAGTACTGGGTAACACGATACTCCTAATAAGAAAGTTGATCAAATAAGGACACAACACAACATCATATTAAGGAAAACATAAGGATATAATTAGGCGTTTGGTAAGACCATCAAGGTTTTTTTTTTACACTACAGAAATAATTAAAGCAGAATCATTTAAATAAATGGACCTACTAATGTAATGTACGTAACTGCAGACTCATAAGAGTGTTTGTTGTTGTAACACATTTATCACGGACTTCATTTAAAAGTTATCAAAAGAACCAATTAAAAGTAAAATGTTCTAACGTTCAAACTCACGAATAACCTACCCTAGCTAGCTTATTACTATAATATAATAATGACAACATTTCCGAACTAGCTCCGAATAATATTGGAACTTAATCAATTTGCTGTCGCACGCAAGTACTCGTACATGCGGTACGAGCGGTTCCGGGCGCTTTCCATATATTATTCAGAGCTGTATCGGGCAATACTGCTCGGCTGATATTAGACTACTGCCGAATAAGGAGCGACATGACTTACAGGCTCCGGAATGAGAATAGAACCTGTGTTTCGATGTTTTGGTCTGGAATTTTAAATTTCTTACTGGATACAAACTCATTTTTTGTTAAAACAGAATAAGTATGAATCATAATAATAGGTTTGATTGAAAAAGTGTCGAGCTTTAAATACAAATGAAAGAATGGATGATGAATTTCATGAATAAACCGTCCGAAACCAACGGCCACTTCACTGTTTTAAAAATATGCATTCGATGACAGGAATATGAAAGCTTTTTGTTTAAATAAAATCGATTCTGTATATTAACAGGATCGGGTTTTTATTATAATTTGAGCAAGAGATGAACCCAAATGAACTCTAGTTCGTAGCACATTGCTACGACGGAGCTACGGCGAAGCTACGGCGTAGCGCGTGTTGTGCTACGGAAGCGTAGCTGAATAGCCCACCTCTTCGGAATTAACAAAGGTTGTTGGTCAATGAGAGTGGACTGCGTTATCATAACCAAAGTGCTTATATTAAAATCTTGGTCCAAATGAACAGGTCAGACAAATACATATTTTTTTGCCAAGAATCGCATACTAGGTATAAAAACTTGTTTGGAATTTCCCACCAAGAGTATACTATTACATGTAATAAAATTAGGGCCACTACGGGGAATTTAGCCGTAATCGTCACACAATTACACTCACTACCTGCAAATGCACAAGTGCACACGTCCCTTCAGAGCTGGGGTTATTACACCGCGGAACGTTTTTATTCCCCACGTGTACAATAAAGTGCATTGTTTTTGCGGCCGCGGGCTAACGCACCCCGCTATACATCCCGCCACACAACGCCGTCCCGCTGAAATATTCGCACGTCCCGCTGGATCGAACGTGCATAGCTTTACGTGGATGGTTTTTTAATGATATTTTAGAGGTTTTGTCAAATCCCCAGTATAACATATCTTCAGTCCTGTTAGTATCAATCATGATTGTGGCCATGACCAACAGTCTGTATGACCTACTACTACTAATGTTTGTTTTTGCGTCTGGCAATTGAACCTGCTAACGTAGTGCAGCAGCTGATCGCTCAACTACTGCGCCAACAGTACCGCTAGTGTTATGTTGTATTTTGATATTTCAGTGACAAACCTCAACTCTTAAAACCTCGTGAGGAAGCCGGCACCCAAAAAACTAAGAGTTCGCAGTTATTGGACTTTCACTAACCCGAACTGGCTCCGCGTGGTGAATACCATCCCACTCCCTCTCATAGAGATCAGGTTTGTGTTCCACCGGTGGGACCGTTATAGACTGATAATTCCACATAACACAGTATGTCAAATAAAAGAAGATTGGCAAGAATAACAAACCCACAATAGTGTACAGTGATATGCACAAACATCCTCACTAAGAACAAATACCCAGAGGGCCGCAAATATTGGTCTTTGTGTGGAATCGAAGCTTACATGCGGGGAACAAAAACGATACGCAGAGGCAAGTAAATAAACATTTCCTTGTAGGGAAACTAAGGATTTTTCCATGGATAAGGTAAGTTAGGTTAAAATAATATCAAGATACTTGAGATTTAAGTTTCATTACAATTATAAAGTAACGTGCTTTTTTGCAGTCAATTTCTATATTGCACTGCACTACTGACCTTTATCGTCATTTTTTGTATAGTCAAGTTCTTAATTTTGATAAAACTCCCAGTTAATTAAATCTTTACAATACTTGAAAAAAGAAATCTAACTATCCCATTGGTATAACATCAAAAATAGACCTCAAGCTATCATGACGTGCAAGTAAAATTCAATTCTAAGTGTGAGTGCTAAAGCAACTCATAGGTCAATGGTACTTACACAAATTACAACCATAAAATATCATACTTACCCAAGCATTTTTAGTCTTACTTAAATCGTTACAAATATTAATAAGCTTCAGTTCAAACACAAACTAACAAAGCGTGACTTTTGGTAAAACAGTTACCAAAAGTCACGCTTTGTTAGTTAAATAAAACCTATCTATTAATGACATTGGAACAACTCATAAGTATTTCAAATCACTTCCGCGTCCAATAATCAATTGGAAAGCTAAATAAAACAGCCATTGCCGGAATTTAGTTGGTTTCGGTACAGTCGGCCGCGATTATAGTGAGAGACTGACAGCTGACCTTATCAACGCTTGACATAACTGGAGGCACGCGAATGTCACGCTGACTGTACTGAGGAACTTCTTCTATGATTCTAGATGTTTCTCTGGAAACTCGGGTGTTGAATATTTAGGTTTTGTTGGGTAGGTATCAAAAATTGTATCATGATTAGCAAAATTGCTGCTAACTAAGTTATGGGGCAAGCAAAGGCTATTGGTTCATTTTGATAATCCGTAAATGGTTAAACAAACTAACAGTTTCTTTTAGAACTACTTACTAACTATTCACTGAAAACATTATATTATGAACTGGAAAACTAAATATTCTAACTCCAACAGAACTCTTCGTTGTAATACGAACCAAGTAAGATACGACGACAATGGGTCCTAATGCCTGTTTATAGCCCGTTAGTTCTCTTCTCTATTCATTAAACAATTGCTTCTCTCAGAATCATGTTCCTTCATCTTCTGCCTCACTGACATTAAAGGCGGCGATCTTCTTTTGTCAAACAATCGTAAACACGACTCAACCGGCTCAGTTGAAACACACTAATTTTTCATTCGCGCCGACAGGTAGCCGTATCTCTGTTTGCATCCTATTTACAGCTCCCTCGGACAGTTAAAAGGAGTCAAAGAAAAGCCTATCTTTTCCGTTTACACGTTTGCTGTGCTAACTTCGCCGGGGCACTCTGCGCGCGTGTGTGTGTGTGCACAGTGCACACTTGCACGGTGCACGACACACGCTGCGCTGCTGAACCAGGGCTGCCACTGGCCTACTTTTCCCCGCCGTGTCCGGGAAATGGAACGTTTTTGAAGATCCCTGGCGCTAATTACAAGTTTCCTTTCACACGCCCGATGGAGCTTTTTCGAATGTTTATCACGTATTCCGTATGTCGCACAGTTTCTTTGCAATTCGGGATTTGTATAACGTTTTAATCAAGTTTCAGCGGGAACCCTAGGCGCGTGGCTGTGTGCTAATGTGTGTCGGTGAGAGCTGCTTTGTCGTAATGCACACAGCGTCATTAGCATGGAGCAAGTCGTGGGTGCAGTCATAAAAATTTCATTTGTCAATCTACAGCTCGGTCACTGCAGGCATAGAGCAACCTCGCGACTTCGCGGGTGGAGGCAGTTTATGTTATGAGCTTTTTTATTAGTATTTAAACTAGTTTTTTGAAGTAGGCAGAAACGTACAATTTTTAACTGGTTCACTTTCAAATTAACCCCAGTAATAACCTAGTGGTTCTGCTGTTAAATAATCCTGATAGAGAAGATATATAATACCTTATTAATGTGAGAACATAAAGATTTTTGGCACCTCCCAAAGCTCAGCTTGGCTTGACTTAGCAAAAAACGTGAGATCTAATATTCTGGTCCTTACTTAGATATCTGAGACAGGGCGAAACGGAAAGATTGAGCGGTATGGCGCATCCTGTTACGAACCGGAATTAATCAACTCGACCTGCAGGGAAAAGAATAATATTATCATAGGGTACGAAACATTTGTTTACGCATCAAATATAAAAGTTGATATAGGAGTAACCTTTGCCCTACCATCTGATAATATTATCAATTTCATAAAATTCGTTAAAACCATGACGACTTCTAAAATACTAATACCTTGCCTTTTGGCGACATTAAACTGAAGAATTTCTGTCGTTGCTATGTAGCGCAAAAGAAACAGGTAAAAATATTCAAAAATTCGCAAATGATTAGTGAGCGCTATCATCTAACAATTCTACCAATCCGAACGGTCGAAATACTCTTTGACGCGGGCCGCAGAAGCTTGCGCCGCGCCGGGCAGTAGTCGCCGCGAACCCGTGCCGAGCGGACGCGCCGCGCGCTCCCACACCGTCTGCATATCGCAGCGAGTGAATTGTGAAACGAAAAAATAAAACAACACCGCAGTGAAAGTGCATGTGTCAGTGGATTTAGATATGCATTGTGTTTGATGTGTATCACAATCGTGGATTGAAGGTATTGTGCTCGATAATTCTCTAGTTTAGTGTGTCGGCATCCCGTATCCCAGGTAGGTGCAGATTTAATCTTAAATGAAATGTTTTATCAAATTGTGATTTCGTAAAGCTATATTAAAAGCTGTATCGTAAGTAATGGAAATTCGATTGCAAGCCTTTCCCATTAAAATATCACGATGAGTATGCGTGTTTTTTACCATGCACGCTTGAAAGGAAACCAACTTAAATAGCGAGCATGGGTTAACTACGTGCGGTCCCGCGTTAGGCGCCTATTTTCTTTGGTCCCACGGTGGGCGCCAATTACTTTCTGCGAAAAAGGTACCACATGAAACCTTAGGGGGGAGTTATTTCGTTAAAAGGCAGACATATTTTCGGTGTATGTTACGACACAATTTAATTCCCTAAACAACGTAAAAGCCTTTTAAAACAAATTATTTTCGGAGTGTGCATTATCTAATGCTTTGTTAAACAACAAAAGGCTTCATAATCGAGTAAATAAACCTTTTAGGCCTGTTTTAACATGTATTACGTGCGTAAAAAGGTAAAGAACGTCGTTAGTACTTAAACGTTTATGCGAATCTTTAATGTATTCGCGACATTTTATTTTCAATTTTTATTTTAGCCGTCATTTTCGTCAAATTGTTTTAGGAGAGAAAATGTTCAACCCTTTGGCATCTACTGTGATTACTTATAAAAATAATACGAGGAATAATAAATAAGTATGCTTACATAATTCCACGCTAAGTGAAACTGAACTCGAATTAGCTTTTCTCAGAATTGAACTTGACATTGATTAACCAAACCATTAATTAGAATAACAGATTCTTTAGTATTGGAAGTCGCTGTTGTTGAATAGAGAATAATTTGAAACAGTTAAAATAGCAATACAAAAGGCTAGTAATATTTTGAAATCACTTTGATTTTAAGCTTAAATTAATTTCTCTTGGAAAAGACTAGTCAGATTGTAATAAATTGCTTGTTAATTGTAATTTAACCTGAAAATCTACATATTAGCTTCCAGGACTCACAGACTTTCTATTACCAGTTCAGGCCCAATTAAGGCTACAAGAGTTTCAGTGGAAAATTACCGATGATCAAGAAATACCTTACCACAGATCAGAATATTTTTTTTCCTTATTTACTTTGAGTGATTGTGATCACATATCATCATTATTTTGCTAAAGCCCCACCATGTCAGCTGCCGAAGCTCCGATTTCGGTTAGACTGGGAGCCAACTCCACCGTAGTTGGGAAAAGGTACGCAAATGATGATGTCGCTTAAAGTTAACTCTGCAGTTAACTTTTCTATGTATATTTGCATAAAGGCAGGAGAATGATGAATGATTATTTGCAAAACATACACTTTGAAGTTCACAAACTGCCGATTCTTGGCCTAAATAAATGACTTTTAATTTTGATTCGTAGAAACTCCACCGTATCTTTAATACATAATTTCAGGACTTTCAGCAACCAGTAGGTAACTATTGTTGTCTTTATCTAAACTCCTGCAGTTATAACTTGGATCGTTGCCGAACTTTGAAACGTGTTTTAAAATATTTGATCAATGACTTTCTTCTTTCTTTTTCTTTTGCATCGAGCGTTGTTCCGAAGTTCAATTTTATGTTAAAACGTGCGACCAGGCCAGTAGGTTAAGGAAACTTTCATGACATTGTATTTACCGAGGATGTTATTAATGTTGCTTTTAAGTTTAATGTTGTACTTGTTGAGAGTAGTAGATATACGTGTACTTTATTTCATATGATATTAGTGGAAGCTGTGCTTTCAAAAGCAGCATTTAAATAAAATAGCTGTGAGCATATCATTATTTTCTTTACATTTCTTAATCTTTTAATTATGTATTTAAAAACCATAGTTGTGTGCGGTGAGTACTTAGGTACTCATCTGATTTTCAGTAGACACTCAACGACAAATAAGTAGTGCATGATGTGCTTACCTGTAAGAGGTTGATACACTTGCCTTTGACTCTATTGGATGTATCTCGTATCTTTGAAGCAGTGTATTCAATTGTTGGTGAGCCAAATAAATAAAATAAAATAATCGTCATAGTATGCTTTGTTTAAAGTAGGAATGTTACCTATACTCATAAATAAATATAATAACTGCTGTCACACGACAATCCCTAATCAGATAAAAATACTTGAGTAGTAAGTAGGTTTAGAGCATAACATACTTTTTATCCCGTTAGTACCCATAGGATAATTTCCGACCTATACGCGGACATGGCTTACCAGATTTTTCTTTTCAACATGTGAAGATAACCTCTTCGCATATTGAAACTATGTAAAAACCAAACCAAATATTGTCAAAATCCTGTCATGCATATGAAATATATAAATATAGCTATTCTGAGATTAGACTGCTTAACCCGTGAAGGGCGTTAGTGGAACTAGTTCCAAGTAGTAGTCCCAAGTTATGTGTTTAATAAATGATTAATTTCACGCCCCGGGCCGACCTCGCCCACTCACTTATGTATAGAATGTGCCTGAAAAAGGACACTATATTGCTCTGGTTCTGCTCTTGAGTGGGAAATTGTGGGCTGCTAATTATATTGAGGCGATCATATTATAATATCTTGTTGATGACATTTAGGCGAAGTTTTCATAATATTTATGACGCTATTAAAAAGCAAAAGCGTTGGTTTTTACAAGCTTATTTGAACTTTATTTTTCACAAAATTAAAAAGATATTGTAAATTAATAAAGGAAAATGCCCAATTTTGTTTGGGAGTTCGGCTGTTCTTGCGTTTCGAATGAATCATCGGTAAAATATAGGAACGTTAGTCGGGTTTATGAAAATAAAAAATCATTAATTATTCGATGCTAGTTTTAAAAAATCGGACTTTTTCATCCTGATTTTGTATTCTTATCAAAATTATGTCACCAAAACCAGGTTAAGTTAGATGAAAACTTTTGTTTTTAGTGCACCAGTATCTGAGCCCTCGCGTCTGTGCCGATACGTGCATCGCGTATTTCGCGAGCTCCTATAAATAGGTCAGGCGTGCCATCTTCATATTGACTGGTATGGCTTCAAGTCAGACCTTACGTATGTGCAGTTGTATAGCAATGTACCTCTCCCTGTATGTCGTAGGTAAGGTTAGGTAACTTTAATGTCGTATAGAAAGTTTCCGAGTAACATTTCTTGAGAATAAAATATCGTATGGTGACTAGAATATAACTTATAATTGAGATACAATATAAACTTTTGTATAAAATGGACGTTTATATCGCATAATACGGACGTGCTGATTATCAGTATTTTACATCTGGTCCTGTCTGGTTTCACGGCCCAGTTAGTGGGTAACAAGATACCCCTTGGAAAAACTGGTTTTTAAACTTTAGAACAATTTATAAAGGTCCTAGAATTCGATTAAAATCACCAAACCTTTTTGAAATTCTAACACCACGTATGTCAAAAATAGCAAGTTTACAGGAGAGTGAAAAAACTTCATAATTATAACTAGATAATTAAAATGGTAATGGTACAATACATTTTATAATTTGTGTTCACTTCCAATTAGATAGAGATGTTGCTTGTTTCTGATTGGCTGAACAACAACGCGTCTTCCGATTCCCGAGCAAACGGTATCAAAAATGATACTGTCAAAACCACTAAAATTTACTTACATAGTGTTAAAACTTCAACGACGAATTTCCTTTATCAATTTGTTTAAGTTTAAAAAGACTTCAATACAAAGCCCCCTACTAAATGATTTCCACACATAAACCGAATCGGGTTTTTCAATATTTTTGCCATACGTAAAAGATATTTGAATATAAAGTTTGCGAGGGCCGACAGGATCCAATCCTGGCACCTCATCGATTACTTTCAAATTCAACTTGAGCCAAACTTGTGGGATGTCGATAATTTCTCCATTGATATTAGAATCCCGAACTTCGCTCCCAAACCTCGATCCAAATATTTTTGTACGAATCCAAATATGTTTTTGAATACTTTCTTGATGATTGTATCAAATATATTTTTGGTTTGGATTTCATTTAGAAAAAATGTGTTGAAATCAAGTCTTGTGTAGTAACCTTTTAACTTTGTTAGTTTTTTTATTTAATTTGTGAAACGTAATTGCTTTTAGGAGTAGTTTGTTTTTAATTATTCAAATGAATTAGATTCTCTCTGAAATGAAACTCTACTAATCTATGTGAGACCGACAATTTTATATATCTTTTATAATTGTATCTATTCAAATAAAAATAATATTTTTCTAAAGAGACGAACTATGATATCAAAGTAAAACGATTTATTTTATGAGAAACCTTGCTGGTTTTTTGACAATTTTCTACTGTTAGTAACATAATATATTTACTAGCAACATACAACTGGAGTTCTAACCCCGTTACATCACCAACAACTAAATCAAATAACATCACATTTGCAGTCACGTTCTCATTACGACCAGCTTATATTAGTATCGCTAATGAAACAACAAGCTTAGTCAAAATCAATGTAATCCTACACCATACCAGGCGATTTAGCACGCTATATCACGACACACGTTAAAGGTTTCATGTGACATGGAAAATCTTACTTTTCAATCACACCCACAAGTCTAAAAAGTTTTACAAGTTTGACATTTGACATTTCGAATTATATTGTGTTCAATTTATCTAGCATTAATCTGATAACTGAAGTTTTCAGGAGTTGAACACCTTTATGGTGCAGTTTAACCAACCGACCGACTGAAAGGACTTCACTAGGGACCTACCTTGTAAATAAGATACAGATACTTTAATAATCACGGTGTATAGAATATGCTATGGTAAATAATAAAACTGTCATTATGGCCACACTATTGAATTAGGAAATACCTGTAATGATAGTGATGATGAGTTAATAAATAAATAAATCCGGTTACACTTGAATTGGGAATAGTTGGGAATGGGTTAGGTAGATGGTGATAAATGTGACTTGTGTGTAAACAACAGGGCCTAGCTCGTTTGATTACCTAGCTTTGGTCGCCCGATTAAGATTGATGGAACCTTTAAATTATGTCATACTGTACTGTGGTTTATAAGTAACGCTACTCAGGCACGCAGCAGAAATATTGAGGGCACTTCATAAGCTGAGGTGGCGGCTTAATAAACTCAAGATGACGGCGAGGGCCGGAAATGTTGCTATTGTTGCCATTTGGAAAATAAAAAAACTCATTCATTCTAATTTTTTTCATCCGCCTTCTAACCTGCAAGAGAATAAAAACACAATAAAATTGATGATGGAGTTAAGAGGCCAAACGTATTGTTTAAAAGCAGTCGCGATGAGGTGTTTCTAAAATGGTCGTTTCACGTAAGCCTTAATGTTCAAGTCACAGGAAGGAAGTCATGTTTTAGTGATGATTTCCTTTGTTATCCTGAGACGATACTCAATGAAAAACTGGACTTATAATTATCTTATCATCATCATCTTCCTGCCCTTGTCCCATTCTACTTGCGGTCGGCGCAACACTTTCTTCTTCCATTGCCCCTGTCAGACGTCACGGCATCATTTACTCCTTTCTCTTTCATATTACTTACTTTTAATCATGTTATTATTATAGCTAGCCCATATTGTCCCTCTGCTGGGCAAAGGCCTCCCTCCATTCCTTCCAAAGGTGACGCTTCTGTGCTACTTCTTTCCAATTCTCAAGGAAGACAACCAGTTCGTCCCGCCATCTCCTTCGTGGTCTGCCGCGACCCCGGCAATCATGTTATAATTTTAAATAATAAAACGTCAAAGTTGTCTTCAAAATCTTCTCTTTATTATACGGTTGAACAGTCACTCATGTTATAAATACCCGCCCGACGTATTTTCAGCGAGGCTTCCAAAATTTGCAAGCCAGCGCGTGCAATGTCACCCACTAGTTGAAAACTTTGAGAATCTAATATGGCGCTTGAAATATAAAAGTTTGGGAAACTACACAGCTGAACCAATTTGCGTATGTGTTGTTTTGGATGTTTTCTATTTATACGAAAGTCACCTCATTGGTTGAAAGGCGAACGTGGCCTCTGTATGACGAGAGCTATTAATGTTTTTAAAAATTAAATTCGATGTGAAGCAAAACTTGGTTTAGATTAAATTCTTGCCAGATCAGAATCGAGGTCATAAGAGCTTTTTCTGGTTGATTAATTGATAGTATGTTGGATTAATGTAATGTTTCAGTTTAAAATTCAAATTAGTTTTAAAACGTTAATTGCCGCAAAGCGCAAGTGTAGCCTTACATTTTATTACAAAGTGCTATTTTAGAAGGAAAAAAGGGTGTCATCATTTGGGTAGCCCCCTACCATTTTGGGGTCGGTTTTCAGACTAACCAGATACAGCTGAATACAGATATTTTAAACAAAGCAGCTTCCTACTACCTCCACAACCCAGATAATGGATAACACGATACCTCTTGGTAAGACAGGTTATCAAACTTTCGGGCTGCCTACCCGTAACATTGCAGTAGGATATAAACTCAAAATGGCTGCGCCTGACAAAATAATATCCGCTTTCTCTTTGTGTCTTCCACACTTATTAAAAACTCGGTTGTTTCGTATTCACGATAAAGTTTTATAGCTTGAATTTATGTGAAATCCCTTATCCGACGATTAATTGTGTGGATTATTCGGCGCCCTCAGGAGAGCCTGATATTAATCTTAATGAACTCGCTGCTACACATCGGGCACTTTGTCTTCATTTTTGTATTAAACTTGAATTACTGGTTTGGTTAGAATTTACCTATAGTAAACCCACATTTCACCAGGTACTTTTAAATCAAATGAAAATGTTGAAATCAACAGAGCGCAGATTTGTCAGACAATGGGCTGCAACTGAAAAATTACAAAGGAAAAACCCAATAACATTACCCGGCCGGGGATCGAACACAAGATTTCTAGAATCACTACGCCTCGAGACAGTCTCAGCCTAATCCATCGGTAATTATGGGCGTGGTGTTACGTTCACACTGGGTTTGACTTTAGCATTGCTAAGGTGATGTCCACGGGGTGACACGGGGAAAACCTGACACATTGACACCATCTTTAAGGCTGATGATGGCAAAATAAAAAAAAGGTAGATATATGAGATTGTCCAAAGCCTTTCAAAGGTTCTGCCAATACTGCTGAAAGTCGTAGCAGAAGTACCAAAACCTTTGAAAGTGATTGTAAGTTGTGAGGGCACTCTTATCCTTGTTAGTGGTCACGCATGCAGGATATTATCTTCTTTCATGGACCGTTATACATATCACTATCACCCGTCAGCTCAGCTCTTGTTCAGTCTATCTCTATCGAAATCATAAATCTTCTTAATAATCTTTTATTCCATTAAACGTACTACTTAATATTGTTGGATGCGATCATATGCGAGTTGTTTAAACTTGCATGCTATCAGGTAAACAAAGCCAGAAGAAAAATATACCTAGTTATCCGTCTTATGATGTGAAAAGAAAACAAAACGGAACTTTATAACAAGTCTCATTATAAAGAAATGGAAACATAATCGTTCACGCAATTTCGAAAGATTTTTTTTGTAAAGATGCAGTTCGAGAAAGAACATCAGCATATGCCTTTTATATTGTACATAAAATTTTCCTTATATAGAAGATCAAACATATTCTAGAATATGTCAGCGTGATGTTGAAAGAAATAAAAGTATTTTTTTTTATAATTATGAGATATTAAAAACGTTAGTAATACTTTTTCTCATATTTTATTTTTCCTGCAAAGCAAACCCTCTGAGGAATTATTAAAAAGAAACAGAAAATCTTAAGAAATATTAAATTTCAGAATTTGTGGAATCGGTCTCGTTTATCATGATTTAAATAATTAAGAAAGACATTTTCTTGGAAAAAATAAATAGGTATTCAGTTCGTTGAGATCTGTCTAAAAAGCGCTCACTAAACCTACACCGAAACAACATTTAATTGAATCTAAATTAAATGAAACAACAATACTTCCATATTATTATTCTTGAAATAATTAAGTTTTTCCTTTGTTATGACCAAAGTAATTAATTTATCAGCGTAATTATAGTCCAGTTTTGTTTCACGTATTATTTTACTTATTATAACTTCGCTTGGGCAAGTTTTAATTGGGAGATGTACCGGTATCGGCGCGTGAGAGAAGTTCATGGCACCCATTAATTGGGATATGGAGTCGTGCACTATGAATAAGTTCCTTCGCAAGGAAATGCGACGGCTTTAACACTCATTAGTGGAGTTTCATTTTCTTGTTTTGTTTTTGCTTCGTCTATCTACTTTGTGACGTATTTTTCTGTGTATTTCTGCTGTTTTAATAGAACTCTTCGTACGAGTTTTTTGATACTTGCAATTTTATTTATCTTTGTAGTATTCTTTTGAAATACGGTTTTCAAAATATTTTTCATACGTCCAAAACATGCTATAATGAAGGAAAGAGAAAATGAAACAAACATTTCAACTCCTTTGTTCGATTCACAAACAAACCCTAACATAAAACTAACAGAAGTTCTCAATAAATACAGAGAAATAAAACAGCTTATACATAAGCAAAACATCGGACCTATCCTTTGATCCTTATGTCTATTTTCCATATTATAACAACGAATAGATAAATCAAAGCAAACAAAATACGTTATTCTGATGCAGGAGTATAATATAAAGAGAATGTTAACAAGTAAGTAGGTACGTGAGCGAAAAAATATTCTAATATCGGTATTCTCCGGGGTTTTTCGGCAAGATGGTATTTTTAATTTAACAGAACACGCCCGTCCCGCTCCTAAGTAGTTCTGTTCCTTTTAGATGTGCAGTCTGCTCCACGAGCTCATCACGCTCTGATGCTGCCTTCTTTTTAATTTAATCAGGCCCCGGATGTACTGTTGTTAATTAATTCAGTTGTATTTACATGTGTAGCTCAGCAGGTATATTGGGGTGGGAAAACAAGGGAAAAAAACATGGCGACTTTTTCCCGCGTCCCTGTTGCCGGTTTTAATACGTGTCAGTGAGATTATTTTATTCTTTGCGTAACATTTTGCTGTAGCCCGTAGGTTAGTCGTGTAGAGTCAATATTTATGTTTGGCTCTTAGTGTTATTAAAGTCTAAGTAACTATAACTATCCACTTATAATAATTACTTTTTAATTAAAATATAACAAGTTATTTCAAATAAACAGACAAACAGAACATGACACTCTAAAGACACGAAATAGACAATTTCGTTAACACTGACGACGTACTCCTCGCCCCTCGAACAAAAAACAGCAAACATTCCCCACATTTGCGGTTAACAACTTTACACCATTCTATTTTAACGAGAACTAATTATATACCGTTCCCGGCACCCACTTAAGGCCTACTCAGCGATACATCGAGGGCCTGCACGCCCGGCCTTTGTTCGCGACGTAAACTTGGAGGAAATTTGACAGTTTTACGGTATATAGAGGCAGTAATGGATGAGCGGGTGTTTAGCGATAATTAGCGAAGAACGAAGCGTGCATAAATCATGCGACCGACCATTGTTGGGATGCTGCGAGATCGGGGATGCCTTAGTGCGGGGGGGTTTTGATCCTAAAAACGTGAATTCGTCGTAAATGGTATTACGTGTATTGACTCTTAAATTAGTACAAGGTGGGACAAAAGTTATGTCAATTGTCTAAATTCTATTGAGTCTTAGATTAAGTACTCAAGTCCCCAATTAGGTTCTTTAAACAGATTGAGATGTTTTTGCAAAAATTTTAGAATTTTCGCGAAATAAAATCGAATAATCCTGTAATCTCAACACAATTCAATTCAAAACAGTTCTACTAAATTGACGACTACTGATCACTGTAGCATTTGCAGTAGAACAGTTTAATCTTACTGAACACAGAGAACCTAGCGCCATTCTCAACAACTCGCAATCGTTTCGAGCCCCTTCAATATCAACACTTTCCGGGAACAAAATGATACAAATTCTCAAAGATTCCTTCAGACGACCTTTCGCGTCAAAATATCAGAATAAGATTGTAAGTAAACTGTATTTTGTGATGTATTCCTAAACATTTTCTTTGTACTACATAATAGGCTCAATTCTTAGTATTTCGTTTTATAGTACAAATAAGAACGAAAGAATTAAATGGCATATTGAGAAGTACAAAAGAGATAGAGAGAGTAGAGAGAGAGAGAGTGATATTGAGTAGTATCGTAGTTTGTTTGATTTATTTCCTTATTCATTTCATCATTGTCCTGTCCTTATTCCATGGTATTTGGGGTCTGTTGTACATACTCATACCTATGTAATAACAAATTCAAAGGGTTTGTCGTCTTCTGTGATGTAAAGGTCAACCAAAAATCTGAGAATTTTCTGATTGTGTAAGGTAAACAAGTCGATGGGAATCCCCATCGGCAAACTGATGAGCTTCCATACATCACTTCTTATTTATATCCCTAAGACCCCACTATTCATGCTGTGCGTTTTCTATCAGTATGTGAATTAATTCAAGATTATTATTAGTAGGTGCTTATATTAAAAAAAGATATCTTAAACAGTAATATTACTGTGCAACTGTGGTAAGAACACAAAGTAACAAAAATATGACAAAAGAAACAGTCACGAGTGTGTTCACTTCGATGTATCACACTTCACAGACGTTCGGACAGACGATTCAGAGACGCGTTACTATTGAAATGACCGATGACTTAGGGCCCAAACCTTCCTTCATGTGAGAAATAACTCGAGAACTACTGATAGTTAAATTGACGTTCAAAAATATGTATTTCAGCTCAGTCTGTCAATTTCTAAACTATATCTTCACGTTCCAGTTCAACACGACATAACATCACGCCCGTAATCCTACTCCCCCAAGAGTTAGGCTGAAGTGTACAGTCACGAACTATACTTTCCTAAATTTAAAGGCAATTTTCGCGAGAAATAACGATGACTTGGAGATAGGATCTTTTTCATAAAATATGAGTTCCAGAATACTATGTAAGTAACAACATGAAATTTTAATCAGAAGAGTAGGAGAAAAACACTTTTAAAAGTTGTAAAGTGTTTACATATTGGTGCTCGTGACTGTACCTGTACATCCACATTTGGCCAGTTATGTGTAAGTCCCATGTAATATGGGGCGAGTCGATCGCCATCAACCGGGCATAAACCCAAATTCCGGTCTACTGTTGTGAATGCCTGATGGAAAAATCCAATAACATTTGCCTGAGCTGGAAATCGAATACAGGAACGCATGATAGCAATAGCGAATGCGACTAGACCAACGATCCGAAGCAGTCCATTCCAGTAGTTTCTTCAATCTAAAATAGTGCTGAAACATTAATATTCTTTAAATATAACATTTCTTCAGCTTTTTCAAGCTAGAGGTTGCTTAAATCATCGCCTTTTTTCCGTTATCAGGTGAGACTCAATCCAAACAAGATACTGCCCGGTCTTTCTTGCTTAATGGACGTTTTCGGAGCTTAAATATTTTAAAACGGTTTATACACTCCCTTTAGAAAAGTAAATGGATTTTATAATTTATGGGGCATTTCAACACGACCTTATGAAGATGCTTGTTGAATGTAAAAATTGTAGTGTTAGATGGAAAAACTATTGTTAAATATTATCGTTGTGAATGTACAATCGAACAAGATATTTAGTATGCGAGCAGCTAGCTTTCAATAAATTTTAAACTATGTTGTGAGTACCTGGAGTACTCAATTCTTTTACGTGACTCTTTTGAGTACAAACTTAAAAACTAATTACACACGCACACGAATAAAAATAATATTGACAGTGTTCTAGAAGTATTTACATTTTTGCCTGTACACGAAATAACTTAGGGCCTAGACAAAATAATATTTGAGCAGCGATAAAAATAAAAGAAAAGCCAAAATTGTATGGGATTGACATATTACAATCTACCGAAACGTCGACCCTGTTGAAACGATCTGAAATCGATTACAACTTGTCCAAGACTTTTTATTCAGGTTACTACTGTATAAGCAAAAAGAGTAACAGGGAACAGCTTGTACATGTAACTAAATACCCAAAGACTGAGAGATGATATGAAAAGTTGTGCTCAACATGAAATTTATAACGATGGGAGCAGAAACTGTGGAAACCGCCTCGTCACCTCGTTAGGCAGCGAACGACGGGTGACGGGCACCCGTCATTATAACTATTAACGATGATGTACACTTATCTGCTAATTTATTAAGTGTTGCTTTACAAGTTGTAAGTGTTTACTGGAGATGCTGCTGGGATTGAGTTATTATAGATAAAAAAAAATAAGGTAAAAATAAGGTTTTAAAATAAGTACCTAGTTCTTCGATTTGTTTACGTATTTGTCTGTTAAGAACTGTATTGGATGTTTATTTTTACAATTTTTTCACTAAAATTATGCGACACTTAACCCTTAAAAGAATATACTGCCTTTATTGTAAAAAAAAATTGAAACTCAACTGTTTAACAATATTGCTAATTTTATGGTTACAATGGCGGTATTATCGCTGATAGCGATATCTTCAAGACGAAATTTTTATTTACACTTAACTGAATATCTACATAGTATTACTGGCATTTGGAAATTTATCAGTGGGCTTTTATTCAAGCATTTAAAGCGTCACTTAATGATAATGAAAAAGAGATAAATAACTTTAGTTGCACTAACTAAAAAATGGATATTTTATCAATGTTTACTCCCTTATCATTTATTATTTCAAAATCTTTACTGACACTGCTACCTATTCCCTCAGGACTCTCTCGGCGTCATAATACGCACATAATCCAAAACATTAATTACGGCAAGTGTTTTCGGATAGTTCCTCTGGAGACCTCCTCGTAACGAGCAGACCCTCCGAACATTGTTGTTATTTACATACCTTTATATTTATTACACGAACCAGTGACCCTGTTTCGTGTAATAATATAAATACAAATATGTTATCTTGAACTTTCTAGACGTTTGTTTTTGTTGTTTGTAGTGTTTGTACAGAATAAGTCATCAATCAGCTCGAATTTTCATATTCCTACTGTCTTCTTCATCTTTGGGTAAGATTCGATTTGCGGCTACTACCTGGCAGATAGTAGCATAAAAATCCTTTTTTATCAAGAAGATAGCGCCTTCTCTCAGTGTTTTGGGAAACAAGCTCATATACGGGAATTATAATTGTAGCAAAAGATCCGTCCGATGTGTTAGGATCCGTCCGATGTGCAGGTGGTGATCTGCAGTTTCTGCCTACTCCCAGAGACAAGTTTGTATTATTTTATGTTTGTCAGTATTATTAAAGTCAGGCTTTCTGATTCAATAAAGACCAATAAATCGCCCAAATACTGAGACATAACAATTACGCCCCCATAATAGCCCCACAATTCCCAATTTCAAAGATAACAGCAAAAACTAACAACCGTTCTATTTTTATCAATCTACCCTCCGTCCGCATATCTTTATGAATGCAATATATCAGAGCCGTTCCATCTTACGAGCTCTGAAGTGATCAGATAGAGGAGGCGAGGGTCGCAATAAACACATAATAAAGCGTGGCCACTCGGGCCGCACCTCCTCGCAAGAAATGCGGCCGTACGTGGCGGCTCGCGGCCGACGCCGACGTGCGTGGAATCGTGTGCGCGGCAATTGTCGGGAATAACGGACGGTGATTATTTGGATCGGGGTTTGATTTTCAGGATTGTGGGTATTGTAGATTGTAATGAATATTATTGCACAGATCAATGTTTTACACAGCATTCATTGACTGACCAGATAATTTATCCTTCAAGGCAGAAACCTCACTTTTTGTGGAGCTTACAAGGAGCTGGTTGGAATTGAGCCAGGCAGTAAGAGCTCTATATGCCTTTAAAAGCGAAAACGACGATATTCGTCTCCTTATTATTCATTTTTTTTTGACGGCGCGTTTGGCGTATTGGCTGAGCGATTGACTGCTACGCTACGGGTTGCGGGTTCGATTCCCGCACGGAACAAATATTTGTATGGCCTACAGGTAGTTGTTCCAGGTCTGGCTGTTTGTGTATGTGAGTTTAAATGTTTGTAAACGCACCCACGATACAGGAGAAATTACTAGAGTGGGCCAACGTTTAAAAAAAAAATTGGGAGAACTAGAGTAGCAATAACTCGATTTTTGCAAACGTTTCCTCAAAAAATATAAGCTATTTGGTTAATTCCAGCAACAGAACACGAGAGCTGTTCTTAGAACTGTCTGGCCCAACAACTTGGTAAATTGGGGTGGTGGATAAAACAAGAGTAGAAGGCCAACTGAGTGGCGTGCGATTGAGGATTGCTGTATGCTGATGATGATGAGAAAGCCCATAGCTCACAAGGATATACAGTAACAGAAGATTTTTTTTAACAGGACCCTTCACAGGCTGTCACGTTATTAATAACCCGCCAGACATCCGTAAGGACGGAGGAGTTTGTATACTTACCGCCACATACCTTTTGTCGTCATGCACACAAAACGTACGTCTGAAACGGTGACCAACAAACTCCAGACTAACTTTTGAATATAATTAATTATGAAGACAATGGTCACGTGATGAGTTTATGAGGCACTGTTACATTCTGTTCTCATGCAAAACGTGTCAAAGACTTGTTTATTTCATGTGGTCTTTCACGTAATTTTTCAATTAATCATCACTTGCCCAGCTTTTTTTCAACTATAACAAGGCCGGCTTCCAGTCTATGCCAGTGAACACCATCATTTACATGGAGCAACTGCCTATCTGACCTCTACAATCCAGTCATTAGATAACTTGATACACCTTGGTAAGACTGGTTGTCAGACTTTCGGGCTTCAGACTACTACACAGATCTATAAATGATAGCCAGGACCAACGGCTTAGCGTGCTTTCCGAGGCAAGATAGGGTCTCGGTGTTTTTTTAATCACTAACTCCTTATTTCATGTAATATTGAAGTAATACTTCTTTTCTTTATTTCTGCTTTTTGTTTTCAAACGTTGCCCTACACTAGGAATTTCTCCTGTATCGTGGGTGCGTTTACAAAAATTTAAACTCGCATACACGAACAGCCAGACCCAGAACAACTACCTGCAGGACATACAAATATTTGTTCCGTGCGGGAATCGAACCCGCGGCACGAAGCACAGCAGTCAATCGCTCAGCCACTGCGTCAACCGTGCCGTGCCGTGGTTATATTTGCACAATCTACTTGTGGTTCATTTTTTGGTCTTCATATTATTGTTATTATGTGAGTAGGTATATTACAGTTTGAGACAAGAGTGAGCCTACTGTGCCTTCTCTCTATAATGTTGTAGCTATAGTACCGTAAGTAGTCAGGTGGTCGTGTTCTCGGCCATAACCGCCGGTTTCTCGGAAACCCTCTGACGCGAGGGCAGAGGTCGACGGTTAATCATAGTACACCGAGTTCTGGGACCACGGAGGAATGTTATGAACAACTTGTCTGTGTTTTTGGACTGCGATGTTTGGACCTTGAACTGTTTTTGGTAGGTAAAGTTTACCTGCATAGTATTTTAGTATAAATATTCAGAAGGGCTAAAAGTTCTTAGACAGTTCAGTTTCAGTAGATAGATTTTATTATATTTCAGTTGTTAGATTTTTTTTGTTTTTACATTCATAAGCGCCTGTTGAGTATGAGATTTCTTTCACCTCGGTGATCACCAGTGCTGTTTCCATTCCTAGCCCCACTAGTCTTAACAGTAACTTAGCCCAAAGCATAATCATACTGTTACGTTCCCACAGCTGGGACACCGGCTTTCCTGAGAGAGGTAGTGGGCCGCAATCCACCACGTGGTGTGCCAAGGCAGGTTGGTGGATGACACAACTTTTTGAATTAATGGTTTTTGAAAATGCCGGTGTCCTCACGCTGTTGTCCTTTACCGTTTTATTAATTAAGGTGAAATAAATTTAAAAACTAAGCGTCTATCTGAGTTCGAACTACGGCCGGCAACTCGTAAGTCCGAGCCGCTACCACCGGGCCACCACTGCTCTAAGTATAGCACAGGTAGTATAGCCAGATAACCAGGTTTCCTTATTCCTAATAATATCTTGGTCTTACCTTTATTAAGTAAAACAATATTGGTTGGGTTCGATTCCCAGAAGGGTAGTGTTATTGGATTTTTCCATTAGGGCAGCACGGCGTCTGATTTGATGACCAACTTTTGAATATAATTAATTATTGGCTTGCCTTCTAATATGGAACTAAAAAATGGCGAATTGTGATGTTTGGTACTTACCTACTTCTCTACCTAAACCAACGGAGAAATCAGACGTGATGTTATGATTATGTATAATCGTATATGTTGAGTACAACAAGTAATTGTTAATTTCAAATGTTCCGTGAAGCACCCCCTCTACATAATTTAATTGCTGAAACAGCTTGACTTAAATAATTGATGTATTATGACCGTGTAATACTGAATATTCCCGTAAACTCAATGTTTTTTACTTGTTTGTTTGGTAACAGGTAGATTTTATTTATAGCATGATGTCGGTAATTAATATGAGGCTATCCGGCGGTGTTTTATCGTACCAAAGTCAATTTATAAAAATATTATGACTATCAATAATCGTTCATGCATGATGTATTTTCATAGTCATGAATTCTTTCAACTGCCTAAATCTTACTACTACATAGTTAGTGAAATCTTTCAATATGATCCGAGGCCCGGTACGAACGTGAGACGTAAACAATTAAACATAACGTGAACTTTTGAATCGATAATGCGAATCCTATTGCACAGTGGTCTAAAAAAATTGCGACTAGCACTATTAGTATTTATGGGTTATACGTTTATTTATTTATTTATTTAACAAATTGAATCAAGGATACTAATCCTGTATCAAATATTTCAGCCAATCATAGTCGACTGCTGAACAATGCCTATTTCTCAGCCTTTCTATCTCAGTTGCCTCTCAAAATCCCTGTAGCCTCATCCATTGATTTAAATGAATTTAAATATAAATAAAATGGCGTTCATTTTGGGGAATGATGAGAGTGTGTCACGAGAGGAGACGCGGTATTATTGTCGACGTGACGACGAGAGAACGCTTTTAAAATTTTTATACTGTTAACAATTTTACGCAGGTATTAAAAATATACGAGTAACATTTTGTATCTGCTATCATAATATTCTTGCTGATAGGAAAAAAGGTACAACGACTGACATACTTTGTTTTTTTTTTTAAGTTGTTTTTTCTATTACGTTTTATTAGCTCGGTTTAGTTTCGTGTCCAGCGGCCCAGCAGTGGGAACGGGCTGATTATTTTACTATACTACAAGATATTTATCTAAATTGTGTCTCCTTAAAAGTTATATGTCTTTCAAGGAAAGTCTACCTTCTAAGCCAAAAAATACTTACGCCTCACGCTTCCATTATAACTTAAAAGCATATTGTAGACAGTTTAAAAGTTAAGTGCCGTTTGAGAATTCGGCCGTTAGCCCCCAAAAGATCAACGACACCCATTACGAGCCCCTTAAACTCATAAATATCTTCACAACAAATTCTTACTTACCTTCCCGTATTATTAACATAATTCACATGGTAGTATAAGTCATTATTATCGGTGTGTAGTGGGTACTGGGTACTGGGTAGTGGGTATATATCAGTTTATTTTGGCGGCCGCGAGCGACCGGCCTTTTATTGCCTCGGTTATGGCTTATGGACATTTTCGGCTCCCAAGTTGCGTCACTACTTGCCAGATATTGAGCTCGGTGTGGTGGCCAGGCTGGTGGAATACGGGAGACTTTTTAGTTTGGGAAGGGATACATATTTTTAAACACAAGTGCTTTTTTGTTTCAAAATATCCTCCAATAAGACAGGTCTTTCTTCTACTTTTTTCTTAGCAAACTGCCTCGTTGGTATACTGGTCACAATCGCTACTGCTGAGCATGAGGAACCAGGATCAATACTCAGGTCGGGTCATTGGGTTACAAGTAGCTTGAAGTTTGGATTTATGCACGGTTGATGACACTAGCCACCAAGTTATAAAAAAAATACTCTTCCCCAAAAATGTAATGCCAGTTACTCAAAGTAAATGCTGACTGACTCTTACCATACGTCATTAAATAATCTTCTCGCTCTATTAACTCGACTAAGTTCAGAACTCTAAATGCCTCCAATTAGGCGTAAAATTAACGCTCCAAGTTGCTAAGTTACTAGATTTAGAGCGATTCATAAACTACCCTCCGATACCGCTGGATAAGTTTCAGCTCAGGGACAGATTCGGGGATGAAACCGATTTGTATTGCGATCTGAGTAATTCAGTACTAGATTGTTTATTAGAACTGAAAGTTTGAGACTAAACTTAGATTTGCTGAAAAGTTACAGCTGTTTAGAATATCAATAGTTGAATAACGGAATCTGTTATCTGTACAAAATTTGTACGATGGGCAAATGGTGGTGTGTTTATTAAACTGTCATCATCATTTTCCTGCCCTTATCCCAATTTATTTTGGGGTCGGCGCAGCATGTCTTTTCTTCCTTACCTCTCTTACTTCTTATTACTCGTCAGCAGATCAGACACCTCCTTTCTTGTCATATCGTAAAGGTCCAAAAGTGAACTCGATGCCTTAGATATTCTTGACCCTAAATCAAGGATGTCACCAAGATGTATGTAAGTATCTATTTGATATAGTTAAATGTATTGAAAGAATGTACGTAATAAATGCAACCAAACCAGTTTATTTTAAATGACCTAGTTCTTAGAAAATCGTTTATTTAAGCCATGAAGTTAAGTAATACAGAATAAAAACTCAAAGTAATAGATAGCGCAAAATATACACAGAGTTTACTTACTTACAGATATCTGTGTATTTTTTATTAATTATATTTATCACTGTTTTTTCGCAATCAACTCAACTCACAATAAAAATCTCACAAAAACAAAAACTGCAACAGAATTTACACAAACAAGTTGGTCACCCTATCAACATGTCGGGAGTAGGCCAGGGGAATAATATATGAGAAAAAATATACACTGTATAATACAGTATACAATATACAGCGCTGTATAACTTCATGCAGTATACAGCGGTTATGTTACACGGCTGATGAGATCGCACTTGTTATGTGCGTCGAGTCGAGCTGTGGGTTCTTAGGTGTTGCTGACTGTTCAATTTGCATTTATGTTGATTCTAGAAATTGTTACAGTTTTTTTGTATCGTCTGTTCATTGAAGTAGAAAAAATATTGACGCATATTTTACTGTGAACTAATGTGGAATCACTTTATCGTCAGCATCAATAGCGTGTTGGTTCACAAAATAAGACAGCTAAGTCTTTGCGTAACAAAACTACGCGTGTAGTCCCATACAACATCGGTCTTCATTATCGAACTAATAGCGCTACGCCGTAACTAATCGCTACGTGCGTAGTTGCTACGAAGCTACGTGCGTAGCTGCTACGGAGCTACGAAAAGCTACGCCACAGCGGGAACTCATTCAAGACTTCAACATTATCATTTACAATAGACACCTCCTCGTTAAATTATTTGTAAACGAGTAAAGAATCTAATTTCAAAAAGTCGATTGTTGTCGTTACGCATTTTATTATCCATTTCTAACTACGAGCCTACTCAGTCGTATAACTGAAATTATTTTGTAGAAGAAAACTTCCGAACCTCGTGTTTTTATTGGCAATTTACCTAATCATGGTTTCCTGTTAGTATAGACTTCGGGAAAAAATCTTCGAACATGAAGATTTTAGTTATTTTGTGATAAAAATGCTTAAATGTTATTTTTAAAACAGTTTTGGTCCAAATATTCAGTAGATCATAACTGTGAATTTCAGAAAATACATTACAAACTGTTTCAGGTAATTTAGTAACTAACGAATACAATTTATGGGATTATAAATAAAAACTTCACGGATAAATTACATCACTTATAGAGTTTCGTTCACTATCTAAATATTCAACACCAATTTTCAGTACATTTATAGACTCCCAATTTTCCTAAATATAGCGCAAATACACTTCAATTACATAAATTAGTAGAGCCGTACAATGTTACTCGCGGTACGATTTTCTACATAGAATGACCGAATATGACCGTAAAATAACCGAATTTAACTAATCAGTCCTCTGAGGGCTTGTGGTGTAAAACAGGTCAGCTATTCTGATTTAGAACTCGTTATTACCAAATAATGATGCTTCGATTTTGTTAGTGGTGTGGGGGAAACCGCAGAAGTATTCTTGTACTAGCTTAATTATGTCCGCGGTTTCCCTCGCGTGGAGTTCGGTAGTTGTCTCTCTGGATCTAACTAACGGGAAAAAAGTAACCTATGAGTTAATCCTAGTTTTAAACTATTTGTGTGTCAAATATAATCTAAATCAGTTCAATAGCTTTTTCGTGAAGCAGTAATAAACGTCATCCATCTACACATCCATCCATCGTCATTTATAATAGTAAAACGATAGTTCTTCTATTAACCCTACTACTAATTTGTCTTAAAAAAGTTTCATTTTAAGGTAAAAGCTTCTTTACGTACACAAAACGTTAAATCATTGATCATCACACTTCGCTTAGTGCTGCTGGGTTTTATCTCAGGACGTTTGCTGATTGGCTGACCGTTTGTTAGCCAGTAACGCAGATGGTAAGCAGCTGCAGTCCGAAATGGTCGGATAATGTTGGCTTTTCCCAGAAATTATTATACGAATACCAATTATTTATTTCTATTTTAAGTTAACAGCTATTTACAAATTGCCGGAGTGTGTGGAATCACGTTTTTAATTCTGTTCTAAAAATAATAAATCCTGAACTGAAAATTCCCTTGTCTCCTGATTTCCTCGTGGTTCGAACTTTACTCGAGCGCGCTAGAAATAGATTCCTTATTCCTCCATCTGGAGTGCGACGTAAGATAGGCTCCTATATTGAACTTTGTAAGCCTCCAAATTTATTCGCAGACGCGAACTCGCATGATTATAATGGGATGAAGATAAGCTTAAGTTTAATGGTACAAAGCCAATATAAAACGGGGTTTAGTTGCGTACTTAGGCGATGCAGCGAAAGTCCCCGAAGGCGGCATGTGCTTCGGGCGCGTTCGGCGCGACGAGCATACTAACGCGTGTGCCCCCCCCTACCGCCGCCCTGCCGCCCCGCGCCCCCGCCGGTAGGGCTGTCGAGCATTTTATTATATCATGTGTGTGTAGAGGAATTTAGGCGGATGTTGTTTAGCGAATATTTGCTTTTGTGTGCCGGATTGTTTGTCATTTTGATGAATAAATATTGGTGGTAGTTTTGCATTTCAATGACGTGTTAAGTTAATGTATAGGTTATTTCTAAACATCTAACTAAGTTGTTCTTGAATTGGTCGTAATCAACACTAACGCAAACAGCACTTGTAACATTTATCAATTGAGCCTTTACAGCACAAAACTCAGCTCCATTCAAAGCCTTCCCTCCTACGTAGTAGTTCATAATGGTTCACACAATAGAAATCCTAAAATACCATTTGCCATGACGAACAATGAGAATAATGCGCAGCCCTACACTCTCCCCATACGGCACATGACGAGAAATGGCTAAATTTCAATGATGCATTAACAAGATACAAATGTGCGGGGAAATTTATTAAATATCATGCGCGGCTTCCTTATTGTCGTTATCATTCGTATCTCCAAGTTTTGATAGCGAGATCTTAAATGCACGTGTCGCCATCTGCTTGGGATTTCAAGATTTAATATACATGTACGTTTTGCTGATCATTGTTCCTTCGGTTATCTTCACTTTGGGCCATTCGAGGAGCATGTTTTGCTCTAAGGCAATAACTGTAATTTATTTCTTCTATTTCAATTTCCTTATTGTTTCCTTTGTGTTTCCTCCTTATTTTTCTTTCTACTGAAAATTAATTATCTCTGTGTTGTAACTGAATCTTTCCTAGAAATTGCTCATTTTCATTTCCGTTTAAACTCTTATTGACTTTATTGAAATATTCCCAAATTTTCGACCCTTTTACATTTACAATAACCTGATTTACAGCTTCCATAACCTTACCTTCATTATTCCATAAATCAGGGACATCCTTTTTTATGGAATTACAATATATTACGTCGTTGTCATCATCCGTTAATGGGTTGGCGAATTTTAATGTGGAGCCGAGGTAACGAGTGGGTCCCATCAGAATAAATTCATACGAGGCGCTTTTTAGACACTCTATTACTCTCGCCTGTTGGCTGTCAAAAGCTTCTGCTAAATCAAGTAGACAACAATAAAAAAGATTTTTATATTCATCAGTTCATTGGGACAGGTGCTATAGCTAGAGATTACTGATTCGATTATTGTTTGCCAGAAAGTTTCAGACAGAAAACTTTCTCGTAATGCTAGTTCTAAAGTTTAATTGACTCCTCAAATAAAATGCTTCAATAATTCTGATAAAACAAATGACCTAAACGCAAGTCAGTCTCAAGTTCTCATAGCGTAAAAGCATCTTGGAATTTCCTCTTCAATTTTATCTTTCGTCTTTATTTTGATCGAAAGCTGAGCAAAAATATTTACACAAACTCCGTCGCGAGCGTCGTCTGTATCAGCCGCACGGATGTTTTATTTAATAACGTCAGACATGATGAATTCAAAACGCTGACAATTACAGGTGCGGGTGACTTGTGACGTCACACCGCGTATCAATTCGCTGAGCGGGAAATATTGCGGCATGTCGCGCGCCCGCCGCCCCAAATATACTCGCGTTTTATTCCATCCGTCAATTTATCGAATTTAGTCACAATTTATTGTTGTGTCTCATCGATAAAAATATTTATTGGTCGTTTGTCAGTTTTTGGAAAATTTAGGGTTTCATATTGATATTATGGGTTTGCGACTATGTTATTTGATAGCCAATCTGTTTTGGCAAACATATTTGTTTTTAGAGGCTTAACTTTTTAAATTGATGCTGCAATGTTATGCTTTGACGTAATCTAAATTGAAGAAGATACTTATTACGTAATATGGTCGAAGAGGCTGCCAATGTATTTTGTTGTACTAGGTGCTTCGTCTTGTTACGTAACAGAGTAGATAACGTAGTGGCTGTAGATATTTCCAACGCTCCAGGCCTTAATATAGAATCTATTTTGTAAGAAAACTTCCTCTTTTATTATAAGACGTAGGCTTATGGGATTAAAAACTGAATGGCGCTTCTTTGTGGAGAGCAGGCTTTATAGGTAGCTGTGTAAAATGTTGATGAAAGCGTTAGTATTAACGATGTTGTAATATTTAGACTGGGGAAGCACTAAAGTCTCCTCCTTTTTGCAAGCTACAGACATGGAAAATTCCATGTGCTTGAATGTTTTTGTTTTTTATCGTTACAGTGAGAATGTCAAGGCATTATTTTGAATTTCGTATGAAAAGTAATCATGAATTACGAAGCTAAGTTATGTGTACCGGTAGGTACATAAGTGTTGATACTTCAATTTTTTTTTTTTTCTTTTATGAAGACAATTACAAATTCTGTTATTGTATACATTTTTAACAGCTCAGTCTAGACGTAGTAACTATTACGAGCTATTACCGTGTACCGATCGTTAAGCTAAGATATTTGACTTTTGAGCATAGCTGCCATTTTACGAATCACCATAAAGTCGAGATATACTGGCCATTTAAACATTTGCTCAAGGTCCAGAGTTATTGGACCCCTAGGTTTATGGTGCTGAAGACGCTTCTTCGCCAAGTTATTTTATTTATATTATTTAAAGATCATTATTTGCATATGACTGAGTCAGCTATTGAAGCTGCAGTCTTTCGTAGATAAAATGGAAAATCATTTTAGAAAATTTTATTAACCAATGGTAATAAGATAGTATAGTATATAAGTATAGAATTGGTCTAGTTAAATATCACACCGCTGTGTAATAGTGATAACTGCATCCATATAAACAAAAGACTTCGTTTAATATTTACCCAGCTGGTTTCCTCCATTTTATGAAAAGTAACAATGCCTATCGATGTTTTCTTTATAACAAATCACAAAGGAGATAATCAAAACCAGTAAATAACTCATTACTTACCACATTAAGTCCAAGGCAGCATTTCATTCAAATCTTTAGGCAATAAGTTAAAAAGCAATTTGCTGAATCCACCTGGCTACACACCGGCGTGTCCTGCCACTTTTTACTTCAATCCTCTTAATTAAACCGTTTGAGGGGTTTCAGGAATTAAGGCCCCTCCTGCTCCGCAACTTCCCTTTTCATAACTTCTTTAATTTCGCCGCGGATTTGCGGAATAGCAATGCCCGTTGAATATTCCATCGCCATTTTATGCAGGTACGAATAAAAGTTTTATCGTTTTAAGAGTTCCGCTGGTCGCGGTCATCTTTTTATGTTTTTGTGCAAGTTTCAGTGTTCGCCCGCTCCGGGATGCGTCCTAATGAATCGCACGGCTCGTTCGGTATCGGAGGTGCGATTTTTTCAAATGCAGCTTTGTATTTTTAACGGTTCAGTGGATTGAATGTATTTTTTAACAAAACAACTTGCGACTGTCATGTGCATGTTTCAGTTTGAATAGATTATGAGCGCTGAACAGTTCTAGCTTTCAGCGCTTAGTTTGTTATCGCTTTAAGCATTATTTACATTCGACTAGCGTTTCGTCCAAATCTCTTTAACATGTGAATACCTTCAAGTTAATTTCGAGTTTCATACCCATTTCAAAAGTACATTCCAAGTTTCATTTTCAGCAGCGGAAAAAGCGTACATACGATTAAAAGCTGAATATTGTATGAGATGGATATATAAACTGCCACGTACTCGTACTCACGTAGTTTTATCTGGAAATACATTAAAAAGCTCGACTCAAGCCTAGTTGAGGCTACTGATAAATAGGCCAAGCTCGAGCCTTATTAGGATTCCGTCGTGGACGGAACCCATGTTCGGGGTCACGGTCAGTCGTAGCTTTTCGAGAATGTTCTAACTAGGTAGGTGGCATCTGTCGGAATGTTAGCCCTCAAGTGTTGCTAACGGGTTGTTACTACTTGTTACCCAGAGCTTTGGGATTCATTTTAGTTTTGTGTGCCGTGTGGAGTTTGACCTTTAGGGCACGAGGTTTTAGATCTTAGGTAAGATAGATCTGAGATGAAACACGATTCTGTTCTACTTACGTAAATTGAGATCTCAAACTTACTCACCTGGGTACTTCAGTTCTTCAGTGATTGCGACCATATCATCATCATCATCATTTTAGCCCAGAATCACCCACTGCTAGGTACATATATCCCGCTTCATTCTCCTGCCATAGTTCTCGGTTCCGTACGTTACAACAAAGTCCCAATTAAAAAACTAGTTGTCTATCACTACTGGTGAATTCAAATAATGTGATCATGATAACAGTTTCCCATCTGATATCAGAAACCCGCGCATCCCCAGTCCTCTACATTAACAATTCAATCCGCAATTCCCAAAAAGCACGTAACAAACAATCGGAGGCAAAAAATGAACAAACAACAAAACTAGATAAGATCCTATCTCCAAACTCCGGCCGGTCTATAAAAACCGTTAATTAAAACGATCTAAAATTACCTTTACCCTATTTGTAGCGTAGTATCATCGCGAGATAGATAGGGGCAGAAGACCAGCGCAACATAATGAGTGAGTACAGGCGCACTCACGCATAGACCCGTACGTACGGCGATCTCATCATCATCGCCTAACCATTTTCGCCAATTATGTCGGGGTCACCTTTGGGTCTCACCGGATGCAGCTGAATACCAGTATTTTACATGAAGCGACTGTCTATCTGACCTTCATTACCCAAATACTGGGCTTTCTCCACATTTCTTGGTAAAACTGGTTGACAGAATTTCGGGTTTCTGACTACCTGTAACAACTGTCAAAGATCTACAAATGGGAGCTGGGATCAACAATTTAACGTGCCTCCCGAGACAGGGCAAGGTCGCAATGTGTAGTGGATGGTTTCCCAACCACGGACTGTCCACGGCAAGCGTAGCTTAACCCTCGATAGACCCGTGCGACTGTAAATATTCAGCCACGAGCCCCTCTCTTACGGCGGTCTCAAACTGTCAAATAAATGACAATCGCCTCGCGAGACGGCGTAATGACATACAGACATAATGTCTATGTGTGCGTACATTTTCGCTTATTGTATTAAACTGGCCTTCCGTTTTATCTATTTAATGGCAGTATCACTGAGTCAAAAGTTTCGCTACAGCAGAGCGTTCGAATGGCGCGATCGGAGCGATTGGAGCGAGCGAAGCGAACCGAGCGAGCAGTGACGTAACAAATTAGCGGATTAATTTCGTTATTTATTGTGTGAGCTTTTGTTTCCTAGCTCCATAGCTATGGTGAAAGGTTGATTTAATTGTGTTCTCGCCGTGCGGCTTGGGGAGCGGTAGGATAGGTTATGTGAGTTAGAAGTGGAGCAGGGATTACGATTTAGTTAGTAAAATTATAGTTTCTGCAGTTTACGTACACAGTTAGCGTGCTTACCTTATCGTAGCTGAATTGAACTGCTTATTTTATATAGTTAGGTACACTGTAATGTAGGCCGTACGCTTATGGTTAAAATTTGACCTGGACTAGGCTTTGCTTGCGTACGGAGTTTCAGTAGAACACGAGGCTGGCTTATATTGGTTCTGTTTCCACCGACGTGCCCACCTAGAATAATATAGCAAAACCTTTCCTTTCGGTTGTGTTATTAATGTATTATTGATTCGATAATCGTTTTTCTGTACCCACAACAATATAATAGAACAAACTAATATCTATAATACGATTTCCCAAAAATATGTTATTATTCGATACTGATAACGATAAACATAAATATCTCATTAACGATCATATCCACCCCAAACACAGCGGAGTTTAATGACATCAACATGTTTGCACAAGTACACCCCCCACATAATCCTTCGGGAAATTATGTTACATTACGTTAATAAGAGCGTATCATTTTGTTGCTATGTGGTTCCAACTTAGATACCTACGTTTTATTACAATCGCACTGGAGTAACATGTTGTTCATTTCAAAAACCGGCCAACTGTGACACGCATACAGGGTTCCGTAGCACCAAACAATATAATGAAAATATTTTGAAGGCTCATTCATTTATGTTGTACTGTATTACATTCAACACCAAAACTAAATTTGTTTTTCATAGTAATTTAATGAAAAACAAAGTTACCGCTGCAGTTTGAGGAAAAAGTCTCATATCTTAAAAACTGAACATCAAATCTTATTCAAACCAATTTTAGATAAAAGTTTTTTATGTTCTACAATTCTAAATTTTTTCAGAATTTTCCTCCTCTTATTTTAGAAATTAGAGGGGGGGGGGGGACACACATTTTATCACTTTGGCTTTGGAAGTGTCTATCTTTCAAAAGATTGACTTTGAGAAAAAATGGTTTTAGGAACCTCGATGTCATTTTTAAAGAAGACCTATCTATACACGCCCCGACACCCGACACCCTGCATAATAGGTTTCATAAAAAATAAACATTTTAGTTTCAGTTCCATGTCATCATGAACATCTGCCTAGCCTTTTCCCAATATATGGGGTCGGCTTCCAGTCTAGCCGGATGCAGCTGAATACCAGTATTTTACATGGAGCGAAAATAAAAAATCGTAAAGCGGTTCACAGAATACATCTACCTACCAAGTTTCAACTGTGTAGTCCTAATAGTTTCGGAATAAAATGGCTTAATTGTTTCGTGTAAAATAATCGGACTCTTCTCTACACATGTTAAAATTAGCATGCTTTCGTGCTACAGCCTTTATAGTTCTAACGTATCTGTTCTAATTCCGCGCGCTAGTCCCGTCACTACTTGTACCCTGCAACAATTTGAAATTCTCTCCGTTATTGCGTCCTATGTAAAAAGTTTTCTCTAGACGAGGGTCAAACACTTCTAAAGGAATAACTTTTTACCTTACTTTACTTTACTTTTAAAGGTAAAAAAGCGCGCGTCAGGTTTTATTCTTGGTTATTTTCACACCTTTTAGTGGTTGTTTCGGTGAATTAAAATCTCGACGGATACAGTTAATCTTGAATGTACAAGAAACTCATTAAAAATGATCATAACATTGTCTCAATTAACAATACTGAATTCGTGTCTACTGTCTGACCCTATTTGCCGAGTGTCTATAAATATAATTACACCGTCTTTTACCTCTCTGTGGGCTTGAAAAAGGTCAATAAGGGATTATATTATTATTTAATTATATTGATTCACTGGTCAAACCCTGTACACCATTTCAATAATTTATTGAGAGATGGGTATAAAACCTTATGCGTACCAACACCATTTCATTAAGTTTAAAAAAATCAAGTCAATTTGGCAGCCTAGTATTGCTAAAAGGTTCTTCAAGTCACAGCGCTTAAAGCCAGGCCCTCACCTCTAACTCTAAAGAAAACTTTACACCCATTAGCAACAAGTACCTCAACGTGAAAGAAAAACGGCTCTCCTTTAAATCAACACAACTGTACGTAAAACAAACTCCTTTGAAAGAACTCTCGAGTCAGATGTTTTTCTTTCAAGACCGGCTCTAATGCTACGTCATTACACATCACTTTAAGTAAACGTCAAACGCATTTCTTGGGTGTAATCGATCACAATCACCATGCGGCCATGCCCGACCAGGCCCGACCACGGTGTGCGCACATTTGGGATGTAAATAGGCCATCCTTATCCCGCTTTTTGCGAAATATCCAAACAAATTTATTCAGTGAAAAAAATCAGGCGGCGTGAGATAGTCGGCGATGTATTGTTCTTTAGAGGTAAAAAATCATTGCGCTTATGTCTTATTGGAAGGCGGCAGAGTTAATCGAGTGTGGCATGGTAAATGTTCGTTTTTTCGTTCGGTAGTTTTTTTATCTGTACTTTGATGATGTCATTTGTTTAGATGAGGTTCGATTTAATGGGTTAAATCTTTCGTGTGAAAAGTAAAATGAAAGTTCGTAAATGGATTAGTATTCATAGCTTTTGTGTGTAGTTATCAATAGGAGTCTATAATAATTATAGAGTAGGTATATCTGTCTCAAAATAGATCCATCAATAAATGGGTAAATTGTACGTATATTAACAATCCAATTATATCTCTGCCGGCATACCGTAAATATAACAACGTTTAAAAACAAATTAAATAAAACAGTGAACAACAACAGTGGAAATTAAATAAAACTCTCACATTATTTTTCTCATTAACTCTTCGTTATTTATACAGTTGAAACAATTTTTAGAACCACAATTTCCAGGCTGTGAGTATTAAATATCGGGCGTTTAACTGTAGTAGTTATAAAGTTATAACTATAGTTAAATAGGTCACCCTGTATAGCAGCGCGGTTAAACGGCTTCCGCTTGTGTATGGAGTTATTTACTTGGATATGGTTGTGTTATTATTATGAAAAGCGTTAGTTTATGTACAAGGACTTATTTTTTTATTCTCCAGCCAATAACAATAGTCAGTAATTGCCTATTTTCAAAGAAAGTTCCAGTTTTCATGCATAGAAAGGACGCGGGTTTCACGATCCGATATCGCACAGGATATTGGCGATTCCAGATCTAGTAATGATTGAAATACGACAAGCTTTTGCTCACGGGGTCGAGGTTGGAACTTATCACACAATAATGTCTGTGTTATTTTCTAATCCATGTCATGGTCTACATGGTGTGCCAAATTTCATCCATATCCGTTCAGCTGTAAAAGTGTGAAAAGGTAACAGACAAATAGACGACTAAGAAAAACAATATTTACAATATTAGATTGATTGATTTGATTGAATGTTGAGAATTTTGAATGCCCAGAGGTTAAGGCCTCGCCTCTCATGCTTGAGGTTGTGGGTTCAAATCCGGGCAAGTACCAATGTGACTTTTTCAATTCATATGTACTTTCTAAGTTTATCTTGGACATCACAGACATCGGTGAAGGAAAACATCGTGAGGAAACCTGGACTTATAATTAATATAAGTCTGAAATCGCCAACCCGTCTTGAGCAAGCGTGGTGATCAATGCTCGTGCCTTCTCTGTATGAGAAGAGGCCTTTGCCCAGCAGTGGGACAGTAATAGGCTGGTATTATTTATTTATACAATATTAGATAGTATGGATGTCACAGTAAGTATCTAGTATCTACACACATGAGAAGGCAAACAATCTCATTATTATTTCAAAGAATTCTAGGTCTCTAGTCTGTCATTTGTATTCAATCTTTGCTAGAACCGTGACACAATCCAGACGAACAAGTCTATCAAGACTTCAGCATCTCCCTCATGTCAATCATGTAACACGTTTCACCCAATCTTCATTCACTTCGTGTATATTAAGGCGCTCTCTCACTCCAGCATTTGTTTCTAATGTAACTATTCAAGATTTGATTTTGTACTGACACAAGTCCTTGTTTTTGGAGCGAAGTATGGACTCCATACTTCTTCTACAGCTGATGGTGGCCTTACAGCTGCTAAGTTGAAGTGGAACTGGGCTGGTCACGTCTGCCGCATGTCGGAGGAGCAATGGGCAAATTTAAAATTACCACTCAGTGGATACCAAATGGCAGAAAACGACAACGCGGCAGGCCCAGAAGGAGATGGCGGGATGAGCTGGACTCTTTTGCACAGGATTGGCCTACAATCGCACTAGATCGCGAAATATGGAAGGAGGGAAGGCAGATCTTTGCCCTGCAGTGGGACAATATAGGCTTATAATAAATAATAATAATAAGAAGTCCTTTTAACAAATTGTAACGTTACAGATTGCGCACTGTAATGCTCGGTTCTCCTCACTCGCAGATCTTATGCTCGAACCTCAACATGTGTTACATTACAGTCGAATACTCCTGGTGACAGATCGCCTTTATGAGTCAGGCCTAGCAGTGAACACCGCTTTCCCTTCTATGTTAGGGCTTTGGTTTCCGCACTTAGTACTTAAAGTGGACCATAAATATTGAACGTGATCCCTTACTGCCTGCCTGGTATCCTACCGCGACGCAATGTTATAAGATGAGTAAAAATCACTATGCGAATTTCGTTTCTGCGGTGATGACAGGTGGAATAAAGCTGTGACCAAGTGCAGTCCAAGAACTAGGAGTCACGTCAGACAGTGAAGCCCTACCCTTCCTACTCGCCTGGTACTTACGGTAAAGCCACGCGACATAATGAGAAGAGCTAAAATCACATTGAAAATATAGTCTATTTGAGCTGCCAGTCCATCAAGACACTTATCTCTATCAATCATCTAACACAACTCAGTATCACCCATTCTTCATATAATGGAGTCACCTCAGGCAGTGGCCTGGCAGTGAACACCGCCTACCCTTCCTGCGCGCCTGGTACCCGCGGTAAGGCGCCGCGAGGTAATGAGATGAGCCGGGTAACGGTATCAGCGGTGGATCGGTGAATGCAAATCAGTACGAATACGTTCGGAGTTCTAGTATGTTCTAAGGTTGGAGGTGATACACGGTAGGTAAGTATTTTATGTGCGGCATAAAAACTCTGACACCAGGTTAGGCACCAACCACACGAAAAAGAAGACCATCATTTAGAATTTTAGAACATTTATTTCGACAGATTTATGTACCTATTTAAAATACATTTCTATCTAATTTAGATATGTTGTAAATGCACCCGTTGTACAAAAGGACGGGTCGATGGTCATCCATAAAACGCACTTCCGAATAGTGATAAAAATACAAAAATAATTCCCATGTTTCAACGGCGGCGGTCCCACACTCACCGATCTGCCACCGCTGCACCGACGCGACTGCAATGAGTACGTGCCTGCTGCCACATAATTAAAACATCGAATCGCATAATGATGTAATAAACAACAAGTGTTCATAACTGCGTGAATTTATTTTAACTTCGATGAAAACGCTTCATAAAATTGCGAAGTGATTTCATGATGTTGTAAAAAGGAAACTATTTTTCACTTTTATAATTTTATGGATGCTTTTGCTTTACTTCTTTTTCTTTTATGTGGATATCAATATTGATTCTACCTGTGTTGAACGTATATACAGGATTTATACAAGGAAAATCTTTTTAATAAAACTACGAATCATAAGGCTCTTTGTTTATTACTACTAGATTAAATTACTATTGTCTTAGTATTCAGAATTAAGTAACTTACTTACTTAGTTATTCTCTATTCTACTTTTATTGAGAATTGTCTTTTTAAGAATTACAATAAGGATTTTAAGACTTTCTTTAAGTATCGTTATATTTCCTAGTCTTAACAGTGGTATTCATTCCTGAAGCTGTCAATGTCGACTCATATCTAATGGACATCGAGGTGCATATTTACTGACTGGAAAGACAATGAAAGTCATTCCAAAGCTCTAATATAATTTTAAAAAGAAATATTAAATTGTCAGTCCTTAGCAGTCCGTTCACCTTGTTCCAAGGAGTATCTCGGAGTGGGAAAGTTTCAAACAGACATAATTTGACGTCGGATCACAGCCCTCACGCCTCTTTTTTTATCATTATTCTAAAGCGTCCCTCTTCAAGTACACGAAATAAAGAGCGCCTCCGTGATTAGAATAATATATTTCTTAAAAAGTAGGACGAGAATAATTCTAGAAATGTGCTCGTATTTCGTTAGCTTTCAGACTTGTAAAGGGTTAGCGGGGATACCTACCAAATTATAATATGCTGTAGGATTTGAATATAACTAAGTTTGAAAGGAAAATCTTATTTCTGGAGAACAAGTACCTACTTATAAAACACATTTTTTGCCCGTGGCTTCGCCTGCGTATGAGTTAGAAACTATCTCACGGGGACGTTGTACCGGAATATTTTTTTATTAAGTCTTTGCACACAGGTAGACTGTGCACTAGATTCCATCAAAATTTAGCCGTTAAGGCCACGTAAAGGAAACAAACAGACAGACAGACAAAGTCGTATGGATAGCGAAAGTTTTGTTGATTTGTGTTGTTGGTGCATACAGACGCACTCAGTAAAATTTATATTTATAGGCAATTCTACCAGTTTTCCTACATTGTACAAAACAACAAAGGTATTCGGAACTATCTCTGATGAAAGACAATATTAAATAGTCTGAAAATCATTACATAAGTATAATAAATTATAGTTCCCTAGAACACCACAATACCCCAGAACAGTACACCTCCTAACCACATTTCAAGTCTCGAATTATACCACATTAATGTTACAAGAGAAGCATGTCTGAACACGAGACCAACTCTAAACTAATCCGATGTATCAGGATCGGTAATAACACGAGTTTGAGAACACACTCTGTATAACATATAGTGAGAACAGGCTGTATAACATATAGTGAGAACACCCTGTATAGTGCGCGCAGAGAGAGTTGGCGTACGAAGTGTAGTGTGTTCTTCGAGACTTGGCCCACATTTATGTATACTACTATAGCTTTTACCCACGCTTTCGCTCGCGTTATGGTAAAAAATTATCCTATCTGAACGTTTTTGATAATTTATTGTAGCCACTGCCACTCGGGCATAAAGTATCTTCAAGATTTTTTGGAATCTGATTTTTTTTAATATCTTATATGGCCTTCAAGCTAACAAACAAACAAACTTTAGCTTTTTATAGTCTTGATATTATAATATAATCACGTGTCGCTATGTTCGTAAAAGCTGATTTCCGAAACCACCCAACCGATTTCAAAGAAATTTTGTGAATGCGTATGGTTGGTTCCAGTTTGAAATATAGGCGGAGTTTTGGACCCGAAAGGTGGCGCTGTCGTTACAAAATTTTACCCGTATTACGCAGAACTGGTCGCTAGTAATATTAAGAATTGAAATAGCTAGTACTGGTCTACATATACTATATAGTATACGACAATACCTGACCTATGTATACCACATTTATACTACGTATGGTTAGGCCTGGCCTACATAAGACAGTATTACAGCGCAAGGGTTGCGAAGATCATCGATACCGTGTTATTTCAAGTTTCGGCTGAACAAATTGGAGGGGCGCGAGCTAGAAGGAATAGCGGTTCAAGATGGTATGTTAAAAAAAAAACTTGGTGGTCTTCGTTTGTAGTTTCCAGTGGCTCTATGATGTTTCAAGCAGTTGCAGCAGCATGATATGAAAAAAAAGTAAATAATAAAAAAAAATCTCTTGGCATTAACCATACGTAGTATAAATGTGGTATACATAGGTCAGGTATTATCATACCATATTACAGGTATTACAATACTAGTGTTCAGCTACATTTAGTTAGACTACACTGAATAGTCTAGGCAGATCATGATCTCTTAACTTTTACAAAATACTTAGATAAATCAAGTTATTACAACCTCTTCAGAATGACTGATTGTAAGAAAATATTTCAAAGACCATACAAGAGAAATGTAATTTCTCTAATCTACGCTACACGTGAATCATAGTTGTTGTCATACTAATCTATCATTACATTTTACCAATCGCGTTCGCTCATACCTTGTTCTGAAAACCCAAGCACCGCAGTTCCTGGCTAGCGGTCGGGCGGGCCGGCGCCGGCGCCCGGCCGGGCGGCTGCCGGCACAGACCTCGTGATCCAATATTATTCTATGATAAATTACTTACCCTCCGCCGAAGCTTTGTCCCTTCCTCCCACTCCAGCTCCAATGGAATCCTGCGCCATTTGTCTTTCCCTCTATATCTGAGCTAGTACTCCTAGATTTCTAACAAAGTCTGGGCTATCTATCTTGGATGAAACTTCACTTAGATTGACAGTTGCCCGAGATTCTTTGTGCTTTCGATGCTTTCATGTTTTTCAAACAAGTCCAAGTTTTCTCTGCAATAGATTACAGCGGTGAGAAGGAAAGTGTGTGGGTGTGTTCTTAAGAGACCTTGTATTTATTTAATCGTCTACGCTATATTTCTTGAGAAAATAACTGTTATAACAGCTAGTTAATATTTCGACCACTAAGAAAATAGTGATTGCGTAGTCGTCGCCGAGAAGGACCAAATAAAGAAGCCATGATTCATACTGTGATCAGTGTGCTGATTGCGCCTGTACCATGTATTTATTTTTGCTGATACGCTGATGATTAAAACATATAACATTTTGATCGACAGCCCCTTCCAGAAATAACTTCCAAAACAGATTCAATTTCCGTTATGCTTCCATCTTACCCCTCCGTAAATGATTAAGCCCCTGCTAATATTTGCATTAAATACCGAGACTCCATTCTCTCAAGAACAGGAAGCATTTCAGAAGGCGGCTGACGGATTACGAACTCACAATCAAATAGAAACAATTAGCAAGTTGTGAGGCAGCATATCCTCGACAGATCTCGTCTCCCTGAAGGCTCCATACATTAGTATCGACAGATGTGATTGCATATTCAAGTACGCTCTTGGTTAAGGACGTGGGTCCAAAACACTTATGTGGACAACCCTCCGTAGGCCCGCAAATCGAATCAGGTCCACCAACCCTTGGGGCACTCGATGGACGACATAATTCCCTATTTGCTTGCCCACGAGATTTCATCCGCATCTCAGAATGACAACGTTTGTCTGCCAAATAAAATACACTACGACTTATAAGAATATGGAGAATTTGTATGAATGAATAATAATGTTGTTTCCGATGGTCCGTTTAATGACGTCGACGTTTCGAGATGTTGTAGCAAACACGAACGAGGGTCACTTTTTAAAGAAGTTTGGAATTACCTGAAATTATTTTACAAGAGTAGCCTTTACGGTCGATGGGACTGGCAGGCTTCCATCATCAGTTCTATTCGTAATTTTATACGTTTCATATTTAATAATGATAGTTATAATGCGAACCATTCATAATTGAATCTCATTAAAAGTTGCACTACTATTATTATATAATTGTAATTCAAAACTGAAACACAAGTTGTCCGTACATTAGATATAAAAACTGCAGAATCCAACTAAACATCAAAACTTTGAATGTAACGTTATCCGTCGTCAGAACTAAAGCACTGCGAGCTGCACGAGCAGCGAGAGCGACGGGAGCGACGGGAGCGGAGCGGGCGAACCCACCTGCGATATTAAAAGTCACGTCTTATCCTGAACAAGTGGTAAAAAGAAAGGGTAAAAGTTCCCGTTGGCGGTAAAATATTCACCTGAACATATAACGCGCGCGGGCCGTGATCTTCACTCTGAAATTAAACAAGTTATGAATGGGAAACTTCCAAGAACGGGATTTAATAGTCGTGGATAAGTAATAACTGAGTTTCATTAGTATTCGAAACATTTTATGAATAAAGTTGTGGTTATTAATGGCACTATTCGCTGTTTCGTATCCGCGCGCTCGGCTCTAGGTTTATAATTTAATTTGTGAACAATATTCGGGCGGGAGCTTAAATCAATGTAGCTTGTTACGTGTGCGGTCGGATACGCGATGAGACCACTGTTTAGTGCCACTAATTATTGCTATGAATATCAATTCTATTTTCTCGTCGCTGCTTTTCATCTATTTAAAAATAAAAGCTTTAACTTTGCTCATATATTTCTGCAGCAGAAAATAAAATGAAATTAACATCTATTTCTGCGTTAAACGTCGCTGTGAAGGCTACGAGAGCCATTTTGAAAAATATTGTGCTCTTGAGCGGACGCTACAAAGGGGAACTTTGTTGCGTTTTTACTTGAATGCATATTTATTATTTGAAAGGCGTAGTAATGAAACCTGAGAAGTTATAAAAAAACTTTGAATGTTTCAAGCTTTAGTTTACACGGTGACAAAATAAATAGGTGATAAATTAATATTTTTTTTATGTGTTAACCAGCTAAATATACAACCTAGCTTTTCTTTTGTCACTTTAAAAACCTATAATACCAGCCTGTTACTGTCCCACTGCTGGGCAAAGGCCTCTTCTTTCTTCATACAGAGAAGGCACGAGCATTGATCACCACGCTTGCTCAAGACGGGTTGGCGATTTCAGACTTATATTAATTATAAGTCCAGGTTTCCTCACGATGTTTTCCTTCACCGATGTCTGTGATGTCCAAGATAAACTTAGAAAAGTACATATGAATTGAAAAAGTCACATTGGTATTTGCCCGGATTTGAACCCACAACCTCATGCATGAGAGACGAGGCCTTAACATTTTAAAAACCTAATCTTACCCAAATTGTTTATCTAAAGACTACCTTATTATCGAACTATAAATAACTCTCAAATTCCCAACTTTTCAAACCGAAGTTTATTTTTTTAAATGTCTTAAATATCCTTCTTAACTTCAAAAATAAAGAACATTGCAGTACTTCCAACTGTCAACTGAAAAAACAAATGTATAAAGAGGCTTCGGGTAATCAGGCAGGGCGTCCCTTATTGAACTCGCGATTAACTATAAAACCTTTTGGAAGGAAAGTCAACAGCACGAGGATTTAGATTTGTTTTATCGGTGGCATACGGAAGGACGGCAATCGGTGCTGGCTCCCTAATGAATTGACCTGGGCCCAATGGATCGTGTAATGTTTGACTGATTGCTCGCCAGCCTTGTAATGCTTCTACCTATGTCATTTACTTTGCTTTTTTGTTGATTGATCTGATTTTTGTGGTTTAGGTGTGCGAACTATTTTCCTCATTTAATTTTTATTAAAAAAAACGTTAAGTAAAAGATTCCGTGGGTTTAAAAAAAAAAGTACTATAGTATGGGTCTAATTGAATTATTGGGATTATTGTCAACCCTAAAGTACCCCACTATCCCACTAATACACGTCTATGTCGCATATTCAAACTCAAAACTTTAACTTCATCTTCAAAATCCTCCATAAAAAATACATTACAGTTACACATGACAACAACATAAGTGTAACAAAATTTCCGTCCAGTTGGAGGGTGTCCGGACTGCCCGAAGGTGTCCGAGGGTGTCCGGAGCGGACATAATTTAATACATTGACGACATCTTCGTGCTGGCGGGTCCACGTTGCGTGACCCACGTACCTAACCGTTGACCTGATAAAAAGGTGATCGGAATCCTGGATGTAAGGGGTAAGAGGTAGCGAGAGCGAGTCTGAAATAAGTATGAACATATTTTGAAATTCCTAAAACCTGTTCTAAACTAGGTTCTTAGATCAATCTGTTGTTTAAATGATATTGTCATTGTTCAGTTGCTTAGGGTTTAAAAAAAAAACTTTCAAACATTTTATAAAGGGTGTAAAAAGACCCTTAACGAAGTCGAAAGGCACTTGTTCGCCCTGTCAATGCGATCATTTTTTTGTTCTGGAGCATACCTGGGAACCTTCCAGCTACGGAGATATTGGGGGTCAAAGTTCCAACTTTTTCACAAGTTTTTTTTTAAATACATGTTTTTAAAATAAGATTTTTACTTTAAACATCTCCACGACCCACGTACTATTCAATCCATCCATCAGCACAATGTTCTGAGTGCGTCACATCGAGTCCAACCATAAAATGTGATTTTTCACCCCAAAAAAAAAGTCGTTTCCCAGCAAATTTTTTTGCGTAAAGTTACTTAGTTTGATGTACAGAATGCTTGGTTGACGTCTTCGTGAAGGGTCCGTTTACACCCTGTATGTGTTACATGTAGGTATCTTAGTTATTGGTGTAGCTGCTTATGCAAGAAGTTTCCCCAAAACTTTTATACCTTAAAACAGATAAATTAAACTACCAAAAAAGGTAGATCCACTTTGATATGTCTGCTTTTTATCGTAGATAGTTTAAAAGTTTAATTTGAAATGTTAAAAGGTTTGTCTGAGCTCTTGGGTAAAGCAATAACATATCAGAAGCATTTAAACAGTTTTAACTTATTAGGTATCTGCTACTAAGGCAGTTGCTAGCGGTGATAGCGGTGGCATATTCTATACATATAGGTAGGTACTGTTGTTTTTTTTTATATAGGGGTAACTAAACACATTATGATTTACTTTTGAGGTTCTAGCTTGAGTGACTGACCCAGCTTGTGCTTCTTTTTCGCCACATTCTTGGACCAAAACGTCACCACCTCCACGGCGTCAAAAATCGCAAAGTTCTTGTCGCAGACACCAGCGCCTAAGGTCTGCAGATACAGCAATCGAAGCGATTCGGCCGGCTCCGAATAGATTGTCCACTCACTATCTTTTGTGCCACTTATCAAGGGCGGCGTTTTGTGAACAAATTCTTTACTTTTTCCTGCGCTGCTCACTCGCATTTATTAAAATAAGGTCTGATCCAATACATTGTGCGTAGTAAATTGCGTCACGATTGTTGATCGTAGATTTTTGGGAGTATCCCGAAGGTGGATGGAAATACTTATCTATGATTTTTCGGGAGTAGGAAGAACGTAGCTGAATGATATAAATTGGGCCACAATGTCTCTGACGACATTGTAGCCCAATATAACTATATCATTCACCGTCTTCATTGTTCATTTTGGTCTGTTAGGCCGCTGCAATATTTTGCTTTTATAACCTTTTCAACAATAAATCCCAATTCGGGCATGAGCCATCATGGATCTTCTTAAGAGAAAGGGGTCGGCTTTCGGTAAAACTGGATGCAACTGCATACCAGCATTTTACGTAGAGCTCCCGCCGACTGACTTCCATAACCCAGTTACTGGGTAATACTGGTTGTCAAACTTCAACCTAATCGTATAAAAATGACTGGAAAAGCAACCGAGCGTATAGTGGCAGTCGAGCGCACGATCCTAGGTCACACTACCAGTTCTGGCAAAATGTTAGTCTAGTATTTAGTGAGTTTCTCGGTACGGCTTCGGCTCCAATCATGTTAGAACTGGATGCCGAACACCTAGACGGTTGCTCCAAATAGGATATAGCTCTTTCTTCAGGGAATATGCATGCACCCAGGTACGGGTCTCCTCAATCCAATTTTTCAGGTTCAACAGCTAAGAGACTGCGGCTATAAGTTAAAAGTATTCCCTAAACTCAGCGACACCTTAGTATTATTGAAGAGAGTGATTAAATTAAGACGTTAATTTGGTATAAGTATAGGTTATAGTGTTATTAGTTTTGCTTTTTCAGTGGTGTTAATTATTGGCACTTTTAGATATCTTTAAATAGGTATATTTTGAGGGTCATCAATAAGTAGCGGACTCGTGCGTTACGGATCCCTTGATTCATAAGTTCCCTTGCAAGGTCAAAGGCCTCTATCATAAACATTAATTTTCACTATCATGTTTCAGTGAAAGAAATCGACTGAATGACTGAGATCAACTACCGATAGTTGCATTATAGCAGTTTTCAGAAACACTAGACAACCTCTTAAAGATTCTCTAAATAAAAGAGCGCTTTTGGATTTTGAAAGCTGGTCTCCACGCCAAGAGTTCAAATTCCAAAAGTGCAATATTTAATGTGTGCAATATTTAAATGTCACTTATTGTTGGCGAAAATTGACATTAGTCGGGTTTTGGGTTCATGACCTTTGAAATTATCGTTGTAGAACCATGATTACTTTGGTCATGCACTTTGTAACCAAGAGAAAAATAGAAAATCGTTTGCGATGTACCTTTTAGGGTCTAACAGGGTTTAATTATTCCATACTCGTGCTACTAATGGACGTTTCTCAGAAAAACGTCGCTTTTTATTTCTTTAAAAAGTATTTTTCACCTGCATTTTTTGTCACCGTAATAAATGATACTGGGAATTTTATTGCAATAAGGTTTTGTTTATTTTTCAAATTAGTTTGCTACTGTCTACATAGTTTATGTGGTTAATTTAAACTAAACAATCCATTTGTGGCGGCTGCCCACATAACTTGTAATAAAAGTATTCGCTTGCATTACCCTAAAAATGTTCATTCAATTTTGTCTATTTATTACAAACTTAGTCGTACACCACAAAGATCAAGATGGGCAAATATATATTTTGATGTACCTATTATGTTTTAGAACCTATTTTCGCTTTGGACTTTCAACGCAACGATGTGCTAGCTTTCTTTGACGTTCTCAGGCAATGTCGATATTGCTTCGAAACTGTAGACAATGTTGGAAGCTTGATAAAATACGTTCATGGAGAGAACCAACATTTATCCCAAACTAATCTTGGCTGTGAAAATTCAATATAAATAATCCTCCCATCACAATTTCCTCGTGAACCAACAGGAACTGGGCCCAGCCGTCGATCGGGAGCTGACTATCTATTAATACAGCGACCAAATTTCCTGACTTGCACTAGATATACATATTTCGCAGCATTCACACTTCGCCACACTTCCAGCGGTATCTCTCTCAATTTATCTGCCTCCGCGATAAAGTAAAATACATGTCAAAATTGAGTTTACGTCTAAAAACCAATTTGGATTATCTGATTTGCGAGTTTATATATAAAAATGGATTTTCTGTGCTGCGGATACGTTGTTCGACGTGTTTATTTATTTTGCTGAGCAGCTTACGGGATGGGACCAGTCGTCGGTAATGAAGTTTTCATCTAACTGAAACTGAGCCAGATATTATATCAAACTGTTTTTACATAACATTCGATAGTCTTACTATGTTCAAAGAGAACCTTTCTCGAAGGTCGGTTTAACAAACTGTTCAAACAGCAAATTGCCCTAAATCATCGCCGAAGGTCGTCGACCACTTTGTGTAACTATCGACGTTTCCAACAGTTCTTGATCTTGTATAAACACGCACATTTATTTGTTTCTTCATTAAGACCACCTTTGTTTGTCAATCAGAACATAAATCTCCCATCATAATTTAGATAGATAGACCACAAAACAAACACGAATTCATCACGACACCGACAGCTGATTATGTTTGGATACCTCAGTCACGCTAGTCTGTGTGGCGTGTTAATATTGCACTTTTAACCCGAACGTGCAACCCAAATCAGACGGTTCCGATCAAGTGCCGCTGAGGGCGTGAACCTACAAATTCAAAATCGAAACTTCGCCTATCGTAATCGATCCTTGCGATCGTTCGTCAGTATCGAATTGACTCGGTATACCGACCCTGGTCACGTAGGTACCGTATCTTTATTCCGCGACCTATTTGCCGTATCGCCTCCCAATCGTTTAGTTCTCGATTGACTTTATTAGTTTTGTATCGATTCAGCTTTGTTACCGTCATTAACGCCGAGCGTTGAATCTTTTTTGTGTTTCGTACTCGTGCTCGTGTGTGATTCGGTTCGTGAGCGAAGTACTTAACAGCACGAGTATCGTATAACAGTGTTGTTGTCTTCGCTGTAATGTATCCCGGCATAACGTCTGATGTATACGTTCTATGAGCATGTACGAGTATATCATATTCTGTTTTATTATTTATGAGTCCCGTGTTTATGAGTTCTTTGTGTAATGGCAACTATGTATTTGCAGATGTTTTAATTATTTTCCAAGTTAATATGAATTGTATTATTTCTTTATTCATGTTTTTCTATGATGTTGCTTTAGTTGAAATATCATGTTATTTAAAGTTTTTATTATTCCGAGCGTGTTCACCGCATATTGTCGTTATACGCTTTTGTTTTTAGTGTCTTGTTTAATCCACGTTATATCCCACATGTATTTTTACTAACTTTATTAACTTTCTCCGTTGACAGCGATGCGGGCGAACTTTTTGATACCTTTTAATTATTTTCTGCTTTTGATACATGTAGGTACATATTTTTATTTTATTTATTTATTTATTTAAGGACAATCAACAAAGCATACACCAAAAATACATGTAAAAGTACTCATTTAAGGCTGCCACGGCATGCATTAAACATAGGAGAAGGAAATGCAGTTACATAACTGTTTTTTTTTAGTTCTGTATAGTAAATAATTTATTAATTTGTTAATAAAACCCTGTCCGATACGTGAGGGTATTATTAGATATTGAGATTAGATTCTATTTATGTAATCCGTTTTGTACAACAAGTAAAAAAAATAAAATTTACTAAAATGAGGAAACTTACATGGCAACACAGGGGTGCGACACTCCAACTTACATGCCAACACTCCAGTGCTGCAGTGGCTTCACGGGTAGTGATGTCGTAAACAAACAATTGACGTACAACCATACTTATGCCGAAGATGGTGTTGTCACGTTTTAAGAGTTTGTTAGAATTTAGGGAAATGGTGCTATGGGATAAAAATCATGCATTTTAAAATTCATTAGTATTTTTATTTTCATGTATATTTTATGTTTCTTATTTTATTTGGTAATGTAATTGGTATACCTGTATGCCCTTTTCGGATTGGACAGGTTTTTTTTTAACATATTGTATATTTTATGAGAAAGTTTACAAGAAAAAAAAAATATTAACTCTTGCATTTAATGTTATGTACGGGAGTTGAAATGATTATCTACATTACATTTTTCCCGACAATGACACAACGTTCAGCCCCCGCATAGTCGCTAAATGAAAAGTGAAAGAAAAACAACTAAATCCGAAAAAATAATGTAGGTACAAACCGGTCACCCGTGGCCAACATTCACAGCCCGGTCGAATGGTGCTCGCTTTGTGCGGGAGTGAACTCAAACACGCTGGCTCCTCTCTGTACTATCGAGCTCGTGCCACGCGCCGATGGGTTGTGGTGTAGCACGTACTCCGCTAAAGAATGAATCTTGTTGCTTGGAATTTGGGAAAATGATTATAGATTTGGAAGGTCTCGAAGAGTGTTTATGAGTTTCAAAAGAAATAGAGTGAAAGTTTTAAGGTTGTGTATTTCTTTTTTTGTTTTATTGGGATACCTCTATACCTAATAGATTTTTTCTACGATGAACTAAAAAGTTAAAGCTACAAAATTGCAAACATCGATGCCATTTGTAAACTAATTTTCCTATCTGCAGTTTTACGTCCCTCGTTCACGTATTGAAACAAGTTCGAACGAGTACACAGTCCATCTGGATGCTGTTTAATTTAATGCCAACGATTTCCCCTCGTCCCACGGTATTTCGCCTAGAACATGCTAGGTGGACAAAATTCAAGTTTTAATTTCCAGGAAATCTTAATTGCATAACACAAACAACACCCCCAAACTCCAAATTCCGAGAAAATGTTGTTTTTCAAATGCTTAACTGACGAGTCATAGAGTTCAGAAGTCAGGTAATGAGTTTAATGCAAGCGTTCCGGTCAATCAGTTGCAATTTAGCGACACTTTTGTGCACATCTCATAGTGGTTTATAGTGATATTGTGAAAGTTTTTTGTGATGGATATTAATACTGAGGGTATGTACTATTATTTAATATATTATTTTTATCAGAATCTATTAAAATGAATTTTTAGCATTTTTTTAACTTAATGCATAAATTTTTGCGTAATTTTTTTCATAAAGAAAACTTTGAACGTACAGGAAGTACATTGATTCGCCTCTATTCGGGCTAGTTTTTAGATATATTGTAGGTATAACTGTGTAGTTTGTAAAAATACACATATTGTTCAGCACACTTCAGTACAACATACTTTTTTCTTTTTTTGTTTCAGAACACGTTTACTCTATTTCAAGGGTAGCCTTCTTTGAAGAGTGGTTAAAACATACGAAGAATGATAAAAGGTCGCGTATTTATGACTATCTTTCTTCAAAATTTCACTTTGGTGACATTACTGAAAGCAGCCAAAGAGAAGTAAAGTTGAAAATATACAACTTTTCTACTAAGATTGGAGCCAAATGGTTGGCTTCGGGAAAATCGAAGGACCGTTTTTTAATTACAAATAAGACTTGGCTGGATGAAGGAGACATACAGTTTACTGTGAGTTCTTTAGCCCCACAACCTTCGACATCGAGTGAGGCTGTGACATCTGCAGGAAGACCTCGCAAATATTTCGAGGAATCGTCGTTTAAGACGAAGAAACGTCGAGTCGTAGAATCTCGAAGTGCCAGTGAATTAGTGACTGCTGCCGAAATTGCTATACGTTCAGCAGGGCAAAGAAAAGTTGCCCATGTGATTAGAGACATTAGTGAGAGCCCAGATAATATTATTAAGTCAAAAAATACCAGTTCCGTTAATCCTAGGCAGTTAAGTAGTGACGAAGCCTTAGCATACTATATAGATTCTAAGTCAACAACACATGCTTACAAACAAACTAGGAAGTGGTCCATAATGGCAGGACATAATGTTTAAAACACAGCCCGTCGCTTTTTTAAGAATGCTGAGATGAGCGCTCAAATCACAGGGTTGGATGTTACTATTATCAAACAATTTGATGTTATTTTGAGGACATTGTCTTCTGGGTTCGAGATAAACTTAGTTGAATTTAATAAATTTTGTCTTGAAACTAGAAGACATTACCTTAGTCTCTATTCGTGGTACTATATGCCTGCTACTGTACATAAAATATTAGTACACAGTACTGAGGTCATCAAAGCGGCATTGCTTCCATTTGGGCAGCTTTCCGAAGAGGCTCAAGAAGAACGTAACAAAGATTGCCGCAGATTTAGGGAGTACAACACCCGCAAGTGCTCACGTGTTGCCACGAATAGAGACTTGCTGTCCATGTTAATAATAACATCTGACCCTTTGATTAATAGCCTTCGTGAGATTCCCCAAAAAAAGCCGGAAAAAATATGTGCAGAGGTATTAAAGTTAATTGTAAGCCCGACCATAGTAGCATCAAGACCGGAAACGTCATCATATTGTCGCACATTGCCACAAAATGATGATGATTCACCAGAAGATTTTGATGATGATTCTGATGAGTATGATGATTAGGTTTAGGTTAAGTTAATTTGTATAGTAGGTATTTATTTATTACTGCAATTTTGTTGTTTGTTTATGATTTTTAAATATTTTTTTCTGTTTTTTATATATTTTTTGTTTTTTACTACAAAATCATACCAAAAACTATTAATAATGCCTCAATATGACTACTTATATATAACAGCATCGTTAAATATCATAAAATAATATTGTCCACCTAGCATGTTCTACGCGGTACACTGTGCGTCCGTATCAATTAGGTCCCTGATCCTCGCCATGTTGAGCGAAAATTGTGAATGCCCAACTACAAAGTTAAACAAAAAGTTGGACGCGGGTTGTATTGACACACTTCGACACAACTATTCCTGCGTCAACTACGACATATTTCGTATTTGATTTGAATGAAAATAGACGTGCTTTTCACGTTGAATATACATTGAATTTTATTCGAAAAAATCGTTCTACCGACGTGTTTCTATGGAAATAAAATATAATCCAGATGGTAGCGATACAGCTGAAATAACATGTCAAATTCAAAAAGTTGGGGTGACGATTTGATCTTATATTTTTAGCAACATAAAAAAAAATATACGAGAAAACAATGTCCTTTACGAACGACAAGGGGCACCTTTGACTCTCATTTGTCGTAGTCAACCTTTACTCTCGCGTCTAAATCTGCGATTTCAAGCCCCGAAATCTGTGCGTAACAAGGCAGCATCTATTAACAAACATAATCCCCCGGGCGGTCAGTATCCCCGCATATCCCATTAAAGAGGACAAACAATAAATTCGGGATAAAAGTGGGCAAATCCTTCGGGCGGACGGACTCGATCCGTCGACCCCGAAAGACTGTCCAGTGTAGAGATAAACATCGATAAGGGAGGGACTATCGGGCGCGTGTTCATCTGCGTACTTTACGAACGGTTCCTTCTATTTATGCAAAGGTGGGAACTTTCCACTTTTTATGGTAGTAAGTTGGACTGAAATATCGTCAGTTTGATGTAGGTAAGCGTCGACGTGAGCAGTCGAAGGTTCTGTTGAGATTCTTGCTCCAACTTTCAACGAAAGGACTGTATTTTTTGTGCTTGCTCTTTTAAGGGGCGGAGCACTGAGTGAAGGTGAATATTACATTGACGAGTTATCTTATCGTTTCGTTCTAGAACTTTCAAGATTTCGCTTCAAATCTGATTAGCAATAAAACATTTCGACCTAAAAATAAACCTCTTCCGAAGAGCCCTTAACAAAATGCGTAGCACTCCTGTATCAAGGCTTCGCGAGCTAATAATCCTCGCAGTGACAGGTTACTAACCTTCGCTCTCCATAAGTACCTCGAGAGGGAACCCATTTCAGTTAGTTGACTCTGAATACGTGCGCAGCGAGCTAAGTACTAGGCGTTGAAAAGTCTAGACCCGCTGAGACCTGATCATGATATTGCAAAGATGTATCGTAACGATAGTTACACAATTCTTGTAACTAGGTCGCACGAAACGGCTTTTTAACTAGAGTGAGGGGCTTAGTTTTTTTTGTGACATCATGGGTACCTAAATAAAAGCGATTAGTTGGATTTTCATCACTCGGCTCACCATCAAGAGCACAATTGATATTTTCGCACTAATTTATGTGTCTCTTACAGTTAGTGAAACCGGGCAGAACTTTTTATCTTGGAATCAGTTCAGAAATTAGGAGCCTGATTTGCAAAATCTAAAAACCAGGTTGTTACAAAAAGTAAATGCTCATTTTGTATTCATATTTCTTAATATAAATTAAGGTCTCGAGATTTATGCTTAGTGATACCAAACGTAACAAATAAATGAGTAACATGTTTGAAGATCAAATAAAAAAATGGTATGCCTACTAGTTTCTGTTCTAAATATTTATATTGGAAACGATTATAGTCTGATCTACCAATATTTTGATTATTTATTTATTTAGAAGCTTTGTTTAAAACCTGTATAATATTTAATCAAACAATAACTTTATCGATACATCAGTACATATAATAAAATTTAAGATATTGAAAAAAAATATATATGGGGGGTCTTCATTAGAGCAACAGAAGCCAAAACAACAGTTTTTATAATTGTTGTCTGTCTGTATGTTTGTATGCGCATCACGCAAAAACTACTGTATGGATTTGAACGCAGTCTTCACCGCTCTACTGCTAGATGCTTAACTTAAAATACAGGCCACATTAGATATAGTTTTGGACCCGATAGGTGGCGCTGTACGAAGCAAGGTGGGTCGCTAGAAATAAATAAAAGCGAAGATAATACAAAAACTAAAACTGATTTATGTTTTAACATCCATCCTAGTATCGCCAGTCGGTCTGTCTGTTACCTTTTCACACCTTTACCAGTTTAATAGATTCGAATGAAATTGCGAACACTGACAGACCATTACCTGGGATTCCTCTTACCGGCAGTACATTCCTAAGGGATAATGTCCGACATCTGCGCAGGCGAAGCCGCGGGCAAAAGCTAGTTAGAAATAAAACTCTCGCTAAAATACCAAATTCCTAGATTTATATTCATAAAGGATAGCGGAGATTAGGGCACCAGTCCCGCCCCTAACGATAAGCGAGAAGGGCTGCTAGTAACTTAAAACCAATGATTCGTTTGACAGAGTTCTTACCAGGGTATGTGGAGTCATCGTCATCATCTTCCTACCCTTCTCCCATTCTACTTGGGGTCGGCGCAACACGTTTACTTCTTCCATTCTCCCCTGTTAGACGTCACGGCATCATTTACTCCTTTCTGTTTCATATCATTTCTCTCATAATCCATCCATCTTTTCTTTGGCCTGCCTCTCTCTCTCCATCAAGCAACATGTGTGAACAGTTAGCGATCAAATATTACTAAGTATGTATCTCTTTTGCTTATACGGGACCTACAATATTCTGTGCGTTTCTTGAGCGAGAAAATAGTTGAAAGCTAGTCGCTTCATCGTCTGCGATGGGACAGGTTTAGTATTGTATGAAATGTATAAATTAATGATTTTGTCTCGGACACTTTTGTTTTGAGTCTTGCTTTTGTTTTTTTCTTCATTCATTGTCAGTTGGTTAGTGAGTGGATAAACTGCATTCTAAATGGGGATAAGTTCAGCTTTGTTGCGCGTTCAGTTCATTTTAATTTAGTTATGGATTCTGGTTGTTTGTTACCTTTGCGACAAGATTTCTTGAGATAAAAACAGGCTGATGTTATTTAATAATAATACACACAAAAAACATTATAACACTAAAAAATGGCATATTATCCTTTATGTAAATGAAATGAAATGAAGTGAAATTTATTTGCTAGAATTGTAGTACATAATAGATGGTCGAGTTTTATTACAGTTGCTCACACAACTCGCTAAAACTAGCATGCAAAATAAAAGAATACATTAATACAATAAGTGAATCTAATATAATTGGTATGTTATAATAATAAGTATGTCAATGATAAGTAGTAATGTAGGTTTAAGACTTGATACTAAATATTGTGTACACAAGCCAAAGTTAATGAAATAATTAATAAACTTCTAGAGTGTAATGAAGAAGTCGCACGCTACTGTTAATCAAGTAAATACGTTACTAACTTATACTTCGGTACCTTCCATTATCTGTCTCAAATAAGATTGAAGCTCCTTCTATAGAACTAAGTAACTCCCTTTTGAAACACAGGCCGATTCCATACAATGATTGTCACAAGATTTACGTCTACATTTTCCGAATTTGAATTCTTTATCTTACTAAGCACTTAGGTCAAACTCATTTTTTGTGCCGACCCTCCCAAATTGGACTCCTTATTTTGTTGACCTCCTCACTTGTGACTATTACGGAGTTACGCCCTCTGAAGAGTGTTAATAAAATATCGATTGTTACCCTCTTACCCTGGAGGACTACCGCCAGTTCCCTCCGAAACCTCCCATGATTTATGAAAATTATTTTCTTTGTCTTGCCAGCGCCGCATATTTTACTAAAAGGATGGAAAGTGTTGAAAACTTGTTGAATTGCTTTTGGCTTCTGTCATTACCATAGCAGAACGTGCTCTTTTTATGGAAAAGTTCTTTACTTTTGCTCTGTTCTACAAATGACTCATCTTTTGCTGGAAAATTCGCATTTTTTTCTGTTTATTTACACATTTTAACTGTATTCCTAGACTTCCTTTGATAAAGCTTATTTTTTCTGTAAATTGATTTAAAAAAACCCTTTTCATGCGAAAACAAAACGGACGGGGTCGGTGTTTGCTTTTCGTGAACTCTTGGAAGTAACAAACGCAGAGCTCCCTTTTAAAGTCCTCATAATCTTGGTCTAGTCATAGGTATGTATGGTATACACTTTGTACTTAGTGTCTGAAAACGTATTTTGAGGAGAGGAACTGAGTGAGTGGACCACATCCATTCAGCGTACGCATTTGTCAGAAATCGTGTTGATCAATTCAAAAGTCACGGAGCTTAATTACTGAAGCCACTAATTTCAAACACTTTTTCCATTTGGAAACCCTTATATCAGCAACACTTACAACATTTACCGCTGTAAGAGAGTCCTGGTGCTAGACGAGTCTAGTAAGTTTTTTGAACTATTTCAATATTCACATCTCGTAGACCATCAATGAATGGCACCAGTTCCACAATTTATTTGCCGCTCAAACTAAATGTATATCTTGTAAGTAAGCGCGTTTTTGATGCTTTAAATCTACGACTAGTATTTTAATATTGGAGCTGTGCATTGCAAAAAAACCGTACTATTTAATTTTGTACAAAATATTTAGTGTTAATTTTTTTTCGCGGAATTAACACTGAATATTATGAATTTCAGTAAAGTAACGCCTGATTCCATAACTAATAAAATTGTTCCAACCTTGACTGAGTCTAAACTTGTTATTTAACTGGAGGCTTACTTGTAAGCTTAACTTGGAGAGAACAAACATCTCACAAGCGTAAATAATATAATTATGTATCTATAGGTGTTTCTTCTTTTACCTTATACGGTTTTCATTTTGTGCTTCCCAGAATATTATTTGGCAAACAGTTAAGAAGAAAGTTATGAATAAAATTCGCGAATCTGTATGTTTCATTCCATTTGCGATCGCTATACGGATTCTTGGCTATATTTGTTTTTTCAGTTACCAAAAATGATATTATTACTAGCATATTCCACTGGATTTAACTAAAACTGTAGAAATAAGTTCATAAAATAGTACGTTGCGAAAAAATGTTTAGTGACTTTCTTGAACATAGCTGTTCCTCCGAGCGGCTTATTTATTTTCCGGTGCTTAAGCATTGTTATGAGTTATTTTTTGTGATTATTTTCCTCGTATACGCTGTCAAACGCCATCATTATTAACTGTATAACATGAGGGACACACAATGGGGTGTTGCCACGTTTTTGTCTCTATTTTTATTGACTCTTCTATCTGGGCCGCCAGGTTTGCGTTGGGAATTTTCTGCATATTTATCAGTTTTATTGCTATCAATATTTAGGAGAGACCTATGTTTCTGTTTTGTATAATTTATATATTTGAAATACCTATGTAAATATTTTTATTAGGTATTCAGTTTGAACATAAATCTAGTCTATTATTATAGTCGTAATAAAATAAAAATATTATGAATTCAGTTTCGTTTCTTTTGAATGTTGGTAAAACATGAATAAAGGACAATTACACTTGGTTACATAAATAGTTTAAAGTTTTCCATAATTTTCCAATATCGACAAAATTGTTCTACTTTTTTTATAACAGAGTCAATGTCCCGTATAATATAAGCAGGTTCAGTTTATACTACTTATTCTTTAGTACAGCAATAGTGTCGAGGCTAAAGTTAACAACGGCTCTCGACCAAACTTCGGTCACTTGTTTGCCAACAAACTGCGTACTTTCACAGATTTATTTCAACGAAACATTCTACTATTATTAAAACTCCCATTTTTCTATTTCAAGCTGAACTATGAGTGGCATTAAAGCAAGGAGAACTTGTAAAGTGAAAGTGTCTAAACATCGCCGAGAGCCAAAGATAAAATGGAAAAATTAAAATGGTTTTATGATGTTACGAGAGCAAGAGCTCGCGCTTTTTATAACTCGAGTGATTCATCGGAAATCAATTTCAATCGGAGCAGCAGCGGAGATAGTTTTTCAATTTTCTCTGATCCGAACATCCTAAACCAGTTAAGTTATTAAACCGCCGTAAACTGTCATTAGCTTATTTAGAAGGCCGCAGTCGGTCGCAGTCAGTCGTCGCGCGTCGCTCTCGGCTCCACAAAAATTAAATAACGCCGTGAATGGGAGAGCGCTTCAATACGCCGCCTCGCGACAAGTGTATAATTAAGAAAATTACAGATGCCAACTAAAACAAAACCGCGCCGTAATGGCGGACTGTGAAAAGGCCCTTTTATACTTTTCCATTTGGAGCGATCCCCATTTGAATGGGTTTCAGGTCTTTGGACGTGAATCCGTTATGTTTAATAGATTCAACATTTCAAAGACCTGTTAATTCTGTAGATTTGTCGAAAAAAATGTTTTCCATTGCCGCTGAATTACAAGTAGGTTTTTAATTTTTAAATGAATTTATTTGTTTCATATTTGCAACAAAAATTTTCACGTGTTTATGAATTTTTAACATGATTGTGCCATGAATACGTTTCGAATTGAATTTATTTGTGCCAGTGGCGAACAAAATATGAAATGGTGAGATCTTTGTAGCAGTTGTAAATTGTGTTAACCGCAGCTTTGATTTACAGTTTCCAAGTTTAACCAGCGGAGGCTCCTGTTGTCTTTAGTCAGAAGTTTGTTGATGTGGTGGCCTACATAATTCCCAACTAAAACACATAGTATATGTATAACTATATCATCAATTAAGTTTGCTCCTTTGTTTGTTAAATCTTGAGTTGTTGCCCAAAAGATAAATGTATTTAACATTATAGATTTTTATTTGCAATTAATATCATACAGGGATACAGACGCACAAACGGTTACAACATCTCCATGCATTTTGACCGTACGTATTGCACTTTTGTAGAAAACAGCGTTTTTTTTTTTTAAATAACCAATGAAAAATTTGTACGTAGGGGGTTTGGTATGATGTACTCAATACGTGGTAACGGTTTGTGCGTCGATGTGCCTTCCACACTATACGTCTGCGTAACTGGAAATATTGTTCCACTCAGCGAATCAGAATCATCATTCTCCTTCTTTTCCCAGTTTGTTCGGGGTCGGCGCAGCATGTTTTCTTCTTCCTTACTTCTCTATTACTCATCATCTCAGCAGTCACCTCCTTTCTAGCCATATCATCCTTCACATAGTCCATCCATCCTTTCTTTGGTCTTCCTCTCCTCATATAGGCATCCACATTCATACCCAAACCTTTCCTCACTAGGTATGTTTACGTCATTCCTCTGCATCCGTCCACCACGACAACCGATTACCACACCATAATCCGTACAATAACAACCCTTTTCTGTAAGGTAGGCTGTTGTTTAGTTGTTTGTGTGAGCTATCACATTGCATGCATGAGAATTCAGGGCCCGTTCAATTCCCTGCAGGGCCATAACATTTGTCCTGATGCATACCTAATACAACCCCCCGAGAAAACAGACCATTTAATTTAGGTCATTCTCCATGAAACTCGGCGTTTTCTAAACGAAAATATTGAGTGGGTCGCGGCCGGATTCCACGTAAATAAACGCCAACGAAATCAATGAGTTTTTAAAATGTAAATCATTTCTCTTCCGTAATACTTTCATAAGCCTTTTTCAAAGGTATCGCAGATTTTAACGTTGTTTCAATTTTATAGAATTACATCCAGCTTTTCACTCCAGTTCGTTTCGCAATTAAATGGAACTGGATGCCTTCAAAAGCATTTGTATCGAAATTTTCAACTTGAAAATTCGTTTCAATGAAAATTATGTCATTTCTAAACATGATTGTAATTGTAGCTGTTTGATGTTTATTGGTTTATATTTGGTTGTGTTTGTTTCGAGTTATGATTAGAATCAAAAAGGTATTGCCAACGATATGCTTTGTGTCTAATAGACCGACGAAGGGTAAAGTCGATTCGTGTCTGAGCTTTACTTGAACAGAACTATTTATAAATTGATTGACGGGTAGTCTCATTTAGTCTGATAATTGCTTCGGTTTCAAATACCGCATTTATAGTATTTACATTGTTTCTATTATCTATTGAATTAGACTCTACAGACTAATACACTCTTGCTTTCATTTACTAAACTTCCAAACTATGTACTTCAGTAAAAAGTTTCTCCAATTCTTCTCGGCACCAATTGTTAAGTCCCAGTAAGTTATCGAATAAGGTGAGGTCGTGTAACCTTGTCATGCGGCACTTAACCGACTTTACTGAAAGGTGCAGTGACCTTGCGTGCGGCGCGTGTCGGATCAGCAGGTCACACGACCTGCGACAAGGGCACACGAAAAAGCAATCTTATGTAAAACAATTAAACGTTATGTAGTTGCTAGTGAGGAAATATAGCCCTTCTTATTCTGTAAAATGGCTGTAAATTGGGTTCAGGTTCGTTAGTGCGAGATTTATGCAACCGTTACTTAGTTTTTGGAGCTTTACCAGAACATGAATTTTTGAATATGGTTCAGAAACAGAAAAGTTCTTGTGACACCTAAGATTTAATATTCAAATACGATGGCAGCATCGGTCGTAACAATCCGCAGTAGTGCGTTACCACCATCACGCAGTTGTAGCAAAACGTCGTCCGACGGTCGTTCACTGGTTAGCGTCGCGCGTCCGGCGGCCTGAGATCGGCGGTCAAGCACCACCGCAAACGATTACCATAACGAACATCTGCCTAACAAACAAATATTGAAATCCCAAGTTTAAATGGAATTTTGATTTGATTTCTTCGCGGCGAATTATAATTTCAAATAAGTCGGGAGATGAAAAATCTGGATCGGACCATCAAAGTTTCGGACTCACCCGGATGAGGGGAGGGAAGAGGAGCGCGGGGCGCGGGGGGCGTGGGGGATGGAGCGACGCGAGCTTCGCAAATACTTCGTGTTTGGATCGCTTTATGTCTAAACTGACTTTTAATGTAGGTAATGTTAAAAGTTTTAATGTAATACCTATTTGTAAGTTGAACGCGATTTTTCAAGTTATTTTGTGAATGTACCGAGCTGCTAATGAGATGTTTTACAAGCACTAATAGGACTAGACTTCATAATGTCTTACGCTTTGTTAAAGTACTAATGCAATTACGAGTTCGTTGAAGTTGTGAGACGTAAACTCAGTAATTGGTGATTGAACGCGTTGTGAGGACTACAAATTGTCGAAACTGGTTGTAATAGGCTTGAACACAATTTAATTTAACAGTTCTCCGAAAGGGTTCATAAGAGTCTCACAATAAACCTTCTATTCTCTTAAACAGCCTCGACGATACATAATTATACGTACATCTTAAACGATAAGCATTAAAACCTAATGGTTATCGTGATGGAAACAAAATACAAATTGGAAAGAAACGCAGAATAAAATAGCAGAATGGGGTAAAACGTAGAATGTAATGGGAAACGGGGAAAACATGCCATGGAATGGAGCCCAATAAAACGTAACGACGATCTGCTTAACATTCAGTGACCGGTCATTTTAACAGCATTCTACGGAGGTACGTGTACAGCTGTACAAGATACTTTGCCGTGAACTAATCCGCCGTAATCATTCAAAGTGTGAAAGAAAATTTGTTTGTCTGTCTGTTATTCTTACGCATAAACAGCTGAACAGATTTCGACGTTTGAAACAAAAGTAGACTACGATCTGAGCTTAGACTTGGAATACTTTTTCATACTAGTAATTTAAATTCAGGCGAAGGCTAAAGTTAGACTTATGATTAAAGAAATCATTACTAAACAAGTTTAAAGTTTTATACAAATTGTAAAAAGATAAATGTGAGTTCCCAAACCCAGACCTAAAAAGTAGGTTAAAACAGGTAAAAAAGAATAACTAAACAAAACTTTCTTTCTGCCATTTTCTTTAATTTAGTTGGAGTATTTTCTCCGACACAATTTCATTTTCCATCTTACTGCGGCCCCGCTGAACCACGCAAGAGGATATTTTAAAACAAATTCTAAAAGCGAAGTAATAAGTTATGAACTCATCGCGATCTCTCGCAACAGGTCATCATTCATGCATGCTCTGCACGATGCAGGTAGACTCATCTTTCTGCCGAGCTCCAGTTCATTACTCCAGCTGAATGTATGATGATCGCTCGCTATATTTAATTGAATGTGTGATGAAAAATGTTTTACTGTCTGTCTAGTTTGTATGATCTTGGATAATTACCTGGACTCAAGTTTCATGTCTCTTGGGAGTTAAAAGATGTTGAGTTAATCACCACTGACGTTTAAATCCGGTCATCTAAGTTTGAAATGGACCACAGTTGAAGTTAATGTTACTCAGGTATTCTTGATTTTCAGTATCTACGCTATATATAGTCAAATAGATTCCTCTTCTCCGGATTTTCGTTCAAAGCTCCTATTACATTATTTCCTCCACTTCAAAGCAATAGACGGAATCGTAACGGGAACAAATTCCTAATCCAATATTAAGAAAAACAATGATCAGCAAAATGGTTCTTTCAATATTTAATGGCCGCTTACGAGATTGGGATCATGACTCGAGTATCTCCATCAAATCAACTCGAACGACTTAAATGAAACAATTAAGATTGAACTGAGTCGACTTGTGAACTTTACCGAGTGGGCTCCGCCGGCCCCCCCGAGCCGAGCCCATTAGATTCTTTATAAAACAATTTATGAAATCTCCTCAACTGCGGCTAATCAATTAAGATCGATCTCCGGTAATTGCTTCAAGCTCGTCCCACCTTAGTTTCAGTTTTGTCTGAAGTTTGTTCGTAATTATACGTTGGTGGGAGCTACAAGCGCTCTTTGTGCAGGAAGTTCACATTTTCCCAGTTTGTGAATTTCTTTTGTGGCAGCAACTTCATTCCGATAAAAGATTCGACCTTTTGAGCAACACACGGCCAATATACGGCAATTTAGTATACGTCGCAAGTGGAAAATACGATTATAATCTTTTACGACTTAAATAAAGCTGCAAACAAAGAGAATATCTTCAGAACTTCTGAACAAAACGAATGTTTCACAACACTGGATACGAAAAAAATAACGCATTTTTTTCGTCTTTGACATACAATTTCACTTCGCTAAGCTATCAATAGCAGCGAAAATTCTTTAATGTCTCCCGAGGTATTTGCTCCCGCTACATAATGTGGTACTTACTATACACAGCAGCCGCACATAGTATTCCATTTAGTCCCAAGTCTCGTAGTGACACGCTGATGGATGGATATTTTACTCCAGTTTTGCGGTCCGCCCCGACAGCCACGTGCCTAATACACAACACTGATATGTAGGACCCCAAATAATTTAACACTACGCTACTAGGAATTTCTGCCATAGCACTTTGTTCATGATCGTCTAATAATGTAATATTCAGCTCAACAATTTATATTAATAGTCGATAATGTTACTATTCTGTGATACGTTTACGTGGCTGTAATCGGTAACAAGCAACATGTAGTAATTTACATGTAAGTCTAGACGAGGAGCATCGAGGGAAATATAATCTTTCTTAGAACCTAGCCTCGCTATGGATTCCGTTAGAACGTCGAGGAAAGCGAGAGCGACTACCTTTACTAACTGATGCGGATCATCAAAAAGGCTAAACCCTTCCGAGAAGTTTTTTATCTCCTCAGATTTCTCCCGTGAGAATTCCTGATTAAACTAATTTCTGAAAAAAATAATCTCTCCGCGTTCCGCACTCGGAGTCCTTACATTTTTTATCTTTCGCGGGAACCCTTTTAAATCTTCAGAGTTTTATCATTACTTTAATTATTTTAAAAGATACAGACCCATTGATTATATGAAGCGTAGCTTTTATCTGAGTCGTGAGATGTCAGGACCAGGCGCGGTTGGCTGCCTTCCATCTGCAAATTGCCAAGCGATTAAAGTGCTTACTCAAGTTTAATTCTTTGATTATAGAGCAGTCGAAAGTTTGCTTCTAAACAGCAGTTGAATAAACCGACTTACATGTTCGTGGGAGATCGGGATTTTAATCAAGATAATTAGAATATAAGAAGTTTGGAACTTTCGCTATTTAATTGTCACATTACAGTCTCGAGTTGATGACGTTGAATTAAATTACTTTGGTACTGACTAATTTATTTTGGAGAGAAATTAAGTTCTCGGAGCGAGTTTGTGAGACAAACATTTTGTGATAGTCAGGGACTGAGTTACGCAATGGAGTCGTGTTATAAATGGGGAGAAAAAGCGTCGAGAAACTTCAATATCAGCAACACGCTCGTACTGTCACGTGGGGCGGCTGCGTGGCTTGTATTTCTTGCGTAATTTGTTTTTTTACTCAAATGGTAGCTATCAGTATAATCGTTTCAACGATACATCACGTTCCTCTCCTTGAGCTAGAACTTGAGCTGAACGTAGTCCGAAACGCTTCATTAATCAAAGCGCTAACAAATTACAAGAAACACCACTATTACCATAAACAAGTCTCAGTAGTTCGGAAGCGCTCCAACATGCTCCAAGTATCCACTTTCAAAGTCAAAGTATCCATATTACCGTCCCTGCCCGCCCTCACCGCTCTGGCCCGTGGCCTCACCCCCTGCGTGGCCCGGCCGTCGGCTATAATTTGGCGGCGGTCACGAAGAAGCACGCACGCAGCACCTCGCAAGCCACCGGCGGAAGTTGTTCGAAACTTTTCGTTCATACACGCCCTGTGTGTTTATTGGTAAATATTGTGGAAGAATGTTGATGAGGAGGTGGCGAACGTTGCTGTGTATTTTAGGAAAATAATGTGGATATTAAAATGGTTGATACCATCAAGGAGAAGACATTAAAGTCGGAATTGCAACTGATACACAAACGAAGCCGAGAAGCATTCCGTTAATACCTTCTAATGAGCGTGTGTACGCCTGCTCCTTAGTTAACGAAACACGTCAAGCAGGTCGCTTCTAAACTCTCAAATGCACGACAAGAATTTTCTCCAATCATCTCCCTCTAATTATCAAATTCCTCCAATCACGTCGAAGCCGCAAGGGTAGGATCATAATAATCCAATCGCTCTTCAATATTACTCCCGCAGATGAGTACAAGACGTCCGGCCGTTGATTAAAATTGATGAATAAAGTTACCGCAAGTATTGAGTGCGGGTAGTCGGACGATGTTCAGATAACCATATTAAAACCACCACTTGTGATTGGAGATTATTATAGGTAGCGTTTAGGATCGACTACTCAGAAGATAGTTATGAAGAGAAATATATATGAAGAATGAAATGGATAGTTATGAGAGTTGAAATTGGATGAAACTGACGTAGGAGCGTAGATATTTGCACGAGCAAAGACTGCGCTGGGTGAATTAAAGCAGATAAGTGTCTTGTTAAAAAATCAATCGATATGATATGACGGGCGGCCTAAAAACTCTGACACCAGGTTAAGCACTAACCACACGAAAAAGAAGAAGACGGTAGAAAGTAATTCAATAATTATATACGACTAAGTAGTCATATCGAAATAGTGAAGGATCTAATTTTGGTAGGTAATTATATTGTTTGACATCTATTTTAGGACACAACTCTGTAAAACAACACTCGTTCCATTTAATAACAAATGCTATTTAACAGTCATTGAAACCCTCGTGACCTAAACCAATCAATCAGTCTCCTACCACCACAACACGGGTCCTCATTACGTATTCACGTCGTAAACTGCGCAATTTCTTTTAATTGCCATAAGCGATTAAATACAGAAAACGGTTGTTAGTGTCAATTACGTGTCACTAACCGACGCTTCCACGATATAAACGGTTGTCATAGCGCGATAACTGTTTAAATAATAACACCGGGCTATTTTATTGCCCGGGCGATATAAATGACGATATTAAGTTAATTAGTTGGGGAAGGAAACCCTCCCCAAACTATTAATTGAACAGTCCATGTAGACGGAAAAAGTGCAAGTTTTGGGATTGCCCCCATTGATTAGTGGTGAATGCAATTGAAGAAAGAACAATGCCGAGATAATTAGTCAGGGCGTGGTTGCTAATTCTGCAATTATGTGCAGCGCGCAAAGTGAATCGATTATCATCTACTTTATGTTTCATTCATAAAGTGGTTCTTAGTAGTTCTAATAGAAAATATGAAACCGGATTACTTGATAATATTCGGGTGCACAAAAGCATTTCCTGTTAAGGGACCCAAATAGCGTCGAGTTCCTGAATTTAGTGAATGGAATTGGCATGGCTTCCAAATATCTGTATGATCGTATACGATACGGAACCGGGGCCTGTTTTGTCACGACTCCATTGTTTGTCTAGTCAAAGGTCTCAGAGGTACGCAGCTCCGACTTCGGGAATATCCGAGTCTCTTTGTAGATAGCATGCCGATTCATAACCTTTAGTGTATTATAGCTTTTCTATAGATATTTTATTAGTAGGATACCTTGGAAGCAGTAGCGTTTTGTGTTGAATGCTTAGCTCTATGGCTATGCTTTGTGCTGAATAGGTAATCATCTTCATACTGGCAGTATATATCCAATAGGACTTCTAAGGGGAAGGGGGTAGCGTGTTATCCAGTAATACGTGTTGTGAAGTGGGTTGTGAAGGTCAGATAAGTAGTCGTTCAATACTGGTATTCAGCTGCATCTGGTTCGACTAGAAGCCGACCCCAACATAGTTGAGAAAAAGCTAAGCAGGTATTTATAGGATATAGAAAAGATAAGCAAGCGTTTGGGCAAACGGTTTGGGATGAAAAGAGGTGGTCCTACTCGAAAGTAATATCAAATAATCTAGGTGTGCATGGCCAAAGACGACCGCATAATTCATAAATAAAATATCTAAACCACTTCATACTTCCGTGAACATGTCAAGCTGTCAAACCGAAATGACAGGTCCTGTCAACGGGAGTCAGAAAACTGGATAATTGTGGCCACTTGTTTCATACAGAATTTTGATCTCTTTATGTTAGGCCAGAACTTTATATTCAGATATGTTATATTGTAACTATAATAAATTGTGTTCTAAATGCCTATCTATTTATTTGATATTATAATAACCGTAGGTATCGGCCTGGTTCGAATTACGCTCCAACATAGGTAAACGCTCGGGAGGGTTCCCACGCATGGTATATTATATATATGTATATGTAAAGAGTAAATATTATATATATGTATATGTAAAGAGTAAATATTATATATATATGTAAAGAGAACAAAAGGCTTCTCGTATTTAGGTTATGATTTCAAGTGTCTAAGACGTTGATCAATTTACAAATTTCTTAAGGTATAAAACCGACTGGGACCGACTATATATTCATAGTTTCATCTCATAGCTCGGACTGCAAAACTTTTCTATGAACTCACAAAGTAAAGAAATACGTCGAGGTCTTGCTAATCCAATCAAAGCTGTAGTTTCACTGAAGGCATTTTGATTTCATTACCCACACTAACGAAACCAAATCACACCGCGGCACATTCATCAATCCAAAAGCTCATTGATTTCTTACCTATCCACACGTCCTGACTAGTCGGTCAAGGCCCTCCACCCTCCCCCTGTCCCTCCGCCCTCTACACTGAATAACGGCTAATAGAGGGCCGCGATGAGCCACTGTATCAATCCGATTTATTTCGTTATTAGTCCGCCCTCCGTGATAAGAATTACTTATACTATTCCATGGCGATTTGTATGGCCTACGACGAGTTTTCACGCCGTATATTTTTTTTGTAAAAGGTAATAGGCAAAGTTTAGCTAAGTTTGTGAATGAAACGATTTTGTAACAGTTTGTTAATGAATCTGTCGGGCGAAGTTGCGGGATAATGTCTGAGAGGCTGGAGTTTCTGAATGCGTGTCCTTGTGAGGCATTTTATTTTGGAAACCATGTCATGGAAAATTAAAGTGCTGTCAAGTGAAAGCGATGAAATGGAAAATCGGTACTTTGGCTTTGGGTTCTTATCTGATATTGAAATTAGTTTCTCGTAAAATTTAAGAATAGATACTTATTTGTAAAGTTTTGTGAATGTGTTCAATATCAATATTATATTCACCAATTCTACCACGTCCTTTTTTATGTATAAAGGGTGTAAAGAGACCCTTAACGAAGCTGAAATGCACTTGTTCTCCTCAACACTGCGATATTTTTTTTGTTCTAGACCATACCTGGGAACCTTCTAGTTACGGAAAAAAATTGGGAGTCAAAGTTTCAACTATTTCACAAGTTTTTTTTGAAATACTTGTTTTTAATGTAAGATTTTTACTTTAAACACCTCCAAGACCCCCGTACTATTCAATCCATCCACCAGCACAATGTTTTGAGTGTGTAACATTGAGTTCTACGTAAAACGTGATTTTTAACCCAAAAAAAAAGTCGTTTCCCAGCAATAATTTTTGCGTAAAGTTATTTAGTTTGAGAGGCTCCGTTTAAACCCTGTATAGGCTTGCATTTAGCCGCAACTTGCCTGATGTGGAGCGATGATGCGGTCTGTGGTAGAGCCCGAAACCGTTTGCTGTTATAAACTTTGATCTTATAAATGCATTTTTAAATCGTTTTCCAATATCATTTCAGTCAGGTTGAAAAATAGACTTGCAAATTAGTTAAATACAGAAATAATACCCATATTTACGCTCAAACCGAACCCAACTAATCATTCAAGTCACAGCTAATAACTGCTAATCAGATAAACTCAGCAGTCACAAGTCACAACCTTTGCAATGCAAAATGGCACGTTTTCCTGTATCCATAAGTGTTAGTTTACTAAAGTGTGGGTTCTAATTTGTTTCACTCGGTGGTGTATTCGAGCTGGCGAACGCTGCTGAGGCAACACGTCACTTTGATTGACTCTCTAACTACGTGGAAAACGGTCATAATAAATAATTGACTGTTCTGTCTTACATACAATCATATAATTGATGACATTCATAATAATCACAGTAGGATTCGACTTCAGGTTTTGATTGATTGTTGAATCATTAATTTAATTTTCATTAGGTAACGGTATTTCATTTAAAATAGTAAAACCTGTGTTCTACTTTGGTATAGGAATCCTTACTTACTTCCTGTCCATTAAAAACATTATGTAGGTACGTGAGCTGCAACTGCGCAATCCATAAAATAATCCGTTTTAGATTTTCTACTTTAAAATTGTGCACCTAAATCCAAGTTTGTCCTCACAATATTAATAAACTTTCAAACCATCTCTGTGCAACTTCGAACCAATCCACAGATTTGAGACAAAACAAAGAAGTACGACATTCAAACAAAAAACATGCATTGTTTCGGGCATACTTCAATTTGCCGCGTTCACCGCTAGAGGGCACTACAAACGATTGTTCCGATTATTTCTAGAACAATTTCATTGGCTCTCGATCTGCCAGCACCGATGTTACAACCGGCTTAATGGGAAATAGTTTAAGTGTGCGTTACTCAACCCAGCTTTTGTATTCAGAGCTGTGTTTTCGAGAAATTCCGGATTGGGTTTCGCAGTATTGAAACAAAAACACGAGCCTGTTTGTTGCTCTTTTTATGTGTTGTTTTGTTGTTGTTACTATTATTCTCAATAACTTTTGATTAATAGCAATAATCCTAGCTCCAATTTCACATGAAATAACTTCAACAATCACAAACTCCATTATTTCAGAGCCCACTTCATAATCATCAACACCCCATGTCATATGATCCTCACAAAACACATCTATCAAACTACAAAACAATAAACAAACATCTGCGGCTTCAGTTTAATCAAAATTTCAATCGCATTTGCATTGAGACTAACAACAGACGAGTTTATTAGAGTTCAGCCGGTGATTTATAATGATTGGCCGCTGTCGAAGCAAATATCGGGAGCGTCTCGCCCATAAATGTCACAATCCATTACGCCGGCCGAATGTCCACATGAGTACATTCGGCCGGAGACTCGACATGGTTGGTTTATGGACGAAAAAACGCTGACGAAACCGTTTGTTGGGCGGTGATGAGATATACGTGGAGGCGGTAGTTTTGTACGACTATTTGTTGCGTTTCGACACTGTGATGAATATCTGCGGTTTTGGTATTTGGCGTTTTTGAAAAAGAATTTATAACCCGCCGGTCCCAAGTTTTATGGAGCACTTTACGATCATAGATAATGGTAGGAATATTACTGTGTATTGATTATACACAGTAATATTCAACCTAAAATCTCCTGCAATTTTGGCCGGGAAGCTAGTAGTTGAAATTACCGATATACATAGTTCAGGATGAATACAACCAATTCGAAGCTAAACACAGTAATCTAAAATCACGGAATTCCAAAACAAATGACCTCATGCATATAGAACGGGAGCCACTTCCTAAACGTATCGGCTTTCAATTATAAATCAGCTTTGTTACCGAAATGCTCTCTGGTGGTGTCCATGGCGCGGCTTCGGTTTAATTAAACCATGTGACGCAGCACTCGGGCGCCACATTACGGCTAATATCTCAGCTGGTAAATGACGCGGAGGCGACGCCGAGCTCAGCTCTGCGCAACTAGTGCAAGAGTCGCTGCATATCGATGATAACTTGCTAAGGTTACGTTAGTTTGCTTTTTAATGGATGATTGTATCATCTAGATAAACTAACCAGTTTTCTCTCCTTAAAAGGGGTTGTATAATTAGTAAGGTTCTTCTTTTTATTTATATTTGTAAATAATCAAAGAGAGCTTAAGATGATATAAGACAGCCGGCAAGCCCTCTTTTATTTATCTGTATCTATTTTTAACTCCAAAATATCAGATCTTATGAACAAAAACCAAAGCTATAAAAATCACCCGTGCCATCGGCAGAACATCGATATAGTGGCCGACCGCAGCACTAGAAGGCGCATCGCCATCACTCACCTCGGCCGCACAAAATGCGCTCGCCTCCCAAACATAAACTGAATGTTAGCGTTCCTATGTCCACATTTGTTACACTTCTAGTTATTTTATTGTTGTGTTCCAACTTCGTTCTAGCTGTCTTTACCAGATACTCTTGATATAAACTGCGGTTTTTTTTCTCTTATTGTGCCATATCATAATTATGTCTTTACTGTAAGTTTTTAAACGGAGATAGTCACTAACACTACCATTAACACTGAACACGTGAAATTTACCACGTAGCACCGAAATATCGGGTAAAAATACAAATAGTAATTATTTTTTGCCCGATATTTCGATTCTGTAGTTCAGTTTATCCGTGATCAAGGTGCTTGCAACAGTGAAATATCGGGAACTCAAAACAAATAGTAAACATGGTAAATATTTTTTCAGTGTTAATGATAAGTCTTTATTATTATTAAAATATGAATGAAATATCTGGGAACGTAATAGGGACATTTGATATAATTACTAACAATTAAGTACCCATTTACATAGTAATTATTTATGATACCATAAACCTAAATTATTTACACAGTAACAGTAACAGTACCAGTAAGTAACAGTATTTGGATTTTATTATACTCTGGAGACAATACAATATTAGAAAACTAAGTCATACCGGAAAAACGACAGCAACAAAATAGGTTCGTTTACATGTGCTAATTGGGACACCGTAGCCCGTAATCCAGTGAAGGTATTCCTATCAAAAAAGGTAGTAAAGGTTTCAATAATATTGATAAACGTAAGTCGTGAGCCGCGCACGGTCGAGCTCCACAAAGAGGGCGTTGTGGTTTATTTGTCATCAGAGCAAAAACACGGAGTTTGCTCAGAATTTCTGGGAAATATTAATTAGTCTCCAATGCATGTCCGGCTTTATGATTTGAAAAGAATCCTTTTTTTGAATGAAATGTGAATGTAAGGAGAGTTAGTGGTTTTGAGTTGAAATCCGTCTTTAAAAGTATTTTGTAGTTTGGTGGATTTATTTGGTACTATTTACTTCAGTGTATAAAACTATTTCAATAAAAACATATATTAATTTTTAGGACCTACGTCGTAAAAATATGTTTTAAAGAAAATTCCGTCTGAAAACTTAGTTTTTCAATATTATTTTTATCTAAAATTATCGCATTTCGTTCGTTTCTTTTAACAAGTTTTGCTTCACTTGTTTTTACGGTCGGTATTCGGTCATCATCAGCATCATCTGCCTAGTCTTTTCCCAACTATGTTAGGATCGGCTTCCAATCTAATTGGATGCAATTGTATGCCAGTATTTTACATGTAGCGACTGCCTTTCTGACCTCCATAACCCAGTTAGTACTGGGTAAAACGATACTCCTTGGTAAGGCTGGTTGTCAGATTTTTCGTTTGTTCCCACTAGTACCACCGAACTGTACCACCGGTGGTACTAGTGTGAAAACTCGTTCTCAATAGTACCACCACCTACTTAGTGGTACTAATGGGACTGTTTGTTCCCAATAGTACTACCTATGCAAATTGTGTAGGTAACCTTATTTTTTTACGGACTGTAAACTTATGGGATGAAAACCTACCATATTATGTAGACGTAGAGTAGTTTATTTTTCTCCAGTGCAGGAAGATAGTGGCAATGTTGTCCACTTACAAACTGCGCATAAAACCTCAGACAAATCATTAATCAAAGTTGTCATCGTTGTTTTGTCACAATTGATAGGTTTTGCAAATTTCAATGAAATTAAATAATACAAACCGCCATTTCATTAAATTAAATAAATAACGAAAATATTTCTTCATTTTATTTACGAAATTATGTTTGAGAACGAGCTAAAAATTATAAAAAAGGGCGTGGAAAAGTGCTGCTTGAAGGTCAATATTACTTCCATAAAAAATATAAAAATGAAAGTGAAATCTGGAGATGTAAGCAATCAAAGACATTCAAATATTTTAAATCTCTTTGTAAGCAATACAAGCTGGATTTAAAATGTAAAGGATCGATAACTTCTTCGAAGGTAACAATTTTCTTAGTACTCTTTCATAACGTCACAGACCAGTGAACCTACTCTATACCAATCCTCAGGATAGTTTTAAAAAGAGGCATTCGTGGCATTCATCTTCAATTTACAGGCAACGAAATAAGGCTGCCTGTGTTGAAAAAACTCTTTCCAAAAATGCTAAAGAGGTAGAAGTACCTCAACAATTCTTAAAATTTTTCCTTGCTGATTATTGTGAAGATTCCATGAGAATCATACTATTTTGCAATGAAACAGGGAAAGATTTACTCAAAAATTCGACAATGTTTTTCATGGATGGTACTTATAAGTCATGCCCGGAACCATTTCGTCAAATTTACACGATTCATGGAGACCTTGGTAGCAATTTGGAATATAAAAATATTGTCCCATTAGCCTTTGCGTTTATGACTCATCAAAATGAAAAAGTGTACTCTACACTTTTCGAACTACTGAAAATACAAATTCCGGAATGGCAGCCAGATGTGGTCATGACTGATTTTGAACAGGCAGCCATAAGTGCATTGACTAAAATTGGTATAAAAGTTACAGGATGTCATTATCACTTTTTAAATGCTCTGCGACGTAAGGCAAAATATTTGGGCATGAAGAAAACAAGGCATAATCAACGAATCATTCATTTGGCTAGTAACCTTGCTTTGCTCCCAACAACCAACATTTCGGAAGGATGGGATTATGTCGTTAAACAAGACGTACCTGTAATGAGGAATTTCAAAAAATACTTCGAGACAGTTTGGATGAAAAGTCCTTTCACAGATATATTAAGCATTTTTGGCTGTCAACATAGAACAAATAATTCAGCAAAAGGTTGGCATCATAACTTAAATTCTTACATAAGCAGAAATAAACCAAATTTCTTGCAAATCTTGCATGTTTTGTTTCAAGAATCTCATATATCAACCTTCCAAAGCAACAAATTGAAGAAGTTCAATAAGAGCTCACAACCAAAGCGAGCAAAACAACACATTGATTCTGATGATCGGATAATAGAAGCACAAATGCAATTGACATCAGGAGTAATTTGTATTGGCCACTTTTTAGAGAAACGTCGCTAGTTCGCATATAAATGTTGTTTTTTTATTTTTACTTTGGCAGAAAGATAAGTTTGTTTTTTGTTTAATTTTGTTTTGCAATTAAAGTGATAATATATTTATTATTTATTTATTTAAACTTCATGTACAAGAGTTGTACATATGCGGATTTCTTTATTAAAGTGCAGGTGCCATCTCTATAGGTAGGGAGATAGTATTATTGGGAACAAACAGTCTCACTAGTACCACTACTATTAATTAATATAAATGGTGGTACTATTGAGAACGAGATTTCTCACTAGTTCCACCGATGGTACAGTTCGGTGGTACTAGTGGGAACAAAGGAGATTTTTTGGGCCACTGACTACCTGTAACTACTGTCAAAGATCTACAAATGGCAGCCGGGACCAACGGCTTAACGTGCTTTCCGAGGCACGGAGGAAACTCTGTATGTAATGGGTGGTCACCCATCCACAGACCAACCTAGGCAAGCACGGCTTAACCTAAAGATCGATCCGAGCGGCTGTTATTATTTAGCCACGAGCTCCTCCTCTTATTACGTTCGGTATATAAGAATATTTTATTTGAAGACTTGAAAAATATACTTTAAAATATAAAATATTTATGAGTACTTAATTTTATATGTGGGTATTAAAAATTGTTATCAGCCAAGACTGCGTTGTGTGTATTTAAGAATTATCTGCTTTAAGTAGCATAACCAAACCACGTATACTGTGACCAAACCCTAAAAAACACAATAAAAGTTTGCAGGTAAATAATTTAATTATCAGCAGTTCAATCAAGCACCTACTGTAGCTTTGTTAAGAAAACTACCCTCTTATTCATAATTAATTAAAATTTAACAAAATAGTAAAATCTTGTAGTCTTCTTCTTCTTAACGTGTCGAGGAGAATCTAAATTGAGTCAGCCCATTTGGTGTCGAATTTGGCACTTTCAGTAGCGTCCATCAGTTCCTGGGATGTACAAACAACGGGACAGGCCGGGCAGGATTTCAAGTATTCTATCGTTTGTGGAACAACACAATATTCACACTCCAGGGCAAAGTCATATATGAATCTTCACCTAAACAGGATATTCCTTGTTTTGGCCAACCTGTGTCTGGATTCGGCCAATCTCGTAGTATTTCCCAAAAACATAAATCCCTTCTTAAGATTCACAAAGTAACTGGTGAACGCTGAATGAAGCAATAATTATTTTTACAACGCTATTTTAAATAAATCTTACAGAAACTGTAGCAATAAACCATCCAGTAACTGGACCGCAGGCTGCGCGCCCTTTAACACAATAAAACCCTTTTTTAATGATCAAAGATAAGGGCAGTCACAAAATTTTTAATAACCATAAAATTTGGTCCTTTGCACCAAGGTTCCGTAAGTAAGGACCAGGAAATATCTGATGACGTCATAAAGTGCGACACGACACGAGCGAGGTGTTATTCAAGTTGCAAATACACTGGCAACGTTAGTTTTCCAGATTTAGTAGATGCAACGTATGCTTTAGGGACCGTGACAGTTACTAAGCTAGGGAATGTGGAGATGGAAAACATCGAGTTAAAATAAACGTGGCAAGATGAGGAGGATGCTTACAAATGATGGAAAACAGAGTTGGGACTTAATGTCAAGTCAGAATCATCACTCAAATTGCAGTTTTCTACTAGGTTGAAAATACAGTTGATAGCCGTAAGGGGTGTAAGTAATTTAATTTGAAGACAGAGTAGTATAAAGAGTTAAGCTCATATCGTAGAGTGCTTCTTGCAGTTGACTTAAATAAAAGTGGCACCGACATTAATAATGCAATAGTTAGTGATGATATTCTTGTTAAAGTGTCGATGTTACTCTGGACTAAAATGCTTGCTCCATTCCTAAGAAAAGATTATTATAAAGCTCCCACTGCCATTGCGGGTCTGTGTTCCAAAAAATCACGAAATAAAAATACACAAGTTCCATTGGTTGTGTGTGCAGCTAGCACCCAGCGGGGGTTCCCGTTCAATAAAAAGCGGGTCAATGCCACACAAGTGATTGATAGCGTGTCCGACTATTAGTAACACAAACCGCAGCCACGTGCCTTCCCTCCCCGATGTGCTTACGCCCTTAAAATCAGCCCTAAACGCCCGAAATAATTCGCTACCACAGAACCAATCACCCGTCGACGATATAATTTAACACAACATCCATCGCTGCGCTAGTACGCCACATGTTTATACCATCGCGCACTAAAGCGGCGCAGTAAATCGGTCCGAGGGTTTAAAGTGTCGTTATAATTTACGAGGTGCGACGCGGTGGTCCCAACGGTGGAATTTATTCATGGCGGTAATAAAATCTGTCGTTGTGTCCAGGGAGAGAGTCCAGGTTAATTCCTTTTTGAAATTCTGCTGCGAATAGAACTTGGAAGTTTTATCTGGCCTTGGAGCGGACTATGTTAGTGGAGCTCATTTGAAATTTAGACACTTTATGTTCCAGTGTGGCTGTACGTATTGCGAGTTTACTTTTACGCTTGCAATGGAGTTGTTTTCTTTATGCAGCTTGCATTCTGGCAGAGTTACTAAAAATCTTTATGTGATGCTAATGTCGGAGCTATGAAAGAAAATGTATATTTGGTACCATTTTGTGCACGCGAGCAATATGGAACGTGTGTGTATAAAAATGTCGCGCAGTAAAATATGATGCAAAAATTGAAGCATATTTTTGCGTATGAATTTTAAGTTTAAAGTCGACTCACTAAGTTAATAACAGCTCATTAATTCTGCTTAATTTTAACAGGATACTGTCGTCAGTTACCGAAACTTAGCGCAACCCCCCAAAGGTCAGCTCGGAATAAACTCGGCATCAACTTAATTCTACTTTTAAGTTACTCACTTAAAACTTCAAGTTAAGCTTAAATTAATAAAAGCTAGTATCATCCGAAGCTTGCAAACTCTCACAGTCTATTTTCTGTTCCAATTAATTAAATTGTCAATTTTTTATTAGCTTCAAAAAAGCAAAATTAAATACAAATGTTGATCTTGTGTTATACTTTGAAGGTGTTAGTATATTCAGGGTGATATTCACTCGTTGCTATATTTATGACATTATTTAATTTAATTCTGTCTGTCTATCAGATGTCGAGTTTAATTTCGAAGTGAAATTGAATCTAGCCACAAATAGGTTTCTGACTCGGCTATGGTAAATAATTTGATAATATTTGTGGCATTTTTTATAGTTAACGCGATGAAAATTTCCATTGCTTACTTTAAGTTAAAATAAATGACTTTCTATTATAAAAAAAACTAAGATAGAATTTTCTTTTCGGTTTTGATACAATATCTAAAATGTTATCTTTGTTTTATTTTATCCTATAATCACTTATATGCTTTATTTACACATAATCCAGGTATCCTGACATCATCTTCTGTTACAGTGAGGCATGTGCCGTCTCTGGCGCAGCGGCGCGGCGCCCCCCCGCTCCCCGCACACGTGACCGCACCCCGCCGCCGCCATGGCGCCACACGTGGCACTCTTCCTCATCCTCTGCCTGGTCCACTGCGACACCAAGACCGTGCTGCAGGATAAACTTGGTAAGTCCTTCTTTAAAATCATAGTTCAAGAAGTTTAATATTTTTTCTTGTTGATTGGTTAAATCTTCTGTTCCTACTGGTAAAGGTTTGGCGTAAAACAAAACAAGTTTCTTCTAGATTGTTGGACAATCATAACGTCTAACAACATACAAAGTAACAAAACGCACGCCATTTATCATTTGTGCAACTACATCATGTAACATTCATAAGAAGATTCCAACTGAAAGTTGTTTGTTATTTCATGAATAAAATGCCAGGAAGAGTAATCTTTCCCGTCCACATAAAACTTCGCTAAACATTCATACGGTCTGCTGCAGAATGCGCAAATCCCGACTTGATAGTAGCACATTAAGTTCACGTAATGCACCCAGCACGGGGACTACGGCGCTGGATGGAGAGACTCGCTCTCAAATCTCATTAGGAACAACAAATTTATACCAGCTTGGAACGTAATGGAGATGTTTTGTCCCAATGCGCCGGGTGAACGCAGAGTGACTGCTTTAAAAAGTTAGTATTTAATGGTGTTAAGGCTTCAACGTGGGGATATAAACGTTGACACAGGTTTGGTTTGTCAAAGTGAGCAACTTAAGTGAAAGCCTGTAGCTAGGGTTACTTTATTATTAGCTGTAATCTTCCAGTGCTTCGTTGACAGGCCTTAAGAGTTCTAGAGCTATTGGAATAGTTGTGCTCTCCTAACGATTATATGATTTTTAAAAGTCAGAACAGTAACGCAATTTGAATAAAACTTCAGAAGGAAAGTAACTTTCAATAAAATACTCTGACCAAAATTCTCTTCCATTAAATAATAACTACAAACAACTTTTCTAAAACGTTCAAAACAAAACTCACAGCTATTTAATCGCCCAACGACTTTTTTACAAGTTCGAAACATTCTATAAACAGGAGTGGGTTCTGATCATTTGACTGTCGTTACTTATAATAAAAACTTGGTTGAATTTGACTAAAAGCGTTTAACAGCCATAAAAAGGCTGGTCGTCGCAGACGGTTCCGTGCGAGCGATCAAAGGCAGCCCGTCACTACAAGTGCTACGCTCTACGTACGTGTATAGCTAGCATAGTGTAGCACATGCTTACATGAGGCAGTCACAGTACGAATGGGAAACCGGCGCGGTGCGTTAGGGCTTCGAGAAAAAAACCTATTTTAAAGTATATTATTGGTTTTGAGGCTTTATAGGGAAAGTAACACTTATCGCTACGAGAATTGTCCATTCCGTAGACTGATAGTGTTAACCGTTGTCGAAATGATCAATGAAAATATGTGTTGGTGTCAGCACATTTTTCAGATCGGGGACCCCCATCCAAACACTTTCTATTTGATCGGAAATGTTGACCTGATTTCACAAATGACAATAAAATAGTGACAGCAAATAGTCCACCCTATCGCGAATATCTGCGACGAAGGCAAACACCAAAAAAGTCCGTCCGAATATATTTGGAATGCGTAGCATTTGACGTTCTGGGCACGTTCCTCTACTCTTATGGGGATAACGCGTGATCATGGCGAATATCATGCGAGGATGCAATTTGCTAGGTTTTTTTGCCCTTTTAGATATTTCGGTAAGGCGCCGACTTTGCGATTCCCCCGCGACGTAACGAATAGTTGTTTAGATGCGGGGCATGTGGAGGTCGCAGCAGCCGGCTCTGATGCCGCCTGCCTGTGATAGATTACTCACGTCCATTAAGATGTTACGCACATAATGCCTACAGTTACAATCTCTTTCTCCACCATAACGTTTTTGTGGATAGAATTCTCCAGAATCGCATTAAGCTTTATGGGATTACAAAGGAGACTCGTATTAAACTCGACTTGATGTATTAACATTGATTTTTTCGACTTCGGTGGGCGTAAGTTATTTGCAACCCTCGATGGGCGAAAAAGGTTTATCTTTGCGTTTGTTAATAGGCTCCGCCAAGTCACAAAAATCGCAAACGCGCTTTTTATTCTCTAAGCAAACTTAGAATATACACTGTAAATACCATAATTTTGAAATAACTGAAATGTGATTTTAAACCAAAAATTAAACTTGAAAGCTTTCTTAATGTTCCAATTACAATTCATTGTTTTCTTTCAACGCTGACAGTGTCTAATTGAACCAACTAAAATGGACATTTTGTATAAAACAGAATTTGATAAATATCTCGTCGCTGTCCGGAGTGCTGTTCAAGTAATAGCTCCGTCATTTTTCTCAAGTGAAACACGCCAACAAATCTAGTCTGATAAATTAATTGTTGAAAGAACAGCGAGAGGGCAATTCCGAGAGGGTATTATGGCCCCTGGCGGGCCTCTAAACCGGAGCATGGCAGATGGCGACTTCGTGCCATAAAGAACACACAGCGGGAGAAAAAATTTGAAAACTTGAAATACGATTTCCGAATGTTCGTTTTATTGCATTGAAATGCGTTTGCGGCTATAATCTGATCGTTTTACGAGCACGGCTATGTTCTAAAATTTGCAATTGTATTCTGTACCACCGCTCATTTTGCTATAAAAACTGAATTTATTACTTTACAAGCGTCGAGGCATTAACGTCTGATATTATTACGGGCTCTAGGTTATTTCCCGTTGAATAAATCAACGAATTTTTAACTCGGCCCTCGTGAAAAATTGACGAAGTTTGTTTTTTCATTACATTGCGTATTCTTCCCTTTGGGATGAGCAGAGCAGTAAAAGGCGATGGGCCGGCAACCCTTTAATAATTAATTATGTACGGCTGTAATCTTTCAAGCCAATGGGCTGCTGCTGTGGGTAGCGTTGAGTTTCACGCATTCAAACAATGGAGTTCTGCACGTAGCCATTCTGGAGAAATTTCTTCAACCCATCTGGATCACTCTTGTAAACGAAACTTTAACTCATTATACCTAAAAACTTTATATGGTATATTTACACACAGAACACTTGACATACCTTCATTACACGTCGTAAAAATAGAGCTAGCATACATACAACAGGTAATTAAGCGATCCCTCGGAGCATTGTAATTAAACCTTGTCATTTATTAATTAGGCACCGTGCTAGCCACGAATTACTTACTCGCAGCCATCGTCCTCTACGACATTTTATTTCTTTGGTATTGTGTACTGAACTCGATTTATCTTCGATAATATCTGCAGACAAGTGACATTGAGCAAACGTACTCGTACTTATACAAAAATAAAATCCAATAAGTCTCGTTAAGTTGGTTATAAACAGAACTCCATCGTTGTAGCTGAAGGTATTCGATGAAAAGGTAACTGTTTTAAATAAATATTAAAATGTAGACAATTTTTTATAACCGATAGCTTTTCACATTGTCTTTATAGCTTTAGATATAGTTAGCAACGAGTGCAACGAGACGGTAACGAGCCGGTCGCGTGACGAGAATTCATTTTAATTTCAATCGTTTCACTTAGTCTGTCTGCATGTTGAGCTTATATTGTTTGTAGTTCTATAGCTTTAATTTGACAATCATCGTCTAATTGGTCCTTTATAGGTGCGGTGAGGCAGTTGTAACTAGTTTCTAAGAGATTTAATTAGATTAATCTGCTCCTTTTTAAAACTGAATCCTTTTTCCAGTCGTTTTTAATATTATACACAGGGTTAACTTCTTACAAAATACCGTTATTTCTCTAGTTCCCTATCGGTGCCAATCCATGCCAAAATAGACAGGCGATCCACGACTTACGGGATAAAATAAATTGTAAATACAAAATGAGCAAACTTTGAATCCAATGATAGAAACGTAACTCCACGAAAACAAATGTACAAAAATGTAGGAAAAGGTAAAAAAATAATTAACGATAATGAATATTTATAAGGTCTGTAATGTTTCCGCTTGATTGTGCGCAGTCACGCACACTCGCGACTTTGCGGCCGAATGATTGGCGAACTGGTGTGTGCCGTGTGTTAGCCGCCGGAGGAGCACGCTACATAGTGTAGTTTTATGTTTGAGTGCAACAATTTAAGGGCTTCGAAATATCTTACAATTAAAATAAACTATTGTGTAAAAATATTGATAGGTATCATCTCTGAAGGTTTATCTGACAAGAGAAAAAATCCACCACATGACGCTGACAGAAAAGTCAACACCGGATCAGTTCTAAATAAGAAAAAAAATAACAACAAAAGTCTTGAGAAAATACCCAAAGGAAGGCAACACCTCTTATACCTTTGAGTAGCTTCTGAATCATAAAAAATAAAAAATATTCTTATATCAAACAAAGAAACAGCAGAAAATCATACTACAATCGCTTATCCACAAAGCAGCTACAATACGGTTATAGCTTCTGAACAAAATAAGCTGCACAGCAACAGACCGATAGAAACAAACAACAGAATAGAAACAGGAACACGGAGAACAAAAACAGATTACATTTGTCGATTTAAAAGTAAAATTGTGCATATTTCACGAACTTCCTCCGCAACTAGGTGTGATAGCGAGTCCCAATTCTTTTTTTATGAAAGAATAGATGGTGTGCAAGTTTGCCGTCTGATAAAAAGTGCATACAATGCCAAGTTTTTAAAGTTTTTACTTTTTCTGCTGGAAACTGTATCGCATTTTGTAGTATTCGTGGCGCACTTTGAGCAGTGTGTAGGAGTGGTGTTAAACCGGTGATAAATGTGGGTAGCATAGTTATTTGTTGAGGGAAATGAGGGAATGTTTGTGTCATTCTATAATGTTTTGCAATTGGAGTAGGAGTTTGAGTTTGAGTAGAAACTGGCGAGAGGAAACTTGACAAATGGCAGTCTATTAAAAATATTACTTATGAATAAAATAAAGCTACTCTAGAAATCAGTGAGAACAAAAAAAGCTATTTCTTAACATCATGAATGAAAAAAACATCTTACAATCTGCGTTACAAGCAGTAAATCCAATACCATTTTCACAACCCTCAAGAGCGAACCCGCAGGCTAAAGCAAGTCTTAACAAAACCGCTGACATAATTGGAGTCACAAAATTTGTCGCCACAAGCGTCTAGCGGGCCGAATGACCCGCCTTCGATGATCGGAGACTTCAGGCCACAGAGTAGACAGGGACAGAAGATCTACTCCGTAGAATGAGGAAAAACACACGCACTCATTACTGGAACTGATGGATGCTACTGAAGGCGCCAAACTAGTAGCCAAGTTCTGGGATGAATTCATTTAAATTGCCTTCGACATGCTTAGAACATAGACACGCCGTCTACGTAGCATTTGCGAGGAGATAGGCAGTTGTTTGGCAGTTTGAGAGAGTTACTACACTAAACTTATCGAAGCAGACTTAGCCTGAGCCGTCAGTTATGTCGTTAGTTTATGTGAAGTTTATTGATTAGGGATGGTATGTGATCAGCCAGAGAGATTTATATAATAAAAATATCAACGCGTAGTCAGAACCGGCGAATGTCTTTTTTTCGCTTTTTTTGCATGAATTTTTTTTTGATCGGCTCTACCTAATTTTGTCTTCGCTGAGATCGTCGTTCGTACGTGGCTATGTGTACGAACGTTTGTTTTCACTCGTTGCTTGCAGCAGGCTTTCTGTACTTATATATTCTGTGGCCCAACTCTCGGCTGATATACCCGATATTCTGCTTACGTCCGCGGGAGCAGTCGATATGCAGTAAAATTGAATTGATAGTCGTCTACAAGACGCGCAGTTTAGGGGTCGCGGCAATAGAACGGGAGATTTGCTTTATGTGGCGTTGCGACTTTGTTGGATTTCGGTTTAAAGTCGGTTTGTTGCTGATAGGATGGACAGAATGTTGGAGAAATAAATATTCGGATCTATTTACAAAATTGCTATGAATTGGTTCAAAATGTGAAATGCTTAAAGTAGTTTTCTTTTAGGGATGATAAATATTTGTACCAACAAGATAGATCAGCATAACAATCAGTCATGCTAATTTCCCCTATGGCGGGACACAGGCCTCCTCCCCGTGAAGGGAGTGGGCTGTCATCGACCACACGGGCCCAGTGTGGTTAGTTACTAGATGTCACATGTCTTCAAATTTTTGGTTTCAGGACATGCTGTTTTCCTTACAATGTTTTTGTTCACCGGTTGCAGATGCAATAATTTACTCAAAGTATTATGCTTGCCTGGGTTCAAATCGAATTGGTTTACCTTTAATTTATCGAAACGTCTCTCTATTTCACACTTATGAAGGACTTTTATAACGCTATAAAGACGCCATTCCTCCATAAATAAAATCTAGCATAAAAACAATATTTATAGCAATAAGCGCGAAATTCTTGGGACCTAGCTCAGAGTACGTCGGGGGTCATTAACATCCTGTGCTCCGACGCCCATTACTTCGCATTGTGCAACTGCGCTTTATTTAAATAAATATGCCGTAAAAGCAATTAAATTAAATCACGCGAACGACCACCTTACATTAGATGGCCCATTTATAGGAAAATATTTATTTATTTATGGGTTTTTCTGTAGTGGCTGATGTTAAGAGAATGTTGGCATTAAATCTTCAGATAGAAAGCCTAAGTCCGATGATTATTTCATGGTGAAAACTATCGGGATATTTTTATGTTGGTACAACCTTAAGTATTGTTTTTTTTCTAGTCAGCTGTCACATCCAGCAAACAAACTTTATACAGAAATTAAATCTTGTTGTAGTGTAGGAGTTTTTAAACTATAATTATGTAAACCCTATTTACCCTCTAGGTTTAACCATTAGAAGTTACCTTTTTTTTGACCTGAAAGTAAATTAAGCATTTCCAGGTTAATGTGTACAAGTTTTCCTACACACGATTTTTCTGAGACACGTGTCTACTGTCTACGTCACCTCCCGTGTGAAGTTACACCAGTACCTATGGTTACCATCCATCCGGATTTTTCTGGACATGTGCAGGTTTTTGACCCCAATCCGGACTTTGACAAACTTCTTCATTTGCTGGGACCTCGACTTACTTAGTTACTTGCGAAAATAAAAACGTTACGAACCAACTTCTTCAAAAGAAAAATGTCTGCAGTTTTTTTTAAATATCAAGCGTTTTGCCATGTCTTTTGAAATTTCCGTATGGTAACCCTACTGGTATCTAAACACCATAAATATGTACTTACATATCAAAGGACCAAGTTCCCCGATGTTTTCCTTCTCCGATTAAACGTGTGAAGCAATTTATCAAAATAAATTGCTCACACGGAGGAGAAATGTGTTAATGTTCGAAATAAATGTTGTGTTACAATTATATGAGGTACTAGCTTATGCCCGCGGCTTCGCCCGCGTGGAGTTCGGGAATTGCCCACGGGATCTTACTTCTGGGAAAATAAGTAATCTATGTATGTATAGTAGATACATGGTTTTTATATAGTTGCTTATAACTTGCAAATATTAGTTCATAGTAAAATCAATTAGCTACTTTACATATTGTTATGTGAAATATTGATACCTTGGTTTGAGATTGGACACCGGTGACGAAAATCAAATAATTAATTAGGAATCTATTTATAGACATAAAACTTTTACATAATATTTAATATCAATGTCGCGTATTACGAGCCAACGCGAAAATCGGTGGAATAAACCATATTTACAGACGTCTACCTCAGAAAAATCCTACCTACTTACTTAATAGGTAAATACTCCCGCGCACCGCACGCCCCGCGCAACAGTGCGCGCCATGCGCCGGTCTACGTGAGCTTCGAAGCCATATTTGACTCTGTTGGGGGATGATTTAGATTTTTGAAAAAACTGTGATACACGTATCTCATAATTTTAATTGAAAAGTATGTATACAAATTTTCAAGTCAATCGACTCAGAGAATAAAAGAGTTTCACAGAATATTAAACACCCCATTTCACCCTCTTAGGGGTGGAATTAAAAAAAACTGTTTCTTAGCGGATACTTACTCTTCACAAAGAACGCACCCTCCAAATTTTATGTCTCTAGAACCAGCCGATTGGGCTGTGCGTTGATATATCAGTCAGCCAGTCGACATTGAATTCTTAAATTGGGGGATGATTTTGGAAAAACTGTGATACATGTATCTCATAATTTTATTTGAAGAGTATGTACATAAATTGTCAAGTCAATCAACTGCGAGAATAAAAAAAATCATAGAAAATTCAACACCCCATTTCACCCTCTTAGGGGTGGAATTTCGAAAAACCCTATCTTAGTGAATACCTACTCTTTACAAAGAATACACGCTCCAAATGTCATGTCTCTAGGACCAGCGGATTGGGTTGTGCGTTGATATATCAGTCAGCCAATCACAACATTGAATTTTTAAATTGGGGGATGATTTTGGAAAATCTGTGATACACGTATCTCATAATTTTATCTGAATAGTATGTATACAAATTGTCAAGTCAATCGACTGCGACAGTAAAAAGTTTCACAGAATATTAAACACCCCATTTCACCCTCTTAGGGGTGGAATTAAAAAAAACTGTTTCTTAGCGGATACTTACTCTTCACAAAGAACGCACCCTCCAAATTTTATGTCTCTAGAACCAGCCAATTGGGCTGTGCGTTGATATATCAGTCAGCCAGTCGACATTGAATTCTTAAATTGGGGGATGATTTTGGAAAAACTGTGATACATGTATCTCATAATTTTATTTGAAGAGTATGTACACAAATTGTCAAGTCAATCGACTGCGAGAATAAAAAAAAACATAGAAAATTCAACACCCCATTTCACCCTCTTAGGGGTGGAATTTCGAAAAACCCTTTCTTAGTGAATACCTCCCTTTCACAAAGAATACATCCTCCAAATTTCATGTCTCTAGGACCAGCGGTTTGGGTTGTGCGTTGATATATCAGTCAGCCAATCAAGACATTAAATTTTTAAATTGGGGGATGATTTTGGAAAAACTGTGATACACGTATCTCATAATTTTATCTGAAGAGTATGTACACAAATTGTCAAGTCAATCGACTGCGAGAATAAAAAGTTTCATAGAAAATTCAACACCCCTTTTCACCCTCTTAGGGGTGGAATTTCGAAAAACCCTTTCTTAGTGGATACCTACTCTTCACAAAGAATACACTCTCCAAATTTCATGTCTCTAGGACCAGCGGTTTGGGCTGTGCGTTGATATATCAGTCAGTCAGTCAGTCAGGACTTTGAATTTTATATGTATAGATTACTATATAATTGTATATAAACTGTTTTGCCCGATAGGCGGGAAGTATCGATTTCTAAGTTGAAGGTTGTTTAGATGTTTTTCTGTGGTAATGATAAACGTGGAAAATCTTGGGAAAGTTGTTGTTATGTTACTCTTTGGTCTTCTAGTTGAGTCAAGGTGGCCTTGAAGGTAGTATGAAAAAACTGCACCAAGGCAGACGTCAAGTTGTCATCTTCGTACTTATCGGGAAAAAATATTCTATTCTAGTAATCTAATTCGAAAGAAAAATAATAATTTCAACGTAATTTAAATTACCAATTTCACTTTTTGTTTTAACAAATTTTTATGCAAAAATATTTCAGTTCGTTTATTTAAGATAATAATTTATTCATTTGGTTTTACTTTGTGCCAGACTTAATAAAATAACATTGTTACACTAAACTATTCTTTCAATGTCCATTCTCAGAAATATAAGAGCACTACGTGTTACCATCCGTACACGTGTAACCGTCCGCACACGTGTTAGCATTCGCACACGTGTAAACTCATCTTACCGTGTCCTCACATGTGGGCATAATTACATTTGTACAAACGTGTCGTTTGCCCTAGTTTAGACAGCTCATTATCTTTGTACGCCTAAACTGCTCAAAACCAAAAATACCCGAGCCTACCGTAAGTTTCTAGGCGAATATTAAACCTTAACGCGCCCTCTAGTTAATCGTGATAATGATTCAATAAATTGACCTTTTAACCTCACTAATCTGTGCACGATTCTCAAAGACAACTAATAACTAGCTCCACTACAAGCCTCTCCAATAACAATACACTTCGATCCAAACTTTACATATAAATTACATAATTACCCACACACGAACTCGCTCAACGTCGGTAATCTTACTTTAAATAAGCACAAACACTGTAATATTAATTACTCAACTGAAATTACACTTGCTAAAGTGGTTTTGTTAAAGTTTGCAATTGTTGATTACGAGCCGAGGAGTCGATTACAGGCTGTAATTACAGCGAGTGCCAACTTGTACTGATTGTAATCCTGGTAATCTGTTCGCCTCTTCGTGTTACAAGTCAACTTTACTGCAACTTGGAGTGGGTTCAATTTTCGTGCTTTTTTGTTGGCAGAGTGCGAAATAAACATATAAATTTCATGAAAATGTGTAGTCCACATACTATTTTTGGAGGTGGACGCTTGCGATGGGTTTCAACATTACATTTCAAGTCCACGTGTAACTAATTTCAGCCCTATTGACCTTCTAACTTCAGTATAAATAGACTCTGACCCGGTGAAACACAGTGACTGACACCACTAATCAGCCTGACCTTCCAACTCGCCTCAGATCCTCGCCCATAAAGCACAGGTGCCCAAAACGCAACGCAACTTCCTGCAAAGGGGCGTTTTTTTGCAAATCATCTGACTCGCCTGTCACTATCAATCTTAATTACTGAAGGCGCTTTCTTTTACGGAAAGGGCGCGAGGTCTGTCAATCTCCTGAATTATGACCCGAAGATTAAAGTTACCCCAAAAGGTCAGCCGAGCAACGAATATAACAAACAAAACTGTTTGCGACACTAAAAGAGTTGTACATTTCCCCTTTGTCTGACATTTACGTAAATATTACACTCGTAAATTGGAATGGTCAGTCACGGTTAGTCAACCTGCGGCTATGACTGCTAAAAAGCTTGAAACGTCAGCCATTGTTAAAAGTTATGTTGACCTCGATAGCGCCCGCAAAAAGTAATTCCATTCTATTTGCTTCTGTTATTTCCAGCCGTTTCAATAACGGAAAATATCAACAATACCGCAAAGCTTAATAGTAATTTGTATTATAATGCAACAATCATATTTTTATGAAGCGATGCCCTTCGTGAGCTGATGTATTTTCAATAGAAAAGTAGCGACATTAATAAATTGAAAACAAAAACGATCCCGGAGCAGTTCCACACAGATTACAATCACTGAAAAAGGCAACAAAAGGGGCAAGAGCACGAAATTGTCCCGGACAATGCATATTGCGGGGCGGTGGGGACAGGGCTACCGGCCTTGAGTAATGGATTGCACTTTTTAGAACAATTTATTCGAAAACCCTCTCATTTTTTTATTAACAAAAACGGAGATGTTCTCCTCACCGATACTTCCTTTCCATGTAATCATCTCGTGCAGGCAGAACCGGGACAGCGGGACTTACGGTTGCATCCACCGTCTGGCACATTTTTTGAACAAGATTGCCTATTACGATTTCCTCGAGCAAATTGGGCAGCCCTGGAGGATGTCGGGGCGCAGTGTCGACCTCGGCTGCCTAACGAAATTGCATTTTGATTGTGTTCAACCGCCTTACACGTGGTTGGGCGCAATTATTTGACATTATTACTTTTTATTACAACTGAAACGTCATTTCGTTCGGATTCATGCTCCGCTTGTAATTTGAATCTCGTCTCGGTGCGCTCTCATTTTCAAAAGTGGAATTTGGACTGAGAGATTCTGCATTGCAGAGATGTTTGGTCCCGAGCTATGTTATGTTTTATTGTAAGTAACATACTTCGTGTTTTCCACATTTTATGGGTTGTGGTTCAGTGCTACGCGAGATCCTATCCCAGATTTGTACTCCTATTTATTAGAATATCTGGAAAATGCGGTTTGCGTTCAGTTCTGATAAATTGTTCTCATAGGGTTTTATATTTTTGCGTATTGTTTCAATTTGCATTCGATGAACAAATAGAGAATATTGACTTTATGCAAAACTTGTCCAATTTGAAAGAAATTGCTTTCAAATTTTTATATCGTAACCGTGGATAGAATGTTATTTTACTTTTATAATTAGTATTTAGCTAGCAGCCTTTTTCCATTTATTCGAAATTCTTTTGTATAGTTTTAAACGGAACGAAATTGCAGAAATTGTGTCGCGCGCAATTACCTCGCCTAAGGAGGTGCGAGCGTTCAATAGACTCTTATTAAATATTAAACTGAACTGAATAATAACACGTGTAGAAGGAAGCCTTTGCATTTTAATAAGGATTAAAAAGCCCATTTTCCATAAAGCCAATTAGACTGAAAAGGCGTGTTACCTACGAAGCGAGTTATAATTAGATACCTACCTATATTTACATGTAGCTAACTACTTGCCAGTGCCAAACACTAACTCCATTACAAATTGAGAATTTACTTCGAGACGAGTGCTACGGGAAGTATCTAAGTTTGAAACCGACTGATGTTAATTTTAAGTTTTATTAATAAGTACTTCCTCGGCTTTTAATACCATCGCTTGTGCTGTAAAGATACGCTTAAGAGACATTACGAGTAATAGCTGAAACTTGGCGAATGATGTGAAATAAAACTGAGTTCCTTTATAAAAATAGTGAGAAGTTTTAAGAAACATTTAGGATGAAAAATAAAAAGAAGAATTACGATGAGTTGTTTCATGGTGCTTGAGTAATTTAAAAATTTCAGAGAATACCAGTTGGCAAAGATCGCACGAGTCGACGTGAATGTTTGATTAAAATAAGGTTGAAATATTAACAGTTTGCGGAATTAAAAACATTGAAAGAACACGGGTCGTGCAATAACAACGCGGCAGCGCGCGCGGTGTAGCTGTCAATATTAAATGGAACCCGGTTTGTATCCCGTTTGCAGAAGTGTATTCGTGTTTTGAATCAGTGATTCTGCTGTCAAAATGTTAACTGTTCATACCAACAACAATTAGCTTACATTAACGACTAACTGCCGATTTACTGATCAGTCAGAGTATTGATTAAGTTTTCTTAATGTGTTCAATAGTAGTAATTGTCTCATAATGATCTTCATAAAAGCAACTAGCTATCTTCATTTATAAATGTAAAATTCCATTTCAATTCGCAATAACTTAGAGACAGCCAAAAGGCCTACTTTAAGATCTATTATCCAATCTCCGTACAAAGGGACCGAAAAAAAATTGACTCGTTTAAAACAACCCGAAGAATTCTTGGACATCTCTTCAGAATATCTCGCAATTTGCGACCGGGATGAGACATTGATTTTCAATCCCCAAGTTTTTCACTCCACTTACTTAAGTAGTCGTGAAGATAAACCGGATGAGACGGAAACGGTCGGACGGTCCCCTTTCCCAGCTATTTGGGCTATTTACCGCCCCAGGCTGTTCTTGGCTATATTTGTGTTGGAGCGATTCTTCGGTAATTTGCTGATGTAGATGAATAGCGAAGAATGTGGTTGATTGAAATACTTCGATCTTTTCAGACGGTTGTAATAGCTATTTTTGGTTATGTATTAGGGTTGGTAGGTCGTCGCTATATGGGTTTTATATATAGACAAAATAAATGTTAAGAAAGTTATAAACAACATGTTTGGACGGATACACGAGATTCTTTGTTTAAATTTTAGTTTCTAAGTTACGGGATTACATCATCATAAGTTAATTCTGTAAAATTCACGTCAGTTGAACACACTTTCCCACGAACTGTGTCTAAAAGTTGCCCTCGTTGACGTTCCATGGATTATTCAGCCTAATTTACTTTCAGCGCCAGTCATTTCTATTATTGGCGCACCAATTTCTTAGTAAAACCGTTTTCCTAAAGAAACGAGGTGATCTCTTTAAAAATGTACAACAACTAACTTGATAAGAAGACCTCTCGTTTATTTTTAGCGAAGTGAAACATAAATTATGTACGTAACAATTTGGACAGCGACTCCTTTGTTAGGCGATAGCACAGAACGCGGCGCAAAGGACGCGACCCGCCAATAAATTATTTACCTGAAAACCTAACACCATAAACCGGTCGGAACAAAACCGGCCACATTTGTTAGCTACAGTGCAAATGTCCGCAAATAAATAATAAATCGTATTTGGGCGAAAAAGATCCGATGGCATCCATGAATAAGAATAAACAGATGGTATAACAATATTGTACGGGTTTAATACGCGGGAGGGACAATACGCGTCGTGGCACGCCCGGGTACCCGGGTACCCGGGTACTCGGGAACTCGGGGCCCGAGTACTCGGGCGGAGGAGCCTTCCGTTCCACTCCGCTGCCAAGATCGTGGCCGACAGCAGAATTTCTAGTTTCGTACACTTGAGATTTTATTTTCAATGTTTACAATGTTATATTTTTAGAATTGAATTTAATATTTGTGTGGCACATCTCTGTATTGTGTTGGAGTTTGTTGTGTTAGCATTTTTGTTAGAAGTCGTGTTTTGCGTCATAATTTGCGTCTTTATTAACACAAAGTGGAGTAGGTACGATTTTATACAGGATGTAAATTTGACCTTTCACAAAACCGGCAACCAAACATTATGTTCATCAAACTAAGTAACTTTACGCAAAAATTATTACTGCGACCATTTTTTTTGGGGTGAAAAATCACGTTTTACGGTAGAACTCAATGTTACGCATTCAAAACATTGTGCTAATGGATGGATTGAGTAGTACGGCGGTTGAAGAGGTGTTTAAAGTAAAGTTCTTCCATTAAAAAAATGTATTAAAAAAAAAACTTGTGAAGAAGTTGGAACTTTGACCCCCAAAATCTCCGTAACTAGAAGGTTCCCAGGTATGGTCTAGAACAAAAAAATATCGATATGATAAATATCAATGATGGGGAGATCAAGTGCCTTTTAGATTCGTTAAAGGTCTTGTTACATCCTTTAAACATACATTAACATTATTTGACACAATACTGAGAATAACATTGTGCACCATCAATTTTCACCAGCTCACTTATAAATGCTATATAAGAGCTTATATTTAGTTTTTTCAGTAAACAAATACGTCAAATTTGAAGTACCGTTTGAAACTAAGTTGTATACTGCATTCTGGGCACTTCACTAAAGCTATCGGAATGGCCCGGTAAGGGGCACGGCTCGGGTGTACCAAACGGAGTCACTGTGACGAGCCGTCACGGGACACGCGTGACGAGCGGGACGCACGTTTGGTACACACGACGCCGATGCTGCTACTGTACCATACATTATTGTATACTGTATCTTACAATAATGTATGGTATATACAGTATTGTAACTTACAGCTTTGTTGGACGTTTGCTTAAACAGGTAATAACTGCTGCTACTAGTGAGGAAACCGGCTATGTCCTAGAAATAAAAAATCTTAAGCATATGTTGGTAGATGACCAACCCGCACTGGGCTAACGTGATAGATAATACCGCACTCGTTTTCACAGAGGTACAGCCTGTGATCCAGAAGTGGGACCATTGGAGGCTGTTTTTGCTACTTGTTTAGCTCCTTAAGTTCTGAGTAGCATTGACAGGACAGGTACAAGGCAGAAGAATACTAAGAAGCTATACTTCTCATTTCAAAATACTAATCTAGATGTTAACCAATGTGGTTCTCATCTCAAACAACCAAAGAGTTAAAAAGAAGTTTATTTCAGTGCTGAGAAAGAAAATAAACAAACGGAAACTATGAGTAAAATCCATGTAAAATCACTTAAGCTCTCCAGAAATAAGTACACGCTATACAAAGAAAGAATGCAATTGATCGACTTAATAGAAAGTTCTAGACGTCAATAACATTGCAGTCTCTCTTCACAAGTAAAAGAAAACGGTTTCTTTAATTAAAGAGATGAATGAACGAGGTATTTTTAAAATGAAGTCATTAAAGAATTGTGAAGATTTCCCTAAGCAACTTGCCCAAGGAAAGATTTTATAACATTTTTCCTGGAATCTCAAAGTCGCTACGGAATCGTAGAGTTAATATTTCTAAGTGAACGATAATTAATATTATTACTCAGGAAAATTGAAACACTTAACCAGCTTTTTTCGGTAATTTCAGTGAAATATGAGAAAAACCCCTATTTTACGGGAAAAAGGATCCAGAAACAGATATTTTAATGAAAGAAACTTTCGCCAGTGGACTTCCTCGCGAGGACACAAAGTATCATTATATCGTAACCTACGCAGCTCGTGGTCTATCCGTATACCAGTTTTCTAACTAACTAGCAAAGTCACTTTATTAATAAGGACTAAATTTAACTACGGGTTAATTTTAGCTATACAGAAAATAAATGATTAAAAAATCTACTCGCCTGGATTCAGAGTTTTCAACTGAATAATATATAATATTAATGTTCCATATTTGAATAGTTCAGTGTAGTATTAATGATTATGATTATAATAATAAACTTCCGGCTAGACGCACACTGTATTATGGATGCTAAATATTTACCCACAAACTACCTGGATGAAATTCTGCGAATTGTAACATCAATTCATTTACTGAGAACCGGGGGCCTAAAATGGTCGCATTAGCAGAATCATAATAGAATAACAGTATAAATCGCGTTAATATTCTTAAAATGGTCACATATGATGAAGTTGATTAATGAATTGTCTACTTTGTGACCAGTTTACGAATTATAATGTAATTCATTATTATAATACTAATATGATTCTGCCAAAGCGGCTATATATAATGTTTAGTCGTATCTGCATGACGCTGGAAGAATAGTCGATTTTGACTCAATTGCCAATGAGGAAAAAAATCCCACAATCCATTCCCAGTTTATGGGATTCTTCAGGACAGTGTACAGTATTATTATTTTGGTCCGAACTGATATTCGTTAAGCTCTAAATGAATTTTAAACATCGATTTGTTACTATCAATCATTTCAAGTTAATAGAGACAGAATGAAGTTTTAAATATGATTATAATTACCGCTAAACGTACTTAGGGCGAATTTCACCGATGAAACTGAAGGTTAGCTGTTTATAAGGTCGCTCAACAGCAGCGCATGCGACCACTACACCAACGAGGCAGTCTAACAGTCATGGCAGGCCAGCTACTTAGTCAAAACTAAGTACCTTTAAACTGTGATGTAAATCAATACCATGTAAACAACATCCAACATCCTAGTTGACGACCTCCTCCGTATCACTGGGGTAACATATCAACTGTCTCTAAAACACGCGAGTCACAAGTGTTTGTGCCGTAATAAATTAGCGGCCGTCATACGCTGTCAGTCGGCTGTCCAATTGTGTGTGACGTCACTGATGTCGCGACGTGTATCGTTATTGTTCGCGTCCTTCACTTTTATGGGCTCCTGGTAGTTTTGGCTTGTGTTTATGTCCAGTTTTGTTACAATTCACGGATTTTTATGTGATTTGCTTGCAGTGCTTTTAGAGTACAATTAAAATGACTAATTATTGTTTAATGGTGAGGTTTTTATTAAAAAAATTATTGTACAAAACAGAGGTCGGTTTGTGAATTTGTGTTATTCATAATACACTGAGACCCCTCCGAGTTTCGCATAATGAGACGCAGATGATCCGTATGCCTAATAACAATCAGTATGATATGGTTTATAGAGGCCAGATAGGCAGTCCCTCCATGTAAGATACTGACACTCAGCTGAATCCGGTAAGATCGGTGCCTATCCCTACGTAGTTGGGAAAAGACTAGGCAGATGATGAATCTTGGATCATTCAGTTTGCAGATGCCATGGAATTAATACACAATTGGGGTACCACGGGAGGGATCATAAAAGAGGCGTTCACTCCATAATAAGCAACTACTACCAGTTTATATTTACACATAACGTAACGCGAAAAAGTTTATCATAACTGGACCCTAGGCAACAGATAGGGAAAACACTAACACGAGAAAAAGAAGCCAACAAGGCAATGTTTCCCCGACCGCCACTTGTTGTAATAAACAACGTATCCAGGAAAATATCGAGTACATTCTTAAATAACTTTGTTAGGATACCGCCTAAAGCTCTCCAAACAAAAGCTGTGATCCATTGAATGTAATGACCGCTAAATAGGTAATAACAATGCGAACGATATCCTTCCGATGTTAATCACGTCGTATCAATAAATTGGCGACTGTAGCGACCAGCTGTGTCGGTAAAATGTTGGTATTTGTGTTTTAATATATGCGCGGTCACGCTACCTTTATTGTGCTTTAAGCATTTACATACATAACCCGGGCAGTTGTAACAAACGAAACTGGTCCTTATCTCCGCGGGTTAAGATCGTTAGATGACGCACGACTAAGATGGTTTTTCAGTAGCTGCATTGCCGTTGTGTAAACGACGTTGGCTTTTCAATACGGAACAACAATACAATAATTATCGAGAGCGTACAGCGGTATCATTTTAACGTAATGAAAATTGATATGACAGCGTTTTTTCCTTCCGTTGCGCGTTGCTTTGAAAGGTAAATCATTGCGACACGAGCGGAGTGAGACGAGCTCCTCGACTGATGTAGCATATATTTTCACTTAAGACGAGTGACGTGCTTAATTTTTTAACCGTGTTTTAAGGCTCTAATCCTTTCAATGTTTTCTGTTTGCTTGTTTCTTGTTTTCTTTCTTTTAGCTTTAATCCTTTCAATGATTTGACGATGTGTAACGTTTCCATTTTATATTTATTTTACACAATGCCAGTAGTTCGTATCTAATTCTTTATTGTAGCCAGAAACTCCCGTAGAATACTGATATTTGCAACCTAAAAAAAACAGATGATGATGATAAGTTAATTACATAGTCAAATCCATCTCTCAGCTATCATAGTAACAGTCTCTGGAAAGTGTAAGTCCAGCACTGTATCCGTAGTCTTCTTGAGAGATATCCCCACCTCGCCCAACATGAACGGCTTTACCTTGAGAGTATAAGAGGTAGTATATTATCACAGCACCGCATGAAATATGTGCCAGTTATTTTTCCTCATTCGCGCGTTATTCCGCCCTTATGTCATGGCGTCGTGAAGGGGTCACGGCAACTTTCCTCTTATAAGTCATTACAGTAAATTGCTCATCGTCTTGTGAATGTTTTTCCTCTATTTGTCTTCTCATATTTTTTGCGGAGTTGCTTATTATGAGTGGCGGGCGATTACCGTTTATTTAATAATGATATCAGACTGGAATAGGTTTTCATAGTGTGGAGGGTTTGTTTTTGTATTAAGTGTGCATAATTTGCGCGAATTGTAATTTAAGTTGTAATATACAGACGCCAGCAAATCAAGCTTCCCGAAACTGTCAAATTTTCCCAATCGACCTTGAATCTAATGCTTCAGCGATAATGTTGAAAATCTATTAAATAAAGAAGAAGGAGCACGGTCCATACAAAATTAACCCACGTCCTACAGCAACGAGAAGTATCTCAAAAAAATGATAAAAATGGGTTTAAAAAGATGGCATACTCCCAAACTCCATCCTTACAATCTAGCATATAAAAAAATTGCTATGAAAATTCGTTCAGGGGCAGTAATTCTTTGACAGATTGTAGTAGATTGATGCGCGGTCTATACAAACTATGCGATGGGTAGTTTCTATTAGCAATAATGTCGAACTTAAATAGAAAATTTCATCCGCTATTCAACTCTTTTAACTTTCTTTTTAATCCTTGTGCAAGATGAGCGTTATGTAAGAAACTTGTGGGCATATTCCATGCTTCTTAACCGAGCGGCTAGGCGGTAGGCTGTGCATGCATTATCTGTCAGAGTGAATGAATTAGTTTAAGATTTTTGCAATGTTAGCTTGGTTTCTATTTCTTAACAAAATTCTGCTTGTGAAGCGATTCCACAGATCTCTAAGCCGCCACTTTCTTATTATTTATAATGGTACGAAAATATAAAGTTGAGTGAAGTAAACACTTGAACGTCTGGTACTTGAACTGTCTACTTCTACAAATAGTCGCTGGAGCGTTTTCTCAGCAAAAAATCTTTAGATTTCAGATTTCTGTGAAAAAATAAAGAAATCTTCGCATATTTTTTGTTGAGAAAAGATAGCTCGTTGAGCAATTGGAGTAGGATAACATAGCAATTGCAATGTTAATATAGTTTATTATTCCTTCTGACCGTTTTAGACAAGGGAAGGGTGGTGAAGCTCTGCGGACACTTGCCATACCTGAAATATTATACTTAGTGCACTAGTGCACTTCCCTCACTCTCATATCCCGACAACTGGACGGCCATCCGACACGACCGGAGATTCATTCGGCGCAGGACCAAGTGCAATGATATCATGAACCTCTTACTGCTGACTCATCACATGATGACTTATAGACAAGTATGGAAGAAGAAGAAATGCTGCGCCGACAATAAATAAATTGGGATTAGGAAAAGGCGAACGATGAATATCTAAACCTCTTGCTCAAACTGATTCCTACAGGTTTACGAAGGACAATAATAAAAGTCATGTCCCTAAACGCATTCGCCCTGGGCCCATTTCAGGTGTCGCTATCCGTATGCTATCTTATGAGGAGCTGCCCTTTGAGTCCCGTGGGGAAAGCAACTCCTTGCCCATACATATCGTGGTTTATTTATTGTTACTTTATTTGACATCTTTCATGCTTTATGTGGATAGTCAATGTCCATAGTAAGTAATGATACGTCATATTATAATGTAACTTAGTGTTTTTTACTACATATTTCAGAATTACAACATATTGTGCTTTAATACACCTTCTAATAACATATTTATGAATATTTGTGTTTACACAAAAGTTTTCCAATAAAATTGTATATGATTAGGTACTTCATAGGCGTGTATTTTTTTAAGTGTATAAGTGGGTTGACTCCTACAATACTTTCAAAGACAAAATATTTAAAAACGACTTTTGTTATGACTATGATAAAAACTTTACCTAAAACAGAAAGAGTAAACAAAAGATCAGGTTCAAAGTCAAACAAACTAGAGGTAAACAAAATAATAACCTAGTATTATAGCATAGTTTTCAGTGTAATAATAGAACAAATGCTAGTAATACTTACAATTGGGCGCTGCCGCCGGTACAAAGCTAACAACGAGGACTTAAAGCTGCGTTCACCGTAGTGGGGTCGACACTAGATTAAAAAGGATACGGAAATATTAATCTAGATGGGCTTACTTTTGGAGCACTACTTATTGTTAAGTGGCGATTAAAATATCTTTTTCCTTTTTTTTCTTTTTGTCTCCAGCATAACTTGTATAATAATTGGACTAACACGTTCGCACTGCTGACACACCGACATCCTCCCGCGAGACGGGGCGGTTTCTAAATAACCACACAGGCTCAATGCGAGATGTCACAGGTCCTCAGTTTTTGTGTTCTAGGACATGACGGTCTCCTCACAATATTATCGTCACCGCTTTGAGAGCAGTGGTGATGAAACAATTTACACAAAGTAAAGTCGAAAGGTTCCTAGACTGTGAAATATTCTGAAATAAATAATATACGCACACCAAATTGGCGAGAGTACTTTGATTAATTAGTAGCCAGTGCTGTAATATAAATATTATACTTCACCCTCTAGTGCCCACTACAGTGCAAGTGCGCACTGTACTTTTGTTAAGTGGTGTGTTGCAGCACACACGGTAAGCACTGGGGCAATTACTACCGTACAGCAAAGTGGGCGAGTGGAGTTGCAGACGAATATTTGTGAACTATCCTAAAGTAACTAGCATTGCGCTTACGGTCACTCCAGCAAAGTAAGCCGGTGTACTTTGCTAATGTAAACGGGTCTTAATAGAAAAGATCACTTCTACGAGTTCCGCGTAATCCTTGGATGGATGGTTGTGAGTGAAAAGAACACGGTTTTGAGTACCATTCATATGTTTTAATGCGTTCAGATTGTAAGCCATTAGGCGATGAAAGAGTTTAGATATAATACTCGTTGTGTCTGATCTGGTCCTTTGATAGTTTTTGGTCTTTTGTAGTTATTTTTGTAAGGGATTATAGTGATGTTTTTTTTCAAACCGTACTGAAGAAGGGATTGATAAAGTATGTTTGTTTACATTGTTACTTGTTATAATGAGATATTTCTCGAAGATAAAGTAAGGACGGAAGTAAGGATAAAGCAAGTTAAATCTTTTAAAATAAAGAAACCACTCACTTTTCACCAATGACATCACAGATCCTTCAAGAATTTTTCAAACTATTTTTACTACTTGGCTACTTTGTATTTTGTTTACATTTAAATCTATGTTGTCTCTTTCATAAATATAGACCTGGATCTCGAGCTATTTTAGTATTACGCTTGTAACCATTAAATAAAATACGCTAACTTACAAAAAATTATACCGTCACAACATATTATAGTGCTGCATGGATTTTGGCGATTGGCCTTAATCGGAACAAATGCAGCCATTTTTTTTTTCATCCATTTTGCCAGTCAATTTTTCAAATGTTATGTAACCAACAGCGCCCTCCGGTCGATGTCATTCCAGGACCAAAAGAGTCACACAGCACTGTCTAGCCAAATCAACTTTATTAGACGCCAAACAAGCACACATCACATCACACGTACATTTATCAAACTTAAATAAAAAAATGTAGGCAATGCAAACAGTCGGCAATGATTTAATAACGAGAGCTATTACAGCGGGCCATCATTCATTTTCGCATTAGGAAGGGTCGCGGGTGGGCCACGCAGGGGGTAGGGGAGCGGGGAGGGGTGTGGATGACCCACGTCCAGAACTTTATCACGGAATAAGTAGTTACAGAAGACCGGGTTTGCACAACAAATGGAAGCAGGCACACACACACACATAGACGCGTACGTAAGCCGAAACAATGTAAAGATAATCAGCAAACCAACTAGGCTCATTTTGTGAAATCACATGCTCTTTGTTATGTTAAACAAGACGGATTACGCACTACACGCACTAAACGTCACCATTTTTGTCAGCCCCGATTTATTCACGAGAAACCTTTTACCTGAAGTAAGTTTGCAACTCGTGTAAACGCTTTGCATATGTGTGTGAGTCGATCAATTTTTGTTCCAAGTGCAAAATACTGCATGTTCATACTAATATATCTACTGTGACGGTGATCTCAGAATATCACAAATCTTTGCCAGTCGTGAGTGCGCGTGCACTCCCTGTACGTAGACGCGTGTCTGTTTGTGCGTTTTTGCTCGTTAGTATGCTAACCTTCTGTATCCATCTATTCCGTGACTTGAGACCTGTGTCGCAAGTCATGCGGCAGTTACCGTACCTTCTAGGTGACAGGCTTTGAGGAACTTGCTCTAAATGAAGAGAGGTTGCGTGGTTGCAGGATGCCGGTCATATGTTGTGTGCTTTAGTTAATTGTCGAGGTTGAGTTTGATAAAGTTTTGTTGCCCGATTGTTATTTGGTTCACCACCTTTTTTTCTTCTTTGAAACCATGTCTGTTTGCATTTCATCTATACAAATATAATAAAATTGTAACAGTCCGATGCCTGTACATTGAAGGTATTGAAAATAAAAATTGAAGGGGGTATTTATTACAGCAACAGAAGCCAATTTTTGTCTGTCTGTCTTTCTGACTGTATGTTTATACGCGCATCACGTAAAAACTACTGCATGGATTTGAACGCAGTTTTCACCGCTTTACTGTGAGATGCTTAACTTAAAATATAGTTTTGGACCTGAGAGGTGGCGCTGAGCGAAGCAAGAGCGGGTCGCTAGTTAATAAATAAATACGATAAAATGCTTGAAAAGCTTCCCGACTTAATTTTTATCATTTTTGCACCTTGAATGTTGAAATACTTCGGTAATATTTTCGCGAATATCACGAGGACCAAACAATGCGAGAACCTGCAAGTCATTGTTGACCTCAAACTAAACTTAATTATAATCAAGTTATGTTTACGGGACGTCAACTTGAAACAAACCATTCATGCTGAAATAGATAAAGTTACTTTGATTAAATTCACGAAAACTTCAAATCAAAGGACAAAGTTACAAGTTGCTCGGAATTCTGTGAATTTGCCAAATTCCTAGTTGCCGGCATCCTGAGTGGGACTTATTTTACAAGCACCCAACATACGGGTCGTGATGTTTGGCTAACATTAAAATTGGTTTATGCAAATGTAAATTACATACATTAGTTGTCGCGGGACGGCGGGACGGTGGGACGGCGGGACGCATGCAGCGCGGGGCTCGAGCCCGCTTGTTCGTTGCTACGTGCTTTATAAAATATCAGTTTTAATTGTTAATTTTTGTGTTGCTGTTCCAAATTCCATTTGCGTAAGTGCTTTAGTTATTTAACTTGCTTAATCATGAAATGGAATCATCTCATTATTAAAAAGGTTTTCATTTTATATTATATGCATAATATAATAGTCTGTGCTGAAATAAAATACTTCTAATAACAAACATAAACTTGGTATCCACGAGCTTAGAGGTTTTCATAAGTAGCCAACCGTGTCGGGTGGTCGCTCTGAGAAAATCTAAATCTAAGAACTAATTCAGAATGTTTACAGGCACGGGATTACTATAAGTGACAAGTATTGGTTACTCTGAACTCGCATACCCCATACATAATATTAACAAAAACTTGTTACAAAGAACACTTGACCAAACAGCAGTTAATCAACAAGACAACACTCGCAAGTCCACTCAGAGAGTGTCACGCCCCCACACGCCCCGAACAAAGTGATCTGCATGTAACATGTCACAGCAACGTGTGACAAACGAACCGGCGGCGCCGATGACGCGAGCCTTCCGTACCGACTCAATCACATAACTACTTGATCAAAGAAATTAAAGATACTATAGCCACATTATTAGAAGATGGCCCGTATGTAGGTAAAGGTGATCATCATATATCTAGTCAGTATGTTGGGAGCTGGTCTGATTTCCTCGATGCTTCATGTATCTATACAACAGTTTGTCTGGCTATATGTTTTTATAACCATGCAAATTGAGGAATGCCATAGAAAAAATGTGATCCTATGTCTCAGTGTCTTAGTTGCCAAGTTTACATATTATATCGACAGCAACCAGTCGGCTCTTGCAAGTAGATAATGTTTGTGTACGCGTTGTCCCGTCTTTCGAAGGTAAGTATATCTAAACGTCTTTGACTTTAATTTTCGTGTTTACGACCCGGCGACATCTTTCGTGACCACCAAATATAAACCCGACCGTTAATGTACAGAAATCATTTTTTTATTCACAATCCGATTGAATATTCCGTCTAGAAATCGCTATCGGTTTAAAAACGAAAGCTAAAACGGATCGCATAAATTTGCATGACAAACGCGCGCCGCACCGAGGGACATTACTTTTTTTTAAGAAAAATATGACGACCTTCCCCCGATGGAGTTTCCAGGTCTATTTCCATAAATAATAAATAACGATCGAGGACGGAGCAAAAAGTATTCGCTGATATTTATTCTGTTCGCGAATTTTTATCCACTTATCGGGTTTTTCTGTCGTTTGAAGAAATTGTCGCACGACCCCTGACTGGGACCGCGGCCGCACTGCAATGCTATCATCCCCATGCAGTGGCTTCAATTATGTCAAATACCTACTTAATATTTTTAACCATAAGAGGTCCATCTGAAGATACCTGACTGCGCAATTATTTTATGAACAATAATTCTGGCAGTGACATTCTTTTGTGTTTTCATTTACAGCCGTGACTGAAAAGAACTAACTATTTTAAAACATTAAATGTTTACCGACAGCCGATACAATACTGATAAAACTAATTACCTACATTATAGCCCAATGAACGCGTATCATTATCAGCCCCACGAATCAACACGGTCCATCAATATAAAAACAATATTAAATGCCCCCACAGTAGTCTGATGACCGAAACATTGATTGTGAACAAGTTTCGGTAAAACCGACAGCCCTCGTTAATTCGTAATAGTTCCGAATTATTAATATTTCATGTTTTATTGACTAACAAAGAATTACAGGCGTTGACAACGAATGAACAAATATTTTCCATTAAATACTACTACTTTCTGCCCTTGTTTTACGGTAATCACGATTAATATTAATAATTAACTGTAAAAGTAGTTTTTCACATTTTATTTTAAAAAGAAGCTGACTTATACTGGCAGTAAAGAGCTAACCTAACCCAAGTACTACATTTTAGTTTAGTTAGCTCTTTTGTCTTCCTTTTAAAATTGTTTAGCATTGAAATAAACATCATAATGGTAAAATTACAGTAAAATTAGCTTGAGCATTCCACACACAAACAGTAATATTACAGTTACATTTTGGTGGGAATTAACTCACTAATCTAGTTTAATACACGCATTTCCCGCAGTCTACTATACGCAGAATATTCAAAATATCATTAAGCTGAATAAACTCGTACTTACTAGTTAGTAAATGTGTGCTTATTACGAGGCCATAATAATATAATAATTCAATGCCTCTTTAACGCATAACATCACGCCTGTAATCCCCCGCCGAAGGGTACGTGTACGTCATAGTATAACCACTTTTCGCCAGTTATGTCTAAGTCCCATGTGATAGGAGGCGAGCCTATTACCATCAACCAAGCACTAATCCAGACTTCGTAGCTGTTACTGAAAAATGTTTGATGGAAAAACCCATATACTTTGCACGAAGTGGTAATCTAACCCAGGACCTCATGCTCAGCAAACACAAGAAACCATTTTACTGACTTTTCTTAACAACTTATTTTATTTGGTAAACGAATTTAGATTTCGAGAAACAAACATGCTTACAGAAGGTAACTATTTAAATGGCTCATTCAAAGTCAGATGGCGGTTTTCTCCGACAATTATACTGTCATATAACTGTATCAAACATAATGTTTTTTTTTTACAAATATGAAACTTTCATTTGAAATCTAAAGATGCAGAATCCGTGATTTTCATACAGCATTCAATTACCTCAAGTCTAGGAAAAGACACAGTTTAGTTTGTTCCCATTAACAGTAGCACAGGCTGAAGCACAATGTCCCCATTACCACCAAGAGTTAGTACGACGACAGCATCAAGCCACTAAGTCAAATGCCCGCGGTAGTGCCAAATAGTGTGCGATGAGCGCCCACAGTACGCTGACCCAGTTCGGTCAATCGCCCCTGACAATTTGTTCATTACGGCCCGGTTCCCCCGCGTATACATGGTGTGGTGGATGGTGGGTATTAAGCTATTCGCGGTATTATGTGCTGGAGCGTGTGGCAGCACGCTGTATTGTGCAGCTATTGATTTGTGGTTATTAAAGCCATCCTTAAAATGATGTGCGCAGTTTTCACGTGGAATTTCAGAATATTGGTTAAAAATGAATAGTAGGAAGAAAAAACTACATATTATTATGTTACTTTGTTCTTTTTTCAGTAATGTCATTGTTTTTGCTGATCTATACAACTAACTAAAATTGAAATGTCTGTTTGTAATTTTAAAATAACAGCTTTTTACTGATGCGTATTATGAAAATATAATACGGTCACTTATAAAAAAATATAAAAAAGCCTGTTTGTTTGTTCCGGCTAATCTCTGAAACGGCTGAACCGATTTTGACTACTGACAGATAGCTGATGTTATAAGAAGTAACTTTTATTTATGCATTGAGTTCTGTGCAAAAAAATTAAAACCCTTCAAATTGTTAACAAAATCCAATTCAAATAGGGATATTTTCATAATAATTACTCGCGGACGAAGGTCGTGAGCAACAGTTCGTAAATAATCAACTAAGACACGGTGGTCACTGCACCGCTTATTTGTTCAGCTTGGTCATTAACTTACGCGAGCGCCTCTGCTGACACCTATACTATTAAATCCCCTTGAATCTCACGGAAATACTATCGATTATTCTTTTGTTATCGCATTGTGTCGGCAAATTAACGAACAAGTTAATTCGGTTCCGTCACAAACCAGTCAATGTTTCCTGAATGAAGATTGTGACAAAATGACAGTGAAAATGAACCAGCGTTTTGGGCCGAAACGAAAATATCATTAATTGACGATGATGTCATGAAAAATTATTTAAAGTGAGTTGACTTTGAATTATCGCAAACACTTGTATATAATTCTGAACAGCAACTACACGGAAAACACAAAACTCAAGTTGGTTATCTAACAATAACTTGTGGCGATGAGGTAATCAATCAATTATTAGGTACAGAAATAGTACGTTACCTAGATATAATTGGGTATTCCCGGAAGAAACTGCAATCCCCTGAAAACCCAACATTAATTCCCAATAACTCACAAGTACATACAAAGCACCTTTAATTAACACTACAATAAATTTGCATCGAACCCGTCCATCTCTGTTTAACAGCCGTCACGCCGGTGGCGCCCTCTCGCGCCGCCCGTCGTGTAATTATGTCGAGAAGTGATTCGCCATCAAAGCTTCTCCGCCAATTACACACGGAAATTGGAGCGAAACCTCTCACCAGCGCCTGCACTGATCAACTGGAGCTGGGTTGCACTTGGGGGGCTGAGGGTTAAAGAATTGATAGGGATTTGTTTCGGGGCGATGTATGATAAACTTGTGAAGGGACGGAAGGTCGATTTTCTTTTGCTTATTGTGCTTCATGACTCATTGTCATCGTGCCTGAGAATTGTAAAGGCTGGTTTTTAAACAGATGAGCAACGAAAATAATCACCAGCTTGTTGCGAATTTTTGGTTCTAGGACATGGCAATTTCTTCACGATGTATTTATTCATAGTTTTGAGAGGACTTGTATTGAAATAATTTACCCAAAAATAAAATGCCTCTGTCTCGTCTGTGTCTGGATTCGAACCTGCGACCTATAACTAGTTAGTTGCTCCACTGTTTTAACGTAGCTACAATTCGTATTTCTATCGTTATAATGTTATTCTCTCTCTAATTCTCTATCTATCGAAGCAAATGTAGCTTAAAATAAACTCTAACTCATAAAGATGCACCCCATGACAATGTCTACTAGAACTGTTTATTGTAAATGGACTCAAAATTATATTAAGTTATACGAATTTCTACTACCCCGTTCGGTGGCCAACTACTTCTGCAGACCAGGTTGTGTTATTTCTATAACATACAAACACATTGTGAAACAACTTATATTGTAGAGTTGTGTAGAAAATATTCATAATAATATTGAGCCTAATTCTCATTCACCTGTTATTGTGTTCCTGTTATGTTATTTACATTATAGTTTCGAGACATAAAAACATGAAGAGAAAAAATCTGTGACTTTAATTTGTGAAATATATAGTAGACATTAATTTTTGGCTTTATACTGAATATGCACCGATGCGTCGCACTAGATGTGCGGTTTGCACCACAGTGGCGCAAATAATTACGAATTAATATTAAATTAATACCAACCGCAAATAACAACACATTTGCGTTTATTCATACACGGCTCGTAGGTTTCGACTTTTAAACAAACTATGTAAATATACGAATCCGTCTTGTTCTCATTTACATTGCTAATGCGGTCATACGGCCCGGTCACGGTCCGGTGACGGTGAAACAATGCCCGTTTTCCGGATAAACCCATCATTTTGAGTATAAATTGTAATGTCCTGTAAGGTTGATTCATTACGCACGCACCGAGTGCTGTCATGCACTTGAATTCATATTTATGATCATTGGGAGCAAGCTTGGCAGATTACTACGCCGACTGCATGGCGTAGCACGAGCGTAGCCATTACGTAGCCGCGTAGCTCGTAGCACAGATCACCGCTACAAGTTTCGTAGGCGTTACAAATGGCGTAGCACGTAGAGATCCTCGTACGTCTACTACAAAACGTAGCTTGATTCAGTTTTTTGTATTGCTTTGTTCGAGTTCAGGCATTGTGTCGGTTCTGTGATTGGATTCTGAAGCCTTGTGGAGTACAATGGCTTTTGTACTAATATTTGTACTCTTAATTTATTATTGGAAACTCTTTGAAAACAATCGGTTTAGTCAGAATTCTTTGGAAAATGATTATTGGTGACTAACCTTTCTGGTTTATTGTTATAAGGGTCTATTTTTATAAGCGCTAGCTCGGGGCTATCTTCATAAATTCGCGGAGCTAACTCACCTCAATAGAGGTCATCGCGAGCTCGTACATCAGGTAGATAAATGAAGAATGGAAGCTTTTTCATTTTCATATAATCTTGATAAAACTTGTCAGTATTATTAATAGTCATTATTCGTAAGAATTATTTTCTCTTTTAAAATGTATCCAGCGTCGAGAATTACGAGGCTTTTTCATGTAAATTTATTCCATCAACTCGGACGTTTTAATAGATAAAAAACTTAAGAAACAAAAACTGCATTTTTAAACTTCTTCACGAAACAGTTAAAATGACAACAGAGTAAAGTAACGCAATCCGATAGATTATATAGTTTTCTTGGTAAATAATACATTAATCGTTAAAAGGTGCACAATATTAATGATCACTAGAAGTAAAATAACAGCAGCTTTATTACTGCTTCGTTACGGAGAACAAACCTATCACCACGCCTGTGATCCTCGTAGGGTTAGGCATATGTGTTCCTATAGAACACCCACATTTCGCTGATTATGATAACGTCCTATGTAATTCGGGGTTATAGGGATGTGAACAACAGGGTGTACAGTTCTTCATCTCCCTTAACTTTTTGACCGCCAGAGCCTAATCGCACGCGCGTGCCCTCCACGCCAAGCCACAATTTCACCTACCATTTTGTCACATATTTGTGACGTTTGACGTACAGGGCACTCGCTTGCTTGTCATGTATATGTGACAGAGGCGTTCAAAAGGATAAAAAAGGGAGAATCCTCCGACCAGATGGAAGTTGTGTCTGGTGGGCTACTGCTCGACAGGCTGTTGTCGGGCTTTGATATAGTCTTAAGTCGCGGATAACTTTAATAGCCCGATTCATCATTTCCTCATTTGTGTCATAGATGGCGCTGTACTTTTTGTTGCTATAGTAATTTTTTGTAATGCCGCTACAGACTAAGCCTATTACCATAAACTAGGAATTTGAAAACTTCGGGCTGCTACTAAAAATCCTCAATAACACTTTGCTGTACCTGGGATCTTAATCCAAGATCCCATGCTATGAATTTAAGAACGGATTACGGAGAATTTCTTACTAAGAACTCCATCCTTTAACTTCACATCGAACTCTCACGAACGACGAGATAATTTAACAAATCCTTCACAAATTGCAACAAAATTAATCGGAAACAAGTTCCGAAGTCCATTTCGGACTTCATCCGTCTCTTAAAGATTCATCGGACGAAGTCGGACGTGGCTTATTTATAGCGAGCGAGTCCGGACAGCCAGTGACGTCATCGATGGTATTTAGAAGCGAGTAGTGACGTCACAGGCCTCGGGACCACCTCATCTTCAAATAGAGCTTGGTGTTATTTCCACAGAAGGGAGAACACGCTCATATTTAGGAGGAGGAGGAGGAGAGAGAATTTCTTAAAGGATTGAGGCTGTTTTTGTAGTGTGTGTGGTATGCGATGTAGTTTTTCTTGTTTATACTCACTCCTGGCAATCAAGGATACAAAAAAGGTCAGAAGCCTGATTTCGGCACTGTTGCAGTATTGCTGTCAATACCCTCCATTAAGTAGGTGAATTGATAGATGCTGCCCTCACTTTACTTGCCATAGGTCGCAGGTTTTTTACACGAGTGAGCTAGACAAATTTTGTACATTGTCAAGAAATCAGAAACGAGACAATATTTTTGACGCGGAAGAGTGAACCTAATTATTAAATTCTTCGCGTGGATAACAATTTAGCCCTCCGCTTAGATATTTAAAGAGCTCTTTTCCCACCAACCACAGATTAAATTAATTGATTTTATAATTGAATCATCATTACTTCCTGCTCTAATCATAAAAACCTCAATAAAATATTTTTAAATTCTGAAATAACTACAAAATCTTTCCTATCTCTTTGAAGATATAATACCGTTGTGTGTAAAACGGTTCAAAACTGAACTCTTTTCAGAGATTAAAACTTTTATCCCCAAAGCTTCAAAGTTCAAGTGTGTTTCTTTCAAACTCAAATTAAAAATATTTCAGTATTAAAACGGTTCCTTTTGTATAACATAATAACGAGTTCAGTGTTTCAGCTGTAGATTGCGAAAAACAAATAAAATTACTGATTCGAGTGCCTACTCACAGGAGTCGATAGATTTTAAATAGACGCTATCCTAAAACTATTCTAGAATAACTTGGGTAAGTATATAATTTGAGTTGTGATTATTGTTGTAGATTGGTAGTGTAAAAAATCATGGTGGCCAACGAAAAACTAGAACAAGAAAATTATATAATGGGACTTAAAACATAAATGAAGAAATGAGAACGTATTACAGGCCACCTCTGCCTAACGCTTCGATGAAAACAGGCGTATTGTTGATCGTCCGCAACTAAGGAGTACCTATTCCAATTCAATTCCTAAAATGAGAAGTTTCCTCCCAACAATCTCTCTTTGTCCTCCCGCCTAACATAATCAACTATAACATCTCATATGTGTAACAATAACCTTTATATTACAATATATTCATCGTCGGAGGCTTCCACAACCTCATATTATTAATAATAATAAAAGGGACATAAATCCCTTTCGTAAAGGAACGGAGTAATAAATGTGAACAAAAACATTTTGATACGAAACAACTCGATTCTATATGACATAATTGACAATACCTGTTCGCATCAAATGCATTAGGGAAATGTGTTGCCATCATAAAAATATGGGATGAAAGCCTTTTCGTGTGTATTGGTGTCACAAATATACGGGAGGGTAAACGTTCGATTTTTAAATGTGATAAAATTATTGTCGATGTTTTAAAATGTTGTTTAAACGTGTTCAATTGTTCATTCAACTATGACGCGACAATGTAATTTTTTGTAGTCATGCAGTAGTTCATAGGAGACACATTCACTAGTCATATTTATTCGCGTATTGCCCAAATGCTTGGCCGTCTTGGTTTTACTATACGAGACACTCATTAAAGTCAGAGGGTTTTTGGAATTTCAAGTGTGCGAACTGCCTAAAATCCACTACTTAAGCCCATCTCTGTTTCTACTAAAGTCAACATCTGCGTTGCTTTTTTCTAACTAAGTTGGGGTCGGCTTCCAGTCTTACCGGATACAGCTGAATACTAGTATTTTACATGGAACGACTGCCTATCTGACTTCCACAACCCAGTTATTACTGGGTAATACGATACCCCTTGGTAAGACTGGTTGTCAGACTTTCGGGCCACTAATTACCTGTAGCGACTGTCAAAGATCTACAAATGATAGCCGGGACGGGACGGAACGGCTGAACATGCTTTCTGATGCACGGAGGAAACTCGGAATGGGTGGACACCCGTCCTCGAATCAACCTAGGCAAGTACGGCTTAACCTGAAGATTGACCCGAGCGGCTGTTATTATGTAGCCACGAGCTACTCTGTCCTTTGTTTCTACTAAAGTCTGAAAATACAATACAATGAATACTTGATCAACACAACAAACCACTTAAGTTAATCGCCTACCAAAACCCAGCCTGCCTACCGCGGCGCCTACCTCAGCTTCCTACCGCTGTTCCCTACCCCTGCTGCCTCCTCCGATGGTATCAATCTTAATTACGATACCTCGATATTTATTTTACTTACTTTCTTTATGTCAATCATGGCAGGTTCCGTTTTGTTATCGATACGTAGCGGATTGTAATCTGTTTATTTTTTTGACCGATTGATGTGGCTTTGGATTTTTTAGTATTTATTGAAATAGATACAATGGTGCCAATGATGATGATGGTAAATGAATCACTGGTTGATTCTGACTATCGTTCACTAAGTTAGTAGGGGAGCTAAATTAATGATGCAGTGATTAATCATTATTACTATGCTTAATCATCAATAGCAATCAATAGGTGACCCTATTAAGCTCGACCCTATGCGACCCCTATTACATGGGACTTAAACAAAACTAGCCAAATGTATGGTACTATTAGGTACACCTCTGGCCTTATCTTTCAGGGATTACAGGCGTGATGTTATGAATTATAGTTTTTTAGTTAGTAACTACTAAAAACTTGCTCGACGCGTTGCAATGTAAGTCCTCCGTCAGAAACCCAACACAAAGTTATTATAATACCTACAAGACACATTTTCACGAAAACGAAGCCTGGATTTTCCGAAATCTCGGCTCAACTCTGCGGAACACAGAATTCGCCGGGAAAACTGAGCCGATTACATCGTATAGGAGCTCCGTGAAATACGATATTTTATTCAAACTATTTTGCATATACCTAGCTTGCTTTGCATGTATACTTGCAACTTCATTATGCCAAGTCTGCAATGCACATCAATAAAGGCCTCCCCACACTAGCCTGTGACGTCACTAAATTACGCTAAGGTGTCTCACACGAGTGGGCCGCGCGGTTTACTTGACAGTTATACGTTTTCTCGTGCACTATATTTGCGAGCCGCAAATAGGTAGGGTGAAACGTTTTAGACGTAAAATTCTCTTTCTATTGCATAGTTCGTTGGAACTTAAAATTCAGGTTAATATTTGCGTAGGTAGCTAGACGAAAACTACTAGAATTTGTTTAAAATATTTACTTTTCATGCAATCTTTTTATACTTGTATTAACAGCAAATATAATGTATGATGAATGAGTCTGCGCAAAATGATACATTAATCACTATTATATCAGCGGGTCTTTACAATTTATTGAAATCTTTAGTAGATATTTTAATATTATAAAGACGGGTTTCACAGAGACTAAATTTTTGATAACACTCAATCCATCAAATATGTCTCACTAACGTCGCTATATCTCGACGAAGTAAAAATAGCTTTATTCCACAAAAACTTTGAAGTTTTCACATCGGCAATCTGGGCAGCATACGTCAGTATATTCTATTCAAAAATTCTTTTTTAACCTGACACCAAAATGTTCGTGAATCCTGTCGTGTCAAAAATGACTGGAATATCAATGGCGCGTGGCGGTAGAATCGCGCTGATTTTTAGCGACGCGATGTTCTGTGTGAAGTCGACACATTGATTGTCACCCGGATTTATCTGATGACGGCCCGATTAGATTGTTCCTATGAATACATATGTTACACAGATGTTTTTATTGTACCAGTGTTTCTAAAAAGTATTGTACTGTAACAGAATGTTTATGAATTCACTCTGTGTGTTCAACTAAACAACGCCTGTCTCGAAAAACAAAACAATTTACAATTCAAGCTAAATTCTGACAGGGACGACTTCATTCCTCAGCGTGATGTCATATTTTCTCATGATCGCGGCTCTCTGGAGGGCACGCTCGTGCGAGAAAAATATTAAGTACATCCCGCGTGAGTGACGCGGCGACGTGCGACGCGACGTCACGTCACGTGACGCGACGCCAACGCGACGTCAGCTCGTGTTAGCGCGCTGTTTCGCTTTCGGCGCAAATTAATTAATATCGTATACGTTTGATGACTGGCGTTAAACGTCTTATTAAATTATTTTGATACTTCACTTGTTTCATTCGGGCAATAAGGTTTTATATGGACATCGATTTATCTTCTGTCTATATTTTAGGAATTTAGCTCTCAGACAGGGCAATTATTTGAACACAGTGCGTCGAAGCACGTAATAACAAACGCTCTATCTTCATAATAATAACATTTGCTCTTCCATCGGGCCCCGAGAGATCGTCTCTGATCCTAACGCAGACATCATAAAAATGGATAGATCATAAATAATATTTTTTTACGAAATGAACCTAGATATTTGCTTTGACACTCGGCTGAAAGGTCACAAGTTTCAAGTACTTAAGTGTTCATAATTTTTTGTCCATCGTAAGGACAGAGTTATACCATGTCGTATTATTTCCTTTACAACATAAAGGCGCTGAAGTTAACGCTGTAATATTAAAAGGCAGCTAACGAGTGGGTGATAAAGCTGAGGAACTCCTTATACAAAGTTTTAGAGTCGACGACAGCGAGACGAGTGCGATACTTGGTTAACGTTGTTATACTGACACTGGCTCTAACGACCTGTCGCGTGGTACCACGGTGGAATTAAAGAGCGATCTGCGATTAAGAATATGGTTTTTTTGTTTGAATCTCACACGTATTAGGTACTCCAGATTACTGAAAGCGACTTCGGCGAATACACCTTCTCTCTGAAAATAATATATTTGCCGTCAGCTGCGATTGGTTGATCAAAATAGTAAAAATTATATTACGTTAGATGATGTGGGGTTTTAGAGCAAATAAAATCAAAACCGTTTTCAGGATCGAGCGAGGCCTTCCCAGAAAATAAATCATAATAATGTTTCACTCATACATAACGCTACTACATTGAAAATGTACCTAATGGCGTTTCAATACTAACACTAAACGAAAACCTTTATGAACGATATGAGGACTTTAACAAACTCCAAAAAAGCTGTCTTTATTGCTAATAATTTGACATATTCCACTCGACAGATTTGATCTCCACTTCGATAGAACAATGTTTTTTCCCCAGTACGGAATGCAGCGGCGCACTGTGCAATCTGCTTGATTACCTGAATGTAGTCCGTACTTTTTGTGAAGCTTACGGATCAGATAAACCAACGAACATTTTGACGGGCAGCAACAAAAGCGCTATTTGTGCACACATCATGCCCAATTTTTGTTTATTTTCTCATAAATAATTGAGTTTTACACGAAGAATTTTCGGTTGTTTTAATATTTAATAACAAGCATAGTGATCCTGTTAAAACTTAACTTTATATCAGTCAGTATTTTGATAATAGATTTGGGTCTAAGTATCCAGATCTGAGCCCGCTAGTCTCTTCTTCTCTGCCCATCCGGGCTAAGTGAAAATAGCAATATCTTTTAACATTATAACGAGTTACATTATACAAAATATTTAAAGTCAGAAGGGCAACTCTCTACAATGTAAATTGCAGTGGGACATCCTATAGCCAGATAATCATTTGAAGAACAGTCTTGACTCAGTCATAACGGCTCTGACTTACGTGTATAAATAGGACGTGTGTTCGCATCCAGGCATGCAGTTTAGATTGAGTGATTTATTTCATCACCATCTTTCAAATTAGTAAAAGAAGTCACGTGAGATAACAGCATGTCCTGGAACTAAAAATTCGACAAGCACAAAGTAATGTATTGCACTTGACCTTCTGTGCCTACCCCGTTAGTGGCAAGTCCTCATATAATTAAGCCTGTTCCGGACTGTATGAGCGTATTCTTGATGTGTTCTCGCAGTTATCCATTAAACGGACAGTTAATGTAAATTAATGAGTCGTGGAGGCTGTTACTGCTGTAATGTCGTGGAAGCACCGGCTTGGTGACGAGAGAGAGGGAAGTTAAGTTGGTATTTAGCTGCTTGGGTTTAAGTAGTCTTTCTGGAAACTGCATATGTATAACACATAACAGGAGTCGAGGCAGAAAAGAAGATTATAGCGTGAAGTTATTCACGCCAATTTTGACTTTAAAGTATTGCTGATTTTTTATTTCCCCAATTATGTTAGGGTCGACTCCAAGTCTAACTGGTTATCTGACCTCCTCAACTCAGCTACTGGGTAACACGATATCGCTTGGCAAGACTGGTTGTCAGACTTTCGGGCTTCTGACAACCCGTAACGACTGTCAAAGATCTACGAATGACAACCGGGTCCAACTGCTTAACATACTATCCGAGCCACGGAGGGGTATTGGTATTTAGATAATGGTGAAACATGCCCTAGATCGAAACATTTCAACCCAGACACCAAGCACTTATAAAACAAGCAAACTGACAGAACTAAAGCATCACGTAACACATTGTTCACTTAAAAATAGCGCTACACAACAATGTTATATCTGTATGCGAGTGAACTGCATCCCAAGTATAGCATTACAACTCCAAGCCGGTTCGCGGCGCGGGTCGCGTCTCCGATGTCACTCTCTGCACTTTGTTCTGTCATCCCCGAATATTGTAGTAGTGATACTATCTGCTGCCCACCTCTGGGCCAAGTATTCTCTGTTGTACTTGAGTTTTGAAGCTGTGAAATGTGTAATGCGGAAATATGTGATTTTGGGTATAATTATATTTTGTCCCGATTGAACAAACATAACATCATGCTCGTTTTCAAGCAGAGATGACCTTACAGTACACTGATATTTCACTGGTTATGTTTCAGTCCCATTTAGATAATAGGGAGCAAACCTATTGCCATCAACTGGCACTAAGACTAGCAATAAGACTCTGGGCGGCTGTTGAGAAATTCGTATTGGAAAAACCCAATAACACTTTGCCTGACGCGGGAATCTAAACCAGGACCTCATGCTAAACGGAAGTGTTTGCAACCACAAGACCAATAAGGCAATATGTATTTCGATTGATCAGACCATTTGAACCGTGCCAAATGTGCTTATGCTCAATGTAAACAGCTCTTTTTGTCGGTACAATAAACTACAATTACCTCTGATAACTTTCAAAGTCAAGATCAAGTTAAATTAGAGTCATTGGTTGTAGAAGTAACAATAGGTAGGTAACTTAAAATATATTTCAGTCGGTACACACGGCGACTCATCAAGATAATATACATATCCAGTATGACCTGGCCTCACTTTGTATAGATTTCCAATCCAATAAGAGATCCGCATAAACGGGTTTTGCTAGCTTGATTGCCTCTTCTCTTTACATTCTGCAATTCATGTAGCATTACTCATTGTTTCCGGCAGAGAACCAGAGTTGTCGACATAGCTCACAGAATCAGCAAGCTGAAGTGGCAATGGGCCGGTCATATTAGCCGTAAGACCGATGACCGTTGGGGTAGACGTGTTCTTGAGTGGAGACCGCGAATCGGCAAACGTAAGGTGGGACGCCCTCAGGCTCGGTGGAGTGACGATCTTCGCAGGGTGGCTGGTAGCAACTGGATGAGAGTTGCTGAGAATCGAGTTGAGTGGCGTGCGATTGAGGAGGCCTATGTCCAGCAGTGGACTGCTATGGGCTGATGATGATGATGATGATGATTGTTTCATGTGCTGGGATTATGCTACACTTCTATAACTATTCATTGTAACCAATTTTCAAAGGATGTTATAATGATTCAGTTAAAAGGATTTTGACGCTGAAAGAAAATCATTCGACTACTGTAGACGATTCATAATTTAATTAATTTAACAGTTAAATTTTCTCCGTAATAATTTGTGTACCATTATTAAATGATTTACTACTAGCAGCAAATTAGCAGGATTGTTAAAAGAGCAGTGCGTGCTAACCAACGAGTTTAGCTAATTAATTAAAAACATTATTTTACAAAATACATAAACGCTTTCGATGCAAATGAAGACTTAATTTAACTTGATTTATTTCATCACTTAATTTTCATAATCATTCCCTTAATTTATTAGTTCAATTTAATGATAAAGATATTTATTCTATACACAGGTTTAACAAATACTAATTAATAAACCTTCAAGTTATTAGCAAGTCACCCTCAGATTATCCATCACCTAGACAAAAATATGTTGTAAAACCCTTTCGAATACTGAATGGACGTCAGTGTTTCGCTAATTGGGAAATCCAAACTGAATAGCGTCAACCTGCTTTCCAGTAAAAGCGTTAAACCCTAAAACGTGCAAAGAAACTGCCAAAATAAACCTCACACAGTACTAATATTTGAACGAAAGTACTAGGCGTTCATAAATCCGCTGCAGGTTAACTAACATCCCGTGTTCCGAGTGGTCGCGATCCGTACAAAGCTCGCCAATTACCGCGCCCAGCAAATTGCGTCCTCAGACGTCCCGGGTTCGAATCCTGCGCGACGACGTGTGAATGACGACGCTTGCTATGTAATTATGCACTTCCCTCTAGTACATGATTGCGTTGGATTTAGCTACGCGATTTAGTTTAAGTTTAGTGAAGAGGTTCAAAATGTTGTAGAACATTTTTTGTTCTCTTGAGACGTGCCTCACAGTTTTGCTCTTTTTCAATTGGAAGCTAGCAGAATTTTTATACAGTCTAATAATATTTCATTTTCTACAAGAAGGTGAATTTATCTGAAAGTCTTTTCGTTTAAACCATTTTACAAAAACAGCTACAACGTATAAGTTTTTCTGATCGAACAATCATTAACTTTTTACAAGCAATATACGATGTATTGATGTGGCGGCACTTACGTCATTACTTCAAGATGTATGTGCTATATCTAAGTCAAATATTAATGTTCCATACTCATAAACATTCCGGAATAAATTCTCTTAATTATGAGGAAAACCACATCTGAATCAAAACGTGTAGAAGAGCTAAGCGGCCAGGAAGACAGACACGTGAAGCGTCTTTGTTGTATACAATGTTGATTGATAAAACTTATTTTACTAGCCAAAACAAAAACTAACCTACCAGACTACTCAACGTTAATACCCGTTTAAGCCCAAACAACTAGAGTGCCACTAAAACGCACATTTAACTAGAAAACAACACAAGACAAATTATAAATAATAACCGCAAGTACGCTCTTAGTGTTAACTAGAATATGACACAGTTATAAGTCAGACAACATTCTACAAATGTTCCTAAATAAGGCCTAACTAATCTAGGCCCTTAGGTATCACTTAGGGCAGTGATACCCAAGTTGCGGCCTGGAGGGCTCTCTGCGGCCCACTGGGCTTTTCTAAGGCCTGAAACAGGGTAATTAATACCAGTGTAGCTTAAAATTATTGTCGTAGTACTTGCGTCGTATTGTGCCGCAATTTACGAGAGGCCTATGTACTAATTGTTTACTGAGACTGAGTGTAGTCGGAGCAGGCAGAGGTAGACATACTTATTTATGATGTGCTTTGTATAATTCCATAGGCTCGCCCCTATTACATGGGACTTTAACATTACTGGCAAAATGTGCGTGTACTATTACTATTACCTACACCTCTGCCTCACCCTACGGAGATAACAGGCGTGATATTATGTTGTATAATTTGAATGTATACACAGGAAATTAAGATTTCTAGTTATATTTGTCTTCACTCTACTCTCATAGGAAAGTATGTTATGGTGAAAAATTTAATATTCTTGACGCATTTGGATATCCTAACTATTATAAATTGATGTTTTGACTGCAAAACATGCCTCAGTTTTAACCTTGCGTTTTACAGTGATATTGGGTATTGGCATTTACCGTACACAATGAATAAAACAATATGGAGATTGAGAAGTCCCGAACACTAACATGTGTACGTTACAGTCAAGACTGTTACTATGTACATAGATAATAGTTATTCTAACTTTTATTGCTACAAAAATGATACTTTTTCAAGAGTAAAGATATTTATGCTCGTGACTGTACAGTACAGAATCAACCAGATGCAATCTCTTAGCCACCCTTTACGACACCGCACAGTATGTTATATCGTTTCACAAAACACGTAAAACACGCGTGTGGTTGACGAAAAAAGGTTGAGTAACTCAGCTCAGCCATTTCAGACACAAAGTATCCCTCGTAGACACATTATGATCCCTGCGCGTGTGTGTGCGTCTGTGTGTGTGCGCGCTCATTACGTTACCGCTAATGACACGGTGTAATGAGCGGCGCGAAAGTATCAAGTTTAGAGTGATGTGTTGCGGCCAGATCCCAGCTTTGTGCGAGCGCTCTGTTATGAATTAGTGTGGTGCGACTGATTTTTGGGTTACTTGGACTTAAACTTGTGTTATTGTTTGTTTATTTTGTAGGTACATCTGAGCGATGTCTATTGAAATCATTATTTTGCAATGACTGAGTGATTTGTATCTGCAATACGGATGGTGGTTTTAATTTACAAAACATAACAAATGGCCAACATTCAGGAATTCTACAATTCCCATTCCGAGATCTCCATGCAGTATCTTCCTTAATTTCGATGCACCTACTCAAGCGTAGCTGATCAAAAAAACAAACAGATAGTGTTACTGCAGAAGCAAATTGCAGTAATAGCCTTCGTACGTCCATGCAGAACAAACAATGCACGGAACCTTTGAGTGCGCAAAATAAATACAGACTAATTTATACTTTCTGCTCTGTATAAAATGACCGGAGCGAGTCAAATAATTGCTTAGCTCAATTTTAAAGGCTGGCGGTGCCCATTGGACCGTGGCGTTAACATCGCTGGTTAAAGCTGGACATTCATTGGACGACACTGCAGCGTCGGTCGTGCGATTTTGTCCAAAATGTCGGAGAAATCCAGTGTAGTGAATGATCAAGGATTGCGCGGTAATGGATACGGCGCCATTGTAGTTCGGCGTTTCGTATCGAGGTCAAACGCAATGTCATGTGAACAGAATGTCATGGGAGGAATTGGGTTCGTTTACTACCGCTGCGATTTTCCTACATTCATTGAACCGGATATAAACTTAACATGAACATCGAGCGAGTTAAGTTTTCATACACTATAAATCAAAACTAAAATAGTTTCGTTGGATATTCAAATCGGGTTCGGTTTCACACTGTATTGGTTTCGTTGAGACATGGATTTCTATTTTTAACTACAGCGAAGAGCATCTGATTCTTCGAAAATACATTTGTGTCTGCGGTATCCCCACAGGTTCTAAACGAGTCTCCACATTCCCTGGAGAGCGCAAGATTTAAAGTGCACTACTTTTTGCATCGACTTTTTCCCCCAAACATTGCTTGCGACACTTTTGTCTCGTAACGGATGGTGTGCTTTACTTTTCATGGTTTTTCTATGATAAACAAAGTGTAGGTTAACAAAGTTAGTATGTTACAACAAAGATTACTAGTGTGTTAATAGACACGTGAACTATGCAGAGTTAGTTCGTTAATATTAGGGTAGTGGGGAGAGTGGGTTCGAAGTTTGGAAGTGAATCTAATATTTAGGTGTCTTCGAAGTTCGCGAGGTTTTGAATCTTTGACTTCTTGGCACGTAGGAGTCAACTGTGGGTTCTATAGTTTGTTAAATAGACTTTGTTTATTTTCTTTTTGAATTCACTATTGACAGTTGTTGTCGGGTTTTTCTATTATGGTCTTAAGTCGCGGAGAACTATTTAGGAATTTGATGTTAGTTCTTCATTTGTCGCTTCATGCTTACCAGTTCAAGTATTCTGGTTTTTGACATTATAATCTGTCTACAGTCCTTTTACAATTATTTAATTTCAGGCAGTAGCCACCATATCGTAACGAGAATAACTGTGATTTTGACAAACTAATAGTGGCTGCAATCCAACAACAACCCCGACTTGTAGAACATAAAGATCTCGGTGAGTTTGACAAACAATGCAGGGTGTAAGTAGGCAATTTAAACTAAAATTACTTACTTACTTTGTAAGGCAAACCCCAACAAAAGTGGCAGTGTGTCCACAATAACAACGGAGTAAACAGCCCGACACCGCAACTCACGGGAACGACCCACTAAGTATAATTTTCTTCAGGAAATGGTAGAAAAACGTCTCCTTCCCCCGGGAACGTTCCGCCTGAATAAAGTGTATCGTATCGTAGTGTCGGACACCCGAGTGTCGGCAATACAACGGAGCGTCGCTCTCGGAACTGTCGGCTTTACTCTAAAATGATCAAACAATTTATGGCTCTGTCGATAGGGTGAACGTGAATCTTTGAAGTGGTAGTATTTGCGATTGCACGAGGTAGTTTTTACTTTACTACGATATGTCTTTGCTCTGAAGGTCAATTCTCTTTGTTGAAACATTCATTAACTATTCACAATCACATGACCGCGACAATCAATTAAAAAAAATTTAATGCACGCTATAACTTGAATTTGCCGTTTTATTGATTGAAAACTAGCCTTTGCCCGCGGGCTTTTGCCCGCGGCTTCGCTCGCGTTAAGAATTTGAATTGAAGATTTGATTTTAAGAATTTTAAGTTGATTTAAAATTTACCAATCAATTCGGGTTGTACTCTGCTTGTAATAATATAATTCAATTATGATTCGAAAGACACGTGGCGCCATCTATTATCATAAGAACGTTATTAAAATGTATAAAATAAAAATAAAAGTCACTCAGTCCCATATTATAAGCGTAAGCGAGCATATTATAAGTTGGAAGAGTATATCGTAGATAAAAATGCGTGGCTCAATGCTGGTCCTGCTACACTGCCACTTGGGCTCACATGCTAAGATTTTAATGTTTGGAAGAGATGCTCCCCCTTTAGTTCTTTCATCATTTCTTTTTTTTATCTCGTTTGGAAACTTAGTTACTTTGATAACCATTGTTTTATATAAATTAGAAGCATTATTTGAGTTTTTGTAAGTGTGAGTACCATGTAGACTTTCTATTATGGTTAGTAGGGTTTATCCTAATCTTTATGGTTTTAACTGTAGCTTTGTTTTATTTTCCTATCTCTACACTGTGCTCACATATTATAGAAGCAACAATATTGTACCCAGGACTATGTAATATATAACTTGATTTGAAAAGAGTGTCCATGGAGTTTCTTGCCCATTCTTCTCCATGAGATCTACTATTTTCGAATGGGCAACTACAGTCCATTCACAGTTATTATGCCTGTGGCGGGACTGTAGGTAGCTTATTTTTGACTATGCAAAAGTGCCTGTTACGGGTCTATTTGAAATAAATGCTTTGAGTTTGAGTTTGAGTTGAGTACACCTGGCTACGTATATGCAAAATTTGAGAATCATCGCTTCAGTGGTTTAGGCGTGAAAAGGTAACAAACAAACTTACTTTCGCATTTATAATATTAGTCAGGATAGGAAGTTAGGATAACATTAATAAATCTATTATTATTATTATTAAAAATAAATTATTAATTATTATTGAAAATAAATCTATTATTATTATTATTAATAAAACTATATCATCCTAACAAATTGAATAACAATATTTTTCTTTGATTCAATTCCATTTAAATTCTGTGGTAATTTTTATCCTGTAGCGAGTATTCGTGTCTGTGAATACCTCGCGAGTGGTTAAAGTTTTTGCTATCGAATAAGTGCATCAAAAACATCTCTCAATTATGAATGACTGTAAATCGAAATAAACTACCCCCCAAACAAAAAGTTCCATCTGTTAAAGTAGCATTAAAGTTAGTATGTCCAACCAAAGAGATATACGCAAGCTCTCATTCGTTTACTTTGAGCTCAATCGTTGCGGATATGTTTCCTTTGCGAGCCGGGTTTGCGGTCGCCAAAAATACTCAGATGCACTTATATCCTAAATGTTAGCAGTTTCTACAAGTGTAGTGCGTTTTTAGAAGTCGCAGATCTAAACCACTGCTAAAGTTTGTCGTCCAGTAACCGGTAGCCATGCCGATTATCGCGATTTCATTACGTTATAAAATCGTAATTTGATCCAATGGATAGCTGCAAGGCCTGTGTCACAAAAAATCACACAGAACATACATACTTAGTTCATAATTTCAAGTTATAGTAACTGATTAATAAAAACAGCAAAATATTTGATAACTACCTGATATGTTGCCAACTTTCAAAAAATAAAGCTATGATGTTTTTAATATAAATTGTACCGATAAATTGAAGTAAACCAGCAAAAGCACGAGCACCAAGGTAAAATCCACATTTAAAAATGGCATTGTCAAAATCGTCTAAGTCTTCGTAGCAAACCGACGGATAGGCGTTGATCTTTACCCGGAGCGGCAGTGGTGCCGGCCCGGCTTGCGGTGCGGCTGTCCGGGGCTCCGGCCGTGCGCCCGGATATTTAATATTATTACAGCATTTCCGCCCCGGACGTCTCCAGACCTGGCTGTAGGACTGACTCAAATTTTCCGGCTTCAACTACTCTCAGACACAACTTTGAAGTGGAAATTATTTTCCAAATTGGTTGTGGTCTCTGAAGGTCTTACTTTAAACGAGATATTCTAAGCTTAATTTGATTTACCAAAATGTCCTTTAAATAAGCAATTTTGGTTCGAGCTTCTAAGTGCCCCTGAGTCGGCTGAGCAGGTACCTTCTATAATATTTCATAATTATTTTATCTCAAATATTAATTATTATAGCGCAGATGACTTTGTGATCTCAGCTAAAGTTGGGAAATGGAAAACACACAGTGAAAACGACATCTGAAACAATGTTTTATCATGGATTCAGCACATGTCCCCCAGCGTGGAAAGTTTTCGTCAGTTATTTGAAGGAAATTCGCTGTTCCATACTAAAGTGCAATACTCACACAGTCAACTTTGTCTATTTCATCATCATCATCCACAGCCCGACTTCACCCACCTGCTGGGTATAGGCCTCTCTTTGTTTGTGCCAAGCTCCACGGTCTTGTGCCAGCCTCATCCAGGATATTCCCGCCATGGCAACAATGTCGTCTGCCCATCTCGCCGCCGGACGACCAACACTTCTCTTTCCATTTCTTGGACGCCACTCCGTCACAGCTTTACTCCACCTGCCATCACCACGTCTTGCCATGTGTCCTGCCCAACTCCATTTGAGTTCCATAACGCGATTTCCAATATCGAAGACCTTCGTACGTCTCCGGATTTCGACGTTTGGAACTCGGTCTATTAGTTTTATGCCGAGCATGGAACGCTCCATGGCTCTCAGTGCTACTCTGAGTCTGTACACAGCCTCCTGTGAGAGCGTCCATGTCTCAGCACCATATGTCATGGTGGGCAGAACACACTGATTATAGAGACGGGTCTTCAAGCAGAATTTATTATTTTTTTTTTTTATTTTTTTTTCCATGTCTATTTAGAATCATGTAATTATAAATCCATGGTTGAACCAAATCCTTTTCACCGTGTGTAACCGAAACCAATGTGTCTGCATTGTGTAGAAAAGTTTAACTCCAAAGTACTCCAAACGTATGTTGATCTTCAGAAAAAAAACACAATTAACGACAAATTCTACAATTACCCGCTAATCCTTCGATTAGCTCAGTGGATTGGTTCGCTTTCGCGCAGTCTTTGCATTGGCTGAAACAATGAGCACTTGAATGTCCCGCTAGTACGTACTCCAACTACTTGGCGACGGGCCCCGGTCTCGGTGCTACAGATATTGTAGCTTTGTGAGCTCGCTTTACAATATTATAAAAAATCCTTTTACGGGTTTAATGTTGTAACTTACTAAAGAGAATGAAAGATTCTATTGCTTTGTGGTTTTCATGAGATCACAAAATATTATATATGTATTTAGGCATATATAATATTTTTCAGTAGCCTTGAGTGTCCTACTGCTGGGCAAAGGCCTCCCCCATATCCTTACAGGTACTCTTCTCCTGCGCCACCTCGAACCAGCCTTCGTGAGCGCGTCTAGATCATCTCACCACCTCTTTCTAGGCCGGACAAGGCGCGGCGTCGTCTCATGCATCCATCGTGTTGAAACCTTAGAGTATGGGCATTTTTTTTCTATCATGCTTTAATATTTTACTTTCATAATCCACATCTCGAATACATATAAATAAACTAATAAGGCCGTATTATATTCCATGTCCACCCCTTATTCGATTGTACTTCTTCTGTTGGAAACAATACAGCTGATTGAAACATGTCCGACCAGGAAACCATGTTTACTGAGGCACGCTAGAAAATGGCGGCCGGTTTGTGCATGACAACCAATTGTGTTTATTACGCGCACTCATTCCATCGCCGACTCGATATCGCGGCTGAGCTTAACTGATTCAATTGTTCGAACAAACTGCACAATGTATGCGATGTACCTACAAATAATTTTAGTTCGAAATTGGGGTAAAACTTTTTATCCGCATGAAAATCGGGAAAGCAATAACCGAATTCCTTCCAATGTTCCAATTAAGTATACATTTTTTTATTTGTTAAAAGCAGGCAAACAAAACTGTTTCGGAATTGCTCGAATCAAAATGGACGTTGAGAAAAATAAATGATGACAATGCGATATTTGCTAAATGCAAAGCAGTATTGGGTCGCATCCGGTCGCGAATCACTCCGGCTATCAATCTTAATAAACGCTTGAAGCCATATTTTTCTTCGTTTTGTAGGCGCGGCCCGTGTCAATCAATTTGATAGACTGCTGATAATACCGCGGGGTCACTGATACTGCACAGTCAACCCAGCTAAATTGAAAAGGCTTTTGGGTTACCACGAACTTTGGCTGGAAGACAGGACATAGTTATACAAAAAGGTTTGTGAAAACTAAACAAAACTGCTTTTCATTGCTCAAGTGATTGCTCAGTTGAAGCTTGCCCAAAAAGGTCTAGATTCGGGGAAATCTATGTACATTAAATTGCAACATCATGGTCATTAGAGCACCCTTTCACACTAGAATGAGTTGTTCAATTTCAAATGAGCTGCGAAGCACATTTAAAACGGGCGTTTGAAATAAGATCTTGCTTTGGACTTTCTTTACCACTATAAAAAATGACAGATTGGGCTGATTATTCTGTCTTTATTTGTTCAATACATCGGAAACAGCTACAATCAAAGTCACAATTCAGATATTTTTAGGGTTTGATTTGTGCTGTAGCTGTACCCTGCGAAGCGAGACGAGGCGAGGCGGAGCAAGGCGGCGGCTACGTCCGGCGAGGCGGCGAACATAGAAACAATAGCATTGTTCGCTTTGTCTTCCAACTCCTTTGTGTTTATTTATTGAGACGAACCCACGGCAGCACAAAACGATAAATAATTGCGTCTGAATTTCGCGGCGAGTGATTATTCAGACATAATGCAGTCGTTGGCGTTTTGATTGGCCTGTCAACGTTAGTTAATTGGCTCGGAAAGGGTTAGTGAATTGATAAATTTATAATGAATGAGCCGTGCGGGGGTTGTAAATGGCGGTCGCGATCGATCGATCTGAGGGCCTGGCAGACGTGGACGAGGCTTCACAATCTTTTGACTGACTGATTATAATTGGTATGTTTGAAACAGCTGAGAGAAAGATCTTCTCGATGCTAGTCACTTTATTAATTATATCGTTCTTCATTGAATATTATCGAGCTTGTAACTGGAGAGAGGTGGATTTACGACAAAATGCAGAGAGTACAGTTCAAACTCAGGCCTAAAACTAAACTAAACTGATAGTATTTACCTATTTTGTACTGTAATATTATCTCTTTCGTTCTTTTAAATGAATTTAACTAAATGCAGCTAAAATATAACGCACATAAATGTGTCCTATGACAGTGATAATATTAATATTTTACAAATTACAAACATCATTATTTGCTCGTGCGAGCTAAAACGTTAAATAATATTCCTTTCGTTTATAGGTTCTGCTCTGTGGTAATATTCAGCTAAAAATTATGCATTAAAGCGATTCCTGGAAAAAAAACCACACTGAGTGTCTAAATGTTTCGCTTATTCAACAAACTAATTCTAGCGGGATTTATTAAATTCTCATTAACACAAAAACGGTATATTAATTTTGAGTTCCCGATATTTCGGCACTGTCGCAAGCACCACGATCAGGGATAAACTCTAACTAACTCTATCTCAGTTATATTATCCATACTAATATTATAGAGCAAAAGTAACTTTGTCTGTCTGTTAAACAGGTTTGGATGATTGGCCTACGGACCATGTCCAATTGTCCACCGCGCACAGGATGGAAGAAAAAATAAATTTACTTATTTATTGGCATTCCACAATGTGAACTTGTTGTTTGAACGTACCTGCTGGCCAGATAATATTAGTACATAGTAAGTTACATTATGTTTAATGCGAAAGAAAAAGAACAACACAAAACTATCACTAACACTACCATAACGGCGAAATACCATCCATCCAATAAATTTTCATAATTCCAACCGATAATAACATTTCACCGTCTACAAAACCGTTCAAAAAAGAATGTAAGCAACCCATCTACCCGTCTACCCGACGCTACAGCATGTGCGCTATACAAAGCGGGTTTTGAGGGCAAGAGGCGTTACATCTCGAGTGTGCGCCATCGATGTTCCGCGGACAATGCGCTCCGCTCGCCACTTCACTTTTTCGATCACTCGTATTTGTAATGGGGGCCTTTGCTTAGCGTTTTATGTTACGATTTGGATATGGCAGTGCTTATGAGTATTTCTTTTGTCATTCTAAGTGTTTGACGTGTTTTGAATGTGGATTTATGTCGAAAGGTTTTGTCAAAACGGAAATATTTAAAGGTTCGGTCAAACCATTGCGGACGTGGCTCCGGACTCCAGTGACAGAGTGACAGATTGTCAGTGTCAGTGTCCACAGTCGGTCCGTAATTTGCCCGTACCGATTTGACCGAATTTCTAGTGTATGAAATTATAGATCAATGCTATTTTACAATTACAATGGTTTTTTAGGGTATCCGCTGTACCTAGGTACACGTAAAGTGGGGATTTTTTTACCCCATACCATTTCGTACCCCATAGTGTGGTATGTTGTTGGATAGTTCTTTAAAAAATATTGCGAGTTTGTTGAGATTTTTTTTCGATTAAGGCATTCGTTTGTGAAATATTAAGCTTTAAATTGCTATTTTTTGTTAGACGCAAGTGTCTCACAGCTAAACGGTTGTGTTTGGGTATGTGAAAAAATTCAAGGTGGTAGTATATAACGAAATTAAAAGAAAAACTATCACAGCTAAGTAGGCTTTAAAAGTTTACGACTAATAGTCGACCAACTTATAAAATGTACTTAAGTAACGTATTTTCCTAAACATAATGTATGGGAGCACAGGTTTTTCAGCTGCAAATGTAAGTTTGTTTTTTATTATTACGGAACCCTACATTGTGCGTGGCCCGACACGCAATGGCCGGTTTTTTCAATATTTTTAAATCTCGAATTCATTGAATGAACCAATCAACAGAAAATCTGGTTATTTTTTAAATGTTGAAATTATTTTTTTCGCTGCCTATTAAAATGCTTAAATCAAGCTTTGCCTTAATTTTATTTTTGTACCTGAATATGGCAGAAATAAAATCGGAAATCCTCATTTTTCTTTTATGGTGTAGTTCGCTGCTTTTGTGTTGTAGTAATAATAACATCCTCTTGTGTGTTTAAAATAAAGAGTAATAAAATGAGATTAATTAAATAATTATTTGATTTCTTATTATTACATATTCATGAAAAGGTACTATAATATGGAACAACATAGGTTATGTATTTGGTGGTGCAATAATGAAATGTAGGCACGTCATTATATTTCAAAATATTTGCCACAGCTGTAAGGCTAGACAAAGTTATATTCTGTCGTCATGGAAACGTCAAAATGTATCAGATTGACATAAGGTACCGAATCCCTTATGTCAATTTAATCCTATCGAAAGTCGTTATAGAAATACGAATCCGATTATAACAAGAATAAGGTCTAAGGTGCACTTAAAATACGACAACCCGCCATAAGCAAAACCCACCGTAAGCTACTCCTCCATAAACACACCAACACACATGTAATCCCCGGAAGGTAAGGCAGAGGTGTACCTATCAGTACAACCCACAACCACATGTAGTCAATACGGTAGATTACTTTACTGTTTTTGAGGTGCTAAAATATTTCCCATAGATTGTTTATGGCAACAATAACCTGCGACGTCACAAACTTAGCAACTTTAAGGGTCAATGCATACCGAAGTGGCAACGGTCGGCAGCGCAGTTACACCGTCAAGCCATTTTATGCTTTATCTCGATTAGGAAGTGCATAGTATCGTTTGAAAGACTCGGGCCGCGTGACGTCTCGCGGCGCCGCGAGCGGCCGCGCATCAACAAACGATACTATGCATTTTCCAATCGAGATAAAGCATAAAATGGCTTGACGGTGAAACTGCGCTGCCGACCGCTGCCACTTCGGTGTGAATTGACCCTAAGACTCGACTATTTAAAGCATATACAAAACTATTTTACAGTAAATTGAGAAATTAATCGGGATTTCAGGTCTAAAATAAAATGCTTTTTTTTAAGCAAATACCCAATTATAAACTATTTCTGATATCCTATATCTAGCCTCTATCTTACTACATCTCAGGCATGCGTGTGACCTAATTGCAGCGCACTAGGTCCTCTTATGCCGACGTCACCCAGCGCGTGCCGTATCGCGCCGCGCGGTGCGTGCGTCGTGCCACTTGTCCCAAGTTCCCCACTCTCCCCTACCACTACGGAAGTAATAAGTGCTATAAATGTTCAAAACTCTAATTTGGGGCAGGATAGAGATGTAGGGGAGTATGGATGGCGATTGGGTGTCGAGAGTTGGTGGTGGGGTTTAATTTATAATTTTATAAAAGAAAGTTTGCGTTTATAATAAAGCAGGCTGTATGAATTTGTAACTAACTGGTTAATTACACGGGTCAACATGAAATTTGACTTTGATTGCAAAGCATTAAATTTCGGTAGTTTAGGTCGTAATAAGACGGAAAAAAAATATATGGCATGAAAAACTTTGCTTTTGTGCTTAGAAGACTGATTGAACGAAATTTTTAAAAATCTCGGATTTTAATTTTTGATTGAAAATAAAACTATTGAAATAAAAATGTTTATTATTTTTATTAAGTTTTACTATCAAATTAGCTTACAGAAAAGTGGAAAATAACTTAAAAGTGCACACTTTTACTTTTTCTTTTATGTTCATAGCTACTTTCTCTCAATAAACCCCAAATATAGTCGCCCATCATGTTTTCATTGTATTGGCCAGTCAAAATATGCTTCATAGGCTTCACAGAGAACGTGAGATGTCTTTAGTTCATATTTCACGTCTCGAACTTTAATAAATTGACCACATATAAAACAAAATGCATCAGCATCGTATTTGCACTTTCGTGACGACATTTTAAGTTATTCTGAGCTTGTAAATAACACCTGATGGTTGTTTATCACTCGGGTGCCATCTAGCGGCACAGTGTAAACGTTAATAACCCACTCTCACCGCGCGGTCTTTTTAAAAATATTAAAATCAATTAAAATTTATGAAAAAATTGAAAAATGAGTATTATTATTATAACTATCACAAAAGCAAACTTTATACCGAAAAAAGGTATTTTCTTTTCGTTTTTGTGCATAACTAACTGGAAAATAATAGTATAAACTTTAGGACAAAGAACGAAAATTTTTTTGTAGAGTCGTGTTATGGGCAGAGGGGCAGAGTTTTGAATTTGTTAACATTCTCTTAGGGTAAAATCACACTAAACATGGGTGTACTAAAGTTCAACTTTGTAATATATATATAATAGTCACCATCCCCTTGTTTTGGTTATTTTTCTTATTTGACTTTGCATAAGCCGAGCTCGTGGCTAAATAATAACAGCCGCTCGGATCGAAATTCTGGTTAAGCCGCGCTTGCCTAGGTTGGTCTGCATACCGAGTTTCCTCCGTGCCTCGAAAAGCACGTTAAGCCGTTGGTCCCAGCTGACAAATATAGATCTTTGACAGTCCTTAAGTAGTCAGTGGCCCGAAAGTGTCACAACCAGTGTTACCAAGGGGCGATGCCCCTTACTTAACCAGTACTAACTGGGTTGTGGAGGTCAGATAGGTAATCGCTCCATGTAAAACACTGGTATTCAGCTGTATCCGGTTAGACTGGAAGCCGATCCCAATGTAGTTGGGAAAAGGCTAGGTAGATGATGATAAGAAATTCTCGATACCTTGAGAGAAAACACAAGTTCTTATCTACCATAAAATCTTGTCTGGAACAACTTCCGACACTATTAACCCACCCGCAATAACTTCAGTTTATCCGTGATCATGGTGCTTGCAACAGCCCCAAAATATCGGAAACTCAAAACAAACAGTAAACATGGTAAATATCCCTTTTTTAGTGTTAATGATAATACTATTAACCAGTTTCCGACTTCCTTTGCACCTTTTGATCAATTTCGTTCATACACGGCGTAATGAAGTAGTGTCTAATTACCGGCGCGAGAGAGAGTACCTTCCCCCTTCCCCTCTACACCCCCGCCCCCCTCTCCCCCGGTTCAAACACTTCATTACCGGTATTACCGGGTATTACCGCCGCGATATGCTGATCATGTCATAAATTTGTATAGCTCGCTGATAAACACTCGCGTGTGTAGGTGTACAGCAGGTGTGTTCACTTTTAAGTGGTTTTTGATGTTGAGGTGTTTAAGAGAAAGGTGTAATTAGTTTCTTATCTAGTGTGAAGATTGCACCAAAGGGTTAATCAATAATCTCAGCTTATCGCAATTACCAGTTACCCTCTCCCAAACTGCGCCACAACTCCTGGTCCTCCGCTTCCGCATCTTGTCCGAACCAGCCATCTATACCTACTGGCACGGTTAGCGCAGCGGCTGAGCGATTGACTGCTGCGTTGCGTGTCGCGGGTTCAAATATTTGTATGGTCTACAGATAGGTGTTCTGTTTGTGTACTTATGTGAGTTTGTAAACGCACCCACGATACAGTAGAAATTCCTAGTGTGGAGCAAAGATTAGAAGAAAGGCACCTTATACCACGCTGCGCTTGCCAACACTCACTCTCCGCTGCAAGATTCGTTTCCTCCGCTGACCATCATAAATTATGTAAGATTTAAAGCTACAGCTAATGACACCCGATAGTTAAATGAAGTTTTATATTTTTGCTTTGACTCCTTATTTCATCCGTTTTAGTTATGTCACTTAGGATTGTCGTTATCATTCGATTGTATTGTATTTCGCTTTATCTCAAAACCTATATTTTTTATTTCTTAAAATCTAAGGCACCATCATAATGTTAATTATAATTCCATCTTACGGACATACACTCAGTACTTCTAGAAGACCGTTTTATTAATAGTAAACATGTGAAAATGTAAGCATCTAACTTGTCTACATTGTCCATAACTCACTAAAACTATTTGGAACTTATATTTTAACAAGTTTAATAATATCGTGTGAAGTATGTTAAGGCTTTCCAAGTTTTAATATACTTCACCTGAACTTCGTCTCATATAACTTATTTATTTTGATGGAACTTTGCTATTTAGCTATTTTGAACCAACCGTTTTTCTGCCATAACTACTGGTTAACTAGAAAAGTCTCACTTTTTTTTTGCATATTCGGTGTAGGTATAATATTGTTACTGTAGGGGTACAGACTTTACTCTCTATGGTAGACTTGTTCATAATCCACTATGCTGACCCAGGGCGGGTTGTTACTTGTTAGATGCCACATGTCTTCGGTTGAACATGGTGGTTTTCCCATGATGTTTCCTATCACCTTTTTGAAAGCAGTATTGATAATTAAAGGCCTAAAAAAGGAAAATGCCTGTCAGTTTGCACTTAATTTTAATATCACTACAGCTGTTGACTGATAATTGAGGAGAGGAGCTCGTGGCTGAATAATAACAGCCGCTCGGGTCGATCACCCGCTACAACTGAGTTTCGTCCGTGCCTCGTTAAGCCGTTGGCTGTCATTTGTAGATCTTTGAAAGTCGTTAGAGGTAGTCAGTGTGCCGAAAGTCTGACAAACAGTCTTACCAAGAGGTATCATATTACCCAGTTCTATCGGGGTTGTGGAGGTCAGATAGGCAGGCGCTCCGTATAAAACACTGGTATTCAGCTGCAACTGGTTAGACTGGAAGCCGACCCCAAAATTGTTTCTGAAAAGGCTAGGCAGATGGTGATGTTGCCTGATAATTGTCAGTTAACCTCCTCGGTTATCTATCAGTTAGAACAACTAGGTGCTCATTAACATCAAGCATAAAACACAAACATTATCTCTGTTGAACACAGAATGCGTGATGACGTCACTTATCAGGCGCCATGTTTTAAACAGCTCCATCAAAGTGCTCTTAATTGCTCACATCGCAGCATTTGTTATGTACACACTTAATAATAGCGTTAACTAGTCATGTATGGGAAATGAGAATCTGTTGTTCTCCGAACTTAACGATTTTGTCGGGGCACTATGCGCAGGTCCTGTGTGCCACGAGTATGATGGAAGTTAAGTACTAAAATCCTGCATCGCCCAATGTTATAAATACTCCGGCAGCCAATCAAGCTATACAAAACCAAATTAAGCTGATCTCTCATGGTACGGGAAGGTAATAGAAAGCGAAGTCAGGCTATACTGGTTATGTAGAGCTTGCTGTGCCGCCGTGTGTACAACATCCCAACAACAGCTGTCGGGCCCACCAGACACATCTGGATGGATGAGCCTCCCTTTTCAATGGAGTTTGAGGAACTTTACACCCTGTACCAAATACAAAATATCGTCATCACATACACTTACGTAACATCATTCCTGCTTTTCCCAGAAGAGCTAGGCAGAGGCGACCTATAGTACCCCACCTTTGGCTAGTTATGTTTTTAATAGTCCCTTGTAATAGAGGGTCGCATAGGGGTCGAGCTATTGCCATCAAGAAGGCACTACCGGACCGCCGGGGTCTAGATCTGTGCATGTTATTTACAAACTTTCATATTTTTGTTAGTAGTGTAGCAGCACTACAAAAAGCAACATAGGACAAAAAGTACTACAGTGCCATCTACGCACTAACACAAATGAATCGCTAACATCAAAAATCCTAAATCGCGCATTTAAAGTTATCCGCGACTTAAGACTCAGAAACCCGACAATAACTGTCGGGCAGTACCCACAGACACCACACCCGTCTGGTCGGTGGATCCCTTTTCTATAGGGGATGAAGAACTTTACACCCTGTTCTTCATACCCCTAAAGTAGTATTACTTAGAAACAAAGTTAGTAACTGATTCTCTTTTATCATGTTCATGGAACCTACTCCCCTGACCGCCTTTCCTTTTACCCTGCCCATATTATTCTGCTATTTATGTTTGCCATCCAATTCTCAGGATAATATTTTAATAATCCGAGAGTATAGTGTACGAAACAAGGTATTACCGAGAGCCTCGCTCCAGCCTCCAGCCTCCAGTCCTCCCGAGTATCGTAAAAGGCAATAGGCTGTACACCTCGACATTACTGCTTTAATAACATCTGGAAACAGTCTGGTCCCTGAGGAATTCGGACTTTTCACGGTAGTTCCTTTTTTATGTGAAAATAAGTAAGCGGGATTATCTGTAGCCTAGATGGTAACCAGGGTCTCAGCCAATGCCAAAGGGCTTTACAAAGCCGCTGACTATGTTTGTGTACCTACCTAACGCTTCCGACTGTTTCCAAATTAATTATAGACAGTAATAGATAGTAATGTTGGGTCTGGGTTCGATTCCCAGGTCGGGCACAGTGTCATTGGATTTTTCTATCTGAGATTTTTCGGTGACATACCGGAATTTGGATATGCGCCCAATTTATGGCAATAGGCTCATCTTCTATTACATGGGACTTAAATATAACTGATGAAATGTGGGTGTTCTGGCACGCCTCTGTCCAACCCTTCGCGAAGCGCAAGCGTGATGTGTTATGTTCTAGGTAAGATATCACTTAGTCCATGTTAAGCTTTGCTAGTATTAAGTAAACTTTTAGCGCAAAAATTGTAGAGTATGAAAAATAAAAGTAACGTCATGCTCAAAGCCGTTTAATCCCTTAAGACTTCAGCACATAGCACGTGTTAGCTTAACAGCTTGCCTAGCAGCTTGTGTGTCTAACAGTTTTGTTGAAACAGCTCGTTGCTTGAAATAATTACATTAGAACCGTAAGGTCTAGTGGTTCCATGCGCAGATGCCGGGCATGTGGTCCTGAGTTCAATGACCAGGTCTTATAATACTTATTGTAGATTTTATTTTAAAAGAAAGTTATAAATGTCCTCTACGTGTACACACGGCTACTCATCAAGCTATACATATCCAGCATAACTTGACCTCAATTTGTATTAGCTTCCCGTACAACAGGAGCTCAGCGTAATTTGGTTTTGTATAGCTTGATACCAATCAATTTAAATAAAGATTTTTTTATCAAGTTAATTGATTGCAACATAATTGTAAAGTCGCTTAACAAAGAGTGACGTTAACATTTTACCGTTCTTCCTAGAATTCTGTTGCCCAACGTGTTTAAGTCATCCTAGATTTGCTTCCAACCACCAGTTGGGACTTAATATTCCTGGGAATTACGGAGTATTCGATTAGTGGGCCAGTCACTAGAGTGAAAAATGCATGGACGTTACTGTGTCTGAAATAGCCTGGCGCTGAAACCCGCCATCGCTCTTAATGAAAAAACAATTCCATCCCATACCTAAATAAATAGATTATCTGAATAATTAAAACAGAGGTATTAACTCAAAGGGAAGGCGTCAAAGAGTAAACAACAATGATAAACGATGCCTAAGTGGATGTTGGCTCAGTGAGGCAAAAACAGGCGCTCCGCCATTCAAACGATAGCGCTCACAAATAAATATAAAAGGCAACTCCACTTTGAAGATAAGTACTGCTTCACTCGTATAGAAATTATTGCATGAAAACCAAAGGAAATGGACTTTGGTGAAGGAGCTTTAAGTCCTCTACGTAGAAATCGTCTAATAGCTTCAAAGATTAGCCGGAATGTACGACTTTATGGTGGCCTGACTTCGATTGCTAACAGTATTGAGGAAATATCACAAAGAGAAGCTACTCGACTTGCTAGTGTTTGTTACAAAGTTCCTTTACATAGCCATCTTGACTGTTTCTGCAAATTCATATTTACGATGCGCCAGTAAAAACAATATTAATAACGAAATTACAGAACTTAATCAATTAGGTGCCGAACAAAGCGACGGCCGTTCATTATTTGAGCACAAAATTACGATATAAAACAGTTAAGATGGATAAACTGCGGTTTCTTTAACGAGATTATGAATATTAATTAGGGAAGACGCGGCTGCCACGCTGGCGCCCCGCAGCCGTCCCGCAGCCGTCCCGCAGCCGCCCCGCCGGTAAACAAAAGCAGATGCCCCAATTCTCTAAGTGCTAAAGAATTGTCTGGTTCCACCAGTTCGCCGGATGCGTCGTCGGTTGATAAGCTCTTTTGTTGGCCGCACAATGGCGACTGTATCTCGAGTTATTTAAATTAAGGATAGTAGCGACCGCCGCGTGATTCGGTTGTGGCTTGCATTTGTTTGATAAGGTGCCAGCGTGCGGCGAGCTGGAAGAGGAAAGAAACTTTAGATTAGAGATGAAACATCAACAGAATTATTAAGAACCCGCGTAAATGTAGTATAAGCATAGCTACCTGCTGACAGATATAGCTACATGCAAATATTTTCCAAATTGAACCCATTCTTGTTACCGAGCTAATATTATCAATACCATTGGACTCAAAGTCCTTTTCAGTTTCATTCACATCTAAAAATAAGCGATACCTATCTTCAAAATAAACAAAAATATTTTTAGCGACGAACAACAATAGAAACCCTTAGTAATAGTCCAAAATAATGATCGGCCAACGTTTCCCTAATTGCTTTAATAACACTACAATTACATGGCTTGTTCGACAAACAAGCGAGATATTTTTGTTCCAAGTTTGTTGTAAAACATTAATGAAGATGAATGTGGGTGGATGATCGGAGCACAATTACTGCCTCGTCTGGTCCATGGGGGAGGAAGCCATCCCCTTAATATCACCATATTTCACTCTTAAACAATCGCGGTATTTTGTGATTGATTGCCGGTAGCGGTGCCACAGTGTAGGAGTTAACAGAAGGCCTACTGTTGATTAATATCTACAATATAAACAAAAGCGTGTGCTTATAAGATATAATGAATTAGATGAAACAAACTAGGTGTAATATACGATAACAGACACAATTCAGCACGCTTTTATTCCTTAGTTTTTGATTAAATGATGCTACTGTCGACCACTCGCCGCTGGTACCACTTTGACCTTGAGCTTTTTTATAAAAGAAGATAACAGCTTATCCCGGTATTCGTTATCACTGACGTCCGGGCCATTGTACCTGATATAATTCTGCAACTATAAACTTTTTTTGTCGTAAAGTGTCTGACACCGATGGGCGTTGTTCATTTTTTACCTTCTGAATAAATTTTCGTTTTGCCACTGTGCACCTAATTAATTACTTGGTATGACATTACCTTTCGTAATACCGCAGTTTGTAACACTCGAGTATTTTTAGCATGAGTAATGCGCGAAGCAAATACAAATCTTACTCGTAAGCCTACGTTACGAGGTTTGTTTACTGAGTTAAGTGAGTATCTAAGCTCGGCGTAAGCAGTATGAATACCGGTACTGGTATTGGTTAAATCTCTCATATTATCTGCTAGAAAAATCTCACCATTTTAGGGTTCCGTTGCCAAATATCAAAAACGAAATCCTTATAGATTCGTCATGACCGTCTGTCTGTCCGTCCGAACGTATGAAACAGTCATTTTACTCCGAGACTTCGCACCCCACGCCATTGGTTTTGCGGCACTTTACACCATATTCGTTATACCTCTAAAGAAACATAACAACAGTGCCCTATGAGGAGTAATAGAAGTAGACATCTACCTTCTACTTATACACAAGATGCTTTGCTACTTCTGTAGCCACTGGGCAAACATGCCTAGATTGCCAAAATCTTTACGAAATAAATCACTAACTTTTCTCGAATTACTCGCCATACAAGCACGGTAATACCGCTAAATATTTCGCTCTATTATGGGTATGAAGGTGCTATAATAAACCTTCAGGGCACAAGTTAAGTTGGGAGCCTGAACTTTGAACAAGGAAGGCTCTATTATAAGTTATCTAGAACATTTTCAGCTATTAGCGAACAATCCGGTTCGTTACGAACAATGACTGAATTTTTGTGGGTGTTAAGTTTCTCTATGCGCTTTTGTTTCTTTTAATATTAACTATTTGCTCCTCTAGATCGAATTTACTGTCAGATTATGTAGATGTGAGTCAAACAACAAACTCCATTATAACAGCCATTTTTTTAATTCATCGATCATCCCACAAACAATATTATCAATGTAGCAATATGTAAACACTTTCTTAAATTTAAAAGCTATTTTCGTGAGAAATAACGACTGTAACTTGGAGATAGGGTCTTTTTCATAAAAATACAAGTTTCATAATACTATGTTCAACATGCAATTTAAATCGGAACAGTAGGAGAAAAACACTTTTAAAAGTTGTTAAGTGTTTACATATTGGTGCTCGCGTCTGTACTCGTACCTATGAATATCATCACTCTCATTAAACTATAAATAACTTGCTTGACATTGTTTTGTATTTATGTTGAGAAGCCGATTTGTTGGATTGACTGAGTTCTGATGTAAGTACTATGAATTTATTGTAATACGTATTTAAAGTCGAGAAGTCACTTCTGTGGAACGACTTGAAGTACAGGGAAAGGTTGAAGGCACAAGTACGCGCAGCTGGTCACCAATGCGTTGGACCGAAAAAGAAGAAAAGCCACAGTACGGGAGGAATGGCGACGGATTGTGAAGCTTGCCACCACCCCTGATGTGACGACAACTCTGCCAAGAGCTGTGTGACGACGAAGAAGAACAATTTAACGCAACAAACTTTTTTAGAAATGATGCTTGAATAACGAGTTAATAAATGTATTATTTAACTACAAAATATTATCTTGCTATTTCAAACTCAACACATTGGTTTAATCGCTAAACAATCCAGCAAATGATAGCCCAATAATCAATCACACAGCGAGCGCATCAACCTCAACAAAAGCCTTTCACGTCAAACTCCTGCGTAAACCGATCACCACCATCTTGATTCTATACTGCATACCTTCACCATATCTTTAAAGCAGGATCCATCGCAGCGAACTTAGTACATACCCGTCGCGGTTCGCTGGGATTGTGATGTATAGCATGGCCAGCCAGCGATGTATGTCGCCCGCGTGATTTAAATCGCAATCGGGCGCGACCGAGGTGTCAGCCCAACAAAGCGCCACTCGCCAGTAATTAAAAGCACGGAGGCCGCGCGTCACAACATACACACTCCATTTGTTAATTGGAATCCGCAAAGATACGCGGCTCGTTTTTGTCCCACAGGCGATGTGCTCACGTGCTCACGTGCTCGCGTGCCGGCCGCCGACCCATCGCTTGCCTTCTATGTTTCGCTTTGTTTGTGGTTGCTTTACTTTGGTTGTGTGTAGATTCAAACTGAAGTTGTATTAGAAAAGAAAACATAAATATCTTCCTCAGTTAAAATCAAAGTCGTTTTCCAGCAATATTTTTGCCCAATGTTACTTGGTTTAGTATGCAGAATGTGTAGATAACGGCTATATGATGAGTCTCTTAACACCGGCGTGTACAAACTATTTTCAACAACAATCTAAAAATGTTATGAAATTATTAGCCAACAAAAATTAAATCTAAATCATATTTGGAATAAGCCAGTATAAAACTCCAAATACAATCAGAATATATGAAATAAGCGCACGACGAGCACAAGTGGTCAGTAATCGTGCACACTGCTCGTGCTCGCATTCTTGCATGCTGGGCACACTCGGCACAACGGACGCTCAATTATAGAGCATTCATCTCGCAGAGCTAAACTAAACGCGATGAGGACAACATTTATTTATACATATATTTGACAAGTTTATGGCTGATGCATATGAAGCTTGAATCTTTATCGATTTCTATTTTACAGTCAAAATAGCTGCTGAAAGTGGATTCGATGTCATAGTAGAACAAACATTCAAATCAATGCCGATTAAAGGGTTAAACTTGTGCGGTCAAATTGAAGCCCAGCTACGGAAATTGAAAGTAAATCATCAAAGTATAGAAGTATCTGTCAGTGTCCGGAATCCTCAGCCATGTCCGCAATTCGCCCGTACCAGTTTGACCACACCTTTAGTCAGTCTCATACATGCAAACAAATAAATGACGGAAGACTTTTTAAATATCAATATAATTTCCTCTCTCTATGCTTCAGCCAAAAAGGCAGTTTCTAGTGGACTAGCGGAGCCTTTTTCCGTGCGGGGTAGTTTGGTCCGCAATCACATCGCCTTCTCAGACGTGGTCACGTCGCATTCAACGGTAGTGCATGTTTATTCTGAAATCCTTCGTGCATTTCACAAAATGGGGGATATCTGCATTTTTAAAGACGAAACGAATTTGGAAAATGGGACCTGTCTATTCTGCAGATTTTTTTGAAATCATTGTATAACACTAGATTTGTGGTGCTGATAATTGTGAGCATTTGTTATCATTGGGATTGACACAAACTTTGAAAATATTTTAGACTTGGTGCTTAAATACAACACAGTCATAATAGTAGTACTGCTACGGCGTAGCATATATATGGCGTAGTACAGCTACGGCGTAGCAAATTTTGTACTACAGGCCGAGGTTATTTTATAGCCCCATGCCTATGGCACCGCGAGACCAAACAAACAACTACATTTTAGTCTACCGGTTTCACTACTACGAACTCTGAAAATAAAACACAGACGGCAGGCGGCGCGCCGGCCGTCTAGGTCACAAACAGCCCGTTTTATAATTCAACAGTGAGTGCTTACGGCCTATAATCCGAGTTACGTGAGCAATTATCGAGGCGTAATTAAAAGCTGGCTGTGCCCTCGCTAATTGGCACTGTGTAAGTGGACAGGCAGCAACCCACGGCAATCCGGTTGCTCTCCGGCAACACACCGGCAATCCGGTGCCGGCACCGACCGATTAATTAACACTACTTCATAAACGACTGTATCCAACGGTAATCCATTAATGAGTTTTCATGTCCACTCATTTATTTTAGTTCGTATTTTAATTTTAACATACCGGAATGATTGTGAAAAATAATATTTACATTTACTTCTCGATTTTCCGATAAATGCCGATTGTAAAAAGCGTTCGCTCAAAAATCGGAATTCGCTTCATTTAATACACTTCATCGGTTCATGATTACGATGTTTATAGGACTGGGAGACCGTAAAAGAGCAAATGAGTTTATAAATTAATCTGCGATTGTGATAATATTTTGTATCGTAGATTAAATTCGTCAATAATCGACAAACGTGTCATTGAACCACGCTGAAGTATTATTAACTGTTTTTGTGGCGATTCGTTTTATGTAACGATATTGACATCAAAACGTGGAATTTTGTGTATTTCACATATATTACAAATACACGTTGTCTGATTTTAACGAAAACCAAACATATATCATTGACGTTTTCAATCGGTTGAACTGGTACGGACAAGGCTCCTGGACACCGGACACTGACAGATACTGGACTAAAGTATATACCATTGCCCGGTGGCTGCAGCTAGTCCGTAATTGTTCCGTGGCAGTTTGACTGATTCTTACAACATCAGCAACCATGAAGCCACACATATTTCCGGAACCCAACTACAATATTTCTGAATCAATAACATTCTATTATGGGCCATTTGTGCGTGACGCGTCATTGGCGTGTAACATGAATGGCCGCGGCGGCTGCTCCGATGGCGGTGATTAAAAAATCATTCATCTCGAGGAGCCGGCGCGCGGGTGGGGCCGGGTGATGAACCGCCGGTGACAACCCTGGAGCCTCCTCATTAGAGGTACAAATTCAGCGATCGCTCACTACTGTACTGACAGATAGGGCTGACGCTTGTTGTCAATACCTATTGATTTTCTGCAGAAGAAAAGGAAGGGAGTCACCAAAGAAGGTGTTATTTTAATTTATAGCATACTTCGTAACTCTGGTACTTCCTGTTATCTTACAAGAAACTACAATAATTTAACCACCACTGATACAAACACTCCAAATCATACGTTTATAAACGTGACTAGGCAAAGGGATATAATATATTAAGGAGAGCCTATCAGAAGAAAATCAAAGAAAAAATATTAGATTCCATAACCCGGTGAAATTTTAAGGAAAACTTAATAATACTTAATTGTCAAGCGTAACACGTTACACTTGTGTGCCGACAGCAACCAGTTATCTCTTGTAAGTAGATTACAATTTTGTACGCGTAGTCTCGCCTATCGTAAGTTTATCTAAATGTCTTTGTAACTAGTAAATGAAATTACAATTCCTGTATCAATTTCACATAACCGCAAAATCACAGTTATTGTAGCAGCAATCTCAAGGAATACCACAATCATTGAATAACATTACAATACAAGTACGAAAACACTTCAAGTAATGCCATGTATCTTCCGAATTATCGACGCTACAGCGGAGCCCTATTAACCCGGAGATAGGGACGTGACTGACATGAACATGACAGATACATAATATTACTTGGTATTACTATATTCATGATATTCGTATCGTGAGCGCCAGCCCTGTGAGCTGCAGAGACTAACTGACGCGGGGTGTCTTGTTACAAAGAACCTGTGGAGTGGAGGACTTTAATTTATTGGTTATGGGTAATTTTATCAAAACGATTTTAAAGGTCGTTAATTTCGTAACACTTATCTACTATGTCATTTTTATCGAGGGTACTGGTAACAAAGCAATGGCAATCAGCTAAATATGTTTGGTTATGATTGACACTATTACTGGTACCGCAGTTCAACTGTTTCAAAATATAATAATCGACGAAAAAGTTAACTATAAACATGTCATACAAATGCTATCTGCATATTTGCATAATATACGAGTGGTTCCGACAACGTGTCAACAGCCTAGCTAGCGTGCCACGCTCTAATGCAAAATTTATCAAAGCTATTATTTAAACGATTACTTCCCGCAAAAACGTGCTTCAACAAATCTCTCACAAACACTTTCATAAAACGCAAATAAAACGAACAAACCGGCACGTGCATCACTCTTTGTAAAACAATACCGAACCGTTTGCAACTGAATAATACAGACAAAAGATTTGAACAATCCCCCGTAAGTTTGTCTGAATGGATCGGCTAGACAGACAGGCTAAACAGATGCTGGGGACATAATTAATAACCTAGGTGTACAAAGCGTCTAGTGTCTGCGGAGTTCAGGCACAATGGGTTACGTAGGATTACCCTGAATGGATTTAACACACCGGCGGATAATACCGGCGCAGATGTACAAGTGAACGAAGGGACTGCGACCCAGCGAGTTTAAATTATAACGTCTGGCGAAAGGACCAGTGATTTATTTGGCAGGTGCCACGGGAGCCACGGTACCTGTAGTTGGTCCTTTGGAAGGCGTCGAAGCAATTTGGGATCCTTCCTGTTCTAATTAAGGGACTTTGAAAATATTTTGTCGGAATAGAGAATTTTAGTTGAGTTAAATTAATTACTTTCATGATTTTATTTTTTGGCATTTCTAATCATCTCATTGAGGTCCAAACATTAAATAAATGACTTTTGAAAAGTATGTGCAAGCCAATTCATAAATCCAATTGGTGATATTCTGGCAAATCAAGAAACCCCTCGTCAACAGGCGATGCCAAGACTTGGCTTTGTCTCCAAATCTCATACACATACTCGTCACAGCTATAATACATCATATACATACAAGGTTGCATAATTGTGCGAATGTTGAGCCAAGTTCTCCGAATCCCGGGGCTCCGAACTTGGATCTCCATCGACTTCCGTATCTCGTTATCATACTAATGGACTCTCGGGGAGTGTACATTATTGTACTGTTGCCGCTCGCTCTCGGGACCCGTTCGAGCTGCTATAACTATAGCCAGATGATATGCTCGCCGAACTCATGTGTGCTTTGATTAGATCTTGGGCCGAGGACATTTTCGGAGCATTTATTAAACTTTTTACCCACAGGCCACGACCTCAGGCGACAAACGTGATACCACAGCGACAGTGGAGAAAAAAATATTAAAGCGTTGATAGGAGCACGCCACGTGTCACCGTGACGGGACTTAAAGATCCACGGTGCTCACATGAATGTAGCAAAGCGTCTCGTGCGTCTGTCTCTTGACGTAGGTCGCGTCGCATATCGCATCCCTCACGGTTGTGATCGCGGCCCTAAGATTAAATAAGAGCTATATATACCACGATCAGGAAATCTTCAATTTGGTATCTTGATTTACTTTCACATAGATTATTTAGTTCAACATTGCCTTCCTATAAAAATTCTACCAGCTATGAGTGGAGACTCATGTTCTCAGAGCTAGTAGGTACGCTTCACATTGAATGCGGACATTCTATTAGACTCGCCGCTCAAGGAATGCATGGGGATTTAGGTACTACGGACAGTTAGCTTCTCTGGACGTTTATAAATCTAAAATGAACTGTACATTTATAAGACTTGGGACTCGTTACTTTGATTGGGACTTTTTTCTGCACTTTGACTAAGTACTAAATTGTATTTCTTTCAGTAATTTGATTGCTATGAGTAAAACCTGTCAACAATTACATAGCACATATTGAAGCAATAATGACACCAATTTATAAAAAAAATGAAAAAATATTAAGATCAATTTTCAGGTTCCACAAGCCTTAGGCTCGACCATTAAAGCTCTAATTGTCTTTGTCGTTGTCCGCAGCGGGTGTCAGGACAGTGGACGTGCAGGCGGTGGAGGGCATGGTGGCGCAGTTCCCCTGCGACCTCGGAACTGCTGCCAACGACAAGGTCTACATGGTGTTCTGGTTCAGGGATGATGCCGGGATACCACTGTACAGGTACGTGGCAGTGGCGAACCTATCTTACAAGCCGGAAAGCCGGGCTTGCCTAAAAATCAAACTCAAGACATAAAAAAAACATTTTTACAAAAACATATTTTTTTGTCAAACAAGAACAAAATTTGCTATCTCCACAACTGTATCCTCTATGACAGAAATTATTTTAAATTCGCGCGCTTATTCTCCGATGCCGGCCGTGATACTCTGGCTCGCTCTAACACTATACAAAAAAAGAGTTAAACGTAGAATTTTAGTACGCAATCGTACCTACGCGCGCTCGCTAATGCTTTCTCTTTCTCACCCACTGGCTTGCATTTGGCTTCTCTGACCTTTCAGTTTTCCTAACAAAATGTCTCTGTTATTGATAACATTGGTAGGTACTGATTTGAGAATTTGTATAGAGTTTAAAGCTGGGCTTTTCTTTGAATGTGTGCGTGTAAGTCTGTGTAAGTTTGAGAGAGAAGCGTGTTCGCACCGAGGATGCGCGCAATTTATATGCGCTTCGCGCGAATTTTGATAGGTACAAAGTACGATTTCATGATAGTTCGTATTTTAGTTAGTTTTGAGCGATTAGGAACTGGTGCATTTGTTTTTTGTGGTTTTATTTTTTCGATTTCTTGGGATTTAAAGTTTTTTGATTAGTTATTGCCGTAATTAACTTTGTTTTGAAGTGAACACTAAAATTAATTCGGAAACGCAATTTTTCCTTGTGAAGGATTAAAGTGTCTGTAATCGGTACCTACTTAGCAAGATAAATACTTTGAGTTTTACAGAAAAATATAATCTCGTTACTTCACCTAAATAAACCTACCCCTGATTTGAATATTCTCAGAAAACTAAAACCCATAATGTGCATTTTAGTCGATCAGCGTAGGTTAGCGTGTTCAATGGCTGTTCGGCTGCTCTCATTCAAACAATTTGAAAATCTATCTAGTAATAGATACGTGGTGCCTTCTGTGTACTTTGTTGTTTGTCATCTGTCCGGGGTAAAGAAGCGAATAATGAAGAGTTGAGTTGTGGCTGTTTACATTGTGAGTAATTACAAACATTTTCAATAATGTGTAGTTAGAAACCAATTTATTGTTCGTGCGCCATCTCTAACAAAGCGAGGGAAACAATTACGAATTGACTCGAAGAGTTGAGTTGCTACATTTAAGTCAATAGATGGCTCTTATATCATTTACTTGATACTGACAACTTAATTGAATTAGTTGTTGTAATTTTGTGACGGTATATAAAATATGAAAAGTTAATAACCACTATTTGTATTTTATATTTAGGCATATTTAAATAATAGGAAAATAAAACCGGCGTTATTAAATACCAATGTCAGAACTCGGAACAGATTTTCTCGGTCAATTCCTCCCCCCCCCCCCCCCTAAATATTTTCAGTTGTTTATTCAAGGCTTTGACTCGATTTCATGCCGAGCACGCCACTGGTACGTGGCCTAGATATAGAACGAACTGTTACAGGTGATATTGTTATAAGACGAGTGTGATCTAAGCCATGAAGGATTTTTAGGTTCATCTTGTTAGCTGAAAATTAAAAATAAATGATACTTGTTCGAAACTTCGAAAATCGTAAGCAAATTTTGAGCGGACTTAATTTGAATAGTCATCGACACGCTAAGTAGAAAAGCAGTAAGTGACCTATAAGCGCCCACTGGTTTTTACCGATTTTGACTGCAAATTGATGTCGAGTGTTGAATCGTTGTTACCTATGAAATCATGAATAATTTGATGATTGTTTAGCTAATTGTTTAACTTTGTCATTTGATTATTACGTTAATCTTAAACTCTTACCTAGACTTGTTATAATATTAGCTGTAAACAAAAAAGAAAAACAGCATTCTAGTTAGTTAAAAACTACAACATCATTAAAAAGAAAACTACCTTGACTTTTCTCATAAACCAGTCTGCTCAAAATTCCAGACACAATCTTTCCTTCAAAGAAACTATTTTCAAAAGAAAGTGTTCTTATCAGCTGTAGGACGTAAAAGTTGGCGTAAAACTTAAAAGTAGGGTAGTTAGGGCTTGTTTTGTCTATGAGTGGTCGGCACCAACGCCACCGGGCTCCACATCGGACTTTTTTATTGTATTTGTATTAATGTGATTAACAAAACTATGGACAATGAAAATGGGGACGAGTCGATGATACCCCATTTGGCCAGATACATTGGTAGTTCCAAATACAATGCCATTGTTGAGCCTTCTGCAGGATATGACTCACTTCCTTTCTTACCCATTCTGCAGTCACCTGTACCTTCCAGGATTTAAGCGAAGCCAACGAAAGAACTGTGCAGGTGGCATATACTGGTCGGGTATTATTTGAGTCTATTGACACGCAAAGAAGAAGAAGAATGACATGAATTTGGTAATAAACGAGAATATAATTACATGGACAGAATGTTATTAAGGTTCGATTAAACCGGTAGGAATAATTTGTGGACCGGCTGCGGACACAGGACACTGACAGACACTTCAATTCATTATCTGTTCGGTCCGGGGAATTTGTTGTCTGGATCTACTTCCATTATTATGTTCGTTCCGGTTTGATCGAATCTTTAGAGAAGAAAAAGACAATATTGTGCTGATCATACTACGTCAGTGAAATTCATGCATAAATACTGTCTGAAAAAAATCAATGCTCCCAAAAGCCTGACGTTAGCAGCACATGCAGTACCTCGAGTAACATTTGCCTGCCCGTGTTAACACAGTGATTACCTATACACTACGCGGCTGTATATAAATTACTCACTTGCGTGCTAATTACCGCCAGTACGACTGTTTTTTCATTAGTAACACGAACCTTATTTGCTCGCCTACATTCCTACGTATAAATCTAGTTACTTGTTAAACTTCCTCTTTGTACTTTTTGTTACAGCATTTCCTGTCAATTTTTCAATTTGTTTGGCACAGCGTGTCTTCTTCTTCCATACTTTACTTTTAGTCTTTTTATCAAAAGTCACTCCCATTACGATTTGTCTATGTTTAGGGCTACTAATACACAGATAGACAGGCAAACTGTCCGATCTTCAAATACTAGTGATTTGGTTTGCAGGCATTATTTACAGTAAACCAGTCACAACAATAAACATGGGTGTGCATATGTCAGCTGATCTATTTGTTTTGGCGCTCTTGAGAATTCAGTGTGGTGTAACTATTCAAAGAGACTTGACATACTGTAAATAAGCTATTAAATAAAAGTCATAGAAATGAACCCAGGTCTCAGTGACGTTTTAAAGCGTTTTAATTTTAAGTAATTATGTATTTAAATGGGATTTGATGCCTTTGTGAATAAATAACAGCAAAATGACTTAATTAACAAGTTCGGCACGTAACACTTGTACGCATACTAACTAATCTGTTGTTACAATGTATTATGATGTAAACAACATCAACAGCTTTGTCCCATATATATTTTCAATGCTATTGGCTGTACTTACCAATTCTATACCACAACTAAACCATATTATTTGTAAATCTACATATTATGTACATATTTTCCACACGGGCACGAAAAGGAAATAAATGATTTCTATTTCAAGAATTATTCAAGAATTTGCAGTGTACGTTAAAAAAGCCGCCATATTTAATTTAGCAGTTAGCTGTGGCGGGTAACAAGTTACTCGCGACAGACATGCGATTAGTGACGCAGTACGGGTTAAGCAATTTGTGAGAACGACCCCGCCGTGGTGTTGTATGCAAGTTCCACCCGACACTAGGGAGATGCGTGGACGGTGCGCGGCGGGGGCGGGGGCGGGGGCGGGAGCGGGAGCGGGCCGAGTGGGAACTTTTAAGACATTGAGGAGATATTTTGATGATCCGGGTATAGTTAGCATTTAATAATGTGCGACATTATCCGTTGGTTGGTAAAAGAAAATAAGTCAAATATCGAATAAATCAAATTGTTATTTGTACACAAAATAAGGTAGACCTTTTCCATTCAAACTTTTGTTGAATTACAAATGAAGTAGGCACGAGCACCGAACAGCTCTTACATATATTGTAAACACAAAAATAGCTGTTATTATTTAACTCCACAAACTCTTGTTTATCCGCGAAATTCGGGCAGCCATAAATACTAAAAGTTCCGGCGCATGTTTTATTTACATCGCCGAATCTGTGCCACTAAGTGCACAAGTTTAGCTCGCGCGACAAAACTCCATGTCGGAAGAAACAAGAGCTGCGCGCCATAATTAATTCATGGCGTGTCTCGACGCGACACGCGACTGCGACTCGCGACGCGGCCGCGACAAGTCGCTACCTCCGCAAATAAGCTCCGTAATGGAATGCCGTCAAGTTTCGTCTACTTAGTTAAAACTATTATACCAACTTAGCATTCTATCCGCTAACTTCACAACATATATTTTTGCGCGCGGCGTCTACATTTACATTTTAAATAGTTATAGTTGCGCACATCTGCGCAGACTGATAAACAGCTCCTGAAGGTAATAACTGTAAATTATGACGAGCGCGGTGACGAATGGAGGAACTCGACACTAATTTATGCCATGAAATGAATACGCAATAAAACAATTTAGGAAAAAACACTTGGTAACACGAGCGCCGCTATCACGGTAAACACACCTCTAAGCCGCTTTCCACGGTCCCTTTTAATTTATTCAAGTCAGAAATATTTCATTCGCATAACGAGCTCATTGTCTAACTTTATGATTCCATATTTCCCGTATTTATAAAAGTTACCCTCGGCGGAATTAAGAGACGCGGCGCGCTGAGGTGTCGCCTCCTGTTCATTAGGAGCCGTGTATTTATATAATTAAAGCGCACAATAAGGCGGGCCCCGGCCCCCGGGCCCCGCCGCCGGACGACTAACTTTTCGTATTAATTAAAAACGAGGCGTAGAAACGCGTCATCACCTCTGGAAAATCGCGGCTAACCGTCCCGTCCCTATCGCTCCTCACATCTACAAAAGGTCCGGCTAAACTTTAATACGCTTTAAAAGTTCCCGAATATTTCACTGTTTTAGCCACTTAAGACAAATTGCTTCGCCCGTTTTGGGGGTTATTTTTTCTCGCGAGCAAACTCGTCCGCGTCCGTAATTTCACCGTTCGTTGGTTCATTTCTGGCGAATTTTGGCGTTTTTCAACGCTTCAGCGCGCGGCGGGTTGCGAAGGGTTAGGAGCGGCGCGCACCAACCGACACGATCTACTTTTTAAAGGGAGTGTTTCTGCTTCTCAGTCGCACTTACAGTGCGCACGTGCGATTAATCTTACGAATGCATTCAGTACAATGAATGCGTTCTCTTGCAGATTAGTTTTCTCTTAAATTAATGAGATGAAGTTACGCCTACTGAAAACTATCTCAACTTAAAATACTTAATTTTGAAATACAAGTAAAGTTAGTCTTTTGAAATCGACTGTTCACGTTCTGAATGCAAAATAGTGATATGTATTCCATTAGAGTTTGTGTCGAGTTAAGGTGCATTAGTCGATAAAGCATGGTTTGTGCGATGCGTAAACCGTGATCTGGGTAATAAAGGCAGGTAGCGATACAGTGCCCGTGACGTACGACGCACATGAATCACGGATTAGGCGCACGTGCGATTATTTTGATCGCTCCCACTGTAAATGAGCGTTTGGATTTGTCAGTTTTTTTTTTTAATTATGTTTAATAGAAAGAAAGAACTTTAAAATTGGACCATTAACAAAATAGTCCGCCAAGAAGCAAAACAAAAATAGAAAGTTCGTTATCGGCCGAAAGTGTCCCGCCTCGCCTTCTGGTACAAGATATGACAGACGCCTTTGATTTCCAACTAGTCAATAAAATGGAGAAGCAATTTTAATTTCACTTGAAATTCTAAGAAAACTGTACGTATTGGAAAATTCTGAAGAATAGTGTGTAGTCTCTTTTTGTAGAAGTGAAAAAAAATCTTTGAATGATTATAAAATTGTTATCAGTGTAAATGTTATTGCGAGAAAGTGCTATATTGATTTTATTTTCATATTTTTATGTAACTTCACTTTCTGACAAACAGAATTTAGGAACATTACGAAACTTTTGACACCTGTAATTTTTATTTATTTATAACCAACTTATACTGACAGTTTACACCACACATACAAGTTATTGGTTGAACATAAAAAACAAGTAAAATTACAGAAAAATTAGAATTAAAAATAAAATAAAAATAGTAATAATATTAAGTAAACAATATGGTATATGTAAGAATAAAAGCAAACAAAACAATTATCTTTTGTAACGAGAGAAAGGATCTGTTATGAACATCTTTAAAACAATCATTGAAAAAAGAAGTCATCAGATTCAGTACTGTAGGAACAGGAGCACAACGTTCACTAAGTGTGATGCTATCAGCAAATATCCCACATTAAAAAAAAACTGTGGTTACCGATACAGGTCGCACGTGACTTCTTCCATACGCGTTTACAAGCGGACGTCAACTTTACATCCTTGTTATAGAGCTTGTAATGAATAAACAAGCAGTGCGGGTGTGACACGAATTATTTACGGAGCTTATAAAGTGGACAAGGTTTTTGCTGGCGATGTTTTATCACATGGTTTGTTTCATTGGATATTAGAAGTTTTTGGTAATAGACTCGTTCTAAATGTAGATTGTGTTTGTGTGAAAGTTTCATTGAAAATGTCGCAGCAGAAAATACAACTATTACTAATTCAAGTTCAAGAATGAATGGCAAAGTATGTGCAACTCCCAAAAGTAGCAGTTTTCAGTCTGTTGTCATACTGAATTCTTCTGTGAATCATTGCTCTGCTACAATTTAACACAGCCACTATTTCTAACTACTGCGCTATTGTCACTGTACTACTAGTTATCTAAATGCCTCTGTTTCGGCGTAACATCGATCGCTGCTCAATACGTGTTCCATAAAAACTGATCGGCTTTTGTTTGGAATGCTACATTACGACCCGTATCGCTGGCTCGCACTGTTTTGGTCCAGTTTTTAGCTGATTGAGTTACGCAGAATAATCCGCAGTGAACTGAAAAAAAGGTTTTTTTAGAAGCGATTAGGATAATAAATTGAAATAAACACTGGCTAACTTAAAATGTAGTAACACTTTTAAGCCGGTCAAGCTTACGAATGATGAGAAAGCAGTCAACGGTGATTAAATTAATTCATAGAACTCATTATGAGCAACCCAATCGCAAGCGAATAAAAGAGTGATGAATATAAATGTTGCTGGGTGTAGAGGGAGAGGAAGACCAAAGAAACGATGGATGGATTGTGTGAGGAATGATATAAAAGATAAAGGAGTAAATGATAGCGTGACGGTTGACAGAGGAGAATGGAAGAAAAGAACGTGTTGCACCGACCCCAAGTAGCATGGGGCAAGGGCAGGAAAATGATGATGATTATGAGCAACCCAATCTAATGGTGGAAACATAAAGGTGAAAAGTTACAAAATAACAAAAATCTATTGTTAGCTCTTTCTCTAATAACCTCTTTACGAAAATGAGAAGATACTTGAATGTGAAACTCAGTAAACCACAAACGTGACAAAGAGAAAACCCGACACAGTGGAGAAAAGGCAGATGATACCGTGCAAGTCAAACCCCATGCTAACACTTTACGAGGTAATTATGACGTCACACATACTCGGCTTACACGCAGTTATTATTTCTCCCCACAGCTCGCAGGAAGGCACATTAATCTTATTTATTCAGGATATCGTATTAAGTGGCCCTTGTATCGAGTGACGGTGGGCCGGAAGTGCGGGTGAGCGCAGCTCTTCCGATGGACGGCTAAGGGCTCTGGTGGTGGACTAGTGGTGACAGGGATAGGGGGATGGCACTCCTAGATGAGATATGGATTATGAATATTATAAATATCTATAAAAACAACGTTTTTGATACAGCGAAAACATTGACTCGACGTGTCAAAGCTTCCGAGTCAAAGCTTTGATGGTTTTCAGTATTTTAGGAAATTCATACAAGTCCAATTTTTATTTGACCTGTAAGTTTGAAATTCTTTTCTCATTAAGTCCCTAGCTGTTGCCCGTGACTTCGTTCGCGTGGAAATTTTCATGGGTACGTGTGAGAAAAAAACATAGATTATTTCCAAATTTCATTACGATCCGATCAGCTGTTTAGTCATGAAAAGGTAGCAAACAAACAGAGTTATTTTCGCATTTGTAATATTAGCACAGAGTATAACCCAATTTTTGTTTTCCCTAAAAGAAAATAAACATTCAAAACAGTGCCTTATATTTTCCTCAATCCTTTCCCATCGCTGCAATAAGGATCATCATAAAAACTATTTATTTCTCGTACATTCGTATCGCTATTGAACGAGCGATGGTTTGTTCGCGGATGGCCGAACAAATTGGCTTCGGTGAGGCGCTGCGTTGCCATGGCGACCGTGACGTCACTAATCCGCGAATCACACGCCGCACCAAACGCTCTTGTCAATCGTTAAAAGTTTAACGGCTTATGAAAGAGTTTCTATTTGTTTTGGGAAAAACTAAAATATGTTATTTTAGTTTTTTCGATTTGTTTTTATGAATTTGAACAAACAATCAATAGTGAAGCGCTGCGCGAAGAGGGACTTACTGTCGGACTCTAAAAATCTCATAAAATCATCATCATTCTCCTGCCCTTATCCCAACTTATTTGGGGTCGGCGCAGCATGTCTCCTTCTTCCATACTTCTCTATTACTCATCATCTCAGCGGTCACCTCCTTTCTAGCCATATCATCCTTCACATAGTCCATCCATCGTTTCTTTGGTCTTCCTCAACTCTTATAGCCATCTACATTCATAGTCAACGCTTTCCTTATTCCTCCACATCACATGTCCATACCACGATAACCAATTATCACACAACTTTTCAGTCACCGGCGCCACTTTCAGACTTCCTCTTATGTACTCATTCCTTATTTAATCCATTCCATTCCTTATTTTATCATTTTATTCATTCATTCGTTACACCACTCATCCCCCTTGGCATTCTCATCTCAGCCACATGCCTTTCATTCATCCCTTTTGTGGCCCAACATTCTGATCCATACAAGTCAGCAGGTCAACATTTCATAAAATCATATTTAGGAGAATATTTTTAGTCGTGGAGTTTAGATAGGTAGTTACTCCATGTAATGGTATTCAGCTGCATCCAGTTATAAGTACTGAAAGCCGACCCCAACATAGATCGCAAAACGCTAGGCAGATGATGATGATGATGTATTGGAAGATATTGTACCTATAGGTAGGGACGGCAGTAGGATGGGTACCTAGCAAGACCCATTGTTATCTCGGTAGGCAATTAAATCAAATCAAAATATAACTTATTCAAACTAGTAGAAAATCAATTAACACTGTCTGAAGTTTAACAATAAAATATAGCCCTTTAGTTTGTGTTTTTAAATTGATTTTGCTTTGATTGATTACTTGTCTAAGTTAGAAACATACTTATTCGTTATCACTCTGATAATTTTAATGAAAAAAGTTATTTCCCCATATGATTTTGCATAATCATTCTTATACCCTTCCTGGTCACAAGTTTCAAATTCCTAGGACTGTATAACTGTGACAATCGAATAAATCGCCACTTTATCTATGCCCGTTTCAGGTACTTGGATTGGCAACTTCGTTAGTTCTGCGCCTGAGACGCGAACGTCTCTCATAACAGTATTATCGGCTTTAAATTAAACAGTTCCCCAAGTAGATAATTGTGAACCTTCTGCCAATAGAACTGCTCCTAATGTAATTAGCTATCGAGCGCTCGTAACGGGAACACAGCCCTACCTACCTAGATATAAAGTATTTAATATCTTACCGCTCTCTGTGCTTCCAACACATTGAACTAGAATTTTATCTTTGAGCATGTTTTCAGTCACTTTCGTGTTAGACTTAATTTATTCACCAGCGACCGCTACGTAGTCTAACATTATACCCTCATTAATATTAGTCTCTTCGTGAACGACACGACGTTCAATATCCCTCCTTGTTTTAATTACTTAATTACAGGCTATGACACTACTCATTTATAATCCAAATCTTTAGAATTTACTCATTAAGAAGCAGTTACTCTTTCTCTAGCTATGTTCTAGTGTCACAGAGGCAGGTTTAATCTCTATTTTTCACTCAAATGCCGGTCCCAGCCAGGCGGTAGGCTAGCTAATTTAAAATATTCGCGTTCAGTACAAAGTTTAATTGGAAAACGCGAGACTTAGTGGAATTAACGCAGAACGAGAAACTCTTAGGCGTGTTGCTTCCGCGCCTTCGTGGTGTCGGTGAGGTGGTGCCACCACCACCGCCGGTGGCGGGGATTTATTACACAAGTACGCATTCACGTATTTTGTTGAACTTCTACTGTTATTATAATTGGAAGTCACAGTAATAATTTGGGTGCCGGCAATTCGCAAATCGAAATCACTGTTCAATATCCCCAAAAATGATTGATCGCAGGAATTATTCAGTGTTACAATAGCTTTATCCCTAATAAGTTAAGCCTATTAAAATCATAATTTACGTTTGCCATTATATCCGACCGATCACAATCTACTCTTCTCATTACTGTGATAAATCACACTTTCAGAACATAATTCAATCCGGTCATCAATGGAATGAAGAACATTGTTCATTGCGTCAAAAACTAGTTCAGAATTAATAATATATTTGCGCGGGTAATGTTTCAATAAGCGTGTTCTGTATTGAATTAGGTTTGCGTGAGTTATGTCGTGTTGTTTGGCCGGTATCGCATTGTTCATTATTCAGTGTTCATTACTCACGGGCGCGCATTCATTGCGGGCTCGAGTGGCTGGGCGGATCACCCACTCTAATATAATCAGTAATGTAACTCCTCCCAGCTATTCAGTCGAGTTTGTTGTTTAGAATTTATTAGTGTGACGGTTACAATTTATTTGTCGCTATAACAGTTAATATTTTTGTCACATTTGGTTAAATAAAAGTACCTACCAACTTATAACTAGGGAAAACTTCTGAATTACTAAAAAGAAAATATATGTAAAATATCGTCGTATATTACTTGTTACTAAGCGCAAGGTAACAGTGAAATCTAAGGAATTCTTGCTTATTTACGTTTCTCGGAAGCCCCTTGATACTCTATTCATCAACGTTGCAGAGAGGGATGAGGATCAAGTTGAGAGTGAAATAAACAGAACTTGCAGCTAAAGTTACGCATTGAAATGAACTTGAGCGCGGACGTGGAAATTCATTGAAATCTCTTCAACGGTTCATTCTTACTTGGATTATTACTAGACAATTCTATGAATAACGTGTACAAAGCATAACGATAACATCACGCCTATAAACTTTCAGGGTATAAGAAGTGTACTAAACACTTTGCTAGTTATTTATGTAGGTTAGTCCTATTTTCTGAGTCTTAACTTTAACCAGGGGTTGTCGATGAATCCCGTAATGTGCAGATTCTTCGCCTGTTTGCTCAAAATAATGAGCCTCGTTGATTTCAAGACCTGCGGGATTTGATACCTGGCGATCGTGGTCGGAATTAGGGCTCGCCGAAATAACTGCCCGTCCTAATCTGGTTTTTAATTTAGCGTTTTAATTATAAGGCGTGTCATTCATTTTAGGGGTTACGGAATTTTATAGGAGTTAAATGATGGTTTAATTTTTACATTCTACATTTTTTATACAAAAATGGGTTTCCATGAATGTTATTCGATCAATGGGTTATTATTAGAGACCGGATTGTATGCAAATGCATATTTGCATATGAAATTGCATGCTAGGGCTGTTTTTGAAGATAATGCATGTTTAAGCTAAAATCGGCATGTCGTACCTACATTTTTTGGCGTACTTTCAATGTAACTGTTCCTTACTGAGAAAAATGTATAATGTGTCTGGCAAATAAGGCACCTAAATGCAAATATTGCCTAAGCGGGTGTAGAACCATCGTATTCAAGTAAAAAAAAATAGCAGAAAAAAACATTATTTTGTAGTATTTAATTTAATTTATGTTGCATATTTCAACAGTTTTGTTGCATATTTCGAGTATTTATGAAGCATATTTCGACGATTTCAAGTTGCCTAAAATCCGGTCTCTAGGTACTATGTTTCATAATTATTAGTGTAACCTTCTAACACTGCCCACATCACAATCACATATCGGGGATCACGATTTCAGTATTCGCAAAATGTGAAACCTTACACAACAGTTTCCATACCATTATTACAATATCTTCGAGAATCTTCGACACCGTTCTACTTAAGGACTTCCCTAACATATTATCTAACCCCAACTAGTAGAAGTTACGCAATAACTATTGATTTAATTGGTTTCATACAGGCGGCATGTATGGCTCGGTTCGACTCAGCCATGCTACAATAATCCACGCCATTGTTGTGAACACAAAGCTCCGCTCCTCAGGTATTAAACTGTTCGGACTTAAATTGAAAATTTTCGTCGTATCGGGAAATAATGGCCGCCGTAGAACAGTGGGACCTCGGGACACATTATTGAGTTTTGCGCGTTTGTGAACAAAGATTGTGAGCGGGCTCGTTAACGAGTTTAACACTGAAATCTAACTAGTGTGTAGTGTTTGCCTTGTGGACAAACCAACGCTGAGTTCATAAAAGTTAATGGTGAATGGAGTATCCATTTTTGTGTTATTTGATGATAGTTATGGACTCAGCTTATACTAGTAATCGAGGTATTCAAGCAGTATAAGTAAGTTCGCATTTCGTATAATTATGTCGTTATGAGTTGTAAAACTCTACCCTGGGCCCAGGTAGAGATGGCAGGATGAGCTGGACTTCTTTGAGTAGAACTGATTCTTGGCAGCTTTAAATAGAGAGAAGTGGAAAGAGTGCAGGAAAGGCTTTGGCCTGAGACACCCCAGGGTTCCAATATATATATCTAAACATTATATCAAGCTTATGAATGTTGTAGGTGTACTTTATATTATGTTACGCCAATTTACGTTAAATTATAATATAATAATTCAACAACGTAATTCCAATCAAGGAAATAATTACTACTTTCGAAAATGACCCCGAACAATACAACTCTTGGTGTCCAACTAATCCGTATAGGATTACCGTTATTGTTAGCTGTCTAACTGTCTAACCGGAAGTGACGGAAACGAGCGGCGGGGCTGATAATGGCGGCGAGCCCAAGGCGGAAGCGCGTCACACATCTGACCGGCCGGTCGTGAGGAAGTGAGAACTTTGTCTCCAATGACAATGTGACAAACTCTAGTTAATCAAGGAGAGCTGGGAAGCTTCTCTTGGCATTATGATTTTTATAAAATACAATATATGTCACAAGTGGCTGGATATGAGATTCTGGGTTTGATTCCCAGGTCGAGCAAAGTACTATTAGGTATTTTCTACCAGGAATTTTTCAGCAGTTCCCGGAGGCTAAGTATAGCATGACGTGGAAAAGTAAGGAAGGAAACTATCACCAGGATAGTTTCCTGCCTTACTTTTCGGGAAGAGCTGACGATGTTTATGCCAATTTTATTATTTGAAACAAACAATATTATAATAGTTCTAGATTATTCTGGATTAAACAATAAGCTTCCATTAAGCTTTATTAAGATATAACACTTACGAATTATTATTACGTTATGACTGTAGTTTTATTTATAATTCTAACGAGTCATTTTGTCATTTCAATTTGTGATTTATTATACAGGGTTATGTTTAAACGTGGGCAATACTGTACAAGAGTGAAGTACTCGTAAATATGAGCAACTGTTACTATGGGACTGATTATGAGATATGATTTAAAAAATCTGCTGTTGCTTACAATTTTTCGTATTACTATTCAGGGTGGGTAAAAAATCGTGGATCAAACGAAACAGCGATAGTTGAGGTTATTTGCAGTAAAAAATATCTTTGTAGCAGAGTCCTAACTTGATCTCCTTAAAAGTTATGACTACTTGATTGTTTTTTTAAGAAAATACCAAAATTTTTACTTAATAGGAAATTAGTGGTGTTTCTAAGAAATGTATCATCACTACAAAAGTGCTTTTCTGACAGTGTGTACCATGATTTATGAGTATAGGCACTTTATTCAATATCTTTTAAGTCTCACGAAAAATTATTTGTAACTTCAGAAACTCACTGAAAAAAAAATACTACCAAATAATGACCCTGATAACCCCAACTATCGCCGTTTCTTTTGATCCACGATTTTATCCCAAAATATTATATTTTGGGCCAAAATAGCCACTTTCTTTATCCCTGACACAGCCAGAAGGCCGTCGCGGCAGACCTCGTAGAAGATGGCGGAACGAGCTGGACAAGACCAATGACCAGTGGTCCCGTTGACCCTGGATTGAAACAACTGGAAGTCATAGGCAGAAACCTTTGCCCAGCAGTGGGATGACGTAGGCTAACAATATCAGTATAAGTATTACACGCCCCTAAAGTATTGCCAACATTTAACAAATCACGCGGTATAAATCAAAAGAAAATTATTTATTACCGACAATCTAACATTTTATTTGGAGACCGTCTGCGTAGATTACATGCGTGAATTACTGTGGAACAAAGAATCCCTAATACATAACGATGTACTTGTATTGTTACATTGATATGTTTGAAGCCATTATTATCTTAATTATTATTTAAACATAACATCACCCCTGTAATCCTCGGGTAAGTCGGAGTGTTGGAAAAATCCAATGATACTATGCCCAACCAGGGAATCGAACCCAAGACCTCATGCTCAGCAGTAACAATGATTCAAATGGTGACAAAATAACACTTAGATCAATCTTTAACCGTACTGAGGTATTCGAACTATTTTATGAAAGACTAAACTACCTCGCTCAGGCATCCAATGTAAGCTTAGTGAAAGGTACGAAGTTCAGCAACTACACCCAGGAATTCTATTCAATATCGCTATAAAGATGTGTACATAGATGGAATTCATTCGCTTTCTCCTGCACTCAAGATATTTGTTGAGAGCTTCTAAACCTCTGGCAAATTGCGCAATTCTTGCACTTAAACATATTAGTTAGTATAACTTTACCTTAATACTGTTCACGGTGGACTGTGTACTCCTGGGTTCGATTTCCAGGTTGGGCAAAGTGTTATTGGGTTTTGTATCAGGTATTTCAGAATAGTAGCCCGGAGTTTGGACTTTTGCCCGGTTGAGGGCAATGGACTCGCCTGAAACATAACTGGCGAAATGTGGGTGTACCATGGTACCCCTCTGCTTAAAACTTCGGGGACATGCAGGCGTGATGTTACGTCAACAATGGTTCAGCCCTCCACCAGCGGAGATAACATACTTAGCCGACAGGATTCCTAATGTCTGTCCGCTAGGCAGGGGTTAGGGATCCGTACGTAATGTTGTGTCCGCTGTAAGGTTTAGCCTCACCGATGAAATATCGCGCACAATCTCGCCTGAAACCCTGCAACCGGAGTAATTTAAACAAGAATGATTTATGTAAGTAGGCGGCCATGATAACGTGTTTCACTAAACTCTATGTTTATATTTTACGTTGCGTTCGTAGCTTCCATGAATGTAGATTTTGTAGTGATAGTACTAAAGTTACTGGTCTGTATCTTAGCCGTTTTGATAACGTATAACTATACAAATTCATTTTTTGTGTTATAAACAGACATTTAAGGTAATTCTTCTGTGAATTATGTTTTTATCCTTGACTATGTTAAATCTAACTCTAGAGACGTGATATTTACCATGTTCACTGCTACAATTAATAACTACAATAACTTCAGTTTATCCGTGATCATGGTGCTTGCAACTGCGCCGAAATATCAGGAACTCAAACAGAGCAGTGAACATGGCAAATATCCCGTCTCTAGAGTTAGTGATGATGCTAATGACCATGACAGTTTTAAAACTTATACGTTAAATCTGTTACCACTGTAGTAGATATGAACACAAGCCTATAATTATAACATTATCCCAATTTAAATGAACAAAACAGTTTGACAAAGATTATGAAGATGTTAGTTCAACTAATGAATGCTAACAGACTGTTTAGTATCCCTTATTACCAGTTCTTAGAATAATATTACAGCGCCCTAAATCTATTGATTACACTTCAAGAGCTTCAGACTAAAGCCTACTGCTCATTTTGTTTCTAAAATTTCATTAGTTGTTAAATAGAAACATGGAATTTTAGTAAATTACCGTTATATTCCAGTGGGAGTTCCCGTCCCATCGTATTTCTTGTTGGCAAGATATAATTCTAAAAGCAAACGAAGCTCAATCAAGTCAAACGTCGAAAATCAAGAAATTAGAGTGTCAAAGGTCATCAAAGGGAAGTAAGCCCACACAAATCTGAGTGGCGGTAATAATTCGTAATGAACATTCCAGACGCGTGCCTCGGAATATGAACAACGAATTACTAGCTGAACTCCGGCGCGTTCGGCGTGCCGGTGCCATCGCGGAACTTCTACTTTATTAGCGACTAATAAAACTTTACGACTGCCTCATTTTCACTAGGGCTCCCATCTTGATTCCAATTTATACAAAATCAATTCTTCATTACCTGGAATTTTTGATCATGTTTGCACGTATCGTCAACATCAATGTTTTACATGTAAATATTTGCATGGAGCATTTGGTTGCCTCGAATTATAGGCGTTTTTTGTACATATATTGGTGTAAAGTATATAAGTTTCCAATCAACGACATGTATCCATGACACCAATAGTACCTACGTAATCGTAGGTAGGTAGGTACATAAATAAACTCAAGAAATTAATTGTAAAAATGATGAGTGTTTTAACAAAAAACATTGCCTTTATATAGACAAGCACTCCTCTCTTAGTTCTTTGAATTCTATTTGACTTTAAATTTGTCTGAACAAACTAGGTGACTTACCAAAGTTTACCGGCTGAAGAGTGCTTCCATGATGGGCTGCTCGTGAAGGGAGCACAACTTACAAGTGGACCCTGGATCGCTCGAGACTCTTCACAAAGCTTGGAAATTACTGAATTTGATCCTGTTTGAACTAGTTACTCACTGTTTCTTAGATTTCAAGTGCTTCAGTCTGTAACTTGCAAATGAAAGGAACTTCATCAAATCAAGCTCGAAGCGTTTTGACTAACGAAGTTGTGTCTATTTTAAAAGGTTTTCTAAGGGTCCACTTTGGGATCCATGCTGGCCTCACTCTACATTTAATGAAGACAGTTTAGGTAGGTTGGACCCGAAGCTAGCTTTGTTTGTGTTACTGCAAGATTCCTATCGCAAGTTATCTGCCATCATTAAAGTGTAATCGGTTCTTTCTATTTACTGCTCCACATTTACCATTATCATTAGAGTTGAATATAAATCTCTGTTGTAATTCAGCCCCATAAGAAACGGCGTTAACGATCCGCCTCCCGCGATCCCACAGATTGCCTGCGATAACATGAGCCCCATTGTACACCGCGTTATTTTACTTAGAGGTCACACAGAAATGGGGCACTCCATAAATTAGTTCCGATCTCGGATTATGAAGCTCAAAATTTATCCGAAAAGTTATAGCTGCAAGATTGGTTCGTCCAAATTTCAACCGATGGAGAAGACACTTTTGTGGATTAATCTGATCATTAATTTGGAGCACTAAGCCCCCTCAGATATTCGATTATATGTTACTCGGATTACCGGATCATTTCGGTGGATTCCGTTCTTTGTGTTGCGATGGCTATCGTGTTATTGAGTTGGCTCGTGTTCAACTTAACACCAATATCTGGTGGATCGTATTTTTTAAATTTATAAAATATATTTTGTATTTATTTTGGGGATTGTGTCCAAACAGCAAAAATGTCCTTTCAAATGGTTACTGTTTATTTTTAAAACATTTTCCTCATCGCTGTATTTTTGTTATTGCTTATCTATTTTACCTTACTCATTTTGGCAAGATTCAATGAAAACAAAATTCCGTTACTTTTTATCAGCCTTATTTATTGAACGCGTTTATAAAGTACTTCACCCAGTTCTCCCAAAGCCCAAAAACCAAAACTAAAACAGCAAAATTTTACAGATGACTCCTAGTATGCATATATGGAATAAACTTTAAAACTTCAAGCAAAGTGATACATTTTGCAACAAACCCGAACATTGCACACAAAACTATAAAAAACTGTCGTCTTTTGCACCCAAGCGTCTAGTTTGATAAAACGGGCTACAAAAGCCAGACAAAGTAGGAGACAAGTGTGTAATATATATTTTTATACCCAGTGGGCACTGTGGGCACTGTGGGCATTGTGCGGGCCCTCGCCGGCTTTGTCTCGGTTTAGCGACTCGTTAATCATCGTGACGCGCAGTGGACGCGCTGCCGATAAGGTCACACACTGATGGCGACTGCTCCACACAGTCAGCCCAGTCACCCAAGAATTATGGAGGAAAAATATTTTTATGGGCGCAAGAGATGTGATAAGAAATGATATAGAGCAAATCCGCTTTTCCCTTATCAACTTCTAAATCGATTTAGTGAATGGAGTCTGCGAGCGATAGAAGCCATTTTCTTAAGCTTTGGAACTCCATAACGGATATTTTACAAAACGTGTGAGCGTACTCCGTTAGTAGGGCAGGTATAGGCTCCTTCATAAGTATTGTAAAAAAACACATCACGATAACATCCAATTTGTCTGTTACTAAGCACAAAGTAAAATACAAAATGTTGTTAAGAATTTGCAAACAGCCTTTAATAAAATTAATGAAAACCGTCGCAACAATCGTAAACTTTCAAAATATTTGACTGTAAACCAATATTAATGATACAAAACTAGCAGCGTCATCTGGCGGATTACTTTGTAATAATTCCCGGGCGGATCCTTCAAAGTCCTAATATTGTCTTTTGATAAATAAACTAAGGCGTGCTCGCAGCTGAGACTCAATTATTATTTCATTACAAACTGCCGTTATTACGTTGTACAGCGCCTCGAGATATCGCGAGGAAATGAATTGTATCGTCGTACTGCCGGTGCTCTGCCTCACAGCCACGCCGCCAGAAGTATCACACTTACTGCTATTTGCGTCTATTTCGTTTGTTTCAAGAGCTACCAAACAAGTATTGTGAAAGACGGTTGTTCGGGAATAGAGAGGCGAGTAATTCAAATGTGGGTGCTTTGGAATTCACTACACTATTAATGAGGAAGTACTTGAGACTGAAATAGACTTCCGTAAAACAAATAATAATATAAAATTCATCAGCATGTACTATGGCATAGAAATTCTTCTAGAATGAAACATAATCTGCACCATAACACTAAACATAACTGGCGAAACTTGGGTGTGTAGGTACACCTCTGCCTAACGCTTCGGGGATAACAGGCGTTATGTTATGTGTTACGTGAAACAAAATCTATTCTGGTTTTTCCTCACAGTTAACCAAACAACCAAATTAAAGGCGTGGGTTTCGTTTCCATTTCAATATCAAGTTATTGGTACTTAATACGTAAACATTATCTTCTGATTGATTTGACCTTACCTACAATTTTCTTCCGGCTCACGTTAAGTAATTTACCTTATCATGTCGTCAAAAGGAAGTATAGGTATATTATAAAAGTTCTTTACTACTAATTGTTTATTTCTAAAGCCCTCTGCAAGTTTACGGGACGTATTGGCGACAAGTTTCGCGACTGATTATTACTAATTCGTTATACGTTCTATTCCAGAAATCTTGGAATTCAACTATGCTTTATTATAATACGTTTCTCTAAAATAAAGACAAAGATTTAAAGTAAGTTTCAGTTACAGTATTGGTCCCAAGGTTGTACCTTGGTGAACTCTATCTCCTGCACCCCATATTTGTGAAGCTTGACAGTAAAATTTCACTACTGAGTTGGATACCGCCTCGTAGAAACAAGAGGTGTAAGCTGCGTTCAAGATTTTTTTACAAACATGGTAAACAAATACATATTTTTGGGATAACAACTTTAAGACCCATTCATAAACCTCTGTTTGCACTACTACATTTTTTAATAATATAAATCATTGTGAACTCAACTTAATTGACATAGTCGTAAAGTTGACACCTATTTACGTAATTGTCAATAAAATCAATTGAAAACTATGATCTGAAAGACTAAAGAAACAAGAGGAATTGAAACAAGGTCAAGCGTGCATTATCTCGCACTTCGACGTCCAGACTTTACGCAAGGAGTTCCTGAGGGTTCCAAACTAAATTCAATTTCAAAGCATGTTCATGACAGATGAAAGAACATTTTGTTTGTATTGCACGGCTATAAAATAGACAGATGTTTTAGTTTATTGCGAATATTTACAATGTATTATCGATATATTTCAATTCAATTGTACCTACGTGAATTACGTAGGCAATAATATAATTTAGCATATTCAATATAGATTCGAGGTCGGCTATTGATTAGTATAATATTCAATTTATATTGTGTTCAGGCAATAGTTTGCTTTGATATTCTGAAACATAATACTAACACAGTTAGTACAGTTTGAATAGTTAAAATATATATATATATATATTTATATGGCGTATCAAAGAAAGATGTAAGAAAAAAGTTGGTATGTGTTCATATTAGTTTTTTTTTCTTTAGATTACTGCTTATTTACTAAAGCCTTTTTTCCTACGCTGATATAATTCGAGCACAAAGCAATCTGCTTTCTCGGGAAAAACAGTGTTATTTACTAACAACACATTTCTTCAAGTACACGGAAGCAGGTAACTTGTACTTCTCGTTCCATCCACGTCGAAACGAACACGAAGTCCAAACATTTGAACGAAATGGAAATGTTATTGTTTTAAGCGATTGTTGGATGCAGCCCGCTCCGGCTCCCCGGCGCCGCGCCGGGCCCTCGCGGGACCTGGTAATTCAATGAGTCCACCTCGGCCCGTGATCCCAACACGACTTGGATTTTAGATAGGAACTACGTTTAAGAGTTTCTGTTTACTCTAAAAGTTTGCTTTTGCCTCACTTGAAGCTTTATGTTTTAAGGCGACAATGTATACATCATAATACCTTCACTTTTATGTATTTTGGTAACTTGATGCAGTCATGAATAGATGGTATAAGCCTTGGACATAATATTCTCAGATTTCCCTTTTGTTAGTTGATTTCAATCAATTACAGTAATTTATCTAGAAGTAATTCTAATGTTTGCATTGGTTCAGATCGGTTTGCTAGATAGTTTTTTCATATATCCAAACATGTTTGCCAGCAATAATAAATATCATACGCTTTGTTTTAGCAAACAGTATAGATTAATTTGATTTGTTATTGAGAGGATTCTATGCATAGTTTACGATTATAATCTGTAAAACATATTTTATTATAAATTATAATTCGACACGATATTGCATGCTGACGACCTTTTGTCTCCATCGATGTCAATATGTCGCTTTTCACCTTTTGCTCTCAAGCCTCAGACTACACATTAGCAAATAATCGTGAGCATCAGGGATTAGTGAGCGGGCAGCACTAACGTGTAATTACGATAATTACGTTACCGACTGATTAATAAACCAATGATTGTGTGCGCGCACTGTTTGTTGTTTTTCGAGCTCGAGCCGACACAAACAATCCGCGTTAATCACGGCCCCACGTTGAAATGCGATGTTTTGATATCAAAACCAATAGCAGTGCGTAATTGAATGGAATATTGATAGACTAAATTAGAAATTAGTCAATACCGAGCGAAGCAGTATCGAGACCGAGTCTTCACAAGATTATGATCAAATTCTAACTTTGAGCGATGGACTTCGTGACAACAGAGCGAGTTCATGCCACCTTGAAAAATAATCAGAGCACAAACCAACTCCATCAATTACGAGACCCAAATCAGTTGTGACTGGCATTCACCATAAAACAACTCGCTTTGAGTCGGTGACATTACACTCACCTTGTCGCAATCACTGACGTTTGTTACATCAAAGGAGAAAAATAAAAAAGCTTAAACGATAACGTGTATGTAACACAAATAACATGGCGGGCTGGGCTGTCACCCCTTCCGCCTGCGGTCGCACTCGGGCGCACCATAACTCATATTTCCAAGCGAAGGGAGCTATTGTGGCGCTTGTACTTTTTTCGGCATTCGGCTTCGCAACATGATTGTTTAAAATCACAGAGCGTGTGCTCCCTGATAAGATTTATGTACTGCTTCTGACACTTAATTTTGTTCCCGTTCGCCACTTGACGTCGCGACGAGGATTATGGTTTTTTTTCGCTTTTCTATTTTCATGTTCAATGTTTAGTGGCTCGAGATTTATTCTGAGATGGTAATTTTGTTCGGTTACTTTGATGTTTAGACAGGTGGATTTTGAGACCAAAGCGGATTACATGAGTTTATCAGTAACGTGTTTAAAAATACTACTGATATTTACTACTGCCAAAGCAGATTCGTGGCAGATTTTGAGGATACAAAATATTGTCTTCGTTTAATGCGTATTTGTCTTAAAGAGGGAAAAATATAATTATTTTCCTTGAGAACACATTTTTCATCAGGAATCCTCCTCATATTAAATTCATCGTTCTTTACATAATTAAGCAGTGCTGGCAATTATTTTTCAAAGAAAAATAATATTAAAATGTAATAAAAAGCGTTTGACTCAAAGGCAGTATTAACATTGAATCTAAAGCAAAGATACTTCCTGGACAATGGGGTGATGAAACGACCATCTAAGATTTTGCCTTTTGCTAATTAATACATCTAATTAAAGAGGGGTTCCTCAAAGAGAGCGGCGTCGAGCACCGCCTCCGATAGAACTCGTACCTGTGGCTCGCCTCTTATCTATACTTATAAAGGTAACATCTTCAAAACCGCTGATTCAATTTTGTTGAAAATTTTCCCTGAGTTTGGGCAAAATGTTATACTAAGGATTGATGAGTTTTGATGATAGAACCTACCTTGTATAAATGAGAGATGAGATTATGCAAGCATCAGCGGGCGTCTTGAGAAAATATTTGTTCGAGGCGTGGGTGAAGTACGTTATTCAGCTGATAACGTTGGTAATTTAGCGTTAGACGAAGAATAAGCTAAAGTTTATTAATGTAACATAATATTTTCTAAGCCTCAAGTCATTTCTCAAGATAAAAAACAAATCTATCAGCAGATAGGAATGGAAACTTATCAAGTGCTCACAGAGCGCCTAAATATAGAAAATACAAGTAAATGAAATTGAAGCTCGCTACTATGATTAGATTGTGAAATCTCCCCAAACAAGTGGTTTATTTTCAGATCTAAGGTAATTAATCAATTATTTACCTAGATTAAAGACGCTCGGAGGTAAATTACTGAACCCACAAGGCGCACTGGTGCAATTTCCTGACTAAAACATTTGAATTATTGGTTCAAGCATCCTTCAGTGAAGAGCAGAGAATACAATACATTTATGATATTATATTAAGCAGAAAACACCGGGAACATGCGAAATGAATAATAATATCCACCACATTCATATAACACCACAATACTAAGGAATGTTCAGACGAGGATCTTTTGTAGCGACTTCTAATTAAATCGTGGAAGAATTCTGGATTAGCATCTCACGTGTCGGCGCGGATTACTCGTCGCGTCGGTTCCGAGACGACATGTTCCTTCACGGCTCCTAATTAAATTAATTAGCTACTCTATTGTATGTATTTAATCTGCCTTCCAGAGACGAGAGATTTGTTGATTATATAATAGGAAGCACTTTCCTGTTTCATTATCAATTTCAATTGAACATATCGTTCGGATTTAATTATGAGCGTCTTTTATTGTTCCGTCTGAAGCGACATTATCGTGGGTAGGTACTTGTCAATGATGGATGTGACAACAAGAGGACAGAAATAATAAATGGCTTCAAAAATACAAACAATAAGCTGGACTTTAACACCGAAATTGTACTCGCCATACATTAGGACAGAGTTGCTGTTAAAATTCAAAGCGGACGGAACGGCCGCAATATTTTTTGGCAACGTATCATTTGTTATTTAGACTACACTGTAATACGAGAACGCTACGAATACTTTACGACGTGAAATTACGATGCGGAGGGGAAAAAATTAACATTCTAGCTTCATACGTTTTGTCCAGTTATTCGACGAATGCGGGCTTCGGCGAGGCCCTGAAAGGTCTACAATTTGGGTGAATTGGTGTTATGAGCCGGCTCGCATGTCCGCGCCGAGTTACACCCTCCCCCCCCCGCGCGCTAACTGGTAACTGTTTAAAATGGCCGCGTTCAACATTCGCAAACTGCTGTTGCCGACGAGTGCTATTAGACGCAATCTATAACTTCCTGGAGGAAAAAATTATGCAGTCGCGTTTCGTCATATCCTGTTGCAGCATAATAAAACTGAATGTGTTCCGGAATAGAGGAAATAACTTTCAACTTTGTGATTATGGCCGCGGCACTGGAACCTAATACAAAGTTATACATATATTAGCATACGTGACAACACATGCGACACGTGCAAACGGCTTCGTACGAAAAACTACTGCTTACGTCGAAATGAACAGGAGTATATAGATGCAGATAACTCTAAAGTTCGAGATGAAGATTTATGATAAAATAGTTTCGTGCACAAACTAAGTAAAGATCTCAAGGAATCATATTTCATAGCCTTTACAGTTCCTAATAATACATTTTCTGTCAGCAAAGTAACATTTTAAAACAATTACGGGCGTCCAACGGTGAATTTTAATAAATCTGGAGCAGCGTTCGTTTCTTTCGCCGGCACCTAATAGGTGTGTAATTTCGCAGTAATTCAGCAATGCGTTGTGCAGGCCGAGGCAGCAGTTATTACGGTGCACAGTTTCAATTACGCTGCGTCACTCGCCGCTCGTCTGGCGACCACTTTACATACGTTTGAGCTGCGCGCTGCTAGCGTAGGACCGCCGCGGAAAAATTATGTCGTCGAGATATTTTCCACTTGCAATGTTTGGGTGTGCCTTTATATTAATTATTTTCTGCAGGAAACATTTGGATTCTAAACAATCTTCTGTGCGTATTCATGAAAGGTTGATTCTGACTTCTAGTTGGTCTAGTGCCAGGTACCTGATGCTGAGCAAGCTTTTTTCAAGAAATTTTCAGTACTGGTCTGTAGTCGTCTTTCGCGTCTCGGAAATGGCAATAGGCTTACCTTTACATGAAATGTGTGCCTATGCGTGGTTATGAAAACCTCTTTGCCCAACTCTTCGGAGAAAACAGGCGTGTTATGTTATATTTTATAAGTAACAAACATCCCAGCACATTGAACAATACTAGATCCACGTTTATGACACGAGCTTTGCACCGGAAGGCTGTGTGATCGTCTCCCCCTTGACCCAGTGGGCCGTGGGCCGGTGTGCCGTGGTGGGCCACTGTGCGGTTCCACCCTTCTGCGCCGCTCACCGCAATAGTTCAATGTGCTTGTGGTACCGTTGGAGCTGCGTTTAAATTGATTTGAGTTAGTTAGGAAGGTTTAAACGTATCTGTGCACTTAAGGGACTTGGTTAATTTTGTTGACAATTATTTAGTTAAAATATCTCATTAAGTTAAAATATCTTATTAAGACTAATTTTGGTATGTGCTACTAAAAGTTATGAATCTTATGAATCATTAGAACTCATCTGGAGGAAAAATAATAGACGTAAACGCTTACATTATTTTTTGCAAACAATTTCAGAAATTAATTAAATATGAAAAACATAATCAATAAATAGTAATTTCTCCACAATTACAGCATTGAATTTTTGTTAGCACCACACTTTCAAGGTATTAGGTACCATACAACATACTGTAAGGTACAACAAAAATGTTACAGAAACTAAAACCGAGAATAAAGCGAAAAGTAAGAGCAACGCAAGCAACTTGTTAGTACCACGCTTGTTACCGCCTGGAGCGCACCTTGCTCAAACCGTAACCTGCGACCGCGACCAGGTCGCCAGGTCGCCAGGTCGCGCGGTCGCAAGGTGTGGTCGCTACGCGGATCCGCTGCGGACTACAGCGGGTTTAATGGTCGCCTGTAGAAGCCGACCGAAGTGTGCTGTAATGTAGGTAAATACAAAAGTTTTCCCGCGTGACCGAACAAAAATTGTTTTGTGAACGTTGATTTTTGTTGTGTTCTGCGGTCTGTGCTGTTTTTTTTAAATAAATACTGGTCTGTTTGGTTAAAAAATACTGCAAATATTGTTATGTAAAGCATTTCAGGACTTTAAAAATGAAAAATACAGTTTTTTCTGACAACGTATCACGGCTAAATATGCCTAAGTAGAGTACAAGTAATGTTCTAAAGTGTCCAAAAGTGTCCTAGTGTCCGCAGCTAGTCTACAAAATATTGGAGCCAGTTTGACTGTACCTTTAGTAAAAGCGATTAGAGTTGCTTAGTTACAAAGATTATTGGTTTTATAAGATTAGGTATAACCATCGTGCACATTTCCCGGATCTGGTAAAATAATATTATACGTAGCAATGCTCGAAATTGTGCCGAGTATAAGCCCGGATAATGTGAGCACTCTCTTATTGATTATTGTAGTACCTATTCTGTTACTTTCAGCACTTCAGTACAGAACTGTACAGTCGGAGACTGCCATGGCATACATAGATATCATTACCATTCTGTTGCTATAAATATTTATTTGTATTTTTTCGGGACAAGCCCGCCAGTCCGTTCCTAAACCACTGCAAGTCTTGAAAAGCCAGAATCAACTGTGTCGACCACCAGAAAAGCACCGAGATAATGAAGCGCGACGAAGTCCCAGAGAAACAATATAACTGTCTTGGATCCCGCAAGGAAATTAATCAGAAAAGCATAGCGGTGGAGTAGGAAAATGAGGAATAGAGTGTCAAGTTTCCTTATACTCCGTTGAAAAGGGGTAATCCTCCAATCAGACGGGTGTTGTGTCTGGTGGGTTACTGCCCGACAGTTGTTGTCAGATCCTTATGCCTATGTCTGTACTTATCTTTAGCGCTTAAGTAAAATGTTATTTGTTTATTCAAAGTACAATTTTGCGTTTGTTTGCTTTTTTGTCATAAAAAATGTATCATTTCATTAGGGGAGGACACTGGGTCCTGCAACACAGTTTCAACTACCGCAGGAGTCAGAGAGTCCCACATACCGTGTATAATGTTTTTAAGTTTTTTTTTTTTTTTTTTTCTTAGCCACTATTGTCCCACTGCTGGGCAAAGGCCTCCCCCACAGCTTTCCATTCTTCTCTCCGTGCGGTTTTTTCTGGCCAATCTCTCAAATACGCGTCGAGGTCGTCACGCCAGCGTTTTTTTAGGCCTCCCTCGGCGACGACGCCCGTCTTCTGGCACCCACTGCGTGACGACTCTGGCCCATCGGTCCTGATGCATTCTATAGACATGGCCCGCCCAATAAATAATTTTTTTTTTTTTATCTCGTGGACAAGCTGAATTGCGCGATGCAGAATTTCTTAGTTTTCATCTTGAGTGCTAATTCGGGTGAAGCGAAACTGATTTATGAAATGGTTGCTGCGTCACTAGGTATCTCCCTCGCTTACACAATAATATATTTGTACTAATAATATTATAATTACGTGTAATAATTAATTAGATTAGGATACGATGGGGCTGACGTACCTTTGTAAGGTAAAAGCCTCTAAATAAATAAAGATGGAAAAAAAATATATCTTGTGTGCTGCTAATTAGCAGTATTTTTGGTATGTTCGGCTTAGTCGCTACAAAGACATTGTAAATATTATGTTAGGATGAATTATAATTCTGTATACACCAACATTATTGATACCAACTTAGACATTAGTAATCAGTCAATAAGATCAGATCAGTCAATGCTCCCAGAGCTTTTTTTCTCGTGTATTTTGGGAGCTTATAATTTGCTTTAAATTATGAGTGCAATTAAAATCTTTCACCATTTTCACGTGGTATACAAAATAATATAAAATCAATTACTGTGTAACTTGGTGTTTTCCTTGCGAGTTGCGCGGCAATGTGCTCTATTATGTCGCGACGTTCAATTACCGGCGCGCCTAACTAGTACCTCTACACACTTACAAGTACAGTATACCAGTACCCTTTACCTCAACAGTACTTACTAGTAGCCTGCCTATACTTATATTAGTTACCTGCGATTTCGTCCTCTTCTAAGAACTATAGCACTCGGTAGTGTAACTCTACTCAGTGAAAGAATTTTTTAAACTGGATGAGTAGTTCGGGAATTTACCTGCTACATCTAAAGTTTACATCTTTATAACATTAGTGTAGATAAACAAGTACCTACGCAAAGGTAAGCTACGCTACACCTTCATGATGCCTCTGCCTTCATGTTATGAGCTCCCGTGGATGTGCGCATATTTGTGTGGGGTGCAATTAAATAGCTTACGCAAGACGAAACTTAAATCATACGTCTTAAGGTACATCTACACCGAAGTTTTTTTTGTATTGTAACATAAAGCAATTTTTTGTTGTCCGTTGTTCCCCACTAACTAACACTTGCGAACGTTGCTCCACTACAGTAACCCCGATGTCCTGTTCAGCTCCTCTTTAAGATACCTAAAAGGCAAGAAAAATTAAGTTCATACTTAGAGATTAAAATATACTTTGTGTTATTAAGTTTAACTTTTAAAAAACCTATACGAAAGCTATGGGGAAAGGGGGATCGCCTACTACGATGGTACGGAACCCTTCATGCGCGAGTCCGACTCGCACTTGGCCGCCTTTTTTAAAATTTCAATTGAATTTTTGAATTTAAGGTACTCCAAAAATGCTGGCTTTCAAATAAACACAAAACACGAATGTTGTAGGTACTCAAAAATTAAAAAATATTTTTTTACACAGCCTGTAGTTATCTACGTTGTTATGTTTCGGATTGTATATGTTCTAATTGTTGTGGATAGAAAAAAATCAATCATCTAATCTATCAAATTAATAGCACAAATCAATTGTAAATACATAATCTTGACCGTCTTGGCTGAGTAAAAATGTTTGTACGAAAACATAAAAAAATTCAAACTTAATATCTACATCTACACAAAAAATGGTGTAAGCAATACATCAGTAACCGATATTCAAAACATCCATCAGCAAACTATCCAACTGACCAACATTATCACTATATCTAAAAGCTATATTATAATAAAACCTCTCCGAAATAATTTTGCTAATAAGCCAGCTATCCACTACCATAGGGGTACAAAACCGCGCCTGCTTAGCACGTCCATTAGGAATAATTGCGCCCGCCGTCCCGTGACATGGGACATTGCACGTACCGCGTCCGGGCCGCGCTGGGCCGCGAGCGGGCCGCAAGCGGGCCGGGAGCGGGCCACACGCGGGCCGGGAGGACGGGACAAGCGATTAATGAAATTTGGAAACGTGGGACACTGTTGACATTAGTAGGTTGTCGTGCAAGCCACTTGATTGATATAATTTTCGAAGTCGCCTACGTTACTGTGAGCGATAGAGGTGATTTGTCAGCCATGGTGGATGTGTTTAGTTTGCTGTAGTTGTATCGCCTGATTCTGTTACCACGTTCGTTTTACGCGAATTTGATGGAGTAGGTATGTCGTATCGTATCTGTTCAGGTTTCGTTGCAGATTTGGGGTTGAAAGTGTGATAGAATATGAATGATTATGTTGATAATATAATTATTTAGCTAATATTAATTTTGAATCACAAACTTGCAAAATTTTGTTTTAATGAAATATTGCCCAAGCCGTTTGTAAAAACGGATTAGGTAATGTATTTAAAAAACATACGTAAAATCACGATTGTATCTCATCATCATCTCCGAAGGGTAAGGCAAAGGCATACCTAATAGCACACTCACATTTCACCAGTCAAGGTTAAGTCCCATATAATAGGGACGAGCCTATTGCCATCAATCGGGCTCAAACCAGATTCGCAGACTGCTACTGGGAATCCCCGATAGAAAAACTCAATAGCACTTTACTTGACGTTGTGACCACTTAACCGAGACAGTAGTATTTCATAAAACATTCTAAAAATATTTTGATTTGTTATCTTAATAAACGAATGAATATAAAAAAAATATTTATATCTTCGTACAAAAGTAAAGTCAGCCAAACTTCTAGTAACATCATTAGATTTGCAGATCTGATACCTGCGTAGGTTGTAAGAAATTCAGTTTTCCACGAAAATCTATTCAAATCAAGTTCTAACTAAAAGTCATGACAGGCCAAAAGGCATTAAAATACTTGAACTACAATTATTTCACTTCAGTATATTGCTTCTACAACTCAATATTGGTTTATCGCGTAGGAGCTCTAGAAACGCCTAAAGCATAATTACTGTTTATGAGCAAGGTGAACGGAGTCGGATTCCGTTCGAATCAAACAGTTTCTTTATTAAATCATAAAATACTAGGTCTATATTTGTACGTATTTGATTTGTGTGTTCCATTTGACCTCCAAGTGGAACGATTGATACTGAACATTAATCATAGTGCCCGACTTACGGGGTCACTTCGTTCAGCCAATATTGAAATAGCGAACACTTAGATTTATGATTAAATACCATAATTTCATACTTTAATAGAAAATATGACAATTCTAATAAAGTTTACGATAAATTGTGAAATGATGTCGTGAATATAGCAGAGATAATTTTGTTTTAAAAGTTCAGTTTGTATTAATTTGTTTGAATAAAAATATAAGGATGAGCTACAACTTATAATTTTGCTATTTTTTATGAACAGTAACCAAAGCAAACACGTTTGATACAAATGATTTAATCGGATTAAAACCGTTCATTCTCTTGAGTATTGAGTGTAATATTGAGAAGAATTCCTTTTTTTTGTTGGCTTCAAAATATAAGCTGATTACCTCTTATTGTAATCCATCAGTACGGCTGTATCATTAGAAGCGTGTGGCTCATCAGAAGGCTTAAAGTTACCCAAAGGGCAATGGAGAGGGCTATGCTCGGAGTCTCATTGCATGGTCAAATCAGAAATGAGGACATCCGCAAGAGAACCAAGGTTACCATTGTATTGAAAATTAATTTCTTCGATTAGTTATGAAAACAAATTACATTTAAATTATTGTCAATTGCCGCTCTGGTTTTATTTCCGTAAATTACGACACGAATGTGGTTAATGTTCCATTATTCATTGTATTACTGTGATCGATGCTCGTAATTGCTTTGATAACATTAGTTTAGTAGTAGTACTAATATCAATATAAAACCAAATTATTATGCTGCGTACCATGTACAACATACACAAAGTGAATATAATACAACAAGAAATAACATGTGTCAGTGCTAATGCCTACTTTTCAAATTCAGCTTTATCAAAAACGTGATTTTCATTTCTTTGAGCGGCCTAAATAGATCATCCGGCCTTTTATGTGAGCTTTATCCGACCATTAGGTGACCGGGTTTTCAGTCAAGGAAAGCCCTTTGAAAATATTATAACTCACGCAGGGAAACATGTGATATAGCTGGATATGCATACAGGCGGAGTATAGCAGGCGGTACGCAATCAGCGTGCGAAGTGGTAAACCTTTTTTATATTTGGCGAGCGTACGTGCCGGACGGGCGCAAGCGTAGGGACGCGTGCCGCGCGCGTCGCCTGCCCAATCTGCCGCCCTACTGACACTTTGTTTTGACGTGCAATACATGTATTTATTGCATGCGGAGGATATAACGCTGGACTGCCATCGGTGGAGAGAAACATTGTTCATCTGCGTCACAGTTTGGTGTTCTTAGTGACCAGTTGCTACAACAGCGGACTCATAGATTAGTATCCAACGGGGTTCCCAACGGGTTAAACGTATCAGCGATCCTGACAAGAATATAAACCTATACAAGGTGTAAACGGATCCTTCACGAAGCCGTCAACCAAGCATTCTGTACATCAAACTACGCTAATCTACGCAAACAATTTTTTTTTGGGGGAAAAAAATCACGTTTTAGGGTAGGACTCAATATAATGCACTTAAAATTTTGTGCTGATTGATGCAATGAGTAATACGGGGACGTGGAGGTATTTAAAGTAAAGTTATAACATTAAAAACTAAAATTAAAAAAAAACTTTTGAAAAAGTTGGATCTTTGACCCCAAATATCTCAGTGACTAAAAGGTTCCCAGGTTATGGTCTAGAACAAAAAAATGATCGCAATGATGGGGAAAACAAGCGCCTTTCGGCTTCGTTAAGGGCATATTTACACCCATTATTATGAATTAAACTTATTCATAAGTTGATATTATTTTTATTACATTCTTGTTAGCGTCCGTGTGCCGCATCCGAAATCTTACACTCGTTACAAAAGTTGTTATCGGCGACATAATTACATCTGATTCAATATTCACGCCGCCACGTTCCGAAGCCAGTTGGACAACATCATCGCACACAAAAACTTCAAAGTGTAATTTTGTTTAAAACGTTGTGTTTGTTGTTCATTGCTAAGTAGTTAAAAGTTATACTTTGTCCACGACAGTTGTAAAATTCTATGTAAAACTTGACAAAAGGTTATTAAATAATTTCCCGACCACTTCAGAGGCGTTCCGTTCTAATAATTATGGAGACTCTGTTTGCTGGCAAAAGTAAATTAATATTAACATTTGTCGTACTGTTAGAATTAATTCCTTCACCGATACAGAAGTTTTATGGAGTCAGAAAATTTTACCAACGCCAACGTTTAACTTGGAGGTATCGTGCAAGGGCCGAAGGGCTCTGACTTTTGTGTGGTTATTAAATTGTTTTATCACAACTGCAAAAATAATAGAAAGTTATAATCAAAACTTTGACTAAAGTCGTGAACGTATTTATTTAAATAATGATTTATAAGTACAAAGCTAAACTTACATTTACCAAAGCCAAACTGTAGAAATCAATTAGGAACAGTTGCTCGTAAAACTCGTTTAGTTTTTATCGTCAACTCTCTACGGAAGCTGCTTAGAGTTAAATATAAAAAATCGAATGAAAAAAAAGCTTTTCTAAAATACAAGGATAATTTAATCAGATACTTGATCAATAATTTCGTTTTTTACGGTCCATACTGCCGTCGAGTTCGACAAGCACCTCTATTATTTACCCCCGAGCATTGATTAAAAACAATACCAATCTATCGTAATCATTTCAGTAAAAACAAACTGTATTTGTTACAATTCATTCCCAATATCGTGCGATCGTTTTAAGCCGATACGATTAATAGATAAAGAAATATCGGCAAATATTGCCGCCAGCCGCCGGCCGCCAGCCGCCAGCCACCCGACAGCTGGACACAATCGAGCCTCGGCTCGCAAAAATTGTGTAGTTGAAATAAATTGGACATTTTATTTTACTGCTACATCGAATATGACAAATAATGTATTAATTTCTCATTGCGGTCGTTGTAATGCGATGTTGGACGCTATGAGCGATGGAATGAGTCGCGTCTCGGTAACTGCGGAATATTTATAATCAGTTTTGATTTCGATTTCGAGTTGTTAATCGGATTTTAAACCAGATTTGTAGTTGATGTTGATGAAAAACAACTTATTTGTTTTTATGAAAAATTGCATTTCATGAAATATTGCATTCATGAAATATTATGTAAATCAAAGCATACTATTCGAACAAGGGCTGTAGTCGGCGATGGTATAAATGTTTTTTTTTTAATAGGAACTGAAAGTCTTTGTGATCCTCGTCTATTTCAAAATGGAAACTATAAAAGTCAAGCTCGCAATCAAACTAGGCACGTCCATCATTCCTAATTGAAGACGAACCTTAAACGTCGAAATCCACAATATTGGCAACCAAGCGTCGTGGGCTCATAGATCATTACTGCGGCCGGTAAAACTGTTAATTTATGTATTCCGTGCGGATGATCCCCGACGACTGCTAATTGAGTCGGATGTCGGTGAATAATACCCGCTCTAAGTAATAATCACCTTAATAATTGTACACTGACGGTAAATGCTCTCTTTGTCACTATTTATTGATTTGCGCTGTTAGTTTCGCATATGAATTAGAAGTCGCGGAAAAAGTAAGTCGCAGTGAAAGCTATCATCCTTTTGTTGTATCAGCTTAGGCTTTGCTAAAAAACATAAGCTTTATTAAATGAACCTCCCATGTTACGATGTTGTCTTCTAAGCCAAGTATTTAGAGCCATAAAAGAGCGATAAAGTCGGCTCTTGTCCAGTAAATTCTTCGTGAAGAGACCGGAACGATATAAAAATGCGTTTAATTACACCCCACTGACACGTAACCACCATTATTAACACTAAGGAGCTCATACAGATAAACGGGACATTCATCCGCACGTCGCACGCCGCTATTAGCCCACCGCACTCGGGCGCCGCACCGCGCGCGACGTACATTGTTCCTCCTCCAATTGTAACAAGCGCTGGGATGCTCACACAACGAGCAATGTGGTTTGTTTAAAACAATAGAGTAGAATGTCGAGCGACGTGTAAGTAGCTGGCGACTTCATGAGACTCCAGCCGGGAAACTAAGAATATAATGTCGTCCGTACTTGTGCGTGTGGGCTCCATTACTCGCCGCGCCCCGGCGTCGGTGACGAACGCTAGATGCGAGAGCGCAAGGGATGATGTGTTAGGCGTACTGTTGGGCGAAGTTGGAAGTTTTAGTGCGGGACCCGGAAACGGGCACGTTTCCCGGTTGTGGTAAATGGTTTCGTGGAGGACGCTCGTACAGTGAAGCTCTCTAGCTTTTATGTGTGCCTTTAGATCCCGAAACCCAAGAGCTGCGCTATAATACTGTTAAATATGTTGGACTTAAAATAAATTTGTACGCACTGCCAAGTGTGGCAAGCTTGGTAGTTTTATTATTGGGGCCACGTGGTGGCTCCCGGCCACCGTAGGCGCGGGCCTGTGGACGGTGAGTAATGGGTTAGCTCACCGTCCGTCCGTCTTATGACGACAGGCCGTGTCGACGGCGCGTTCGTGTTCCACGCGCGCCTCAAAGAGATGTCAGCAACCAGGAAGGGGCCCGCAAGGGCCGATGCCTGCCGGGGCTGCGGGACTGTTCGAAAGAGATACCGTGGCCCTGGAACACAAAGGGCAATGAAGGAACATGGATGGGTTTTAGTCAGTAAGAGTCTGACACTCCCTCCCACTCCACCCAGAGCGGGAGAAGTCATTTGATGATTTCCGATAGGTAAAAAAAAAAAAAAAGGTCCTTAAACTTGCCAATTTATATATAAAAAGCCACATCATGCTCAAACCATACCGAAGCTTCGAAACTTCAATACGATGAGAATTAACTTCTTTTCCGATTACAGTAATCGATTCCCGTTCCTCGCTAACCTGAAATACAATCGGAATAGCTGCACAAACACAGTGTGCACGCGACTGATATCATAATCGAGAAGCGAGCGAGTTCAACGAAACGATTTCCGAATGAACTTCACTTATCGGGTGCATCTCCATTTCCGTGAAACCTGTTCCCAACTGAAACTCAGTATGTAAGAAGTTGTGGTTCTGTAGGAGGAGTCTATTGGGAATTGAATGGTAACGTTATAAAGGGAAATGTTTTTGCACTCTGTAAACCTAAAGTTTCGAGTCTTATGTATTAAATGTGCTTTCTAACGTTGCAAAAATAAATTAGTTGAGGTAGGAACACATTACCACTTGTCTAGTTGGTTTGAGAGACTTGAGAGCCTCAAGACTAGTTCCCGCTTAAGAAGATACTGAATTCCACCTGAATCCTTCTAGTATTGAGCTGAGTTTGAGATGGTTGAAAACCAACCATAGATATAATATCCCACAAACTAATCAACAAATTCTCACACATGTAACCCCATCCGTATAATCTCCACCAAAATTCTAAGACGTTTAGGGTTGCCACCGAAACTAAAGTCTTAAGTCGTGTGGGGGACGTAGCGGGGCAAGGTTTGACAAATGGCCGCCTTGTCCGCGCCAGAACGTACTATTGTCTCGGGATATGACGAAGCTTTGTGCCGCCTTCACCCCCGTTACGACCACCGATCCGCGATACACTGCCAGACTTACCGGGGAAGTAAATGTGACATCATTTGCGTACCGTTTTGTATGTATTTGTCAAGGAAATGATGTTTTGTTTTGAAGAGGTCCTGCGTAGATTTTAGGTAGGATATATTTGAGCTTAGCGGGTAAAGCGCACAGAGCCTTTGAAAATAGGCGAACCTATTAGTCCTCCCATACATCACCAAGCTCTTTAACAGCATTCTACAGTCCGGTAGTTTCCCTAAAGATGTTTGTCACTCAAACATCATTCTGCTCCACAAAAAGGGTGATAAGTCAGACATTAATAATTACAGGCCCATTAGTCTCATATCACACATCTACAAAACTTTCATAAAAAAAATAGAAAATCGTATATCCGGTGAATTAGATAAACATCAACCTCCTGAACAAGCCGGCTTCCTCCCTGGCTTTTCTACAACAGACCACCTACATACAGTCAACCAAATAATTGAAAAATACCAAGAATACAAACTCCCACTACACCTAGCTTTTGTCGACTACTCCAAAGCCTTCGACAGCATTACACATACAGCCATTTTTAACGCTTTAAGCAACTAAAACATCGATCCCACTTACATACATCTACTACGCAACATAATATACAGAAATATTACAGCCGCAATAAAATTACACACCATAGGCCCAAAATTCAAAATAGAGAAAGTAATCAATAGCCTATGGCACTGAAACTCAAACTTATGGACATCTGTATTCTCTCCATCTTAACCTATGGTGCACAGACTTGGTCTTTGACTAACATCCAGAAGTCCAAGCTTAAGGTTTATCAACGGGCAATGGAGCGCAGTATACTAGGTGTTAAATTAACGGTCGTGTTCGAAAGGCTGCCCAACTCAAAAGGGGACTGGGCAGGTCATGTCTGCTGCTTGCCAGACAAACTATGGGCCAAAATAACAGGAAACTGGCGCCCTGTCGCGGCAGGCCACAAAGGAGATGGCGGGACGAACTGGACAAGTTTCATCCAAACTGCAAGGAGACACGCGGGTTCGCGAGAAGTGGAAGGAGTGGAGGGAGGCCTTCGCCCAGGAGTGGGACAGAGCAGGCTAGGAAAACAAAAAGGTAAAGCGCAATATACAACCCATCTGGCCTGGTCCGTCGTTGTCGTCGTCTAGTCTTGCCTCGTTGCCGTTGGTATAGTGTTCGCAAGCGGTTCTGCTGAGCAGGATGTTCTGGGTTCGATTCCGGACGGGCAAAGTGTTACTAAATTATACCGTTATACCGTGGTGGATAACATAAGGGTCTCCCCCTATAACATGGGACCCAAAGATAACTAATGTGAATATACGACTGACTATACCTTTGGGGAACCACACCAAATTATTATTTTACGTTACACACACGTGTTTCGTTCTTTTCATGAACCCAAACTGTGAGCCGTGTATCGTTATTGTTAGGATAATGTTCGTAGTGAGAATTACGCACTATCTTTTTGAATAATAGCTATAATTGAAAAGAAATTGGCACTCAACTTTTAGTAGTTGGTTTTGATGATATAAATGCAACATGATATAATGCAAAATAAAAAGATAGAAATAATAAAAACACAAACAATTCGTAAACGGATTCGAAGCCAACAAACGAACAGCTCCAACAAAGCATAATCCATCAAAGTGTCGAAAGTGAGTGTACATATAATTGGACAAACAACCAGCAGCTCATGCGGTAATTAATAGCGAAATATCATAATACACACGGACAGAGACAGGCGGGCGCATAACTAACGGGACGCATGGATGCCTGATTAGGAGCGGCATTTGTATTGCACAGATATTTGATGTGAATTTCGCTGGTTTAATGGAATGGTAAGTGACTGAACATTGAACGGGTCAATTAAGGTAATACTTGGAGAGATCTAGCGAGAGTAGATTTCCTTCAACCGACATAATAATATGTAACTAAGTAAGTATTCCGTTTGTAATAACAAAATATCTACTGTGCTACAAGGATTTGTTGCCGCTCGAATGATGTTGACACTTAAGAAAGGGATGCTTTGGGACGGTTGTGATCTTTTGTTACATATTGATTTGTAAAATATAGAAAAAACAAGATGAGACGATGAAAGAATAAGAGAAAAGATACACCAGCAACAAGAGACACACGAGATACCAAAATTACATACAATTACATATCCCTCGTTTTCTACAGCGTGTATAAGAAAGGAGTAGTCATGGTTGGTGCGGACCATCAAATTGAACAACTTTTTTATACACGCTGTAGCAGATGAAACCTAAATAATTCCCCACAAATATCTTTAACTATTTCGGTATATCCAAACAGCTCCACATGCGACTGTTTCCACAAAACCACAAAGTTATATTTAACAGTGACTACTCGAATCATATGCAGTATATTGTAGCAGGCCCATTGCGTTGGCGGTGGGCACACAAGCGGCGGCACACGCGGCGTCCGCAACCGCCAGCAACAGATTGTTGCACAACAATGTTTAGACGAATTTTAGCCACGAGCCACCAGCCACTGCGCCGTGTTCCGCTAATGAAATACAACCGCGGTTTGACTGTGGCTGCGCAAGCGATCAAGTACGAAACAAATGTTTTATTTGGGTCAGGCTTAATTTGTGAACATGTTTGGTTTTATTAGGAGTTTTACAGTTGGTTAAGATTAAAGGAAAAGTTACAGAAAACTTCTGTATTAATTCTTCATCGTGTCTGTAAGAGTTATACGAAAGTAACTTATGATGTGGTAAAAGCTTAACGAAGGAGCGAGATTGATACCGAGACTTATTGGCGGTTTCTGACAATTTATTGTGTTTTGAGAATTTGAAATTAAGAATCTTTAAAACTCTACTCCAGCAGTATAGGTACCTACTTAAGGGGATTCCTTGGAAATTCAAATTTAATTTGGATTCGCATGTTTTGCCACTTTCTCAACCTCAAATACTCAAAAAAGTAAACTTGTCCGACATGATGGAACTGACTTAAATGTCATCGTTCACAGGGGCTTTTGAAAGCGCCCAACAACAAAATATATTCATCGTAAAGCACTACAAGCCATCGCCTCCACAGCTCGGCGTTACAATAAACACGAGCGAAGCATTCACTCACGTAGCCATCCGAAAATCTGTAGTTTATGCGGCCGTATACAGGGTGTTCAATGTTGGGGCTCGCCGGCCGGGATATATCGTGACCGTCATAAACAGGGGTGTCGCGAACCTTGGAAGTTAGGATAAAGGTGGGTGCCATATACCTGCTAGCGGGTAAGACTAACATGGACACATAATACGGATAGTGTTTTGAAGTCTTTGTTGAGCTTGGGCTACAACCAAACTGTTTTGTGCCTTCTTACTATGACAAATTGTGACGGAATATTACCAACATTGATTTTTTCTATCCAAGAACCGTAATAACGATTATAGGTACATATTTAGTGAAAATTAATGATTTTAATAAACATCCAACTAGGAAAAAGATAATATTGCCTACTTTATTAAAAACCGAAGCCCAATGTTCAAGAGCTATCATCGTCAATATTCCATAACAACGCTGTTTAGATATACTGCTCAAATACAGTTCCATTGCTTTCCAAGAAGAAGTAACTACAGGCTAAACAACGCTCAATAGCACTTGGTAAGATGACAGACATACCGCCACTCGCTTGTACCTCGACACCAATAAACACGCGAGACGCGAGGTGACTACTTGCAGTAATTACCTGCGTGCGCTCCGCTAAGTACGGCAGGCGGTGCTGATTGCCCCGGGTAACTTACTGTGTCTCTATCCTGACTCCTAGACACCATTAATACTGAGAAACATCTATTACTTTGTTAACGTTTGGAGGTAAATTATAAACGAATACCTCTAATTTAAAGAACAAAAAGAATCCAAAGCATTTTCATCATGACAGCGTACCTTTTGTGACATTTTCTCGTCCAAACCCGGATTGTTCTCGGAATTTCAATTCGCGGAACATCGAGAACGATTGCTTTTATGACGGTAACAACAGAAACCGAATGATCGCTCCGACTCATAGATCCCGCGAAGCGCACACACGGAAAAAATACATCGCCGTCGGTCCGTAAAAAAGAGGGGAAAACTCCGTAGCTTTAGCAATAAAAACCCCGCTAATACCAAAACTGGCACAATAATAATAATTTGCATGTGAAGAAAACGCCCTGCCTAAGCGAATTTATTCTCTTTTTCAGCGCGAAAGTGGGAAATTCACACGCCTCCAACAACGGCCCGACTCCAACGAGTCGTCTTTTATTACGGACGCCAACGAACTAGTAAAACTGGGCTCGGTTTTATTTCTGGACAATAATGTCGCAGAATACAGATGTCAGTTTTGACGCGAGGACTCGTGAGCTCGGAGCGCGATACGCTAGTTTGTAAACATGAGGAATTTTGTACTTTTCATCCGTGGAATCCGTTCTAATTTGGAATAATATTTCAGTTTAGCAATCACGTTGGTATTTAATTCAATTCGCATGTTAAGGTAATGGATTTCAGACTTCAAGAAAAGGGGTTCATCAATCACAAAAGCCGAATTAGTACAAATAAAGTTCACCAAAAGCTGCTAATTTCATTTCTACGACTTTACGGTGAAATTAGACTTAATAGCCGTACGCTAAACGATTCCACGAACATTCTAGCTAACTTATAGCCACTTCCTTTCTTTCGATTACATTTCGATCAGACTTCAGCCTTTTCTTACAAGGAACTTTGTCTTCCTTCGTCCTTCCTGGGTCCTCATTTTCTTTAATTGCCTCAAATCGTTTGGTATTTTGAGCTCTATTTTCTCTGCTATAAAGCTCTCGGAGATTTTCTTTTATATTGTTATCGTTGTCGGCTCCATTGCCTCGCTCCTTCCTTCACACATCTCGGTTCGCGTTTTACTTTCAATTTTCGCAATGATTCAGCTCCCGCGTTTATTTCCTCGCCCTCTGAGCTCGATATTGGAACTATTTTTTGGCTGGTTTCGTCAGGATGTGACGTGTGTTGTGTGACGGGGTCGCTACACTCGCTACTGTGGAAGTGCGGATGTATGCCTGTTTGTACACGTCACCGCGAGACGATGACAAAGTGAGCTCAACGCAAGCGTTGTTATTATAAATGTTTGAGTACAGAACATGTTTCGGTATTTGCAGTTTGGCTTCGGTTTGTTCTTAAGTATGAAATTTTTACTCAAATTGAGTATGTTAGAAATTATGATTTCATGAAAACTGTAACTTTAATGCCTTTAAAGCCTCTAAAGAGTACTTATTGAAGTCTCAGTAGGCTGTGCCGTCTTAATGAAGTTAATAAATAAGAAATTAAATAAGGCTTTGGTGTAATAAGTGTACGAGTAATACTAGTTTATAATGACTCGTAAATAATCGTATAATGGTTCTTAGAATGTGTTCTATTAAACAATTGTTTTATTTCTCGTGCTGCGTTTACTCTACAATTTAGCTGAAGTTCCGAGCAAGCACGACATGCACTGAGTTGATTGCTGAAATTCTTTCAAGTAATTTCTATAATTTATCACAAGTACTTACATATTTTTATTCAAATAATATGTAAGTATTTGTGGTTTTTACGACGCTTTTATACTTGTTATAACAAAAGCAAAATGAGTAGATATTATAGTGTGGTATTATAACAGTTATGGACGTATGTAAAAACACCCTTAAGGGCGAAGCGCCAGGATAGCCCGCAAAATTCAAATTTTCTTTGTTTTTTTTTTTTGCAATTTGCAAGAATGTCAGGCTTTATGTTAAAAACAAAATATAACTCGTGACCGTAACAAATATGGCTTTACAGATTTATAATCATTAAAATTATAATCAATACAACCTTCTAAGTCATTTCATCCCATTAAATTACTTTTTCATGAAATAGTCATTGAATGGGATTAAATTAACTTGAAACACACAACTTGGACAAAATTATATTTTGCGGGCTACCCTGGCGCTTTCACTTTAACTTTTTACTTTTTGTACAGGAAAAGTTCAGGCCAAAGTTACGCATGTTTTCTTTCACACATTTTTTAAACTACATATTTTAATGTTAATTCTCTTTTAATTTTCTGCGATCCCTATACTGTTCAATGCATCCGTCAGCATAATATTTTGAGTGCGTTGCATTGAGCGCTATCGTAAACCGTGATTTTTAACACGAAAAAATTGACGTTTCCCAGAAATATTTTTTGCGCACTGTTAGGTACTTAGTTTAAAGAATACGCTTGGTTGGTGGCATTATATTGTATTGTAAAACGGGCTGATGTCCGCAACTCCACATCCAAGTGCGTATTTCCCGTGCGGGTGGGAAATTAAAAAAAATAAACTTAAAAAAAATCACAGTATTTTAGTAACTTAACTAATCAATATATATAGCAATAATTGTTCTTTTCAAGTCTATAATCACAAAATCTTTGTCTTAAATTGTCAATATATCACGAACGCCATGCACTTCCCAACATAATAAATAATTTTAAGTTCAAATTAAAATTTATTAAAAAAAAAAATGTTGGTACCTTGTAACACTGAATCATACTTTCTTTTTAATGCTGTTTTGTTCTCTCACGGCCCTTCTCCTTCTACTACTCATTTCACTAACTGGTATGACTTTCCCTTCTGCTTTTCTTCTTGCTTTCATTTTTACTGCATTGTGTAACTGTGTGTCATTTTTTATTCTTGCTTTTCTTCTTATCTCTGCTGGAAGCTTTTTCTCCCGTCGCTCCTTTGCACTTTGCGGTGGCATATTTTCAGTTGGAACTTAATCTGAATATAATTTAAACCAAAAAAAATAAACATGACTGATGTGAGTAATTAAAGTAGGTAAAGTACAAGACAATCAAAAAGTATGACGATAACGTTGGGTTTTCTTAAGCAAGAGGGGTACATTTGGCAAAACAGCCAGTCAGACAGTTTGGGGTGGGGTAAACTGTTAAATTGGCTACGAGAAAACAGACATACAGAAACACATTCCACGAGTCGTTACAAGAAAAATAATTAAACAAATACTTATACAAATACATAATTAACACCTTTCTTTTGAGCTTCGTAACAATCGAGTAAATGCATCTGCGGCTCACAAAAATCTATAGTTATTATTTAATGGAGATATATAAATTTTGAAAAGAAAAAAATAAAAATCCGATTTCTAGTATGATAAAACTCCCAAGTTTCGTTTGTTCCTCGGAACAGGGGAGGGATAGGACTATACGATAATGCAGTACTCCAACTAGGTCGAAAGTTCCTATCACATGAAATGAGCCGAGACACGATAAAGGTAAACTGTTGCGGACCTCTAGCAACTTTTTTCCGTCTCCATCGTCAGACCTTCGATGACAGTCTTACTCCAGGCAGGTCTAAATTTCTCATCAAGGTGCATGAAATGAGAAACACGTTATAGATGAACGGCGGTAGAGCAGCAGAGCTGTCAATAATCATTTATTTCAGTATGACGGAGCGGCGGCTCTAAATCATCACAATGTATACATATTATTATATCTCATGTGCTATGTGTCCAACTCCTAATCCGCACCTCGGCAAATATCCGTCATCTGCGTTTGGTTATAGGGAAGCGAACACACTTCATGCATATGACATGTAGATAGTGCTTAGGGAACGTGACCTGTTTAATGTTGAAATTATGCACATTTATAAATAAAGAGTAATCTGTATTTGGTCCTAAGACTGAATGTTTAATAGGTCAGGAATGAAGTCCGTGCGACTGCGTTAAGAGGGACCTCGAAGAACTACCCATTTAGACAAATATCTTCACAGAACTCTAAGCAAACTTACTCCATCAAAATTAACCGCAAGAAAAAAACAAAGACGTAATACGGCATGAGTTATATCGTGTTAGTAATACAATAAAACTCGAAACTATCGCGGTGCTATAAACCGATCCGTCACCACATAGGGAGGACCTGACGACTGACAGCCCACCTGATGCTTCACCATTATTCAAATACGCAATATATGAACGTCAGACACACATAAAAACTTTCTTTATATTATCAGTATGGATTACCAGCTGTGTATGTCTACCTCGTTAGTCTAGCGGTCGCAATAGGTACTGCTGAGCATGAGCATGAGGGCTATAGGGTTCGTTTGTCAGATCGGACAAAGTTTTATTGGGTTTTTCCATCAGGAATTTCGCAGTAGCAGCCACAGAGTCTGGATTTGTGCCCAGTTGATACTACTCGCCCCCTGTGACATAAGTAACGATGACGGTTCGGCAATTATGCAATGTATGTATGTTCATACATACAAAAAGCTGTGAACTCGATTAATTTCTTTTTTGTAAAATTTTATACGGGTATACTTGCCTTGTGCTTCGTGAGTTCATTTACTTGTTGCAAGAATAATGTAGACTTTCTTGTACCTAAACGGTTTTGGTAGCACTTATAGGTTCTTGAGACAAAAAGCTATCTGTTTTCACTTTTGAACTCTGAAAATAACTTACAGAACAAAACTAAAGCCGGAAAATTAGTGTTAGATTAGATCTAAGACTATTTATGGCTAATTTATATGCTATATCTAATTTTAAATATCACAACAGAGAACAGTAAGCTAGCATATGAGTAGAACTACAGAAATAATTGCTGTTCATATATAGCTGAACAAACATTCACCCTTTTCACTAATACACGAGTAACTCCTACAACAGACTCGCAACTACTCGACATCTCCACAAAGTCACACATTCAATCTCACTGTATTATTATAATTCACCGGCAATTTGCTACAGCCATCCAAAATGAATTTGTCTTTCTGCACACGCTATTCAAAACGGCACTCAAGTAGATGAAAACGTAATGATCCCTACAAACGAGAGACGCTTCGCAACTTGTTGAACAATAAGTTGACAACCCACTGCGGCGACTGCTCGTCAGACAGACAGATAAACAACTGTGACAAATTATACCATATTAAACACGTCAATGATACATTTCGGTATGAGTTCTTGCTATTTTTATGTCTTTATACACGGAGAGTGGTTCCACACGCGATGTGAGCCCACATGTTTTCATTGATATGTCATCTTCGATGTATTCCAGATTTATTTATGTGTTCCGAATATTATATTTGTCTTTATTGTTGTATAGAGAAGTTTATGCATGGATGTAGATCGAAGGATTTTAATGAAGCCATTCAAACGTACGTTTAAAAATAGCAAAATGGAGCAGTTGTACACAAAAATAAATTGATAAACATACGAATAAAGGTAACGTTTATCATAACATAACACAAATGAACAACAAGTTTTGATAGTCATTTTCTCACAATAACTTAGATCTTGCAATGGTGTGTTTTGTTGCCAGACAAAAATGAAACGCTCATAATATTAAGAGCGTTTCATTTTGTCGCAACCCTTTTCTCCCCGGCGATTCGTTGCAATCCCCCCTCATCATCGTATACTTGGGAACCGCACCTTAACCATTTGAATGTAGCGTCATAACACCTGAGCTCGCCATTTTGTGACATTTTTTTACCGAGTGACGTTTGTCTGCGCTGTTGATGAATGTACCAACGAAATAAAGGTAAAAGTTTATTCTCCCGCGCCGGAATTGTGCGCCAGAATTTATGAAAGATAGTCGAAACACTAAAACGGAATAGGCAAACCGTAACCGTAAAGGTTCAGTCGTTAATAAAGCTTCCTGATATTACGAATGTATAATTGGACCCGCAGTTACAACATCTAAAATTTGGACAAAAGATATAAAATGTCTCCCTTCAGGGGTCCAAGGACACGATGGCACTAAAATCTACGGTGAGGGGTTGCGGCGGGGGGCGGGGGGTCTATTCAAAAACTTTCGCTCAATTACTCGCGCGAGACTCTAGTTTAATTCTGAGGCCGTGTAATAAGATTACGTGTAATGCGATTAGGTTTATTACGCGGCGTTTCGTTTAGCGCCCTCTATTGTGAATGTGGCGAGATAATCATCTGTGTGACGGTCATCATCCCGTGAGTGCGACACTTTGCAGGTAATGTGTGAGTGCGGAACAACTCGCGCTCGCAGGTAATTCGCTTGTAAATAATCACGCCATTTCACTTTTATGGTTCCCGTTTGTTGTGAACGTAGATAAAAGTTGAGTTGTCCAGATTTCCTCGGCTCCATAAAAGAAATATATTCTGTAGTTTATCTGGAATGGAAGGAAACATTACGAGTCAGCTGGTTGTTCCCACGCACTTGTTAGCGCCATTGTAGACGAACACACGGATATTTTATCGGAAGAGGCGAACAACGTGTTACCTAGTGTTGCAATTTTTATAATCAATACAATACCGTTTGAACGTCACCACACCACCACGTGGAGCAAACCCGCAAACCGTAATCGTCTATTAAACTCCTGTAACTTGCGAACGATGACAAGTGGGTAACACACAGACTCGTAAAATAACATTTGGGTATAATTGAAGCCTAAACCAGGGCTCGGCCACCTAACGTATAAAATGCTAATTACAGCACCCTAGAGATAATGACGCCACATTTATAGGCGTTTGCCAAACTAGTACCGTTTGGCATCAAGCAACCAAAGTTTCATTTAAACTTTTAAGTGACCATTCAAACAAGCCGAAATCGTGCCACAGGCGCGTTAAAAATATCTTCAGTAAAGATAAAACCAGTAACAGTTGCAGTAGCGTGATGCATAACTGTAACCGTAAAGTATTGAAGCAGTCTCGGGTATTCATAAAACTATAACTGCCTCCTATTCTTGCTGAATGCATACAGTTTCGAATTAGACTTTGTGAAATACGCTCCAGTAACATTTCATTTTTCTGTGCTAAGAGTGGCTCGCTTGGAATTTTATAAGGCTGTTACAATAGGGGCTTGTGCCCCGTATATTTAATGCTCTTTGGTGACCACGACCGGTGTGTGGCACCGACACAGTCCTACGTCTAGGCCTGACAGTGCAAGTGTCTGTTAATTACAGTAAAAGCTCACAGGAATGTGAAGTGAACTTTACCGGTTTTAGATCCGAGTGGGAGCTTCTAGGAACATGAACATTCAATCACTGCTGGAAAAAACGGTGTAATACGATACTACGTAAAGGCGACCATCCACTGCTATGTAGGGTGTGTACGGAGAGGTTTGCTACGTTTGTTGCGGGGTTCATTTGATTGCCGTGTGTGTAGCGTAATGACAGTAGACGATCCCGCCTACATTGCGGAACAGCGCGAAGCTAAAGTACAAATGTTAGCTTCGCCGTTGGCTTCTTTGGAACAGCGCCTTAACTCTTGGCATTCTCAAGTTGTGATGAATACAGTATTAATCAGTTTTGATATAGTGATTCCAGAAATACTTCTTTCCTTGGTTTTTTTCCGCAGGCTTGGTTGTTGTCGCGAGACGCGTGTAGCTTGTGGCCAATTTAATTGTTAGTTTGAATACACTGTGGCTTTAGTGGAACACTGCACTGTTGTGTGCTGAATTGTGTGAGTTAGGGGTAATTGTTGTGACTTCTGTGCGGGTAATGTTCAAGTGAAACGCGTTGATGCACGTTTATATGATGATCCATAATCTACGTTCTGATCCTGAGATTACTATTACTTGTCTTATTGCTTGTCTTGTATTTTTGAGATGGTTATTTTATTAGATAAATGAACCGCGCAGCTAACGAGGATAATCTGCACATCTTACGTAGCCGTGGATGGTCGACTTTAGGCACTGAGTTATTTATTTTGTTAGTAATAAATCTGTGTCACTTCTTTCGTCAAAATTACTAAGTTATTTCAGCCAAAAACTTCAAATTTTGTCTTTCCACGAAAGGCTGAGAACCAACAATTTCGCTAAATATTCGCGTAATATCAATTGCCAGAATGTTCCATTTAAATAAACATCAGCTATTTTAGTATTATTTCCTCGAATTGATGTTAAATCTTTAAGTTTACGAAACAAATTGCGAGAAATGTGTTGCCAATGTTACGTCTTTGGCTAAAACCATTGCTTTTTAGAAATTGGATGGCAAACATCGCACCACAAATCGTATAAAAAGAATTTAAAAAATATAAATGATTAAAGGGATCGTTATCGTCAGCTATGATTGGGTTCAACATGTTGATAGTCTTACGAGGCCCCTCTTTGCCAGTTTGAGTGGCGTTTGAATAATAATAACCTGTATATACGACCTATGCTGTAAAGTTTACCCTAATAGCTGATGACGACAAGCCCAGTAGCAGCATGTGCGTCACCAACCGTGTCATGAACCCTTGCATGCGATCTGTTATCAGTGGCATCGTTCCAGTATCTTTGACTTTTACGACTCAATCCCATTAGGCCCCGCCTGAAACGAAACAAACAAAAATTACAACTTAATTATTGTTTCGTTGGAAAGTTGTTATCTTTTTAATTGTTTTAATTGTGATTTAGGGTTGTTTTCACTTTCGCAATCTCTTTGTTTGGACACGCGGCGTCCGCGGCGTCGGCAGCGGCTCTTTCTTGGGCGGTGAGTTGTGACGGGTTAAACGTTTGTCACCTCAAGTATGTTTAGGATTGTTTGTTGTTTATGCTTGCGTTCACACTGAAATGCTTTATTTATTAATGATCTATTTACCTGCTTGTTAAAAGTGGGGTAATAAGGTACGCTCTTGATAATCGGTGACTTGTAATCTAAAACTCAAATACATATTCAGTTAGTTCAAGTTTCTCATTTAAAAATTCAATTACAGTTTGAAAATATCAAATGTTTTGTTGAACTTTTATAATACCTTGAAAACTTGTACTTTCTACAGTTCTCTGTTACTAGAAGTACAAGACCAACATAAATAGAAAGCATTACCACACAGAGCAACGCTAAGGAAGCCACGAGCAGCACAACTATAAGATAGCTCGCAAGTCGTTGAAGTAAAGTAGCACAATTAATTTGCAGCATTATCTTTTCAATACGGAGCCTCAGTTAAAAGTTGGTCGGAAGTTACTTGGAACTAACTGCTTCACAGTAACCAGTTGTGCTGCATAACAGCGCAGTTAATTTTCTCTAAAATAACATTTAGAGTGTAGTAGGAAATAACGTAGTAGAACTACACAAATAATGATTGTGAAAGTAGGTGCTTAGTTGGAATGAAAGCCAACTGCATGATAGTAGAAGAAAAAAAGGAGAAGAAGAAAGAAGACTGACTCATGCTGAGTATTGATGCTGGATAGTGTAGTCTTGCTCAGGTGTAAAGTTTACTTTTAACAATCTACTGTCAATATTCTATAGCAATGATGACATTTACAGTTCTTAAACTTAGTTTAATTCGTGTTCAGTCTAAATTCACCCTTAGTAGCAGTGAGACAAGACGTGACCAATATAAAAGGCAGGACAGCTCTACAGTTATATGTAGTGGTGTGTTTCCTCGCACACAACATTTAAATGAAGTTGCAAAATATTCAGCGACAAACATTATTCAAACAACAAATCTGTTGTCAGATTGGAATCAAAACATAAAAGTGCGGCGCGGCGCACCTCTCACAATATTTCGTGTCGGCTGTCAGCGCAAACTTGCCACTATTTATCGCTTGGCAAGTTTCCTTGTCTCCTCACCCCTCGCCCACTACCTCCCCCCCTCTGCCGTACCCCTTCCCTCCCCCTTGCACCCCTCTAACCAACCGGAAAACTATAGCGAGTTCCAAACTGATGTCTCACTTGATAGGCGACGTCAACAAGTTCGCTGAACGCGCTGCACAGCGCTGCAAGCCGCTGAAAGTTGCTGCACTTAGTGTGAACGTTTAATTGGAAGCTTTATGAGTGGCGTGCACCTCATGGTAATGAGGGCCGCCGGCTAATATGAGCATTCAGTCGGAGCACTGATTACTGCCAAATGGAAAACTCTTGTCCGACTAAAGTTTTGTTAGGAGCACGTAAGGCAGCAAAATAGTTGCAGAAAATAAACATTAAGGGACACCATCTTATCTATACAATTCAACCTTAATTTTGAGTTATTTAAAAATACATTCCACAATACAGTACAGAATTATACAATAATTCTAAAGCGAGATTACAGCGACAGATTCTCATAAAATGTTTCTTTGACGGCGCTCCAAAGTTTTCAATATAAATTCCTATAAAGGCTTATCTTGGGCTTCAATGTAGGCCTAATCTCGCTTATATATGTATGTATATAAGGAGAGATTACAATAATGTAGTGAGCTATAAATCGTAAGATCCCGATATGGCTATAAAGTCGGTTTACGAGCGTACCAAGCAGTCGGCGGCGCAGTACCAAACATTTTACATTTTATTGTTTCCTAATATCTGATTTATTCCGTTATAGAGCTATTTAAACACTTCCCGGATTCGGAGTCGAGTTCTTGTAATACGAGCGGGATTGTTGTATTGTTTGGTCTGTGCTCCAATTTGGGATTTGGAATTTGAACCAAAATTGAGAGAATTACGTAATTCCGATCCTCTTAGGTGCTTAATTGAACGCAATAATTGTGTGGAATTGCTTGTTTATGTATTGTCACTGACAATTTACTACTACAAATACCTGCCTGAAACCTACATATATACAGGAAAAAAATATTTAAAGTTCTTGCTCGAGTCCCCTTTCTTCTCGAGCAATTTAAAGGTAATAAAGTTCGCATGCATGTTGTAACTGAACATAAATTTAAATAGAAAAAGGTGTTCAACCAAATTAATTTCCTGGCCCACCCGCCAAGTATTTTCCTAGAAATAACCCTCGACGTTTTATAACAGTGTTGTGCACAGAAAAGTGACTGGGAACACTGAGTTAAGGGTTAGTTGGTTATAGTCTGATACTGTTCCCTTACCTTCGCTCTCACAGACGAACCCATGTTAGGTAATGTTAATTGGTTATTATCGGAATCTTATGACAACTTTTGTCCTAAAGTAATAACAGTTACTTGGGAGCCCAGTGGTATCGGCTACGAATATGAGTTTCCGGTCTTTGGTTCGGACCCAGACAGGCGCATTACTTTGTAGAATTTATTTCATCACCACTGCACCTAAACGGTCAAGGATAACACCGTAAGGCACCAGCATGTCCTGGAATCAACACCTGAGGTACACCAATCTGCACTAAGCCGTGGTGGATAACAGCCCACTCCACCTCATAGAGAGGAGGCTTGTGTCCCAGCAGTGGGAACATTATAGGCTGATAATGCTTATGCTAAGTCCTTACTATGTTTTTATTCTTGCAAATTATGCACAAAAACACGCTCTGAGACAGTGCTAAACTCTATAGTAAAACCTCCAACAATATGTTGACGAGAAAAAACTACAAAGTGCAGATCCAATTAAAATGCAAGTTGTTTTAATGAGACCGTAAAGTTAATGCCGACGTTAAGATGAGTGCAAGATACAGTCCTTACAGACAATGAAACTGTTTGACTGCTGGAATTAAGATTATCTCGATGGCCGGGTTTAGGCGCGGTGTTATTTCGTCGATTTTGGACCGTTTTCCTTGTTTTTCTAGTTTTCCTATTGTTGTAAAAGACGTGTGGCGTTTGGTGGTTCGGAATGGAGTTTAATTTTGGGAACGGAATTTAACTTGTTTCTGTCACGTTGATTAATTTTGGGGAATTTCTAGTTGATTAGGTGTCCCTTTCTTGCTTAAAAAAGGGAGTCATTACTTTCTTGGGTCTAACAAACAAAATTTGGTCTCCATTGAAGAGCCTACAACATCTTTAGATATATAAATACAAAGACCATCACAACTCTGACTTTTAAGGTTTTGAATGTAGCATAAAATTCAACTCAGTCATAAAAAATACAAATCAAAATATAGTAAAACACAAAAAACCTTTGATATCACTCCTACTAGTTACTACCGGAACAGTTTACTTGAACATAAATCAGGCATCGGGCGTCGTTACGCTGAACCCACCAATATTACCGAAGTTCCCTTCAAATCCGCCCTCGTCTAATTACTATAATTTCTAATTGAACTCACACTCGCACCGCGTTTGATTTCAAACGAATTGGCTCAACTGAGGACGAATCTGCTCAACTATCGAACGAATCCGCTCACATTTGGACGAATCTGCTCAACTATGGGCAAATCGTGAAGTTTGGTGTGAAGTTGGGGACGTATGATATGGTAATGAGAATCGTGAAAATACTGGTGTCAGTTACAAATAGTTGATGTCGCATTATTAGGGTTGGCCAATCCTTTTGTCTAATTCTTTTGTTTGATGTATATTGTGCCTTACTTACTTCCATATCTTGGTCTAAAATTGATTATGTTCGCTATTGATTATATGCTTTAATTTTGGCTTCCTGTTATCAAATCCAGTATTATTAATATTTTATGATGGTACTCGTACTAGTCTTTTAAACACTAATCTCGGAACCTCAAGTCTCACCCACTTACCGCTTTTAAAAAGGGGTTTGTTATTGTTAAAATCACATCTGTGTATATTTTTGCACATTTACTGATTGTTACGCACAGGTCCAATAACCGCAGTCGTAAACGTAGACCAGCAATGCTAAACATGACCTTAACTATTTTCTTATCTAACAATATTCCTCTCCCTCTTAGCGTTTACCTGTAGTACAGTGCTCGGCCATCACACTAACTATCAACTTTTAGCTGTCTCATAACGGCCGTGAGCCGACCCTCTATTATACAGCTTTATCACATTTTAGCGTAAAAAGCGTAACACGTTGTCATTTCGCGAAGTGGCCGTTTAAGATGTTTTTACGACAAGCTGGTGATCTCGGCTAATGTCTTCAAATCTCTGGCCGGTCCCGAGCTTGCTGGATTACGTTGATTCAAGTTATATGATGCTAGACTCGAGATCCGTCCATGCTTGGCGCGGTCTTCACCACATTTCAAAACATCGAGATTTCTGTACTTTATCTAAATTAAATATTAAAAAAAAAAAACTTGTGGAAATGGCGAAATTTTTGGCTAATAAAATATAAAATTTGTCGTGCCATCGATACCTACGAAGAAGAAGAATATTATTTAATTTTAGGCATCAATCTTGTAAAACAAATTTTCTAAATGATACTGAAAAAGACAAACAACGCGCTCGCACATGTACACACACACACACGAAAGGCGACTTTAAATTGTAATATGTAAAGTTATAGATGACGTTTGTTCTACTGGTGACAGCAACTTCCTTGAACATTTATTTTAGTACTAGCAAGCTGTGTGTAAATATGCGAGTATGTCTGCAATCCAGCGGCTGAAATACAGCATACCTTGGCGCATGCTCGTACTGCATAGTGTTATACATAGCCGTGAATAGGTTCAAGGACCTGTCGTACCTCTAGGACTAAAGTAAGTGTCCTTTAATTCAAGATTCATAAACAGAAGATAGGGCACGTAATTAATTAGAGGTATTTATAATTAACACCAACGATGTCAAACAATGTCACAGACTCATAGCACTTCAAATGTAGGTACATACACCTCAGTTCTTCATACGTAAGTTTATTTTACAAGTTATCACGGCTAAAGTACAAAAATGGATACCTATATCTTTACAAAAATAAGCTCATTAGCATTACTAACTCCTTGTGTTGCTTCAACACCAGATGCAGTTAAATACCAGTATTTAACATGGAGCGACCGCCTATCTGACCTCCTGAACCCATGTACTGGGTAATACGATACCCCTTGGTAGGGCTGATTGTCAGACTTTCGGGCCATTGACTACCTACACGACTGTCAAAGATCTACAAATGACAGCCGGGACCAACGGCCTAACATGTTTTTCGAGGCACGGAGGATACTCGGAATGTGATGAATGGTCACCCATCCACATACCGACCTTGGCAAGCACTGCTTAACCTTGAAGATCGAGCCGCGTGGCTGTTATTATTTCGCCACGAGTTCGTCTATTAGAAACTATAGTCGTATCAGTTATAATAATTGGCCACGTGTCAGTCTATTAGAGCGCTCGTAAACACAAGTTATTGCGACGGAACAACTTTCTGATTTATATCGCACGCCGCATGGGCGCATGGGCGCATGCCGACGTGGGGATAGCGGTGGCAGTCAGTTAGGGAATGGAGAGGTGAACCGACTTTATGTATTAGAAGGTATTATATCCATATTGCAAAGATTTTTGAATAATATGTACTTAAGTATTTTCTTATTTGATACTAGCGTTTGCCCGTGGCTTTACTCGCGTGTTGTTCGGTAACTGTCGGGATTACTGGAATAAAAAATAGTCTTTGTGTTAATTCGGGCTAGAAACTATCTGTGTGCCAAACTTCATCCATATCTGTTCTGTAATTTGTCGTGAAAGAGTAACTCATCCTCACAAACTTTCGCATTACGCAGTAACTGAGTTGTGGAGATAAGATAGGCAGACGCTCCATGTAAAATACTGATAATCATTACACCCAGAGAGACTGGCAGCCGACCTCATTACACTAAAAGGCTAGACAGCGATGAGCTGAAACTTGAAAGTAAGTGCTAATTTCAACATGATCAATTTTCTTCACCCTCTGTCGATTGCCTGAAACATACTTTTTTATTTTTTTTGCATGGGAAATCATCAAATAACCCCCCCCCCCCCGCTCTGGGTGGAGTGGGAGGGAGTGTCAGACTTTTACTGACTAAAACCCATCCATGTTCCTTCTTTGCCTTTTGTGTTCCAGGGCCGCGGTATCTCTTTCGAACAGTCCCGCAGCCCCGGCAGGCGCCTGAAACATGCTTTACAATAACCTACAACCGTTTCCAATACTCGACATATACCTACATAATATTTGTAAAATACATTAGTTCCCTCTCAAAGCTGCATTACGTCCGATACATTGCAGTTCTAAGTACTCGCAAGGCACTTGCGCCCCTCCGCCCCCCGACCCCCCCCCCTACCACAGGAACCTCTAAGAGACGATACAAAGGAAATTAATCTTCCGCCTTGTTACCTCGCGTTATGATAAGCGTATGCATAGGTCCCGCTAATGTCTTGAAATTGTTTTGAGAATATAGGTGCTGGGTTTGGAGAGAGGGATGAACACGAATTGGTTATAGTTATAATTAAAACTGCTTCCTAATGTAAGCAAACATGGCAGCCGCGTTTATTTTTGAACCATGGATGGATGGATTTATGGAGAAGAGAGATATATGATCGCAGCGATTGCGTATTCGTGCGACCGATCGCTTTAGTTAGGATGCGGGGTTAGATGCTAGCAACCGAAAGTTCGTGAGTTGAAACCTGTAACACTAAAGTTAACGTGCACTTAGTGGTTGGTATTAAAAATCATTTCATCTTTTGTTTTGGCACTCCACAGAACAGAGTAGGTCCTGACAAAGGCCTCTCAAACTCGACACGTACTTTGCTCCCGTATTTTGCGCGAGGGAGTTGCAAGTTATTATTGGACAGAGTTTCGTACCTGATTTACTTTACAGTTCTCTTCAGGGACTCAAAGTCAGCCAGATTTTGGATAACGTCTTGTGAACACTGATTTAAGTTTAATCTTTAATATACATGCAAATCTAGGCGCGGGCGAGTTCCTTAGGCTTCAGGCAGTTACCTAATACCAAGCGCTTACGCAGTATCGTTTTATAATGAGGAGACTTGTGTCGTAACAACTTTAGGTTATAGCAAGCATCAAGTACAGGGTGGCGATTTATAAAAACTAACTATTTGTAGTAACACTTTTTGGCCACTGCGAAGCACTGTGAATTCATCATCTTCCTGCCCTTATCGCATTGAATTAACTATATTTAAATGAAAAATACAAAATACGTACAACTAAAGATTAGTGTTTTCACAAAGAAAGATATTTATCAAAGGATTTCAAAGTTTTCGTAACTCCCAAATAACAATATGTGACTTGGAAAATATTTTTGGGCTAATGTAACAAGTTCTCCAACAAGAAATAAGTAGCACGAAACTACGCAAACTAGCAAAAGATTAGCGCAAAGCTAAACATAACTCACGATAATATAGTCCAAGGTGACATTAGGCAGAAACTCTCCAACACACACCCTTTAAATATTCTAATTGTTCATACAATTCGTAACTTTGGCGGCCATGACACTTCGGGACTTCCACCAATTTCTAGTTAGACACTCAATTTTCGTGCGTCTACGTTAAATATGTTTATGTTGGTATATTTAGGTAATTTATGTTCTAGACTTTGTTTAGGTAGTGTTACATACCTATACTTACACCTACATGGCTATACATATAAGGTACTTAGTCTGTGGTCGGTCCCTAAAGAAAATTCTGGGCTCGTAGTTTGGTTGGACAGGGGCTACTGATTTTACAATAATAACGGACATTGTATGTCTGGTGTTGAAGAGTTAAAGACGAACTTTTATTCTACTAATTTCCTTATAAACTTTTATCGTAGTTTTTCTTATAAACTAAGCGACTCTGCAGTTGACATGTTGGAATTGGTGCGCGAACGAGGCGCCGAACTACCGGTTTCCTTATGCTTAGCTATTTTTATTCCATGCGTTAAATAATCCAGGTAAAGTTATTTCTATAAGTCAGCTTCAATTAAACCGCTGTAGTAAGTTTTAAGTGGGTTAACTTTTAATAATGTGTTATTCTATATTGAACACAAATCGGCCGCGTGTCCACGTTTGACCTTTCCAAACATTACGGAAACACAAATAGCCGCTAAACATGTTGTCTTTAAAAGATAAGGGTAGAGCAAACAATGGAGTTAATTACCTGAGCTCTGCTTCGGAGCACGGCCTAGCGTGACTTTATTAAATTGTTCTAGCAATTAGGCGCTGATTCCGACAGTTCCATGTCTACGCAAATAGTGCCCGCAGCTAATTCCACTAGCTGTTCTTTTCGAATAATTAGAACAAGGAAATTTCGAATGAATAAGTAATACGAAATTTCTGCTTCTGTGTCTTCACGAACGCCCGTAGATACGATCAACGATAGATAGCCATTGTAGTAGTAGAACGATATTATTTACCTTCTAATTATTATACATATGAGTCCACAATAATATAAGTTACTTTCAAGCTGCGTAAAGAATGCGATACCATGATTTATCTGAAATAACAAAATCTATTGTTATTATTTAAAAATGCGATGCGAATCTGCAACATGTCTGAGTAGATCTTTGTTCGGTTGAAATAATGTAGAGATGCCTATGACTACCTCAATAAAAACAAGCAAGTAAGCATAAATTGATTCTGAACGAGAATGTATCGGTATCACCTCTACACTTTAGACTGACACTCACCCACACAGTGTCTCTAGGTAGCTACGTAATAGAGGTGTCACTTGCTCCTACTGCTAATCCCGCTTTACCGCCACCGAGAAATATGGCCACTAAAGTTGCCAATACACGTGCGTGCAGCCGATGAGACTATTTACGACCGAGCACATGTAAAAATGTAGTATACTACAAACTGAACGGGTTAGGAGCTGTGTAATGCTGATCAGTTCGATTCTGAGTGCGATGAATTTTTCACATAAAAATACGATGACTGCGATATACTCTTACATACTTGTTTAATCTGGTTTTATTAACTTACTTGCTTAAAAGATGTTCCAAATGAAATTACATATCATTCTTCACTTTTATTAGCACCAATCTGGCACTAGCGGCACAAAACTTTTGCTATAAGCACTATTACATTTCAGACCTCTAAAAGGTAAAAAAGAAACAACAATTTCATGAGCTAAACATATCTTGAACACACATTGTTAACAAAACACAAACGCTCGGCTGAACTACCTCTATACAGCGGGACAACCGAAAGAAAAAGCAAAAAAAGAATATCGTAGCTCGTAATACGAGGCGGAAAAAACGGTTCAACAAGCCGAAAGTGATTTTTCATCCGAGTTAAGGCGGGAGTCATCAAAACATCGCGATAAAGAACAAAACATCGCTGACTGACTGCAACGAGCGGCGATAAGAGCTACCAGGCGCGCAGGCGGGGGGAGGAGGTGTCTTAAAACGGTAGTTATGACGTAAGGGCTCAGACGGAGCGAAGGGATCTATATAAGGGCGTGATTTGGAAAGTAACTGCTATTGTGCATTAATGCAATGAGGCCACCTTGTTTTACCAGAGTTTGTATAAATTTTTCTTTCTGATGAAAAGTTTCATGATATTTTTCCTGTAGCTCATATTTTTGTAAAAGCAAAAATGCTTTAATAACTTAATCCGGCAAAAGAGAGCCTACTAAGTCGTCCTCTACAAAATTTATCATACCCCGCTTCACCCGAAAAGATGTCGGCATTTTCAGTTATAAACCGTTTCTCGTTTCATGTACCGGATTTTCTGAACAAGAAAACTAGATCTTTCTTTTTCCGTATAAAATCGTGGCGACTCCTAGGTTGAGTCGACAGTTTCACTAACAACCCGCCAACTATTCGTATACGAGTTCAAATTGCTACAGACCCCAGACGGTAACGAAAAAGTTCATTATAAGAAACTTGGAGTAAAAGAAAAATATATCGTGGAAACACTTCCATTGCACTGAGAGCTGCCATACATAGAGTAGGTTGAACCCAGAGCCGCGCAACTTTTTGGTGTAAATCTGCCGAGCAAGGATCGCTGCACACCTTCTATATGTAAGTATGAGTCGCAGACCCAGGCAGGCGACAGACGTGACCAGCCTTCCTCTCCTTTATTTCCGTTACGTTCCAGGAATACGGAAGCAAAACGTTTACGTTACCCTACCTTGTTAATAAAATGCATTTTTACAAAATCACAAGATTGTTATCGCACAAAATAAAGTTCGTAAAATTTCGTTTGGTGCGATGAATCACGCGATGAATATGGTGCACGTTAAGTTTGTAATTGCTTGGCAAAACACTATTTTTAATATCTCAATTAAAAAGTGGTAATAAAAATATAAACAAATTGGCGGGAGCGGTCGTGATCGCGAGCAGTATATCACGCGAGCGAGCGCGAACGCAATGCACGCTCGCACGCCCGTGCGGCCGCTCGCGCACGTTCATAGCCTTATGATTATGTGAATGCTCGTAAAGGAAAAATAATAACCCCTCAAGAGTACATAATATATTCGTACATTAATAGGAAATGTTCACTTTATTAATGCAAACTTTTAAATCCACATAAAATGTACTTAGCCGCTGCGTTTTGTGAAGTTTGCATGAATGTGCTTTAAAATTTACATCATTAGTAGTGCATTATAGTTAAATATTAACGCGATTCGAATTAATGAATCAGAATTGTGTATTTCAATATTGTACTGATGAGTTTTACTCAATTATTTAATAACTAAATCGGATCTATAATTATTCATTTCATAGGGGACACGTTTACAAAGCAGATGTGGTTCTGTCAAACTAATTGTGTCAACGAGGCGTCAAAGGTAAACCCGGCAGGTGGGCAGGTGGACAGGTGGGCAGGTGGGTAGGTAAGAATTCGAGCGATGTAATGTGGCAGTGTGGCAGTGGGTCGGCTACTCATTACGGCGCGGCGGGTTCAGACGCCGCCCGATAATTTACCGAATGACAATGAGCGACAGTCGGCCTTTGTATTAGTTGCGCCGAGCGGCGGCCGCGTAATGGCCGAAATTACACCCCCTCTGATTGGTCCGGCGAACTGATTGTGAGCGATGGAGTGTCCAACGTTTCTTGCTAACGTGCGCCCGAATCAAACGGTACGAGTGTACGATCTACGAAACGTATGTCGTATTGCATAAGCGGTCACAGTGAACTCATGCTCATTCCGATTTCAATTAAGGACAAAAGGAGTGAAGTACTTCATTAGGGTAACCTGGAAAACCTTAAAAATCACATACTGAATTGACTGGCTGATTAATCAAAAACTTTCTTAGTTCGTTATGACTACCGGGAAAATTTTATGTAGCGACAAGGACAAAAAATAAGAACAAACACAAGATGAGGGGCGTGTAAAGTGTCTAGTATCTCGTACAGCGGGCCTGTAGTTGCAAGTTGTAACATTGTGTGGGAGACAGGCAGCTGACAGCTTCTATATTTGAAATCTGAGCACAGACAAGTTTGCACTCCACTTTTATTTATTGAATACTCCTTCCTACGTAGTTGTGAGATAAAAAATGCTAAACAGTAAATATTCTGAACTTATATTTGTTGACTTTTTGTTAGATTTATAAAGCTGACATTTCTTTTATCAAGGTTACATAGATCAAGAATTGACAACACGGAGAGTTTATGTTGTTCGCTAGGTTAGTAGAAGGTTTTTCTTTCTTTTCAAAAGTATAAAGGGTGAATTTTCCAAGTGGGCGTGGATGGCCAAATCCGAAATTATAAGGAATAGCGAATAATGCTCAAAGGAGCCTCGAGCCCAATTTAGATGAAAACTAAAACTGCCTCATTAGCTGCCTCATTTATTCAAATTCAGCTTGTATTATAGGTAAAAGCTTGATCATAATAAGCGTGACTGCTTCTTAGTTCTGGTTACCGCAAGTGCGGCTGTGTCACATAAAATCCTGGGTTCGATTCCCATGTTGGTCAAACTGTAATTGGTTTTTTCCGTCAAGAATTTCTCAGTCTCAAACGGGCATATATGAAGACTCTGTGGCTGAACACACAGTCTCGAATTGTGCCCATTTGGTGTCAATATGCTCGCCCTCCATTACATGTTTTATTAGGTGCAACTCTTCCTAACTTTCGGGGATTAGGTTTGATGTTATATCCATAAACAGCACGTCAACACACATACATACCTGAGTTACAAGTGAAGTCAGAATATTTCTAAAGCCGGGTATTTTATGAAACAAATAACATTCAATTAGGCTTCAGGGGCAACAGAGCAGTAATAAGGCTTACCTTTGCCAGTTAGTTTGGTTAATGAACTAAAAAACCAGTGCTGTGTAGTTCGAGTCCAGACAGACTAATGTGCCCATTACCCTTCACCGTTTGCCTCCAAATACCGTGTCTGAAAGAATTGCCCGCAGGCCAGTTCTGAACTTTAGGAAATTTGTTAAAAAAAACGTATAGTCTCTTGGAAACAATCGGACAAATTATAAATAGCTATCAAGAGATTTACTGTTTACCTACTAAAATATAATAAAACAAACATTGTATCGAGCAAAACAAAATATTTTTTTATTTAGGCCAGGAGAGTCTAGACGCTCTAATTACATATCATTTAAAATTTACATCGAAATTATTACACTCAATGTTTATACATTAAAATAAATCACCTACAATTATCACACGTCGAAGCTTAACTTTTGAAATCCCAAAAATTCTGAAAATTAGTCTGACCGTCAGGCTTCACCATTATTTGTGTGGCGTGTTGGTCCGCGCGTCCAGGGTGACCTAGCGACTAACATTAGGGCCGCGCCAGCTGCAGGCGGCTATTGAATCGCGGCGTACAATTAAGTCTGGTCAGTAATTCACTTAGGCTTACATGTGTCGATTTGCGCCACAATCGCGGCGCATTACGGCTAACTTGGAACAATCACGCTACTTAGATTATAGGTTGCGGCCAGAGAGCTTTGTTTCAAATTGTATGTTTGTGTGATTTTCTTGTAAAGAACTACGTAATTGAACAGTAATTGGATTTAGTAGGAAAATTCAAATAAGAAGCATTAAGAAGTGGTTTTTTCCCTGAGATTTTGATATCTGCTGCTAATTAAGTAATCTTCGAAATCCTTTCGGATTACGTAATGTTTTGTTTGAATTGAATCAAATTATTAATTTGTTTCCAAAATATTTTACCCATTTTTCAACATACCTTTTTGTGAAATTATTTTTTTTGCCATATTTTTCTTCATTAACATAACACTTTTTTTTTAAATTACATTTGCATTTTACACACAGATGCAACCTTTCCTGCTCCTCCCCTCTTCCCTTACTCTCAATAAATAATGAACTCATATTTTTAAAGATTGGTTAATTTATTTACTTGAATGAATGATAATATGAGCATGGATCATCCGAAGAAGAAGTATTTCAAAACCTACGCTACAGTTTTGGAGACCCAAGTTTAGGCACCTGTACGAAATTTAATCTAATTGAAATTTAAAAATGACTTCTCTATTATTATAATAATATAGTGCCGATGGTGGGTGATATACTGAGTCAGTTCAGAATTTGGATACTCGTATAGCACCATCAATCTCTTCCATTAATTCCCGTTGCGTGCAGGCATCAGTGCAGCATCTATAAATCTTCGCCTCGGCAGGTTTTCATCGCTTCCACCAAGCAAATGTAGGTACTTTCATTACCTCGAATATGCTGAAAAAAAGGTCCATTTGATGTCATACAAAGTTGTCAATAACGGGATGCCAAATGGTTTGCTTCAAATACATATGCATATGCTAATTCACAGGAGTGTACGTTAGGCCTTATGTCATAATGAACCGAAGTATGTAGGCGAGTAGGTACACGAAAGTGTGTATAACTAGGTCACAGCGTTATAATAAGTGTCGACTCCACTCGAGACGCTGAGTTTAGTCAAATCGATCACGTAAGACGTAAGAGGTGACTGTTGCCGAGGGGCTAATATTTCATTGAAACTCCTCAGAGAATTCATCTCCGATAGAAATAAAAAGTATACGTAGTCTAAATCTTTTCTTTGCGTAAATATAAAACTTCAATATTCTTTTATTGCTCACTTGATTTTTTTGCCATTTAAAGATTCAGTATTTTTTAGAAGAGAAATTTAGTCTTTCATTCAACGAAAATGTTTTGTTGATCGGTATATTAAATCGTAAGAAAAAAATAGCACGACTATCAAGAAAAGTTGAGCATTTACTGAACATTGTCCAATAAAAGGCAACCGCAGAAAGCGCCCTACATGTCTAGCCGAAACACATAAAAACCACAATACCTTCATGAGAACACAAAAACATTTATTCCCGAAATAAAAATACATCAACTGTAATGAAGTGTGATATAATTATCGCAGTCTATTACCGGCTACACACGACAATGTTCAACATCGTCGCCTACCAAACGCGCAATGGTCACGCTCGCAATCGGTTCGTTCAAACGCGAGCAGTTAATCGGTCGACGCCCACTGGATTTACGGTCGTTAATTGATTAATTATTACCTCTGGGTCGGATTGGCTTGTTCTTTGGTACAACTACATAGAAATACAGAAGTTAGAGTATCTATTGAATTGGACATGATCCTGAAACATTGTTCTAGAAGTTCTCAATAAACAAGATGATAAGAAGATACAAATGAGTAAGGCATAGTAACACAGTACAGGCCCAAATTGTTTCTAGGTAACTGAAACTAGTAATCTGGTTAGCTAGCTACAGTCATAGTTTCTGCTTGTGTAACTTGTCAAAGAATAGTAGTGGCCTTGAAAATGTTCCCACATCGGTGTTACGTCGTTATTGTTGAGACGTCTTGGTCGATGCAGAGCCTCGCGGGCTGCTGAGGAGACAACGGTAGTAGGTTTGTCGTTCAGATGCTGAGTGCTTATTTTTCTGTAGTAGGTACATATTTACGATGTTCCTGTTGATAGAGACGGTATTCTGTTGCAGATTCCTTATTTATTAATTTAAAGCATCAAATGAAACATTTCCATATGGGAAACGTTATGAAGTGATTGAATATTTCACAACATCAATACCGAACACGTACCCTCATCTCGTAGTAAAATAATTGAGATTAAAAATTCAGATTGTGTAAGTTAATAGCATGTTCTGTTGAGGCCCACACCGTCGTGACGAGCGGCCTGATTGCCGAGCCGGCCTACATGGCGGCCTGGCCCACCCACGGATGCTACGGGGGTTGATGGACAATTCCTTATTCAAATTAAAAATATAGTAGGTCTTCTCTTTTGAATAAAATTGGAAAGGGCAAAATAAATGATTTACTACAACAGCAATCACAAAATACTCTATCAATAATCTTAACTTACTACTAATAAAAATGCGAAAGTTTAGACGGATGGATGTTTGTTACTCAATCACGACAGAACGGCTGACCGGATCTGGATGAAATTTGGCACAAAGATAGATTATAGTCTGGAATAGGCTGCTTCTTTATCCAGGAAAAACACATCAAAATTCCCACGCGACCGAAATCGCGGGCAACAGCTAGTATATCACATGCCTAAGACATATACTACTAATACTATCTCTAAACACATGCATTAATTTCCATGTTCTATACCAAACAAAAATATTAAATTAAAGGCTGTCAAATAAAAGTAAACAGCGCATACCTCCAATAAAAGTCTGGGAAAAATCGGCGCAAAAAATATTTTATACCGTTTAGTAAAGTTAGCGGAAGAGGGATTAAACGGGCTGCTCTTAACCGCGACCACCTCTCCATGAAATCCAATCAAAGCCACGTGTGGGCAGTGTGGGCACACTCGCCCACTCGCCTCCATCGCGGACAAACAGACAAGCGATATTGAAAACTTAATATCCTGAGCGAAATGTTTCGCTGTTAGCCAAGTTATGGTGTGTACGAGTAGTGGAGTAGGCAAAATGCCCGACTATCGGACAAATATCCGACAGTCCGACAGGAAGGGATAACCTAGTTCTGCAGAGATTTGTTTCAGCCAGTTTGCAGTTGCGCCCGCGTGGAGTGCCTGTAACAAAGCGTCCTCGAGCGCCGCTACCACGCACACTCGATCAACTCGGCGCTAACTCGCACTTTAATATTCGTTCGTTTCTTGAAAGTCGGCCCCGGACTATCCGGAGATTAGTATGTATGCATTAAGGGCTGGTGTCCGTAACTCCAAGTCCAAAGCGCGTATTTTGCGTACGGTTTATGGTATGACAATTTATCAGTACTTGCGTCATCACGTCATCACGTAAGGCTAGTGTAACATTTTTGGGAACATCAACAAAACTTGGACACAGTGCCTAAAACGTAATCAATGTCACAAAAAAATCGTTTCAGTGTAATGTGGTGAGAGCTGGTATGAGTTAACATTTCGTGGTAGTTCCCGGGACAGTTTTGCACTGTCGCGCGCGCTTCGCTCAATCTGATCGTTTTGAGCGAATCAGCCAAGCGAAGTTTTGTGTTCTAAGCGCGGGATTTACTAAATCCAGCTGTATTTCCATATACTGCACTCTGAATATGAAATTCTGTTACTTATTTCTAGTATTGTTTTGTGGGAAATATCTGATTCAATATAACAGTAGGAGAAGTTGTGCGGAGTTTTAGCGAGTCGGCGGCGATAACATGTTTTACTTACCGTTTCTGAAATCTTGTCTAATACAATGCGACTATTTGTGCAGTGCTTGAAGCAATATGCGTTGGAGGAAAAAAGTTAGCTTTATTTTAAGGAAACTGAAAATCTTTAAAGGCAAGGAAATATATCGATGAACTGAGCTACCACGAAATAGCATATCAGGCGCATATAATTAAATAGTAAAACAAGCCTGACCCGAGCACTGCAGACGACGCGCGACGCCACTCAATTAGACACACATCATTAGACAAAGGCCGGTAATGCGATTATAAGCTGAACGCATATTATTACAGGCACAATGGCCTGATTGTCTGCCGGTACCGTGGACTGACACAATTACGATGCTCCCGTAAGATAATCCGCTCGTAATCATTCGGGTGCACCCGACTGACGCCGAGCGTTGCCGAGAGTTGCCGAGCGGTGCAACGGACCACGCAATGCGTACAATGGAGAGTTGCGATAGTTGGAGTGCGTGTTGAGTACGTCTGAATGAGTTTATTATGAGGTCCAGGGAGATATTTTTACCCCTAACGACTGCAGCCCGGCCGACACACTGTGGGGTAGTCAACACCGCTACTATCATAAATTCATACAAATAAAAAATACTCACAGAAGCTTGATTATAAAGATTTATAGCCCAGTATTGAATGGGCCACAAGAACTGTTGAAAGGAAAACTTTACTAGACAGACAATAAAAACTGTACGTATGACAGCCAAAAGCCAAAACTGATGAGGCTATTTAAATAAGCCGGGGAAGCTGACATATTATGCAAACGGTTCACGGAATTCCTCATGAAAGGCCAAATAAATCAGCATTCAAACTTAACAAAAATAAACGACTACGGTCGATGGAAATTCAATTCGCCGTTTTTCTCAGAATTCTGCAGGTTCATTAAATTCCACTCTTCCGTTTCTTTTTAAACAAAATTATGACTTTCAATAACCATTTTCCGTGGAAAAACAAAGCGAATGTGTGAAGCTTATCTGTTCAGAGAGCAGATGAAAGTGGGTTAATGCCGCGCCGTACGTTAGATAAGCAGCCTCCACTTTATGCTAGCCTGGTAGCTCCGAAATATTAACGAGTTTACCTACTATGCTGAAAGAGCAAAAATAAAGTATGAGGTTTATAAAAAATGTTTGTGTTGTTGGATGATGACCACAGCAGGTGCCTTGTTGTTCTTAGCAGATAGAAGAACGGTTTGAGTAGCTCATAATTTTTATCGCTAACTATTTGTATTATTCGCGAGAGTGCTTTAGTATATATTTTTCTTTTAATAATAAAAAAGCTGAAAACATGGAAGTATTCACATCACTGGATTTTTAAACAATGAAGTATCTTGTCTATCTGTCTTCATACGCGATTCGCCCATTCATGTGGTCAGCAGCTGAGGTAGGTACATGACACGGAATGGTAGCAATTGTTGGCGCGTGGTAACAAGTGGTTGGTCCCCACTACTGAACCGGTGACCGCGATCGATGGGCTGTTCCATACACAATTGAACACCGGCAAGTGAGTGGGTCGATCTTAAACCCTAAGAAGTGATAAATTATGAGAGAATAACCCATGTTTTTAGGTGGTGGTTTGGTTCTATAGCTATGCCGCATAAACTATCGAGTCCAGCATACGAGTATGTTACTTGATCACCATAATAACAGAAGATAAGAAAGACTACAAAATAACAAAATGCAGTATTCGTTTTGCAGCGTCAAAATTTCATAAATGAATATGTAACTTCGTGGTAGAAATAGCAGTGTTCATGCTACGCGGGGTGCAGTAGCAAAGTGTCAAAAATCTAATTATTTATTATCAGTTCTTTTGAAAGTCAAGAATTTACTAAGAATTCAAACTTACACAGGTCATAATATGATTTTTAAAAAGGAGAACGAGCAAGTAATATACTACATACATAGTTACTGATAAAATATTTAAAAAAAATCAATTATGTAAATTACTCGATATCAGACCATTTTTCATTTGTTCCCGGTCGTAAAATTCAGTTACCGCTACCGCTCATGTCTCAGCCCTTACATGATCTCGTGTTCAGCGATTGTTAAACCTGCAGATGAACTGTTATTCGTTCGCAGGCTCTCCGGCTAATGAATCGCGCGTTATGACGTCATAAGATACGAACACTCTCCACCATTACACGCCATTCATAGAAATATTTCTACAGTTTATGGGATTAGGCGCTGGCATGATATGGGAAACATTTTGCAGGCTAAGTGATAAGCTTCATGTATTATGATAGACAACGCTGTTGCTAAGCCTTTAGCAAAATCAGCTACGAGTGCTACGGCGTAGCAGAAATATATTGCTACGGCCTCGTAGCAGATGTAGCAATATATTTCACATAGGCAATCCGTCTTTTCGATGAATTTTGACTTGTACCTTAATCATAACCTTCGGTTATATGTATAAAATTATATTAATAAGTTGATATTACAATCCTTGCAGCGAAGGAGACACACACACTGTACCATTTCTGCTCCAAAGCACATTAATAAATGACCACACCACAAACAAAATCCTTCCAATGTATTAGCACTAAAACCATATTCACGTTTCATCGCATAAACTGTTTTCTTCAGTATTTTTGCACGGAATGCATTGTCCGGCTAACGGATTAAGCTTCAACACATTCAATACCCGATACGGACGTTTGCGATGTCAACAGAATTTCAGCGGAGCGAAGCTTCAAAAAGCTTTGTTGGAAACGTTTTAAGAGCGTTGTGTACCATCAAACGATTGAGGCGAATGTTCGCGTAAACTCAGCTTTGTAAATGTGCAACAAAACACGGGATTATATTTTGGATTGATAGGTGGTGAGTGCTTGCACTGAGCTGATCCGGGGCTTAAGAGTTGTGTGATGGGATAGAGAAGATCTAAACGTTTTATACCTATACGTATTACGTTGAATTCTATCGAAGCGGGCGCGCTTCGGATTCAGCGTTAATAAAAGGTCCACTTTTGTCTTTCTACATAAGTGGACATTTTGTCACTCGCTTCCATATTAGGTTTAGAATTAGAAAACTAATCTAATTGTTGGAATAAGTGTTACTATAGTTAAAATATCGTAAAAAATTGGTCCTTCGAGGCACAAAGGAGTTGGGTGTTTATTAAAAAAAAAATCAAAACACGAAGTATTTCTGTCTGCAATCTTTTCACACTGTATTCATACAATTACGAAAAGCAAATGTTCAGTCAAGCTAACATTTCCCCTTACCGGGCTCTCGTACATTTCTCTCCAGCTAGTTCTCGAGAGTCAAAGCCGCGTCTTCTCAATTCAGAGTATCTGCTTGTTATGCGTTCGGTGGCGGAGGCGACGCCATTACCTGTTTGTTCCAGCCCAGCCTCCCGGCGCCCATCTCCCAGCCCTCACTCGATACCACTACACCCGGGAACAGCTCATTATGGAAAATAGTTGGCTTGCTTTCTGTTTAAATTGCTCTTGAAGGAGGTATAAATTGAGGGAGCGGAGATATGTGTTCAGTAAACATGTTTTGTTGGGAAGGATTCTTCTGGTGTTTTACAGAATTTACAAGCATGAAAATAAATTGATAGTTTTCATTGTTCTCAGCTGTCGAAATTGCCTATTTTAATCACTGTTAGACCACATCATTGTGCATCATACTTTGAAGAGTTTGGAAGTATAATGTATTTTTCGTAAATGCATCATCATTATCTTGCCTTTTTCCCAATTAATTTGGGGTCAGTGCAGCATATATCTTGTTCTCTCATACTTCTCCATTACTCGTCATCTCATCAGACACCGCCTTTCTTGCCACAACATCCTTAACTCAGCCCATTCATCGTTTCTTCTCTTCGTAAATGCAAATAATAAGGAGAATAAAATATATATAGGTGTTCATTGGACAGCCACTGCAACCACGACAGATCAAATTTGGCAACGAATAGCACCTCTATCTCTAGTCGATTTTCGCTACATTTTAAAATATTCCGCCACAACATTCAGTTCCATATTTGTCAAAATTTTCACTGTAAAATTGCGGATAACCACGAGGGAAATGACATAGGTGTACGTGAAATTATAATAACAAAATATGTATTTTTCGCAAACAGAAATACCGAGATAATATGAGACTTGACGTCAGTACATACATACGTCGTTCTCGTGTCGAATTATTGCAATTTACTGTGTCACAGTATTGACATTCACAATTATGCAGCACATTTGCGAGACTCGCGCCACTGATATTTGTGACCGAATACTTGTTCTGTGACCATCGACATTTACATGAATATAAATAATGGCGTATGTCATGTTGTAAGCTCTGTATGTGCATACTCGTACATAAAGGGTATAATGGAATTTTAATGGTCACTCTGTAATATTTTAGGTTTTTATTGTCAACAATTTTAACGGAACCCAAATTATGCGCTTCAAAACTTTCAATGAGTTAAATTGAAAGTTGATTTGAGTTACTATAACAATTTCAGACTAATAACTATGAGCACTGTATGTTATCTCTATTGTCATGCTAGACTAATTTAAGCGATGAAAGGGTTTATTGATTTTGCTAATCACCTTATGTCATAGTATTCATTACTCATGCCAGTTGAATTAACTTTCAACAATCTGTGTTCAATGCGCTTGCTAGTATTGCTTCGCCACTAATTGTAATTCTGCTGAGCCGTAAGCTGTTATTATTAGCAAATTACTAATCAAGATTGTGATCTTAATATGAGCTCTAATCGCCAGTCATTTGCGAGGGTGAAATTACGTCTTTGATTTAGTGACCGGAGAGGGGCAATGTTCTCAAGATATGTTCACTGCGGGTTGTAAAGCATCTTCGTAAAGACGTCAAGGAACTGTCAATGTATGGCTATGGAGCGTCGTTTGTCGCCGCTCGCCAAATATTTAATTCAACGCTCAGTGCAGTCGATACCGCTCTAATGGAGCCACTCTGCACTTATGTGTTGAAGTTTATTTAGATACCTTACGTAAACTAATGTTGTTATAACGTCATTTAATTTTATCACTTTCTGCGTATGATATAAACTAAATATTTATATATTTAGATTCACAATTCCAATGATGGCAAAACACTGTGGATAATTATCGACACGATCTTTACTAACAAATCGATATTTTAGTAATTTACTCCAGATACTGAAATCTGTCTCGATAGATTTCATAGAACGATAATAATACAAACTGAACTACAAAGTAGAACTCCCAGCTCGAGTTACACAAACATTATATTTAATGTAATCTAAGTTCAACATAATACATGCACTACTCCACAAACAAACATGAACAAACATTAATATTTATGTAAATATCAATTAACATATTAAAAGGAGTTTGTAAGCAAATGTAGCGCGCGGCATAAATCGGGCGGCGGAAGCGACGATGAATCATGCGGTGACGTTGTGGAGGTACACAACACAAGTACACACCACACACGTGTGCACGGGTATTGTGTTGTGTTGTGTCGTAAACTTGCACCAGGCTAGGGGCGGAGTTATGATCGCGAAGACTGGGCCCATGTGTTAATCATAATCAGATAGTGTTGTATTATGCTTTACGAGTGGTAATGTTAATTTACTTTGTTAATGGCAGTTGTCACCCTGTTATAGTTATTACCTCAAAGGCTACATGGTCTTATCTGGCCTGTATCACACATGTATGGATAAAACAGAAATATGACATGTGACTGCCTCGTTGGTCGCGAGGGCTACTGCTGAGCGTGCCTAGGGTTCGAATCTCGGTTGGGTCCGGCAAAGTGTATTGAGTTTTCCATCAGAAATTTTTCAATTGCAGTTTGTAGTTCGTGCCCGGTCGACGGCAATAGGCTTGCCCCTATTGTATGGGTCTTAAACATGACTGATGAAATCCAGATGTACACATTATAGGTATACCTCTGCCTAACCTCTTCAAGTATTACAGACGTGATTTTATGCCATGTTTTGATATATCTACATTTTTATCCTAACTGCTCCTACATGTTCTATTCCCTGGCATGGAACTTGCGACGCTTGCAGCCACATACGACGCCGCGTGTATGAAGTTCATGATATATTGCATCTGAACTTTGTTGTGTCGACGCGTTGTAAACTTGTCCCAGGAACTACCTCCGGCTATAAAGACCAACATTAGTCTCCTGTATGCGTTAAAGATCCTTCAAGTGTTACTATATGTTAGTAAGTAAGTCTAACGAAAATTAGCCAGCGGCTTGGGAAATCAGCTATCATACTAAAATACCAACAAAATCATCTTTGGACCACTGCATACAATGTACCTATAAGATATTTGCGACTGTTCGCGGAGCTAGTTTACCCATAGCTATGACAGACAAAAAATATAACATTGTGATTTAATTTACCTAAGCCATTAGTGAAAGTAATTAGATGCATGTTTTGGTTCTAAAGTACAATTTATTTTTGGCTCTTGTCGTGCAATTAGTCCATTGACTAAGAGCGAGAGATGTGTTGTCAGATTGAGTGTCGTGCAGAGTCAGTTCCCCACTGGGATTGACTCTTGGCAACCGGCAGCTCATTGTAGGCTATCCAGGTTCAGGGTTTTGCGTCTCTTCAGGCGATTCAGGGTGTCAGGAACAGTGTGAGCTGCACTGCTAGTGGATTCGTATGGTGTTGAAGAAGGTTTCTGTATGTTTTGTATAGGCTCTTATTTCGTCAAGTCAGAATCAAATACTTAGACAAATACTTAAACATGACTTCTAAAAAACCTCCAGCTAGGCAGACACAATACTTTCGTTAATAACAACAATATGGATATTATATGGATATTATACAGGATTGGATTGAAATTCCTGATAAACAGCAATAGAATCCGTTTCCATTGTTGTAGAAACAAACAGTATCTAGCATTACAAACTGATATACAACTCTAATTAGCCTTTTCACGGAATCCATCAGAGTTCTTGTTTTATTGGAAGATATAAAGTTACCGTATCTAGAGCAATCTTGTTATTATTTTGTTTCCAGGCAATACTGATAGCATGGTATAAGGAATAATATATAATTTTTAATCAAGACAAATTTTGGAGGTTTCCTTTCAGAAAATGGTTTAAGACCAGCATTCCAGCGTAGATTGAAAGTGGGCTGCTGCCAATGACAATGGCAAAGAAGTAGCACTGGTAATCTGTGAATAGCTAACAGTAGTAAAATCTAAAACCAGTAACTAATATCATGTCCAGCGTATCCTATTGTCTGCAGGTAACGGGAACTGGGAAGACTCTTGAACATGCCAAAGTCATGATTATTATGATCGTGGGCCGACTCAATTAAGGCTGCAGCAGCTTGCGCTTAGATGTCAGTCAAGCCAATCTTTAAATCCTGTACTCCTAGTAGTAATTCCGAGCTCCTTCGTAAGACCCACCCCGCGGTAACAAATGAATACATTCATCATACGCCCGTGTCTTACGTGGCAGCGTGTCCCGACTCGCGGCAGTTCTTCGCATTTGCATCCGTATCTGAAGGTCGTTTGTTCGCGTCGGCGGCCATTTGTAATAACGTACAGAGTATTAGCGAGACAAGCGTGACAAGTGACGTCATGAGTGCGACGTCATGTGACGTGAGTGATCTGGTTACAGGTGTAATTGGATTGTTGCTTGTAATTGGCTGTTTGTAGATTGTTGGTGTTTTGTATGAGTTGGCTTTGGTTTGGCATGATTAATTTTCGCTTTGGTATTGATTGTCTGGCTCGAAGAGACTTATTAGGTGTATCTTGTAGTTTTGCTCCCCACAATCCTTTCCTCTGGTAGAGCATGAAAGTATGACTTCCTAGAGAAAAGGTTTTGTTTTCTATTTATTACATATAATAAATTATAGTCACTTTTCGTGTCTGTGTGGCCACGTTGTTATTTTAAACTATGCAATGAATTGTGAAGCACTTCACCCTCATATACCTATTGTATTCTGGACGGTTTTTGTGTATAATACATGAATATTAAACTCACACTTAATAAAGACAACTCGATGTTCTGCCAAGTCGTAAAAACCGTGCGAGGCGTGTCAGATCGCTAGTCGACGCTTAAAACAATAGATGAATGTCGAAATATTATGTAACGATATTTTAGGTTAAGCTCATCTGTCATATCAAACATTATAATATTAGAGTTATTACAGTCAGTATCACTCACTTTAAATGAGCAATTTATTATGAATCAATAACTAAAACCCGGTTGACTGAGCATACAGCCACGACTCGTAAACAAGCGTCGAATATCACATGTTAGAATAATACCATCAATAAATAAACGAATGTTATCAATAACGGTAAAAACTGAAATATCACCATTCCGTGTGTTGGGTGATTGGGTGAAATGTTTCTATTAAATATGTACATCAAAGCCCGCCTATTCATTGATATAATAAAATAATATTAATTTGGGAATCGCTTAGAAAAATTTCGGAATAAATATACATATCTAAAGGCAGGAGATTTCCTGTTGGTAAAACCCCCTCGTGCTCAGCAGTAGCCCTGGCGACCACTAGACCAACGAGGTAATCATTATACAACATACATACATACATCACAACATCATTACAACACAATTACACACTGTAGATACATATGCTTCCTATCACATATCACACTTCAATGAATAAGCTCGTTACATGGTTCAATTCTTCGACCCTCGACCTTCGCTGATTCTCTGACATTTGCCGTTTTAGCTAAACGGTGTAGTGATCGTCAATATAGTTCCAATAAATAGGTAAGTAGATATCAGCGGTGCCTAGATACTTAATGTACATCCACGTACATCAGTAAATACATCATGAATAAGGCATGAGACCGAACGCTTAAGTTCTGATAAATTAATTTTAATATTAAACACGTTCATCTTACCGATAGGGAGGTGTTCTCTAAAACCGCACTAATTACTAAATTATCTACGTAGCATATAACAGCTATGTTTATATTTGTTGCTTAATCAAGTCTGTAAACACTGGTTTTAGCATAACTATCTCAGCTCGAGTGTTTATTTAGTGTTAACTAGGTTTAGAATATAATTAACCTATTTTGATGGCTTAGTGGGCATCTCATTTTCAATACAAATAATGTTTGGACTTAAAATTTTATCTGTAGTAAAAATAATAATAGGTACTAAAACGATCCTAGTACCAATTTAAGACTCGAAAAACCATTGTATGTTCATTGTATGGTTTTGGCTTCCATTATGAAATAATTATTACATAGATAGTATGTACAGACATTGGTGGCAAAATTAAAGCTAGATGCATCTACACTAATAGAAGGTACCCCTTTTTTGTTATCGGAGGGAAACCTCCAAAGGAGTATCTCTTTCAAGATCGACCTGGAACCGCCTCTGTGCAACGAAGCCAGGCCACTTCCCTGGGAAAATAAGTTATCGATATCGACTGCCTAACTCCATTATTTTTACCAGACAATAGCACAGATACAGCCAAGTGTTACCAAATTACCATCTCATAGGCTTTCTCAGGTACACTAAGTAACATTAGACATTGCAATAAATAAATAGTTCCTCATGACAATAAGTAGCATAGATTGTTGCGGCAACTTGTCTGGCATTGTGTGACGAACAATACAACTTGTTTGCAAACACATGAACATTATGAAGAACTGTTGTGCTCCGACGTGCGCGTGACAATATCACGCTCGCACTGTAATGATGACATCTTGTGATAACTAAACTCTTGTTAGTGTGGTGTCTTGTTTTGATAACGCCTGTAAGCATTTTATAATATAGCAAAAGCCTCCTTCCAGTTTTTCTGACTTTCTTAATAGGGTAGCTTAAAGTTTTGAACGCCACTCAGTCAGAGCTTTGCTCCACCTGCCATCATCGCACCTTGCTAGGTGTCCTGCTCTGCTCCATTTTTGTTCTATAACGTGATTTGCAATATCGAAGAACTTCATCCGCTTTCGTATTTCGACGTTTAGAACTAAATTCCTATTTAGCTAGCTCTTTAGAACTTGCTTCTATTTGTAACCAAATTCCCTCTTCGAGCCCCAATACACTTAGGCACGTTATAAAAGCGGAGTTTTCCGTTCTAGACTAGGAATAAGAAAAGTGTCTGTTCACTTACGAAGGTGAAACTGTGACATAATATAAACAGAGATTCGCAAAAATATTTTGATAAACGTAAACTCTCTAGTCAGTCAAGATTACCATCATTAGAGAGAAATACAAAAATATACCACAACAGGACGTTATCTGATATTACTCTTACTTTCACCATTAATGATTCTTAGAACTAGAATAATACAAATAACAATAAGCTATTCCCAAAGATACCTGGAATCAAAACAGAAGAACGATTTTTAGGTAACACAGTAACACGGAAAAATGTTTACACAACTCAATGTTTGAACATTTGAAAACCTTTGAGACGAAGACATTACACACACACCGGACGATAAAGTAACATGAACAAATTTTTAAGAAGAACGAGCGACAACCTTACGAGCCCCAGACGGCGGCGGGCGTTGATGATAGCTCGTAACATGTCCCACCGACGTTGCATAAATTCTTTCATCAAGCCGCGCCAGAAACATTGTCAAATATCCCTTTCATGTTTACTACCGAACAAACAAGTTTGTTTGGCTTCAGTCAAACGACCCCTTCGCATTATTTACGATGTTGTGAAAAAATTACCCAGTGTGCGAGCATAAATTTCAGCTGACAAAGAACATAGTAAAAAGAAGCCTCGAGAATTACTAAAAAAATCTAATAAGACGGAAACAATAGACACACATACGTTGGGCCTAAGAGGCGCGGTAGGCCCCGGAGCAGGCGTCATGTTTAAATTTGCAATTCAACGAGAGCGCCTAACTACGAGTGTGACAGCTCCTTCCATATTTGATAAACAAATATGAAAATGAAGAACAACAGACCTCTCTCCTTGTATAATAGAGACGAATGTCAGAGCGATCGATGCGTGAGTGAGTCTAACTTTCGTAGAACACTAACTCAGTGTAATTATTAGTAATATGATTAAAGAGACACTTAAAACAGTATAAAACGTTCATAGCATTTTTTGTTGTTTAATATCCCGAGTAATACCAGATAATAAATAAGTTTCATTTGCTACAAGATTACAATGCTCCGTAACTGGCCTTTCCTAAAAGTCATTTGGACCTTTTTTCTTTTTTGTTCCTTGCATTTCAATTGATATTATTGCATTGGGTAGCCAAATAATAGATAAACACTAAAAATGAAACACTGACTTCTTAGTTTCCAAGTAAATAAATAACGCCTCTGTCTTCACACTGTATTCTTATTATTCAGCTTAGATCCGATCAAAAACATAACATGTACAAAAATGCAAGTATCGCGATGCAGATCTTCTACAGTTAAAATGTTTGCGATCTAAGAACGACTGGTCCATCGCACGGCAACAATAATTTGACTTGCAATCTATACATATAAAATTCAAAGTCCTGACTGACTGACTGACTGATATATCAACGCGCAGCCCAAACCGCTGGTCCTAGAGACATGAAATTTGGAGGTCGTATTCTTTGTCAAAAGTAGGTATCCACTAAGAAAGGGTTTTACAAAATTCCACCCCATTTTTTTTTTTTTTTTTTTTTTTACCGATGGGAAATCATCAAATGACTTCTCCCGCTCTGGGTGGAGTGGGAGGGAGTGTCAGACTCTTACTGACTAAAACCCATCCATGTTCCTTCATTGCCCTTTGTGTTCCAGGGCCACGGTATCTCTTTCGAACAGTCCCGCAGCCCCGGCAGGCTTCGGCCCTTGCGGGCCCCTTCCTGGTTGCTGACATCTCTTTGAGGCGCGCGTGGAACACGAACGCGCCGTCGACACGGCCTGTCGTCATAAGACGGACGGACGGTGAGCTAACCCATTACTCACCGTCCACAGGCCCGCGCCTACGGTGGCCGGGAGCCACCACGTGGCCCCCGACGCCCGGTGCGTCGCCCGCGGCGGCTGGGACGAGAGATTCTCTCCCTCTCACGTCCCGCCACCTCCTTCGCTAGCATGACTGCTTCGCAGAAGGAGGTGACGGCTTCCCATTCCCTCTCGCTCCGGACCATGGCCTGAACCAGGGCCGGGCGCGAGAGGTCGCCGCCGCCTATCGCCGTTACGAGGACACGGCGGAGCTCCGCCCAAGCGGGGCAGACCTCCACAGTGTGCGCCACCGTGTCCTCCGGACGATCCTCACAATGATAGCACCCGGGCGTTTCCTCCCGCCCGATTAGGTGCAGGAACCTCCCGAAACAACCGTGTCCGGTGAGGACCTGCGTCAGGCGGAAGGTGAGGGCGCCGTGGCGCCTCTCTAGCCACTCCTCAAAGAGGGGACTTATCGCCACTATTGTGGCGTGCCCTAAATTCCCCCCTAAAAGGGTGAAATGGGGGATGTTTGTGAGTAACAATCACGTCGGAATGGATCTGGATGAAACTTGGAACAGAGATAGATAGTCTGGTATAGCACATAGATTACTTATTATCCCAGAAGTAAGATCCCGTGGGCAATTCCCGAACTCCACGCGGGCGAAGCCGCGGGCATAAGCTAGTAGTTCATAAACTACAGGTTCAAATTAAATGTTTCTGTGTGTTCAGAAATATACCTCGGTATAATATGCCCTCTTAGTCACTAAAAATTCAAGCTTCTAGCTTTATCTACAACGAAGTTACAGGGGGTCGGAAATGTCCTGAATGGCTTCGAGAAAAGGATAGTAGGGCTTTGCCCATTTTTTTTGCTAGACTTGGCGGGGGCACTGCCGTGCCCCCAGATTTCTTTTAGTCTGTTTTAACTTCAAACGGATGACGCCACAAACATGATGCCATAAATGAGGAGCAAGGTTGCAAGCTTGGCAAAGTTATCAAGAAATAAGTGGACCGAGTGAAGCAGAGTATTATCCGCCGGCGCAGCTTCGGTTACTTGGTGAAGATAATTATTATATTATTATTCAGAGAATCGACCGAGCAGCAGTAAGCCGATAGCCTGGTAAATCTAAATGAAATTCTGGAGTGCCGGCTTTTTAGATAGCTTTCTGAATCTAAAGATGATAACTTGTGTTGAAAGTTGACTTGCTAAAGGTTCAGTCAAATCGGTGCGGACAGTTAAAGGGTCGGCCCGTGAACACGGTTTTTAATAGATAAATAAAGTACTGAACTATGGTTCAAAGTCAGGTGTTCGCAGCAAGTCCACAATCTGACCGTACAGGTTTCACTGCAACATTAACGCCGCCATGTTGTCCTTTTACTACATTTTACAAAACAATTGCTTAAATGTTTGCCAGCAGCGAAAGCGCCGAAAGATCCTTGTGGCCCCGTTAGTCGTAGGAACAAGGGTTTTCCCTAGCTAGTTTTTTCTCAAAAACAAACAAATCTAGGTTAATGTCGTTATTATATTCCTAGAACCAAACTTTATGAGGGTATACAGGAAGGCGAATATTTTAGCAGTAGCCGAGTAGGTTCGCATTTACGATATCATAAAAACAAACTACATAATAGTTGAACAGAACAAGCTACTCCGTACATATGTGGTATATTTATTTGTTTTTTATAACTGTATAGTCTTATTGAGCCGTGCTCGTAAATATCAAGATGCAGGCACTGATATGTGCCGTTGTGCGCAGTTTTGTGCCGTAAGTTGCCGGTGGACGGCATTTATACAACTCGCTACATTATTGCCCTGTTGAGTTCCGTTCCGAATACCGACATTATTCACCGATATGTTTATTATATGTATTCCAAGCCATTACGTATGAAATGTTTGAATGAAATATTAAGTAGAGCTTACGATTTCTGTGTACAGGCAGTTTTCAGTATCGGCATGAAACAGTCGTGTTGTCAGCAGGAACCAGCAGTTTTGTCGTTGCCTTACAAATAACAAATTATTGAGATAGTACATACCTACGTACATGTGATAACACAAAGTGACCTTTTCACCTGACTGTGGTCTAAAATCTTTCTCTTCAACCTTCACATAGGTATGGCGTAGAATATGCAGTTCCTATTCACAAATACAAGTCACTACAATATGTCATTTTCTAAAGTAGTAACAGAAAAAACTTAAAAGTGTACTCTGATTTGATTAAAAGCGGGGCGTGCGAGACCAGGCAGAACTTTGCGAAGGGTGCAGAACGCGATGTTTCTCCCAACTTGCTCGGTGGTTCTTTTTCATATAAATCCGTATGAAACGGTATGGTGGCAGCAAGTCGTCGTGTTGAACGGGGAAAACAAACGAGTGGTAACAATGTGACGCGGTTTGATACGTACTAGTGCTAAAATGTTAAGGCACGTGAAAAATTACTTTAGGATATTGATAAAAAAATACACATAGACATTTTTTTGTCAAGCTGTCTGTTGTCTATCCGTATACGGGAAAACTAACTTTAGCCCGCGGCTTCGCCTGCGTGCAAGCCACATAGGATAACACGGGAATGAACAAACTAGCTAAAAAGTATTCTGTTCTAACTCAGGTTAAGGCAGAGATACTTTCGCATTTATAATATTGCATGCATTTTGTAGTTAGTCTCAGTAGAAGAAAATTACTGTAATCCCTTAACATAACACCCTTACCTTTGAAACTACGCGTAACCCTTCCAATCACAGCAGCGATTCACGTATCTCAATTCAAGTACCTACCATAAAAAAATTACAATGATACATGCTCACTCCTTCACTGTTCTGCCACCCGCAGCGCCACAGCGCCACAGCGCCACAGTGGCGCTCTCGGCTCAACACGTCGAAACAATGTTTAACTCCGAGAGGAATGCTCGGCGCCATATTAGAATGGCGACTTCAATGGTGCCGCTGACAAAGGACCACTGAACGTCATTCCGCGCTGAACAGAATACGCGATGAGCAGTTTCAGGCAAATGGTACACGACCGATTGAGTGAGTGAGTGCCCGCTGATTAGCAGGATTTTGGAATGGTACTTTTAGTAGTTTGCATACGAATCTTGTGATGTATTAAACAGTAGTTGGGCAATGGTCAATACAAATCAAAGAAATCCTATTAATTAAGTACGATAACTGATTTCTTACTTGCTAGAAGCTGCGCGCAGATTATGCGATGTGGGCGTTTTTGGATTTGCTTTGCTGGTACCAGCCTACTACTAATGCTAGGAACTGTTAATAAAGGTAGTTATTCTTCCTCATTGTGTAAACGGATAAGACGTAGGGATAAGTAACCACACACAAATAGACAGTATTTTGTTATTATCTTTGGAGGATTCTTTCTGTCCATTAAAGTGGTCTATCTATTGACGGAAAAATGACCAAGTGTAGGTGTTTTACCGAATAGTTTATTACTAGGTGTAATGATGAAGACGTTATTTTAGTTTAGCGGAAGTAACAACTATACAAAACAGTTTATTATAATTGCTAACTTAATTACTACTGGACAACAATTTCGAAATTAATTCCCAACGTGTAAAATTATAATTACCCAATTAAAACAATTCACTAAATGCGGCACATTAATTATAATCAAAAACGTCAAAAAAATACAAGCGACGACGATTTGAATACTAAAATAATAACGTGAATGTTAAAAATATAACATTTCAACGTAAAAATAAAATCTCTCGTTACATTTTTATATTTTTTCTTTCCCTTTTGAATTTTCCACGTAAGCGGTTACACATTAAAATCATGGAGCATGTGAGGTTTCGTATGATTAATGGCCGCTCCCGACACTTAATACAGCCCTGTTTATTCTAATGCTCGCGAACATAATGTGCCCACCGGACCCGATACAATACAAACCTCATAATACTACATTCATACGACTTTTTATTCAATAACCATACGAACAAAGTTGACATTCCTATGTCATTTTAACTTTGATGTAGGTACGCAATTTTGACATTTATTTACAGAGTGTTAAAACTGAAAGTAGCAGCCCCACACAATGTTAAGAGAAACTATAACGTCTATGTTAAACTAGCGTATGCAAAGCGTATGTGAAGGCATACAAAATAAACATTTTATGTAAATAAAAAAGGTAATATTGGGAGCATTTATTAAATTATTTACGGAGCTGTTAACACTGTGCGTAGGTTTAACAACCTACGTGTTACATTAAATTACAAAAAGAATTTGGTAAGTATTTGAGAAACCGCTGTTTGGCGTTCATATTTTATAAACCTTAACTAAACCTTAAACAGATACAGACTAACTGTCTGGTTTGGGGCCCACTGACAAAGAGATGACTTCTGTCGTAAGGTCAATTCAGGTTCAATTCTGTTAACCTGTAGTACCTGCTTACCTTTTATAAATTTTCTCAATTCTTTATTGCGTACCATAATGTAAGTAGTTGGTATGGGAACAAATATATTAGTCACAATTATGGACCCTGTCGGGCACAGCATAGATAAAGTAGAAGAGAAAATACTATTGTATAAATGCATCACTTATGTAACGTAATAATGATGCCTCCACTATTTTTATATAATTCATACTTTTCAGACGAAGCGACTTGTTGCCGACCCACGTAAAAGAACGAAAGGAGTTTGTTAAGAATTAAATTTATCTCAGAAAGGTTTTTATTAACCTAATTCAAAGAGCTTACAGCGAAGAACCAGCAGTTTATTACAATTAGGCTTGAGTTATTCAATGTTCCGCCTGCGAGATTTTGTAAATGTTTTTATTGGCTGAGAGGGATCACACTGAAAAAAGAATTATCATTTACCATAGATAGGTACAGCGAACATTAACATAATTAACTTTCGTTAACAATAAGTATTTTATAACTATAGATCAAAACCCAGTTCTTTCAATCCCAACGCAGAGTTTAGAATTGTTTCACTTATCGTTTATAGTTATTTATTACAAAGATGGCACTGAATATCTCTCCGTTTACAATATAGTACCTATCATAATACAATGGATTGATTTGGTTCGATTCAATTCGGACAATTTTCAAGGTTAAGCAACGCTTGCTGAGGTCATTCCGTGGATGGGTGACCATCTATTACATTCCGAGACCCTCTCCCCGTTCCTCCTCGGAAAGCCCGTCTGTCGTTTGTAGATCTTTGACAGTAGTTCCGGATAGTTAGAAGCCGGAATGTCTGCAAATAATCTTGATAGGCAGATGTTGATAAATTGTAGCACAAAACATTTGAAAGCTCAACTAACATACAGACCTCTCCACCCGGATGTTCTTCAAACCGCACTTAATAAAAACGCATCCCTCTCAGTTCGGAACTCAGTGCACTTCACTGGGATGGCGGCTCAAAGCAAACGATGCATAGTTTCATCAGCTGGTGGTTATGCCAGCCAATAAACCGGCCCATCCGTACTGAACCACATTCGGCTGTGGTAGCCGGAGCAGAATATTAAAATGTTTCCATTTCAGTTCTGTGAACAAACAAAGATGTAGGTTGAGCAAACGACTTAAATTCTTTCTCATGGATTGTTCCTTTGTCCTGTAGACGTTGAAATCCTGGTACTGATTTTGAATATAAAACTTGATTTAAGGGTAGAATTTGGGAAAATGTATCTAGGTTATTACTGTGTAGTTTACGTACGTACTTTCTTTCATAATCTTTAATGCGACGTCTTAGCATTTTAGTGTAAAACCATCACTCTTACCCCTCACGGAAATCCTGCCTCGTTATATTGTGATTGGGAAGCAAACAAAGATTCTCTTATCCAGATTCTGGGAGACCTTAAAATCTAGGCGAACTCGTAAAAATCCCAATATCTCGGAATCCTATCAATACGGCGGGAACGCCAGTTATTTTGTTTTCTCGTTGAATGGAAAATGCGGGGAATATTTTTGTCAGCGGCAGGACCCGGCTCGTCCGCCTCTATTCCGCGAACCGCGGCCGCCGCGGACCGCAGTGTTCCTGCTACGAATGATAGATGATAATTGTACGAGATTTATATGGCTCGCGAATATTTGCGAAGCTTCGGGGAACCGCGCAGGGTTACAGACGTAGTAGGTAGTTGATCTATTGATGGTAACTCGAATGCTCTATTTGATAAACCTGAAATCTTCTTACTAGGGTTTATGACTTCAGTTGTCTTTACTTAATAATAGATTTTGGGTCATCAACCATTTAGCAAATGCCGCGTTAGATTCACTTACAAAAAGAAATAGCACCATAAAGTCCAAGACAAAATCTAGGTTTCTCTCTCCGAGCGTGACGGAACATTTCTTCCTATCTTGTATGAAAGAAGCCTGGGTGGGGCAGACAGGCGCGCGTCGGACCTTGTCGTCCGTCACCGATACATCACACGTTATCTCCACACGTCACGGCGTGATACCGCGCGACGCGACTCAAACTTTATTGATGACCATTGTGCGCGCCAGCGGATGCCCGCGTGTGACGCTTATTCAATGTGAACAGATTTTAGATTTCATGTGATTGTGTGTTATTGAAGGAAGTTTGCTAACTGGGTGTGCAGTAGGGTGAGCTCCTACTGAGTGGACCGGCTGAACTGGAATTTAGTTGTTACATATACATCTAAAGATTTCTGGAGGTAAAATGCCGTATACTGTCTTTGAAAATGTTATTTTGAGATAAAAACAACGGAAATCAAAACAACAGAATAATTCGATATTTTTGCAAATAAATCCATTTTCAATAACAACAAAGAGCACAAGGGCCTGGTCCTTTTATCCGCAACATAACCTCTCACAAATATTCAAAGCTCTTTTATTCTGAGTGTATTAGATTTTTGGAAATCCTCGGTGAACAACAGATGGCTACCGCGTTTCTTTCAACGCTACGTGTTTTAATGCTACGCGTGGGCCTACGGCGTAGCTAGCCGTGCTACGCCGTAATCTTCGCACCTTTTGGTCGAGCGAATCAGTCAAATTGTTTTGTGAGGATAGTATTTAATCAACGGCTGTTGCAGAGGCTTTTCTCGGTCTTAAACTGTGTGTGCTGATTTGTTGGTGATGATTAAATAACCACGTGACCCCTGTAGATATTCCCCGGAGGATTAGGCTAAGGTTTATTTCAAACTTCGATTCGGTTATTTTTCAAGAATTTATATTTCCGCGGCAAACATGTCTCATAGAGCGGAGACTTGTGTCACGGTTGTGGAAACCTTATAAGCTGATTATTAGTTAAGTTACTAAAATATGTTGTTTCAGGAATTTATAAGGCATAACGTCCGACGACGTCTAAAGTACCATCATCAGAGATATTGGTAATTTTGTTCTAATCTACTGTTTATGTTTGTTACAGCTTCGACGTACGCGGCAAGCACCTGTCGGAGGCGCGGCACTGGTCGGCGCCGGAGGTGTTCGGCCCGCGCGCGCACTTTTCCACCGCCCCCCCTCCCGCGGCGCTGCTGGTGCGCGACGTCAAGCGCCGCGACGAGGGCGTCTACCGCTGCCGGGTGGACTTCCGGAACACGCAGACCACCAGCTTCAGATACAACCTCACCGTTGTAGGTCAGTGGACACCTTTCATTTTTGTCTAAGATCCAGAGCAGATGCGGAAAAGGCAATGAAAGAATGTTGACATCAGCAGAACCAACACTTGAGATATGTTCTGAGGGTAAGTGAAGTGGAGGAATGAGGAAAGTTTTGGGTATAAATGTGGATGGCTAGAAGTGGGAGAAGACCATACAAACAACGCACACTGTATGATATGCCTAGATAAGGTTTGACTACTGAGATGACGACTAAAACAGCAGTATGGTATATGAAGACATATACCAACGGCTGCGACTACCCCAAGTAAATTGGGATAAGGGCAAGATAATGATGACGATTACCTTTAATTTTGGTAAACTAAAAGTAAATTAGGTGCGCATCAAGAATCAAGCTATAGAAAACCAGTATAGGCATATCTCCCATTGTACCGGAAATCTGTACAAAGCCAGTCCATGTTATACTGGAAATTTGTAGCTTGATGTGTCGCCGTATGTACTTACTTGACGTGAAATTATAAAGATTGTAATAAGAATCAAAATCCACAGAAAATTGACCCAATTTGTTAAAAGTAACAAATTATGACAAAATATTATATCGTTTCGTGATTGGTCGGGAACATAACTCGGCTTTTCGTGTCACGTACGTTTCTCTCATACAAGATTGTTCCTTCTAACCGTCCGCTAATACCTACTTGAAAAAGTTAAACGAAAAAAGCCTAAAGCCAAACACCACTCTAATGAACTCGCCATCCCTCACGCGCATCAACACAAACAATTAATCAGTAGTCATCAATTTACCGATCTTGTTTGCCCATACGTATCCGTGCAGCTTAATTGTTCGGTACTGCGGTATAGTCGGTACCGGGAATTTACGCGGGACGCATTGTTCGCCAGATATACGGTGCCCCCAACAAGCCTGGAAGGTGTCTGACTTATGGGATAGACTTACTGCGGGCTTTATTGCCAGCAGCCAGTGAGTAATGCGTCCCTGATAGTCGTCTAATGATCTGACGACTGCTTAGCTGTTTTGTTGGCAATAGATAGTACTGCTGAGGTCTAGAGAACTACATTGTACCGCATTGTAAAACAGAAACTGAACGCGATCGTGTCATGATTGCTATGGTGAATGTTAACCGTGACTGCTCTTAAACGTGGTTTAGATAGACTGATCGTGTTTAATTTAATTTGTGAAATTTGCTCTTAGTTTCGTTATAATTCCGAGTTTATCTTTATGCCAAGATCAGAAATAAAATGAGAAAACAAAAAACATTAATATTTTCTGTCAGCCACGCCGTCAACGCAACGGAATTAACGCGACGTCTGCTGTAGACATCATAATTTGAATTGCCAATCTGCTTCTCAACATATCGGTACGTACCGGAGTGGTACCGCTGCCGTGATCGAGACGGCTCCCAAACTTTTTGCAGCAAACTCGAAGACGTGGCGAATAATCGATTGCCGACAAACTTGTGGAATGTTCAATCACTGTTCGCAGTGTTCGGGGATGCTTCATCATCCCTGTTAATTAAATCGATTTATTAATTCTATTAGAGCACTCGTCACTCAGCTTTCGATGTGTGACACCGACTTTTCCAATCGAGTTGGAGAGTTTACTCATTTAAACGTTGGAAAACATGTTTACTGAAATTCGGCGAATGAAGTTGATCAGAATCAGTGAGTATGATCGACATGCATATTGTGTTTGATTTTACATGCGACAGTTAATTTCGGTAATGTAGTCTCGCTGTATGAAATGTTCGTTCGACAGTTTGTGAGGGATGTTTTTCTTTTACTTTTGAATCGGTGATTGAGTTTGTGAGTTCTGTTAATGATATGACACAACTTTGTTTTCAATTTGGATATTTTACGTACATATGCTCAAACCGTACGTATGTCCTACTGGAGACTCATCATAAAAAGCTCAAGTTTCATTAAAATAGTGCTTATACATATTAATAAGTACTATTTATACTTTTACAGTACCGCCTTCACAACGAGGCCTTACGATACGAGGTCACCACGTGGGCTTGAGTAAACACGCTGTATTGTTATATTTACGAAAACCCACGTGGTGGCTGGTAATAGCAGTAGCGTGGGAGCTGCAAGGACAAATAGTTGGTGCTAACCTAGAAGGTATACCAATTTGTTCTTTCTTAGTAGGATACGTATAGAAAGTGATCGCCTCGTTGGTCTACTGCTGAGCATAAGGCCTTGGGTTTGATTCCCAGATCGGGCAAACTGTTATTGGGATTTTCCATCAGGAATTTCTCAGTAGCAGTCACGGAGTCTGGATTTGTGCCTGATTAATGGCAATAGGCTCGGCCTTTATTAAATGGGACTTAAACATAACTGGCGAAATGTTATGTGGTAGTACTATTAAGTACACGTCTACCTAGCCCTTTGGGGAGTACAGGCGTGATGTTATGGTAATGTTACGTTAATAGAGTGTGAGTAATTGGCACGTGATAGGTAAACAGCAGTGCCCTTATAAGAAATGCCATGTAAATGCTAATCGTCGATTGCTCACTCGCTGAAGGTGAGAGGATCGCGTAAAAATGTCAGCCGTGTTTATGTACACGCGTGCACGCCGTAACTCGCATCGCCCTGTACGTGCTGCGTTATACAGGGTGCGGTAATGTCAGCGATAAAATTCAACTACCTCCTGTAGGTAATGCTTGATAATCAATTGTCGCGCTTCAAGTTTACGAGTAGCTTTTTATGTGTTTGAGTTTGAAAACAAATATTTTTAGGATCTATTTCACAATCCAAGCGATGAACACAATGTTATTCCTGTGGAAACAATTTAAGATATTAACTGGGTTCATCTCGGCCTATTTTTAGACAAAGGCCACTCCTAGGTTGCTTACAAAAAGGACACCGTAGGACAAAATGTTGAGTTGTTGCTGTTGGTCTTGCACAGCCTTGTCGTTCTTTGTCGGAGAAAATCTCATGCTCAGCCGCGGGCGGGCGATATCAATGAAGACCTGCAAAGATCTTCATTGATATCGCCCGCGGCATGAAATAATCAGTTTTATTATAATTTCAAAATAGAGCAATTCATATTTTCAAGGGCAGTTATGACAAAATTCTGTGGTACAGTATCGTATTAATATTGAAGTGGAAAGCAATTTTTGCGCGCTAAAGTGCGTAATTATAATCGGATGAGGCTTGTCCCTCGCATCGAGATAACGGCTATTCCCTCTCAAACGACACTCCAGCCCCGGAGCTTACCCAAATATCTTACAACGGTCTCTTGACAAACAATTATGTAGATTTTATACAGTTTTGGGCAGTCTTAGACGTTAAACTTGCTACTTATACAAGTACTTCGCGATCACTGCACAACTTTACGCTGATAAAGAATTCATTTATTTAGTTTTAAATGTAAATTATAAGCTGTTGGGAACTGACGGAGATATGAATTTAATTCAATTGGTCGTTGACTGTGATGATTATAGGAATATCTAGCGAATAGGACCATTATCGCTCTTTGTAGCCTGAAACACAGGTTCAACTTAGTTCAGGCAAATAAGCGACTGTGCTATAATTTAACGTTTAATATATTTTATTGTAAATGTGTCCCTTTTATAAATAAACTATTATTAAAAAAAAATACATATATATAATACTAGCTGATCCCCGCGACTTTCGTCCGCGTAGAATTATTAAAAAAACAATTTTCCCCGTTTTTGCAACATGTTTCATTACTGCTCCGCTCCTATTGGTTGTAGCATGATTTTATATAACTTATAGCCTTCCTCGCTAAATGCGCTATCTAACATTAAAATAATTTTTCAATTCGAACCAGTACCTAGTTCCCGAGTTTAGCGCGTTCAACCAAACAAACAAACTCTTCACCTTTATATATTAGTACAGATTGGAACGGTCAATCAGACTGTCATAATATGATATTCAGAAGTTTTAAGGGTAAGAAGAAACATACAGACCTACCTAGAAACATACGAACCTAACCTAACGATTATTTCTTTATTTATACAACTCACAATATTATTAAAAAAAAAACTAAATAGTTCCCTAAATATCAACAACATAACAGAAAACGTTCGTAGACAGATCAGCAAACTGAAAAACTAATAATATGTTGTGTATTCGCTCGAGTAGATACAAGTCGATAGATGTCTTGTCCGACGGCAACAGATAGTGCGGACAAAGCTAGTTATTACAGTTGGAGGGTATTGACCTAGATCAGTATTATGTTTTCCAGGCATTTTATTGGTCCTTGTAGTCGCAAGACTTGGTGGACCCGGTCCTTGATCGACACAAGGTCGAAAAAGAAGAACCTGTTAACATACGTTTGGTTAGTAACATTGTCTATGCAGGGGACACACGACACCATATTATAAAGTTAAGTTAAAGTTTTGCAATCTAATTCTGAAAGTACATACCTTTATCACACCCATTGTGTAGGTGACAATTTCGTTTTGACAGTTCTACAATTCCCATTACGGCCGGTAGTACGGTGGACACAGCGCTTGTGTGTCGCCATTAGGGCGGTGCTGGGATCAGCACCAAATGTAAATATTCCTGAATAGAAACAAAACTATCTCTGCTAATAAAATGCAATGACTGTATGAACTCGTATGATCAAGTTAAACATAATGAGCGTGAATCGTGTGATCCCCACGGACCGCATGTAATCGTGCCGAATATGGCGCACATTAATTGGATCCGTCCCTTCCAGCCGTCCCAATGTTCCTCATTACGACAATCGAGTTTAGTGCCGATTCTATTCGATATCGAAAACCAATCTCATCTGCCCTCTCTACTCGATGAAGAATTTAAAAGGTAAAGAGACTGAAAGTCTTTATTATATTCCGCTGTGACGTAAATCGCTTCAAAGGACCGGAGAGTGCCGTTCAACTATGTAACTTAGTTTCCGTGAATAAAACATCAGGCAATAAGCTAAACTGACAGCTAACTTGTAAAAGGTAGTTCTCGTATACAGTAGTATAAACATTGCAGCCTTGAGCCTGACGGCACGTTACGCGTTCAAGTGTGCAGCTCGTGTGAGGAGGCCGGCGCCCGCAGCCCCTATGAGCATGGCACGATGTACACAGTGCGGTATCGATGGCTCGCTGTTCCATTTCGCGGCAACTTTAGCAGGCTTGTTTGTCCGTCCGTCGCTGGAACGTGTTACATTCGTTATTGAACGCGATCGTCTCACAATTGAGTTTTAAACTTTAAATCACTTTGCTCTGAGCCGCCGGCGCCTGTCGCCGGTCGCTGCGATCCCGAGGGTCGAGATCTGATTACAGACTGTTGTCTTTCTATTAGCCTCTGTCGTTTTTGAACAGTGTCGAACGAATTTCAATGCAGATTATGTCACACTTCGTTATCACTTTAAATAGATTTCAAACATTTCTATTCCTTATCGTTTTAATTTGCTGCTCGCGTACTTAACGGGTTGGTCGCTTTCCCTCTTAGCGCCTCCTTTAATCCGTTCACAATGAACGCTCGTCGGCTAAAATAAACCTAAATCTGAAAGAGCAATTTTGTTAGAGGATTTAATGGATGGCTTGTATCTGACAAACTGATCGCTAAAGGACATATTTTGTTGGGAATTGGGGATTGGAATAAAAAGCGCTGTAAAGCTGGCAACGGTTTTCACTGACCAGAGTCAAGCGTTCAGTCCAGTATTAGAGGCTAAAGTTAGATTGGACGAGCCCGCTGCCCGCTGTGTCCAATGTAAAACCCAATTGGGCTTTGATGCTTTAAACGGCGCCGACCGAAATAGCCCACCAGCGTGGCGGAATGGACACGCCTTTTGGTGCGTTCCAGCTGGGTGACTTTGGACCTTATGACGTTAGATTAAAAGCCCTGCTGGCGCTGTAGTGTGGCGGACGGGCGGCGGGTAGGCCGATGCTAATCGGACGGAGCTGTTAGCGATCACCTGCGTTGTATTGAACTGATTAATTGCTATTGGTTCCGGCGGCTCTCGTCCGATATTGTTTTACGTTTGATTTAATTAATTTGCGCAGTTAGATGTATTATATAACGTGCACCTAACGTTTATTAATAGGGCGATCAGTTAATTTTATAATGAACTCTAGTTGCAACCTGAAAATTGGACCAGTATTTTGATGATCAATAGTTATTTTAATTAGAGGCATATTTTAGCACAATCGTTTTGCTGATGAACAAATGTTGTTATTCCAGTTTTTCCTGTAAAATAGAATTTCTATAAGTAACGAATAGAATTTCCCAAGAACGTTAAAACATAATTATCCGGAACTAAGGATAAAATTGTGTAAGTGTAGAATTAAAAATATCTTCACTAACATTAATGCAATTAGAGGATTTCTACTATGTTGCCGTCTGCAGAGCGGGCCAGGGAATGCGTTTCTCGTGTTGACTGTTGTCGCAGACGAGTGGACAGATGTGCAGGGTCTTTTTGTACAAATCTGTTGGATTATTTTGGGGAATAGCTGTGGACAGGGAATCTTGAAATAGTCCTTGACGACCGTTTTTTAACACCATGGTTTTTATTTAGTCACTTTAAATAACAATGCTTGGAAGGCTATTCTAGTTTGGAGTAATTGGTTTGTTCAGAGCTTCTTTTCAAACCTTTTTACTGTGTATTTTTCAAGCTTATCATTCTCTACTTGTCATTGATGTTGAATCCAAAAGAAGCCTGCGGAATGAAATAAAAAGCATGCATAGGCAACCCGCAATATCTTGATCCCTTAAGGGGCAGCTTAGCCTAAAAATATAGCAAAAAAATTACTAAATTTACGTAAAAAGGTAAACGTTACAAATTACTTGACACAACTTTTCCCACCGAAGCTTAAATTGTTTATGTGTACTTAAGTGAAAGTCGTTTTTATGTAATCCAAAGTGAAGTTGGCCGCGTGAGTGGCGTGAGAGACGTGAGTGGCGTGGGACTTGAATAAACCCTCCTTAGAGAGGCTTAAGCATAGATTGTGGCTCCGGGGAATGAGGCGGCGGGCAGGGGGGGGGGCACAGGGGCAGGTTAGCAGACAAGATTAGTTCCCCGCTGTCACAGGAATACTGACCTCAAGCGTTTCTACCGGGAATCAAAGTAATGTCTTCTTTTGGACAAAACGATGTATCGGTCGCGAGAGTGGTTGTTTACGGAGTATTGTAAATAAATGATATTTTGTACTCACGCAGACATTTTAGGTTTTTATAAGGTATCTGTGACATAAATTGAATATTGGAAAAATATTTCGCCACTTATTCTTAGTCATTACTTTTCTGTGTAAAAACCAAAAACTTTTCCACTTTTTGGTTGTGGTGCCTCTTGTGTGAGGCCTTGTCAAGTATCAATTTTACATTGTAACTACAAAATATTAGCATATCATCCACATAGATGAAGAAGAAAAAATGCATATTTTAGAGGATAACTCATAAAGTATCTTGGCAAAGTTGATAAAATATATACAGGACCACTGCGCTAGCTTTCTCTCCCAAATAAAAAAGAATCACCTAAATCGGACCAGTAATATACGGGGTGTAAATAGATCCTTCACGAAGCCGTCAACCAAGCATTCTGTACATCAAACTAAGTAACTTTACACAAAAATTATTGCTGGGAAATGACTTTTTTTTTTGGGGTAAAAAATCACGTTTTACGGTCTGACTCAATGTCACGTACTCAAAACATTGTGCTGATGGATGAATTGAATAGTATGGGGGTCGTGGAGGTATTTAAAGTAAAAATCTTTCATTAAAATCATGTATTTAAAACAAACTTGTGAAAAAGTTGTAACTTTGACCCCCAATATCTCCGTAACTAGAAGGTTCCCAGGTATGGTCTTGAACAAAAAAATGATCGTAGTGACGGGGAGAACAAATGCCTTTCGGCTTCGTTAAGGGTCTTTTTACACCCTTAATGTACGTGAAAAAAAAAGATGCTGTTGGAATATAATACTACTACTTTTTTAGAAGTCGGTTCAAAACATAAAAAACCTTCTTTTGGTCTTTTCAGTCCAACCGATACTTAAGTTACTCCTACAAGTTATCCATGTACCTCTCCTGTTACAGTTCCTCCAGAGAAGCCAGTGGTAGTGGACCGCTGGGGGCGCGTCATCAACACCACGACCCTCGGGCCGCATGAGGAGGGGGACGATGTGCTGCTCACCTGCAGAGTGCTCGGAGGTAAGACCTGCACTTATTAGTAAATGATGGGGTCATACTACGCATGTTTTTCACCGAAGCAGAGACACAGTGAGTAAACAGAGGTGTACCTTTTTAGGTAAAATGTGGCTGTACTTTTGTACAGCCACATTTCACCAGTTATGTTCAAGTACCACGTTATAGAGTACGAGTTTATTGCTATCAACCGGGCTGTTATCCAGACTTGGAGCTGATACTGGAAAATTCTAATATTATAACGTTCTAACCAGGAAATCGAAGCAAGCACTTCATGCTCTGCATTAGCGGTTGCGACCACTCGGCGAATGAGGCAGTTGATGGGATATTTATCATAAACATAAATCGCGAAATGGGGTACCTAAGTACTATGCAACTTGGTTGAACACTTCGGGTTTACAGGCGTGCTTTTATGTGCTATGTTATCTTATCTAGTACTCACCGCCTTTAAGTTAGTTACTCGTACTAAACTTTATTACTCACATAATTTGCAACACGTTACGAATTCAAGGTAGATACTTCTCACAAATTAATCCACTAAGGAACGAATTCTGTATCGTTATACATCTAGCATTGTTTATTGTCTTAATTAATCCAAACAGAACGCTACTCCACGAGGCCGACCGGCGGCAGTTTCAATCACTTCCATCTCGCAAATTTACTCAGATCTAATAAATTATGATCCGCGCACAATGGATTAGCCTGATGAATTAATGTATCCGACTCCAGGAGCTGCCGTGATGAATTCCTAATAAATTGTTGAGGAACAGGTGGCCGTGTTCCTGCTGTATCGGATTGTTTCGGCGGTTTGTTGCTACACATCTAGTTATTTCAATTAGACTACCGTTTAGAGCTCCTACTTTGTTAATTGTTTACTTCTGGGACTTGAGACCTGCCTTGCATTTAGTTAGAGAATCAATTGACAACAATGGATTGTGGTGAGGCAAACAAGTAATCAATATGACGCACTGTGTGTGGGCACTGGCGACTGTGTTAATATTGGAGGTAGTAAACCAAGGACGTGTAAACACAGAGCTTACGATACCGCAATACACCTTGAACAAATAACGACAGTGTTGTGTATAGGTCCGTTATTTTACGGTATTTGATTTACTATAATAATTTTAGACAAAAAATATGAAACCTCGCCATCAGAGTAGCTCGATTCTAACTATTCTAAGCCGGGATTATCTTCAAGTATACTTCTAAAGTATTTTTAAGATTCTTATTCTATGAACGTTATATTATCTTTTCTAGGATTTCAATCTGCCTCTCTGCAGTTTTCATTTCGCAGAACTTATCCAACTACATTTTCATTTTGAGAAAAAAAGGTTTAATTTTTCTAAGCAAAATGCTTAGAAAAACTAAAGCTTTTTCGTTAGTATTCTATTTCACATAAATCGCTTAGGCACTCTTATATAAACGTCAGCCTAGGGAGCTAGGCGCACGGTTCGAACTGGCCGTTTCCCATGGAAGAGAACAGACAAGAAAAATTAAACGGTACTCTCATAATATCTGGAGCGTTTGTATCCTTTACATTTAACTTATTATCTGGAACACAATGCGTTACGACGTCCCAGTACGAGTAGTTAAGTAGGCAGGCTCGTACACTAACACTGTATTGTCTGGTAATGACCGCCCCCCGCAATGATCGAGTCGCGGCGAGTGCTGTGAGTATCCCGCGGTTATGTGATCATAATGTGACGCTCCGTCTAACACCTGGGGCACCTGGGGGGGAGGGGGCGCACTTTGGTCCATGCGAAAATTATAGGTCAACAATGTTTTTATGGTTGTTTCTCTAAATGCATAATTATGTGGTTGTGACTGTGGTACCCTCTGTAAAACTATTTTTGACACAATAATAGGGAATTCAATTCTGCAACAGCTCATTTTTAAAGTTTTAAAATTTGTATAATTTCCAAAAGGCTTACTGTTACTTCGTTTAATACTCCAATATTTAATACTTTTAGGAATGAAAACTCTCTTGTTTTATAAAACAAATTCTATTTCCACGAGCTAAAAACTCAACCGCAACACAATCTCTGGCGACCACTTTACGTTTGAAATAAATTTCAAAGCAGACTTAAAATAATTCAGGATATAACATTTGTAGGCTACGATAATGTTCATCTGGAGTGTTGAATAAAAGAGCAGTTGCTCCACTCGCGCGTGGCTCGTGGCTGGTGGCTCGTAGCTGGGGGCTCGTGGCTACATCAACAATAACATGCTCCTCGTTTTATGACGTCACAGCTCAACAATACCGAAGCATATGTGAGCAGCACTTAAGGCGTATTTCAGATTTTCATTCTTTTCTCTTAGAATTAAGAAATGCGACGTGTACGTGTAAAAGTTATAGGCGCCGATGATCGTAAACTCTTGTTTTTACGTCAATGGTGGTGCTGTCGTTTTTAAAGCGCCCCACATATATTTTTTCTTATGTATGAGCGATGAGAGTGCAACTGCTGCCTCTAATAAATACCTCAGAACAAATAGTATCTATCAAGTCTTAATCTTACCTAGTATTTTTCCAACTATGTCGGAGTCAGCTTCCAGCCCAACAGGATGCAGCTGAATAACGTTATTTTAAATGGACCGAAACGACTGCCCATCGGACAACTCCCACTCAGTTACTGGGAAACGCGATGCCACTTACTAGACATGGTGTTAACTAAGGATGCAGACTTTCTGAGACTGGAATTCTGAGGCCTATCTCGGCATTCGTTGCTTAACCTCTAAGATTGTCATAACTTAGCCACTAGGCCCTCAAGTGTTAATTTGGAAATTAAATATCATTTCCTTAGAAAAGCAAGGAAAAGGAAAGGCAAGGCACAGGCACAACCAAGTAGCCAGGATTATTCACCAGCAACTTGCCTTGAAATATAAACTTGTGGAATCTGAGGTACCGTACTACAAATATGTGCCCGACCCAGTTCTCGAGAAAGACCATTGTCACGTTGTACTGGGATCGGTCTATCATTACTGACAGGACTATTGTCGCCAATAAGCCTGACATAGTGGTGATAGACCGATCAGCGCGCCGCGTAATGATAGTCGATGTTACCATCCCGCATGACGAGAACCTCGTGAAAGCTGAGAAAGAGAAACAAATAAAATATCTCGACTTGGCACACGAGGTTGTCGACATGTGGAATGTGAACTCGGCTATCATTGTGCCGATTGTCGTGACGGCCAATGGCCTTATGGCCAAGAGCCTCGACGACCATCTTTCGAGGCTCTCCCTAGGCGGTTGGATTAAGGGCCTGATTCAGAAGGCAGTTCTCCTCGATACGGCTCGCATTGTGAGGAGGTTCCTGTCTCTGGAGCTAGGGCTCCAGAGACAGGACCAGGACCAGGTACCACCGGTAGCTTGGACCCTGCTCCCGACACCGGCGGACCACTATTTTTTATATTTTTAAATGTTTTTATATTTTTTTTAATGAAATATTTAGAAATGTAAAAAATGTGTAGATATAAATGAATAAAGGTAAATAAGTCCCATCTTACCCTAACGGTAATTCATATCGATACATTGAAATAAAACCGCGCAGAGCGAGGTCTTGAAGGCGCCCGGTGTTTGCCCACCTCTAGACCAGCGTACATAGGAACGCTTTTACCGCGCTACCCGCTTCTTACTCAGATTTATAAAATGCTCGCGAGAACTCACGAAAAACATACTTTGTTTATTTAGTTTGTTACTTGGAATCTAGCGGCACTGGTGGATTGTAAGAAGTGTGCAATACTTGGAACGTTTATTTGACGATAATATTTCTGACGAAAAACTCATTTACTCTTGTCAATCGTCGTGGCCAAAATCAGAATTAATATCGCCATCTTTCATACCAAAGTATTCTTGTATCTCATATATTTTAGAAGATAACAATTACAACAAACAGCTACTTAGTGTTTATTTTTCGTGCAGCTATGTTGATCGTCGAGGTTTTTCGGTAAACAAAATAATATAATATAAAGAAACGGAATTATACAATATCGGAAAGTTACGAGATTGCATTTTATACATTCATAAAATGCCTCCAGCCTTTGTCCTCCGCCGCGATGGAAAATTTTAATTCCATAACAAAAATACGACTGCTCCAAATGGAAGGAGAGAACTCAAACTCAAAGACCAACATTATATTTTGCGAAGTTTATATTAAAGTTATGTCATTATAATTTTGTGGTAATACTTGGTACTCAAATTATGTATGTGTAATATGTATGTAAGATAACGGTTAGGTTATTATAATAAGACATAGGCCTTATATTATTGGGAAATATATTTTTAATTCATTACAACTGCAAAACGGATAGGTAGAATATTTAGCTCCGGATGTTTTTTGTTTAGAAAAAGGAATACAATCGGAAAATTCCATGCTATAATATATACACCGTGACTTTTTAGTCGTCTTACAAAGGTGGTCCACTCAATGTGCCCGACATAAAATAGTTGTAGGTGCGATTTTTTTTTTTTACCTGCCGTAATAGGTATAAAGAAAAATAAATAAACATTAGAAAAATGTTGTTGATGTTTACCTGTCAAGCGGGAAAATATAGCTACCCAGAGTGCTCGAGTCCAAAAGATCATCGCTCACAACAGGGTGTTTGAATAATATTGAATAATATTTTTATTTTTAAATGATTAAAATCATAAATACCTATTTTTTTTATGAATGCTTAGTAGTCATTGGATACATGAAGTGGGCTGCCGAGGCCGAGGTAAGACGACTAAAATGTCACGGTGTATATTCAAGATCGAAATATATAGAAATCGAAGAAATTGATAGCTGTGTAGCTCAGCAACGTAAATAATTGCCAAAACATTGACTGAATTATTGAATAACAAACTAAAACTTTGATTCAATATTACGAAATAAATATAAAGGTAGGTTCTCATAACGACTCTTATCGTAGTTTGCTCTTTAATATCCAGTTTTGGTCCCTTAAAAAAGTATATTTATCGATACACCTAGCTTAAGTGACTCATCAAACCATTTAAAAAAAAAAAACATATACGTTTTTTTTTCTTTAGCCTATATTGCCATAACCGTTACCATAACCCTAATCATCAAGAAAAAGTCTCTTAATATAAAAACCACGTCACCCTCGCCGATTAACATTTTGCCCTCTTCGTATACCCACTGAACGCCACTGAGCGCCAACCTTGAGGGTATATTATTCTTCCCCCTCTGCTCGACTGCAGACACTGAAACGCTTTTATCCGACAAAACACGATTCCGTGGATACAGTAGGTATCGTGTGGAGGTTATTACGCGCCGAATCAAACGCGCTCGCCATTCAGCGCCGAGTGGGACGGAGCTCACCGAGCGGTGCTCAAGAGGCTCACCGATCAAAGTAGGCGCCTATTATACAGGGTGCGGCGCGAGAACTTCCGTATGTAAAAAAATCATAAAACCCAAAGTATTAGATACATCATTTTGATTTTCCATACTAAAGTTTTTTTATTAGTTCTTATCTCTTACTCTCTATCTTGAATGAATAATATCGTAGCCTCCGTTCTTGTTAAACCCTGGATGAGCTGAGGAACAATATTCGTGCTTCTATTGCCAACAAAACTTCCAATTTTGATTTTCCCAGTGTATTAACGAGAACGGAGGCCAATTTCAAGATATAGTTTTCAAGAAGTAATTTAAGTAAAACCGTTTACCGTTAACCGTTTCAGTATGTAAAATAAAATGAATTAAAATGATATAATATTACCAGCCCGTTACACAATACAATATTTTCATCTGTGTCTGAAACCTACTAACACTAGAAGATAAGTAAAATTGTTACTAACCCTATGGACTCCGGTCTGAAATAAAAAAAATCTATTCTATTAAATACTTTTTGTTTTATGATTTTTTAAATAAGGAAGTTCCCGCGCCCCACCCTGTACATGACATGTTACATAAACAGTATGAATTGATTTTGTCCTTTGAAAATAGGTTATCCTTGAATGAACTTCAGATCATACTCGCCCCGAAAATTAAACATTGAACAGTTGACAGCGCCAAATGTCGCGTTCAGTTAATTAATAAAATGGCGCCTTATTTTCTTGCTATTCCAGACAATTTCCTCCGAAATAAATGACGGCCTCATAAATATTTTCTTTATTGCTAATTAAAGGAATAAATATGTTAATGATCATTTAAAAATCACAAAGTTAAATTCTCAATCAAAATAGATTTCAAAAGATTACTGTATACTGTCACAAAACGAAATTTGAATTGACGGAAGGCCACCACATTTACATAATCGAGAAATTGATTGAAGCGTATTCCCTGAAAATACGGACGAGAGAAAAAAGATATTCAATTCTTGTGAACGCAGATTCCTTTCTAATGACGGGGGTCCCGACTGCCCCGACTGCTCCGCGAGCGACCGGAGCGAGCGGAGCGGCTTGTGCTCCCGCGGCGAGAGTTTTATCGAAGAGCCTGTTGCTCTGGCGCGCCGGGTGTAATGTGCCGAGTTTACGAACACCTTCCGTCAACACAATCAATTTGGACACTTAGAGAGGGTGAATACTAATAGATGTTTATTACATAATAATGTAAACAGCTTCTGTAACTTTTATTGACTTAATGTTCTCTCGTTCTAAAAACATTAATATTAAAGTCTAGACCGGGAGTTCAAGATTGAAAGACAATATTGTGAATGGCAACCGAGCCGCGCCTCGCGCTTGAACTTTACAAATTAATAAATCTTGACGGACGGCGGCGAGCGCTTCGTTTGTACAGCAAACACCGAAATCCAATACAAAGAAGCGCCGACGTTGTTTATCAAAGGGAAAAACAAGCGAAACAATAAGCCGACCGGAAGCTCTCGCCCTACGACTTCTGATTTAGAAAACGTACCGCCGGAGCTTCGGAGCCCGCGATAAATTAGGCCGACGGCACAATAGCCCTCCTGACCCCGTTCCGTAATTATGAAAAGGTGAATTGAAAACTGGATCAACTTAGTGCAGACAGTTAGAGGAATAGTTTGTTCGTGGGTGGGTCACGGTCTGCTGAAGAGAAAGATGTTGCGATGTCAAGCTAAGCAGAGCTAAGCTGAGCTAAGCTCGCTGTGGGTTTCGGGAAACGTTAATTTGCTCTCCTCGGCTCTTGTACGAAAGCAGCTTCTGCCAACACACGCTGCATAGCTCATCAAACCCAAGCTCACGTCAGTAATACGCTGCAACAAGCTGCTCTCGCGAACGCTGCGTACTGAAACCGAGTATCAAACGTGTATTTAGTACACAAATCCGGATTAAATCCATTGACATTTCGAATTAGATCTTCTACAGTGCTCGAAACTTGAACTAATTCAATTTGGCCAAAGTGGATCCTTGGATAGTGGAGCGGTGTCCGGGGCTGAACAAAAGCGCACACACTCCACAAATAAACAGGCAAACAAAGGACAAAGGACGCTGCGCTGAAAGAGAATGCCTTCACTGAAATTTATTTACGTACCGAAGGACCAATGAAAGCATTGGAAATTGCGTTTGACGTACTGTAATCGTTATGTTTGCGTTTCGTGAAACGAGCGCCTCTAAGATGTTTCGTTTTATTTAAAGCACAAAGCCCTGTTTGTAGTTGCGGATTGAAAGAAATGATTTGTAGTGGGAACCCTTTCTTTGCCTTTTATTCAATGTGGATCTAATGTATTTACGTCGGTACACTCCTTCATATTATGTCGTGATCTTGTACCAAGGGAATCTTTAACAAACAAAATTAAGTATCTAATACGGTGTTGTTGATTACGTTTTTTATGTAGTTTTTAGGAAATACCTAACAAAAAAAAAAATCTTATATACATAAATAGAGAAAAAACCCGTATTCTGTATTAAGATTGATCAAACAAAAGAATAAGCAATCTATTGGAAAACTTCAATTTTTATATTTGTAACCTGCCAATTTCAGATGTTTATTATATGTACGTCATTCTCGACTCTGTTTCTCTCTACCGACGACCATGTTGTGTTTTATGTCTGTCCTGAAAAAGTTAGCAATAAATCTAGTTCTATCTCCAATATTTGCTCATGATTGGCCCTTACCCCTTTGTGTCCTCCCGCAGGTCGACCAGAACCTTCGGTCCGCTGGCTGGTGAACGGCGTGCTGGTGGACGAGGAGTACGAGCACAACACAGGTGACGTGATCGAGAACCGGCTGCTGTGGCCTGCCATCCGCCGCGCCGACTACGCCGCGGTGTTCACGTGCCAGGCCACCAACTCGCATCTCGTGCCGCCCAAGGAACTGTCGCTAGTGCTGGATATGTTCCGTAAGTAATTCCTGGTATTCTTAAAACTAGGAAGCAGAGAAGATCGTCTGAAAGATAATTATGGCTTGAGGCAGTAATTCCGCCGTACTTACACAAATAAGATTGCGCCTACCAACACTTAACTAGGTAGGTATAAAAACATAATTATCAATAACATACACATTAGAGGCGTGCAATTAGAGAGACCATTACAATTATATGCGGGAAAGTTTCAGCAACAACCAAAGTTAAAAACTCGAAACGTATCAAGCCCATATATATTCAAATCAGTTTCCAATTGATGTTATTTCCACTTAAACAAATGTCAAATTTATACAGGGTGTAAACAGACCCTTCACGAAGCCGTCAACCAAGCATTCTGTACATCAAACTAAGTAACTTTACGCAAAAATTATTGCTGGGAAACTACTTTTTGTTTTGGGGGGAAAAATCACGTTTTATGGTAAAACTCAATGTAACGCACTCAAAACATTGTGCTGATGGATGGATTGAATAGTACGGGGGTCGTGGAGGTGTTTAAAGTAAAAATCTTATATTAGAAACAAGTATTTAAAAAAAAACTTGTGAAAAAGTTGGAACTTTGACCCCCAATATCTCCGTAACTAGAAGGTTCCCAGGTATGGTCTAGAACAAAAAAATGATCGCAATGACGGGGAGAACAAGTATCTTTCGGCTTCGTTAAGGGTCTTTTTACACCCTTTAGTTGATATTTGTATTTCTGGTATAAATTAAGTTTGTTAATAGTAGTATTGAAAATATGTTTGCAGTTTTAGAGTAAATTGAATTTTGTAGGTGGGTTTTAAAGTGCAACTGTCTTATTAAAGCCTCTCTTCCACAGTGAGACCTCTAACAGTAGAGATAAAGAAGCCGGCAGAGACCGGTGAGGGCGGAGTGCTCACAGCCGAGAGGAGGTATGAGGTGGCCTGCGAGTCGGCGGGCAGCAGACCTCCTGCCGTCATCACCTGGTACAAGGGCAAAAGGCAACTCAAGAGGATAACGGTCAGTGGGCTTTTACTTCAGATCGGTCAACCAGTCAGCAACACTAGAACTATGAAAAGCATGCTTGTTGCAACGCTGTCATGGTGTTTTTTTACCATGGACAAGCGGTTGACTGTGAGACTTGTTAACAAATAAAATTAAATGCTGGAATGTTTAGTTATAAACGGAACTTTTTCTAATTAGGTAGGTCTACCGCCTGAATCACATACATGTCATGTGTGTGTGTCAAAATTCGAACTCAGAGAAGTTATAAAGGAAAGTTCCTTTGTGAGAATCGCTTGAATTCTGCGAAAACTATAATATGTAGTTCCAGTCATATCATGAAATGTCTGTGAAGTACGTACATTATGTCATACTTGTTATCTTTCAAAGCAACCCTGTATTTAGATAAAAAGCTTATTTTCAGTACCATTTCAATATTACAGAGCAAGTATAAACCATTATGGTTCTACGGAATTAGATCCGGACTAGCCACAAACCCATTACCTACAGATAGATTTGAAATTGGCCTCAATTGAAATTCAGGCTATAGGGATCGATCTATTGTTTCCTAGAAACGTCAAAGCGGCGATTTTAGACGTTATTAATTGTAACAAAAGATCTAATTACGTTAAATGATTGGTCTGTGGAGCTAATTAGGCTGGTCCCTACAGCATGGTCCGTATTCTCGAGATAGCGAGCTCATTCCGCGCGGATCACTGCCCACTAATTGCTAGCGGTAACTCCCGGCGCCGCTCGCATTATCGGATTACTGCAGGCTTACACACACATGCTCGCATGCACATCAATGGCTGTTGTGTCAATGTTATCGTATTTGTGAGTTAACCACGTTGTTTGCCTAACTTTGTCTAAAAACGTCATGATTTTTGGTCACGGCATCAATACTTTACCTGGTTCAAAGTTTATGAAATCCTTCCGATACATGGCAACTCTTCGACATTCAAAACTATTAGCGTTCATTCTTTATACCCAAGATCGTCGTCTACCTAGCTACGTGAACATAAACAGTTTATGTAGGTCGTAGTAATCTCTTTTTTCACGGACTAACAAATCTAAGCACTAGGTTTAACTTCCAAGCCATTAGATTACTTGGCTCATGCGTGACATAAAGATATCGGATTTCAGGCAAAATTCTTTGTACGAAATGAGCCTTTTAATAAACAAAGAAATTATGTAAAAGCAGTTACCTACAAAAAAATAAACAGATTTCTTACGAGATACGAGCAACACGCCCAAGTGACACGCGTGATGCGACATAGACTACGGAACAAAAAATGAAAGAAATCATCAAGAGCATGCTACTGGTCATCGCGACAGACTCCCAGAGCGACGTACCCTTGCGAGGGAAGCACGTGACACAAGCGCATGTCGCCGCCAGAACTCGCTTTGTCACATTATCAGAGGTCGGGAACCACCTGGATGTAAATAAAACACTTTTTCATTAAAATCAACTTTACCTCAAGTAGGTCGGTAGCGGCTGTTAATTGGCGCCGATGCCGCTAATCAGAGTGTCCGGCGTCCGGGTCTATGGGCGCTAATAGAGCAGCTAAACACCGGACAACTTCCCAACTGCGGGCGAAAGAATCGGGAACTTCGATAGTTTGGCCGGAAAGCTTCGGAATTAATTTTCTTTAAAAATTGTAGTTCCTTTTTTAATTATGCTTGGTATTTTGACGCAGTATTTTCGTAATAGTATTAGATTAATGCTACTATATTGATGTAAAATGAGTCGCGCACTTAATAACTATTTCATGAAAAAGTCATTCAACGGGGTTAACTGAACTTAGAGGGTTGTATTGATATTTGTAATGATTATAATTCTGTAACTACATACGTGTTACTTGCGCGGCTCATTTTTCATCAACATACAACCTGAGACGGACCGCCAAATGCAAAAAACGTAAGAAAATTTGATATTCGCGGGCTACCCCGGCGTTTCCACCTTAAAGTTCTCAATTTACACAATATCGCAAGTATTTCCTCTCAAATACCTCTCAGATAAAGTTTTAAAACGTTGGCCCACTAACAGCCAATCCAAGTTGGGAGCACATCCCCGCACATGATCACGGGATAATTAATACCCTGCAGCGCTCAGCGGTCCAGCGTCTATCGTCTAACGTGCGCTGTAGTGGACAGCGCTGTCAGCGCCGCTCGGGCGGGCACTGGTGAGTTTTCAGCTAAAGTTTGTCTATCGATACATGGTGCTTGAGGCTCGATACAAAGTGGGGCTGACGACCAGGTAGTTCTAATTACACCTACTTAATATTTTTTAAGCTAAACTTTTCCGTAATAAATATATTTTATTTACCCACATTTATTTATTTGTAAGTAAACAGTAGCTAAATGTATACTTTTTCAATATGTTAGGAGACATGGAAGCTTTTCCGAGTCAAATAAACATGTGGGCCATTATAGTGCTCAGATTAATTTATATTCCTTCAAAGTGGCTAAAACAGTTTTTATGTTAATTTTACTTTGTTACCGTAGATAGCAAAAACTTAGTATTAGCAGTATGATAGGTTGGCAGCGGTGTTGGTTGGAGGCCGGCCAGCGCGGCTGAGTTGCCGGACGTCCATCACGGCCGGTAATGACCGCCGTAAGCGCGGCTCGTAAAGACGGCGGCGGCCGGTCCTCCCCGGTCCGGGCCGGTTAGGCAGCCGGTCGTTACTCACCAAGATTTAAGCCAGAGGACGCCACATGCGCCATTGATTCCGGCTTCATCATCCGGATCATATCTGCACTCTATTTATCACTATGGGAACTTTGAGGCTACATATCATCCGTTAGCACGCGCCATCTTTTTTTGTCCATTTCTTTTCTAAAAGTTTTGATTTGAATAACTCATGTCAGGTTGGTTTTGGGCTAGACATACGAACTATTTAAAGTTTTTCTTGAGAAATATTCATGAAAACAAGGATTGGTTCCTTGTTTTCATGAATATTTCTCAACGCGGACAATAGGAGAACGTTGCTTAAGTACTTTAACAGATTCAATTTTTCTACGACGACCGCACCTACATAAGAATATAGCACCATATAATTTGTATACAGGGATCGTGTGGATCGGCTTTACTGCCACTGATCTCATTTAGGAAACTCATCTTAGTTTAGCGAATAAATAAAGTTATAAGTGGAGCTTACACATAACAACCTTTAAGGCCATCGGGACTGCAATAAAACTATTTTAATAGCACCAGCGGCGCGGCAGCAGCTTTAATACTTAGATACGCCCAGATGAAAATTTCAAAACGGTTTTATGATAGACAGTTATACACTCGTCTAAAGAGGCGACAACATTTATGTCTCCGCAACGTCTTTCATAAGCTTACATTCATGAAATCATGTCTTTCGTCGGCACCATAGTTGTCGGCTGAAACTACAGAATACAGGTGGCATTCTGCGACTCTTTTTGTTACGTCTTCGAGCTTATATCTGGTCACCCAAGTACGCCAGTTGCAAATGCTACGCATCTGACCTTTTTGACCTACAAGGTTAGCGTAGTGGTGCTTGAGGATCTACTAGTGTTGCAGTCAGTCTGCAGCATCCATTCCTATTAAACAAACAGCATCTCCAACCCCATTAAACGCATTCAAACTTAAGCATGTGAGGTTCAGCGATGCGTCTGAGATATCGTTCATAAGCTCATACCTGCGGCCGCACGTGCTACTCAACTCTATTCAAATTGGATCGAATAAAAGTTTTATCGTATCGATTATCGATTTAGTCGCAATCGCGTGCTTCCGCCCAGCCGACCAGCAGCAACGTTGGAACCGAGCCAGCCTTCTTCGGCTGCGTTATAATAATCGAATGCTGTATTCATGATTATTACCCTCACTTTAATTATTATTGCGCACCGTTTTGTGCTATTCTAGTCTCATATTTTATTGAACTGGCTCTTGTTAATTGGAGGTAGTTTGCGGTTAATTCTGTCAAATGGAAATCGTTATTAACTGAAGTTATTGGCCAAGTATTGTGCTTTTCATACGTAACTTACACTGTAAGTAGTTATATTAAAAACACTATAACATTTATAAAATCGTCATCATCAATTTAGCTAAGACGTCAATAACGTAGGTTGTCATGGCAATACAATAATACATTTTGATACAAGTGGGCAAACTTTGTCGTTGCAGCCGAGGCGGATTTTACGGCGGTGTTATGGAGCCGAGAACTGCAGTGACAAATGCCCACGTGTATCAAACGATGTGTTTGAATACACTTACGAAGAAATCAAATAATAGAACAAAAAGTATTTTTGTCATTAATTATTACGATATTATGATTTAATTTGCTTTTTTTCTCGCGCTTTGTCTTCACCGGTTAAGGCGAAGCAAAGATATGAAGTCGCAAAACCGCCTATTAAAAAAAATACAATATTTTAAAAATTATAACTCATAAATGTTAATATGATAAAAGCAAATCATTTTACAAATAATAATATTTATTTATTATAATTTATTTATAAACACAATTTAAATAAAATAAAATATTAAGGCCTCAAGAGCCTGCACCTAATTGCAGAATTTAAAAAAAAAAACAGCACCATCGGCTATAAAAATGGAACCACATTGGACTTAGTATAATAGTTGTCTATGGAAATCAAACAGTAGAATAAATGAAAAAAAAACATGAGTGTGAAATACACTCCATTCTGAACCTAATAGTGGTGCGATAAGAGTCAGTTTTTTATAAATTAAGACAATACGCCTAATATTAATGAATGAGCACACACTCCACCACAGCAGCAATCCCGGCTGCTCCCGGTAGCGGAACAATGAACCAAACAGTTATACCTTTACTCAAATGAGCTCAACTTCGCCGTTTTAGTTCCCAACAAAAACACATTACTAATCACGAATTATCTTACACTAGCTTTTGACCGCGGCTTCGCTCGCGTTAATTTAGAATTTGACGATCAATTCGGATTGAAAAATATAATTCAATCAGAATCATGATTTAATTACATTTTACAACCCGAAAGACACGTGGCGACATCTATTATCATAAGAACGTTATTGTTGTTTTCCTCGGGAACAGTACTTTTTTTCTAAAATCTCGTCCGTTTCTGTATACCTGACAATGTATAATGCAAAATTTCAGGATGATCGGTTCTGTGGTTTAGGCGTGAAAAGGTAACAAACAAACAAACTTACTTTCGCATTTATAATATTAGTTAGGAATTAGGATGAACAGTTACTGTTCAAAATACCACTGTTGCACATTCGTAACGGGCTATGTGGGTAAAGGAAAACAAACAGGTTTAAAATGTTTCCTTTTATAGATATCTGGCCGTGGGTACTGTGGGTAGTAATGTTTGTGTAGGCACTTCCTTTGAGTGAATTCTGTACAATCACTGGATTGTACCGAGAATTTACTCAAAACAAGTGTTGGTATGTGAAAAAATATCTATATCTTTCTTCAAGTAGATGCTTATATTTTTTTTCTAGAATCATAGATAAATAAACTAAGGAAGAAAAATATTCCATGTTTGATACTTTTAGCCGATTTTTCAATCGATTTGCCCGACTGGTTAACAGATCGCATAAGGCATACACATACATAAAAACACGTGTTTTTTATGGTAGTCAGGAACTACCGAACGCCACCTGCTGCGATCCTTTTGGTTCATCCACGTTCATACATCTAGTCTTACACGCACGTTGTCTGCGAGTACTACGCACCTGAAAGATAAGACCTTAGCATTTCCTAGGCACCTAGGCATTTCTACTCACCAGCCTTGTAAACACCGTTTGTTAGTCTCACAACACCTCATATATCAAGGCATAGACACTTCTGTAAAGAGGCCGCTTTCATCAGAACCCTGTACCCGGTACCTACCTTCGATTCACGTTAAAACTTAACATTCTTCTAAAAGCTACTAACAATTCCCGAACTGTATAATAGTGAAGAGCCCGTACGAGTGGTATTACCGGCACGGGCCTGGCCGGGTAATACGGCGCGCTAGCCGGGTAATATCGCGCTCGTTAAACCTCGGGCGCGACCTGAACTGCATCCAAATGCTCCTCTCTCCCCAAGACAAACGGCGACCGCAACGTAAATATACCATTATTTTGGCTTGGAAACTGATTCTTTTGGAATGTGGCGAAGGAAATCGTTGAAAAAAACAAGATCGGCGATTTTGGAACTTACTGGCCAATCCTTGATGAACGTGTTGCTTGATGTTATGTTAGATTTTTTTTCTGCTTATCTGTATTAGTTGCTAGCGTCTCTGTAGTTTACAAAGTGCATAATGTATTTGTAAGCTAATTACAAAATGATCACTTATGGCTTATGAAAAGTACCAGCAAACTCACTTAGAAGTTAATCATATTGATGCTGAAATGTTTTTCAAAGTAACTTTACGTACATGAGATTTCTCTCATGTCTCCTAAGTAATAAAACTTGAATACGTTAATGTTATCACAACGTGTAGGAACAGCCTACCTGCGGCAGTAAGTCCCAAGTCCCCACGGAGGCAGTAACCTAGTTTGTTCCTACAAGGAGCAACTTATGTGGGACGATAACCAACCAATATACTTCTTGTTCTTGTTCCTTCAACTCAAGGATCAAAGAAAATATGAGAAAACGAATATCTCACATAGTTGTGCCGAATGTTTGTGATCCCTTCCGGACTGATTGATGTTCTGAGTAATGTTGACATACTCCTGATGAAAACCTTTCTTGGATATATATCTGGGTCAAGTTACTTGTTGAACTAGCTAGTTTAATACAAACGAATAGATACAGCTGATTGGCTTTACTACTAATACTTTTCATATTGACTGTTATGGGAGGCAACTATATCAAAGGGATTGGCACCAGCCAACAGATAGGTTCTATCACCAACTAAAGTATGACAGTGCAGCATGTAAGAACATCATGTGGCCATGTCTCTTAACATAACCATTAAGAGCCCCTCTATGTTATCATAATCTCTAAATACACTGTCCTTTCTATTTTTATTCAAAGATATTTAGGAAACCTTCAAATAGGCACCTTATTAGCTTTCACGAAGACAAAAACAATACCCAATCAAATTAGTTCGATCTAAACATCTCATTCAGTCCGGAATGACTTAAAATTAGCGCCTGAACGTAAGCTGATAGTTTTTCCCTGGCACGGGGCGAGGCGGGGGTGCGGTGCGGGGCGGGGCGGGGTAGCCGGGGGGGAGGGTTGGCTCGGAGCCAGCGCACAGATAATTATCCCCTATTAATCTCGCAGCCAAATCGTTGAGAACGACAATAAAAAACGAGTGATAGCGCTCACGGAGATCGCTCTCTATTGCCACTAAATAAACACTAATGTCTTATAAGGGGGTTTTCTGTTACAGATTATTTTGGTGGACACGGGAAGAGTAGGGTATTCTATTATTGACTCTTTCGTAAAGCAGCTTGTGGTACCTACATGGGACTTAAACGTAATTGGCGAAATTTGGGTGTGGGAACCTTCGGGATGACAGGCGTGATTTTATGAATGTAGTTTATTTATTTAAACTTTATGTACAAGAGTGGTACATAGGCGGACTTAATGCCACAAGGCATTCTCTACCAGTCAACCTTTGGGTCAAAGACAGCATTGTGATAGAGTACAAAAAAAAATAAAAATAAGAAAAATACCATTTTGTTAACATAAATTGATATACATAAATAGGTACATACTAATACACATATTTACAAACAAAATGAAATGAACTAATATATATAATAATACATACAATTAGTCCAAAATACGAGAAACCTTATAATAATTACTATGACTACATTGTGAGCAATTTAGTCTGATTTCAAAAAGTACTTCTGAGCTGTTCTTTTGAAAGCCATTTTGCTTTCAGCTTTTTTAATGTCAAGGGGTAGCGCGTTCCAGAGCTTTATAGTTGAGACAGCGTAAGAATTGGACATAAAACCAGTACAATGTGAGGGAATTTCAAGGAGTATGTTTACTGATAGTTATATTCATAATTAGCCACTATCTCCCACTTACTGACCGACTGCTTGCCAATTCAAAAGTGTCTGTAAATGGTTTCATTCAATTAAATGCTTTGAATTTCAGTTAGTATTTCTCAGTGTCAAATCTTACTTAATTATTTCTGGTTTTCCTTAAAATTAATTTTCGCGAATATGAGAAAGAACACTTAATTATATCGTTCTTATGACACAAACTAAGTTTATTTTATAAGACCCTGAGATAATGGACCGCTTGTACAAAATAATATTCTAAGTATTCATACACATTATAATAATTTCGGTACCTGCGTACGAAATGAGCGTGGGTAAGACAATGGACACCTAACATAGGACATAGCTACATGTGATAAGGTTAGTGGAATATTTACTGTAATAGAAAATAACTAAACAGACTCTATACAGTCATGAAATAAATATTTCGCCCTGCCACTTGCATTAGTTACGATTACGCCGTACGCACCATAGTGGCGTAAATATCTTTTTTTTAACAACAGATTACTTTAAACCAAAACAATTAAGAACACTCGCATTTTTATACTAAAACGTCCTTTTTTAATCTGACATGGATCTCATTAAAATTAAATAGACGGGTATTCAGTTCTTTTTTCATTCATTTTGATATGTTCAAAAGCTAATGGATATTTTGCCATATTTCTTAGTGTATGAAACTAATCAATTTGTAAGTTTCTGTAGGGCACTTAATAAACAGTGAAGCGGTTACTCTGTAAGCTTCACATTATTCATACAAGCAATTAAGATAAGGCAGCGCCAATATTTGCGGTGCTCCGTCAGCGAGAGGACCGCTGCGGTCCCGTGCAGTGTCGTGCGGTCCCTTGCGGTGGACAGCGGAGCGGACTGATATGAAGTTAGGATTTTTTACGAAACATTGCTGCCTCTGGGGGGAAAACAGTTTAATTATAAACTACTGTGATTCATTTGTTTTAGTATTTTATTAGCCATTTGTATAGGTCAATTTATTTTTGAGAATTGTTTTCAAATTAGTTTCCAAGACTGCATAATTTTAAATCGTCTTTTAAGATTCAATTATTCACATATAATAGAGACACCGAAGACACTACACTCTTTTGTCACAAATAGTATCAGAAGGACTCTTAAATTTATTTACTATAATAGTATCACGAAGTAAAGCGGAGCGATACAGAGCGTTGCGGAGCGATCGATTCTATGTAAAAAATTGTACAAACACAGAGTGAGCGCGGCCCACTGATATGGTGAACGAAGTCCATAGTTTACTGTAGAGTATAGACCCCACGGCGTTGAGTGATTTATGGATCTCATAGAAAGTAAACATGCTTCCGTAGGAATTTCAAGTTTCCCATAACTTTAGTGTGACTAGTACAATATTTTTGTAAGTATTTTCTTATTTATTTTTACAAACATAACATCATGCCAGTAATCTCTGAAGGGTCAGACAGTAGTGTGCGAATAGTACACGCAAAGTATGGCAGTTCATTTTAAAACATTTAATATGGGACGAGCCTATTTCCATAAAAACACTTTGTACGAAATGGATATCGAACTCAGCAGTAACGCTTGCGACAACTTAGTTAGACCAACGAGATAGTGACGGTTATAAACTGTTTAATTGTAGCTGATATTTATAGATATGGTGGCCAATCTCAGCAGAAACTACCCTCAGACGCAGGAAATATTATAGTGCACAATCGTGTGCGTTAACTCAGGTGAATAAAAGAAATAGGATGATAAGGTGCCGTTGTGAACCCATCCTGATGACGGAACGCAGTATGTACGGAATTATTATCCAACTAGCGACCCGCCCCGCCTTCGCACGGGTAGCCTTAACTATAGCCGATGACTTTGGAGGACGGATGGGGGTGGTCATGTGACATAGTTTTAGCAGATATCTATCTGTACGGCGGGGTGGACAGCACATCAGGCTTTATTTTGCTTTATGCATTAATAGTGTAGAGTTGAGGAATTTGTATATTTTAACGCACTTATCTCAGGAACTACCAATTATGGGAAATAGTGAGGCAAAAAACGATTCTATAAAAGTTATGTATTAATATATTTCTACATTAATTACTTCTTCATCTGGATAAAGTGCAAATAAAAACATAATTATTTAGTTTTGATATTACACGAGCCAGAAATGTTCAAATGGTTGAGTAAAAAATATTGAACAGTTAGGACAATCCAGGCGACGTTCAATGACTGGCCAAGTGTCTGGAGTCATTTGATCTGAAAAGGTAAGTCTGTGGGTATTATTGGTAATCGGAATTTAATTTAGTAAATAAGTGATAGTGCAGTGTGATGCACGCGATCAATTTGCTCATTTGATTGCGACGAAAGGCCTGTCCTGGACCATTTATGTGACTTCGTCGATGTATTGTGAATATCCAATGTATGTGGAACCAATACAAAGTTATTTGTAAGATTTACTTTACTATGTCTTGCTTTAACTCTCCGTTTCTTTTGTTTAGCCAATATTGTCCCACTTCTGAGCAAAGATCTCCCCAACTCCTTGTAGGAACTCTGTTCCTGCGCCACCTCGAACCTGCTCTCGCGGTAAGCGTCCAGGTCATCTCTCCACTTCTTTCTGACCTGCCCAATGCAATTTATATATAGCCTAGTAGCTTGTTACCGAAGTCCATTATTCCCGTTTTAGAACACAACGCGGTGTTTTGAACTCTGTGTTGTCTTTTTACACCCAAAATGCGGCATCCCATTGCTATTTACCCTTCGGCAAACTCCAAGGCGGAACTTTGCAATTTGGTGAGCGATTTATAAGCCTTTCCCAACTAAAGCCTCTATGAACGCGTAACCACGTTAGATTGGGCGCTAATGAGCGCGTCATGCAGTTAATATTCATTAGCAGTAATATGGACAACATGGCCGGTTCCACGTCCGCGGCCAATCACGCACACTCGCTTCAATTAACTATCACTCGCAATCATCTACTATTATCGTTTTAACAGGGAAGCGGCAAATATCACGTAATTTAGTAGTTAATAATCACGGTATGATAATTTATAATTTATCGTAGCTGGAAAAAGTTGAAATTTCTATTTGTCCAGTTTACCTTAAACAGGCAGAATATGCGAATCGTAAGTCGCGCGAAAAAGTGTTAACACTGTGAAGCTCGAGAATCGCTCATCCTGTACGAAACAATAGAATCAAAAAAGAACCTTTTTGACTCCGTGTCCATGTTCGTGAGGAGCTCGTGGCTAAAAATCGACCCGGTTAAGCCGTGCTTGCGTAGGTTGGTCGGTGGATGGGTGACCACCCATTACATACCGAGTTTCCTCCCTGCCTCGGAAAGTACGTTAAGCCGTTGGTCCCAGGTGACATTTGTAGATCTTTGACAGTCGTTAGGTAGTCAGTGGCCCAAAAAGTCTGACAACCAGTCTTACCAAGGTATCGTATTACCCAGTACTAACTGGCTTGTGGAGGTCAGATAACACAAAAAGCAGTCGCAGTCGCTCCATGTAAAATACTGGTATTCAGCTGCATCCATTTAGACTGGAAGCCGACCCCAATATAGTTGGGTAAAGGCTAGGCAGATGATGTCCACATACGGAATCAAAGATATTTATATTTAAATCATATAATCATCAATAATTTAAATCTTTGATTTAGATTACGCTAAAACGTGAGGGTCTTAAACGTATTTTTTGGCATTTAGCTTATCATAAAAATTCTTTATACCTAAATTCGTAAAAAATCCTATATCAAAGTGCCAACCCATACACTTGATGTCGCAAGAAATTTCAACTTCGGCGAACAAGACAAGGCAGTATGTACAAATAACATCCCTGTACCAGCACACAGCACACAGCACACAGGGAACTCAACTCGTTGGCGCACAAAATGACGCCCAAATTGCTTTCTTAAATGCAAATGAAAGTAAACAGGAAAATAGACGAATAAATAATTTAGTCAGCGAGTCGCAACTCTTCGCCGGGCGGCACGATGCGGCACGGCGCGGGGATGGGCTGAGTGATGAGATGAAGCGATGGAGGTTAGATTTATAGGCTTTCTAAACCTGGACGGCACGGTTGGCACAGTGGTTAAGCGATTGGCTGCTATGCCGCGTGTCGCGGGTTCGATCCCTGCACGGAACAAATATTTGTATGGCCTACAGGTAGTTGTTCCGGGTCTGGCAGTTTGTGTATGTGACTTTGTATGTTTGGTTAACACACCCACGATACAGGAGAAATTCCTAGTATGTGGTAAAGAAAAAAAAAAAAAAAACAAACAAACAAACCGGATTTTTAGTCAAATAAGGACAAAATAATACATAATTCTATAATTCATTTTATCATCTTTTATTTTATTAGCGTATCATTTCTGAAGACCATAAAGGTGCTAACCACTTCAGTTTAGTAGATAAATGTAATTAACTAAGGGTAATATCTAAACTCAGTAGAAGGAAACAATAACAATCGTAGCCCTCTATGTTGCTGCCTACGCCGTAGCACAGTTCTACGCCGCGTAGGCTTACTACGCTTACGCTCAAATTCGACACCATAGCCGTTTTCGGAATTATGCAGAAGCGGCGAAATGTTTCATGAGGCTCCATGAAAAAGTTCAGGCCAACGTGTTACCTTATTCAGGCCGTTCAATGTTTTATTTTCATCGGCCGAACAAAATACGTGCGGACGACTTACTTCGCTCCATGAGTTGCACTTCCTTGGTCATTAATAAAACGTTCTGGCGAGATCAAGTTGACTTGTTTGCACCTTGCGAAGTTGGCTGTTTGGTAAGTTGACTTTAGTTTACGAGACAGCCCGGAGTTAGTGATGAATAATTTTAACAAGTAGGCACAATTTCGAACGTGTTTACCAGCAGAGAGAACAACTTGTTATTTTTTAATTACCTTTACGTGATTGAGAAGGACGCCAATCTGTCATACAAGTGGACACCGTACGCCATCACGCTTTTCAATTATCCGTTCTCTGTCGCTACAACAAAAATGCGACAACGTTTTAATCTCCATTTTTCTCGAGCCATTTGGTGGCGCCCGCGGCGAAACGAGATCTGTCACATACAATAGCGAGCAGCCCGACGAGCCGCGTGTCTCGGCGGCCCGCGTGCCCCGCCAGTGGCTGCGTGCCCCGCCCGGGGCCCGGCGCGCTCCGTCGCAGATCTGTCATAAGATTACTTGGCAGACGCGACGTGGGCCGACCGCCGGACGATACATTGAATCCCGACGTCCGTTCCTTTTGATAACCCCTTCAACCCCCGTAAGCCCGTGTATTACAGGATCACAACAAGTATTAATAAAGAGGATGCCGGTGATTGGAAGCGGCTTATTTCCGGTTAACTGACTGAGCGTTTGACCGTGACATTAGCGGATAAAAAGGTATTTACGAGTTAACCGATAATCGAATTGATCCAGTGGTTCGGCGCTTCAAAGCAATTACTTCGTGTTTGCGTTCACATTCTCGGAAGTATCGAACAGTTAACATTGTTCACTTTCGCCGTATGTTGTTATGTTCCGTGATATCTTGGCATTGAACTGTCTGAATTTCATACGCAAACAAAACTCCAGTTCGATATTATTTTACTCTAACATTTGATATGAAAATGTAACCCGAAATCCCTAGATGAAAATAAATCACTTCGGTTTTTCTAGCGGATATTTTCTGTTTTAATATCTCCAGGAATACTCTTAGCAGAATCAATACAGTTTTTTGGATAATCGGCATACTCTGCCAGAAATCTCTACTATATGTAAAATTAATTACTTGCATCTTTGAAATCTACTGATAAAAGTGAGCTTTCATTTTCCTGACCAAGTAAATGCCGCTTTAAAAAGACTGGGCATGTCTTAAGAACTTAACATTTCTAATCAAAAGTATGTTGTGCACGTGTGGCGATGATATCGATTATATCGGGAGCAGCCGGCGCGGCACGTGCGGAGCTGGCGGCGGCTGGCGTTGCGCCAGCAGCGGCTGCGACACCCGGCGACACGCTGCACGCTATTGCTGCTACTCTGAGACTGAAGTCTCCTATTAAACGCTATCAGTGACGTTACGGCAAATGTCAGAATAGAATCATGAAAGTAGCATCGTTTTAAAGAGACCACCGTAACGTTCCCATATCAATCATCTTTACGCGGCATAACCGCTTGGCCACGACCTACATGTTCAAGTGAAACGCGTCTTGTGACGGTAACTGTGAAGAAAACCAATAAAAAAGTTGCTTAGGTTATGCCATGAGTCACCGCAACGCGACTTGCGGAGGCGCGGTACTCACTCGAAAGAAACAAGTGACCATCGCGACTGTCGCATCACTCGAGGCCACGGCAAGGTATATGAGCTATACGTATGTTTCATACCGTCTCAAGTCTTTCAAGAACCTCGAATACTGCAAATAGTAGTACAGCAGAACTGAGTGAAACTCCAACCAAAGCCACAATATGTTATTGAATTAATACACTATACTCCACTAGCTACACGTAGGGAAGTAGGGGGATGCACGCGAATCTAATCATCTGACAAGATTGAATATTGTAATCCTCTTTCACGGAAAGTAACGTAGTACTAGTCAATACTTTTTTTTTCATATTTCTGGATTATATCATGGAAAAGTGTGTCACTGTACATAGTTGGCTACCTGAAGATATTTGTTTTATTTCATTCATATTTAGATTTTTTTCATAAAAATACACTAGCGCACATGGGTACAGGTTCTTGCATAAGCTATAAATATCCAAAACATAGTTCTGGGACCACCGCTTTTCTTGATTTATATAAACGACCTCCCAAAATTCATAGAGCAAAAAATGGTACTCTTTGCAGACGATAGCACGGCTATTATAGAATGTGATAACCCAAATAATTATCAAAATGACATTAATAATTCTTTAAATAAAATAATAAATTGGCTTAATGATAATAATCTTATAATTAATTTAAATAAAACCAAAGTAATGCACTTCCACCAACGGCTTGAGAAACCACTAGTTAATGTAGCTTATAATGATTATGAAATAGGAGAAGTCAATACTGCAAAGTTCTTAGGTATAACTGTTGATGATAAACTGACTTGGAAACCTCATTTGGAGGAAATTTGCAAGCGACTAAGTAAATCAGCATATTTGTTATCTCAACTTGCAAGGAAAGTAAATACTGATACACTGTTAACGGCATATCATGGATTAGTCGCCTCAGTTCTGCGGTATGGTGTTATTTTTTGGGGACAGTCAACAAACAGGGAACTTGTTTTCAGGATGCAGAAAAGATGCTTGCGATGTATGTGTGGTTTAAAAACAACAGATAGTTGCATTCCATATTTTAAAAAGTTAAAAATATTACCTCTACCGGCTTTATACATCCTGGAAACAGCATTGTTTGTAAAAATAAATCCACATTTATTCACAAAACTATCTTCTGTTAAGAAAACTCCGATGCGTGCTCAATATATTAATGAACTATGCAATGTGAAATGTAAAACATCTCTAATGAAGAAAAGCTTCTTTGGTATTGCACCACAAATATTTAATAAAATACCCGCTGAAATAAAATATATGCCATTGCAGAAGTTTAAAAAAACGCTTAACGGGTTACTACTTGACAAATGTTATTATACTCTGGATGAGTTTCTGAATGACGAATCTCTATAACTTTATAATGTTGACATTCATTTTGATATTTTACATTAACATCTTTATTTTTTTTTATCTTATTAATTTTTAATCTTTCGAATTGAATTGACTTTAAGTTTTGACATAATATGACATTGAATATGATTTTTTTTTCCATGTGTTAATTAATACAAATAATGCAATCATATTATTGTGGGTGTACTTAAATACGTTAATAACAATATTGTAAGAAATTTATATTTTAATTTAATAGCAGGGCCCACTTGTATAATCAATTTATTTTTAATTTTTAATAATTTATATGTCAGTTGGCAAAACATAGCGAACAACCTAATTTTTAAGATCTTTTTTGTAATTATTACCTATGTTTATGAATAAAATATGATTCTGATTCTGATTCTGATTCTGAATAGATTAATGGGCTCTATGGAACAAAACCGCAGATAGGATGTTGTGTAAAAGAAAATTATTAATTAAAAAACCTTTTTAAAAACACACTTAAAAGAAGAAAATAAACCGTGGAGTAAATAAAAACGAAAAAGAATAGTTACTTAAAAGCTTGACACGTGAATAGAAGGCAAAAAAACTACACGTGACAAGCTTTTAAAAAGGTTTTTTTGTAAATAATTTTATTTTCAAATTTTTAGTTTCGTCGTAATAATTTCTGATAGCGCATCATTATCTCACACTTTTTTCATATCCGTGCTTTTAACTGTTGAGGACTTCCCTGCTGAGGAGATGATCTTGGTTGCAGGATGTGGTCATGATATAAATAATCTTTATCTATCAAAATTGAACGCGAAAAAAAAGTTTAGTGTCCGCGCTATTAACCGTTGAGGAGTTTGCACGAGAAGACTTTCTTTGCTGCAGGAGGAGGTCATGATAGAAATCATTTTTGTCAATCAAATATGAACGCGTCTTAAAATTTTCGTATCCGTGCTAATAAACGTTGAGGAGTTCCCCCGTGAGAAGACAATCCTGGCTGCAGGATGACATCATGCTACAAATCAACTTTATCTATCAAAATTGAACGCGTATCAAAGTTTCGTATCCGTGCTGTTTACCGTTGAAGAGTTTCCTCGTGAGAAAACGGTCCTGGTTTCTGGATGAGGACATGATAAAAATCGTTTTTATCTTCAATTCAATTCATTTCAATTCATCTATTGCATCAAATATGGTAGGTACATGAAGTTCTTATATAAAATATTTAGGAACACATTTGGCCAATATATAGCATGAAATAGTACAAGTTTTTACACTTAAGATAACGGTTAAATATGTCTATGCTATAATGTATAAAGTTTACATCTTTCTTAATTGAACGCGCATACAAAGTCACGTGTACGCACTCTTGACCGTTGAGCAGTTCCCTCGTGAGGAGACGGTCCTGGCTGCAAGATTAAGTAATGACATAAAAATGTATTGTCAGCAGAAGCAAAGGTGTGTGCAAAATTTCAGCTAATTAGTTGGAGGAACTGGTTTAAAATTCAGTAGCAAGATTTGACCAATACATACTAACACACTAACTAACAAGGCAAGTTAAGTAAAAGATTATAAAAAGTGGCACATCTCGAGCCGCCGACATACCGCGATTTGAAGCCGCCGACCACATGACCACATGTCGCCGACACAGGCCGGCGGGTCGGGGGCTTTGGTGTGTACAGTCTATAAAAATGATATATTATCACTAAAGAAACGTGAATGATGTGTCAATGAAATATTTCTGCAGAAACAACTGTTAACTCTCAAAAAATGTCCTTCCACAAAACATATCTTGTAAAAACTACTCTGTTTCATCGAGGGATCCATCAGACCTCCCTAAAAACAAACGATGAGGCGACACTCGGCCGCAAATAAGCCAACAACGACGTGCGAACACACAGGGGACGTTTTATAACAAGTTATCTTTTATTTTACCAGTAAATGCCATAATTATTATTTTTTGAAATTATGTAACCTTTATAAGTCTTTATGGCTCCACTTGTATAACAATTTTCTGACTTACATAGGAAATATAATATCGCAGCAATCAAACAAGGAAACAAGTCTTTATATCTAAGCGTTAAATAATAGCTGTTACATGGGCACTTGTATAATTATAACTTACACGTAGTTATTACGAACAAAATACGTGTACTATACACGTTTGAAGAGCGTAAATGCCTTTTGTTTCCGTGTCGGCGTGTATTGACACAAACTATGATCATTATCTACAACTCTTGCACAACCGTGTCACATTTGAATGGTGTCGTGCTGACGTCACGCGTTAGGGCGCGTCCGCACTGGTGCGGCACAATCACACGCGCCGACAAGTGTCCAACTTTTGTGACAGCTGTCGATTTCCCCCGGGTGCGGGGCGCGGGGGCTCAACGACCCTCCTATTAACATACACTACGACAGAATATACCACTGTTCTATATAACATTCAGTACATAGAAGCGGTAATAGGTATGAATTTGAAATCATAAGGGCCGGTACAGACGTAAAGATTCCATGGGCTACGAAAATGACCACGAGGTTGCCTTAAACTATTGCGGTCGGAGAATGTGTGCAACGCTTTATAAGAGTCTTCAACGAGTAGGTTCTTGTTGATTTGAAAAACAGTAACAACTTATTTATTTTCCCAGCTTTGCCTATGACACGATAAATTTAATAAAAAATGCAACCAATGTGGGTTTGGATATTATATAAATAAATGATAATTGTGCTCTGGAATCTTCACACGGACCTGACTGCTGCCTACCTAAGACAAAGAGTTAGCGATTTTATGTCGCAACGTGAAGCGTGTCGATTGTCGTGAGACCGCCCGTCAGTCGCGCGACACTCCATCTATACCCGACGGAAGCGGAAACGTCTCGCAGATGTATGGCGGTGTCGATGCTAACATGGGACGTGGGATAAAAACACTATGTGTCTGATACGAGAACAATGCCCACTACGTCATTGTTTGTCTAGCAATCCGATATGCGTAGTAACTGACAATATTAGGTGCTTGGAACAATACAAGGAGCGGCTTGTTATTATGTAGTTCAATTGAATTGAGTTGGTCTATCATGTTACAATGTAAGGCTTCGTCTTCAAACATCGACTACGTAAATACAGGACCTATTTCTAAATAGACATAATTACATCATATTATTATACAATCATTTTATTTAAACACTGAACTGTTTTACCATAAAACGATACGTAGTAGTAGGTACCAGGATAGTAACACTTCGTGCAACTGTTAATTAGCAACAACAGAACTTCGCCTGAACTTTAGCAATGCTACGAAAGTGTGAATCATTCTAGGGCAAATGCAGTGAGCTTGTGTATCATTATTTATAACTAGGCTAGCACACATCACGGTGTCTTGATAAGGCGTTACTAAAATACTTAAGTTACGTCTAAGTACAACTACTGAAATATTCCAAAATCTTTGTAAACTGTGCAATTATAACACCTCGAATCAAGAACGAACGAAGTCAGAGAGTACCAGGCTGGTATGCCGTCGAGGAAGTGTTAATTAGCAACATAAACATCCGTCGAGCTGTGAGCTGCCGAAGAGAGGTGCAGTGACTGGAGATGTGACGTAATTCTGGCAAGGTGGCGCAGCTTGTCATAAGGACTGCATACCAAGCAGGCCAAATACCAAGGCGTAGATATACACGAACCTGTGCTTAAAATGTGTAATGATTAGAGGCAGGTTTCAGGAACAGATTGCTTCAGTCGATCGTGCACTGTAGTGCGATTAGATTAATTTACATAGTCCAATAATACCTGGTTGGTTGCACAAACGATCGAGTACGCCTGTTGTGTCAACAACACAATCGGGCGTCTATGAGTAAGTCAACTGTTAAATGCATACCTAGGTCAGAAATCAGAATTCGGAGAACACGTTCGCTACCATTAACTATATACAAACAAACAAACAATCTATAGATTTAATTTCAGAGAAAGGTCGTATTCAAATGTTTGTTTGGATTAAACAACAAAGAAATGAACAAGTTACTTGTTGTACCGACCGAAATTAAACAAACCGCAGTCAATAACCAATCGAATCGTTGATATTCTCCAATCCAATGTTTCAAGTTTCCCCTCGGCGATATTCTGTTTGCCACCAATACGGAAAATATAAACAAAACTTAATACAATATACATTTTCCTTGTGGAAAACAATTGACTTCCTGGCGTACCGTTGCGAGCTAACAGTGTTGTTGTGCTGTGCAGCTAAAAACTATCAATACGAATGATAAACTGAACCAAAGATACTTGTGATTGATAGTATTTCTCTTTCCGTGTACTTTATTCAGATAATATTACCATGAAAAAAATATCAGTACTATCAAATGTAAAGGCGAATTTAACAGTAGGTAAACGATTCAACCAATATTAATTTATTCCATTTCAACGGTGACCTGTAAATCGGTTCTTTTCACTTCGGATTTCACTAATAATAACTTATCCTTTACCACAAATTGACATTGGTCAACTCGAAACGAAGTAACAGATTCATATGAACCAAATTACTTGCCTTCCCCCTTTCGGTGGCCTCTTTGTACCCTCCCTCGCATTGTTTACCTCCGCTATTTGTCTTCCATCTGATACCCGATACGTAAATAGGCTTTAATGAACATAATATTCATCCCCGATATCATTTCAAAGTTAATTAATTTCGTAATATCGTCGACTGTGTGCTTAAACTGACTCCACGGAAGCCTTTTCCTGCCCAAGAATGGGCCTTATATACACATACGATACAAGTCGCGCCTTTTATTGTTATTCATTATATTAATCTGTGTTTGGATGTATACATAATTTTTAAATTGTTTGTTAACGGCAAGACGAAATTTATAATCGTAGAAATTGCTATTTTCCTAGAGTCAATAATGTAAACAATAGGCAAGTATATCGGCATTGTTCTTAGTAATACTCTCGTTTATAAACTCTCCTCCAATTCTATCGAATTAACCTAGAAACAGTTATTTCCTAATCACAAAAACCAGTCATTAATTATTTGTAAGACCATCGTAATTGGAGGCCCATCGGATCAGGCCCTGCTCGGGACTGAATCTCTTCAATCCGTGAGTGGAGGCGGTGAGACTATCGCCGTCTATTTTGATCAAACAAGCGCCGATCGTAACCCTCCGCCCGCCGCGCACCGCCCGGCGCCGACAATACGGCGAGAAGATTCCTTTCTTTCCTTCTTTATGATTGAATTCATTATTGGTTTTAGATGGTTTCTTTGCATGAAGACGATGTTAAGAAAACGGGAGCTGATTTGAAAGCAATCACAATGTTTCGAAGGAATTAAATAACATAGTGCTTATAACTTGTGCTTCGAACTTGGTCTAGAAATATTGAAGGAGTTTACGTTGGTAATTATTAATGAAAGTCACAATAAAGACAAAGTAAACAGTTGTACCGACTAATAAAAATAAATAAATACCACTCTTGGGAATAGCACATTTGTAGCAATTACTTACCTCTGTTTATCTAGAAATACGGCTAGACTTTTGGTAGATAAGAACTACGTTTTTGGTCTTGGTATAAAAATATCTGAGCCAATCTACCTTGACAACTACACCATTCGAGGGAACTGTTTCTCTAAATCAGGTGTTCCTGGCCAGGCTGACTCTTGTTAGTAAAAGTCAACAGAGAGCCAACAAATAAACTGGCAAACGCTTTTAAAATGTTTTGTTTTTCGACATTCAAGAGGATTCATATTATTATATTTTGGGTAGCTTACGCCAGTCCCATACTTTTTTTTCCACCTTCGATGTCGGTTGTAGAACGTTATCAAAAAAGTAGCGTCGCTCGTCTGTGGTCAGTGATGAGCAACTTATCAAGCATGGTGGTCAACTGTATTTATAAATTAAAAAATAAGTTGTAGTAGTTTTTGGAACCCATATCTAATGAATTAGCCAACACTATTCCGTGATCAGTGACCGTGGTGTGAGATTAACGCGCTACAGTGTGGCCATGAGACGCGCGAGCCCTTTTCTAATCCATTAGCCGCTGTGGCCGCGGCAGGCGCCAGCGGGCAGATGCGGTTGCTATATGGCCCGACCTCTGTATTTAATCACTAAATGAGCCCAGCCGCAACTAGACGCACCGCTCCATCGACTATCTATATTAAACTCTATTGCTGCGTAATAGGTCATTATTTTAAGTGCCCTTCCTGAATTTTGTTTCCATGTAATACTATGTTAAATTACTCAAATCTGTATTGGGTTATTTTTGAAACTGTCATATATTTCTAAATTTTATTTACATGATTTACAAACTGCAAATCTGTAATAGTAATAAAAAATATGTACAAGTATCAAAAGGGTTTCAGGTAGAAGATTCGATTCCGGTCGATTTTTCTAATCCCGGGATGTCGGGATTATCTACAGTTAATCTCGGGATCCCGGGATAGTCCCGGGATTGTATCGGTAATGGAAAGTGGTAACAAAAAGACAGTAAAACATATAAAAATATTTTTTTTATTTATCTTTTAGTTTGGTGAGGAGATAGAATATTTAAGTTTGAAATCTTCAAAAAGGCGGTTAAACAAAATTATACTTTCTTCTGATAAAATAAACAAACTAGGCACTTCTGTAAATAATTTATGAAACTATCAATAAACTTCAAAAAATCAACTTATTTAGACTTATTTAGATAAACTATAAAAAGACTAATGCTTAAGATAAAAATGTTTAGATGGTCAATTTAATTTAAAAATATGAGAACCTATGTTCTCATATTTTTAAATTAAATTGACCAGAAACTTTATAAATTACTTATTTAAACCACGAAAATAAAATCTAAGGAAGGACGTTTCACGCACATTTTTATTGACTTATTTAAAAAATGTATCAATCCCGAAAATCCCGGGATTCATTAAAGGACAATGGGCATCCATGTATAGGCATATGCCCCAAGGTCCAATAGCCATAAGATACACATAATTGAAAAGAACTTTTTACGGAGAACCTTTGCTACTAACACGACTTTTGGCAATTCGTAGTACGTTCGGAGTTATTGAACTAAATATGTAACTAGTTGGACAACGAAGTTAAGATTTTCTTGGCATCAATTAAGGTTGTCTGGCTAACCAAAAGTAAAAACATATAATCCATTTCATAGAGCTTTTCAAGGAGAACCTTTGCCAGAAACACGACTTTCGCCAATTCGTTGTCCGTTCGGAGTTATTGACCTAAATAGGTGACTATTTGAGCACCGAAGTTAAGATTTTCTGGGTGACCAATAGCAATAACATATATACCATTGCAGAGAGCTTTTCAATGACAACTTTTGGTACTAAAATAACTTTTGCTAATTCGCAGTCCGTTCAGAGTTATTGAACTAAATAGCTGACTAGTTGGACACCGAAGTTAAGATTCTCTTAGCAACCAATAGCCATAAGATATACATCATTAGATAGAGCTTTTTGACTAGAACCTTTGCCAGTTACACGACTTTTCCCAATTCGTATTCCAGTCGGAGTTATTGACCTAAATAGGTGACTATTTGAGCACCGAAGTAAAGATTTTCTGGGTAACCAATAGCAATAAGATATACATCATTGTATAGAGCTTTTCAAGAAAAACCTTTGCCATTTAACGACTTTCACCAATTAGTATTCCGTTTGGAGTTATTGACAAAAATAGCTGACTAGTTGGACACCGAAGTTAATTTTTTTTTTAACCAATTAAGGTTATCTGGGTTACCAATAGTAATAACATATGATGCATTGCTTAGAGCCTTTTAGAGAGAACTTTGGCTACTAGCATCACTTTAGCTAATTCCTATTCCGTTCGGAGTTATTGACATAAATAGGTGACTATTTGAGCAGCGAAGTTAACGTTTTCTGGGAAACCAATAGCAATAAAATATACACCATTGGAGAGAGCTCTTCTATGACAACTTTTGCTACTAACATAACTTTTGCTAATTCGCAGTCTGTTCGGAGTTATTGACCTAAATAGGTACTAGTTGGACACCGAAGTTAAGATTTTATTTACAACCAATTAAGAGTGTACGGGCAACTAATAGTCATAAGATATACACTATTGGATAGAGCTTTTCAAAGAGAACTTTTGCTACTAGCACCACTTTTGCTAATTCGTAGTCTATTCGGAATTATTGACCTAAATGTGTGTCTAATTGAGCACCGAAGTTAACATTTTCTGGGTAACCAGTAGCTATAAGACGTACACCATTCGAAAGAGCTTTCAATTAGAATATTTGCTACTATACAACTTTTGCTAATTCGTAATTTGTTCGGTTTTATTGATCTAACTAGGTAGTTGATTAGGCACCGAAGTGTAGCTCCTCTCTGACTCTGAATCGAGAAAAGTTGTCAAAGCAAGAAATATTCTTCTTGTTGAGATCAATCCATTGATACATATCTTGACGCTATTGGGCGTTGGGGTTGTGTTAACGATCTATCCAAGTTACTGTTACAGTAAGGATTTGCTCCTAAAATAGCATTTTAAGATGTCAATATTTTGAAAATGATGTTTATAGGCTTATAATAAGATGTTTGAAACGTACAGTATTAATGAAAGTTAAAAAATTGACGAAATAACAGTATTTAATCTAACTTAATTTCTCAACATTAGACCTCTGTAGCTCCTCTCTGACTCTGAATCGAGAGAAGTCGTCATAATAAGAAATGTTCTTCTTAAAGAGATCTATCTATTGGTATATATCTTAACGCTATTGGACGCCAGGGCAATTCTGCCCATTCTCCTTTGATCCCGAAAATTTCGGGACTAAAATATGACCGGGATCCTGAGATCCGTGATCCCGGGATCGAATCCTCTAGTTACAGGGCGTCAAAAATTCGTCCAAATCATTGTCAACAGGAAAAGTGCCCAGAAGGCTGGCAGCATTGCCACTTTGGATGGCAATGCTGCCAGCCATTCTTTGGCCAAAAAATAGGCCCGCTTTCTGGGCAAACGCATAGCGAGCCGGAAGGTTGTGTCACCTAACATAGTGCCTATATTAGGTGACGATAGGGCCTGAAGCCAGAGGCCCGACTCCCACTCACCCGCAGCCAGCAGGCGGGTACAATCAGCAGTATTGGTAAAACGGGTAGCTGTGTCTGGGAAAACGGGTTCTCGGGGTGATCCCTATCCGAGCAAGCCACTTTCCAGGCGTGCTCTGCGTCGGTCAAGCACGGCACTTCCGAGTCAACCAGGGAGAGAGTTAATAATATTATATAAGTTAAAGGCTATATAGTATGAAGCAGAAAACCCCACTTTAAAAGAAGATTCATAATTATTATAATGTGAGATCCTATAGAATACAAGATAAAAAGTCAATATTAAGTAGTTTGAGGAGGTCCTGTAGACTAATCAGTCAGCCACACACAACTCAACTTGCTGACCGACCTGTATTACCGGTATTGTTTTTGTCTTAGAGCGCACAACAACACAACAAAACACATCTGTGTTAATTCCCCACCCAAACCCGCTGGAGGATTCAGACATTAACATTATACATCTAGATCTATAAGCAAATACCTACTTCATCTGCTATTGCCTTTTCGCACAAGTGCCTAAGTACATAGCTTCAGAACTAGGCCAATACACTCGTGTATGTGCTCATACAATCAGGTATGTACCCATACACTCTTGTGCTCAGACGTAGCGCGACTTAGCGCTGATATCCTCCAGTGGAGCGAGCAGAAAGCATTGACTTCGTTGAGTTATGTAAGCGTTCACTGGGAATACAGCTGTTTGTAAGCAGTCGCGAATAGTTCTACATAATAATTCTTGAATGTTTTGAAATTTTACCAAATACTTTTTTGTAATGTTGATTGATAAAGTCGGTCGCAATGAATTCTATCATCATTTGCTAAGCCTTTTCTACACTTTATTAAACTTACCTCCAGTTTCTAATCTAATCGGTGATAGCTGCTGCTTCCTATCTGACCAGTTCCAACAATGCAGTTTCTGGTTAGCACAATACTCTTTGGACTGGTTCACAAACTTCAGGGCTTGTGATTACCCGTAACAACTGTCAAAGAAATCCTTACAAATGATGACCTCCACGTAACATACATACATTGGGACATTTCAAATTACGCAATTTAACGAAAACGTTTATCAAAATAATCAATGTAAAAGCTTTTTTTCTAATTCATATCATACGTGGTTTTCTCTATCTAATTCTGCTAAGATAAAGGCGTGGATCGGTTATTAATACGTCAATAAATCAGCACCGGCCACCAGCAGCGGTAGAGAGGTGATCGGCGCTCATTACGCAATTAACCCCCCGCTGGACAACGATAAAGGAGCTAACAACATGTTGCAGCAACACCGCGCGGTGACGGAGGTTTATGTTGCAGGAAAATTGTAGGATCGTTGCAGGCGAGGTGGCTGAGCTTTTTACTTTTCGTATCTCTGACCGTTACTTTGGTCCGTACCTTATTGGCTCGTGTAACACATATAGATATATACTTATTTGAACCATAAACTTGTGCTGTGAAAACTATTCATGTGACCTATTAGGTCCTAGATTTTTAATGGCAATCTCCAAATATGAAAGCGCAATGAAACGCTGACTGAAAATAGTCAATATAAAATAAGTTTAATTCCAAAACAGATTCTATTAACTTTTTACGTATCCCGTTCTTCAAACTGGCTATTTTAAACTAAATCTCGGTCAAACAGTACAATACTTTACCTTCAAGACACACACAGAGATTTTCCACATCATGCATGGTGTCACGGACGTGCCAATTGGTTAATTAATATAATTGTTAATCACCGCAGTATTGTCGGCTGCTGGCTATCCGCGGCTAGCGGCTTCGGTAACTAGCGGTAGCTATGCCCGCATTACTCAATTGCATAGCCACGTGTGCTATAAACTGTTTGTATTTGAGTAGCTAAGAGTCCCAGACACGTGTCGTTCTCAAGAACGCGAGGTTGTTTGATAGTACGCCCAGGGCATGCGCGACTGCCTAAAATTGTTAACATAACTTGAATTTACTTACATACTTAAATTGTGCTTAAGTGCCCTGTCCAGTAACATTGCCATCCCATCGAAATATTCGCGCAGGTTTACAATGTTTTTTGAATTAAAGTGATAAAGGAATTGCAAATATTTTTAGTGCACCATAATATTGGTTATCTGCTCAATAACTACTCTAAAACTCGCTCTAGTTGCGTAAATCTGGCGTTGAAAAGAGGTCTTTTGCACCCAACGCCAAGGTCTTTTTCCGCACTCCTTCCGAGGCAACAGAGGCTAAATCGCAAAATCTATCGAGCCAATAAATATCTTTATATCCTAGTCTTCAAAGTTGTCTGGTCACTTTTTGTAAAAAATCTTTTATTTTCTTAATCGAATTACGATAATTTCGTCAAATTTCTCGGTTTTCTCGGTCACTTTATTATTTTAACCGACTGCAAAGAAAAGAAAGGTTACGTTTTTATCTATGACTTTATTTTTTTTTACACATGCTTGGAAGACACTAGCGCGAACGGATACTTGCGGGAAATAAGATTCCTTACGATCAATCGAAATCAAAATCAAAGATGGCGGCTACGAAAATTAGCGAATTTTTTGGCATGGGTTTTATGACCGCGGTACTCGAGGGCACTCCAATCTAATTTTGGGTCAAAATGAAAACACAAGATGGCGCCAACGAAAACTTTATATTTTTATGTCATGGGTTTCATGTTCGTGATTTTCGGGATAACGAAAATGACGATCCAATATGGTGCCGACGAAAATTTTCAGTTTTTTTGTCATGGGTGTTTTTGTGTAATGTAAGTCACGCTACAAAATGATGACATTCATGATGACTAATTAGCACTTTTTAGCTTCAGCATAATGAAACTTTTGGCCTTGCCACTACAAAATTGTTACATTACTATTGAGGGCAAGTAAAAAAGTAAAGTTGAACTAGATGGGCAAGAAATCCACTACTTCAATGTGCATGGTAAATTCATGACGAAAAAACCGAAAATTTTGGTCGCGCCATTCAATTTCCATTTTGTCGCCATTTTCGTTATCACCAACCCGAAATACAATTAAATGACACCCACGATAGAAAATTCGGATATTTTCACGCAAGTGTCCAGTCGCACAAGTGTCTGTCGCGCAAGTATCAGTCGCACTAATGACTATTCTTGGATAGGTCCGTTCGCGCAAGTTTCCTAGATCTTGAAAAAAGTAACTCCTTACTAGTTATTGTAACAATTTTGCAGTGGCAAGGCGTCATGTTCCATTATGAGAAAGACAAAAAAAAATCGAAAACGAGAGATCATACCTACTCGAAAACTTTTTTTTTATTACGTCTTTTTTTTTTCGAATGGGAAATCATCAAATGATCCCACCCCCGCTCTGGGCGCAGTGGAAGGGAGTGTCAGACTTTTACTGACTAAAACCCGTCCATGTTCCTTCTTTGCCCTTTGTGTTCCAGGGCCGCGGTATCTCTTTCGAAAGGTCCCGCAGCCCCCTTCCTTTTTGCTGACATCTCTTTGAGGCGCGCGTCTTTGTGTAAATTGATAACCTCCTTTTTTTAAGACGGTTAATACGCAGGTAGAGCAACTTTAGTATCATCTCAAATAATTTAAGTACGACTAGGTGTCAAAGGGAGGTCCACACACGATGTGTGGTGGATGTGTGTGCGATCGTGTTTTTGTTTTTGATGCGAATTTCTGAGTTTTGCACGAGAAGAATATCGCCTTAAGGCGATAGTCGGCTTATGCGGGGACCTCCCCCTTTGACACCTAGTCGTACTTAAATCATTTGAAATGATGCTAAAGTTGCACTACCTGCGTATTCTGGACCCCTAAATTTATTTTTTATTTCCAGGAACCACCAAACAATGACTTTATAAAAAAAATATTTTTCGGATAGTTATTATTATTGAAATTTATGATCACAGTTTTTGAACTTTTTTTTTACCTTGCCACTGCAAATTTGTAACAATGTTAAGGGTTTTTTTTATATCTAGGACATTTGCGCGAATGGACTTATGCGCGAGCGGACACTTGTGCGAATGGACACTTGCGCTTATAATAGCCCGTGAGATTCGGTACAGAAAAACATAACATCACGATTGATATTACTTGAATGTGATTTTGATTGTGACCCCATATCCGTTTAGAGCTCCCTCGATACCATGGACGACCCATGATGAAAAATTTCGATAATTTTCGTATAAACATCTTTGATTTTGATTTTGAAACCATATTCGTTTGGAGCGCCCTCGATTACCATGAACATGACACCCATGATGAACAATTCGATAATTATCGTATCCGCCATCTTTGATTTTGATTTCGATTAATCGTACGGAATCTTATTTCCCGCAAGTATCCGTTCGCGCTAGTGTCTTTCGCGCATGTGTAAAAAAATAGAAAATCATAGATAAAAACCCTTCTTTTCTTTGTAGTCGGTTAAAATAATTAAGTAGAGCAGCCTGCATGACAATCATAACATGAGCGCGATAGCATGATTGTGCGAGTAAGAAGTGAAAAACAGTTGACGATATTCCGGAAAATTATTGGCGATATTCCGACGTCCTTTTACCTCGGCCGCTAGGCGGTCACTGAGGAAATATGGCAAACGTTTTCTGTAATTTTATGGGTGTTTTGTATGCTAATAATTTTCAGTTTACGTTAATTTTAATGTTTTTTTTTATTTTGTCGTGTCATTCAACAGTGGCTCCTCAATAAAATCGAATAAAAACACAAATCTATTGACAGATACTGCGTATTTTTTTAGAGCAATGACCGAGAAATTTGATGATATTATTGTAATCAGGTTATTAAGAAAGTAAAAGATTTTTTACAAAAAGCAACGAGACTTTGAAGATAAGGATATTGGCTCGATAGATTTTGCGATTTAACCTCTGTTGCATCGGGAGGAGTGCGGAGACTGACCTAAACTCGCGTTGGGCACGAGAGACCTCTTTTCAACGTCAGATTTACCACGATTTACGAGTTACGAGTTTTATGAACTTTAAAAAAACGTGGTTATTAAACAAATGGTGCACTAAAAATAATTGCAATTCCTTTATAACATTCAAATTCTTACAGTAAATCAAATTGTAGCGCAGTGAATGTCGTGTGTTATTTTTTGTTGTTGCATAGCATCTGAAACAACAGTGGTGAAGTGGTATATCCAAACTAATATTATAGATGTTCTGTTGGTCAAGCCTTCACGAGTGCCTTAGGATACTCTTCATCCTCGCCAGGTCAGGACATTTCCGCGAGAGTAAAGCCGGGGGCAAAAACTAGCAGATTCAATAATGTCCATACCTACACTTTGAGCCACCGGAAAGAGTTTCAATTAAATATAAATTGTAACCATTTGTAAGCCTACACGTGCCGCTCTGAAGGTCGCGACAGTGTTATTCAACAAAAACAAGAAATTATCTAAAGCTCTCCAGTAAGGTCGTCGCGTACACGTGTTATTTTGAAAGACGTTATTAACTATTTATAAAAACAAAAACAAAATCCTGTTTTAAGCTTTCACGGCTTATAACTAAACAAACATCGTCGTTTACGGTACGAGTATATCTTCCGTGATTAACTGTCAATTATTCTGAGATTATTTGATAATTACGGAAGATATCCCGTAAGTGACAGTGTTAGTTTACTAAAAAAAAATCTCAAAAGATAAATCCAACACGAGTAATTTTGAAGGACGCATTACTTCTTTCTTCTTTATCGTTAGTGCCTGTGTCAGAGTTTTTATGCCGCCCAAAGGCCCCTGACTTGGCTTTACATACCGTCGAGAAATATCTCTCAGGCTTGCTGGTACATGATGTTTTCCTTCACCGAAGCAATCGATAATTATACATTTTACAATACGCACGTGAATCCGAAAAATCAGAGGTGCGTATCTTGGGTTCGAACTCGAGACCCATGACTTGGTAGTCCGACGGTCACACGACTAGACTATTACTGTTTAACGACGTATTACTTTATTAGTACGTATTATGTATTTACGTACTAAGAGCATCCTAAGAGCAAACGAAAATCTCTAGCCTGAGGTACAATAGTGTAGCTTAGTTACCCGAAGTGAAGGACGCTAGTATTTATAGGAGCCGCTTAGTACGAGTGTGTGTGGCACGTGCACGCTCAAGGGCGCTCGCATTTGCATAGTGCAGTCCCGTGTCGCTTCGACTTGTAGGTAGTTAAGACATGTCCTACGTCTTGTCGGGGTCTTAAGTCTTGTATTAACCACGTTGAGGAATGGGACCGGTTAACAGTAGCAGCTGTTTAGCTTAATACGTGCTGTTGAAATAGACTATTGAGCAGCTTTAAAAAAATTTGTTTTTTACCGCTGGTCGTGCAAAATGTTATTGCGTTTTTCCATTCGGAATTTCTCAGTTTCCGGACGGAGTCTAAATATTTGCCCGTTTGCTATGTTCTTTTATAAGTTTCTTCCATTAACAGAAAATATTTATGTTAGTTCAACAGTTTAAATAACACTTTAATGTGATTTATAACTACTACCTACCTCTCCAGATTCCCCGTATCCCTATCTAACAATTTCCTAACTATCGTACACAGCTAAACAAATCTATTTAATTTAGCTTTTGCCGAACTTTATAATTTCTGTAGAACAGAGCAGTTCCTACGTAGTTATCCAAACTAATGTATCTGGTCCTAGTTTCATTTCCGAATGTACCTGTGGAACAGGTGCTGTGTGCTGTGTGGAATAAGTCGAAGTGTTGGTTTTAAGTGCAAACTGACCGGCTCAAAGTGGAAACCTATTAAAACTTGTGAGTCACAGAAACATACTGATGTTATAAATGGTGAGCTCGTTTTATTACTTTGGGATGGAAACATGTGCGTCTGCTGTTATACACAGGTCTTTATACGATAATTATCAGAGCTATATCACCATCACCAGCTTCAATCAGCCTGTAATGTTGCACTGTTGCAATGTTGCACTGCTGGGCCACAAGCCTCGTATCTATGAGAGGGAATGGGCTATAATCCACCATGCTAGCTCAGTGCGTGTTGGTAGATGTCACAATTGATTTCGATTTTTTGGTTCTAGGACATGCCGGTTACCGCACGATGTTTTTCACCGTTTGAGAGCAGTGTTGTAAAGTAATGCGCCTGGCTGGGTTCGAACCCAAAAAGAAGAAGGCCCTTACCACTGGGTCACCCCCAGTCTGTGGTCTGCCTCTTGCTCCTCATACTTTTAAAAATATATCACATCAAATCTGCAACTAATCTACATGTTGTCATGAATGGTGACCCATCAACACTCTAACAGCAACCGCCACTGCTTAACCTCACAGTTCTATAAAACTGTAGCCACTAAAACACTACTACATCATACGGTGGCAGTTGGATTAATTTATACAGCTATGTGGGCGGTGAATGCTTTCCAGTTTAGTTTGAAGCACCAATAGTTCGCGCTCGTCAGAGCTAGCTTCCGCTCGACGTGGTTTTATTTCTAGCTTGCGATCACTTGTGTGCTGACTGGTGGCTAACTTGTTGTCCGCCTGGCGGGGGCCAGTAACAGACACAAGCAGTCCATGTTGGCAAGCTTGTGGAGACAAGATAACATGAACTGTTAAACAGCTTCTGTTAAAGTTAGAAGGTCGCACAAGACCAGCTATGGGACATGACATAGGCTAACTAAAAAGTGAAAGAATGGTTGTTATTAAATGAATGCTTATTTTTGCATTCAACTCAAAGCATTTATTTAAATTAAATAGCCACTTAAATTGTCAAGGAATCGGTCAGGCAGAAACTTGAAGATCACAAGAGGTGTCGTGTTACCCAATAACTGGGATGATGATAGATGCATACGGTTAAATTGGAAGCCAAACCCAATATAGTTGGGAAAAGGCTAAGCGTCATACCTTTGACTTCGTTACAAGTTCAGTCCAAAAACAAAAATGGGTACATCTATTGAAACAAGTGCTCTTTGTGGTCTTTTTGGTCATATGACATTTGTTACACAAAGTCCGTCTGCAGCCCCAGACTACAAATTTGACAGGCTTACGTCAATAAATTACTTCCTTCGTCCATTCCTGTTGCTTACTCTGATAAGCTCTTTGCTCACGAGTGAGGCGATGCATGTGGTTGTAAAGATTAGCCTGCGATGGCTGGCCGGTGTGTGGGCGGCCATGTTTGCTGAGTTCAAGCAATTGGCCGGTTTGTAGAGACAGCACAGACCAAAGCTCACCTCATCAAACTTTTTCAATAAAAATTACTTTATAAGATACGGCAATGTTAGCAGAATTTTATCAAAGTTCAGTTAAATGTACTAAAAGCTTCTATTTAAAATGCATAATATCAAATACCACTTTGCCTGAGGTGACAATCAAACCTGGGTCTTCACACAAAGCAACTAGAACCATCTGCCTAGTCTTTTCCCAACTATATTGGGGTCGGCTTCCAGTCTAACCGGATGCAGCTGAATACCAGTATTTTACATGGAGCGACTGCCTATGGGACTCCACAACCCAGTTAGTACTGGGTAATACGATACCCCTTGGTAAGACTGGTTGTCAGACTTTTTGGGCCACTGACTACCTAACGACTGTCAAAGATTTACAAATGACAGCCGGGACCAACGGCTTAACGTGCTTTCCGAGGCACGGAGGAAACTCGGTATGTAATGGGTGGTCACCCATCCACGGACCAACCTAGGCAAGCACGGCTTAACCTAAACATCGACCCGAGCGGCTGTTATTATTTAGCCATGAGCTCCTCAAAAAGCAACTAGAACAAAACTGGGTAATTCCAATTCGGACATCAACAATAATTCCACCAACCAATACAGTTTAGCTTCCAAAGTTTATCGCACACAATCGGCTGCGATCACGTGCGTGTGTAATTTGTTGTCCGATCCGGCACGGCACGGTAAAACTTAATGACGCGGACTATTGATGCCGGCCGATAGCCACAGGTGAACGCCGACTAAACCGCGCGGCTAACTGGCTTACTAAACTAAACGTGCTATTTTACACGCTAGTCTGATTAAATGGTTTAGCGGATGCAATAGTGGTTGGCTAGTGCGCTGTGTTGGGTTCTAAGATGCTGTAAAATAATCAGGGATTTTCTGCAATCTGGAGTTTTGTTAAGTATGATTTTGTCTGGTCAACAAAATATTGGAGTCCAGAAGGCCTAGACAAAGTTATATTGTACCAGTGATAACGGTGATGGGACACTCAGAAAGGAAAAGCTTTGGCGGCCAGGAAGGTATGCGCATAGTGACTGGACGGTAGCTAATCCTGGACGAGATCCGCACACACCGGAGAAACAAAACACAACAATGACAAGGTCTGTTCTTTAGCAGTGGGTGGAACAATCTTGACAATAATCATGAGAACATACAAAGTAGTCTTAACAAAAATGAACTCTGAAAATGATTGTCCCCTGTTGAGGTGTTCTCATATACACGGACAACCTATCCAAGAATAGCTCAGTAAACAGTACAAAAACGTGACACCCGCAACCTGCGCTCCCGTCATAGTAATTATAATAGAATCCTCTCAGTGTATCGCAAAGCAAAAGAAAACATAATAACAATGGTTTTGTATTCAAGAGGAAATCCGAGGGAAATTAAAAGAGGTCCGAATCGTACCCGGGGGACGTGCGAGGACCCGATGTAGCGATAAATTGGCGCGGCTCGACTCTGGTCGCGCGCTTTTTATGGCCCCACACGAATGTCCCGTTTGTTACATCTGGAGTGACGTCACTCACTGTTACTTGTGACGTCACTGACTGTTACTTGTGGCTCCCGATATTTCTGGTCATGCTGGTTGCATGTCAGGGTGCCGTGGCAATACAAGGTACTGGAAGAACGTGTATGCAATCCGTGAACATTTTCCTATCATTACTTAGACTTTAAAAATATTAAAACATCGTTAATATTAATCACTCAAATGATTTAAATTAGATGAACGTTTCAGGTTTTTTGACTGTCACACGTGTGGAAGTCCAAAAGAATATTTAATCTGTTCAATTAGGTATTTAAGTAGAGGCAGCTCAAACGCTTTTGAAATGGTTTCAGTTTGCATCGAGGTCGGTCTGTGCATTTACTTTGTCATGGCATCCTTTACCTAAAGTCCCTATAGTAGAGCGTACCCGCTTCCATAAACACGTCAGTGTCTTTTATTCCTTTTACTAGATTTTCTTGGTATGTAAGTCAGCGCATGACACGCCTTCCCAAACATCATCATCTATAATAATGAAATTATAACGATCTCGAAATAGTTTAGAAGACACTGTTAGAAACCGTTCTGTGTTTATCGAAATGTAAAACTATAACTGCATTAGACTTTTCTCGAGAGAAAATCTACAAAAAAGACTAGATTTTCAAAATCCATCAAATTTGTTACTTCTAAAGCCTGTGAGAGTAAAAACACAATATAAAGCGTTCCATCGCGACTGATTGTAAGAGTTGCGCGTATTTTGTGCAGCGAGGGACGTGACACTTAACACAAACAACTAACACTTTGTTATTAGGTTTTGTGAACTTTATCTTGTGCACTTGGCTTAAAAATACTGCGCTACTGAGCAATTGAGCTGGCGTGGAGTGAGCGGGAAGAAAAAACTACGCGAAAGGCTCAGCGCGAGTTTAGGTGGTGCTGGTGGTGCAGGTGAACTTAATTTATTTTGAGAGTTTTCTATGTCATGCGTGAGTGAATATTTACTGCACTAACAGAAATCATCAAATAATGCACAGGGTCAAACTATGCGCGAGTTCATGATGGGAGCGAGGGAAGGTTTATCATATATGTATTTGGCGCATTTCAGGACCTGCACTCTTGCACGCCTGTGCACATACCTGCGCCCGGGCAGCAGCGAGCAGCTGTTAATTAGCCGCGCGCCGACGGGTTAATGCATTTGCTAAACACTCCGACAGATTTGAAATATTCGTGCTTAACCCTCCGATGCCACCGCCCCCCCCCTCTCCACCCCGCCCCCGACTGTCGTCGTCGCTATTCTATTGCGAGTTTAGTTCGCTCCAAACTTGGCCGCTTTTAAGCCGGGACTCGCTTGGCTTTAGGAAATTTACTAGTTTGAGCTATATTAGACCGGTATACAAGGATAAGTGCCTCCGCTAAACTGCTGAAGTTGTTAACAGGATTTCAAAGGTTTGCAATTTGGTATGCGGTTTCATTAAGCAGCTAAATACGATTTCCCGGCGTGCTCATACATATGGGAGTATTTAGCATACTGAGTTTGTTGTTGAAGAAACTGAACCGCATTCTTGTTAGCTGTGATATTTCTAAAAGCGATCGTTGTTTACTGGGGACGTTCAGAGAAATAATACGATGAGTAAACACGGCAAACGTGCAGCGAAAAAAGAAATAAATGAACATTTCTTGTCGCGAGGTGAGATTTATCTCCGGCAGGTGACCGGCGCGGCGCGCGGCGCCGTGTAGCTGACGCTCCGGTGCGGCGCCGGGTAGCTGACGCTCCGGCGCGACGCGAGCAATAAAACATTAGCCATAACGAACTTTAACGAACTGTCGATTGTGTTGAGACGGCGGGCTTTCCATTAAACCGACTCGCCAGAACTTCCCTGTCCCCAGTTTTAATTGAAAACGTCGTAAAATCTATCGCAGACAGACGGCAAAGTTGTGCCGGCCGGCCGGACTCCATATAGTTCTAATTACAAAATTCAAATCGCGCTTAAACCAACCGAGTTGATTACGGCGAATGTCGGCGTGTAATTTGGACATTCCTCGGCAGCACCCGCACGGCCGCATCGCCGCACCGCACTGCACCGCGTCGCGCCGCTGTCGCACGTCGCCTGGCACGCCGCCAGCTGCGTCCGAGTGCATTAGACGCCGCGCACCTCGCCCGCGACGTAACCCGCCATGATAATACCAATTCGCAGTTCTTTTTGCTGCATAACCTCGTTCTCGGATACTGTTATTAGCCTAGCTTAGTCTCTACTTGTAAGTAGAAACGATTATTATTCAAATGAAACTAAAACTTCCCAGTAGGTTCCATCTGGTTCCGTCACAGTTTTCTCGTTTCGCTCGATATTAAGTAATGCAATTTCGCCGTAGTGTGTAACATAGAAAAGAAAATGTATAAATCTTATTTTTGTAGCGGTTAAAGTAAAGTGGTTTCCTCTCATTCCTTCCTCGGTGCATTCGTATCTCCGAATTAGTGCTTTAAAGAGAATTCTCTGCGAGATAAAGCGTTTAAAACTTCTCTTAGGAACGCAGTAAATCTCACATGTTGCGCTGTTAATAATATATACAGAGTGCACGGAGCAGCATCTTCGTCGCCAGCCGTAAGTCTCCGGCGCGCGTATCTGTCCGCCACGATCCGGTGCCGTGCGGTGCGGAACGATTCCTTGCGGCGCTGCGCTGATGTAGCGATTCGTATATAAGCCAGCAGAATTGCTTCACAAATTACTAACTCATTTTTACTCTTACATTTTAATTTAGATTTATAACTATTGGAATATTCTTGCTCTATTTGCAGTTGTGTTTGAAATATTTTCACTGTATGTGCTTGTGAAACGTATATGGATGCTTTACAATTTTAAATGCTTTATATAACTCTTTTTATACCTTAGATAAAAGACTCAGTGTCGTAAGTTCACGTGTGGCCACACACTTTGCTAGCTGACGCCTGCCACTATATGTGTGAGCGGAACTGGCTCATTAGCAGTATTCCGTCCGTCACCGCGCGACTTCAGACCTGCAGCGATGTAAAGCGTCTGCAGCGACACACTTAGCGCCTGAATAGATCATTACCTAATAGGATCGTTTCATTAGACCTACTTACTTCGCTGCAGCTGTAGAAAGCTGCTTTTCTTTAGAAAGTTCATTACATAAGAGGTAATAGAGAAACTTCACAGTTTATTGCATTCATTAGGTCAGCATCGTGTGCAACTGTGGAGGTTTACAGGATGATAGTTATATTTAATGAGGATGCTCATAGTAAGGTTGTGCTTGCTGAAGGAGTAGGTAAGTGTGCTTGAGTCTCACCCGACGGAGTTGGTTATCCGCCATTTAGAGACACAGAGATTTAGGTACAACAAAATTGTTATGAAACCTGGTTCCTTTCGGGGGTAGCGGTAACCAACCTGAAATAATTTACTCACATTATGTTTCATGGGCTGGAAGCTGTGACCGGGACACACAATATTCTATGGACTTGAAGTGGCAATACGCTGCTTGTCCTGAAGACTGGTCACCCATCAATCCCAACAAGCCTATAGTTTGTATATCTACATATTAAATCTATTGTACTCACATATTTCGATAGGAATTTCGTAGTTCCGTAGCCCAATATTTGTTTCAGAACGTAGGAATTACTAATAAAATGTTAGGTTTTACGATATAAAAGGTTTACATTTTTAATAAATTGTGCTTTACAAACAACTTTAGCTGACCGTTAGACACATACCTAAATGTTTGCTGTGAAACGTTCAGGTAGGCATTTGATGAAATATTCACTCAAATATTATTTATTTTACGTTGTTATTAATTTCGTCGCTGAAATATTGCTGCCTGTATATTTATATTTTTTTTCGTACATACACATTTTTACTGTGTTTGCTCTGTATGTAAATATTTTTCTTTGCTACCTTTCCTGAAAATGTAACATATTGGCTAGTTGTTGAAATTGCATCCATACAGGACTCCATCTGAATACAAGAAACATTATTCAGAAATAACAAGCAAAGTAATTGTAACTATAGCCAATCTGAAAGCAAAAAATTAACAAAAAGATTTAAAATCTCCGATAATATTTACTGATTCAAAAGAAGTACCTATGTTTACTTTAAAGAATTGTATTTAGTATATTCTTACAAATTAACCCTAACAGGCATCACCAACAGTAAAAACACTTAAATTCTTACAAACAGAAATCTCGTTCAAACATTTACCGCGCACAAATCCAGCAGTGTACTCGAAACTACTCGACACACAATACTATCTACACAATCGCTGTACAAAGCTGCGTTAGACCAGCATTATGACACGATAGCGCGAAGCGGGCCAGCAATCTAAGGTGCACAATAAAGTTCCTGGCCCACACATCAAGTGGTGCCTGAGCTAGTACAAACACACGGGACGGTAGACAGGTCCACACTACTCGCGTTTATTATTTCCAGAACGGAACATTTAATGTACACGAAGCAAAGCTAATAAGTTTACATTCACACGCACATTGGTAACTGTCACTTTATGAGCTTACAGCCGTTCATTATTATTGTGTGCGTAAATGGATTCTACAAACACTAGTAAACATAAACGGGTCCACAAAGATACCCAACTTTTTATAATAATGAAATATGGTAACCATAGCTGATTGGCGTAAGCGCCTGCGATAGCTACTGATCTAATCTCGGCGACATGAGTTCGATCCCAGCTGAGGAATTTTGTTTTGCTGTTTTTACTTTTTGTTTTTATTATATTAATTTTGTGGCCAATAAAATCACTCAAGCAAAAAAGTAGAAAGGTAATTAAATAAAACCAATAAAATAATTTGATTTTTTATTAGATAAACATTAGTATTGCTTGGAATGAGCGGGTCATTAGCAAATGATCCGTCTCGTTTCCTCCAATATGTTCCTTCCTTACATTGCATTGGTTGTTTTAAGGTTCAATTTGGTGTGGGCTATAATGTAAGCAAAAAAAACTTGTTTGCCGATACAATGATTTAATGAAAACTGGTTTTAAACATTCATAGGCTTTAGCTATCCATAATAGACGTTCGAATGAGTAAAACACTGTTGTTTACCAGTTTTTTATTACAAAGAAAAAGTTTTTTAGTGGTAAGGATGGGCGTAAATAAATTGTCAAAGTAGGTAGGTATTTAAATTGAATCAAAGTAAAATTAGTGGTGAAGTGAATCAACATGTTAGATAGTAAGAAGTTATGACAACTTCTAACCGCATAACAATAACATCACTTCACCAGACTTTCAATAATACGAGTTGTGGTTTTAAAACGTGGATTATGGCAACATGACGTATACCTAGGTAATTATTCCTAAAGTTTGTATTTGTTCACATTCGCTTAACAAATATGAACATTATGTGCATAAAATAAGATTGATAATCGTCTACTAATAAAATAAATTCGACTAATAATGTGTTGGCAAACCTTCGTTTTCTATTATTTACGAGCTATTTCTACGAGCTCACCGGGACCCATCGAAGACATCCAGCCCCAATACCCAACAGAAATTCGGCCACTAGTCCTACAAGGCAGAAGGTTACATTCTTTATATCGTTCTCCAACTTTTCGCCACAATATTTTACGCCCATCCTTATCAGACCTAAACGTTTTTTCGTCGCTAAAAATAACCACATTGTTCTCCCAATCGAAATCGATGTATGACCTAGCGAACTGTAGTCGGTTTTGTCGGTGCGCAGTGGAAAGCAAAATCTTCGCGCTGGCTTGCTGCAACGTAAACCAGCAGAATGCAGGTGATTCCTCACGGTTTGTAAGCTCACATTGTGTGCTGTTGCTGTTACGCGGGTAGGCAAGAACGGATCAGCTTTGTCTAGCCTTGCCACGATGTCGTGGTGTCGAGCCGAAGAATTTGCCTTAGGTTTGGGCCCACGTCGAAGATTATCCACATCTCCAGAATCCGCATATCGGCGGACCCATAACTGCACGGTTCTCCTCTGTGGATACAAAATAAAACAATTTTTAAGATACTTAGAATAATAGCTTTTATTATTAATAAATGTATACATATATATGTATAATTATATTTTATTTAGACTATTATATAATATACTTATAAATATACCTAATTAATATTAAATACTTAATAAAAACAAGTAACAAGTTAGTATTAACAAGTTAAAATACTTATAGATATGTTTCACATATGCACTGACATTAGCAAGCATAATAATCTTTTTTTATTTACGTTATTTGAAGGCTTTTCTTTAATCTGTCTAAAAGCACGTGCCGTAGTATAGGACACACCATGGAAAAAATGGGCTAACCAAGTTAATTTTATCATTATCATCATATAAAAAAAAATACATTTATGATAATAAGTAGCACAAGTAGTAACAAGTATTATTATAACTATGGTAGGTATTCCACTTTAGTTACATTATTATTTATTCCTAGGGAAACATTGATAGGTTAGATGATTTAGTTAAGTTGAAGTAGATAATATAATATCAACGTAATATCTAACTGTTACTCACCTATATCATTAAGCGCCTTGCAATTTCACTTATAGATACATTTTGCTCATGCAGAACAACGATTTCTGCCTTTTTAAGCATTGATAAATGGTGCATGGTTGGATCCTTAGAAATAAATCCGCACACGAATATGAGATCAATAAACTCAGTTAAGCAAATACTCGTAGATTGACAACTAAGAACACGCACTTTTTATAAATTAAGGTATACGGAAACTATTTTTTTTTAAATGTCGGTAGTTATTTTCTAAACAGTCAAAATAAAATGTCCTGAGAGTTCTGTGGTAGTCTCAAACGTTGCAAACTTCATTACTCATTCATAGACGGGTTCGAATCGTTATATATTATACTTTATTTAATGTTTTAACAAATTAATGAATACAAAAAGAACATTGCTGCACCCATGGTTTGAACTTACGACTTCTCGTTCATTGATCAAATACTATAGCCATTGTGCCATGATGACGATAGTAATTCTGTGCGAAATATTATATCTCATTAGGTAACATAGATGAATGATTACTATATATTGGTATACGGTTATTGAAGTGCCTTACGCGCACTAATAGAAACAGAGCTCGCTCGTTTTATTAAGTGTTTGTGTGCATAATAACTATGACTTCACTCACACATGTAAGATGTAAACCAAATACTTGGTTAGTCACAATAATAAAACGTTTACGCACACAATAATAATGACCGGCGGTGACAGTTACCAATGTGGGCGTATGTAAACTTATAAGCTTTGCTTTGCGTACAAGTCATTTTGAACTTTAATAATGCTTCGATGTAAAAAAAATTAACGTAACAGTCATCTTATCGGTACACTTTATTAGATTTTGTTAGCGGGAGATATAAATAAATGACTTATTCTTATTAAAATGCATGTTTTTTTTCAATTGATTATCTTCATGATCATGGGTAGCCTTGTTGCACACACTGCTGAGTACCTGTAGGCCTCCTCCCTTTTTGTGCCATGCTTCCCTGGCCTGCGCGTCGCGCGAGTCTCATCCAGGCCCTCAAGATTTTCTATAAGGCTTTAGGGGTATGAACAACAATGAGTAAATTTCTTCAGCCTCATATAAAAGGGGTCCTCCTACCAGACGGGTGGTGAGTCTGGTGGGCTACTGCCCGAAAGTAGTTCCCGGGTTTTCTATGTACTCTTAAGTCACGGATAACTTTAATAGCGCGATCCAGAGTTTGGATGTTACTTGTAGTTCTTCATTTGTGGCATAGATGTCGCTGTAGAACTTTTTGTACTATGTTGCCGTAGTACTTTTTGTACTATGTTGCCGTAGTACTTTTTGTACTATGTTGCCGTAGTACTTTTTGTACTATGTTGCCGTAGTACTTTTTGTAGTGATGCTACAAGGCATTCATGTTACCTACATACTTAGGCTCACGCCTTTTGCCGATTGGAGTAGGGAGAACCCACAGAACGCCACCTGCTGCTACGATCCTTACATTTTCCTTTCGCCTCGTCCACGTGCATCTATATTCTATCTTATCTGCAACAGATAATACCCTAACATAAAATTGTAATATTGGCCGTTTGCATAATTAGGGTAAAGTGAATAGTTCAATGAGCACCTTTGGACTATTTTAAACCCCCAACGAAAAAGATGGGTGTTAAAAGTTTGTAGATACACATCTATGTGTTTGTCTGTGCATCATATCTCCTTAACGGAAGAACCGAATTTGAGTAAGTTTTTTTAGTTTGAAAGGTGTCTTAATCGAGAGTGTTCCTAGCTATGTTTCAAAAAATCTGCCCTGCCGTTTGAATATAATCACTTCTTTTCTAGTTGATGAAGATATATAAAGTACGATAACAGCAGCAGGCAGCCTGCAGGATCCCATCCCACCACAAGAATACCCACCCGCCACAATATCAGAGGACAAACATGTTGGCATACTAAACGTGGGCAACAAGCTCTAGTAACATTTGAATTATATTACAAGACTCCAGCAGAATGTCACCCCAGATACCGACTGCATGAAACCACCTAGTTGGTGACTCAATTAACAACGTAGACAATCAGGAAAATAACTTTAATTAAATAGTTTTATTTACTTATTCCGCAAAACAAGTCTGCCCAGCGGTACCTATGTTAATAACAAGTCCAATTTTTCAACAATAGATCCAGTTACGTGACAAACAATGACTCCGCAGTGGATTCAATCCTCTGCACACGAAGTCCACCGCATATCGAGTGAATAAGCAATCAACACGCGCGCTCGCACTTAATCAATACACTTTTTAATATTGCTAGCAAAGCTCTCTGTTTACGCCCATCACTAAATCGGTTTGGAGCAGTGGGAGCGGAGCGAGCAGAGCGTAGTTAGTATCGCAATAGTGCAAGTATGCGGCACTCGGCCGGCACTCGGCTGCACTCGCCGCTCGAGGGCTGCCCCGGGTGCCCCGCTGAGGAGCTGCTTTTATTACCTTCTCACAAGTACAAACGGAATGAGATTCACCAAAGCACACAGCCATTCGAATGTTAATTGTAGCGGGAAGTTTGTTGTTGTAAATAAACCAATGATTTTGTTAATTATAACCGTGTTAGGAGAAACTTGATGACCGAAGAACTAACTAATTTATTTTCCGTAACAAAAATCAGTGGAGTTTGTACTTACTACACGGCAACTATTGTAACGACGGACGGGGCAGCCCTACTCGTGGACTACTCCAGGAGCTCTCCGCGCAAATTAAAACCGAGTCTGATATTTATTTTTAAACGCCCCTCCTCCCCCGCACCGCACCGCCGCTCCGCATCAGGCGCCACTATTTGTACACTTTCCACTTTTCTCTTATATTGTTTAATTAGAACGAACAAAAGGCCTATTTACATCTCAGTAGTGGCCAGGCGGGGATTTCTTCATTTGTTTGATGGCTTCAAGTCCTCAGCTTGTAATCGGTGCAGTTCCAACACTTAATTGCGACTGTCTTTTATTTTGTTCTGTTACATTTCCGCTGCTGTACAGTTTGTATCAAGTTTAATAAGAGAGAAGTTGTTTCGACGTAGTGGTGATGGTGGCATCTTTCGTCTTTAAGTACAACTTTTCAATGATCACATAACATCGTACCTGTAACCCCCGAAGGAAAAGGTAGAGTTGTATGTATGATGTTTCTATAGGACACGCACATTTCTCCAGTTATGTCCCATGAAAGAAGGGCTAGCGTGTTGATATGGGGTGGATGCTGGGCTCAGATTCAGACTCCAGGGTACTACTGAGAAATACCCGGTGGAAAAACGCAAAAAAACTTCAAAAAAAAAATGACTCAGGACCTCGTGTTCAAGAATAGCGCTTGCGGTAACTAGATCGACGAGACAATTCAATGAAAGTATTCCAAAAATGTTAAATAGTTAAAGATAATATCGTATCTCTTTGAAATGCCATGTTACAAAGGCACCCCTCGAACTCCATACAGTCAGAGTATTGCGCTTACCTTCGTGTGCGCGAGTGAGTGGGTGAGTGTAAGTTGTGTCGCTAATTTAGCGTCAGAGGAGGAGGACCCTCAGGATGCACTCCTGAGCTAACGAGTCCCGGCCACCTCACGCGGTGCACTGCAAATCGCACTGTGCCGCACCTGCAGTGGTGCAACTTCCGTAGTAAATTTGCGCATCTGCAGAAATATAGAAAATAGTTGACTTTGAAAAACGCATTTTTGGAAAGGACTACTTACTAGCTTCAATTTTCTGACTAACTGACAATGCACATGTGCCTAAAAGTAAAACAGTTTTATTTATATAAATGCTTTGAGCTCGAATTTATTCAATTCTGGATCCGCTAAAATCGTTTGAGCCCAAACCAATATTTTAAAGACAACTCCAGGAAGATTACGGATCGAGTATAAACATAGAGGGTGGATTTAATTTTGAACCTAGTAACTGGTATCGACATGTGAACTAAGCTTCAAAGTACAGACACGTCCTTAACTAAAACCGACTGGCTCACTGCATGAGGTGTGACAGTGGCAGCTATTACATCTCCTCTATCTAGCCGCGACGTGATAAAGTGACGGCGACTGAGTGACGCCACTCAGATACAGGTGTTGAGGTTACCTAGACTAGGAGACAATCTGTGTAGCTAAGTACTTTCGGATTCGACAATAACTATGACACAACTGTCTTCACAGACTCGAAATCTGGGTGTACAGTCACGAGCACCAATATGTAAACACTTAACAATTTCTTAAAGTGTTTTTCTCCTATTGTTCTGATTAAAATTTCATGTTGTTACGAACATTGTCTTCTGGAACTCATATTTTTATGAAAAAGATCCTATCTCCAAGTTACAATCGTTATTTCTAGCGAAAATTGCTTTTAAATTTAGAAAAGTGTATACATATTGGTGCTCGTGACTGTACTAGATACACCTATGCCTAACCCTTCTGGGATTACTGGTGTTATGTTATGTTAATTATAAATGCGGTTCTCTGATTAAAATAACATACCAAAAAGAGCGTCTTAAAACTACGAACTATGTACATACATTTAAACTCATTAAAATAACAAGGCTGAAGTTTAATTTGTCACTGTTGTAACTGAAACATTACAAGGTGGGCGGCACCGATCAATCATAAAGTAACTACGTTTTGTGATAAATTACAATAGGCGCACGGTTACACAAACCCTTCAAATGTCATAAAATAAAGTTTTTACAGCTCAATCAAATGAATGACGAGATAGTTGCAATGTTCGGCAGATGTCAATTTAATAGACGCTTGGAGGGAAACTCCTTAATGTTATTTAAGGGAGTTCGGAAGGGACGCTGAGACGTTACCTGCGCGAACAAAGCCGCCAAGTATTTTGACTAATCTTAATTGGTAGGCCTCCGGGGAATATCTCGCGAGAGTTACGATAGCGGTGGCTCAGGAGTTTGTTAGGATAACAAAAGTTTTTAAGGTATTAGAATATACAAAAACGGAGATTCTAATTATTGTGTGGGAATTTGTAGAAAAATGCATATTAGCAATTAAATTACGTTATTCACAACAAAGATATCCTGATGTATAACTAAATTTTCGCACAGATCCACCACGAAAATATTTTAATCTATCCAATACCCAAGATTATTTTTCATGATTAAAAGAGTTTTCCGCGACCTCTTTTGAAAAATTATATAATCATGTACTCCAACTTATTTTGGTTTAAGTTTTTAAACTATCATGATCAGTAACATTATAAGTCAGTAAACATGGTAAATATCCCGTTACTAGAGTTATTTTGGTTTATTTAATTATCTAGTTTTGTTCCCAAGCTCTACCAAATACTAGCGCAATAAGTAAACTGCTTCAGTTGCTAATGCTAGCGGCACGCGAACCTCGCCACTGGGCACACTGGCAACTACTGGCAACACTGGCATTCTGGCAGGCCGCCAGCTATTCATGGAGAATATTTAACTAATGTCCGCCTAATCAAGTGACACGGCCTACAGTCTACACGCTGTTCCTAAGAGTTATGATTTCCTAGTAGCTCGTGGTGGCCTGGTCAGTGTGTGAAAATGTGAAAGAAATTAATGGACTCATAACCAAAAATTATGCTTAAGACGGCAAGTTTGTTTCTTGTTGTCAACAGACCTTTGTATTGAGAATATAGGAACTTGGCAGGCATCATTTGTATGAGTTTTCGGGAAACTAAAGAATTGATGAAGTTAGCGAACGAAGATGCTGAATTAAGGTGAAGTCAAAAAGTCGTATTGGATAGGTTTTGTTATATTATGATTAGTAACATAATTATTGAAAGATGTAATGAAATAATAACGGAACACAATGTTAACTAATAAAATGCAAACCAAAACAAACCATAAGTAGCCAGTGAGGTCGCGCCTTGCGCCGGCTCTCAAGCGCCCGCACGACTAGTGGCGGAGCGCGGCAGGACGCGCCCTAATTAAATTATATTTATTTGCGAGCACCGCCTCTTAATGAAAACGGCCGCAATTTGGAGCGGCCAGATAAAATGGAGCACCTCCGTGCATTCTTTAAAGTGCAATAAATCACAATAAAACACGACTAATTTGACAGTAAAACTGAGAGTCGCCCTAGTCGTGACCGAGCCGTTATCGAACCCGCACCACTGCGCATCACTCCGCAACGCATCATAACACAACATCGTCTCACGATCAGCATAAATTTAATTATTCACGCGAAGGAAATTCACAATTGAGCTTCAAGTAGTGATACTTGAAGCTCAGTAGTAGATTTGCTTGTGGTAGCTTATTTATTTATTTATATTTATTTATAGATAGGAGAACCAACAGCTATGACAAATGAATAACAATTATATAGGCAACACAGAGCCAATTACAGGTTCTCACGAGTAAACACAGAAAAGATAGTAGAGATATTAGGATCACTAGTTAACAAGCACGATACAAATAAAATAAGAGTAATTAGAATAAGATACAATAAGCACTGTAAACACTTAGACACCAGGTTAAGCATTAATGACACGGGGAAAAAGAAAAAAAAAAAAAACTATGCGCTCTTAAAAAAGTTAGCATTCAGCCGAGTGCGTGCTGCATAGGTTTTGGTGGTAAATGGGTCAAATGAGAACTCTTTACAAAGAATATTGAAGTCCTTACTCGCTCGCACTATGAATGAGTTTTGCCTGTAGTTAGATGAGGAAAAAGGAATGGAGATAGGTGGATTAAATCTAACTGATCTCTGGGGTACATTGAAATGCAATTTATGCAGGAGATCAGAACAGTCAATCTCGTTATTTAAAATTTTTAAAAGAAAAGTGCAATCTGCAAGTCGACGACGATCTATAAGTGGCTGTAAATGGAATTTCTTACAGAGATTTATGTAATTATCAGAATGATATGGTATACGCAGCCGAAAACAGAGAAAACGAATAAATCTTTTTTGTATACTCTCAATACGATCTATGTATTTTCCATAACACGGGTTCCAAATTTGAGACGCATATTCAAGATGACTTCTGACAAAAGAGCAATAGAGAATCTTAAGGGTTTTGGCCTTCTTGAAACACCCAGCGAGTCTCATGACAAAACCAAGGGACTTCGAAGCTTTTGCTACTATTTGTTCTATGTGCGCGTTGAATAAAAGTTTGGAATCATGAAAGACACCCAGGTCGCGTACACCGTCACATCTCTGTAATAGCTGCCCTTTAAGTATATACGTTGTAGGGAGAGGGACGCGTTTCCTGCTAAATGAGATTACTGAACATTTAGCAGGGTTCAAATCTAGTTTGTTAATTAGACAATAATCATCTAATCGCGCCAGGTCACACTGAAGAGCATCCACGTCGTCATCCGATGATATTGCAGAAAAAATCTTCATATCATCAGCGAAACATAGTAAATTTGAGTTGTGGAAACACGAGTCGATGTCGCTAACGTAAATAATAAAGAGTAACGGACCCATCAAGGAACCTTGAGGAACACCACTGGGAGCTGAAACCCAGCTCGACATGTAGTTACTGATAACAACAGCTTGAGATCTATTTTCAAGGTATGATGTAAACCAACGGAGTAGATCTCCTCTGATACCATTGTTGAAAAGCTTGGTTTTAAGAATGTTGTGGTCGATTCTATCGAAAGCCTTACTGTAATCAGTGTAAACAACGTCGACCTGAACCCCATTATCCATTCTGTCCGTTAAAAAGTCATTGAGCAAAGCCAGATTTGATACAGTAGAACGACCCTTAAGAAAACCGTGCTGAGAGGGGCTAAAAGACTGACTCAGTGCTGCGTAAACTTGGTCATAAATAACCCTCTCAAAAACTTTAGCCAATATGCACAGTTTGGAAATAGGTCTGTAATTAATTATTTCATTTTTGTGCCCCTTTTTATGTACCGGAGTTATAAAGGCAGACTTCCAGATTTGGGGAACAGAGCTTGAAGAGAGCGATTTTTTAAACAAAAGAGATACTGGCAAAGCAATAGTTTTAGCACATCCAAGCAGCAACATAGGTGATAAGTGGTCCGGACCTGCAGATTTAAATGGATCAAGTTGACTAATTAACTTAACTATAACATTTAGGTCAATCTCAATTGTGTGAATATCCGAGGGTATAATGGAATTTGTAACTGTTAGGGGAGGACAAAGATTTGCAGACACATCATTGATAGGATCTAGAAAAGTAGAATGAAAGTGGGAAGAAAATGCATTACAAATAGTCTCAGGAGAGGAAACCGTCACATCTTCATATTTAAGGAAACTGGGTATTGCGTTGGACTTAGACCGCTGCTTTACAAAGCTCCAAAAGCGTTTTGGATTATTTTCGATGGAGGCTTCAGTTTCAGCTAAATAGTTGGCGTAGCAATCCGTTTCAAGCTTATTAACCCGCTCACGCAAATGTTTAAAGGTTGCCTCGTCAGAAAGTCTGCCATACGTCTTGAATTTACGGAGATATTTAGCCTTTTCTTTAATTAATCGTTTAAGTGCCGGGCTGTACCAAATAGGGTATGAACTGTAACGAACTGTCTTAGCCGGAACAAACTTATTTTGTAAATCCGCTATAGTAGCATAGAAGTACTTTACGGCGTCGGTGAGCGACATGTCCAAAAACACGTTCGTCCAGTCAATAGCCGCTATTTCCCTGTTAATGGCCGCAAAGTCAGCCTTACCGTAAAGGTACCGAGTAAAGGGAGCGGGAGTTAAGTAGGTGTACTCGGCAAAGTTCACGTCGATACAGAGGGCCGGATGATACTTATCAACAGGTGATAAGGGTACCAAGCATTCACAAACCGAGACCATTTCATTACATAATACTAAATCAAGAATTTTGCCATATTCGTTTAACACTCCATTATATTGATTAAACCCTAAAACACGCAGTTCATCCGTTAGTGAGTACTCATCGCAACTACAAATATTCACAGGTAATAATGTGTTGTTATTTGATTGCCACAAAATTCCACTCAGGTTAAAATCGCCAACAACTAAGTAATTATCAGATGGATTGTTTAACACTATGTTACTTAATCTATGGAGAAAATTTGACAGCTGGTCGGAAAAAGAATAACCACGGTTCTGTTTACATAGGTAGATGACACAAACATTCAATTTAAGGTAATTTCTTGTGCTAGGCTGACGTACACTTAAAGTTACCCACAAGTCTTCGGCCGAGGAGTGAAATAATGGCTGGGGAACCGCGGAAATACACTTACGGACAGCTATCAAGACTCCGCCTCCACGAGACTGACCTGTGAGATCGTAATCCCGGTCGCGACGCCACACGATATATTGATCACCAAATAACTCCGAGTTCGATATGCCGTCAACTAACCAAGTTTCCGTTAAAACAATCACATCATATGAACATAGACACAGTTGGCGAAAGAAGGATTCAGTCTTGGTACGGAGCCCACGAACATTCTGATAATACACATGCAGTTTCTTATTGTCGTTCAAAGCCATTGATATATACCAGTTGTAGCAGCATAATTAACATCACAGTAGCAACCACTCAAGTAACAAAACACTAAAAGACTCATAATTGCAGTATTCAAGACAATTTTTACAGATAACAGATGATCAGAGTACTCGAGATATGAATAATACAAAATAATAACGAATAATCCAACAAGTAGGGTAAATAGGCATACACAAAAGTTAAACGGCACAAAAAACGCAGCAAAATCACAGGTAGCAGTGCGAGTAAGCAAGCAATAATTAGGCTCAATAATAAGTGCGAGCGAGTTAAGCATAGATTGAGATATTCTAATGAATAGAACAGCGCGATAAGAGAAACAAAAGGCCCATATGCAAATACAAAAGCGAGGTGCCGAAACTTCGAGCACGTCAGCGATGCCAAACCTTTTATAAAAGTTCAAACGATAAACAATTATGGCTGTTAGTACATAATAAAAAGGGAATTTAATTCTAGACATAAGTTTAAAAAAATTACGATAAAATAATGAAAACGGAAGGATGCACCACTCTAATTGAGCTTGTTTAAATCTCTCTCCTTAGATATAACAAAGACAGCCGACCCTTCTTGCCTGCGGACATGGATCTTTCCGTGTTTAACCCATACGTACTTATACTCCTTCTCCTTTGCCATCATTCGGGTTTTATTTAGCAACTTTTTGGAGTCAGGGTTGAGGTGATCATTCACGTAAACCCGGTTCGATTGGCCTGTAAATCCAAGGTCATGGGCCGATAATGTCTTCAAAGAGCGTGCAGCAGCAACAAAGTCCTCCTTGATATATCTGTTTATAAAGCTAACCACAATGGATTTGTCCTTAGTGTTGAACAATGGAATCCTGGATATATAGTTAATCTGGGTTTTGGGAAACGTAAAATTAACCTTTTGACTAATTTTCTCCAGGATACCGAACAGATTTTCATCCTTTTTCAGGGGGATACCTTTGATTTCCACATTATTCAGCCTTGATCTCTGATCGCCTGCGGACAGCTCGGACTTAATCAAGTCAATGTCCGATTGCAGGCAGCCAACAGATTCCTGAAGATGCTCAAGACTAGCAACCCTAGTCTCAATGGTTGCAAGCTTGACGGAGAAGTCATCCAGCCGCTTACCATCAAACTCACAACTGACCTTGAGTTCCTTGAGTTCCTCTTTGATGCATTTGACATCATCAGACAGCGTCGGCAGGCCAGCCAATTGAGCCTTGAGCTCGCGAATCTCTAGAAGGATCGTTTCCAGAGACGCCGGTTCAGGTGTTGGTATTGGCGACGGGGAAGGGGTTGGTGACGGTGAGGAGATTCGGCACTTCGGACATTTCCATGCCGCTCTTCGTTCAGCCCCCAGTTTTCTCCACCCGCCCTCCGTGATGCTAGCGCAGCCAAAATCGAGGTCCCGCTTGCATGAGGAACATTGGACGCCATCGTTAAAGTTCGAGTTGCAGCTGGCACACTTCATCATACTGACTCAAAAGTTTGGGAATGAGTAAATGTTTAGAATCCCTGACAAAAAAAACCGATCGAGGGTAGTTGCGTATAGGTCGTGCGAAGTGCGTAGCAGTCAATCAAGGTACGTGCCTGCTTAGTGAGTGATCGCGGGTGACTGACTTATTGCGGACTAGTCGCTGTGTTGTACATACGTGTACACGTACATGTAGGTTTGTACTCGTACATAATGTATGGTAATTAAAACCACCTCCTCGCACTACAACGTCTGTTTCATAAGCGTGGTCTTGCTCGTGTGGCCACTGAATTGTTTCCAACGTCTCCATTTACACTCAAAATAACATTGCAATTCTTTAACGTAAAATACAATTATTTTAGCTTCAGTATAGTCATGTTTTGGTACTCAAATTACAATAATGAGTTCAATAGAAGTAATTATACTCGTATACGCCAATCTCTTATCCTGCCCAAAGTCTGGTGAGTTTTAAACTTATACTGTCACTTACGGGATATCTTCGTGAGGCATGCGGCATGATCGCGGGTTGACTGACCATGATGGCGCTTGCAACAGCGTCGAAATATCGGGAGCTCAAAATAATGAATCACGGAAGATATCCCGTGAACGCTTAAAACAGTGTTTGGTGGGTTTTAGTAAGAAATATGGTCACCGAAAAGACTGGACGAGACAAAACTTTTCCAACATTTTCTTGTGGTTAGTACATACGTTGGTAGCGTAGGGATCGCAAGTTCTTTTTAAACTACTTTTCTGCTGATTGGATTTCATAGTAAATGTGAATGTGGCGCGGCGGGACGGGACGGTGGTGGCTGGATGCGGTGCGGTGCGGTGCGGTGCGGTGCGACGCCGCGCGGACCCGTCGGCGAGGCTGCGGCGGCCACTCAATGAGCACTGATTGCAGCAAGTCGCCGCGACCTCAGACAACTCGATTACCGCGTGTGTCTGCGATTAGCTTCAACTTATCTTGTAAAGCACTAACGCTGCCACTTCGAAGGCTTCAACTTTCATCAACTTGAAGCTGAATGAAGGCAGATTGTTGACAATATTGTGATCGTCTGAGGCAACCACTCCTTTTCTATACACTTGTATAGTATGGTAGGCTGAACTCCAGGCTGAAATGATTGACATTGAAGTTTAATTTCCTCTACAAATGATTTCGAAGTCGCGGTCATGGCGCTAAGACGACCGCGGTCCTCAGGTGTGGCCACCAATTACGCGATGTTTGTTCAAAAGCCACCGCGCGTACAAACACAAATACCGCTGTTTGCTAAACGCGCCACAACTGTTCAGATTCAATATAATAGTGTACCTAGTAGATAAGTATAACAGTGCGTGTTTGTTTGTATTCTCTGCATAGCTCCATGTGTTAGCACATTTATGACTACGCTATGGGCACACTGGTCCAAGCTAAAATTTGTATTCTATTTAATAAAGGCAAGAATGAAGTGATCAGCTGGACGCCGTATTTTGGCGTGTGCAACGCAAGAGCTATGATCAATTCATTGCAAGGCGAATAGCAGAATTTCTTTGGTGTTGGATTATATAATTATATATATAGTTTTGTGACCTTCGGTTTACCCTGTGACAAAAAGTTTCCAGTTTGATCAAACGACTCTGGCTGTCACGTTTTGTGGTTCACTGTCATACTGTGAACTCCTTGCCACGCCTTTATGTCATGATAATGGAGGAATAGAAATAACGTAGGACTTCAAGTCAACTCCGTCTAATATGTATTCAGCGCCACATCGTGCGGAATCGCACGATATCGCACGCAAACGCACGGCCGGACAAGCACTCACAGCGTTATGATAGCTTTGTGTTTAGCAAACCCTCCAGCGACGCTCAATTACGATCTACGGCTAGTAGCGGACTGTATGTACATGTAAGTGGGATCGGATTATGTGCAAACAGTACGTGGACTGTTGTAAGTAAATAAACAAGTAATATCAACATCATTGGCTATCGCTATGGTACCCATACTAACCTATCTGCCATTTGCTTCCACCGTTGTTCGTTGTAAATGACGAATTTGTGATGTGTTACATTCAATTCTGCCGTGTCCAACATAAATCATAAATCATATTTATTTCTGTAAATTGGTTTTACAAAACACTTTTACATGTCATCATGTTGTTTTAAAACTAGATGGGGCCGGTGTTTCGTGTGTGTACATGAATGGGACGTGAATTAGTCAACATGAAAATACTATTTTTGACTAAATACTATAAATGAATACCTCTGACAACAAATGAAAACATAAAAACTGAACTCTCATCGCAGTTATCACTACTCTTGGAGACCAGACTGTCTACTTTTGGCAAAAATATACGCAGCTCAACACAATATTCTGTGAAGATACTCAGGGCCTAACACACCGGTCCTGATGAACTGCGATACATATTGTATTTTTAGTTTAATAAAGCCAAGGTATTCTTGGTTAGGGAACAACAACAAACAGCCGTGTCGCCTCCCGAGGAGGGGTCGCGTGACGTGTGCGCGACCCCACTCCGGAGGGACATATGTACGAGAGGAAAATCATTCCAAAAGTTTGGCTCGTTCGTTCCCGACATAATATCGTTTTGTTTCATAATTATCGTAAATAACGAAGTGTTCCTTTATTTAACTGCCTCTTTGGTCTAGCGGTCGTAATGCGCCTACTGAGCATAAAATCTTGATCCTCGATTCTCAGATCGGCCAAAGTGTTATTCGGTTTTTCTATCAGGAGTTTTTCAATAACAGCCCGGTCGGAGTCAAAACTTGTGCCGGTTCATGGCAATAGACTCCCCCCTTACATAGGACTTCAATATAAGTCGCGAAATGTAAGTGTAGGTACTGCAGCAGTAGACAATCCTTTGGCGACCGCAGGACTCATGTATTGTCGGCTTATTTTTAACTTTACCTTACTTTATTGTTAATCCATTGAAATAACTCCTGACTTGTCTGTTATTTCAAGCGCTATGTATTAGCATGAAGTCAAGCGCTGCGTAGCTCGCAAAGCGGACGTTGGAGCGCTGGAGCGGCCATCAAACAGAGACCCTTCATTAGGCGCTATATTGTTAAAAGATAGTTAAATCTTACGATAACTTGTAAATCTTTTTCTTTCAAATTGGTTATTTTTTAACCAAGTACTTTTAAAAAAGAGCGCCTGTTAAACTGGTTTTAATAGTTAAAATAAATGAATTTATTACAACTCAACAATTTAAGTTTTAATTGGCTAGTGAGCTCAAGTAGCTGACTCGCTCAAATGGTTTATTTTTCTGTGACATCGGTCAATTTCAAAGCTTTCTTATGATCACTATGAGTACTCGTTCTCTTAAGACAATAATGTGTATGTAATCTCAGAAGACATGTCAAGATAGAATAAAAACAGTCCTCCTCTGATCTCGCGAGAGCTGCGGAAGCAGCGACGCGGCGGTGACGCGGTGACGCGGTGAGGCGGCGAGGCGGCGGTCGCAGATTGATGACCACGTCGCATTGATAAATGTGCGCGCACGTAATCAGCCGCCGACATAACAAACACTCCGGACAATTTAAAATGCAATTACCGTCCGGAAACGTCGCTAATTAAACGGAGATATTCGTTAATGGCTCCCCGCACTTCAGGCCCCCCCTCCCCCGTCGGCCCGCGCCTCTGGGCCCGCCTGACCCCGGTCGGACTTGGCTTCAATTTGTAATGACATTACCTTCGCAGCCTTTTTTGTTGAAGGACGGAACGAGCAATCTCTTATTGGAGTCGGTTACGTGAAATTGATGAGTTTCTATTACGGCGAGGCGTTAGGGCCGCACATGCACAGAATCCCCTCGAGTTGGATCGTATGTTGATCTAGCTAGCTAGGATTTTTTGATTGAACGTTTTACCTTTTTGGTTTTCGAAAATAAATCGCCGACTCTTGTTTCGAGTGTACAACGATTCCCCCAATACTTAATTTGACACGTATTGCCTAACACAACGGTTCCAAGCTGCCTGCCACCACAGCCGAGATGTCAAACGTAACGGAACTGATCATACATTATACAGCAGGCGTTTAAAGAGGATTACGTAATGAAGTCGCATTAAGCTCTGTGAGCTCTGTGAGCTCTATGAGCTCTGTGAGCTCTATGAGGTCTGCACATCCCACATCAAGCTGCTTGATTTGTGTAACGTTATCGCTAAGTGTTTTCCACTTAACTAACTTAATATGGTAAGATACTTCTTTTGAACAAATTGGTCAATCAATCAATCAATATATTTATTATGGATCATAGGTAGGTACATAATACAGGTCTTAAATAATTAAATTGTGATCAGCCATGTCCCGCCCGTAGGGCATACAATAGTTACATGCATGAAAGTTCAATAAAATACATTATTAGATTATGGTTACAAATTATTGAATTATTAAAAATTTCACATAGAATATAATAGAGAGAAAAATAAGCACAGGTACACATTAGAGGGCTACTGAACGCATCAAGACTGATATTGGTGCTGATATAATATTTATTTAACAGTACGAGAAGAGTCCGATAACTCGGCTGTAACTGGCCTTCATTTTGGGATTTAAGAATGTATTTTGTGTGTAATCAAGAACTCTCATTTTGATTGGTTTTAAAAATTGGTAATCACCTTATCAGCAAAAGCAATGATGCGCCAGTGCCTACCTTTGGTAAAATCTAAGTCGTGTGTAAAGCGCCAACTTGATCTTTATCTTTGACTTAGAGTTATTGAGGGTCATTTGCTGAGATCTCAGCAACTCATTTCCTTTAAGCTACACTTGTACCTACACTAGCTCTGTGAACTATAACCTATATCTGCGTGTTACATCAACCGCTGCAGATATTGCCGATCAAACAGTAAGTGCCGCTCGTCACTGTAAACAGCGCCACGTCAACATGTTACCCGACGTCAAATAGACGCTCACACTCCAGTCAAGTAGTTGTGATAACATCGCGAGTTCTGTGATGGCTCTTATCAGGTGGTAGGCGTGATCGCTCAGCATGACATTGAATATCACAGCGACAACAAACCGTCAGTAGATAATATTCAATGGTCGATCTGCGCCTGGATGTAGTATACAAAGTCTGAAACAAACTAACAAAAATATCAACACTCAAAAATATCCAATTCCTATTAATAAAAACGTTTGTAAAAATCGTGTTAGTCCGACGATTCCTGCCTTTTATCAGTCATATCACGAACGACAAAGTACACTGTAGACCTGTAGGCACATTGAAGTCATCGAATTCTTTGTCCTGTGGACAAGAGAGGCAAGGAATATAAAATGTAGCTTAATTGATGCTAATTGAATGTAATTGGTGCGAGTGCTGAGGGCTCCAAGCCAAAGCACCAACAAAAACCCCGTGCGCTCACTGCGGCACGTCCCCAACTTATACTTAAGCGTTAATATTTTAATTTCGATTCTCTCCAAACTGATCAATGAAAACGTGACCGTTTTCAATGCGAAATTCTCTTCATTTTATTTTTCAAATTGTCAGTTATAAAAAGCATTTGGGAGAATATTGGAAATTCAAAGATATAACAATATTTTGAATTGTTTTTATCTAAAGACTGGTGAAAAGTGGAATTTCGTTGAAACTTTAAAGAAAAATTTAATTAACTACGAACGACAATTTTTCCCCTACTTTTTAAAAGCACCTAGGTAATAATAACACCTGATCTATGGTATGAAAATATGGTTGTTTTCCTGCGCAACTTGCGTGATAAAATAATGCAGCGAGACTTAAAAGTAGCAGCACTAAAACTCGCCATAATACAGTAGACGGCGCAAATTTAAGCAACAACGTTGCACCCGTCATAAAGTGTGGAATTATGCGCGGCGGAGGAAAGCTGGCTGGCCACCGTGCGCCACTGAGAGCCACTATGTGCCACTGTGCCCACACACACGCACGCCACTGTGCACCACCAAGTTACAGAGCTCAGAAGACCCACTTTTTATGAGGTTGCTGCCTTAATAAGCAACAACTAGTAGAATATTTTAAAAATAAAACGCTTAAGCTTTATTTATTTGTGTTTGGCGACCGTGCCTGTTCAAGATTCTAAGCAAGCAGTACCTAAACCTTCTGTACAAAACTACTGTTTATTAGTGCTATTGCAACGCATCACAAATCCCGGGCACTCGCAGCCGAGTCAGGCGCACAATGTGGTGTGTGTGCGCGCAGTCAGCGCCCCGAAGCGCCGTGAATCAGGTGTGTGTCGCGCGGGCGGGTAAATATGCGCTGATCGCTTAGCTTAATAAGCAGCAGGGTTGGCGTCCCGCCAGCCCCCATCTCACCTCCCCCCCCGCCTCGCCCGCAACCACCAGACTTATGGAACTGCAAAACATACGCCGACTCAGCTGTGATTAAGATTTTTGCTTCATCCGCCATCCTCCGAACGAACGGCACGACCCGCTTCCTCCGAACGAATTGTTTTTTTATGACTACTTCGTTGAGAAAATTAGTTCCTAACATCTTAGTGAGCTTATCTCAGTAATAATGGTGATACTTCTTCACGCCACTCCACAGAGCCATTATACGGGCGCTTTTAACTTTACACTCCACGTTCGTTCTTATATCTCACATGCGACTTTCCCATTTTGAAAATAAGACTTCAGTAACATACTTTGTCCATTATGTGACGCTCAGCGGCAGGCTTACAACAACTACGCTTTCAGAACCTTCCAGAGAAGTTTCGAAACACGGATTCGGCGAAAATCTAATTATGTTTAAAAAACAAAGAAATAAAAGTACCATCAAAAGTGAGCTTTGGTCGGAGTTTCCATCAGAAGAGCGTTGCAATTGTAGTAAAGCACGACAAGCAAAAAAGAGTGTCACATAAAAGTGGAGAAAAGGAATAGGTAATTCGTAGCATTATAACATCCATTGCGGGGCTACGTGTGCGCGGCACGACGCGGGCGCGGCGCGGCTCTGCACACGCGGCGCGGGCGATTTATAGCGCGCACGTGAGACTAGTGCTATGTGGAGCGACTCGGCTGCACTACTGTACCGACCCTTCTAACTGCACCCCGCGAGACGCGGCCACACGCTGATGCAACCCTAGATTACGAAGCCAAATCTACGAAAGCAAACTACAAACTTGCGTATCAAGTCTACGAAAGCGTAGCAGTGCTACGATGCTACGCCACTTTCGAAACCTAATGGGAGCTTTTTTACGTAGAAACTGATATTTAATTGCATAATTTTCACTTATAACTTTCTTTTAATCGTCATTGGAAGGTTACCTAAGTTACTCTATAGTAAGTGCGATGTGTTACCATGTAGTTCAGGAGATAATCTTAATCACTGCATTATTGATAAAAAGTGTGTCGATGTGTCTGTTCGCCATTCCCCGCCAGTCTCACGCACAGCGACGACTCGGTGAGCTCCACGTAATCCCACTTCACTGCCTTAAAGACGCTTAATATAAAATGTGAGTACAAGCCACTAAGAAAATATTAAGCGACGAGAAACTCGCGCAAATGGAGTGGGAAGCTTACTTTTTGAATTCAAATTGGGAGCAAAAATTTATATTTAATAATTGTGAGTAAACTTTATCGAGGCGTTTTTTTTTTGTACGAGTATATCGGTGCTGGCCTTTTGACTTATTATTACTTTTTTTGGTATTATAAATGGCAATTTGTTTTAACTTTTTAATGCAATATATCCTGTAGAAATCAATACAACTAACCTGGATTGAGATATTAAAAATAGGAATATTCTCGTGGTTTATAACATCATATCACAGAGAGATGACCGTTTGGCGCGGATGTGCCGCACATGTTCTCAATTTATTAAATAGTTTATGTACGCGCTAATTAAAGAAAGGAACAGAAAGATAAGTACAAAGGTGGTGCTTATTTCTAAAGAAATCTCTTCCAGCGTACCTGCGAAAGGAGATACTAAAAAAAGAGTTGTTTTCTGTTTGTATTTTCATTTGGCATAGTAGGTATTAGGCGCATATAACCTTATTTCCTTTCATTTGGAGCGCCGGAACTCCCCGTGTCGCATGGTGCTGGACGCACGGCTCACATGTGATTGTTTGGTTATCGCGCGGTCAAGACGCGGGTCGCGCGTCCCCGCACTCCGCCGCACTGCACCGCGTGTTACCTGAAGCATGCCCACTGTTAAGCTAACACTACACTTTGACGTCGCACAGAATATCCACTTAATCTCAGACTACGTGCCGGTACGATTATTGTACATAATCATGCGAGTAGTTGTTCCAGCGTATGTTTTATTTACAATCATTCCGAGTATGCAACGTGTTACCGCTCGACTACAGGCTACACGGTCAAGCGATACGCTTTTGCGGAAAACAAATGAAAGAAATTGCTTTCTTTCACGATGACCTTGAGCAGCACACCGTATGAGACCGACGTTACTGTCGTGGGCGTTTTTTTGCGCATGTATTTCAAATAATACAAAATTTTGATTAACGGATGCACTAAGTAAAAAAAAGTTACCCGGGGAATACACATATTTTTTCATTATATTTCCTTGAGTGTAAGAATCGATAAGAACACATTTCTTGTTATCGCGATACTGCGGGCTAATAGACGTTTTAAAAGTTTTTTTGTTGACAATGTTGCAAATTTTATTAAATGAATTCTGCTCAAGCCAAAATAATCAACATTAATAAACTTATGAGTGATATTTTTTCATGTTCGAAGGTTTAAAGGTTTTTTAGTATTTGAGTTGAAAAAACAGATTTAACAACTCTTAAAGCATTCACTTACATATGACGCGACGATACTCAAACTTTAAGACTCTTGCGTTTGACTGACTTTGGTCGACTTTAAGTCGTATCTTCTGAGATTATGACCGAGGTGTAAGCTGCGAAAATGTCTTTTTCATTGCTCAGTCGTATCCTATTAACGGTATTTTACTGTGTGCAGTGGACTTACTGCCCCTATGTGTCCAGTCTGCTCACCCACTGTTCAACCGGCGCGTATTAATTAAGCCTTGGTCAGGACAACTGGGCCGAGCTCAACTCGTGCTATACTATTCTATTCAAGCCTAGTTGCCTTCGCAGCAAATAGAGAGCAACATTATGATGGGTGTGTAATATATAGCATAATAACAGAAAGTATAATATGACTTGAAATAACGTTCACATGATATAATTTTCATTTGCTAGAAAAACAAATAACGTAATTTCATGTGATCTAATCTTATATTTCATATAACCTTCGTTTGCTCTAATAACATTTAGTATAACGTTCATTTCATATAATTTTCAATTTGTATAATGCTCTTTTTATATAACGTCCAGTTGTCCTAATTTTCATATTAACTCATTTTCAGCCATAATTCTGTAATGAATAAGTAAATATCAAGAAACGTCAGGTCCTGTTATAACCTCATCTAACCCAAATGATTTACCAATAATAGAGGTGTACTGTTCTGACCTAACCTAAAACAAATTATTCAATAACAGTAGATGGTATCTGACGCACGTATGCCAGGTGTATATGAAGAATACACAAAAAATAATATTAAAACGTATTTATTTATTAATAAAACAACAAACTAACGTGTAAAGTAGTCGTTTCTAAATTATATTAAACGTTACTTGTAGATTTCATATTGCCATCCAACGTGGCAATGCTGCCAGCCTCCTGGGCGCTTTTCCTGTTGATAGCGATGTGGACGAATTTTTTGACGCCTTGTAACCGTTTTGATACTTGTACATTTTTAATTTTTCTTACTATTATAGATTTGTAGTTTGTATATAATGTATATTATACTAAATGAATATGGAAAATTATAAGTCTAGCCACAAAATTATTTATTGGACACGTGATTAAACTTCTAATTTTATAACTAAGCAACGGGGAAATGACATAGCCTCTAATAAACTAATTCGTCTTTTTTACAATGCCCACTAAATATTCTATAGGAAGCGTCAAGTAAAGATCATCAATTATTTTGACTTGTCCTTCTTATTTATGCATTGCCACCTAATTTACTAACTCGGCCATGGATTTCACATCTCGTCACCATTTTACGTTTTACAGCTTCAAAGCAATGTCCTCAAAAAAATATAATTCAAGCTTCTACAGAAAGCATCATTTATTATAACTTAGCATGTAAAATAATACATCATATTCTTTTATCGTGAAAATAGCCACTGCATGATTTGGCGCGAGTACGCGAGACGACAGCGACCGGCCATTTGCACCAATCAGAGAGCGCCATTCGATTCATGTGACGACGAGTTGAGTTGTTCACGTGTAATTGTTTATTGTTGTTCGTGCGTTCGTATTGCAATTGTTTTCGCTGTAATTAAATTAAAGTTTTCGATGAGTAATAATGAGTTATGACGTCTAAAAGTGAAAATGAAGTACCACTGTACTGTTCTGACGAGGAATCGCAAGAAGAAGGTCAGCTGTCTAAAAAAAAGCGAGGTGAATCTAAGAACTGGATATTTGTAAACAAATTTTCGTGTGTAAGTTTTGCCGAAGAAGCCGTGAGTGCAGAAAAGACGTGGGCAGTACGCACTACACATATTTTATTTTTTTTTATTCAAAGTCATATCTTTTTTGTTTAGATTTCTTTGTTTAGACTTAGCAAAGCCAAAAAAGTGTCACTTTTGCAAACCGTTTATTTTCTAGATTCTATCGTATAAAACACCTAAATGTAAGGCTAAAAGTGTCTTGGTGTTTTTTGTCTCCGACTAACCGTTTGTCGTACAAACGATGTGGAAGGGATCCATAGGTTAGGTTAGGTTAGAACTGTGACCAACTACGCGCGAGCCGAGCGAGCGTAGCGAGCGGTGCCGCGGCAGCGGCCGGCGAGCGCTACTTCGAAATTGGTCGCGAAATATTTCCAAGTATTTTTTTCATAGTGCCCCCAAGACGACACTCTGACCTGTAATTATGTTTAGGAATAAAAGCGTTATGATAAAAAACAGTAGGAGTTTAAATATATTTACATTAATGATATTATTGATTACAATTTTCGGAAACATGAGTGTTATGAACATCGCCGGTAGCACTACAAATAGTATGAATGAAAACTTTAGGATGAAAAATTTTAGGAAGAGTGATCATTCGGATTACAAATCGTTAGGAAGAACAATTTCGGGTAAAGAACTTTAGGTGAGCCAATATGGACCCCTCCTCAATAGCTTCTGATAATATTAGTGGCCAATATACCGACTATTTGATGACATTTTTAGCAAAATTTTGACGATCAATTAATATGGGATGAGTTACATTTTAAACGTACTGAGTTAAAAAGTTAGAAGCTAAATAGATATATTTTTTGATGTCATTTAATAGTATTTTAGAAGTTTACTGTTAGAATGCATGCTACAAATTTAGATGCTAAAAAATAATCATTATGCTGAGTTGTATTTAGAGTGGTTTACACAGAAGATAACTAGTGGCTAAGATAGTATTATTTAGATGCTCGTTAATTGTGGCTGACTTAGTAATTTAGAAGGCAACATACATTTTTGGGGGCGAATAATGATATTAAAAAGAAGCCTGTTAAATTAGCACCCAATGAATATTAATTCAAATGTGCATTATAGAAAATGTTCATTAAACCATGTAAAATTAGGTTAAAAGAAATTATATTAATAATTCGTTATATCATTTCATCGTTATATTAAATAAAAGTATATAAAATGAAATTAGGTCACATGATCATTAGAACTTTTGTTATTATTTCAAACGTTACACACCCCATTGTGACATACTATATTAACATAGTGCTGCGTTACGTCCTGCAATGGTATGCCGCAGGGTTTCAACTAATAAAGAGTTAATAACATATATACCTTGGCATTCGTTCCAAGAATACTGAACAAATACGTTACTTAGATGGAGAAACTGTATTAAAATATTTTATAATAGTATTCATGAATTCTAGATTGAAAATTTACAACTGAATAACGAAGTTACAGGATGAAAATGACGGGAATATTTGAATTTATAGTCAAACCATTTTGTGATAACAAAACAATGTAGAACACTATTTATAATCTCGTTGAACAGTTGTCAAGTTTAAACAATAACCCTTTCAATGTCTGAGCGGGAATTTATTCGCTGGGCAGGAAAAAATGCGAGACGGGTGTCGGGGCCGCGCCGGTCGCCGGTCGCCGGTCGCGAGCACCGCTCGGCTTACTGTTGACTGAACACTTCGCTCGCTACTTATTAACGAGTAACCCTCGCCTGCTACACGGCTTTACGACCGGCCGCCGGACTCTTGCCGATTCGAAAGAACACCGATACTTTCTCTCACCACAATAGCTTTAAATCTCTTCAATCTACACTTAGTCCTTTAAAGTACTCTTAAGAGTTGTAGGTTTTCTGCCGTATTCCAACATGTTTAAGATGCGATTCCGATGGAGTTTGGAAGAGCCTACACTTCTACATATCAATTTGGCGATATCTTTTGTTAAAGCTAGCGGTGCGGGGGTATACATTATTCAACGGAGCGACGTTCATTAAGTACTCGTAACGAGATTAAACTGAATAAATGAATTTGAATTGTAGTAAAACATTCAGTGCGTTGGTGGCATTAATGTAAGAGACATATTATATGACATGTGACGCAGCTCGATGCCAATGCTGTGAAAAAAAATTGACCGGGCGTGTGAATGAAGCGAATAGCGAATAGTGACATTAGCAGCGCGCTAACGCATCCCGTCTGAGGGCACGCGTCAGAGTCGGTGATTGAGTCGTAATCGGCGCGCCGTCGCGATTTAGTTTTGTTTTTGTATTCCGTAATAATGAGAATAAAGAAGATAAAACATTGTTATTTGATTGCAAAGTCATAAACTATTCAGATAATTCAATTGTAGTCTTTGAGTTTACGCTTTTGACGTAGTACTATTGCGGCAAATTCACATCAATAATACAATCTCAATCTATTTTATGTAATGCCATTGATAATTTAATATTGTAATAATTTGACCTAGTTTTCATATATTTTAATTCAATGTTTTCAAATATATTTTTTATATTTACTGACCTATAACTTGTTTGTGTGGTTCATTTTCAATGTTAAATAAAATCGAACTTAAGAGTTTGTCGAGTAAATGGTAGAACAACAAAAAAAATATGTTTGTAAACTTTACCATGTCTTCTGGATAATGGTCACCCATTACGGAAACCATAATCTGGCTATACTGGTCCCAGTGCTGCGGCACAGGCCTCCTTTCGGTGAGAGGGAGTACGCCCAATGCGGTGGAAGTCACATGTCTTCGGATTTTTGGTGGTAGGACACGGTTGCGACCAATAATGTTGATATCACCGTTCATAAACATGTTATTTATCATTGTTACAGGAGGAGCTCCGCGACAACCTGACAGTGAGCGTGATGAGCTTCGTGCCGACCCTGGATGACGACGGCAAACCCATCACCTGCCGCGCCGACAACCCCAACGTAACCACGCTCAGCATGGACACCTCCTGGACCATCAACGTCGTCTGTAAGTGTATCACTTAGCGTAGCATCACGCCTCACCCCAACGTCACCACACTCACCATGGACACCTCCTATACCATCAACGTCGTCTGTAAGTGTATCGTAGAGTAGCATCACGCCTCACCCCAACTTCAACGCGTCAGCATGGACACCTCCTGTACCATCAATTTATAAGTCTAATATACAACGTAACCTGGGTTCCCAAAATATAGGCGGGGGTGAGATCAACTTTTTTGATCTATTACAATGACAATAAACCTATCTTAAATCCAAGGATACTGGCACGAAGTAAAAACTTTAAAGCTTTGAAGATAATTCTGTTGTAGTACCTACTATACTACTACTACTACTACTATATTCATACTTATGTGTTTTAATAATAGTTATTTAAGTGTAGGAACATGCATTGTGGTCGCAACACTGGTACGAGTGTTCTCAATTTTTTTTTGTAACAACACATTACGGCAGGCCCCAAATAATGGTTATCACAGTGGGTGAGGTTTGCGTGCAGTCGGTGTGTCGGTCAGCCGTTGAGATCGGTTAGGTCGGTCGAATGCGTCCGACCGCACTGTGGGACTGCGGCCGGGCAGCAGCGGACACACGCTCACGTGCTGCGAACTTACTTATAACTACAAGTTTTACTTACTCACTGCATATCGGGCTTTATACGAAGGACATGTTTGACTTAAGGTGATACGTAAAAAATAAATCATAGCTCGAGGGGCGTGACTTAACCGAAAACGCGGGGAGCGCCCCGCGCACCCCCGCTTGAATACATCGCAAACGCACCGCGAGCGGGCCTGTGTTTTGAAGTTTTAGAATAGAGAGTGGCATGAGTCGACAATGCATTTGTTTTTTTTTTCTCTAAATTACTAAGTTATTAATTATAATTTGGTTACATATACTTCTGCTTTATTTGTATGACAAAAAATAATGTAACAACGTACAACAATAATATACCTAATAAGAAGAAGAAAAGAAACCGCGTCAGTAAAAACAAGGCCAAGTGCGAGTCGGACCACGCACAATGAATGGTTCCGTAGTTGGGATGAATTTATCCCTAGAACACTAATACTTTGTATGAACAGATTTTTAGGGTTCCGCAGTCAACAAGGTCAACTAGGAACGGTTATAGTTTCGCCATGTCCATCTGTCTGTCTGTCCAAGTCTTTGCTCAGAGACTGTTAGTAATAGAAAGCTGTAATTTGCAGGTAAAATAAAATCTTGAAAAAAAAATTGTTGTGTACCTTGTCAGAATCGGTTCCATTGTGCGTGGTACAACACACACTTGGCCGGCTTTTCTACTAGCTGACCCGACCGACGTCGTTCTGTCAAAAGCTATTTTCTCTTCTTATAAACCTTCCTCGGACTTCAACGAATATTTGAAAATAAAAATTCGCCGAATTGGTCCAGCCATTCTCGAGATTTTGCAATTCATTTTTATTTATATAGATATGCTTTTGGCAAAGCCTTTTAGTTTTATTAAAATTATTTATGTACCTACTGTTTTTATTTTATATCACAAACTTGACTAATATTTATTTTAAAACAGCTTTGTAATTTTCTACTACTGTAATGCTAGTGAACAATTTCTTACTATGGTTTTATTTCATTCATAAACTTTACGTGAGTAGTATCAGAAGTTGATCCAAAACAGTACTTTTGTTTTTAAGTGTAGAGAATTTATTGAATTAAATAATTTTGTGACGGATATTTTCTTACGAAAAAAAAGTCAGAGTATATTAAAATGTATGAGATTTATTCAAAAATTACTAACATCTATAACAATTTCACTGTTTTCTGGGAATGCATGTGTGTCGCTTTCGTTTAATATTTCATCAGAGACATTTCCGCCGCATGGATTATTTTCTTTGTTTGTATCCTTATTTTTATTTTTAACATAATCTGGATCACGGATCATCTGATTTCTCGTGTACCGAGGATCTACCAGTTCAGGTAAGAGGCAGTCAAAATAAAAAAACAACAACTTTGGCTCCATTTTTTCTTTCCAAAACTTTTCATCCTTGGAAATCATTTGCGTTTTTATTTTGTCGTCACCATACCAAACATCTCAATAGGTAACAGTTTGCTAACACATTTTTTTCCAAAAAGTTAGTAGTTAGACATTGATCGTCCAAATATAAAAAATGATAATGGCGACTCCATTATTTTATTTTCCAAATCATATTGGTCCGGGGTCTGCTTTTATTGTGTGTCGAGGATCGGTTTGCTCTGTAAAATAAAACTGGTATATGTATACCTAAATATATTAAAAAAAATCATATCTAATAAGAAAGCAAATAATATAATAAGAGGCGAATCGAACAGAGTCCATCGCGTCGCGACAGCAACGCGTCGAAAAAACACTGTTGGATTTTCAACTCTCGGCGCTAAGCAGTGCGTTGTAAATCCAGTGCGCGAAAACATCCCGCTAACGTCGACTTACATCCTTAGCCGGAGTAATTTTTTCAAGATATCTTATAGTTTTATACCTACATATAACCATAACACATCTTGAAAAAATGTGTATGTAAAATACATTATACATACATATACTCACGCCTGTCTCCCAAAGGGGTAGACAGAGACTACTGATCGCCATTGCTCACGATCCTGACATGCCTCTTTCGCTTCTTCCACAATCATCAATCGGGTCCAAAGACATTCAAATATTTACGAGCGATAGACGGGCCAAAACGAAAAAAATCCTAAGTTATCCAATACTTGTTACTACTTAGTAACAAATCGTTCTGTCTAATGTCATACGCCCGCTTGTCATTCTCGTGTCAAAATCGAAAATGTTCCGGATCACAATTGTTGTATGAAATTATTCCCAATATCCGCTCTATAAGTCTTTTAAATCTCTTTGTCCGGGTCATTCAAGATTATGCACTTACTCAATAGGTAATTATTATAAAGACAAACTTACTTTTTATTTTCCGTCATTTTACGAGCATGTTCCCGCAGGCGTTTCAACTTTTGGGTTTTGTTTACCTTTCGTTGTTTATATTTATTCCCCATAACGGCTATGTAATGTTATTTATACCTTGTTCACTTGACAAATATAGATAAAGAAGGTCTTGAAACATACTAAACAAAAACTATTGAGATAAAAAATAATAATCACGGTTGCGGGAGAAACTGACACAGGCCTGTTACTGACAAAGGCCGCAGGCCATCTGGGCGGCAGTGGGCGGGAATAAGAAAGTGACAGAGTCAATTACTTCAACATGTGAAAAAAGAGAGCGCAATAGTGAGCTGGGGCCCAAAATAAAACAACGTAAGCGCCAAACCAAATAAAAATTGTTTAAAAATAAATTATACTATCTAACAAAGATTTCTTCAGTCAGTATTTTTAAATACCTAATACTCACATTTGGAATGCCATTTTACAATGAAATTAGTTCCGATTTGAGAATTACAGAGAAAATTATAAAAAAGTAGAGGTATTTTCGGAATTAAATTCTATCGAGGAAATTTAACCCAATTGTGTTTTCCTTCAGTCTGAGTATTAACCAAATAGGCAATAAACATATATCCAAAAATTAAACCGATACATGGTATAATAGTGAAATAAATGGATACGAAGAAGACCCCAATTTATTTTGGTATCGCCTTAATATGTCGACGTCAGAAATAAATTTGCCAAGTATTGTAATGCGAACACTGTTTTAAGCTTTCACAGTTTGCAACTAAACTTATAGTCACTTACAGGATATCTTCCGTGATCGTTCATTATTTTGAGCTCCCAATATTTCGAATCATACATTTCATTTGAACCGAGAGGATGGCTTCAAATTGTCGAGTACCTACGTAGAATCCAGTTTTGAGTAAGCTCAAAAGTAGCAGCCGGCATCATAATACGGACTCCACTAAACCTGGTGATACTGTCAGTGTGTTTTGCAGTGACTTTAGTGTCGAGTTCCAGTACTGCGCGTAGCAAAATACAAAGAAAGAGGGTAGACAGATTTGTCTGCTCTTAACAATTTATTTTCCATCCACCCGCATTCTCCAGTAAACCCGCGATCATGGCGCTTGCAACAGCGTCGAAATATTGGAAGCTCAAATTACTAAACAATCACGGAAGATATCCCGTAAGTGACAGTACAAGTTTAATTGTAATACGATTGCCGTTTTCACCTAAGTCAAAAGTCAAAGTAATTTATTTGACAGAAACACGATACATGAGATGTTAATTTTAATAGATTTATATGATGTCTTCGCCAGCGTAATGGTAATTGCCTTTTTAGATTTGCATAATTAAAAATTTATTATTTGCTAAGTAGGTGTAAATTAAGAATAATTATGTGTATCGCTCTCTAAATCCACGCAAGTCATTAAATTAACAAGAAATTAAACATTCACGATGTTACACGATTTACATAATATAATGATTACACTTGAGAAAGTCATAACGTCAAAGTCAAGAGTACAAAACGTTCACAGCGGCCACATTCCCAGATAATAATTAGTTGAAAATAAAATGGCGCTAATGAATATGTTCTTGTACTGAAGCAGTTATTCTCATAGACATGTTTTTCTCAAAGCGAGTGGGTGCGCTGGAGCGCTGCGGGGCGCCGCCGCAGCCGCAACCATTTAATTTATTGGCTACAAGTGTGCCTTACTTACACAGCGACTTAATTATTGAAATTAAACAGCTTTTACGATATATGTTGCGTATTATTTATCTCTTTTAAATATTATTTAGTTTTCCAAGATTTTTAACGTAATTAATCATCTGTGCCATTTTGTAGTGTGTTTAGAATGGATGAGTAATATATGGCATTATAACAGAAAAACACTAATATGACTTGAAATAACGTTCACATGATATAATCCAACTGACTAAAGTCCAAGTCATGTTGACCGTTTACTTTGATTATCGCGGTGTTGTGCACTCGGAATTCTTGCCGTAAGCTCAAACAGTAAATAAAGAATATTATTTGAGTAGTATGTCAATCGTATTAAATTGCTGAAAAAATACAAAAAACATTATTTTTATGACATAGTCCAAAGATGGTTATAATTCAAAACGTCATGTGTATTCATCTCTCCCCTTATAACTCTTAAATGACTCATCGTATTTAGTTGCATATGACACATAGTTGGTATGTTGTAGATCCGCCGGTGGTGCGGTTGCGCCTGGGCAGCTCGCTGGCGGCCGGCGACATCAAGGAGGGCGATGACGTGTACTTCGAGTGCCACGTGCGCGCCAACCCGCCCGCCAGAAAACTCTCCTGGCTGCATGATGTAAGTACCTGTTGTTATTTAGTTTAGTTGATAAATTCCGACGTTTTAATTTGCTACAATTACTAAAAACTTCGTTTTATAGTCTAAGATTGTTAATTCCTGATTTATCCACTGTACATAAGTGGATAAGTCACGACAATGATATATTGTCATCAATGCAGTATTATATAATTATTCTTTTGTCTCGTAGCGCTCAGCTCCGGACCTCATAGCGCGGGAAAGTACCGAAAACAATTTGTTTTTTTTTTCACGAAAAAAATAAATTGTGGTGTTTTCCGTATGTTTCGCATGTTACATAGAAAATTTAACAGCAAGAATCCTTTGGAAAGAAACAGGATTCTTTCGAATGTTTCGCTTGAAGTTTTGAAAAGTTGGAAAAAAACAAGATTTTTAAAATGTTTTTTTAATAAATATTAATTAATTGAAATGTTTTTTTATAACTATTTATGCAACTGACAGCTAGAATACTAGACGCCCACAAGGGGGGGGGGGGGGCTCGCCGAGCTCCCCGTTTTTTTTTTACACAGAATATCCTAAGTTAAATACGGGGTGGAGGGACACCGATGCGAAAACGGCTACCACGTATTCGCACACGTGGTAACCGTTTTTTGATGAAAGAAACTACAAACTTTCATGTCTTTTTATAAATACGTATTTAACGTATTTGTACGTATTTAATGCATTTATGTTTCCAGTTTCTTTCATATTTTTTCGGTTTTATTAAAAATAATATGCAATACATAAATACTACTACTAGGCCAATGTAGTATTAGTAACAATATAAGTATTGGTCATGTTGTCTGAAATTAAAGATTTAATAAAACAAAAAAAATAATAATACTGTCAATTTTTTTTAAACTTTCAATGAAACATTGAAAAAAAACAACAGAATTGGAAAGAAACGGGAATTTTTCCTGCTTTTTTCAACACTACGCGAGACTCGTAATCGTAGCAGCGCAGCATCATGTTCGTTTTATTTTAGTTACTACTAGTTGTATGCGTTGCAATGCCTTTTTTTCAGAAACCTTCCCTGGCAAAATTTCATAAAAAACGGTTCAGTAGTTCTTAGTAGTAGTGGTTCTTTAGGGTTGGAACAGACGAACAGATTCATTTTATGTACATTGTTTCAATGTAGGTTTGCGAAAAGCTATATAAATTAGGTATTATAATTGGGAACTTAATTAGACGTTCATCAAAACCAAAAACTGTTGCAATATGTTTTTATTTGCAAACAAACAGTGATAAGTAAATGGATTGTGTATCGTCAATAAAAATAATAATGATATAAAATGAATCCGACGTCAATGTGAAAACAATGCTGTGGCGAACAGTTGACGAGTGGCGGGCGACCGCGGGGGTGAGGCGCGGGCAAGCGGAGCGGAGCGCGGGGCGCGGGGTAAAGTAATAGACGACGATGTACGGTCCGATAATCGCTTTGTACTGTGTCGCTCTGTTTTAATCAGCAATGTACAGACGGGGCGGGACACATTTTTTTTGTTTCGCTTCACCCTTTCAGGGGCAATCAGCCGCGCGTTGTTACACGGATCGCAACACGCATCACCGCACGCGCCTCCATGAGCACGCTTTTTTTCCCTGTATTGTTTTCACGTTTTGTTGTCGGTACTCGCAGTGCGCGGCGACTCGCGACCCACTTACCCGTCCGCACCGCAACGCACCGGGCCGCACCGAACCGCACCGAGCCGCATCACGTCGTTGCAAATGCGATTGTTTCTGATTCTGACGTTACGTTATATTCGTGTGACGTTGACGTGTCACGCGTGTTTCATACGCATTTCAATTTCCGTAATGCTTCACTGCGCGGACATGCGTACTGAACAAGTAAATATATTAAACACAAAATTAAATCGCAAAATCCAAGAATATTCTAACACAATATTGTGTTACACATACGAGCAAATTATTCGGGCGTAGCGAGCCGCGGTTTTGTGGCGCTCGATAACTCGGCGTCGGCAAAGCATGCGGTAACTTACTAGCTCGACTCCAGCTGAGAAATATTTCGGGAACACCCGGCTACGTCCCGGGAACCGAACCGAGAACTGTCGACTTACAATTTAGAAGGTCGCATCTAAACTGGAATTTAAAGTACCATGTGGGCGGAGGAAGAGCACACAATTTAACGCTGCATGCCTGAAATAAGATAGTCAGATTCTGATGTATTCGTGTAGTACAGCTAGCTATAGGAACCGCTGATAGTCGCTGTGATTAAATAAAAGCGTGCATCGTGCATTGTGATCGGTGACGTATGACGCGCGATATTATTCGCGTGATTTTTGTCGCGCGACACGCCGCCGCTCCCGCCGCGTCCATTTGTCCCGCGGCGATGACACGCCTCATTGTTTTATGTGTGATTGTTTTTGACAAATGGCGGACGCAGCGAAGCCGCGCGAATTAAAACGCACATAATTTACAGCGGTCATTTGCGATGAGAATATACGTCCGCAGTTTACGATCAGCACTCACTATCGTATCGAAAATATTCAGCTTGTTTTATATAAATACGCCATATTTTATTTAAATAAGTATAATATGACACCCACGTTAAGCCTGTATCAGACTTCTACCACTTAGTTAGGCATTATATTTTCAGCAAAGTTTCATTTGTTCTGCTAGTTGTCACATCAAATGTGTCATAATTGAAACTAGAGCACATCTCGTAGCTCCGCTGTGGGCTCCCAGGCTAGTCGTAACGTATGAGCTCGTAAGTAGGCCACATAAAGTGCTGTACTCGCTATTTGTCTAAGAATCGCACATACGAGTGCGATCACAGGGCGACGCTAGCGAGACATGAATTGTACTGGACGAGTATTTTTGTCGCCTGTTGAGGTAATTTATAAGAGAGGCTCGGTAATGGCGGCGCGCGCGCGGGCTAATGGCGCGCGGACATCTCGGAGCCGCGCGACCGCGGAACATTCAGAAGGTTTACTCTTACTGAGGAATGGAAAAGCTCCGGTCACAATCCTTTGTTAAACAGTATACATCCATTCGAAAGCGGATTTTACAAAGGACAGTGTAGAAGGCTATTTCTCTTATATCAATCGTCAACAAATGAACTTTGTGCTCCCACGCCGCGCACCTTCTGCCGCACGCCTGTGGTGAGTTGCGGGACTACGGCGAGCGCGCCCCGGGACCGCCTAAATTATTCATCATTAACGCTAACACTGTCCAACGTATTAAAAGCAAATTGACGACACGACGCGACGGCACATATATATATACATGTGCGATATAGGTACGATATTAAAATATATACACGTGCGAATGTGTTGCCAGTTTAGCACCAATGTATGCAAATTAGGGAAAACGTCAATTTTGTTTGCGCGCCACAGCGATGGCCGCAGCGGGCACGGCTCGATGCAAATTCTTGGGATATTCATCATTATTCTGCCGGATATTTAGGTTAGTATAATAATGTAGCCAACTTCGACATATCCCTCGGGTACATAGTTGGAGCAGGAATTTGTATTTTGATCCGCTTATTTTCAATTCATCTAAGTGTTATTTTGACTTAAAATTGGTTTAATGAAAATAATACAAAATTATCTAAATAAGGACACTCCATATTTTTAAACCTGTATCTACAGTCTTAAAAAAAATACGTAAATACATCCAAACATTGTAAAAGTGTATTCATCAACTGAACATAGGTAAGTATCCCGCCAATCAATAGCTGCACCGTTTGCACCACCGCGCGCCGTGCACTGTCCTGTCACTACACACTGGCGCTGTTTGTTCCCGCCTTTATGCAATCATTGCTTATTGTTCGCTAAACACAAGTCAAGTGTTCCCAACGACGTTTGATGTGACTATGCCGCGTTTACATCCGCGCCGGTGGCCGGGAGAGGCCTCAGGAGCCCCGGGCGAAATGATACGATAAGCTTGTTTGAAGTTCGTAGTTTTGATAACGTACGACTTCTGGTTCTGTCTGAGGTACCCACCGTCTCGTAAAAAGTGTAAATACCTGTAGTCTGCACTCACTTGTTTTTTTTTTAAGTTTCGTTATGTTGGACAGTTTCTCTGTGACGCATAACTGCGTAAACGTGTCATAGTTACGGCCGGGGGTAGGGTACAACATTGTTGCTTTGGGATTATTTGTCAAGGATAAGACTTTCGATCTTCAAATGAACAAATACAATATACAAAACACTTCAGTAAAATTCACAGAAATTGTAAATTACGAAATAATACAGACATCATTGAGATTAACCAGAAGTAGGAAGTTAAAAAATCCGAATACTGAGAATCATTTTTACCAACCAAAACTTAAAGATAAAACATTTGCAACCAAATATAAAGCATACCAACACACATATCCCACAACAGATGCCCGACACCGCAGTAATGGCCATCTGACATAAGAGTACCTATAACAAGCCATAACATAGTAATAACCAGGGCCGTATGATCAGTGTGGCCGGCCCGCGATGGCCGTTATCCGAGCTATAAGCTGGCCCGGCCGCGGAACACAAGGAAATATGTGCTAAAGTCCATCAGCCGCCTTTACTGCTAAATAAGAGAGCTATTAAGACGTACTTGGAGCCCCACATTCACACACACACATACTGGTAACCGTGCATGTATATAGCTAGGATACATTTGCAAATAAATACTCTAGTTTCTTAAATATGACTTCAAAATCATGTTTGCTATTACAAAATTGTAAACCATAAAATCACGCCTGATTTAGCGAAGAGTATGTACCATTGGGGCGAGCCTATTCCCGTCAACCGGACACAGATCTACACTCTGTGTCGCTACCGAGGACTACTAATGGAAAATATTAATGTGGTCTTATGCAATATAGTACCAGGATCTCATGCTCGGCAGTAACTGTAGCGCTTGCCAGTAGACCAATGAGACAATCTGTCAGTCTTTGTCCGAGGACCACTGGTTATTATTGTATTGTCTTAATAACCAGAAATATCACTATTATTTTCTCCTTTTATAGATTAACTTGAACAGACTCGTCGTAATTCCGCAATATAAATAAGCCTAAAATAGTTTTAATATGTAGATACGTACCTCGAATATTATAAATGTCAGAAATGTGTAGAACAGAGAAAGGCTGGCGGTATCCAGGTCATTACATCGTATATAATGAAGTTCCGCGCCCCGGGAGACTCGTATAACAAAAACCTCAAATATTAGGTACCACACACGGACCAAAGTACGGAACGCACCCGCTCTCTCAGCGTACGTGGACGGTATAAATGGACACCGATTCAGGACATATTGTACCTAGTTGTGATAGGTAGGTCTAAAGACTTTTGATTTAACTTAGACAGGTATTTTAAATCTGGCCAAAAAATTGAAGTAACTCGCCTTTTTTCAGGCTGACAATTTTTTTATGGTTTCTGTTGTAATTATGATTAATATATTAAAAAATATCAAGCTTCATAAATAACAAAATCAGCCCTTACTATAAGTATCACTCAATAGTTTCGATGGGATCTCATACAATAGCTACGTTTGTTTTATCACGCGCCGCCCGAATGTTTTCATGAGTATTAACAAGATGTGAGTGTATTTAAACTAAAATTATCACAAAGCCTACTGTATGTACACACTAACTTTGTTATGTACTCTGGGTTATATTTAACGTAGCTATGTACATTATGTACGTCAGCTGCTATTTAACTAGTGCCACTTTAATATTCTAGCAGGTACCTATCAGTTCTAAGGAACCATACAATTTGCTCTCAAAATGTACTGCAGTCAGAATCCATATATCTATGTATTTTATGTTCTAACTACTAAGTACACAATACTGGCTTTAAAAAAAGTGGAATGCAGTGATTACGGTGAACAGTGATATGAAGAAACTGAAGAAACTTTTCTGGGAAAACTTTGTCTTCCTTTCTCCGATACAGTCAAAGTACCATCTATTCGAAATAAAATGCACCAGGAGAATCACTTCTATCACGTAAATGTAAAAAACAATAAAAAATATTATTTCTCATAAAAACTAGAAAAGATTTCTGACTGACTTCTCTGAGAAGTAACTCCGTAACAAAGTCAGAGATTACTATAAAGTGGACGCGCATGTGCCACAGCAGTATTAGTATAACTCAAATCAGTACTTAATTTAAGGTAACTTAATGTCTGACTCACATGTACTATGTTCTACTCAAACATAAAATTCGAAGTCCCGATTGACTGACTGACTGATATATCAACGCACTGCCCAAACCGCTAGTCCTAGAGACATGAAATTTGGGCGGTGTACTCTTTGTGAAGGGTAGGTATCCATTTCGAAAGGGTTTTTCGAAATTCCGAGAGAGGGTGAAATGGGGTGTTGAATTTTCTGTGAAACTTTTTATTCTCGCGGCTGATTGACCTGAAAATTTGTGTACATACTGTTCAGATAAAATTATGAGATACGTGTATCACAATTTTTCCAAAATCATCCCCCAATTTAAAATTCAATGTTCTGACTGGCTGACTGATATATCAATGCACAGCCCAAACCACTGGTCCTAGATACATGAAATTTGGAGCGTGTATTCTTTGTGAAGAATAAGTATCCGCTAAGAAACAGTTTTTTTTTTTAATTTCATCCCTAAGAGGATGAAATGGGGTGTTGATTTTCTGTGAAACTTTTTATTCTCTGATTCGATTAACTTGAAAATTTGTATACATATTTTTCAGTTAAAATTATGAGATATGTGGATCACAGTTTATCCAAAATCATCCCCCAATTTAAAATTCAATGTCCTGGCTGGCTGACTGATATATCAACGCACAGCCTAAACTGTTCTGTTCTTAAAGACATGACATTTGATGGGTGTATTCTTTGTGAACAGTGAGTATCCACTATAAAAGAGTTTTTTTTTTTAAATCCATCCGTAAGAGGGTGAAATGGGGGGTTGAATTTTCTGTGAAACTTAATATTTTCTGGGTCGATTGACTCGAAAATTGGTGTACACACTCTTCAGTTCCAAAATCATCCCCCAATAGAGTCAAAAAGGCTTGGAAGCTCACGTAGAGGGCGCAAGGCGCGCAGTGTTTCGCTCGGGGCGTGCGGGGCGCGGGAGTATTTACCTATTAGTAAGTAGGTAGAATTTTTCTGAGGTAGATGTGTCTGTAAATATGGTTTATTCCACCGATTTTTGGGTTGGCTCGTGATACGCGACATTGATATTAAATATTTTCTTATATGTATGTACTATACATACATAGATTACTTATTATCCCAGAAGTAAGATCCCGTGGGCAATTCCCTATTATTATATTCCCAATTTATTGAACACTAGCTTATACCCGTGGCAGGGTATAAGCTAGTGTTCAATAAATACCCTACTGAAAAGATGTATGACATGACATGCTGCCAACCGAACGCCAATGTCCCTCGCCGCCGATTTGTTTGACATCAGTGTAGCAGGAGATAAAGTTCACGCGACCAGAAGAACCGTGTGTGACGTAGACAAAGTTGAAAGAAGCACGTATTTCATAACCATAACATGTCGCCTGAGCTTCAAGGTGCGGTAGACAGAGGTTATTACAGTACAATCACATTTCGCAAGTTATGTTTAAGACCAATGTAATACAAGCCAAACATCCAGACTCCGGGTTTCTATTCCATATGAAAAAAACTAATATCACTGTGCCCCAGGGGGCCAAACTCATAACCTCACTCTAAGTAATCGCGCTTTCGACCACTGAACCACCGAAACAGTCAAGTATAGTCTTTATTTTCGTCACAAATCTCACAACAAGCGATGATTGGCTTGTCCTTGACTGGTACTAGGCTCGCACCGTTCCAGGGGGTGTCGTAACAGGTGATTAAGGGATTACTTGAAGCTTGAAGGGCAACAGTATTAACTTAATAATACTCCGTGCTCATGTGACCGTTATCACCGCGGGTGACTTCGTTTGTGTTCGCGGTTTATCTAGTCTGTTTTAGAAATCTGAATGACACAAGCTTGACTTTTATGAATTAATATAAAATGTAACTGCCTAAGTTTTCAGGATTATCAATCCAGATTTTTAGAAAAGATCACGTCTAGTATTCTACGATCGAAACGTATTCGCTTATTATTCAAATAAATAACGAAAATAAACGCCGCGACTCACTCCCAATTTCGTCTAGAGAGGATAATAAATAAAATCTCAAGAACCTAATACCTTCTAAAATAACAGGATTTTAATAAAATTATCAAAACAATATTACCAAAGTGAGCTCTCAATGTGATTGGAGTATCAATATCGCTGGTATCGAGTGGCCCGCGACCCGCGTACTAATACCAATCGTAATCCAAGATGGCGCCGAGCCGTCAATCAGCGAGGAAGTATTAAAATTGTTCGCTTGAGGAGCGCTGGGCTGGGGGTCGTGACTCGCATCTGTCTGTGAACTTTGTGGGATGCTGCAATCAGATGTTAAGCATCCGCCTTGCTGATTACGGAAATGATTCTGAACTGGCTGAAAGGGAGTACTTACCCTTTTAAATTGAGTGCAAATGTGTGTCAAATATAAAGTAGGTGAGGGTTGCCAGTTGCTCTGTGTTTACGGTTTTTTCTGTGTTTACGTTACAGTTGATGTTTGTCCATGACATCCTTTTCTTAGCCCAATCCAGTGTTTCTATTTTATTAAGATCTATTCGTCTTGATCCAGGATACCTGACGTCATGAAATTCTTTGCTATTCTTTGTAGAAGTCTATGAAAATAGATATAGACACGATAATACAGTTCGATGCACAATAGGACATTCCCTGTGTTGTCATGCGCAACATTATACCGCAATTACCGACCGCGTGTGTTTCCCTAGGGGTAGGAACTAGTAGGTGTACACTGACACACAGTTTGCAAATGGCAAGTCGTGTGTGTGATTAGTTCACACACGGGAAGTGTGTGAACTAATCACACACGACTTATTAGATCACTGTTCTATTTGCCTTTTATCAAATGAGCGAAATTACCAACTAGCGTGAACTATAAAATGTCTGCCATTATGTCACCGACATTCACTTGCTCGTCACCCTGAGTAACCTCGTAGGGTACCGTGAGCAGATGGTATTTTACTTGTTGAAACCTAGAATATACCGAACCCCTCTGCATGTCTTATACAAGCAACGGTACGACATCAGTGCCAGTCCCTCCGCCCTCTATCATAACGAGCGATGAGCTGTCACAATAATAAGACGCCGCATAAATTCCTCGTCTTAAGCCATCATAAATTTCAGCCAAATTTATATATATTATAATCTGAACAATTACTCAGGGCGGGGTTGGTGAGCCGATGACTTATGCCCGCTGCCAGTCCGCTACCGTCCCGCTGCCCAGCTGCCGGAGCCATGTTTTATTGTGCGGGATATAACCGAAGGGAACAGAATTAGATCACTTTGATAATTATGTTAATATATCTGTTACGGCTAAAAGCCGAAGTAAGGTTACACCTAGTTCTAGCCGGCTAAGTAAGGTTACATTTAGTTCAAGCCGGCTATACCTAGCTGCGGCCGGTAACTATCTTTTTATTGCTAGGACACACCGACCAAATGGATTAGGTTAGAACTTTGATGAAACGCGTAACTACATCCAAATTGGTTGCATTATAACAAACTGTTACCGGCCGCGCCTAGGTTTAGCCGGCTAGAACTAGGTGTAACCTTACTTCGGCTTTTACCTGTAACATATCCACTGTTAGCCGCAGAACCTTTAGATCTAAAACACGCCACATTGTCACTGGTTTTCATAGGGCTATGGGAAGTGTAAATTTTTAAGGTTCTCGGAAATTTAATACAATTTGGTTGATAGAACACCCTATTGTTAAAATCCCAACTGTGTACATACTATTTCAACCATCCAGGAAGTTGATTAGTGATAATGTTACCCGCACATTGTGTGGATACTTAAGTATATTACAGCTATCACCACATTTACGCGATCACTGAGCAATGATCACTGCAGTTACTCTAACATTCAGCAAATTCACGCTCAGCAGAGAGCGAACGATATGAGAAGAATCATAGTCCATAAAAGTCGACCATAGCACGCGGCTGCCCGGCTCGTGTGTATTTATACGACGCTAACTCCCGCCCGGGCCGCACCGATACCCAGATCTCATTTAAATAGTTATTACCGTCTAATAGTTGTAATAAAGTTATACTGAATACCGAATGTAATTCGAATGGGTTCCTGGTGCGATCGGAAAGTCTCGACTAGGTGGAGCGATTATTCCAAGAATGTGAGTCGCGATCTTGTAGCTGAGCGTAGTGAGCGTTACCGACGGGCTGGGCGCAGTGCTCAACGGCACTTCATACGACAACGGATATTGGGGACATCACATACGATAAATATACTTTGGTAAATGTTATAAATATGTTGCTTATAAACGAATCGATTTTGATTTGCGGCTATTAGAACTACTTTATTTTTTTATGACTTAAATATTTATGTTCGCAGTAAATTATCCTTGAACACAAAACTGGCTCTCACAATTATAAATACTGAAATAATAATAAGTCTTTTATATCCAAGATACGATAAATCACTAGTAATTGATCCTGTATCGTGGGTGTGTTTACAAACATTCAAACTTACATACCTACATACACAAACAGCCAGACCCAGAATATTTGTTCAGGGCGGAAATCGAACCCGTGACAGACAGAGCAGCAGCCAATCGCTCAGGCACTGCGCCAACCGTGCCGTCAAATATGAGCCTTTATGTCAATAAGACACAGCTAGTCCCGATAGTTACCAGAATGCGCTTCACAATACATCACTGCAGACCTCGTAATATTTGAATGTGTTCGCTGCAGACCATATCCTCACATATCTCACAGACGAGTCCCACATGCGGACCGCTGGCTGCTGGGTATACTACTGGCAATAAAATGGCGTTTTAATTCGCACGCCGTAAAGAAGTGCTTAAATTACTACCTATTGAAATTTATTTCTCACTTAACTATCTCAGCCAGAATGTGTTTAAAGCGAGTAAAATGGGGGAACACAAGTAGAGGCGGGGCAGGGGAGGGGGTACAGGTACAGGTGTGCACTCATTACGGCGGTGCACATAAACCGTCGACGCCACTTACGCGCCGGTTGACCGCTGCAGAGAGAGATATTTTCAACTAGCGAACACTCGTTACCAGTTTACCACCTTAGGCGATAGTGGAGAAATAAACTCGTTGTGCTACCCTGAACATAATTTAACGATGAGTACTCATAGATACACGAAATTTCCAGTTTACATCATAATTAATTCATGAAACACTTACTTAAATTAATATTGTGTTCATCAAAGGTGATCTTGTGTTTTAGCAGAATTTATTTATTAAAGGGATACTTCGTAGCACGAACATTTTATATCGTTAGGTTCGTCTATATAGCGATATTGCCAAACACAGCTCACTTTCATACAGAACCATAGCAATCTACGTAATAGCCAACGTGTAGCACGTGAGTGATAATTGTGTTATTTATGCGCCCATTCAAAATCTACGTGCGCCCCTGCCCCCCGCCCCGCGCCCTGTAGCGGCTCATACACCCATGATGTATGTTACGACAGCGCACAACGGTGTCTCAAGCACGCGCACTCCGCAGCAATAACAGAGAACACTCGAACTCAACGTAAGCAAACTGTGTTATCAGGTGGAAAATACCTCTCTTTATTCGTTAATGGCAGCTATTTCCAAGGAGCGGCGGGGTGAGCCTCGCGGGGTACGGGGCTCCCCCATGATCATCCACGAGATTGTGCTCCAATGAAACTCGTCTGCCTCATAATGGACAAGCCTGATTGAATCAGTCGCCCTCCATTCATGCGGGATGGATCCCGATATCAAGATTTTTCGGAACGTTTCCTGTAGTGTTGATGAGAAAATCGCCTATACATATACCTAGGTATTTATATGCGTAAGAGGAACAGAACACGGTCCTTTATTTTATGTGTCGATTTGACAAGACGTTACAGGACAACCTGCGTAGAAAGTAAATAAAACACGGGTTCTTAATGTCGCTTCGCCTATATATGTAACTAGCACTTTGCCCGCGACTTCGTCCGCGTGGAAGATTTTCCATACAAACAAAATTCCCCCTTTTCACCCCCTTAAAGGTTAAATTTCCAAAAAACCCTTCTTAGTGCTCCCCTAGATTATAATAGGAAGCCGTGTATAAAATTTCACATTCCTAGCCCCAGTAGTTTCGGCTGTACGTTGATATGTCAGTCAGTCAGTTCTCCTTTTATATATATAGATAAGTCCTTATACTGAAGAGACGTCCACACTCCACACCCCAAACGTGAATTTCCAAACACACACTTTTCAAAACAAACAGTTGACAAATAAGAAGCGAAATCACATTCTCTTTTGCTTGTCAACTCAAAACGATCTCATAATTACGTACACACATTCATTTAAAGTCTCAATGTTGGGACTAGTCACAAAGAAGGGACGAACACGTCATTAAAATGTTTGTCGACGAGGGGAGCCGGCTCCGGCCCGGCAGCCGGCCGGCGACGGCCCGGCAATTAGAGCGGAGACCGGCCCGGGAACTGCACAACAGTTGACGATACTGGGATAAGTCAGTTAAGTTTAATAATAGATGTCTTTAATATCTAATCGCCCAGCTTGAGCTGAGTTAATAAACATTATACTTGGAAGGATTAAAGTTTTTTTTAAAACTTTACAATGACTCTGGATTCAGTGGTAGTGTATAAACAAACGGATTGATAACTTATCACAAATAATAACTCAAAAAGTCACAATTATATGGAAAAACTACGACAACAGTCAGTAGGCGAGATAAATCTATAAAAATAAAGAAATGAAAATGAATTTGATCCAAAGTCCGAAATATCCAACGAATGAAATGCAATGTCCGAAATTTGCGCCTGATGTTGCTTTTAATAAATAGTGTCTGAACAGAGAACAGTCGTGTTGTGTCCGGAGTGTGAGCAACTGAGCCGTGTGACGCGTGACCCCTGTCTGTTGTCGTTCAAATAACTTCACTAGATTTAAATAGCTGGAGGGTTTTTGTTAAAAATAGTATATTCGATGTGAAATATGCAAAGGAAGCATAGACTATTGTGTTCTTCAAAATTATTAAAAGGAATAAATTTATCGCAGCATAACAACCAATTACTGAAACTCGAAGGCCTATGATCTGATCTGATGCGATCTATTTTTAAGATCCGGCAACTACAATAACAAGGCAAAGCTACTTCTGTTTCTATGTCAACTCGCCCGAAATCAATGAAAACTAATATCCTTGAACGTAGAATAAATAACTCGCTGAGAGAAAATCAAAGCCGCTCCCGGAACAATCGCAGGAATTGCCGTAACCTTTCGCAAGTTATCTCCGTGCATACTCACGAGGTACTTATCTCCGGTCGGGAGTACTTCATCAATCATCGCAGATACCCTGAGCACTGAAAGCCTACGAGCCACCGCCGCGGCCCCGGGGGAAGGGTGCGGGGGGTGGGCGCAACTTTTCCAATTTACAACATCTCAGGACCGACACTAAGATTATTGGCTTACACTGCAGCTTGCGGCGAACCTCCGCACGAGTCAATTATATCAGCGCTTAAGTACTATTGAATTAACATCCTCGATAGAAAAGTTAGGAACAGGAAAATCACTTCAACAAGAGTGATGCTGCAAAGAGAAATAAAATATTGGTGCACTGAAAACTGCCACACATTGTCATGTAAGTTTTTAATTAACGTGCACATGAAGCAATAAAGGGTACCTACACAAAAAATATCTAGTTGAAAATTCTAAGAACAACAACATGATTGCAATGTGACGGCCATCTTGAGGCAAACAACAGCATCTGTTGAACTCAGCGCTGATGACGTTTGTTGAGCGGTAATGAAACGTCCACCTCACCTGCGGCGCCGCAAGATTGATGGCATTCGTCGCACTGAACCCGCACCGCATCGCAACCGCAGCACACATCGACACCTTGGCCGAACGAGAGAAAGTTATTTGAAAACGATGACGAATGACCTTTCAAGTTATTAAATGTGTTTTTGCAACACGGATTTGATTTAAAACATGTTTATAAACGAAGTTCTGACTAAGGATTTCTATCATAAAGAAAGAAGGCTTTTTGAAAATCTCGATGCAAAACTTTTGTGCCTTGAACCTGGTTATCTTTTCTACACCACTACTACGACCTGAGTACACCTTCTAGACAACCTACTTATAAAATGACAAGTTGTATAGAAAAGTGTCTCAAAGTCATGCAACCAACAGAGTTATTCCTCTCATGAAAGTTTCCACCCACCATTAAAAAGCACGGTTTATATGTTTCCGTCTCATAATCTTAATATTCCAGTGAAACAAAGTCCTACACAGCTACACAAACAAGCCATCTCCCCCAAACTGTGCGCTCTACAGCGGTACAAAGGTAGAGGCGAAATTATGTGTTTTTCATCAGCGCCAACAGGCTGTAGTACTAATTTCACGCAGCTTTCAAAATGTCTCTTTTAATTTCCCCTTTTGTAGTGAAACAACAGAGTCATCGGGCTAAACAGTTTTTTTGTTGGCTGTTTCGGCGACTTCATTTGTAAAAATTACATTTAGTGCCGTCTCGGTGGGGAGCGCTCTGTGAGGGTCTGTGATGAGGTGGAACAGCTACTGGAGTATTGTTAACTTAATACAAGAGATGTGCGGATAAAACTTGTTTCAAATGATACAACTTATGAATAGCATGAAAAAATGCCAGTGCCAACTCAAGTGATGTCAAAGTTCATAACTTCACACATACAACTCTCGCCGTTTTCCTATAGGGGTAGGCAGAAAGCTACAGAACGCCATCTGCTAGTCCTGCTACGGTCCTCTTGCTTCGATCGCAAACAAATATACACGCACGCCAAAGTTCAATGTATTGAGAATTAATTTCTACTGCAAAATGGCAAAAAAGAAACCACCACCAGGCCACAAAATCAATTGCTACAAAGTTAAATTACTGTTAAAGACGACGACAGAATAACTGATTCTATGACAGAGCACACTCATCCCTCAGACATAAAAGTAAGCCTAGTCAGGAACGGATCTCAACACACAGCCAGGGAACACGTCTACACTGATACTAAAAATCTTTTTGTTAGAAACAAAAAAATATAATCAGTCCTCTCTACTACGTAACGAGTACCTTTGTCCGCTGGAGTGGCGCCTTTTGTAGGGCCGGCGGTAATGGGCGGACCCTTTGTGTAAATATATTCTAGTAATTGTACCCCCTCGCCCCCCGCCAGACTCCGCCAGCACCCTGTCCTGCTCCCCAGACCCTCAGAAAGGAACATTTACGTCATCATAATATTGCAGGAATATTTTTTCGTGTTACGTTACATCGTGATCGACGTGGCTTGTAAAATGTTACTGCTCACCTTTTTGCTTTTGCTTTTATCCTATTTGAGATAGGGTTCTTCATACGAACCTGAAATAATAATAACATCCTATTACTGTCCCACTCTTGGGCAAAGGCCTCCCCTCGTACTGAGAAGGTACGAGCGTTGGTCACCACGCTTGCTCAGGACAAATTGCCGATTTCATACTTTTACATCTATACACCTATACAAATAAATAAAAGTGTCTGTTTGTGATACCAAAATAACAGCTTTTTACTGGATGCATGCAAAAGCACATTTTTTTTTAAATTTTTGTCTGTCTGTTGGTCAGTCTGCCTGTCTGTTTGTTCCGGATAATCTCCGAAAGGGCTGGACTGATTTTCACGGGACTTTTACTGGCAGAAAGCTGATATTATAAGAAGTAACTAAAGCTACTTTTATTTTAGAATAAGAATTAGGGTTCCGTGCAAAAAATTAAAACCCATGAAATTGGCAACAAAATTCGATTCAAAAAGGGAACTAATTTTTTTAATAAGAACGCGAACTAAAGTCCCGGGCAACAGCTACTTAATTATAAGTCTAGGTTTTCTCGCTTTGTTCATCCATCAGCGATGTCTGTGAGGTCCAAGATAAACTTGGAAAGTGCATATGAATTCAAAAAGTCACATTGCCCGGATTAGAACCCACAACCTCGCGCATGAAAGGCGAGGCCTTAACCTCTGGGCCATCACGAACCTCCTAATCCTGTAACATTAAGAGACAGACATTATAGGCGTTATAATTAGAAATACCTACTAAAGTATAATCGCCTTTTTTTTTGCTTACACTATGATAAAGAAGACTGACTGCTATATTTTTAAGTGATTTACTCTTTTCGACGCAACAACTTGTTGAATCGAACTCACTCGATCAGGTGATGAAAATAACATTGATTGCTTGTTTCAGGACCGGGCACTAGCCCACAACGCGACGGCGCGCGTGTTCCACAGCAACCAGAGCCTGGTGCTGCAGAAGGTGACGCGCCACAGCAGCGGCCGGTACGCCTGCTCCGCTCTCAACGCAGAGGGGGAGACAGTGTCCAACGAGCTGCTATTCCGCGTCAAATGTAAGAAATACCTTCCTAGGCATCTACACTGTTTTTTTTTTTTAAACTCTGCTCGAGACTAGGAATTTCTCCTGTATTGCGCGTGTAAGGTGCGTTTACAAAGATCTAAACTCACAAACACAATGAGCCGCGCTCAACGCAGAGCGGCAGACAGTGCCCAATGAGCTGCTCATCCGCGGCAAATGTAAGAGATACATACTTCCATAGATATCATAACTGCCTGGTAGCAAGTGACACGGTACGCCTGCTCCGCGCTCAACGCAGAGCGGCAGACAGTGCCCAATGAGCTGCTCATCCGCGGCAAATGTAAGAGATACATACTTCCATAGATATCATAACTGCCTGGTACAATAGCAAGTGACATGGTACGCCTGCTCCGCGCTCAACGCAGAGGGCGGGAGTCCGTCTCCAACGTGCTGCTTTACCATCCTTTAGACTGTTTTGTATTGGTAAGTACTTCGATATGATCTGTGTTAAATAAAATAATTAAAGCCACATTATTTTTAAAGAAACACAACTTCAGATACTTTTCTTCATGTAATTCGTAAACACAGCTTAGATAATGCAGCATACTGATAACGTTCATCTAGCCAATCTCTTTTATTTCGTTTCACCTCGTTTCTATCTTAACGCGTAAAGTAAGTACATCTCGAGAAACGATTCCAGCAGCCGGTGAATGGGGATATATTCTCATCTCATTGATAGTATTTTAAATTCAGTGTTGGCTCCCTAAATCTCCCAAGGATTCGACAGTTTCATGCAATATTCACGCGCCATTCGGGCCTTGTCGTTTCGCGTCAAACAGAATTATGCAGGAAGATAAAGCACACATATTGGAATTTACCGAAAGTTGCGAACAAGTGAGAGGTGCCGCACATGAGCGGACCCCGCCTGCTGCACCGCTAACCCACTGTGACAAATTACAACTCAACTTCGACCCTTCGGATATAATTATCTGACCGTTTCCCGATCTCTATGGCCTTAACCGCAAATCCTTCCGCTTCTGCTGAGACGTTAGCTATGCGTTCTCCAATAAACTGACAAATTTTAATACGGAATGAGTACCTTGCTCTACCAACCGTCGGGTTCCTACCACATAAAATTATTCCGATCGGTGCAGTCCAGCAATGAACCGCGGGGAAGCAGATCATATTTCGGCGCTAAAACAAACTTAAATAACAGCCGGAGCCGTGAAAGTTTGGCGCTAAATAGAAAACTCGTCAAGGGACCGGGTTCATTACGGCACCTCTCGAAGCTCATTCAAACAATCGGCACAAATCTGGAACAATGCGAGTCACCGTCCCACACTTAAATTGCTCAGAATTAATTAATCGCGACGTCCGCGCATTGTGGCGCCACAAATACGCCGCGCAAATTAAGAAGCATTGTGGTCGCGCCGCACCGCGCACGCTCGCACGGAGCCGCACGCGGTCGTACTGAGTCGCGGCAAGTCGCGCGCCGCCGCACGGCTCCGTATTTCGTCGGTGTTATCGCGTCTCGCCCTGGGCCAGGAAACTTTCCACTAATTGTTTTTTCTCCGACGTTTGCCTTGATGCCTTCTGAAAGGAAATACTGAACGGATAAACTCCTTGTTTTGCGATTTCAGATTAAATGGAGTCGGTAACTTTTTATTCGAGCCTAACGGCCTACTTTTATACTTTCTATAGGTACCAAAAGATTTCTTGCAACATAGGACACACGTTAGATTTTTGCAGAATTTTGTAATACGTGTGTATGATGAAAGGCTATATCCGTGGGATGATTCATATCTGGAGCGTGTTGGAGTATCGGCATTGTGCGGACACATCTCGCTGATCGATCATGTCCACTAAAGATAAAGTTCCGTCATTCTACGATAAAGTGATATCCCTCTGCCATAAACTACGTTTTGTAAAGTTCGGTTAAGAAAGAAAATTTTCAATGTAACACAATTCGAGTTCACCCTCTCTACGAGACCACGCCGAGAGCCCCTCGATGCAAACGAACAATGGCGACAAGATACTTCCGGCGACTGTTCAACTGATCATTTTACCGGCGAGTGACGGCGCGCGCTGGCCCGCCGATAGTCAATTAGAGCGGATTGGATTGCGCCGATTAAACTCGTCTCCTTGTCAAACGATAAATAAACGAGTTCAATTAAATAGGAGTCTGTCTGTAGTCTGAAGTGCTGTGTAGTGGCGCAGGTGAGTCTCCTTCGCGGCTCGTTGCTTTAAATCGACCATCTATCCTCCCCGACCCCTCTGCCTGCTCGTGTACCCCGCCCTCGCCCCAGTAATGGCTGTCGATCTATTTTGCCAATTGTAAGATATGGCCCTGACAAAATAAGATGGGAATTTTTAATGGCGAACATAACTGCGAGTAATGCCGCAATAAATTTCTGTTTCGCAAGAAAAAATGTTTTGTAATGAAGTTGTTGTTATTGCTCGTTACGATCGGAGCAATTTTATTCATGACCCGATGCCGTTAGCCTTCACTGGCTTTTGTCGAAATAACTTGCTCCTATTCGAAGGTAGATTATCCTATTACGTTTTACATTACCTATTTAAATGGGTTTTGTCTCGGATTAAATGTTTCGAGATTTCGTTATTGCAGCTGTGTCCCGCCATTTTATTTTGAGGCACACTAACGTTGGAACAGAATGATCTAATCAGAATGAGTATTGTATCAATCAGTAGTGTCGCTAACTCGGGAGATTCTATGTATTAATGGCTCAGTGGTTTATCAGCGTGAGAAGGGATGCACGCCGAACGCCACTAGTCGCGCGGTGTCGCGGTTGGCTGCTATTAGGGACGACCCGCGGCCACATAATTACTCCTTGCCCCCAATACCCGACTGACGACAACCCCTGACCTTCACCTCTCGCCACCTTCACACACCGCGATTTGTCGCATATTGTTATTGTTTGTTATTTTTTGTAACAAAAGATACTTTGATACATCTCACGCTTTTCAGAAAATAGGGCAATGGTGTCCCACATCATAAAAAAATTGTGATATACGGATTGGTTGCAATAAAAGTGAGGTGCTCCAAGCTGTCTGCTATGGCTATTGCAGTAAAAATTACCAATATTGTAAAACATTGAAAAGTGTGCCTACTTGCTTTTGATTACTATGAGTGCAGACGCACGTCATCGTCGCAGTTCGTGGGCACTCGGACGTCGCAGGTGTCCAATTTTTGCGCGTTACATATGACGCGCAGCGCACGCCTTATCGCGGGGTGACTGCGTCAAATGCGCGCTTCTACGCGCGACAATATTTCACACATTTATTTATTTTTTATTGGCACTTCATAATGGTGAATCCACGCCAAATTTATTTTTTGGTGGGCAATATCATAACATTATCATACTTTCTATAACTTTTGCAGCTTTCGCTATTTGTTAAACGTTGTTGCCCACAAAGACTTGGAAGGTAGCTCCACAACAAGTAACTTCGGTGTAGATGCACACCTTTACTCGGGGTAGTAAAAATTCAAACATGTCATCTTCTTGTTGTTATTTTTCATTTAAAAGTAAATAATTATAAATATCTGAATCTGACCTCAGGTGCGTCATGACACTGAACAGTAGCGCAGGTATCGTTCCGCCTTGTCCCTCGCATCACGCAACATCAGGTAAACGTATTACGGCCCATACAGGGACGTTACAAGATTTGTGGCGCCACTCCGCAGAATGGCCGCTATGCCTCACGACTGACGCCACTTAGCTTGGCTGTTACTAGATCACTAGCGGAGCCCGCTATAGATTCATTAGCACGATAAAATAACAGGCAGTGAATCTGTTTTGATGTTCTACTTGAGTTATTAAAAGGTCTGTAACAAATTAAGTCTGGTGATGTGAAAGTTGTAATAAATCTGAAGGGAAGTGCTCTTATTCCCTTATAATCGATTCATCAGTGCTGAGGATCCTGGCTTGGCGCCGTATGCATAAGTCGGTCTTGGGCTTTTTAGACTTCCTGAAAAGATAACCCCAACGACAGAGGTTCGGGTCGGTCAACCGTTTTGGCCGTTGGCCTTCTGTTTTTTCCCTGATCTCTTTCTACTGACCAAGACTACAAGAGTACAAGGAAGAATGGGCAGTGTTCTCTAAATAATGGTATCTTTGCTCATGTCTATAGATTCGCCATCATGTCGCACGGGCGGCGTATCGGTGGTGGGGGCGGCGCGCGGCGAGTCCGTGGTGATCGTGTGCGAGGTGGACGCTGACCCCCCCGCCGCCGTCTTCAAGTGGAAGTTCAACAACTCGGGCGAGACGCTCGACGTCGCCGCCGACCGCTACACCTCCAACGGCAGCGCCAGCAGTCTCAAGTACGTATGCATGCGAAATTATTATATAAATATAAAGTATCAGTTCAGATCTGACCAAAATTCGCACGGTTTGTAGCGGTCCCATCCCAGTACACGGCTTCAAGCGATATGACTCGAGATTTGACACGCGACCCGCGTGTGCTTTACTTTTTACTTGGACGTGAGTGCTCATCACGCACCACGGATATTGCTTTAACGTGCGGCTAGTGACCAAGTGGGAGTGGTTTGCCAATTACTATAAAAAACAAAACAAATCTAATTCAACTCTAACCAACTGCGTGTTTTTGATCTGTCCTCACCAACCCTGGCTGTCCTCAGATACACTCCTGTGGCAGACCTGGACTACGGCACGCTGTCGTGCTCGGCGTCCAACGAGGTGGGCTCGCAGCTCATGCCCTGCGTCTTCCAGATGGTGGCCGCTGGTGAGTGTGCTCTACTTCACTGCTGAGCCATTTCTGGTGTTAAGATAAGAGTTCACAAAAACTAAAGTTAATCGTTTTACCATAGCATAAGTACTGTGACAAAAGAATTACAAATCCTTGCAATTGAGCTCGTCCGGGGAGATACGACTACTATGTCGTTGTTGAAGTCGTGTTGCTTTGCTCCATTTTTACGGGGAAAGTTGTCGCTGTTATTATTTCTGGATGGCTCCAGTAACATAGAACTGCTACAGTATGCTACACGCCACATATGTTCCAGGCAAGCCGCACGCGCCGCGCAACTGTTCGCTATGGAACCAGACGGCGGAGTCGGTGGAGGTCTCGTGCGTGGCGGGCTTCGACGGCGGCCTGCCGCAGCGCTTCTTGCTCGAGGTCTACGCCGACACCAACGTGCCCAGGTAACACACTCAAAATAATAATCATACGAGCCTATTACTGTCTCGCTAGGGCAAAGCTGTCTTCTATAAAGAGAAGGCATTAGCATTGATCACTGCGCTTGCTTGAGGCGGGTTGGTGGAGGACAAAATCATAAACTTTTAATTCAAGCTAGGCTGAGATTTGGCGCTTTTTCGTCACAACGGCCGCGCTGCACCACCTTCGTATTTTGGGTGGGTAGAAGAAGTGGCAAAGCAACACATCTGCCTTTTAGGTTTGTAGAATCTGATTTTATATTGGCACCAATCTAAATCCAATCTATCTGGAAATAGGTTCGCATTCTATTTCATGGAACTTAATTCAAAGATACACCACTGCCTAACCCTTCAGGCAATTCAAGCTTGATGTTACGTTATGTTAAAATGCATCTAAACTTACTGGTCTATGATCACTCCTTTTATAATTAATACAAGGTGTAAACAGACCCTTCACGAAGCCGTCAACCAAGCATTCTGTACATCAAACTAAGTAACTTTACGCAAAAATTATTGCTGGGAAACGACTTTTTTTTGGGGGTGAAAAATCACGTTTTACGATAAAGCTCAATGTAACGCACTCAAAACTTAGTGCTGATGGATGCTTTGAATACTAAACGGGTCATGGAGTTAATTAAAGTAAAGTTAAAACCTTTAAAAGTGGTATTTAGAAAAAAAACTTGTGAAAAAGTTGTAACTTTGACCCCCAATATCTCCGTAACTAGAAGGTTCCCAGGTATGGTCTAGAACAAAAAAATGATCGCAATGACGGAGAAAACAAGTGGCTTTCGGCTTCGTTAAGGGTCTTTTTACACCCTTTATATTTTAAATACCATCACGGCATGCAGTCTGAATCCACAATCACGAACTCCGCACTGCTCTCACTACATAATCCAATACCACAAATAACAGCTACCCCCCAATGTTTCGGCACTCGTAATGACTATATCCGGCGCGACTAGTGATGCGGAAACACGTGAGTACCCGCTGATGCCTGATACACCCCGGAAGTCGACGTGTCACCCCTGGCTAAACGCGAACACCCCCTGGGCTAGACGCTCGCGCCGAGAATGCGATCTACATACATTGGCGAGGTGAGCTTACTATCACTGTATTACCTGGGACTCGGTAACAAGGTCGTGTGGAAGTTTGCGCTCATCGGCGGTTAAAATGCCGCCTTTATTGGTGCCGAAATCAAATCTGATATTGTGGAAATTCAAAGGTCGCGTACCTACTGTTTGCGACCTCTTTGTTGGTGGTGTGATTACTTGGTGTTCTTTATCGTGGGTGAAACACCTCAAGCCGAACTGTATCATCAAGCTCACGAGCCTGGCACGGTCGCAGTTCTAGCGGGGTGAGCGAGGGGTGGGGCGCGTGTGCGGGCGGGGGGGCGGGGGGTGAAGGCACAAGCATTGTTTTTAATATTACAGAGGCAATCTGGGCTCTCAAGCTGCGCCCCCGGTGACGTGCGCAGACTTAACGACACCGTATTATTACAAAATTCCTTTATTATATTTCCCCGAACGCACCGGCTTAAGTGAAATAATGTGTATCGGAACAGTAATGGATATGGAAACGCGCGCGACCCTGATATTTTATTATTTTTATGGAACTGCTAAAAACGGAAACCTTATTCTGTAGCCATTACGTAGATACTCTGGTCCATTTGCCTGCCACCGTTATTGTTATGTAACCGACAAGTATATAAGCGAGTATATTAGAGGTGTAATGCGAAACAGCTGACGGAGCAGAAGGTTGCTTGTCTCAACGTCGTCGCGACACATTCCTTCTTAACGTAGAAATGAGTGTCTGCTCGCAGGTAGAGGCAGGGGCGGGTCCCGGAGTGGAATCCCGTGTAAACATTGGGGTCTCATTAAAGTTGTGAAACAGCGTTAATTATGAATTAACACGCGGTCGCCGGTCCCTGAACACCGCGACACCTCCCACCAACACACCAACTCGACGCGCTACTAATGTCTAACTTCATATACATGTATTTCAGCGCTTAATATGCCTAGAAATAGGCTTTAAAATGTCTGTGCTTCGTGCTTCCTGCTGACTGTGACAACAGCGCTATATGTGTCAAGTTGCCATCAAATATAAAACTGCCATCATGCTCCATCACAACAGAGAGCGAAACTTTAATCCCGCAGTGAATGGTCGCCATAAGATACACATCTTTAGCATAATAAACAAATTTCTACAAAATATGCAAAGCTATCGTAAATGAATATTGGCATCGCGTGACGCGCGCCCTCTTTATAATTACTGGGGAATTATCGTGGCGAAATTTCCAATAAATAACAGATGATGGTTCAGTTCGCCATTAGCAACAATAAAGCGCGGATAACGAGAAAAATGCTTAAATATGACACACTTTTATTACCTCGTAAAGTGTGTTGTTAGGATCGAAATCGGCTGCGTGTACATTTTACGCGCAATAAAGTATTAAATAATAATTACGTGACGTCAGCGGTTATTGCAGCACTTGTATATAGGTAACGAATTAAGGGCTATGTTGTGTTATGCGTTAAATTAACGTGTTTGACAGTTTAGCTTACTTGCTTAACGATAACACTTGTAGGTAGGATACCAGACGAAGAGCCTGCATCTACCGCTAGCTTCTACCCGCGGCTTCGCCCGCATGCAAAGCACATTCTTTGACACTTGGTGAATCGGCAATAGTACTTATACCTTGCCAACAGTGAAAGAATTTTTGAAATCGGATGATCAGTTTCAGAGATTGGCTCCTACAGTCATTCAAACTTTATCTCTTCACTAGCTTATGCCCGCGTGGAGTTCGGGAATTGCCCACGGGATCTTACTTCTGGAATAATAAGTAATCTATGTGCTATACCAGACTATAATGTATCTCTGTGCCAAGTTTCATCCAGATCTGTTCAGTCGTTCTTGAGTGATTGAGTAAGAAACATCCATCCATCTAAACTTTCGCATTTATAATAGTTTATGTAAGATATATGTATATGTATGTAATACATGTAATATTAGTTCTTACTTTTAAAGTTGAATAGGTAATAAAGAATAGCTAGTGTTAGTATTTAATTTTATTTGAGTAATACAGACACACTTCCGTTTTTTTATTTGTACTTACTTATAACTTGCAAATATTAGCTCATAGTAATATCAATTACATTACATAAATGAGAAATATTGAAATATTGGTTACAATATATATAAATGAACTGACCAACTCCACGAACCAATATACTATATTATTTGCAGATCATGCTACCGAGTTGACAAAAGAGAAAACCTTAGAAAACAGTAAACTAGTTACGAATACAGCATTGACAGATCAATTGGCTAGATAGGAATTATTTAAAAATAAAACAAATAAAACTAAATTTATAACATTTTTGCCATAAATAATAACCAAAAAAAGTAGGGAATGAAATGAAATGAAGTTTAAAATACAAGAATACGGACACAAAAGAAGTTAATAATATCAAATGTTTAGGAGTCGTTGTGGACAGACATCACAGACATTGCAATAATTGTAAAGCTCAAGTAGATAATGTGTTATAAACAAATTCTTATTTGCACTTATGAGGATCAAAAATTTAACAGACATTCAAACAGCCTTATTGATATACCATGGCCATGTTTGTTCTGTTTTAAGGTATGGCATAACTGTATGGGGGAATTCAACAGATGCCCAGAATGCATTCATAGCCCAAAAAAAGTGTGTAAGGTCAATTTTAAATCTTAAGTGTACAGACTCTTGTAAACCTGTATTTATTAAGCAAAAGCTGCTTACCCTCCCGTCTCTATACAACATGTAACATAATTAATGCACACCCTCATAAGGGGTCATTGTACTCATCATTATAAACAACTTTTACTATGGGACCAAACCTGAAATCGCGAAAAAAAAATCAGCTGTTCCATACATTTATTATATTTATATTTGAAACCTGCAAATTCGTAAGAAATAACTACTCGCTCTTGGAAAAAGATGAAAAGCAATGTCAAAGAGGAAAATAACACAAAAGCCACTAGTAGTCCCGCGTAATAGACTAAAAGTATGCAACAAAAATTATAAAACCGCTTAGCCAAAGAATTTTGAAATGCTTCAGATTTAGAGTTTAATAAAAAGTTATATAACTGATTGTGTGAGAGATGTTTCTATTCCATCAATGAATATTTTGAGTGTAAAATGTAAAACTTATTTACTATAATTATTATGACGTCTACATAAAAAATCTCTAATAAAAAAAATCTCATAATCATCAAATATAAATAACCTCATCTCATCTAATAATTTTCAAACATTTTTATTATACTTGCTATTTTTTATTGACATGATCGTTTATTTGTTTTCCTTACATACTAATAACATTTTTAAATATTTTAAATTATACAGGAATATTTTGTAAGCAATGTGCAAAATTTTTTTGGTGGTTCAGTATCAGTAATAGAACACATTTCCATCATTAGTTCAAAACTTTTTTTTTTTTTATCCGACTTTAAATCAGTAAAATGTGGAGACTATCTATTCGTAATAATATCAATAGGCGCCGTGCGGCGTACGCGGCGGTGTTGCAACGGGGGTGAAATCCCCTCCCGGGCGGCAGAGTGGAGCCACGCACGGGCACACCCACGTAAATACCTACCACCAGCCATACGCCAGCGGCGCGCGGCGGCGAGTAGCCATAAATTCAATTTCAAAGTAAACATCTTTCGCTAACGATAACTTTATTTTTTTGTACTAAGACTTATCAAAATAAAAAATAGGTGTTTAATAAAACTCATTTAAGTTTAATTTGTCAAAGTTTGGGCACTGAATAAAAATATTCCTGTATAAAAAACATTTAAAAATATAAAAAATACTACCTAGCACACCGGTATCGGGGTCCGGGAACCGTTCGTACATAGTTCTCAAAATGGATCTAAGAACTTTATAGACTGTCCGAAGACAGGTAATCGGTCTATAATTTGCTACCCGATTTATGGAGCAGGTGGGTAATAGCTGTTGTCAGGAACTCGGGCAGCGACCCTGACTGTAAGGCTGACTGGAACAGAGTCGCCAGGCGAGCGTGCGACCTTGTGAACCATTTACTCCAGAAGTTGTGCAGCCCATCCGGTCCTGGAGATTTCCAGTTAGGCAACGGACGAACTGCACGAACTACGTCTTGGGGGCTGATAGTGATTGCCCCCATTTCTTGTTTAATGACATCATTATTATAGATCGCTATCTTTAATATGAATTATTATTTTAAATGAATAGAATTGTATTTAATTATAATTTATTCATTGCATTTTAATCTAAATTTAAATTATGAAATTATTAAGTCTAATTACTAAATGTGTACTGCATGCTTTATGTACGTATAACCAAGATGTAAAATCTAAATATTTGTACGGCTGAAATGCCGAATATAGTGAGACCCATAGATCAGAAGAACTTATGTTAGCTACCTTTGTTCTTGCAAATAAATATGTCATTCATTCATTCATTCATTAATCTATACCTTGGTTTGAGATTGGACACCGGAGACGACAATCAAATGATTCATTAGGAACCAATTTTTAGACATAATACTTTTACATAATATTTAATATCAATGTCGCGTATCACGAGCCAACACGAAAATCGCAATTTCACATATATTTATAGACACGTCTACCTCTGAAAATCCTACCTACTTGCTAATATGTAAATACTCCCGCGCCCCGCACGCCCTGCGCAACACTGCATGTCATATGCCCGCTAAGTGAGTTTCGAAGCACTATTTGACGCTGTTGGGGGATGATTTTAGAAAAACTGAGATACACGTGTCTCATAATTATTTTAATTAAAGAGTTTGTACACCAATTACCTAGTCAATTGACCCAGAGAATATTAAGTTTCACAAAAAACTCAGCCCCCCATTTCACCCTCTCAGGAGTGGAATTTAGAAAACCCTTAGTGGATATCTACTCTTCACAAAGAATACACCCTTCAAATGTCATGTCTTTAAGACCAGCGGTTTAGGCTGTGCGTTGATATATCAGTCAGTCAGTTAGGACTTTGAATTTTATACGGGGGGTTGTCTTTGAAAAAACTGTGAAACACGTATATAATAATTTTAACTCAAGAGTATGCTCACAAATTTTCAAGTCAATCAACCCCGAGAATAAAAAGTTTCAAAGATAATTTAAACCCCTATTTCACCCTCTTTCACAGAAAATTCAAATCCCCATTTCACCCTCTTAGGGGTGGAATTTCTTAAAATTCTTTCTTAGTGGACACCTACTTTTCACAAAGAATACACTCTCCAAATTTCATGTCTCTAGAACCAGGGGTTTGGGCTGTGCGTTGAATTATCAGTCAGTCAGGGCTTTGTATTTTATTTATATGTATAGATAACGTTCTATAGTATGAGAGACAGGGCCTTTATCAACAAAATATAATACATCAACACATTTTTTTTCAACGTACGTACGTATTTATAACCGCTACGGTTTTCGATCCCGGAAACCATCGCAGAAAGGTGAAAATGAAAATACCTAGAGCCAACAAACAGATATAAAAAGGTACAAATTAACAAAGCCCGCGATATAATTCCCTAAGCGAGAATAATGTTATTCTCGTTACTTCGGTTCGGTGCGGCCCGGCTGCGTGGCGGATGCGGGACGGGTGCGTGGCGTGCGCAGAGCGGCAGCATGATAACATTGTTTGCTCTGGCGGGACATCTCTAGACCACGCCGCGTGTGAACCATGCCGGATGTGAATCACGAGACCGTTTTAAAATTAAAACTACCATTTTTGCTTCCAGTTAAAGAGCACCCGTGTTTTCTGTTTGCCTAGTGAGCAGCTACGACTAACCTCTGACCGGTTACCGTCGCGCGTTCGTGCGTCCGAATTACGGCCGAATTATTTACTCTTTACATTTTCCACTGCTTATTGTCTGATCTATAGTATAGCTGCTCTGTCTGTCTAATTGTTGAACTCGAGTAAATATGTACTAAATTCAGGCACGCTCCACTTTTGCTTTGTCTTTGCCAACGAACCGCGCTAACAAAAATCGTGTCCACCATACAAAGAAATGACAACCATTTTCATATCCGACGAGGTAATACCAAACCCTGCCCCCTCGTCCCCTGAGCTTACATCACCCCTCGTACGCCTCAGTAATAAGCAGCAAAACGAATAATAATCGTCATTACAAAATGAAAACATCGACAAATTAAAAGTTTGTCAGGCGCTGGCTCGGGCTAATAATTTCACCATCATTGCTGGCACACGTACTGAGAATCTGCGAAATATATTTATTTACTTGAATTGATACTGCAATGTGGTCATTATGGCGGTGCATGCGGTTTTCATGTTGTTGAAAATAATACAGATATATTATAAACTGCTACTGCTGCTGCCGTTTGTCAGGCATCAATGTAATCGAATGTTTTTTATTGTCATTGTAGAATTTAGCGCTTGCTTGGTTTAGCTCTAAATCCTGGGTTGGTTGATATTTGGTTAATTGGTTATGGTTTGGTTATTGGTTTATGACCAATGGTTAAATTATACGAAATTATATGGTTTAAGGTTTATATTGAGACTGGTTATAAAATGGTAAATCTAAGCTAAATTAGCACTAAGATGGTTTGATATGGTTTTGGTTGAGTTACGCGATTGGTGTCCGAACACGCACTAACTTGGTAATACTTGCGATACATGCATTTATGGAAATGCACGAAGGCAAAAGTGCTGAGCTGTTCGGTTGCAAATATTGTACCGAACATATTCCCGAGCACAAGATGAGATAAACAGATAAAATACTCATCAAATCATCTTAGTTCACAAGTGAAATTAAGTGATAAACTAACGTAAAATGATTATATAAAATGGTAAGCATTAGTAAAAGTCTTACATTAAAATGGTAGACAAAAGTAAAATTAAGTATACATATAAAATGGTAAGCATTAGTAAAATTCTTATATTAAAATGGTAGACAAAAGTAAAAGTATAATAAATGGTTGCCCTTAAAAACATAAATTCTTTATACTAAAGAGTCTTCCACTGTAAGCACACGTTCTTTACGCACTCTAGGCAACGTAGCCCTTTCCTTTTTCCCCGCACTACGCATAGCACTGGGCCACCGCCTAGCGAAATATGCACTTAAACCTATGTGTTCACTCTCACTTTGCTGACGGTCAGCAGTACTCTGCTTTCGCGGTTGCACTTCACTTTGCACTGTGACTCGATGTGTAGACTCCGATGTAGTCGCCACAGACTCCTGTCTGTGGTGATGCTCCGCCCGACTGGCCGTAGAATGAGAGCAGCATCTCACTCTTGTCCAGACCCAGACTACTGCCGCGCATAGGACTACTCCCAGCAGTATGTAGACGACGGTGTACTGGTGAATGTCATGGACTGATATGTCATCGATCTCAGCTTTGGTGGATTTCAGTGTTTTGATTTGTTGTCCAAGAATAAATAGAGATCTATTCAGACTCATATCCTCTGGTAATTCTGCTTCAGTTGGTATTTTGACGTTCACAATATGGTTTATTTGGTCTAGCTCTGGTACGAGCATGTCTGGTGAAAAAATTAATTGGTTGGATTGTTGTTGTAAAGAGTACAGTGTGAAATCTTTACTTTTAATAAAGCATTTCTGAGTCATGCTTATGACCCCTGCTCGAGTCAGCTGACGAACGGTAACTTGATCGTCACATATGATTTTGATGGAATATGTGTCACAGCAAAAATAGAGGTATTGTGACGTTGAGTGTAATTCTACCCATCTGTTTTTGCACACTGTTCTTTCAGTTTTACACCTTTGGTTTATTGGGCTTATTTCGCAAAAGTTTTGGTCATTTTCCAAGTTTAGGATTGGTTTGAAGAGCTCACACATGAGGGATTCCCCGTGATATAAGCATGTATCAAGTTCATGTTGGGTGGGTACAAAATACGCATCCTTTTTTAAGTTCACAGCGACGTACTCCGATATTGGTGTTATACTGGTCATACTGTAATTGGTTTGTTGCGGAACTGGTATTATCCTGTATAGTTGAAAACTTTCTCGTGCTATGAGCGGGAATGTAATTTCGAAGATAATATACTTTTCTGTGACCCGCGCCTTTGTTCTCAGTAGCTTGTAGATGTGCTGAAGATCTAGCTCTATGTTTGCGATTGGTAGGTTTAAATCTTGAGGCATTTGGCCATGGATAATTTGCAGTTCTCGTTTGAGTTGCGCCGGTGTCAGTAGGTGCAGACTGATTTGGCCATGGTAGATCTCCGATATTGTATCGATCAAAGTGTCCTGTATCTTTTTCAAGTTTTGCATCATATTAATGGTAGCTATAGAGACTAATGTGAAGTCCTGTTGTGTGGTTATCACATCGATTTCTTTTTGCAGCTTACTGTTGAACCTCTCCAAGGCGTTTAAATGTTTATTAATGGTTTTGTGTTGTTTTGCTATTAGGTCTTCAGTTCTTTGTAGTACATTGTGCTCTGCTTCGACGATAGATGTCAAGTTTTTCCATAACTGACCTTGGTGGTGTTGGTTAAGGTGTACAAGTTCAATGTCCTGCTTGTATTTTTCTGCGAAACTTTCGTCTAATACTCCGAACAATGAATTTGCAATAGAGCCAACAGCATTGATAAGGCCGCGTCGTGTTCGTAAGCGCTCGCCGTAATGCTGGCTAAGCGACAGCTGGTTGTAGTATTGCAGTTCATTGTAATCGTGACGTATTTGTTGGAGTATCATATGACAGTGTCTGGATTCCATAATTGTTTCACATGTTTTGTCGAGATAGCTTGTAAAGTCATTGATGGCTTTATCTCCTTGCCAATACGGAGACATGTTATAGTATGTCACTAATTTCCACTTATCCCGAATCAGTTGTACTTTCCCCACAGTGTCAAAGTACAAAGTTTTATTGGTATCGAATTGCGTAATATTGTATAAAGCTGTTGTAGGCAGTATTATACTTAAGAAAAATAACAATGCCAATGCAATGTTTACTATCTTAGGATAGGTGCTGTACGTTCTGGTTTTTGGTTGCGGGTGATCCCGTGGTTCCTTTTCTGGTCTTTTCGGTTGTACTGGTTCATCTTTTGGTTTTTCTGGTATGGTTGTTTCCACCTTGTTTATTGGTAAAACTGATAGTTTAACTACAGGGCGCTTCATGTAGCCGTTTTTGGTTTTTAGTGTCACTACTCTAACGAGTTCATCTTTTCCTGGATGGACTTCCATGACGCGACCCATTGGCCATTTCCCTGCTGGTAAGTTGTCGTCGTGTATCATTACTAAGTCACCCACGTTGACGTTCTTCTGGTATTTCATCCATTTGTTTCTGGTTGATAGTTGAGTTAGATACTCTGTTTTCCATCTCTTCCATAAATCTTCAAATAGTTTTGACACTAGATGCCACCTGGTTCTGGCGTCGTCTGCCGTTTCTATTATGGTCAAACCTGGTCGTGCTGATAGGAAATGGGCGGGTGTGAGGAAATTCAAATCCTCTGGGTCTTCTGACAGCGCACAAAGTGGTCGTGAATTCAGGCAAGCTTCTAATTTTGATAACAGTGTAGTATATTCTTCAAACGTAAGTTTTTGTTGTCCAATCACGCGTTTGAGGTGGTGTTTGAGACTTCGCACGGCTCTTTCCCAAAGTCCTCCCGCATGAGGCCAAGAAGGTGCGTTGAAATGCCATTCAATTTGTAATTCTGTTATCTCTTTATAGAATGACTTATTGAAAATATTTTGAAGATGGTCGTATTCTTCTTGCAGAATCCTGTTGGCTCCAACGAAATTGGTTCCATTGTCGCTATAAATGTGACGTGAAGCTCCGCGTCGTGCTGCCATTCTAGTTATTGCGGCTAGGAAAGCTGAGCTGGTTAAATCTGAGACGAGTTCTAGATGCACAGCTTTCGTCACCATACATACGAAAAGCGCTATGTAGCCTTTGGTTGTTTTTATCCCGCGCCCTTTGTTTGCTTTCACTTCCACAAATCCGGTATAGTCGATACCACAATGATAGAAGGCGCTTTCAGGGTTTACTCTGGATGGTGGTAGATCACCCATGAGCTGATACTGTTGGATTGGCTCTTGCTTCTTGCACGTAACACACTGTCGTATGACTTTCTTTGTAGCTGAATATCCGCTGATTATCCAATATTTTTGTCTAATATTTGACAAAGTAAGACGCGCCCCACCGTGGTAAGTTAGCTCATGAGCGTATTGGATTATTAGTGTGGTAATTCGATGGTTGTGTGGTAATATGATTGGGTGTTTCATCTCTGAACTTATTTGTGCGTTTCTTAATCTGCCCCCTACTCGCAGAATACCATCTTGGTCTATGGTGGGGTGTAATGGTAAAAGTTTACTTTTCGAATGCACGTTTCCATTCTTAAGTAAGCAACTGACGTCACTGGCAAACTCCATACTTTGCACGCTTTTAATAATCAGCAGTTTTGCGCGACGGAGTTCATGTAATGTGAGATATGGTTGACGGCCTGCTTTTACAGTAGTTAGTCGTAGTATCCATGCAAAAACGCGTAAGATTTTTGCGAAGGAATTCAATTTGTTCAATAAATGATGGATAATGCTTGGTATGGTCATGGTTTTCTGGTGATTTTCCACAACTACTGCGTTAGACTGTCTTATCTCTAAGCTGGTTTCATAGGTGGTTTGAGATATGTCATGGTTTTGAAATGATTGAATCCATGATGGCCCATGCCACCACAGATCGTGGTTCTTTAATTGTTTGGTTCGCAATCCACGGCTGGCACAGTCCGCTGGATTTTCAATGGTTTTGACATAACTCCATTTTTCTTTTGGTATTATTTTGGTAATAGCTTTCACGCGATTTGAGACGAATGGTTTCCATCTCGCTGGATCTCCTTGAATCCATCCTAACACTGCTGTTGAATCGCTCCAGCAATATATTTCTTGGTTATAAGACTCTAGGCAAGTCTGTACTTTTTGCATCAGCTGTGATAATAGTTGGGCACCCATTAACTCCAGTCTTGGTATAGATATGTCTTTACTAACAGGCACTAGTCTTGCTTTTGCTGCGACCAAAGTTACCTCGTTAGTGTTATTTTGGTTGCTGACTTTGCAATATATAACAGCGGCATACGCCTTGTTCGACGCATCACAAAATCCGTGTAATTGCAAGCTATGGTTTTCCTTTACTCCTAGCCATCGTTTTACTTCTATGGTATTGATGTCTTTTAATTCACCCCTTAAGTTTAGCCACTTGACCTTGATATCCTCTGGTAGCGCGTCATCCCAGTTTAGACTTGATGACCAGACACTTTGGAATAGCATCTTCATGGTGATAGTTAATGGTGTGAGCCAGCCTAATGGATCAAATATTTTTGATATGTCGGAGAGAAGCGACCTTTTGGTTGGTTTTGATAATGATACTGGCTCCAGTTTTGAGTCAAAGATGAATTTATCCTGTTGCGGGTTCCATCCAAGCCCCAAAGTTTTCGTTGAGTCTGACTGTTTAAACTCGTAGATTTGCTGGTTCCACAAATCTTTTTCTAAGTCAGCGAGTAATTTTGGTTCATTTGTGGCCCATTTTCGTAAATTAAACCCTCCCTTTCTGAGTAGTTTAATTAGGTCTGATTTAAGCTGTTTTGCTTGGTCCATTGAATTTGCTCCACCGCAGTAGTCATCCATATAGAAGCACTCTTCTAACGCTTTTGCTGCAGCAGGGAAATTTGGTTTTTCCTCGGCAGCTAGTTGTTTTAAGCACATCATAGCCAAGAATGGTGCAGGCTTTGTGCCGTAAGTTATGGTTGTAAGTTGGTATGTTTGAATGGGTTGGTATGGTGAGTCCCTCCATAATATCTTTTGATACGACTGATCTTCAGGATGTACCATTATCTGTCGATACATTTTTTCTATGTCCGCAGTGTAAACGAACTGGTACTGTCTCCATTTTAAAATTAGCTCCTGCAGATCTTGTTGTAGGTTGGGACCTCGGTACATGACGTCATTCAAGCTAAGTCCTGATAATGATCTAGCCGACGCGTTGAACACAACACGCAATTTTGTAGTGGTTGACTCAGCACGAGTGACGCAGTGATGTGGTAGGTAGCACTCGTATTTCGTGCTTGTTGCTGACGGCATCATATGGTATAGATTTGAATACTCATTCATAAACGCTGTGTATTCTGTTTTCAATTCTGGATCTTTCTGTAACTTTCTCTCTAAGTTACGAAATTGTGCCAATGCTAATGGTTTAGTGGACCCTAGCTGTTCCTTGGTTTCTGGTTTAAATGGTAGTCGGACTTGGTATCTCCCGTTTTCTAGTCTCTCCGTTGTCGATAGAAAATATTGCAGACATTCATTATCTTCGGTGGACATTTCAGTCTGCTGGTTGATGTCTTCATTTTCCCAAAATCTGCGTAAATCGTCCATATTGTGAAGAACGACGTTACAACTGTACTGTGGTGTCATTGTCCCACAAAGCAACCATCCTAATTGCGTTTGTTGGGCTATTGGTTGATCTTCGCTATCGCCCCTCAAAAGGCCACCTAAAGCAATCCTGCAGTAAACATCTGCTCCAAGCAGTAGGTCCACTGGTCGACTGGTATTAAATTCGGGGTCCGCCAAATTAATGTTTTGTATGTGAGGCCAAGTTGGTTTTATGAATGATTTATTTGGTAAACTTTTGATGAGGTTGTTCATTATAAGGACCTCACCCTCTAAGGCAAACTCACTATAAATTGATTTAATTCGGATGGTCATTACACCCTTGCAGCTGTTTTCTTTTTCTCCTACACCGAATATGGTCCCTTTGCAAGAGTGCCTTCGTAGTTTTAAAACTTGTGCCGCTTTCTCACTTATTAAAGAGATTTGAGAACCCTGGTCTATCAAAGCCCTCATGGTATGGTATTTTCCATCATATCCTGGTACTGCCACTAAGGCCGTTGCTAAAAGTGTCTCGGACATGTCATTCCAGGATACATGGGTTAAAGCTGCTGCTTGTTCATCATTGGTCATGCATGATGTCGCAAGTGTGTGCGCAGCCTTATGGTTTAGTTTTGCTGATGTGTATGGCCTGCTTTTGGTTGTAATTGCGTCATGCAATAATGAATTATGTTTAGCGTTGCATTTGCGACATGTTTTATTAGAAAAACAAGGTTTATTTAAATGGTTGAATAGGCAATTCGTGCAACATTTTAAATGGTTGACAGTTTTTAATTTTTGCTCATCCGACATTTGCAAAAATTGGGTACACATCCATAACCCGTGGTCAGCATTACACAATGCGCAGGTGATCGACCGCGACACGTGTAACGATTTCGTATGGTTTTTCATGTTGTTAGAATAGTTTGATGATTGTTGATTATTATAAGAATTATAATATTTCTTCTGGTTTGCTTGATAATTTTGGTTTTGTGGTTGAGTGGTAATCTTCTGGTTATATGATTCTTGTTTACGCCGCGATGCTTCTAAGGCAGTAAACTTGTTTTCCAAGAAATCCAGGAATTCTTGAAGTACTGGTAGTTCCCTGGGATTCTTCACCGACTCAATGTATTCGGCGAATGACTCACTGTCAAGTTTCTGCGCCAACAGAAGTACCAACAGTGGATCCCAGGTGGTGATATCTACTCCTAGGTTCTGAATTGAGTGGAGACATTCTTTGGTCACGTCATGCAGTTTTTTGATCGACCCTATGGATTGTTGCTGCATATTAGGAATGTTCAGTAATATGTTGACGTGAGACGTGAAAATAAGTCTGTTGTTGCCATATCTGTGGTTCAGTATTTCCCAGCATACCTCGTAATTCTCTGAGCTAATCTGAAGATGGTGGATCAGACGCTCAGCTTCTCCTGTAACTCTGCTCTTTAGAAACTGCATTTTTTGTGCGTTTGATAACGATGGATTTCTATGGATGGTTTCTGTGAATAAGTCCTTAAACGATGTCCAATGGTGGTAGTTGCCTTGGAATGTTGGAATATCCATCTGTGGAGTAGATTTGTCGCGATGTGATACAGACCACATTTTGGAGTTAATGGTTTTCTTCAAATCGTTATAAATTTTCTCATATCTGTTGAATTCTTCTTGGTACCAGACATACTCATCCCCGTTTGCACCTTCTATTTCCCAGTGCAGGCTATCTATAATAGCCCAACGACTTTGAAGAGTCTTTAATGCATCGTCAAACTCCCACTTGTTTTGCAATTGGTCGATTTCTATGGTAGCTACTGTTCTCATAAAAGCTTTAAAGTGGATAGTCTGCTTTTTTATCATCCCTTCTAGTTTAGTTTCTCCGCTCGTATCCTTACGTTGCTGCTGCGGTGCCTGTGGATGAGATGATTCCCCTGCTTGCTTCGATGTGCTCGCCTCTGCCGACGGCTGTTGAGGTTCTTGCTGCTTTGACAACAAGTTTTCCATGGTTTTGGCAATTAGCTGCTTGATTGACAAATAGACTTCCTCTGCCTTATCAAAACAATTTTTAGTGAAATACACATGGTTAAAATCAGAAAGTTCACAGCACTTTCTATGGTTGCGCTGATATTCTCTCCAATAATTTTCTAATATCTCCAACTTCCGCTTGCAGTAATCTATGGTTTTACGCTCAGCCCCGTCTTTCTTGATGTTGGTTAGAAGTTTAACTAAAGAGTCGTAAACCTCCGTTTGGCTGACTGCTAATTGCTCCATTATTCTCACGTTCAACTAAATACGCAAGTGAAAATAAAGTGTGTACAATGGTTTGGTCTGACCTTATATTCTCCTTACGCGACAGCTGTCCAATTTCTTCCAAATTGATTTCACTGCCTATCTACTTTTCCTACAAACTACTGGTTAAATCACAAAACACTGGTTGCAAGGTCCCGGCGCACAAACACTTCACTGTACTTCGCGAACCGAGGCCCTTAATGCTCGAAGGACCATCATGTAGAATTTAGCGCTTGCTTGGTTTAGCTCTAAATCCTGGGTTGGTTGATATTTGGTTAATTGGTTATGGTTTGGTTATTGGTTTATGACCAATGGTTAAATTATACGAAATTATATGGTTTAAGGTTTATATTGAGACTGGTTATAAAATGGTAAATCTAAGCTAAATTAGCACTAAGATGGTTTGATATGGTTTTGGTTGAGTTACGCGATTGGTGTCCGAACACGCACTAACTTGGTAATACTTGCGATACATGCATTTATGGAAATGCACGAAGGCAAAAGTGCTGAGCTGTTCGGTTGCAAATATTGTACCGAACAGTCATACTGACTGAACTTAATTAATTGTGTTACGTTAATGAACTTCATAGCTACACTGCAAGATAGTAAATGCGTTTCCCTTTTAGTTATACAAACAGGGTGTTCAACATTTTTCGGATTTTTGTACGTTATGAATTTATATAAAACCTGTATTCCCGAAATGATGAATGTTATGTTGAATGATGAATGTTATGTTGAATGATGAATGTTATGTTTATGTCCTATGCAATAGGTGGTGAGCCCATTGACATCAACCAGGAACAAATCCAGACTCCGAAATTAAAATTATGTATTGCAAGTAACTCTGCTATCTTCATGATCTTGGTTGGTTAGATCTTGGTGTTAATGACGCCTGTTCCACCTCAGAGTGAACCTGTCGTCGGACGAGCCGTCGTGGACGGTGCGCGGCCTGGAGTGGGACGTGCGCTTCCGCCTGGTGGCCGTGGCCTTCAACTCGAAGGGCCGCTCCGCGCCCGCCAAGCTGGACGACGTGCTGTTCCGGGACCCCGAGAAGAGAACAGGTACCCTAACAATCTGCCTTTAGCTATACAGAAGTCAGTCAAAATTCAGCATTGTTGGTTTAAGTAAATAGCTTAGTCAGCCTACCATGGTCTGGGACACTGGCCTCCTCCCTGTGCGAGCTAGTGGGCCGAAATAGACATCGTGCGCCTGGTGCGTGTAGGTAGATGTCACATCATCACAATCATGTCTCCGGTATTTTATTTAGTTATGGGATATGGTTTTCTTATTACGGTTTCCTGCATCGTTTGAAGAGCAGCGGTGTTAAAATAAATAAACAAAGTAACACGTATATCTGGATTGAACCTAAGACCTTGACCTGACTTGTAAATCGCTATCGGATGAATGATGGAAGCATGTGAGTTTGATCTCCGGCGAGGTGGCGATCCTCCTTAACGGATTGCCGCTTGAATCGCGCGTCTGCACGAATGGCACGCGGAGGCACTATGTCGGGCTGAAACTCCGCTGCTGTGGCAAATCGCCGCTCAGTGACCTCCGGCACGATCTCATGGCGACATGTAGACAGCGACTATCCCAACCTTGTACAGGGCACGCAATAGTGGCGATAAGTCTCCTCTTTGAGGAGTGGCTAGAGAGGCGCCAAGGTGCCTTCTCCTTCCGCCTGATGCAGATCCTCACCGGACACGGTTGTTTCGGGAGGTTCCTGCACCGAATTGGGCGATTGGAAACGCCCGAGTATTACCATTGTGAGGATCGTCCGGATGAAACAGTGGAGCACACCGTGGAGGTCTGCCTTGCTTGGGCGTAGCACCACCGTTGTCCTCGTAGCGGCAATTGGCGGCGGCGACCTCTCACGTCTGGCCCTGGTTCAATCCATGGTCCGGAGCGAGGGAATGGGAAGGAGTTACCTCCTTCTGCGAAGCAGTCATGCTAGCGAAGGAGATGGCGGGACGTGAGAGGGAAAAAACCTTACATTCTAGCCGCCGCGGGAGCCGCCCCGGGCGTCGGGTGCTACGTGGTGGCTCCCGGCCACCGTAGGCTCGGGCCTGTGGACGGTGAGCAATGGGCTAGGTCGCCGTCCAGCAAAAAAAAAGCTGGTGAGCTTGTATACACTAGGTCCGATCAGCCGGCGCGGGCGTGCAGTCTCGTTCGTTTTACATCCATCCTCAACAAACCCTTTGCGCCGCCACTTTACGCGATTGAAAAGATTTCACATAGTGGACGATAAAGCGAGCACTCGCGAACAGCTCTGAATAGAATATCGTCACGACATTTAAGTACAATCATTAACTCGCCATTGAAACATACGAGCGCCGGCACTCGTCTATAACTAGTTTTTGTTCTAAATCACTCAGCGAAACTCAATTTGGAGGGTAAAGGGCGGGTCCCCCGGGGCCTCGGAGCCCGAAGGCGGCGCACTAAGTGGCGGCCGAGCGGCCTTTATCCTCCGCGAGTTATTAGCCGAGGGAAAACATTAGCCTCCCCGGGAAATATAAGTAACGAGGAAAAGTACCGCCCAAAACGTTCAGCAGTCACTGATCGCACTAAGCGGAGCCGCGTGACTGCCACGCTGGCCGACAGCGTGCGAGTGCCGCCGCGCCGCTGCCGGCGACCACGCGCGATTCTGAGCGAATATAAGTTATTTATTTTTCTACTTTTATGAGATTTTTTTTCGTGACACCATCTTAGTGGAGGTGATTTTGTCGCCCCGGCGATACCTACCAATCATCTTTTAATAATGGAGCGTTAAACTATATTCGCCATGTCACCAATTCATAACTAAACGTGCAACTATGATTCATTAAGACATACGATGGCCTACAATCATCTTACTCTGCAAGTTGCACAAATAATTGCGTGTATTCCTTATAGTCAGTGAACTAATACCGTCTCCCACGACTCCAGCCAACAGTAGCTAATGTTTGTCAGCGACGCGTCACGGCGTCACATCGATCGCTGCAGAAGTAGGCCGCAGCGCTCTGCAACCTCAACATAATCCCATTTTAATTAAACGCGCTCGGATTTACCGGCGAGATTAATCAAGAGGCTCTCCTCTCCTCGTGTGACCTCCTCCGCCTCACTGAGAGGACCACCGACTCTGCCGCACTAACGTTATACAGTAAACTTTAGTTTGGGATTAATCGCCGATGACCCCAGATGTTCACTGACGGAAGGCTCGATTCAGCAAAAGAACAAAATTACATGTTTGTTTGGCCTGCAAATATTTGCTTTGATATTCATGAACCTAAAACACAGCTTACCCTTATATGTTCATACAAATATTTTGATTCTCCCCAAAGCAATGCTAATCGCAATCGTCGCATGTAACAATTCGCCGTCGTTTCAAACTCAATTTACTTATTTGTTCATGTAGAACATTGAAGGCATCAGTGAAAAATCTTCTGATACTCGACAGAAATAAGTGGGCCATCACTCGAGCCGACAAGCCATGCGGAAAAACTAATGCGCGTGCTATCGACGCGGACAAGACGCGAGGCGGCGCGCGGCGCGCGGCGGGGGCGACATGTGGACCTTTAATTTCTCGCCTCGAAGGAGCGAGCCTTGGCCAACACTTTTTTTAATATTGACCGTTTGATTTTGTCCTCTACCGACCCTGATTTCGTGGTAAATTGACAGGATTTCGAAAATTTACCCCTTTTAGTTCGCCGACGACACGGAGGTAATTTTTGATGGAATCAATTGTCCGTGGTCCGAGCCTCAAGTATCTGCGGCGAAAGCACCACGGCGTGATATCGATCAGTACTCACTACTTGAATCGTGTAATGAGCTTGTGAATGAATACGTTGAGCAATGAGCGATCTGGCCGGGAGGTGCAGTGACACATAATTATATTTCGTGCGGAGCTGTAACGCCACACCAATTCATCTTCGTTGACAAACATTTTTTTGATAATAAATAATTTAGCAATTTTATTCTATTTCTGCAATGATTTATAATGAATAAGTACTCAGTATGTGAGTGATGAGTTGAGAATTTTTAAATGGTGGTCTTTCTGAGGAGTCACTTTATATTACTTAAACTAGCTGTTGCCCGCGACTTCGTTCGCGTGGAAATTTTGGTATGTAAGACAAGACGGGTAAGACTGCCTCGAGTGGTCGCAAGCGTGACTACTAAGTATGAGGTACTGGGATCGATTCCCGGGTCGGGCAAAGTGTTAAAAAAAGAATGTTTATTTCAATTAGACACATAAAGTTATGACACACATGATTTGGAGATCACCTTTTAAGCAAGGAGATGCTTGGGTTAGGGGGCGTCCACTAATTACGTGAGGCAATTTTGGCGATTTTTCAACCCCCCCCCCCCCCCTCCCCTTGGGGAGATGTCGTGAGATTTTGCTTTTGATTTACAACATTAAGAGACTTTTTGCGAGAGCCCTTAGACCTCCTTAATCCAGCCCTGCCGCAAAATCCGTTCCTAGCAGACTTTTACTGACTATTTATTACCTCCCTGCCAAATTTCAAGTTTTTAGCACAAAAAATGAAGGACTTTCATACAAACTTGCGAGAGCCCTTAGACCCCCTTAATCCGGCCCTGTAGCAAAATCCGTTCTTAGCGGACGTCTACTAACTATAAACTACCTCCCTGCCTAATTTCATATTTTTACGTCAAGCAGTTTCGATATTTCGTGATGAGTGAGTGACCTTTCGCTTTTATATATTTTTGCTTTTATTTTTTTAATATTTTGCTCTGAAGTTAAAATGCTAGTGCAGCCACATCTAAACGTTAAAGACGTGCCGCGAGTGAAACAGATATAATCTCAGTTATTAGTTATTTTCGTTATTTCTCTTCACTCCACAATTGTAAATAAAGCCTGCTTAGTATAGAAAAAATGCCTAATACAGCCCCCCCCCCAACTGTTCACCGAATGAAAAATATGTTGAATATACATAAAAAAACTAAAGTCATCACCAATAGCATAAAAAGTAGGGTTGAGGTAGATGGGCAAGAAATTCACTATAACGTCGATGAGTACATTTGAGTTTGAGAGTTGCCGAGTCGAGAACGCCTGGAAGAGCTACTGGTCCATGAAGTCGCTGATGAAGGGTGACCTACCTTTATCCCTGAAGCACAATCTCATCGACATGTGCATTCTGCCCATCCTAACCGGTCAGGGACCAAGTTTGAGCACCGTAATGCTCAAACTTGGTCCCTGACCGAGTCGCAAAAGTCCAAACTCAAGGTTGGCCAAAGGGCGATGGAACGTAGCATATTGGGTATAAAGCTCAGCGACAGAATTCGCAATACCACAATACGCTCAAAAACTGGAATCGCTGATGTGGGCGATAAGATTGCTAGTTTGGAGTGGGATTGGGCGGGCCACGTCTGTAGAATGCATCAGGACCGGTGGGCCAGAGTCGTCACGCAGTGGGTGCCAGAAGACGGGCGTCGTCGCCGAGGGAGGTCTAGAAAACGCTGGTGTGACGACTTAGAAGCGTTTGTGACAGATTGGACGAAGAAAACCGCACGGAGAGAAGAATGGAAGGCAATGGGGGAGGGTTTTTGCCCAGCAGTGGGACAATAAAGGCTAAAAAAAAGATTACATAAAAATTATAACGAATGGGTTGCCTAATCATTAAGTCAAGAATATTTAAAACTGCGACAGACGCTAGGCTTGACCGCTTTTACTTAGACAACGTTATACTTTCCAATCACATTTAAGCGTAAACTTGTCGACCTGTGTATTCTGCCTATCCTAACCTATGGTACCCAGACATGATCTTTGACGGAGGCTGAAAAGTCCAAACTCAAGGTTTGCTAAAGAGCGATGGATTTTAAACATCAAAATCACCGATTGAATACGCAACACCACAATGCGCTCCAAGACAGGCATCGCCGATGTTGGCGATAAGTGTAAGAGGTTCAAATGGGACTGAGCGGGTAGGTATACAGTAGGTACCTGAAGACTGTCATCGTCACCGAGGCAGACCCAACAAACGCTGGTGTGACGATTTGGACTCGTTCCTGACTGATTGGCCAGAGAAGGCAAAACACCGGGAGAGTTGGAAAGAAAATGGGGAAAGCCTTTGTCCAGCAGTGGGACAGAATAGGCTAATTAAAAACAAAACGTTATACCATCGTGTTTGTTATAAAATTACCTATCTGTTTTTTAATACATATTTTAATGAGAAAATAGATGAGTGTATATATTTTCTCATTAAAATATGTATTAAAAATATGTATTTAAGATGAGTGTATATAGTACCTAGTAGTACACCCACATTTTGTCAGTTATGTTTAACTCCCATGAAATATTTAGCGAGCCTATTGCCATTTTGTATAAAGAACAGGTTGTAAGGTTCTTCATCCCCCATAGAAAAGGAAGGATAGTCCGACCAGACGGGTGTAATGTCTGGTGCGCTATAACTGCCCAACAGTTGTTGTCGGGTACTTCTATATAGCCTTAAGTCGCGGATAACTTTATTTGGGCGATTTATTTGACCCAGGCAGAATTTAGACGTAGTTCATCACCTGCGTCATAGATGGCGCTGTAGTAGTTTTTGTTATATGTTGCTGTAGTACTTTTTATAGTGCCGGTACACCATCAACCGGGCACAAAACCAGACTTCGTAGTTGCTACTGAGAATTTGCTGGTGGAAAAACTCAATAACACATTGCCCGACCGGGAATCTAACCCAGGACCTCATGCTCGCTTCTGAACACTATACCAATCTATAAAAGAACAATAAAATTCCAAAATAAAATTCCAAACTGCGATTGATTATTGATATTTTGCAAATCGAGAAGGAAACAGACTTCTAGTAAAGTAAGAACTTTTTGTAGAAATCATCATCATCATTCTCCTGCCGTTATCCCAATTTTTTCGGGGTCGGCGCAGCATGTCATCTTCTTCCATACTTCTCTATTACTTTTTGGAGAAACGTTTGAAGAAAAAAGGAGAAAAACGGAAATGCAAACGATGTCAATACAAAAAAAAAATGGAAATCTAAAAGCATCAAAAAAATATTCAAACAAATTACAAAAAAGTGAAAGTTTGAACTTGCGACCAGTAGCTTACAGAACGTTCAAGAACCCGCTAGGCTGTTTTCTCTGTTGACATAAGCTTTAAATAGCCATTCTGGTGCTTGTCATGACTGAAACGTCAAACAAATGAAGGATACTGACATAATGCAATATTGCTCACCCCCTTAAGCGAGTAGCGTGATAATATATAGCCTAACATGTGAAGAAGCCTGTAAGGAATATTTGTGCAAAATTTGAACAGGATCTATGCAGGAGTTTTTGAGCCAAGTCGGAACATAAAATTGGATTTTTACGATTTTATTATATGTATATTAGGGTGTCCCGAAAATTTTTATTTTCGATTTTCGCAACTCAAGACCCCTCAAAAGTTGCGTTATTAGTTGTAGATTACCGTAAAAATAATAAAAATAAAATAAAAAAATACCTTGAGGGTTCTACCGGCATTTTTTTATTTTTTTTAAATCAGTTAAATAACCCTTCAGACAATGTCGCCTATTTTATTTTATGTACATTATTCGCATTTTATTTTTTTTATTTCATAGATAGTGGAACCCTAAGTTACGATTTACAGGCAACGACAGGATGTTTTTCAGCGAGGAATTGGTTTGGATCGAACTCGCAAAAGTCATGTTTTGGCTTGTTTTTCTTAAATTCTCTACTTCTACTGTGAGGCAATTCGTCTCATTTCTATTGTAGTTTTATTGCTGTAAGGTGTCGCTCTGCACTTTTTTGTGATAAAATACGTGTTTTTGTTACATACAATAATGGGTTCAAGACGAAGTGAGACTTCGTGTGATATTTTGGGATCATATAAAGCACTTAACGATCGCCAGTTACCAGTGATAAGTGACGTTATCAAATTCATTTTGTTAACTAAAAATGAATTAAAATCCAGAAGAATAGGAACACAGAAGTTTTTTCAATCGTTTCTGTAAAACTTGATACGAACTCACAGAACTAGGATCTATTTATTTGGGACATACGACGCCGAGTCGTGGCACTGCCAAAGGGATCGTGACTTCTATCATATCTTTGATAGAAAATCAAGGGTTGAACTTGGAAGAGGTGATCTGTGTGGGCTGCGATGGTACTGCTATGAATACAGGTTGGAAGGGAGGTGTCATTCAATACCTGGAAAGCTATTTGAAGAGACCGTTGCAATGGTGAGTTTGTACGTTTCACGCGAATGAATTACTGCTTCGCCATTTGTTCATGTCTCTGGATGGTAGCACATCAGGGCCAAAAGAATATTCAGGACCTATTGGGAAACAGCTAGCTGTTTCTGAAAGTAAACCTCTAGCGTCTTTTTATGCAGTGGTTAGCAATTTGCTCGAATTACCTGATAACATTGTGAAGGAACTAAAGCACGGATCAAAAGTATCTCTACAAAATGTGCCATGCTGTGATGGCCGGTTCCTGTTCCCCTGAGCTAGCGAGTCGCCAACCTGGAAAAATGACGCATTCGAGATGGCTCACTACTGCCAATCGCATACTCAGACGTTATATAAGTACTGTTTCGCCGACAGATATTTTGCAGCTACTTGAGAGCTACGCGGTCAAAATTTACGCTCCTGTTTGGTTCCTTATCAAGAAAAACTCATCATTTAAAGACTGAGTATATATTTTAAATGGTTATGTACTCTCGATTTTTGCCTGATAGTCAGAGATCTATTGTAAATTCAGTGATCTAAAGAAACGTATTTTTGCGCACCCAGAAAACTTGCTTATTGCCAGTTATTTGACGATAGAGACCATATTCGAGAGCTTGCATCTTGCAAAATATTAAAGGCCTGTGAAGCAGAAAAGAGCAACTCTCGCAGGGTATTTAAAGCACCAAAGCTTAACTTTCGTGCGCGAGATTACATTGATATAATATTTTGGAAAGAGTGATATATCAGCTCCACCAATTTTGCGACACGTCACCAACGTTGAACTTAGAATTAAGGTTAAAGAACATAGCCTCGACATTGTTGACTTTCCCTGTCACACGCAGTCAGTCGAAAGATGTGGGAAACTAGTGACGGAGGCTTCTCCGAGCGTCACGGAAGCTACAGTTCGGGATGGTTTAATTAGGAATAGAGTAAAATCTCGCGCGGAAATGCCTAATTTTGGACGCAAAAACCAGTTCCGTTTTTAAAGTAGCCATTGATTATTTGTCTTTTGACTATTTAAACCTTGCTTTGATTTATTGTTGTACCCTTAAATTTAATAAAAACGATTTAAATGTTATTTTTGTATAATTTATAGTTTATGTTAGGAACCCCTAAAAATGGCAAATTTGAAAAACTTCATGGACCGGTAGAGGCCTCAAGACGACAGATATCTAATTAAATTTTATAATAATCGTAATCTATGTGTCAAAACGCAACTTTTGATACCTCTTGCGTAGCCGTAACTCAATTATTATTTTTCCTCATACATGGACGGGACACCCTAATGTATATAGATTAGGTACTCAAATGCCAGTTTCCAAACACAAACATGTGTATCTGTATCGTGGAGACGCTTCTCTGTGGCTAAGCCAGGTACGAGCCATCACTAGCAGCACTTCCCTCGGAGGACCACTCGAGTGGAGGGAGAGGAGGGAAGGGGAGGGTGGAGGTGCGACCAGAGCGCCTCCCACAAACAAATGGCAATAAGTTTAGAACGAAATTGAAAGTAAACAGCTCGATAGTCGGGGAGCACCACTCCGGCCATTTGTGTTCTACACAATAACCAATTTGGATTATCTATAATTTATGAAGTGGTTCAGCTGCTTCGACTGATTGATTGCAAATACTGATAAGTACTAATCTGTTGAGATTCTGACTGGGATTAGCGTTAGTAAAAGTTTGGGAGGTGGGGTTTAGTTAGCAATCATACGCTTTAGTTAAATTAACTTGATGAAGTGTCTGTGGACTAGGTGTTGGCGCATGCAACTACTATTTGTATGACAACACTAATTGTTTGTCTCAAACATCCTACAGATCGATCAATATATTAAGTAGAATAACGCATATGTTGAAACGCATTTCAATTTGGTTTATTAAACAGAAATTGAATGGGACGATTATTTTCCATTATAAAAAGATTACTTTAATCGCGTTGGTTTGATATTTTCGAGATCATCGCCAAATAACCCGGCTGTCTGGAGCATTTCAAATGATAAAGTAACTGAAACAGGAACACAGTACCATCTGATCTGAGAACAATAGCTCTGTCAGTGATTAACTCGAACGGAAACTCGTTATGAATTTAATCACGATTCCATCGCCGAGATAATAGAACATGAATCAAGAAACGATTATAAAGATATAATTGTTTGGAACACACAAAGCTGATGTAATTAGCGCCTGATACGGACCGGACACGGGATTAATCCGATGCTCTCTGTGGCTTCCTATTGGCGGAGCGTCGCCGGACAAGCGGACGAGTGCGGACGTCCGGGAACGATTGTGGCACTAATACTACGACCTACTCTAAATACCTGTATATGTGTATAGCACGGCTGCACGCGGCGGAGAACTGGAATTAATTCGAGTGCTATAGAATACCTACCTAGTCTGTTTAGAATATTTCAACTTGAAAGCAAATTCGGTGCAGTATTGTGAAAATCTAATAAGAACAGGTACAAACAACCTGCACAGTACTCTTTTAAAAACAAAATATGATTATTAAATCATAGTGACCCCAGTAACAAACAAACTGATCGCTTCCGTCTCATATCCATACCACAGGCGACCGTGACACGTGCCACGTCCCGGGCAACGCATGCATAAGCAACATATGACAGCGATGTGTTCCGCGCACTTAGCGACACACGCCTGCACGCAGCTGCAGGTTAGCAGGACAGTTAGCCGCGACTCATGAATGATTTACACGCCTGCACCGTAGGGGTCGCACTGTCTTCATAAATACGCGACGAGGTGATGTTGCTCAACGGCCGTCACTCGGTGACTCTGCGCCCACATCCCAACACACCTAATCTCGTGTACAAACACGGGAAGCGAATATAGAAATACACGTTCCTCGACAAGCGACCGGCACTGGGTCACAAACTGTACTCGTTATGATAATGGCGCCTTTGACGCCGCCGTGTGCGACTGTGTGCAGATGCATACGTGAGGCTGAGTGTGCCGTGTGCGACTGTGCGCCAGATGCATACGTGAGGCTGAGGGATGATGATCGCCGCGACACGACACCACCCTTCGAATAAATCTGATCTTTTATCACATAAATCGGGGTTATACCAGCCAATCAAAGTAGTAAATAGCGCGTTTGAATCTACGACGGATTTAGACAAAAATGATGCCGGCAAACATATCATTTTTATTTGGTTGGCGTTCGGCCGGCCGCCATTTGTTAGCCGGCTATTTGAGCCGTATTCAGTGGAGTCGAGCCGCTAGCTCGAATAAATCAACCGCTTGGAGCCGTCCCGCGTCCCGCGTCCTGCCCGCACTGAAATATGATCGCGCCACTCTAATCCGCCTTTTGTTTTAGAGTCATTACACCCCGAGCCGACGGACCCACCACTTAACATATTGTCACTGAAGCGAGGCCACTCAAATCTCATATTATTGTAATAAATGACTACTTACTTATATGGTTACCTATCTTGAACCCTCTTTCGAAATCCGAAAGGTGGGGTTCGCCAAGTTGAATTATTCCTCTTAAGTCCTATTGAATTACTTTATAAACGCCGACACCGGCGTTACAACGCCGTATCTACACTGGTCAGCAAATAAACCGAGCCACCCGCTACTCCGGAACTCTGATTCGATTTTCTCAAAAAGTATAAAACTTACAACTATCAAAGTTATACCTACAAAAAGTGCGTTTCATGGTGATTAAAATGACTACAAATTAATTCGAAAGTACCGTCAACTCATATTGTAATCAAGCAACAAACACAATGCTAACGATTTGCTCTGTTTTCACCAGAGTTTGAAATTAGCGTTCTTTTTCTCTACAATGAGAGTAGTCGGATATTTCTTATCATTTCTTTAGTTTTTGTCCATCGTTTGCTCAGACGCGTGTGTTTTTGCTAGTTTTTTCGATTAATAATGGATACAACACCTCAGGAAGCAGCTCAAGTTGTAGCATTACTTCAAGCAGGCATTGCGCAACGTGAAGTCGCTCGAAGGCTTCGAATCAGCAGATCTTCGGTGCAACGAGTTTACGGACGATACCTAGAGACTGGAGCATTCGATCGCCGTCCAGGTACGGGCAGACCTAGGGCTACATCAGCAGCAGATGATCGTTATATCCACCTTACTGTTCTGCGAAATCGCCACCTCAACGCAGTTCAAGTCCAACAAAGTCTGCGTGACGAACGCCAAGTGGTCATAAGTTCAGATACCGTCAGAAGGAGACTTGCTGAACGGAACCTGACCCCAAAAAGAGCTGCAACAGGCCCAGCGTTAACGGTAGCACACCGTCGAGCACGACTTGAATTTGCTCGAGAGCATAGGGATTGGACATTAGAGCAGTGGAGTAATGTACTCTTCACTGATGAGACCAGGGTGAGTCTACATGGAAGTGATCGACGTTAGAGAGTATATCGTCGCCCTGGAGAACGTTATTCTCAGTGTTGCATCGAGGAAACTGTTGCTTATGGAGGAGGATCTGTAATGGTCTGGGGCGGCATCTCGTTAACAGCACATACAGCGTTAGTTTTCATCGAACCGACGGGCCGTACACGTGGACTGACTTCTTATCGCTACATTACTGAAATCCTCGCAGACCATGGGGTACCTTACGCAGGATATATCGGACAGGATATGCAATTGATGCATGATAATTCACGGCCTCATGTTGCTCATGTGGTGACCCAGTATCTACGCGACGTGAGCATTCGTACGATGGACTGGCCAGGGCCGGGTACCTGCTCCAACAAGGCTTCCAGAGCTGCGAATCGCAATTGAAGAGGAGTGGAATACAATTCCTCAAGATTTTATCGTCAGGCTCGCAAGGTCGATGAATACAAGGATGCTGGCAGTTATCCGAGCAAGGGGAGGGAATACGGAATATTGATCAAAAACTTTTTTTTGATTTTATCTTTGTTTTTGGCTTTAATTTTTTTTTTCACTTTATCATTACTAACGATTGTCACGACTGGAAAACGACTCTTCTTTGTAAAATCCTTAATAAACACTGAAATATTGATTAAACCCAATGAGTTTCCTTTTAATCACCATGAAACGCACTTTCTGTAGGTACAACTTTGATAATTGTAGGTTTCTTAGTTTTTGAGAAAATCGAATTAGAGTGCCTAGGTAGCGGGTGGCTCGGTTTATTTGCTGTCCAGTGTATGTATAATTCTATAATATCAAAACGTTTCGAACAATGTTCAAGATGTGAAACGAACACTAAACACGTTCAGTACCATTAACATAACATCGGTCGCAGCCGGCACAGAGCGGCGCGCCAACCTGCCACTCCTGCAGAGAGCACAGCGCCGCGGTCAACACACAAGTTTATAGCCTGCCAGCCTTCCCTGCCTCCCTGCCGAGGTGCTAAACGTGTCAGCGCGTTAATATTCACGAGGTGCCTCTGCGAGCTTGCCCCGCGCTGTAAGAGCCGATAGATTCAGTCAGAGTGCAACATTGACGCCTCCTGGCTCCGCTCGGCTCTAGGCAGGATTTATGACAACATTAGCAGTCATTTTAGAAAGTTTCACGCGTTCACTCTGCAAGTGTGGACGCTAACATTTTACTCATGCTCGACGATAACGCTAGAATGCATGTGTAGATATAATGTGGGCTAGTGCCATGCCAGCTCTGCAAACTGCGAGTAAGGGATAGAAGACCCACAACAGAAAAGAACTCCATCAGTTGAAACACTCATGATCTCTGTGAGTCTACAGAAATGATAATTATGAAATCTCAGTATTTGACAAAAACAAAATTAACAGAGAAAAATTGCAATGCAATTAGTCTACTCTGTGTTTAACAGTCAATTCTAAAAGGTGATGCTACTGAGAAATAAATCAATCATGCTTTTGCCTATAGCACGGCATTATGTATATTTGGCCGTGCTATTGACAAAAGCCTACCAAAAAATCGCGGTCAAATTGTTTGTTATCAGTACTTTTGTACTTTCCATTGAAATTCGATCAGAGTACCAGAATACTTATTAAGGCCCACCCTCAGCTCAAGTCGACTTACAGTAATGGACACGAGCCGCTACTAACCTACTGAAGCTATTCACTAGGTGGCACGAGAGCCGATATAAGGCACCGTGCACGCGTACACTGCACCTGCTCCGCGCAGTCGCACTCACCGACTTTACGAGCAGCGTCGTGACTCCATCGCCAAGTTATTACACTGTATTGAATATTCATACGACGTGCAATAAAGAGTACTAATCAGAAACATCCAAAGTGATGAGCTTCATCTCGTAACAATTTTTGTTTCCGTGAGTATTATTTGTGCTTGTGTAGTGGAGCGGCTCCTGCCGCTCTTATTCATTTCAAAGGAAACAAATAAGGGTCAATCTCCAAAACGGGCGTATTCGTGTGATCGCTCTGGTGCTTTTCAGATATTGATATTTCATGGTAATTACGTATCTCATTAAAAATAATGATGTTCAAATGGTATATTTTTACTAGTGGCCTTCAATTTTCACAAACAGTTATGGAAATATTTAAGTTCAAAAAATTTCGCAACCAGAGCAATCATAATTGGTGCCAGAGTGATCATAAATGGTGAAATCAGTGAAACAAAAAAATAAATATTGATAAAATATTATTTATTTAGCCGTTTTCTGTCATATTCAGTGTACGTGTACAAGATTATATGTAAGAGAAATGTATTATTGACTTTACAAGCCATTGTGCGTATAGATCTGGATTATTTTTATCTTGGCCATTCTACGACGCTCAGCCTATTTCTTCCTAAGACGTTTTTCTTCAATAGATAATTTATTTCGAGGCATGATTTCAATCTGCAACAATAGTTGCGATTAAATTTTAGAGAAGGGGTTACAGTTGTGGTAGCTAAATGCAAGGTATCATCAAGGTAAAATACGTCAAAATCTGTTTATGGGTTTAAGTTATGCGAAGAAACCCAGGAAAGGTTATAAATTAAAGGTTATATGCATAGTTCACTATGTCGATGAGTACATCTACTTGGGCCAGTTAGTTTCTTTCGAAAACAGGCAGGAAAAGGAAATCGATCGCCGAATCGACAACGTCTGGAAAAGCTACTGGTCCATGAAGACGCTAATGAAGGGAGATTTGCCGATGTCCCTGAAGTGCAAACTCATCGATATGTGTATCCTGCCCGTCCTAACCTACGGTGCTCAGACCTGGTCACACACCGAATCGTAAAAATCTCGCCTTGGAGTCTGCCAAAGAGCAATGGAGCGCAGCATTCTGGGTGTACAGAGAGCAGATAAAATACGAAACACTACGCTGCGCTCAAAAAACCGGAATTGCAGACGTAGATAAAAAGGCTGCCAGGCTCAAATGGGATTGGGCGGGTCACGTGAGCCGCATGCATAACGACCGCTGGGCAAAGGTTTCAACACGATGGATGCCTGACGATGGACGGCGCCGCCAAGGCCGGCCTAGAAAGAGGTGGCGAGATGATCTAGACGCGCATCACGAAGGCTGGTTTGAGGTGGCGCAGGAGAAGAGTACCTGGAAGGATATGGGGGAGGCATTTGCCCAGCAGTGGGACAATCAAGGTTATTGGTACTACTACTTAAAATAGATTTATAACGTACAATTAATGCAAAATATCATCGCTCTGGTCTTTTTGGACAGAGCAATCAGAGCCATAGCGATCAGAAAAAGTCACAAAATCATAAATATAACCAAATTTAAAAGCAGTAGAAAGTTGTGATTACGTCTCATAAACAACATCATAACGATCACTTAATTCACATAACAAACACATTCGCAAGCTTACTATTGAATTTAAATAACGTGCCATAGCAATCATAAAATTCGAGAACCAAATCCAGAGCAATCATAAACTTACCTTCGTAATGTTGGAATGCGGGAACGTGGCACACAGGTATCGTCCTCAGCGGTTAGACCACTACCGACGCTGCCCCGCGGGAGGGGAATAGAGTGTCTATAATGCGTAACTATGGATGAGGGCGATGTTTTACCTCAGCGCAGAGCGATGAGATAAAATGCCCGGTCACGATTTTAAATTCAAATTGTGGCAAAATTATTGTTAATATAACAAAACAAAAATTATTACTATGAAGATTAACTATTTGTTATGTAATCTAAATAAGTTGTTTCATAAGATCCTTCTCATTAAAAAGTTAAAGAATATTTTTTTCATTCAATCGGGAGTTGGGTCAACCCAGAGCGATCAGGATTTTAGGGTTTAAGATTTTTTTATAAATATTTATAATAAACTTATTCATAATATTAGCCTTGTACCACGTAGATTAGACACCGAACTGTCTATAAAAAAATATTTTGAAAACGTTTTTCGATTTTAAAATGGGTTTATCCCGTCCGACACGCAAAAAAATGCCTCTGGAGATCGACCCATAAAATAACCAGTACGTCCCTGTAAAAAAACTCCCCAATATGTTGCGAAGCCGTCGCACGCACGATGAATACGCAATATTTTTGATCAGATTTGTCGTATTAATTACGAGGCGCGGAAAAATACAATAACGGTGTAATAAATCACTGATAAAGTGCAATGAATAATGATTATTCATTCGTCGTCGTTTTTACGAATCGGCCGGCGTCGCCGATGATTTATCGGCGAGTGTAGTGGACGGCCGCGCAGCGCACGCAGACCCGCCTCCTACTCTGCCAAACTCGCCTGCCCGCCCGCTCGTAGACGACGTCCGCTCTACGCTGTCTCTGGAGCCCGCTAGAGTTAACCTGATATGCTTAAAATCGTAAAGCCCAGGATTAACCTCAATTAAATGATTCTAAGCTACATATATTATAAACACAATATCTATAATAATAAATATCTACTATCGATTGAATTAAATTACATGTACGCAGGTACTGTAACACATCCACACGGTAAGGAATATCAAATGACACGTAGTTTCAATTGCCTAACACGTCGCGAATAGTTTGCAAGTTATAATCTCCGCGTAACAAGCAACAACAGCAATAGAACGTAACACTAGTAATTTGTTGCGCCGCCGGTGTCGCCGCGTCGCACGGTCGTGTCGCACAGTTGTGTCGCACGTACACATTAGTGTAGCGACGGCGCGCGGCGGCGGCGGCGTGGCCCGCGACACAACTTTCATCATTAATAGCCGCCCTTGTGATTAATATTTACATTAATTCTATGTAAATTGCCGCTTTGATGACAACTTAACGTTATTTAGGAGCGCCTTGTACAACAGATGCGCGCCATGAACAAACCTAAGTGATCTTTGGAAAAACATGTTACCGACACTTTTTTGTCCTTTGAGCCGAAGATAACGAAGCATTGCGGGAAGCGCCTGATAGCAAAATAACGTATTCCCAACCGAACGTCGAGCGCCATTGTTAGTGTCGTCGGGTTTTATTTTAATAAAAAACTTGTTTGTCGTAAAGAATAATAACGGCATGGAGAGTCACTCGTACAACACGAGAGAGTGAGGTCTGCGCCTCTCGAGACGCCAATAAAACTAACAAACCAATAACATAATATATTCTAGTTTCCTCTGCGCCGCTACACCGCTACACCGCCGCGCGCTCCTTGTCAACGAGACTATGAATTTATATTGGATGTGATTGCAAACTGTATTGATATTGCTACACTTAATAAAACTATTGAGTGATTTGAATATTCGAGAGGTTATTTGGCAAAGAGCTCGCAGACAGCTGATATGAATGCACGACCAGATATAATTGTGTTTTTTTTTCTAAAATTGATTATCGGGTCGCAAAGCTTTTTGACAGATTACTGTATCATCATGTCATTCTCTAGGTCTCTAGGTTGCCAGAGAGTACTAACTGTCACTTGTCGAGATCTTCAGCAGACTCGAACCCATCATCAACTGCCTACCCTTTTCCCAAACACTGGTATTCAGCTACATCCGGTTAGACAGGAAGCTGACCCCAACGTTGTTGGAAAATGGCTAGGCAGATGACAGATAGATGAAGATATTCGACAACCGCTGACGTGGATACAGTAATGCTTGCAAAGACCTAACTGAGCTCCGTTAACGTGATCCCTCTTAATTACTAATTTTGCCGACTCAGGGAAACAAAGGTCCTTTTATTATCAAAAGAATAAAATATTGTGTTTTATTACGTTCCTAACAGAAGCTTTCAGTGATCTCTGAGGAGACATTGTGATTTTACTAGCTCGGGAAATCTTGTAAAATGTTGCCGGCTTTACGAATTTTTGTATCCAGGAAAAACTAAGATAACTACCAAATTAGATTTCGTATGATAAGGTGCGTCTTATAATAAGTTTTTTTCAAAAGACACTGAAATATTGCTGCCATCTACTGTGTTTTATTAAGGGCTTACTCATTTAGATACAAATTAATAAGAGAGAAGCAGAGCTCTCGTGATTGTATTTCTCTCTATAAAACCTGCTCCCTACATTACTTCACAACATTACCCTATTCCCGAGCATCACTTCATTAGTTGTGATCCCGGGGCGACGAATTCGCCAATCGTATAAAGTAGTGGATATTGATTTGGTTTATTGTCTAAATTAAAGATTTTTCCGAGAGTGTTATGAAATTAGCGTGCAGGTGTCGGTCACCGCTCCGCTCGCTCGGTGCGCTCTGGCCGCTCATACCGGCTTAGTAGTCGGCTAATACCGGGCATCTCGCCGCACCGCTCGCTATCACTCGGGAACACTCTGATGTTTCCGTCGATTCATTATCCCAAATCAAATGGAGGATTTTATTCATCCTAAGTTCTGGAGCATTGATGCGTTGAGCCAGATACGATGTTTGAAATGTAGACAGGCATAATTTCAGGGTTTACCTAGATTATGGAATATATATATATACTAGCTTATGCCCGCGGCTTCGCCCGCGTGGAGTTCGAGAATTGCCCACAGGATCTTACTTTTGGGATAATAAGTAATCTATGTATGTACATATATTAAATATATCCGAGAGACGACTCGGAGAACAAACAGTTTCACAGAAAGTTCATCATTTATCATACATCCCATTTCACCCTCTTAGGGGTGGAATTTCGAAAAACTCTTTCATAGTGGATACCCAATATTTACAAAGAGTACACCCATCAAATTTCATGTCTTTAAGAACAGCGGTTTAGGCTGTGCGTAGAATCGTTGATATATCAGTCAGTCAGTCAAGACTTTGAATTTAATATTGGAGGCTGATTTTGGAAAAACTGTAATACACGTGTCTCATAATTTCAAGTCAATCGACTCATCATCTGCCTAGCCTTTTCCCAACTATATTGGAGTCGGCTTCCAGTCTAACCGGATGCAGCTGAATACCAGTAATTTACATGGAGCGACTGCCTATCTGACCTCCACTGCCCAGTTAGTACTGGGTAATACGATAAGACTGGTTGTTAGACTTTTTAGGCCACTGACTACCTAACGACTGTCAAAGATCTACAAATGACAACCGGGGCCAACGGTTTAACGTGATTTCCGATACACGGAAGAAACTCGGTATGTAATGGGTGGTCACCCATCCACAGACCAACCTTGCCTAGGTTGGTCTGTACGGCTTAACCTAAAGATCGACCCGAGCGGCTGTTATTATTTAGCCACTAGGTCCTCACACCCCGGCAAGTTTCAAGCCAATCGACTCAGAGAATAAAAAGTTTCACAGAAAATTCAACACCCCATTTCATCCTCTTAGGGGTGAAATTTCGAGAAACCCTTTCTTAGCGGATACCTACTCTTCACAAAGAATACTAACCTCTAAATTTCATGTCTCTAGGACCAGCGATTTGGATTATGCGTTGATATATCAGGCAGCCAGTCAGGACATTGAATTTTAAATTGGGGGATGATTTTGGCAAAACTGTGATACATGTGTCTCATAGGTTTAATTGAAGATCATGTACACAAATTTTCAAGTCAATCGTCTCAGAGAGCAAAAAGTTTCACAGAAAATTCAACATCCCATTTCACCTTCTTAGGGGTGGAGTTTAGAAAAACCCTTTCTTAGTGGATATGTACTCTTTACAAAGAATACACCCCCCAAATTTCATGTCTCTAAAACCAGCGGTTTGGGCTGTGCGTTGATATACCAGTCAGCCAATCAGGACATTGAATTTTAAATTGGGGGATGATTTTGGAAAAACTGTGATACACGTATCTCATAATTTTAACTGAAAAGTATGTACACAAATTTTCAAGTCAATCGACTCGGAGAATAAAAAGTTTCACAGAAAATTCAACACCCCATTTCACCCTCTTAGGGGTGGAATTTCGAAAAACCCTTTCTTAGTGGATACCTACTCTTTACAAAGAATACACCCTCCAAATTTCATGTTTCTAGGATCAGCGGTTTGAGCTGTGCGTTGATATATCAGTTAGTCAGTCAGTCAGTCCGGATTTTGAATTTTATATGTATAGATAGATATTGGACGGATACATTAATATCTAACATAAAATTGGGTAAAATATTCTTCGGGAAAATGAATAATTACTGCTCTTCTGAAAATGCAAAACTTCTACAATGGAAAAAATCAAAATGAACGTATTACGCTTTTACTGAATCTTGTACGAAACTAGTGATGTGATAAGTTTTTATGTTATTCATTATTTACCAGCCCGCACTGGGCCCGCGTGGTGGATTATAGCCCAGTCCCTCTCCTAGAGAGGAGGCCGTGTGTCCCAGCGGTGGGAACGTAACAGGCTGATTTTGCTTATTATACTTATTTATTATTTAAAGAAGGCCGGCGAAATTGGACCTATAGAATTTAAAAAATAACGAAGCTCCATTCAAGTGTAAATATAAAATAATTTATATTATAATTTAATATTTATATATATATATATATTTTTTTTACATAGGTTTATCTAAACTTTCTGATGATTAAGTAATAGGCAAGTCTAGCAAGTCGCCTGGACTGTGTTTATGTGGGTCGATGTTGTGCAACAACTCATGGGTTGTCGCAGCAGTGATGCACCGTTATTTTTGTGATGTTTGTTTTTATCAGTGCTACTAACGTAGCCGTAAGTTTTACTATCAGTTTTTGAGTCATTGATATTCGAATAAAGAGAAATTCCATTCTATTCTATACGCCATTTCTGTTAGAAATACACGTAATATAGTTTAATTAGGCATAATAGTTTAGAGCATATAATTATAACTGCATTTCAAATAAGCGCATTAGGTATATTATTATTTTGTGAACTTACTCGTAGTTAGCTTATCGTAAGTTGTGAACCTACTGTTCTATTTTCGGACTTTGAAGAAATCCTAATAATAAATAATTAAGTTAATGTTATTGTTGGAGCATGCGTAACTGCGTAGTACCTACAACGACACATTTAACTAGAAGTTTGCCGGCTCTGAGCGGTTAATTGATGACCTTGCCTTTTTTATGGTTATTAGTAGATAGACAAGTAAGTACCTACCTACTGTTTACAATATAAATGACGAATGAGAAACTAATAGTAGGTACGAGACTTCTACGATTCTGATTATTTTTGAGTCATTTCTCTAAAACAAACTGAAGACTTCAATTGACGCTATGTAGTACTGATAAATTATTGGGAGTTAAACATTTGAAATTAAAGTTAGCAAAAGCGCAGCATAGGCACACTTTTGTTTAGTCAGTACCTAGTCGCCTAGTCGGAGTGAGCGTGCAGTGTTTTGCAAGCCATTTATCAACGCAATGTCAATAGTCAACACTGACTCAAATGAAAACTAAACTAAAACGAGAACACCTGAATAATGGAATTCCTTTTTAGTTTTTATAGCGAGGTATAAAATGGCGCGCGAACAATGGCTTAGTTATTTCAGCGCCACCGTGTTTATATAGGCGCAGCCGTTTGCCGTCATCAGTATGAAGGTACCTTCCTGCCGCGCGAATGTACACCCCACTTTATTAACACCTAATAAATATATTTATATGCAATACTGGAGAACTACGTGTGAAGTTGTAAGCCCCCGCTCGACGCAAACTCATAAATTCAACACAAAAGAAACCGTATTTACTCAACTTGTTTACATATTTAAACCTTCAAATTAATCGACAGAAGTTCAATTTTCAAGGCAATTGTGTACTAAGTCAAATTAAAAGTCAGTGAACAACGTAACATCAAAGTTATTTATGAAGTTGTTCTTGGAGTTTAGTACACGGGCCGTGTGACTGTAGTACAGTACTGGAGGTAAACAATGTTCAGGGAACTTGGAAATACTGTTCCCTTAGGTGATGGCGACGTAATGGAGACATTGGGAAGGTGTACATACACCGTGACTTTTTAGTCGTCTTCCAACGGCAGTCCTCGTCATGTCTATGATTACTAAACATTCATTAAAAAAATAGGTATTTATGAGATTTGAATAATTTAAAAATAGAAATTTTATTCATTATTATGACTCATGACGTAGGTGGTTGAAACACCCTGTTGCGAGCGATGATCTACTCGACTCGTGCGCTGGGAAGGTATGTTCTCCCGTTTGACACGTAAACATTATTAACAGGATACTTCATAATTCAAATGTATTATTTATTTTTCTGTGTACAGACGCCAGCACATCAAGCTACTACAATCTGTCAAATATCTTTAATAGATTTTCAACTTTATTATTACTATGGCATTAGGTTCAAAATTAGACAGTTTCGGGTAGCTTGATGTGCACATCTTAATTATTGGTAAAAAAAAAACACGCCTAGAGGTATTTTATGTTGGATGCATTGAGTAGACCTCCTTTGTAAGACGACTAAAAAGTTACGGTGTATAATGTGTATATACAGTCGCATAGACTGCACCAAATATCGCACGAATCAAAAGACCTCACAACTGATACGACAAGGGCAAAGGGCAAAGCGCGGAATTCGCTTGTTTGCGACTGTAATGACATAACACAATAAATAAGAAATACGGGACAGCGTTTTTTTGAGTAAGACTAAAAGATTTTCATAATGATTGCCAATATTTTTATTAAAATAAAAGTAGCCTAAGTTATTCCTTATAAGATCAGCTATCCAGTACTATGCCAGTAAAAATCCTGTCAAAATCGGTCCAGCCGTTTCGGAAATTAGCCGGAACAAACAGACAGACTATTTAAAAAATGTATTTTGTTATAAGTACCGTAAGAACTTTCATATGCATACATTAAAAAGTGGTTCTTTTAAAATTACAAACAGACACTTTAATTTTATTTATTTGTGTAGATGAAAGGTTCATATTACGTATTTCGTTACTTAATTTAATATTTAATTGTATTTTCAACTACAACATACACAAACATCAAATAATCGTAATTTTTGAGTTACATCATCCTTGTCGCAAGTGAACGCTATGGTTGTAATTGATTGGTTGTGCGCCGCTAGATGACGCTACTTGTATGATTTTTCTTGACGGTCGATACTATCTACACGTAAGTGTACGTGTATATCATGAGTACCTGTAATTAAAAAGGGGTTCGTAATAACAGCGGTGCTTGCCGAGGGCGGTTCGTGAATGGCTGACCCTCCTAGAAGTAACATCCATTCATCCATTACATACAGAGTTCTCTCCGTACCAAGCACGCTATGCCATTGCTCCTGGCTGTCATTTGTATGTATATTCGACAGTCGTATGGGGTAATCAGAACCTGACATTCCGTCTTCCCAATGGGTATCATTTTACCCAGTGACTGGGTTATGTAGGTCACATAGGCAATTGCTCCATGTAAAATACTGGTACTCAGCTCCATCCAGTAATACTGAAAGCCGACCAGTTGATTGACAATTGCAATCTGCAAGTACAATAATTATAATAAATAAATAAGTTCTAGTGCAATGCGACTATTTCGCATAGCTAGGTATTAAGTTTACTCATCTAACTTTAATAAACCTGTAAAATGTATGATGTAATACAAAAACGTAACTGTAGTATCCTTTCAGAATACTTAAATTATGAAAATTAATCACGTCAGCATCTTTCCCATTTCGGGCGTTGCAAAATAATGTACAATATTAATTTAAGAAGGATTTCGAAGATAGCATGCTCCTTGAAAAATATAAAAAACGCGAATGAGAGCAAATCCCGCGGATACGGCAGCAGACGCACCTGCCCCTAATTAATTATTGAAGTTACAAATAGGCCCGCATCACGCCGCTCGCACCCCGCACCCCGCGCACCCCGCGCACCCCGCAACCCACACCCGCGGTGGCGAAGATCCCACAATACAGAGGAATAATATATGACGCGAATATTTCTAAGATCTTAGCACATCGGTCAATTAAATGTATCGCTAGCTCATGACACGTGGCTGCTTAGAAGTTATCTGTGGACACATTTAGCAGTGGCACTCTGACCGCGTTTTCTTTTTCCCCAACAGCAGAACAGATCACAAGAAAAGAAGTGGTGGTCGGGGGCTGGTGCGCCGCATACGTACACTGACCCAACCGGGGAGACTTATTTGAATGTACATTGCAACCGAAAATAATATGAATCGTAAAAAGTACCTAATCTAGAGTCCGCAACTTCAAATATGCGCAAAAAGTTAAATCGCGTTAGTCATCGGTTCGGTAAAATTCCTAAATGGTACTCATTAAAGCAAACACGTAAACTAATTTAATTTGTACTGTCCTGCTCTGAGAAGCGATAACAGCCGTCTTTGTGGCTTTACTCGGTATTACACATTAACGCCGAATGAGGATAATAACACAACTATAGGTGATAAGTGATAACATAATTATTTGGAAACAGGAAAATTATTATTAAATTATAAGTAAACAACTAAAAATAACTACATCGTAACTCGCTAATTAGAAGAGAATTACGGAAAACACTCAATTATTATTTCTCTTGACCAACCTTTGTGATGTTTATATATAATTGTTAAACTTTATGTTTTGCTAACAATGCGTTTTTAAAATAGCTATAATAACAGCCGTACGGGTCGACCAAAGAACCTCACGAGCGATATGACGAGGGCAAAGCGATACATTATAATTATACCTAATTGACTTAGTAGCTCTTGTGCGCCGCTAGATGTCGCTACTCGTTTGATTTTCTTGACAGTTGATACTGTCTACAAGTTATCGGTCACTTACCCTTGAGGGGGTTGCCAGCAGGTAGGTAAGGGTTCGTAAATAATAAGTTTAGCAGAAAAGTACAGTTATTATTTATTTGCTCAAAAAAATCCGTGGCCACTTTTCACGTCTCGATTTCTGAGGGTAATAGAATGGGTAACACTGGCCTGCAGCGTCTCCGGAGGTGATGATGGTTCCGTGCCAGCTTCCACCCACATCCAACAGCTCCAGTTCCAGGATTCTAGTCTACCCCACAGCCCTTTAGGTACGCCGTGGTTCCCGGCGTCCAAGGAAGACGTTCGGAGAAAATCCTCTGCTGCAGAGAGATACACACCACACCTGCCTTACGCTGAACACGTAGTGTTTTTGATTATTTCTGATGTTTGTGTCTGGTTTAATTGGTATATTTCCACCATCAAAAAGGGACTCTTGGCTAATTATGTAAATTTAAACAGCGCTTGCTTTAGGTCCAGCGATGGGTGACGATGTTTTATATACCGAGTTTCCTCCGTTAATCCGTTGGTCCCGGCAATCATTACAAGTAGTCAGTGGCCCGAAAGTTAGCCAACAAATCTTTCCAAGTGATATCGTATTACCCAGCACTAACTGGGTGTAGGACATGATCCGAACATATTTGGGAAAAGGCAAAGCAGGATGATCAACAGTAGAAAATATTATCATAGTACTTCGTCCAAATAGCTAAAGGTATTTTAAACGAACGGCAAGCACTAAGCAATGTCATAATATTGTTCAAAGCAACGTCTCAGAGGCCACGCACATTGTAACTGTCATGAACACAGTGTTACTCATTACGTTTCGTAGCAATCAGCGAACGTAGATTAGAAGTCATTTCAAAAGCGATGTGTGCGGTCGACCAGTTGCCGCCATTGTGCATTGCCCGCGTGGCTGGGTGCTGACGCGATGAGGAACTTTAGCATTGAGTTGCAGCAAGCGATGCGATGCAGAGGGGGAGAAGGGCATCCTCATGCCCTATTCAGTTAAATATCTTATTTAACTCATCGGGAATTACAGACGAGATGTTATGTTATCTAATTTAAGTTGGTAATAAGTAATCCGCGCGGCTTGTGCGGGCACTGGTTAGGCATAGCTCAATGCTCACGGCATGCAGAATACTTGTCTCACCGATTGTCTTCAAGCGGATGACGAATTGGGTTAAATTTATTCCCAAAATTACGACTGCAGAGCTTTAATTATTACTGGTTCGTTTTATACTGGTTTCACGGTGTCTGCTAACGTCGTATTTCAAAGGATGACAAGACTGTTGAGAAGTACCAATACAGAAAGACAGTGTGGCCGGTGGCCGGGGACACGGGGACACTTTCAATTAAGTGATGAAGGTAACGACGGATGGAAGTCTTTTTATACAAAATGCTAATTCCATCTGGACGCCGCCGACGCGCCACTTCGTGCGGCACGCCGGCGCCGCTATGTGCCGGCTGACTGCGATTGGATATTGCACGACTAATTTGAAAGGACGAGGAAAAATCATAGCGAGCTTTATCTACAATTCAAATAACGGATCTGCAAAGTAAATGATTGTACCAGGCCATATTGACTTTATTGATATAACAGACTTAAATGTTACGGTGGAATGCGTTCAGTCATGAAATGAAACTGTTTTAATTCGTGAACAGGATGGAACAGATGTTAAGTAGATTTACTGAATACATGTCTATATTATATAGTGTCTTGATACCTAATTTTGAGACGATTGCGTCAAATATATATTCCCCAAGATCCATAGTCAATCCTTGACTCTTGCACTTCGTAAAAGTATTTCCATAATATTTGACGATAACTGAAAAGTTGTGTGTTCCCTCAGCGACGGAGGCGCAGTTGGGCGTGAGCGGCGTGGTGGGCGCGATGGGCGCGGGTGCGGGCGCGGTGTGCGCGTTGGTGGCGGGCGCGTGCGCGCTGGCACTGCGCCGGAGACGCCGCCCGCGCCTCGCCAAGCCGCCGCCGGCGCCCGCGCCACCCGCCAAGCAGGACCATGATGATGCCGAGCCCGACCTCATACCCAACAACTACTGTACGTGAAACCACTGCTTACTGCCTTTTTTACACAATTTCACTCGCTACGGAGACTCTATCCATCCCGTACAAAAATAATCCAGCTCATAATCTAACTAGATTCTACCTGATCATGACACCCTTATTAGAATTTCGTAAATCATGAAAGGCTAAAACCTAAGTAATATGCTTTAAAATTATGCAAGAGAAAAGATAATTAATCGATAGGTATGAATTATTGTAAGTAGCGGAAGTCAAAAGTCAAAGTTAAAGATTTATTTGCAGATAAATATAGTTACAAAAGTTCTTACAATGGTAGTAGATTAACTTATTCAATCATAACATAATGACAGGGAAATTTTTGGTATAGGTACAATTAGATCATTTAGATTTAAACTGAAGGAATTCTTATACAGAGTGTAAACGGACCCTTCACGAAGCCTTCAACCAAGCATTCTGTACATCAAACTAAGTCACCCTACGCAAAAATTATTGCTGGGAAACGACTTTCTTTTTGGGGTGAAAAATCACGTTTTACGGTAAAACACAACGTGACGCACTCAAAACTTGGTGCTTGGTGATGGATGCTTTGAATAGTAAACGGGTCATGGAGGTAATTAAAGTAAAGTTAAAACCTTAAAAACTACACTCAGGGGCACATTTAACCGTCCACCTATATTTTGTCAATTTCTTCAAAATTCTATCGTAATTTAATTAATTTTGTTAAAATGATACATTGGGTGAACCTTTACGAAAACAAATGAAATATGCGTAAGTTGTGAAATGGTTTAATTGAAACAAAAAAATTAAAAATGAGAATTTGCAGTTTTCTTACCAAAAACAAAAGTTACAAAAATTTTAATTTAAAAAAAAGTATACTCTAAATGATCGCAATAATAATGTTTATTTCCTCCTCTGGCCCTAATGACCTCTTGTAACCGATTTGAAAGCCCGTCCATTATGTCTTGAATGTCGCTCTGTGGCATATTCTCCCACTCCTCAACAGCTGCAGTTTTTAGCTCAGTGATGGTCGTAGGAGCTGGTGTGCGACACCGAATCCGTCTTTTTATGTTATCCCATACATGCTCTATCGGGTTTAGGTCTGGACTCCGAGCTGGCCATGGTAATCGCTGAATATTGACTGCGTCCAGGTAATCCGTAACAATTCTTGCGGTGTGTGCACGTGCGTTGTCGTGCATTAAAACAAAATTATCACCAATGAATGGCGCAAACGGCATCACATATGGTTTTAAGACTTCTGTCACGTACCTGTGAGCATTAACGCTGCCTCTATCGAAGACGACCAACGCTGTACGGGCGTCGTAACAAATGCCACCCCACACCATTATCGAGCCTCCCTCGTAGCCCACTGTTTCAACCACAGCACATTCAGCAAACCTTTCACCACGGCATCTATACACGCGCTGATGTCCATCTGGACCTCGTAAAGCGATTCTTGATTCATCAGAGAAGAGAACTGCCTTCCATTGTTCCAAAGTCCAATTTAAATGTTCTCGAGCAAATGCAAGTCTTGCTCTTCTGTGAGTTGCGGTCAGTTCTGGGACTCGAGCTGGTCGAAATGATCCCAGATCCCTCTCTGCTAACCTTCTTCTTATTGTTCTTAGGCTCACACCTACATTTTGTACCTCAAACAAACGGTTACGAGCCTCCGAAGCGGTTGTGAAACGATTTCGAAGAATGTTCGAGACAATGTAACGATCATCTCTCTCTGATGTACACCTTCAACGACATTGCCCTGGCCTCCTCGTGTAGGAACCAGTCTCTCTGTAACGCCGGATAGCATCCTGAGTAGTGGTTCGTGGGTATCCAAGCATTCGTCCAATCCGACGCTGGCTGAACTCAGCGTCTGTGAATGCCACAGCCCTGGCTGCTCCAGCTGCGTCGAATGGCGTTTTTCTGGTGTAAATGAGGTCACGGCACTCCAACACCTCGGATTTATTCGAAAAAATGGTAACAAAACGATTTAAAACAAATTTATCCTTCACACAAAACCAAAGGCGAGACTGTCAAACGACTTAACTCATTATTATTGAATAAAAACCACAAAAGTAAACAAAACGAGGTTATGATTGTTTTGTTTATTCCAGACATACCCACTTATGAAGTTACGCCTAGTAGCCAAAGCTTAAGTTATCATAAACAAACGATATGGAGTTCGATATGAGTGGACGGTTAATTGTGCCCCTGAGTGTAGTATTTAAAAAAAATGGCACTTTGACCTCCAATATCTCCGTAACTAGAAGGTTCCCAGGTATGGTTCAGAACAAAAAAATGATCGCAATGACGGGGAGAACAAGTGCCTTTCGGCTTCGTTAAGGGTCTTTTTACCCCCTTTATAATTATTATAGAAGGGAATCTCAATTAACCATCTGTGTATAGCCCTTCTGAAGCGGACCATTGGAACTTCTTTAATTTGGTTAGGAATCTTGTTATATATATCTGAATACACATAGGATAGCAAATCCGCCTTTACAGTTCAGTTTTCGTGCCAGGAATAATAATTAATCTATTAGCATATTTAGTTTTGAACTTACATTTATCTCCCAGTTTATCAAACATCTCAGGGTCAGATTTGGTAAATTTACTTATTTCCTCAATATAAATAACTGTTAATGTAAGTATTCTAAGTTCTTTAAATAGTGGTTTACAGGATGTGAGTGGGTGAACATTACAAATCGCACGTATACACCTGTTCGATGCAATAATTGCAATCGACCACGATTTGCTTACCTAGCGATACGGTACGGCCGCACTAAGTGCCCCGCGAGCTCAGAGCATAACTGACAGCAACCGGGTGCATTCATTTCCATCATTTTTACGATAGCTTAGCCTAAACGTTACCTTAATAAACCCTTTAAAGTTGTTTGAGTGTTTAACTTAGTAGCGTAGTGAATCCCACCAGGGGTACCAATTAGTCACGTCCCCTACATTTTGGTCCTTCGAGCCGGATTAAACCAGCGACCTGTGGATGTGCGATCTTTTGTGCGGCAAAAGCTCTTCCGAGATGCACCAAGTTTTCCCATACCAGTATACCATAACGCAGTATTGAACCAACATATGCATGATAAGCCAGCAAGTTGGCTTGTCTACTTGTTAGGTTAGAAAGATATACGCCATAGAAAATAGGCGAAATTACTGAGCTTTCCACATATTATCATATCAGTATGACCAATCCAGGAACACCTCTCATCTAGAATTATCCTATGAAAAGTCATACTATCCGATTGTTGTATTTGTTTATCTTTATAAGTGATGTTTAAATACATTTTATGCCAGTTTTTGTTACGAAATTGTACATAATTTGGTTTAATCTAGTTTAGGTTTAAGATTATTCTTTTCCATCCAAGTTACTACTTTGCTTACGGTACTATTTATTTCCTCATTATAGTTTTCTTTAGTTTTAGGGATAATTACGGAAACATTGTCTGCAAAAAGTATGCAGGGATGATCAGTTACTTCTGCCAGATCATTGATATTATATCAAAAAAAGTGGGGAGCCTAAGATACTGCCCAGTGGAACGCCTGTGCAATTGTAACCTAATTTGGATTTAAATTTCAGTTCACCGTTTTGATTTCAAACTCAAACTCAAAGCATTTATTTCAATTAGACCATAACAGGCACTTTTGAATGTCAGAAAAATAAAGACAGCCGCGAAGCTACAGTCCCAGACACAAGGCATAATAACTTGTGAAAGTACTGTAGTTGCCCATTCCAAAGCGTAGATCTCTATGGAGAAGAATGGGCAAGAAACTCCATGGACACTCTTTTCAATCAAAATATTTTTACAAGATCTTGGTTACATCATTCATGTTGAGATAATACATATAATATGTGAGAACGATGTAGAAAGATGTGCACATAAAGAGCGTCCAGAGTAAAAGATAAGATCATCAATTTAAAAACAAAGTAGTTAAAATGAACCGTGGCAGCTAAGAGATGCCCAGTCCCAACTGACAGCGCCCGTTCACGAACATGACGCATGGATCAGCACCATTCAACTCAACCATTTTGAAGGGAACTAAATGATCCGACACACCCGCCACCATCAGCGAGACATTTGAGTGAGCATGACTTTCTCTCAACAGCCAGGGCAAATTCGAGTCAATTAATGATAACTAAATGTAAATGGTAGCTTTACAGTGCATAGTACTCACATATGTGCCTAATATCAACCCTTGTGGCACACCCATACTTACTTTTAGACCCATTGAATTGACACCATTTATTTGTACTTGCTGATGTCTATTGTTTAAATACGATTTCACTAAACTAAGTGCAAGTTTCCCTAAACCGTAATGTTCAAGTTTTAAGAGCAGGGTTTCGTGGTTAACGCAATAAAATGCCTTCGAGAGGTCACAGATGATTCCTATGGCATCATGCGCCTCTTCCCACGCAGTAAATATGTGTTTTAATAAGGTGACACTGGCGTCAGTCGTACAACGTCCTTTGGTGAAACCATACTGTATCTCATGTAAGATTTTATTGGTGTTAAAGTGGTTGAGCATTTGATTAAGCATTACCTTTTCAAACACCTTGCTAAAAACCGGCAACACGGATACGGGTCTATAGTTATTGGTGTCTTTACTGTCCCCGGATATGAAAAGTGTTATTACCTTGCTGTATTTCATAAGGGCCGGGAAGACTCCTTGGTCCACACACAAATTAAATATTAAGGCTAAGTATGGTGCTATAGTCTCAATAATAGCTTGACAAACTTTAATCGACATAGATCTTCGGTTAATTTTATTTTTATTTCCTTAAATGCTTTAATGACTGCTATGGGGTTTTAGGCTTAAATTGAAACTCATTTGGACAGGCTGAACGTTCTTTTTTAATAAATCAATAGCACGCAAGGGTAAGGAATTTACGGTTTCAGTAGTTTTAAGTGGGATATTAGTGAAAAAATCTACAGATTCTTGAGCAACTTCGTTTTTAGAACTCAGAAGACCACGTGAGCTCAAAATCTTTTGAAATTTCAAAAAATACAACAGTTGTTGGGATTTTCGGGTCAATATTTTAACTAGGTTAATTACGTTAAATGCCGCTGTGGTTGTCGATTTCCTTTTTTGAATCCATGCTGTTCATGTTTTAAAAATTTGGAATCTATCGATAAAATTTATTAATTGCGTATGCATGACCTTTTCGTAAATTTTCGCTAAAATAGGCAATTAATCGTCTGTAATGTGTTTTATTACCTTTTTTATGTACTAGATTAATAGCTGTCATTTTCAATTTGTCAGGAAACACTAACGTGAATAATGATAAGTCTATTACATGTACAAGTACCGGAATAAAATCTGAGGAAATCTAAAAAAAACTGAGAAGCACCTGCACTTAACCTTCCGGCGCCATCTATTGCCTCGCACCTATACAATGATTGGAAAATTGTGATCTAATAATTTGTCGTTATTTTAAACTGATGAAACATGTATGCTTACATAAAATATGGCGGGAGGCGCACAATAGAGGTAAATCATTAACGGCGAGGATAGTGCTCATGCATGCAAGATGACGAGCCGGCCCAAGACCAGCGGCCGCAGGTCTAAGCATCAAGTTCAATACCTTTTTAATGCTAGGCGCAAAAATCCGATAAGAACGATAGGTACAATACAACACAAGCAAGCCTAGTGAAACACACAGGTTTTAATATTCTCTGGTTGATAGTCAAAATATTTCCATTCAATTGTTTCATTTCGGGATCGTCATTAACGTTTGCTCACAAGCGCGCAGATTATGCGGAGGGCATTCAAATATTCATATTAAGCGCATAACAAGGGAAAAAGCGGAGTTGAGGTAGCCGGGTTAGGGGTGACAGGGGCGGGGTACGGGGGGGAGGTTCGGTGGCACTCGGCGCGGTTTAAAAGGCAATCCTCATAAAAGCTTAATATACGGCTGGAAGTGTCCGCGGGATGGAGTGCCGCCTGCCGGACACAAACACCTAGTGACAGCGGGCACCTCGCGTGACGTCACGCGCTCTATCTCAATGTTGTAAAGGCGCACCGCTCCTTTGTCCCCGTAACGTAATTAGTCAGACGTCGCCGCCATTAACAGCACACTTCATATCTGAAGCACACTCACACACTCGCGCTGCTACACTTTGTTTATCTTAGTTTTGTGGAATTATCGCGAGAGTGTATCTAGTGTTACGTAAGTGGAAATTATCGTCGAAGTGTTTGAAGTACAGTCACGGGCACCAATATGTAAACACTTAATAACTTTTAAAAGTGTTTTCTCCTCCTGTTCTGATTAAAATTTCATGTTGTTGCGAACATAGTACACTGGAACTCATATTTTTATGAAAAAGATCCTATCTCCAAGTTACAATCGATATTTATCGCGAAAATTGCTTTTAAATTTAGGAAAGTGTATACATATTGGTGCTCGTTACTGTACCTGGGAATTACACACATAATAAGATCACGCCTTTAATTGCCGCAGTGAGGCAGAGGTGTAGGTAATACCTATAAAACACATTTCGCCAGTTTGGTTTAAGTCCCATGTAATAGGGGCGAGCCTATTGCCATCAACGGCGCATAAATCATATCTTAGGGCTGCTGCTGACTGCACTTTGCCCAACCTGGAAATCGAACCCAGGACCTCTTGCTCAGCAGTAGCGCTTGCGACCACTTATCATAGATGGAGATGGATAGAGAGAAATCTTGGGGGTCACAATAAAATATCGCTTATGAAGTGCAAGTCCACAACTAAACGAGAAGAAATTTGAAACTGCATAAAATGTAAGCGATCATATGTTGGAAGACTATATCGTAGATAAAATGCTTGGCTCAATGCTGGTCCTGCTCCACAGCCACTTGGGCTCATGAACTAAGATTTTAATTTTTGGAAGACATGTTCCCCTCTTGTTCTTTTTTTTTAAAGTTACTTAAATACTTTGATTACTATTGTTTTATATAAATTAGAAGCATTTTTTTTTGTAAATGTGAGTAACATGTAGAAATTATGGTGAGTAGTGCTTCTCCTAATCTTTAAGTTTTTAATCGTTTTTTCTTTTTCTTTCTACATTGTGCTCACGTATTATAAAAGCATCAGTATCGTTCCCAGTACTATGTAATATCTAACCTGATTTGAAAAGAGTGTCCATGGAGTTTTTTGCCCATTCTTCTCCATGAGATCTACGATTTTGAAATGGACAACTACTGTCCATTTTCGGTTATTATGCCTGTGGCTAGAATAGAATAGAATAGAAAAAATTTATTTCAGACCGGAGTCCAGACCGTGGCTAGACCGTGGGTGACTTATTTTTGTCTATACAAAAAAACTTTTTTGCAAAAAATAAAAATTCGTCTGTAACCTGCTTTAATAAGTATTGATTTCATTTGTTAATACGTCAGGTTTTGTCGTTGTTTATGATAACTAAGTGCCAAATGAAATTACGTCTACGGCGGGGCCCATTTGAATATAAAATTATGAAAATGGAATGGGCTTCCAACTCTTGTTTAAAAATGTGCTTATTTTATGCTTTTCAGTTTTTCCAGTCGGGTTTTTTAGTTTCTTCAACTATTTTTTTATTTTCAAGTTTTTAGTTTAGCAACTTGAAAGATTTCGCAGACGATTTAACTTTTTCATCATACGGGGCGTGCCACTGCTATGCCATACAGAAGGAAAAATATTGTTTTCAATACAATTTCTCGAAAACTGGTTCTTATCGCACTAAGATTAGGTTTAACATGCAATGAATTACACATACGTGGATATTTAATATTTTCCGTACAAGTGCGGAAATAAAAAAATCCACAGATAACTATACTTATACTAAGTCCAAATGGGTTCAATGACTACTTTTTTTTTTAATTTCGGCAAAGACATATACGTCTTTACGGCGTAAATATTTTTTGAGTATTTAATTTGTTTTTTATAAAATAGAATATCATAGATAAACATGATTATTTCAAACAAATATTTACTTTTGAACAAATTATTATTTATTTGTGTTCTAAAGTGAAAAATATTTGAATTTTCTATTTTTCATATTAGGCTGTTTAGCTTCTTCTTCAACCTGGCGAAAGCAAAGCGTGGAAAAATATCAAATTAAGTCATAGTTTCCTAATAATTCCTGACAAAATTACTATCCGTTCTAATATTTTATTTCTTCGAAAATGTATTGAAAAACGTCGTTTGATACGCGTGGGGGTTTGTTTCTGCAGTTCTCGGCTCCATAACACCCTCGCCTGCAGCTCGGGTCCGCCTCGAATGCAATAATAAAGTTTCCCCACTCATATCAAAATGTACTTTTATTTTAGAAGACTTGATTTACTTATCTTTGCAAGGTGAATGTTTGAAATAATAGCTACGTCTTAGGTCAGTTTGTCTATCATTCATTTTCCTGAACAAAATTTTACATAAAATATAAAATTTCATGGTCTTCCTTTTATTTCAGATGGTATATTATCGAGGAAAAAAGAATCCTTATGATTAACCCTTTCGACCGTTATTATTAAATACATGTGGTTTTTTTTCCCATTATTGGCGGGTTCGATTCCCGGTTTAGGCAGGTGATTATTTAAAAAAAATAAGGCAATTCTAATTATTTTTAAAATCAAAATGAAGTCTTCTTTCAGTAAAACTTCTTATATCAATATTTAAGGTCCTTTCCGTGTGGCATAGCCGTGGGACGCCCTGTATACGATTTTCCCCTTTTTATACGATTTGTCACTTTGAATTACTTTTAAACAATGACAACAATTTTTTTTTTCAATGTAGCCAGTGACACTTGCGCTACCGAGACAAATCTAACGATGTCTAATTTATCCAAATCCGTCCATCCGTTTAGGAGTTACGAGGGAGCATAGAAACGGGCATACACGACAGTCGGGTAAAAATTACGAAACGGATACACAGATCACATCATATTTCCTCTTATTACAGCGTGTTCCAGACAGGTGTGGTCATTATAATTTTTCTCTTTGACCTATGTAAAAACGGTCAACATACGTACTTAATCACTCTGTGTTTTAATATCAGTTATACAATACAACACGTGGATAATTAGCTAATAATAGTGACACAGTGACTAGATGAGACTGCTAATGTGTGATTAACTTAAAAAAACTAAAGTAAAGTGTGTAATTTGAACATTATTAAGTGCAAACAGTTACCAGTTTTAAAATTTAACGAATCAGCCGGTGTGCGAATGACAAGACACTTTACGCGCAGTGCACGGAATTCGCACGGTTCGGCAGTGCGCAGAACCGTCAATATTGCTAGCAGCGGCGTCCGATGACTCAAGCGACGACCCGCGTCAAAGATAAGTCAACACAGACTGGACAACATTTGATGCCTATTATTGACTGCCTCTAAGAAGACGACATACGCACATATATTCTTTTTTTGTGATTATTTTTAATATTTATTGTTGCCTCACTAACTATAACAGTAAATAAAATAATTAGTATGGCTGACAAAAATGCACAATGGGGTTGTTGCGCTAAGGAATGTGAAACAGGTTTAGAGGCAAAATCCATAAGGTGCCCAACCTGTGCAAAGTGCTATCACTATGCTTGTATATATCTTACTAAATCTCCTAATAAGAAGGCTACCTGGAAGTGTCCGTCATGTTTAAGCAAAACACCAAAGCTGGGCAGGGATGACTCAACTCCAGTTCGTAACGTGTCTATGACCAGAGGCCCGAAAAGACAAGCCACTGAACCGCCTTCGCCTCCTTCCACTTCCAATGATAACGACCAACTGCGTTCCGTTATAAGTGAAGTTATAAAACATGAATTGAGTGAGATGTCGGCGAAGTTGAATAGCACTATTATTACCACGATCAACAAAGAACTGGCACCAATTAAGAAGGAAATAGCAGATGTTGTTGAGTCTATGTCTTTCATGAATAAGAAATTTGAAGACATAATGAAGGCACATGAGTTGTCTAAGGAAATGGTCACAAAATTAGAATTGGAAAACACAGATCTTAAGGTCACCGTAGCAGACCTCAACGACAGACTTGCTAATCTGGAGCAACAGTCAAGATCGAACAACGTAGAATTGCAATGTGTACCGGAAGATAAAAATGAAAATGTTTACAATATAGTAAGTCAACTTGCGAGTGTGGTTAATTGCCAAATCAGTGAAAGAGATGTATTACATTGCACTCGTATTGCTAAGGCCAACCCATCAAGTAACCGCCCTCGCTCTATAATCGTCCAGTTGGCCTCACCAAGGATGCGTGATCATCTTCTGGCAGCAACCATTAAGTACAATCAAGCTAACCCTCAAGAAAAGCTGAACTGTTCACACCTTGGATACGCTGGACCAAAATCTCCAGTTTTTGTTGCTGAACATCTGTCCCCGACAAACAGAGCTCTTCATGCAGCTGCGAGGATAAAAGCCAAAGAGAATAATTATAAATACGTGTGGGTTAGAAACGGCAGAATATTTGTGAGGAAAGCTGATGGCGCAGAGTATATACAAATAAGGAACAACAGTAGTCTTAGTAAGGTTGTGTGATGACTGATACGTATGTACTTGTTATTGTTTTTACTATTGTAACTTAATGCATGCATTAGGATTGAACTGCATAAAATTCAAGGATATTTTAATTTATTACCAAAATTGTAGAGGCTTACGAACTAAAACAAATATTTTTTACTGTAATCTGTGCAATATGAATTATGATGTTATAGTATTAACAGAAACTTGGCTAAATAGTAATGTATTGAGTAGTGAATTGTTTGATGATCGTTATGAAGTTTACAGACGGGACAGAGAAACAACTGGGTTTCAGCACAACAAAAACGGGGGAGGAGTTTTGATAGCAATTAATAAAAAAATGAATTCCGCACGTATTGAACGCTGGCAAAGTAATTGTGAAGACCTCTGGGTCACACTTGACATATCGACATCACACAGCAGTGGCGAATCTATCATACAAGCCGGAAAGCCGGGCTTGCCTAAAATCAAACTTAAGAAATAAAAAAAACATTTTTACAAAAACATAAATTTTTGTCAAACAAGAACAAAATTCGGTATCTCCACAACTGTATCCTCTATGACAGAAATTATTTTAAATTCGCGCGCTTATTCTCCGATGCCGGCCGCGATACCCTGGCTCGCTCTAACACTATACAAAAAAAGAGTTAAACGTAGAATTTTAGTACGCAATCGTACCTACGGCCTACGGTCAGCGCTAGCTAATGCTTTCTCTTTCTCACCCACTGGCTTGCATTTGGCTTCTCTGACCTTTCAGTTTTCCTAACAAAATGTCTCTGTTATTGATAACATTGGTAGGTACTGATTTGAGAATTTGTATAGAGTTTAAAGCTGGGCTTTTCTTTGAATGTGTGCGTGTAAGTCTGTGTAAGTTGAGAGAGAAGTGTGTTCGCACCGAGGATGCGCGCAATTTATATGCGCTTCGCGCGAATTTTGATAGGTACAAAGTACGATTTCATGATAGTTCGTATTTTAGTTAGTTTTGAGCGATTAGGAACTGGTGCATTTGTTTTTTGTGGTTTTATTTTTTCGATTTCTTGGGATTTAAAGTTTTTTGATTAGTTATTGCCGTAATTAACTTTGTTTTGAAGTGAACACTAAAATTAATTCGGAAACGCAATTTTTCCTTGTGAAGGATTAAAGTGTCTGTAATCGGTACCTACTTAGCAAGATAAATACTTTGAGTTTTACAGAAAAATATAATCTCGTTACTTCACCTAAATAAACCTACCCCTGATTTGAATATTCTCAGAAAACTAAAACCCATAATGTGCATTTTAGTCGATCAGCGTAGGTTAGCGTGTTCAATGGCTGTTCGGCTGCTCTCATTCAAACAATTTGTAAATCTATCTAGTAATAGATACGTGGTGACTTCTGTGTACTTTGTTGTTTGTCATCTGTCCGGGGTAAAGAAGCGAATAATGAAGAGTTGTGGCTGTTTACATTGTGAGTAATTACAAACATTTTCAATAATGTGTAGTTAGAAACCAATTTATTGTTCGTGCGCCATCTCTAACAAAGCGAGGGAAACAATTACGAATTGACTCGAAGAGTTGAGTTGCTACATTTAAGTCAATAAATGGCTCTTATATCATTTACTTGATACTGACAACTTAATTGAATTAGTTGTAATTTTGTGACGGTATATGAAATATGAAAAGTTAATAACCACTATTTGTATTTTATATTTAGGCATATTTAAATAATAGGAAAATAAAACCGGCGTTATTAAATACCAATGTCAGTACTCGGAACAGATTTTCTCGGTCAATTCCCCCCCCCCCCCCCCTAAATATTTTCAGTTGTTTATTCAAGGCTTTGACTCGATTTCATGCCGAGCACGCCACTGTCACACAGGTCACGCCAAGTAGCTCTTTGTGCCGTCTATCTTCCACCACCCGTATGTCTCGCAACGTTGGATCATTTTGTGGATAGCTGCAACAGAGTGCTCGACTCAACGGACATCCCCTGTTACATAATTGGTGATTTTAACCTGAGTAAATTGAATTGGGATAAAACCGCCGTAAATGATTCTTTACCTAAGGTTTGTCAAAACCTCTTGGATTTCATGAATGTAAATCAACTATCACAACATAACCATGTAAAAAACTGTTCTGACCGAATACTGGATCTGGTCTTATCAACAGAGCCAACTTGTTTGTTGAGCGAGTCGAGCAATTCTCTAGTAGCTGTCGATAAATTACATCCACCCTTGGAACTAACTGTGCCTTTGCTAAAAAATTGTAATTTACCATATAATACGGCCTCAAGACATAACTTTTATAAGGCTAATTATCCTGAAATCAATAATTACCTAAATAAGCAAAACTGGAATGAACTTTTCCAGAATACTTGTGATGTGAATGACATGGTGGCAATTTTTTACAAATGTCTGCGTGATGCTATTGGGAAATTTGTGCCTGATCGGAAACCAAACAATGGTCGCTATCCGCCGTGGTTTGATATAGCATTAATAAAATCTTTAAAAGAAAAAAATAGGCTGAGGTTGCGTTACAAAAAATACAAAAATCCTTTAGATAAAATTGAACTGAAACTGGTTTCCAAGCGGTGTGAAAAACTAGCCATGACTCTATATAATGATTATATTGATAGAATTGAAAAGGACATAAAAGATAATCCCAAACTTCTCTGGAGTTACATAAAAGCAAAACGCGGTGGCTCTAGTGGCTACCCTTTGGCAATGACTGATGGACAGGTTATTACATCTAACGGGTCTGAAATCTGCGACCTTTTCGCTAACCATTTCGCATCCGTGTACACGACTGACAGAGATACAGAAATTAACTGCCAAACAAAGTACCTCCAAGCACTGCATAATAATAGTCAGGGCTTGAGTATTCCAGTAATTGACCGCGACTGTTTGCTAAAAAAACTAAAAACAGTAAACATTAGTAAAGGACCTGGCCCGGATGGCATTCCACCTGTTTTTATTTCTAACTGTGCCACAGCTCTAGTATCTCCTTTACTTATAATATACAATGCATCGTTGGGTACTGGAACTTTTCCGTCAGAATGGAAAAAGGCCAAGGTAGTCCCAGTGCATAAGTCAGAAAAAAAGATACCATAAGCAACTACAGGCCAATTTCAATTTTATCCACATTCGCAAAGATTTTTGAATCTATTGTATGTCCGCACATTCAGCAACATTTAAGATTGTACCTTGATGACAATCAACACGGTTTTGTAGCATCTAGATCTACAGCCACAAATTTGGTGTCATTCGCGGAGTCCCTAATACAGGCTGTAGATGGAGGCAAACAATTTGACGTAGTATATACCGACTTTAGTAAGGCATTTGACAAAATGCCCCATTCTATACTGATTTATAAATTAGCAGCCTATGGTATAACAGGGCCTTTATTGGGTTGGTTCAAGTCCTATCTTACTGAACGCGAATTCTTTGTCGTTGTAAACGGTTTTCGATCGGCTGCACACAAAATAACATCGGGCGCCCCCCAAGGATCTCACGTAGCTCCAATACTATTTATTATGTTCATTAATGACCTTCCTGAGTGTTTTCGTTTTTCCGAACCTTTTCTGTATGCAGATGACTTAAAATTTGCACGAGTAATAGAGTCAAAAAGAGACTGCGAACTTCTGCAGCACGATCTTAACGAAGTTATAAAATGGTGCCACAATAATAAAATGCAACTAAATCCTAAGAAATGTTACCATGTTAAATATACGCGAAAAATTAGTTGTATTGACACAGAGTACTTCATAGATCAGGAGCGAATCCAAGAAGTCGAAACAATAAGGGATCTAGGAGTACACTTTGACAAAAAGGTCACTTTTGTGCCCCACATTGAAAACATTATCAAAAAGTCATCAAAAATGTTAGGTTTCCTACTACGTAATAGCAAGGGCTTCCGTAAAAGTGGCACAAAGATAATCACTACATAGTATAAAGCAAAGTCGCTTCCCGCTGTCTGTCTGTCCCTATGTATGCTTAGATCTTTAAAACTACGCAACGGATTTTGATGCGGTTTTTTTTAATAGATAGAGTGATTCAAGAGGAAGGTTTATATGTATAATACATGCATAATATAGTCGAGAAACACTGATAATTTTAGAGGTTTTTAATGTAAGGTCGTAAATAAACACATTTTTTTGCGCTTACATTGCAAACGCTGGCTGAACCCTACGAGCTAGATCAAAATAATTTACTACAGTATTGTACACCTTAAAAAGGTCTACAAAAAAGTCCGCGATGGTATATGTCTATCTCTTAGGGATAACCCACAATAACCATTTTTTATCCTTTACTTACGAGAAAATAATGGCTGATTTACGAAAAAGCGATTTTAAGCAATACAGCACTAATCCTTATCCAATTAAGTACCTTAAATACTTTGTGCATGTAATATAGATCAATATGGCCCTTTACAGCATGTAATTTAAATGAATATTTTCGAAGATATTACAGATTTAAAATGCAGGGACATAGCGGTTGCGGCGCGGCGGTACCAAATAAATAATAATATTTTTTTTTCCCTATAGCACTTTATGATTAGCAGCGATCGCACGCGTTTATCGGAGCTCTCTAGCGAGGAAAATAACAATTATCTTAATATATAAAAGCGAAAAGTCACTCACTCTCTCACTCATCGCGAAATATCGAAAACCGCTTGACGTATAAAGATGAAATTTGGCAAGGAGGTAGTTTATAGGTAGTAGACGTCCGCTAACAACGGATTTTGCGACAGGGCTGGATTAAGGGGGTCTAAGGGCTCTCGCAAGTTTCTATGAAACTCCTTCATTTTTTGTGCTACAAACTTGAAATTTGGCCGGGAGGTAGTTAATAGTTAGTAGATGTTCGCTAAGAACGGATTTTGCTATAGGGCCGGATTAAGGGGGTCTAAAGGCTCTCGCAAGTTTGTATGAAAGTCCTTCTTATTTGTGCTACAAACTTAGAATTTGGCCGGGAGGTAGTAGAGTAAAAAAAGTTTTGTCTTTCGTAATATAAAACAAAGTCGCTCCCGCTGTTTGTACGCTTAAATCTTTTAACCTACGCAACGGATTTGAATGTAGTTTTCAGCAATAGATAGAATGATTCAAGAGGAAGGTTTATATGTATATATTGCACCCGTGCGAAGCCGGGGCGGGTCGTGTTATATAACAGTCTCGTACGCAGTGTTGTGGAGTACTGTAGTGTTGTGTGGAGACCTCACTATGCCACTCACATGTTGCGTCTAGAAAGAGTCCAGAAACGTTTTGTGTGGTATTAAGCCTTTAGTGAGGGGAAATCTAAGCGTCTGCCCTCTTACAAAGTCCGTCTGTGCCATTTCAAGATGCAATCGTTGTCTATGCGTAGGGACATAACCGATGCTTTGTTTCTTCACAAACTGTTGCGCAATAAGATCGACTGCCCCGGTTTGTTGAAGCTTATCAGATTCCATGCGCCTTCTAGATATCCTAGGAATAAGATAACACCCCTGTGTCCGCCACTTCGAAAGTCTGTGCTTGGTGCGAATTCTCCAATACCTAGATTGTGCAAAATCCTAAATGGCCGGAGTGACCTAGTAGATGTACACCACGATAATATAAATAAATTCCTACGAGCTTTTGTGAATAATCCAATAGCGATTTAATTTAATCATTTAATTTTTTCTCTTAATTTTAGACCTGTTTTAATTTTTTTTTTAATTTTAAGCCTCTTATCAGTTTATAGTCATTATATTTATTCATAATTCAATTAATCAATCATAATTTAATCAATTATAATTTAATCAATTACAATTTAATCAGTTATTTACATTCCAATGTTTTTTTTTGTTTGTTTTTTATTGTACAGCATTGAATTGTATGATAATCTTCTTTGTAATTTTTTATTATTTTTTATTATTCTTTGCATGTATAAGTTTATATATATTTAAATATGTTATGTATGTAAAGCCGTTTTTTGTGCATGTGGTGTTAACCTGTAATTAATTGTTGCACTTGTAAATGTTACTCTAGTCTTTAAATCAGAAATGTATATAGTGTAAACAATTGTTGGTTAACCTAAATAAATAACTAAATAAATAAATAAATAAAAATAATAATCAAGGCCGTGGTACAATACAGACCATCAAACTGAAAAACTGTACAAAAATTTGCGCGATCTCGTAATCACGAAAATTTACCACTTAACTACCACTAATCCTTAATTTATGACCACATTTTTCTGACGTATACGCTGTATAAATGCGCAGTACAAATGGACATTCAATAACACTCATTTAAATCAGTCCAACTCAACGATTGACCCCTTGATCTATCGGGATCAATGAAGCTTATCGTAAGATCAAACTGAAACCTTATCTTGTTCGGTATCGATCGGCAGAAGTGCATTAGTCGCGCATTCAAAGAGTCATTAATGAGTGAAGCCGAAGATCGCAGCGGTCCGCTAACGAACCGGCAAGGTCCGGCAAGGTTCGTACTCCGGCACATAGTGGTGGAGCGGCACTTCTTTTTCATAATGTCTCCTCTGTCGTTAAAGTTATGCGCAGTTTATAATTACGGTGTATTGTCCCGATCTACTTATCGAGCTCTGCGTAATTACTTTGAGATACGTTGGAAAAAAAATTGTAAGCTCTACGATCGAGGTTCTAGAATGGAGAAAATCATGAAGTGACTATTTGTTTCTGTTTCGTTGGCGTTTTAAAGAAACTAACACCCGGAAAAGGGGTATTCAAAGTCACCTTCAAAACGTGATTAAGTTACAAACGCTCAAACTCATTAATCTCCAAACATTCACATTTACAATATTTAAAATCTAAAAAAGAATTAACATGCGCATTTTCTAAAAACGTTGTTACTTAGCTTAACACAGACACCTCTAGTTACAGAAAATAGTTATATTGTGTATTGTGTGTTTAAAGTGTCCCGAACTCGCTCGTCGATGATTCTCGTATTAGCGCGAGTGGGCGCGAACAAATCGACACCACACCGACGATTAATTCCGAAGAAGCAGCGTTGCTGTGCGAATCAGTGCGGTGCGACGCGACGCGTCGCACTAACGACGGCCCTAATTAAAAGCTAATGTGGATGCGACTTCGCAAGTAAGTTAGCAAGCAACCGACGCCGACGGTTCCGCGCTAACTATCGATTGCAAATTAACTCGCACGCGCCAAACATCCTGACGTCACATTAACGACTTTCAGAACGGCGAACCGCCACTTCTTGTCAGTTGGCACATAGTTGCGTGATGAATGGCAACTAACCTGCAACTGATTTGCTTTTGAAGTTCTCGGGATTGGAGTCAAACTAGAACTCCTGACGCAAATCAGAATATTTAAGTTATTAAAATGCTAAATTCAGTAAGATTGAGTTTGATAGAAAAGCATTGTCTTGATGGTGTAGACACTAACATGCCGTCGCCGTTGTAATCAGGCACAAAGACACACCGCGCGGATGGTCACGGCGCGCGTGCTTTGTTAACAATTAAAAAGCTTGTAAATCAGTTGAATGGCCGGCGGCAACGAGCCCCTCCTATTATAATAATACGTTATACGCGAATTATTGCTGTCATAACTCCACAGGCGCGTCACGCCCACTCCGCGCAAACGGCCGCCGACAAAAGCCCGAAATGGACGATAAAAACGCATTCCAGTCGCTTGTAGTTCTTTATAAGGGGATAGAGGACGGAGCGCTTTGTGTGGTGCTTGCACAAACAGCTACAAATGCTCGTGGCTTTACGTAGAGCTCACTGAAACAGCTCCGTACACTCACTAGCTCTCAGTGAGAGCATTCAGGACACCTAGTGCCGACAGGTACACCCAGCAAGTGTCTGTACATGTTCATGTTCCATTATTTCTGAGATAACTCTTTGATGTGTGTTTATATAGTTAACCCGGAACTACAGGCCGGTTATGAATCCTCCCTGACATGATCGACGAAGGTCGATAATAAATAAAGTCATCTGGTATTCATGAGCGTGTCATGGAGCTTGGCGCGGGTTGCGGGTGAGGGATCGGTGTGCGGGAGGGGGGGGGGGGTATGGCCCGTGGCCAGACGCCATAAATCGTGACGTAATGAATGCCGTTCTCGCCTCAATAAAAACTCTCCCACATTATATGATACAGGATTTATGCGCGATTCGCTGCCGTCGCCGTGACGAGCTGCGCCAAACGAAACCGAGGTATATTGTACTGTCGGAAAAACAACTCACAATATAAATTCGTTTCTTGTAAGTTTGCCTTTAAATCTCTTCGGTTCCAGTCAAAGTCAATTTATAATCAATAGTGCGGTCATACTTTTCAATATAGATGTTTTCGCCAAAATGTGGATGTAGCTACTGAGGGACACTCAGTATGCGATATGTTCTATTATTGAGTTTTATTATTATTCTTATGCGTTATTAGGTAATTAAGTGACTATTAATTTTATTATTTTTATCTTTTGACATTATATTTCTTTATTAAATGACTATTAATTTTATTATTGTAAAAATTAGTTATTGTTTATTTTTTTTAAATATTTTTGATTATTACTTTCTAATTGTTATTAATCAAATTTTAAGTATTTTCTACACAATGTGTTTTATTAAGAAATAAATGATTTATGACTTATGACTCCTGCACAGGCAGATGTCCCCTTCGCGGATTACATGCGTGATGTTATGTTATGTTTTCACTTGTGTTGTGCAATCACGTTATGTAACTGTGTGCAGTCTATAGTAAAAATAACTTTAAATGCATTTTCATAATTTCAAAATTGTCTAGCTAAAGTATGGCAGCTGTAAATGTATAAAGAAAGTGCAGACGAGGTCAATCAGCGGAGCGGAAGCGGATGAAAGCGAGCGCCGGTTATTACATCCTGAAGATACCGTCGGCGTATTATTGTTCATATTACGAGTATATACGACACTCATGCCTTTAGTGGCGCTTACATGAATTTATTGAGATTAATATTATGTAACTGAAGATGCTTTAATTATGATGATGAAGATATACGTGAAATTACGAGTGCCTAAGTATTGCTCTAAGAAAGTAGTCTGAGAAGTAAAAGTAGCAGTTGGTTGGCTTAGAACAATAAAATATAAGGCATGACAATTAATCTAAACACATTTAGTTACACTGCAGTCAAACCAAAAGAAGGATAACTTTATTCAGTTTACGCACACCTGCTGCGAGCTCGTAGCGCTTAGCTTGTAGCGCGTAGCACTTTACATGCGGCTCATCCAGCGTAGCTTCAGTGGCGTAGCGTCACTACGGGAGGCGACACAATCACGTGACAACCATTCAACAACTATATTGAAAACATCCCGAACGGGGAGAGGGCGGGGGGAGGGGTCGGTGGTGCACGGGCTAGGTATATTCATGAATATTGATGCAGCATCGTGAATATTCAGCGCGGCGACACTCGCAATTGAAAACATGCCGCAAAGTGCGCGCCGACACCACGTCGACGACGTATTCGCGACGGAACGGCTTCCCTCCCATGATGTGCCTATCCTCATCTGTAGCTAACCATCTCATCATCTACTGTCTCTGAAACATAAAGTCATGTTAGAATGCGAGATTATGCTCACAAATTATAATATGTTAGCTTACCTGTGTTAAATAAATTCGTGTAACAGACAGCGCTCAGGAAAATTCATACCTTCGTCTGAACGCGATAATAAGGGATGATCCGGTTTCAAGAGCTTCATCTCAAACGCAGCGCTTTGAAGCGCTCAATACGCTGATGTTATTGAACAATGTCCTAATCCACATCACTTACAAGCCGATATTCCGTTACTGCTGCAAGAACTACAATGACTTGATAAACAGAATACATTATTTTATAAGTATCGATATCGTCAGTGCTAAGTCGACAGGCGTCAGTCAAGCAGCTCCTTGCCTGTAATTAGCGACGGTAGATATGCCTCGGCGGTATTCGCGACTATTTATGTGGGATTACGAATAGCGCCCCGCACGACAACGCCCGCCAACCGCAACCCGCAACAGAACAACATCCGCATCGCTCACCGCTCAGGTGTAGTCGTGGTACAGCGCGCCACCTATTAATGAAGCCAATTTGAATAAACTCGGGCACATTAGACGCGGGGCGCGGGCGGTGCGGTGTGGCGGTAAGGGTGGGGGGAGCAGGGCGGGGGGCTGCTCGATGCGCGCACCAATTAATTATTTCTTGTGTCCTGACTTACGCTCGCCTCCGTCTTTGAATGTAGTGATTAATCAGGTTTTTTCGCTCTGCGGATAAATCTCGGGCGGATCAGTGCGGCTGCGGGCGCACGCGCTCGCCTTTATTTATTGCGACGTCGCCGGTCCAAGATCGCCCTTACGCAGGACCAGTGAGACCAGGCCCTGCAGTCTCGACATTAGATAACGACAAAAATCGGTCGTTAAGTGTAATCGATGTCAAATTTCTTTAATACATTTTCAACCTTATGCTTTCGAAATAAAGTCGAAAATCTATTAAAGGAATTTGACAACGATACGACTTAGCGACCGATTTTTGTAGCTATCTAATGTCGAGACTGCAGGCCCAGCACGGACCGTAACAAAGCTGGCCCGTCAACTGGACCGTCTGCATTCCTTACGTCACCAGCTTATGATTTTTTACTGTATATATGAAAGCTATAAATGCGAAAGTTTGGATGTTTGTTAGTCAATGACGCCAGAACGGCTGAACGGATATAGATGAAATTTGGCACAGAGATAGATTATAGTCTGAAATAGCACTCCCGGTAAAACACATTCAAATTTCCACTGGAACGAAGTCGCGGGCAACAGGTAGTAAAAGCTATTTTTGTTAAGTAGACAAATTAATGTTATAATGTTAGTCGACCGGCAAAAACTTAAACAATTTAAAATAATTTCATTAAAAACAGGTTGACCGTCAAACGGGCGAGAGTTAAGCATATGAATCGAATTGGCGGACGCATATAACCATAAAGTGTGAAATATTAGGCAAAACATAATCTCAGGACTGTTCCTGGAAACGCAGAGGAAAGTGTAACCTCACATTTCGCCAAGTTTTAAATCCCATGTAACAAGGTGACGAGTTTATTGCTATCAACCGGGCACCACCAGACACCGGGTGGCTACCGAGAAATTCATGACGGAAAAACCCAATAACATTTTACCCGACCCGGGAGAAAACGCAGGAAGTCATGATCAGCAATTAGTTTGGTGTAAAGTCAGCGCGCTACCTTACTCGACCCTCTTGCCCTGTGTTCGTTTGTTCTGTTCATGTCAGTGTTGGTGGTAACTGTGTGTTGTGCTGTGTTGCAGGCGAGGCGGCGGCGGCGAGCGCGCCCAGCCTGGCGGTGTCGTCGCCGGGCCGCCCTGCGCCCGCGCCGCTCTCCACGCCCGTAAGTACTGCGCACCTTCAGGTTGCTTGCAGCGTGTATCCAACAGTATTTTTTCGTGAATAAGGATTCTTCTCTCGTACCGGATATCGGTTCCCGGGATATTGTGTAGAAACTGGTAAGTATGTCCGAAATGCGACCCGAAATTTGGAAGATGACAGCCCACTGCTCCTCTCACATAGAGAGGAGGCTGGTTTCCCACCAGTGGTATGTGATGTCCACGTGACTTCCAATGTTTGGTTCTAGTAGGTGCTGGTTTTCCTTTCCGTTTGAGACCACTGATAATGAATTAAATTACGCAATTGCTTGCATTCGTACCCTTAACCTACAGCTGGTAAATGTGCGCTGTTAACACTGGGAGAGGGTGCTTCATGCTTTATCTCGATAATAACTACTAGTGTCATGGTCACAGGGGAAGTACTCGGCAACATCGATATGAAAAATAATGTTACAACAGTGCATCGCACGTTTTCCCCGAAATAACTGAACCATTAAAAACTATGTATGTAGGTAAGGAAAAAAATGTTGAACGTACAAACACACGCTTCTTTCAGGAATTCCACGCAAGTGGGTACATAAATAAGTAGGCAGGCTCAGTCCGCCACTCCATCAACAACGATCCGTTCTGGATCGTTACGAGCGTCGCCATCAATTCGAACCGTTTCATCTGGTAAAAGCGTAGCGCGTAGTCGCGTAGCTCTTAGCCTCGTAGGCGGCACCGCGTAGCTACTTGCTACGTGTGCGCTACGCGAAAGTGCGTTTTCAAATCGATACTTTTGGATGTTACTAAAATTACTGACGGTTCCATTTTAGATTACTTCAATAGATTACTTCACAAAATGCTCAAAGGAGTTTCGAGCTAGATTTTGATGAAAACTAAAGCTGCATCATTAGATATTTGAAAATTCTGTGAAGTAATGACGTACGGCAAATTTAAGGAAAAGGTTATATTTTATGTTTTTCATATTTTAAATTAATGAATTTGGTTGATGACTCCGGCGCAGTCATCTTTACAAGATTATATCCTAATTTCAAATCTTTACTAACTCTTTGCGGTTAAAGGCGAAAGTTAAAGAAAAAAATATATAAACAATTGAAATTAAAACTTACAAGTGAGTGCTGTTACGTATTTTATCAAAAATAGCCCAGAATTTGACCCTTAATAGCGACACTATCGAATGGTGTTATAATTCAGTGGGAGTTTTTTTTCAAAGGGTTCGATTCCTGGCTAGGATTTTTTTTTTTTCAAAAACCCAATGATGCAGTTTTAGTTTTCATCAAACTCGGGCTCGAGACGCCTTTGAGTATTTTGGATATGCCTCGTAGTTTCGGATTGGACCATCCACGCCTACATGGAAAATTCACCCTGTATAATACTTAGTTTAGAATTACTATGCTAAAAATGAATAGAACGCCTGATATAATTTAATTCACTTGTGCGTACACCCCTTCAGTTTCACTCCCCCGCTCCTACTGCTCACACACGCACACCGCCTCACGTAAAGTGCAGACGGACGGCGGCGCTAAGTATTTTTTCATTAACTTTTCTCCTTTAATCGCACATCAGTAAAGTGCGAACCGCTCGTAAAAGTAGCCGCCGTCGTATAAAGTGAACACCGCGCCCGTCCGCACACATCCGCGCTGGACAAGTGCGACTTAGCGCGATTTTATCTACTTAAAGTTGTTTGTTTTATGTGAACGTCGTGAGCGGGACTGTGGGAGGCGTAACTTTACGACTGTCAACGATAGTGTTCACGTCATAGGACATCATAGTCCTGCGGGCAGTATGTTCCCCGGTCGTCAGTTACCGCACGTAACGGCTGGACCGATTTTGACGGATCTTTTACTGGCAGATAGCTGATGTTATAAGGAGTAACTATTATTTTAAATAGGATTAGGGATTCGAGCAAAAAAAAAAAACCCTTGAAATTGTTAACTAAATGCGATTCAAATAGGGATGAAATAAATGATTCTGATTCTGATGTACTATTCTTACCACCCGGACGAAGGTCGCGGGTAACAGATCCTTAAGAATAAAATGAATAACCAATAAAATGAACACACACATGAATAGTCAGTATTAGTGCAACAGAGATATGAACAGCTGCGTCCGCAGACGACTTCATAGTTAACTTGGGTTACGGACCACGGACCACGGACCCTAAGTGCCCATTTACGGAGACGCGGCGAGTCGGGCGGCGCGTTGCGCGGGGCGTCGCGGCGGTATCATCTGCCATAAATGTATTTGCGCGTTTGCGCGTGTGACGCCGCGTGCACATCTGCGGGCAACGCTGCATTTCAAGCAAACGCGCATAAAAACGCTTCTCCGTAAACGCTCTCATACATCGCCATATGTTTGAATTGAAAGCGGGCTGCGCCGCACAACGCGCCGCCCGACGCGCCGCGTCTCCGTAAATGACCACTAAGAGGTAAGCTATTGAATGATAAAATTTGTGGTTATTTTTTTTACCTTTGAGGGGAGGTTAGTTCTGAACTCACTTCTAGAGCGGTGCGACGTGATGCGGTGCGATGCGGTAGCGCGCCTGTCAGAACATTGAGCCGCATGTGACCGCACCGCGCCTCGCGCTTCAAATTAAAACATGGCACGGTCTCCACGGCATCCAACTTCATCGTATTTATACTAAACTTTCATCGAGAATTTACTTAGCCGACTCCTTCATCAAACAGAAACATGGAACTTCATTTAACTGAGTTACGAACCGATAAAGTAACGAACGACTTGAATTTTGTGAGCGAGTGTTGCCAGAAGTCGAGTTAAAGGGTAATGTTAACGAGTCGGTGTTGCAACAAGATCAAATCTAATTATACAAACACGGACTCGGCGCCGCGCCGGGAGGCTCTCTCCGTGCGTGCGTGTGTGTATGTGTACCCTGGTGCGAGCTACTCGCGGATGAGATATAAGTTTGATTTGTGCGTCCAATTTTCGTGTGTCGGCTCGGGGCCGGCGGCGGCGCCGTCCGTTGGTGCTGCTCCAGTAAAAACTCGTTTTCACGAACTCTCTCATCGCTCGGTAGATCACGCACCAGGCCACACTTAAATGCATCTGCTCCTCATATATTTCTACTTTTCGATTACTTTTTCTCTCATATCTCAGTGGCGACGACTGCATTACTACAATTCCAAATGTGGCATATTGTGAGCGTCGCGCGTTGATATGTTACACCACGGCTCCCGACGGACGCGCGGCAATCAGTCGCTACTCGCTACAGACGGCGACACGCGCAGCTTAGCACGTCACCAGATGAGACAAGGGGTGACGCGCGTGTGTACATGTAACATGTCAGCCATCACCGAACTTCGACGTAATAAATAGTTGTGCGTGACACAAGTGTCAAGCGCGAGATATAAGAGAGAACTTCAACAGGTCTTCGCTGTCGTACAAAGCGCCAGGAAAGGTGCCCGGCGAGCAATAACTCCGCTCCACCTGATTAACTGTACAAAGTTGTAGCGAGCTCATTGTCCGGGCCGGAGCCGGGCCGCATCGTGCCACATCGGGCCGGGTCGGGCCACGCCGGGCTCGACGCTAACAAGGGACGCTTTAATTAAGTCGCGATAGTTTTATCATCGCGTTCTTTTGTCGCGTCCCCTCGCCACCGAACCGCGCCGCCGGACGTCGCTCGCCCCATCAGTGCGTGTCGCTGGTTTGAATTAGTTTTAATTTAGCGTTATCACGCCGGTACGGACCAGTGTAGGGCGGCGCAGTCCGCAGACCGCCCGTAGGGGTATTTTGCTGATCTATCCGGTATTTTTTCTTAACAACTCCTTGGTTAACTTTAGGCTAGTTTAAGTAATCATTTACAAATAATAATAATGATGGCTTAAATTAGGTATTGGGAAAAAATATTTTCGTAATTAATAAATTTGGTATTTATTGTTTTCTGGAACCAATAGGTTATAAAATTTATATGACTAATAAAACATATGTCTTTTCTGCGTCCCTTTCATACAAAATGTATAGAAGCGTCGTGACGCAAAACATATAGAAAAGACAGGGCGCGGACACGACCTTCTATACATTCATTGACATTTGACATATATGTCTGCGCCCCGTCCGCATCTTACGCCTTTTCTGTGTGGCTTGCACTTAAGATGACGATAAGTGCCATAGCTCGTCATCGTCCTGGTCACTTATTGTGTCTCCAGGAACATCCTCCAAATCAGAACCCGAGCCACTTGAGTCGGATACAGCAGAAATCATCAAAGCAATTGCCTCCTTCGTGAAGTGCAATGTTCTTTTTTGGGGTTGGTCTCATGCCAGAAATCAGTGGGTCAGAACTGAGTTATAATTTATTTATAATGTCAGTGTCATATTAGACCCCTGAAAATTTTCTCGCGAAAGTCGGCCTGTACAGCCGGAAATGTTTATTTCGTGCTTCAGTGGCTTCTTCCGAGAGCAACCCAATTGGCAACAATGCCTTTGTTTAAATTCCGACTTAATATGCGAAACCTTGTGCTTAAACGCCTTTATTTCATTAGAATCGTTTTCACAAGGCAAAATCCAGTTTTCCAAGTATTTAAATTTTTCTTCAAAATTGGCCAAATTTTGCTCTTGCATTTTATCAAAAAGTGATTTACGGGTCACTACTCTAACACCAGAGTGATCAGGTGTCCCTGAAACCACGTTAACAGAGTGTAAATTTCATACATACATTTTCTATGTTTTTTCACTGCCTTGGTCTGTCGTCCTAGCAGGGCGGGTATGGGCGGCTGATTAGACCAGAATTATTTTGTGTAAGCTATAGCCTGTCATTACCAATTTACCAATGAACATAATAACTGGGAAGAACCCGGAAATACAACAAAAACCTTTTCAAACTTAAAATTGGTATAGAAATTTCAAGAATTTTGAACTATTTTTTCTAACGCCAAAAAACAATATCCTATCGATAAAAAATACAGCATCATCTTTCAAAAATATGTGTCCTTACCACCTTGATCCAAAACAATATTATAGATGAAGTTGTTGTCGCGAAAATGTGTAACTTTTAGTGCGGTACGAGTACTATCACACTTAGGAAACGCGTAAGATACACGCAGGTAGAGCGACAGTAAAGTTCTGACTAAAACAAACGCGCGGGTGAACCTAAGTAAAACAAGCAGAGAGCGGAAAGGGTTGCCTTTTGTTCTCTTGTCATTTGACAACTATAAGATCCAGATTTTTTGTTCCTGGGACAACTTTTAAGAAATTTAATTTTTGACCGGCTAGATGGACAAAATACCCGTATGTTTCGACCGGTGCGGCGCGGTGCGGTGCGGGTGACAATGGCGCGGCTAGCGGCGGAGATGCGCGGCGCGATAGCGGTGATTACAGCGGCTAATGTAATGTAATTCGTCGCGGAGGGAGCTCGTGTAATTACTACGCGCTGATTGGGTGGACACTGCCGCCGCACATAAGAAGGTCAACAAAGTCAATCTGGGGCAATGAAACAACTTTATTTAGTTTTAACCTACATTATCACAGTTACATATTAAAGAAAATAGTATTTGCCATCAAACGTATGTAACAAGATCTCTCTCCACTCAGCAACCGGGCATGTCCACTGCCCAGCTGTCCTGTCACTCGGGCGCAGTGGAGCTCTCTTTCAGTGACCCAACGTTTGTAACGTGAGAGAGTTTACCTTTTACAGACAACTTTACATCTTTGTTTGGTTCCTAAGAAATTATGAAATTATTAATGACTAGCTGTTGGCCGCGACCTTCGTTCGCGTGAAATTATCATAAAAAATATTACTTCCCTTTTTTAATCGGATGTTGTTTTTAATTTTTTTGCAGGGAATACTAATTATTTTTATATTATAAAAATAGCCTATGTTATCAGCTATCTGCCAGCAAAAGACCCGTCAAAGTCGGTACAGCCATTTCGGAGATTAGCCGGAACAAACAGGCAGAAAGGCAAAATGTGTTTTTGAGTGCCGTATATATTTTCAAATGCTTTCAGTAAAAAGTTGTTATTTTGATATTACAAAAATACACTTCAATTTTATTTATTTGTACGTATAGATGAGCAATGATGTTCAAGAATAGATTTATTGTATTGTTTGTCTGCAGGCGTGTAACGGGCCCGGCGCGTCGTGGACGTGGGGCGCGCGGTCTGGGGGTTCGGGGGGCGCGTGCGGGGGTGCGGGGGGAGCGGAAGCGGGGACGCGCGCGCTGGGTCGCTCGGCTTCCGCAACGCTACGTGTGGCGCCGCCCGACCTCAATGTGGACGCCATCAAAGAGAAGCTGCTGGACCAGCGCATCCCCGAGAGCTGCGTGTAGTGGCCCACTTGTCGTGGACCATCGACCACCACGCGCCGCCACTGCCTTCCCGACGATAATATGCACTACACTGAACTATACAGAAGATGTTTCTATTAAATGTGACACTCCAGAACATCAGGGACGAGTATATACATATAGGTACCGACGTTCCTAATGATGCCACGTGAAATCCTTGTGTTAGTGAAATGCGCAATGTGTGACAGTGCCCGGCCGTGTGTGTTTGTGCGGCGCCAACAGACGTGTGTGCATGTGTGCGCCGGCGCCCGCGCATTCTGTACATGTTGTAGTTAGAGTTATTTCCTCGATGTCATCTTTGCAGTCATTGTGTGTGATGGGTTCTGCTACTCCATGGTTTCTTTCAGCTCTCGGAATATCAGATTGCAATGTGATAATGTTGTGTCAACCTATATACTTATTAAAGATCAGAGAAATTATACAACGCGCAACGTGTCTTTTTAGTCGTCTTGCAAAGGTGGTCCACTCAATGTGCCCGACATAAAATAGTTCCAGAGGCGTTTTTTTTTTACCTACCGTAATAGGTACAAATAAAAATAAATAAACATTAGAAATTATGAAACATCCTGTTAATGATGTTTGCGTGTCAAACGGGAGAAATATACCTACCCAGCGCTCGAGTCCAGTAGATTTTCGCTCACAACAGGGTGTTTTAACTACGTCATGCGTCGTAATATTGAATAATATTTTTATTTTTAAATTATTAAAATCTCATAAATACCTATTTTTTTATGAATGCTTAGTAGTCATTGGATACATGAAGTGGGCTGCCGTTGTAAGACGACTAAAAAGTCACGGTGTATGTAATCTATGATTTTACCACGTCATTATTAGGTTAAATTCAGCGACTCACTTGAAAAAGATCTTATATCCTTGTGCAGTTAAAATGATAAACTCGGAATATTTCGGAAGCTTATGTGCAAGCATTAAGAAACTTACTTATTTAACTCGATTATTGTATTATTCCAGAATCTCATTTCGCTTAATGGTTGAACTTTTTCTTTTGTACGTTTCATAAAAGTTCTGACATTATTATAGTTTCGTGTAGTTAGTTATATTGGCGGTTGAGATCTGGCACTCCGAGCGTCTCTCCAAGGAGTTCTGTAATCTAAATAGTGAAATTGGTAATTTTATTTGATATGTAATTGTACATAGTAGTGTTTAAGCGACTGAGTCTTTGCCACTTTTTTACATGTCTACGAAATTAGATAATAATTTACCAGTTAATAAGTTAGTACTACATTAAGTAAATCTATTCGTCGTTATCTGTATAAAATCTGATTTTATGTAAATAATGTTTGTACTCGCTCTTAAGGTTTTACCGCGCCGCGTCAACGCGTGTCTCGTGGCCCCGTGTCGTCACGTCCTGTACAGGTCACCGCGTGACGTCACGACTCTCTCAAAGAATTCCACATATTACAATAAAGAAACTGGACTCTTTGGTCGCTGATGGATGCGACTACTGCCATAACTTGTATTATCATTTGATCGCACCTGTGTATCATCTGTCGTCACTATGTGCCTACATTCTCGTCAAACATATTAATTAGCTGTAAAAATAATTTAACTCAAATACCTATATTAACAGAATTTTCTCTAATTTAATCATTTTAATAAACAGGAAAACCTGCATACTTCCTTATAAGCAACGTCGGTCTTACAGGTCACACTATTGTGCCAACATGTATGGTCACCGGAGCGACCCTCCGTCCCCATGCGGCAGTCACGTCGGCGTCGTGTCGCCGCGACGCTCACGCGATCCTAATTGTTATTTGATGACAACAACATTAGTATTTCGTTAACCGCAGTTTAAATCGCGCGGAGATACGAACACTAATTAGTAGCACGCACGACATTAATCATACGTTGTTACAAGCGTTTACTTCGCTCGTAATGGTCTGTATTCAATATGCTGGAACCTAGACTATCTTGTGTAGGCAAACAAACAAATATGACAGTTCTAGTCTCTGTGATTGTCTGAGCAATATGAGAATGCCATCATCATCTGCCTACCCTTTTCCCAACTATGTTGGGGTCGGCTTCTAGTCTAACCGGGTGCGGCTGAATACCAGTATTTTACATGGAGTGACTGCCTCTAACCTCCACAATCCAGTTAGTACTGGGTAATACGATACTCCTTGGTAAGACTGGTCTGGATTGGTGATCTATATAATTATATACTTTCCCATCTGACCCAGCCTAGCTTGATTTCCTAAAATTAGGAGACCTGTTTCAATGTTCTCTCATGAGCCATTTTGCAGTACCTTGTCTCGATCCTGCCCTTGCCCCAATTTTTTAGGGCTCATAGTAGCAAGTCTTCTTCCTTTCTGTACTTATTAGTGATAATCTCAATTGCCAGCCACTTTTGTAGACATAAATCATCTTTCCTACATTACCTACAGTTTCTCATTTTATATCCAAACAATGGTGTTCTAAACGAGGATATTCAATTGAGTATTCTAATGTTATAAAATAAATGTAATATATAAAAATCTCGTGTCACGGTGTTTGTAGTCGCACTGCTCCGAAACGGCTCGACTGATTTTTATGAAATTTTTTATGTATATTTGATAGGTATGAGATTAGGTCGTAAGGTTTATTTCACACCGCTAATTTCACGCCGACGAAGGTCGCGGGGCACAGCTAGTTATTTTATAATATTTTTTAAGTTTCCGTACCTCGGTCGGCAAAAACGAAACTCTTATAGGATATCTTTGTTGTCCATCTGTCCGTCTGTCAAGACAATTCTTCTCAAGAACGCGTAGAGGTATCAAACTGAAATTAATATCAAACTTGTAAGTCAACGCGATCAAAAGATATGACTGTTCACGTCGCATATTTTACGATTTTATAAGGAAATCAAAACCTACAGGGTACCTACTTCCCGTTGACCTAGAATCATGAAATTTGGCAAGAAGCAATGTCTTACAGTACATGTAAAGGCAAAAATCAGAAAACCGTAAATATGTAGGTTAATAACAAAATACCTGCAAGTTTATACGGAACCCTCGGTGCGCGACTCCAACTCGCACTTGGCCGTTTTTTTTACTTAAAATAAGTGAGCATATCTAATTATATTGACATATCATTATTCGGAAATTGAGTATTATATTTTGACACTTTTGTGTTCTTTATAATTATATTAGTTTTGTAAGTTTGTGCGCATATCGAAGTGTTTGACGAGATTGTAAGCAACAGCCAACAATACATACATATGTACGAGCTGCGTGAGGCCGCTCGCAACGGAACGTATCAGTGTAATATCAGTAAGTACGGCAGTTACCGGAAGCTGTCGCGTTCTGTTACAACAGACTGACATCCCCAACTTGTAGATAGTATCACTAGGTAATTTATTTGTAAGTACCGAGGCGGGGCCATACCGCGGGCGGCGCGAGGCGGCCCGCGCGCGCTGTGACCCCGCACTCACACGTGATTTGTTATTATAAAGGTTAAAACAACTCAAAGAGTTCGCCCTACTGTTGACATTATTTATTTTGAACGAGATTAAAGGTTGTCTTGGAAGTAATATTGTCTTTCCTTACCACCCCTACCCCGTAATCATTAAAAATTAAATGAGAAAAAATGTAACTAAACTCAACAAAATATACACAACAAAAAATACGGTAGGTTATAATACAGGGTGTAAACAGACCCTTCACGAAGCCGTCAACCAAGCATTCTGTACATCGAACTAAGTAACCTTACGCAAAAATTTTTGCTGGGTAACGATTTTTTTTTTTTGGGTGAAAAATCACATTTTACGGTAAAACTCAAAGTAACGCACTCAAAACATTGTGCTGATGGATGGATTGAATAGTACGGGGGTCGCGGAGGTGTTTAAAGTAAAGTTACAACATGAAAACCTTGTATTTTTTTTAAAACTTGTGAAAAAGTTGGAACTTTGACCCCCAATATCTCCGTAACTAGAAGTTCCTAGGTATGGTCTAGAACAAAAAAATGATCGCAATGACGGGGAGAACAAGTACCTTTCGGCTTCGTTAAGGGTATTTTTACACCCTTTATATGTGCGTGTCAAACTCATGGTAGTGTGTAAGTGTGTTTTTATTTATTAATTTAATGTATTTCTAATGCATTATTTTAAAAAACTATTAGCTTTCTGCATTTCTGCTCCATATAAACTTTAACTGTGCCTTTCATAGCTACTCTTCCAGCCGCGTAATTTTCGTAAAAGAGGAACAAAGTTTTTTACTTCACGTATAGATAATATCTTATTGTTAAGAACAGTTAATTTTGCTAACCCTCAATAATAATAAAAATCACCCGGTCAGTTTTTTTAATGCTGAAAATGGACAACTAGATACACACAACACTGCACTTGGCACCTGGGCTTTGATAGTAAACAACGTCACCTTAACACGCAACACTTGTAACTTCATTTGGACCAACTTTAAAGGAGAGCAATGTAACTGATTAATGATAGACATTTTGATTTAATTATGTATCCAATTTGAAGCATATGAGCATTATATTATAAAGTATGTAAACAACAAAATATTAAGAAATATCTACATGAAAGCCACTTTTTCCTTAAAAAAAGGAGTTATTTTTTTAAGGAAAAAATGGCACGTTTAATTCATGCAAATAAAAATAAAAAATGGGAGTTACGAGGTCAATAGTTATCTAAGGTGCTTGATAAACTGAACGCCCTATAAGTATTAAGATATTTATTTTAAATAATTCTTTTACAAAGGCACATTAGTAGACAGTAGAGTTATACCGTACTTAAAAGTAATCTGTCAATCAATACTTTAATCATTGCGTTCAATCTTTTTCGAAATTTATTCAACATGCTTTTAATATTTGATAGACTTAACATTTAACTGGAAACGTTGTATTTTTTGCCTAGATACTAAAACAGCAAACTAGTCTGCACACACAATCTCACTTCATCACTCCGCCACTGTGAAAGACGTTACAAAGGGAGATACAAGTTTTGCTTTAAAAAAAAAGGACGTGGATTTACGAGGTATGCTTGACATCAATTTTTAATGTTGCTATAATATAAAAACGTACGATGTTTAGAATAAAAAAATCCAAATTTTTTATGGCAACTACTGCGAACAAAATGTCAATTAGAACTCAAACTCAAAGCATTTATTTCAAACTAGCTTCTGCCCGCGACTTCGTACGCGGATCCTGTTGCTTATGCCAGCGACAACGGGGTCGTCAAAATCGAAGATCTGAAACGTCTGATGTCGCATTCTAAGAGCCCGGGGACGGGAAAACAACGGGATGCGCGAGACGATTCGAGACGTTCCATATCTTTCATTTTTGTAAGTCAGAAGTCGATGCGTAGATACGTTTGGAACTCAAGCGTAATTCTCTATCCATGAACGTCTCCGACTCGCCAGACAATGCGTGACGTTCACGATCAGTGGTCAGTCGCGCATCACGTTCCCCACTTGTCTCTAGAGACCTAGAAGTCGATGCGTAGATACGCTTGGAACTCAAGGTAATTCTCTATCCGTGAACGTCTCCGATTCGCGAGACAATGCATGACGTTCACGATCAGCGGTCAGTCGCGCATCATATTCTTCACAGTTCTCTAGAGACCTGGATGTAGATGCGTAAATACGCTGAGAACGCAGGCGTGCTTCGTTATCCAAGAGGAAGAGAAGAGAAGAGAGGAAGAGGTTTCGGTCCACGGAGCGAGTTGCAGCCTGATGTTTTCGAACAGCTTCAAGTCTCTCCTGACGTTCTTCGGTAGATTCTTGGGATCTTATGATCCTCAATCTTTTAGCTCCTTTGGAACATTGGGAAAGATTTGACCTCTTTCTAGGCATGGTTATAGTTTTATTGTGAAGATACCTGATCAATTAAAATCTAAGTGACTGCTCCCCTGCGTTACCGGGTAGGCTACCGTGTCACGAAGATAAGTGGAAAAAGTCTAAAACACTCAAATAACATAAGCCCGAAGGCATATTTATTCGATAAAATAAAAAAATAAATAGGAGTTTTGTCCAGTAGAGTCAAATTTTCAATGATATACCGTCGTCATCGAATATCAGTCCTAAACTGTTACCGCCTTCACCGCGTGAAGATACTCCCAGCTTATGTTATTTTATAATTATACAGTGAAATTAGTGATAGCTTTGATTTCCACATCAGATTTTTCTGATCTTCGATTTTTATAAGTCAACAGGAAATGCCCATCAGACCGAACAACTTTTGCTAAGACGTCATTCCTATATGTGTTATGGTGTAGCTGGGCTCTTGGAGTTCCACAACAGGTGTTCCAGATCTTCGATTTTTATAAGTCAACAGAGAGTGCTCATCAGATTGAACAATTTTTGCTAAGACTTAATTCCTATATGGGTTTTGGTGTAGCTGGGCTCTTGGAGTTCTACAATAGGTGTTCCAGAACTTCGATTTTATAAGTCAACAGAGAGTGCTCATCAGATTGAACAATGTTTGCTAAGACGTCATTCCTATATGTGTAATGGTGTAGCTGGGCTCTTGGAGTTCCACAACAGGTGTTCCAGATCTTCGATTTTTATAAATCAACAGAGAGTGGTCATCAGATTGAACAATTTTTGCTAAGACGTCATTCCTATATATGTTATAGTGTAGCTGGACTCTTGGAGTTCCACATCAGGTGTTCCAGATCTTCAAATTTATTCTCTCAGCAGAAAATGCTCATCACGTGAAACAATTTTTGCTATGGTACCATTTTTGTATCTCTTATAGTTTAGCTATTCTATTGCAGTTCTGCATCAGGTGTTCAAGTTTCCAAGATAAATTATAGCCTATATGTTGCCCAGACTTAATACCTATACAACAAAAAAAAATCTTTCAAATCCGTCTAGTAGTTCCGAAGATTAGCGTGTACAAACAAACAGACAAACAGACAAACAGACAAACAGATAAACAGACAAACAGACAGAATTTTTTTTTTGGATTCGTGCTCTATTACTGTTTCTAAACCCCCCTCAATTTTTTTTTTTTAAATATATTCAATGTACAGACACAGTTTTTTTACTGTCTTATTATATGTATAGATAGACCAGTGACAGGCACTTTTGCATAGTCAAAAATAAGCTACCTACAGTCCCGCCACAGGCATAATAACTGTGAATGGACTGTAGTTGCCCATTCGAAAATAGTAGATCTCATGGAGAAGAATGGGCAAGAAACTCCATGGACACTCTTTTCAAATCAAGTTATATATTACATAGTCCTGGGTACAATATTGTTGCTTCTATATGTGAGCACAGTGTAGAGATAGGAAAATAAAACAAAACTACAGTTAAAACCATAAACATTAGGATAAGCCCTACTAACCATAATAGAAAGTTGTACTCACACTTACAAAAACTCAAATAATGCTTCTAATTTATATAAAACAATGGTTATCAAAGTAACTAAGTTTCCAAACGAGAAAAAAAAAGAAATGATGAAATAACTAAAAAACTAAAGGGAGAGCATCTCTTCCAAACATTAAAATCTTAGTATGTGAGCCCAAGTGGCAGTGGAGGAGGACCAGCATTGAGCCAAGCATTCTTCGATACGATCTACGATATAGTCTTCCAACTTATAATATGCTCGCTTACATAGTGTTCGTTTTATGCATGTTTTAAATTTCTTATCATTAAGTTGTAGAACCCTAGGTGGAGTTACGAGGTTTGCGTATTAAGGTGACGACATGTAAAGTATAATATTTTCAGCGCCATCTAGCGGCGCCCGTAAGCACTTGTAGCAAGTAACAAAAGAGCTGGCCCACTTGCCTGCCAGGCTGCCGTGCCTAGTAAGTAGAAACCTTCCCGATCACGTTACTAGATGGCGCTAGTGACACACTGCTTTGTTCAATGTTTTTAAACAACAATCTCTGCAAGTTGGGCATTTTATACAGCACTAGCTGTTCCCGGCATGCGTTGCAATGCATCTTTTTCCTATCCTACCTACCTATCCTACCTACCCTACCTACCCTACCTACCTACTTACCTACCCTTTTCTACCTACCTACTTACCTACCCTACCTACCCTACCTACCCTACCTACCCTACCTACCCTACCTACCCTACCTACCCTACCTACCCTACCTACCCTACCTACCCTACCTACCCTACCTACCCTACCTACCCTACCTATCCTACCTACCCTACCTTGAATTTTTCTCGCCGTAAAAACCATCCTTGAACTCCAAAGAACATTTAAAAAAAAAAAATGGCCAAATCGGTTCGTGCGTTCTGGAGTTATAGCGTCAGGAAGGAAAACCCGACTTATTTTTATATAGTAGAAGATTTGTGTAAGCTATACAACTACAATAGCCACTGGTCTCATGTTTTGTAAACTGGCCCGGTGTAGTTATAGGTGGATCCGCCTCCGCCACGTGCGCACGTGGCAGGCCAGGTAGAGGGGCGGTGCTGACTTAGGGCGTGGACACATGTCTAGGGTACGGCCCTGGCCACCGTGGGGCACCGTACACGGCACCGTACTGCGGCACGAAGCCGTGCCGTCTCCCGGTAGCGGTGCCGTACCGTAGACATGTGTCCACGCCCTAAGGTACTGCTGTGCCTTGTTGAAACTCTTGTGTCAGTGTGTGTATATATACTATACGCTGGTAATTCTTCAAGGGGCTGCGAGCTCGGACACATGACATGGTTCCGTGGATTCATGTTGCCCTGGTGGAAAACTGTGCGAGTATATGACTTGCCCACACAGTGCAGTGCTGCAATCAGTCTGAAATACTGACATGGTTAGCCGACTTGTCTGACGGAAAGGGTTTTCGTGGTGGTGGTCGAGTGATTAAATCCACGAAAACTCATCAACATAAAAATAGACCGTGACTTTTTAGAGTCGAGTAGATCATCGCTCGCAACAGGGTGTTTCAACTACGTTACGCGTTATAATACTGAATAATATTTTTATTTTTCAATGATTAAAATCTCATATATACCAATTTTTTTTTTATGAATGTTTAGTAGGCATTGGATACATGAAGTAGGCTGCCGTTGTAAGACGACTAAAAAGTCACGGTGTATATTCACAAAGTGAAAATGGGGTAGGTAGTTTGTGGCCACAAATTCCTTCCTCCAAGTTGACTCGGGAGTCGCACGGTATTCTCCTGGCTCAGCCTGGTGTACGAAGACCGTAGCGGCGTGCCACGCTGCAGACGCCAGGAAGGGTGTCGGTCGGCCGATGTATGCGCCGACCCGCAGAATCCTGGCGCGGCCACGCAGGTAAAAAGGGTACCCGTCGCGGAGCTCCTGGATAGCCGGGAATGCCGGAACTTTATGGATGCCGAAGCCGGAACCTTGAAGGCGAGATGTAAGCCGGAACTATGGACGGTAATGTCAGCCGGAACTTTGGACCCTGGACGAGAACGTCCAGCGTGTCACAAGATGGCCAAAACTCATCTCCGCTGTGTATTGTGACACCAAGGCATAAGCAAAGCGAGAATTACCAATGCGCCAATGAAGGTGATGTGTCGTAGTCATGTTGAATTATGATAAGTAAACAAAAGTAACGATACAATTGACCGAGGGGCTTAGTATTGCAAAATGCTAAATTCAAAGTCAGAGCCTGTAACGCAATAATAATTCGAATTAGGTGCTATTGCGTTACAGGTATATTTGCTCGTAGGCAAATGAGGATGTAGGCTTCGAACACTACGGCGTAGCTCGTAGCACGTAGCACGGAGCACGTAGCACGGAGCGCGTAGCGCCGAGGTAACTCGAACTGTTAGGTAGAGCGCTAACTGTGGTAGTGATTAAACGTGTTGATTTGTTGTACGAGGGGTTTGCTGGTCCTATGAGCTCCCAGTTTTGACAGCCAAGTCATACCTTATGCATTAACATAATCATGATTTTGATACAAAAGAAAAATGGAAGTATATAATAAGTAATTAAGTAGTTAAATAGTCGTGTTTCAGTGTAAATAAACAGATAGGGAAAAATATCTCTTCATCGGTTCGAAAACCAAAACGAAACAAAATTAAAAAAATATGAACTGAAAAAAAATATTAGTCATAAGTTCATGAGTAATTTGTGGCTTGTTCCATTTATCTTGATTATTATATTAACTTACGTATAACAATTTACCTGTCCCACAAAAGACATCAACGCACCACTCCGGGCCGCGAGCAACCAGCAGCCTTGTTCTTGTCGGCACCTTTCTAAATCGTTACACATAAATAAATATACCAAGTAGGCTGCAATCTGTGTCGACGCTATTTGAGTATTTTCAACAAATCAACTGGCAATTGAAATCATAACAGTCGCTGCATCGAGCTGAGGAAACTGATAACAAATGATTGAATCGACGTCAGGCATGGGGCGCTAGACGTCAGGCGATACAAACAGGAAACATTTCCACTGCGCGCCGCCGATATAAATAAGACGTAATCGATCAAAACTACTGCGTGCACGCGCAGCTACTATTTATCAAAGACTCGTTCAGTGCCTAGCGTTTACTATCAATGTCGTAAAATCATAATTTAGCGACCACGAATTTGTCAATAAGTGCAGTTGGAGAACACGATAATTATACGTCATATTATCTAACACTTTCCCCATGGGGTAGGCAGAAACCACAGAACGCCACCTGCTACGATCGTTACATACTCCTTTTGCCTCGTCCACGTTTATATATCTGGGCTACACGCACCGGTTGCAAGCATAATTGCTAGTTGTTATTCACATCTTTTTATCTAGAATGTTTTGATAAAGATTACTATCTATCTAAAATAGCCAAAGCGCTTGCTTAAATGAATTGAATTGAGCTATTTTAGTTTAATTACTAAATTATACTTCCGTTTATTCATTTTTCTTACTTTACTTGTTACATTTTCAAATATTTTTATCAACAAAAAATATTTAAAAAACATTAAAAAATATAAAACATAGTAGTCCACCAATATCGATAACATGTCCAAGCTTCCAGCGGTCAGGGCTCTAGAGAACCTCTTTCTGAATCAAGCCCTTGATCCAGCTGCTCAACGAGAGCCTCCTCAGGTATTGGTCGAGGCTCTTGAGAATTAAGCCATTGGCTGCAATGACTATCGGCACAATGATCGCTGAGTTCACATCCCACATATCGACAACCTCGCGAGCCAAGTCAAGATACTTGATTTGCTTATCTTTCTCGGCTTTCACGAGGTTTATTTATTTATTTATTTATTTATTTAACAATTTATGTACACACTAAATACAGAAAAGAAGAAGGAACAGAAAATAGTACAAAGGTGATGGTGAGGTTCTCGTTATGCGAAACCGTTATGTCAACAATAATTGCTATATTAGCAATATCTTAATATTAGCTTATTGGCTACAATAGTCCTGTCTATGATGATGGATTGATCCCAGTACAATGTGATACTGCCATTTTCAAATTATACTTACTCTTAGCGTAATGATGGCAAAAAAACTTCAAAATATGTTTGGGCAAAAGTACGGAGAGGTAGCTTACTACTAACTCAGTCATAGGGATTGGACCGCCGACTTCTTATAGCCTTCTACAAATCTTGGAATTTACCGTAAAGTTAACATCCAAGTAGGTACGCAAAAATTATACACTGTTTCAAAGATTAAACCGAATCCAAGTAGAACCATTACATTGTGATACCGTACTTGTCGTACGAGTGTGTAGTGCATTCACGATAGTAGTCAGTATAACCATTGTTTTCCGATACTGTCGAGATTAAATAACAGTCAAAAAATGTTAGTATTTATTATTTCCTTTAATATTTATACATACAGGACAAACAAATTATTGATAAGTAGGAACTTAAGGCTAATAGCAATCATTACATAATAAATATTGATATAATTTTTAAAGCATTTGGATATAGACCGGGCGAACAAATTCATTATAAATCCCGATATACATTGTGAATAGCGCTTGGATTTAGAGATTACATCGCCTTCTTTGGCTTGTGATGCTTTGGTAACATTGAAAGTATTTTATTAAATGATGTTTAAACTCCAGGGTAGTACATTGAGCCCTCGCTGCCCTGGGGCAGTCTGGTCCCCGCAGAGCTGCGGGGTGAGCGGGGGGATGGACTAGTAGACTTCGACGCTCTCCTGGTGGTGCACGGTGTCCTGGCGGAACATCTCCACGTCTGCCTGGCTGTCGGCGTGGATCATCTTGACGCGACCATCCTGTACACACCATATTATGTACTGTATTATTTTACTGTCCATACACATCAATCAAATCGAGCATGTTTATTTGTGCACACGAGTACAAGAAAGATGTAACAACATAATGCAGTGGGCATCTTTGTATACTGCTACTAAGTAACAAACAAATATTAGACATTCAATCTCTTTGTGGCTGGCCCCTATCAGTGGAAATAAAGTTTCGCACCAGGGGGTAGGAAACCCAGGTAAAATAGAGACATAGTGTACCCCTGTTACTCAAAGATAAACACACCTGCATTAGCCAGAACACTCGAACACGCACAGGTACAACGTTTGACCCTAGGACAACTACATATTACTAACCTCAAGGTTTGTCAAACATATGGGGCCAGTTTTGGAAGCGGCCCCAACACCGGAATCTGACAGATAATGTACTGAAATGTCTGTTAGTATCCGTTGTTCGCGGACGTTCTTCAATCTGTCCGCACCAATTTGACCTCACTTTTATATTAGTACGGCTGTCAGCCGGCAGTCACATGTCGTAGGCCAGGTGAAGACTGAGGAGGTTACCTTGGGATGCATGAGGATGAAGGGTAGCTCGGCCACAAGCTCGCCGCTGATGGCGCCGAGGTATAGTTTGACCTTGGCGCTGTAGCTCACCACGATGCCGAACGCATCGCGCTGGTCGGGGTCCAGGAGTCTGCGATCAGTCATGGTTATATCATTGTGTAGCTGCAAGCAGATCCTACTGGATCAAACCGTTCCATCCTAAAGGACTTGGCTTAACACTATTATAAGGACCTCCCAACCAGGTTGGCATATTGGCGTGCGCTACCAAACTGTGGTAAACTATTTGTTCATGTTCCATTCGTGGTTTTCTATTATTACTGATAACGGTACAATCATTTATAATCGTTTAGAATTAGGGCCGGAAGTTTCTTTGAGCCACTACTTCGTTTGAGTATCTTTTGGCTTTCAATACATGTTCTTTGATATTAAACTATTTCTGATTTGTAAGTTATAAGAAGAAGTGTTAAGAAGAAGATGTGCAAATTTCAGGATGACATTTAACAGGTACGAGCAGGTTAGCAGCAAGTCAGACTCACAGCGTGGTGGAGGCGAGCGTGGTATCGGAGCGCTTGAGCTGTCCGTCGAGCGCGATGCCGCGCTTGTCGCGGTTGTGCGCCAGCGTCGGCGTCAGGTGCAGCACCTTCTGCAGGCTGGAGCCCGGCTGCAGCGGGCACCCGTCCCTGAGCACACAATAACAATATGCTCTGTATAATAGCAAGCACTCGTCGCACAAACAACTCAACAGCTTCATATTCATTTTGTGTATGCCTTGCTCTTCAATGTCCTCGTAATTGCTTGACCACCCCATGGTCGAATGTTGAATTGCACGTTATAAAACCACAACGTTTATTTGTCTTAGTCATAGGTAGTTGTTTTAACCCACATTTCAACTTACTGGAAATTTATTGTTATCAAAGTGGTAAAGCTCTTACAAGCAATAATAACAATAATATGCGGCCATTAATATGACGCATGGATAGACTCTGTACAACTCCTTCTGCGATAGATTCCTTTTCCGGTTGTAATGGTACGGATTGGTACTGACTGTGTCTCGATGCTGGCTACGATGTTGCGGTACTGGCCGTTCTGGAACAGCACCACGTCCACGCCCTGCTGGATGCACGCCTTGATCTTCTTCACCACCTTGTTGCTGTGGTTGCGAACGCACATGTTCACCGCCACGGTCTCGCCGTGGATGTACAGCTACACAGAACACAATCATGCACAAAACATCTCCAGCACTTACAAGTTACAACACGTAAGTAAGTAACTTTTCCACCAAATAAATCCCTGTTAATATTTTTTACTTTATTTTACTTGATGGAATAGTGCATTTTATAACTTACTAGCGACCCGCCCCGGTTTTGTCACGGGCGCAATATACATATTATAATCCTTCCTCTTGAATCACTCTATCTATTTCTGAAAACTGCATTAAAATCCGTTGCAAAGTTTGAAAGATCTAAGCGTACAAACAGCGGGAGCGACTTTATTTTATACTATGTAAAGATGACTTAAAAACCAAATTGAATTGTTTAAAATGTTTTGTTCGGTTCACAAGGCTGACCTGCTTGTCGAGAGTGAGCTCCAGCTCCAGCTGCCCCGGCGACAGCACGAAGTCCTTGCGCACCACGGTGCAGGGCTGCGGGCCCGGCTTGGCCGGCGCGTACTGGACCTTGCGGATGCCCAACGCCACCGTGCTCCTGTACAGTTACAATGTTTTATTACACGCCAATGAACTTTATAGATTTGTAAGTTTGCTACCCAAGTTCATTCTGCGGAATGCAATAAATTCTAATAAAACCAATATCTATAACCCTTTCGAATTAATAGTTAGTACATAATCATCAGATTGTAAATCAACTATTATTGATGAGAGTGCGTACCTGCGATGGGAGCGGTCGATCTCGGAGTCTCCCACAAAGACCTTGACGTAGTACTGCACGCCGCAGGGCTCGCCGTCGTCCTCCAGCCCCGGCTGCAGTGTCACGGAGCCGGGCGCGCCAGCCGGCACCGTCAGCCGGAACGGGACCGCGCCCTCACCCAGCTTCTTCATCAGACGCTCCTGTCACACGTAAACATAATGATGATGACAGAACTGTCATAATTATTTTACAGGTTCAAAACGATTTTTGAAGAATGCAATCTAACACTGTACGTGTACACACCTGCCCTGGAACCAAAAATTCGAAGACATTTGTCACATTCTACTAACACACGCGGGGGCCTACTCCCGCTCACAGAGAGGAGGACAATCTGCTTATATATACAAAAAAATACAATTGATTTACTGTTTGTCATTTCAAAAAACAGCTTCCTACTGAATGCATATTATTATTTATTCGTAAGTATACAGGGTGTAAACGGACCCTTCACGAAGCCGTCAACCAAGCATTCTGTACATCAAACTAAGTAACTTTAAGTAAAAACTATTGCTGGGAAACAACTTTTTTTTTTGGGGTGAAAAATCACGTTTTACTGTAGGCCTCAATGTAAAGCACTCTAAACATTGTGCTGGTGGATCTATTGAATAGTACGGGGGTCATGGAGGTGTTTAAAGTAAAAATCTTACATTAAAAAAAAAGATTTTAAAAATCTTGTGAAAAAGTTGGAACTTTGACCCCCAATGTCTCCGTAACTAGAAGATTCCGAAGTATGGTTTAGAACAGAAAAAAATGTGCATAAACGGGGAGAACAAGTACCTTTCGGCTTCCTTAAGGGTCTTGTTACACCCTTTATACCACGTAAAGCACGGGGGGTGCTGTACGATTCTTCTTTTAGGTATTTTAGAAAAGTCGTACTCACACGCACACGGTTCCGGAACAAACAATATAATAAAAATATTTTGAAGGCTCATTCATCTGTTGTATTGTATCCTCAATGACATTTTAAAGACTTATCTATCTATAGACACGAATAGGTTTGATGAAAAAAAAATATTCCTTTTAGTTCCATGGAGCCCCCTCTTAATCTTTTTTTTTTTATTTAAAAATCTTAAAGCGGTTCTCGTAATACATCTACCCACCAAGTTTCAACTGTGTGGTCCTAGTGTCATTTCCATCAGGCGTGATAAAGGTCAACAGCAGGCCCATTTTGTATTAAAAAATTAAATAAAAATGGTTTCGGAATACAGTGGCTGTGACATACAGACGGACAGACAGACAGACATGACGAATCTATAAGGGTTCCGTTTTTGCCATTCGGCTACGGAACCCTAAAAAGGATAAGGGTACCGTCCAAAACAATCAAAACAATTAAAACCCTTGAAATTGTTAACAAAATCCGATTCAAACGTGCAAGTTATATTTTTATAATAATTTCACGCGGATGAAGGTCGCGGGCAAGAGCTAGTAATGACTATGAAGCTGATTGTGGTTATTTGTCGACGGAGAGCAATATGTTGTACCTGAGTACGCGACAGTTCGTAGTTTCGTTTCTCTGGCAGCGGGTAGATCTGCTCGGAGGCGAGGAACAGCTCTTTGTAGAAGTTGAGTCCCATGACCTCGTCCTCCTCGCGTCCGTAGCGGAACGTGCACACCAGCTGACCGAACACCTTGCGCCCGCGCACGTACTCCTCGTCCAGGAGGACCACGCCGTCTGGATACACATAGGAATGTAGGTAAAATGTCCTCCAGTCGTCCGGAATCGATGTGACACAGAGCGACTGCCTGTCGGACTTTCGGGCCACTGACTACCTGTCAGGTAACGACTGTTAAAGGTCTACAAATGACAGCCGGGACCAACGGCTTAATTCGCTTTCCGAGGCATGAAGGAAAGTCGGTATGTCGGACCGACCTTGGCAATTAGCGTCCGCGGTTTAACCGTGAAGATCGACTCGTTCGGCTTTTATTACTTAGACATATTACACTGTGCCAAAAAAAAGTTGCGTAGGTACGGCAGTAGTAGTTACACAGTAGTATGCAAAAGCAATCCGCTCCGGCAGAATTGACACGATGTTGCGTAAGAGCAGTAAGCAACTCAAAAACTGCCCTAAACATTGAAGTAGTGGGGAGCGAACTATGGTTTCTCCGGCAATGGGAATTAGCTCGGAGGAGCACTAGGGCAAAGCTCTAGGCACAAGTTTGCATTACAATGGTTTAGAAACACCATGCGGGAACGATCATCGGATGTCTCAATCCAAACTATTGCAATTTCATACCACTACATCGGTTCAGTTTCGTCACTCAATAACTACCCCGATGAAATTCTGGGAACAAAACTAATCGCTTATCCAACAGTCACTGCACGTCCTATTCGAGTTCGGGTACCTATGGGCTCCACGGTCGATATGTGATCGACGAAGTCCCTCTTCGCCATGTACAGTGTGATCTTGCCATTGGGCGCACACTTCTTGAACACTTTGAAGTTATACACCATCTTGCTGCTCGGCGTCTTGGCGACTGGTGCTACTGACGAGTGTGATGTGTGTGACAGGGTGTTCCGTCGACTGCGGCTGTGGCGCTGCGCCGTGTTTATATACGGGATTATTAGTTTGCGAGGCTTCGGCCGCGGTAATCTCGTTAGCCTCATTAGTGACTCGCGTGACGAGGCAAGTGCGGGGGTGGGCTGGCGCTACCACAACCTGCAGTTTATGAATACTTATCTGTAATGAGATTAATGAGCTGATCAGTTTAAAAATAACTAAAACTGTACGTTACGTCGCTACCTAAATAAATAAAATATTGGTAAAAATAAAATGTATGTAGATAGTCCAATCCAATCCTCATGTCAATCATAAGATCAACTAGTTGTCATGGCACAGTTCCATTGGATCGCCGTTAAAAGCTTATATGTATATAAGAACTATTAGCTTACTGATCAGAGTAACTACAGGTCTACTTCTCTTGCCTCTGTTACTGCTAAAGTGTTTGAAGGTATGCTTATTATATTATATATTGCACAATTGAATAGTTACGTCACATTGCATGATAACCGGTTTGGGTATCGTTCTCTCTCACCAAATGTGCTATAAATACTGTGATGCCTATCTGCGTGCTTCCTTGACTTCTTTTGGCGTATCGAAGGCTAAAAGTTCAAATGTATTTAGCCCAAAACTCAGCCATGCGAATCCCGCTCACTGATCCAAGGCCTTCGACCTTGTAGTGTATGACCAGCTGTAGGGTAAGCTGAGAAGTTCAGACGTGTCAATGGAACTTATTACCATTTTTCAGTAATACGCACCACTCGAACAATGTCAGGTTTGCAGGGGCAGTGTCGGATCCGTATCGGCGAAATGTCTCGGGAGCATGCAGCCGGTTAGACTCAGTGGTATTCCTCTGGAAAGGTTAGCGCATGTTTTGACCGTCGACCTTAGGCACCATGCAGACATGCAACGGCAGCGGAGTGCGTTGTCTGTTAGAGCAAATATAATTATCCGGAGGATGACGCGGTATTCAAGCGAGGTAAAGGATACGCTCTTTAGAGCGCATTGTACAACGCTTTACTCCTGCAGCTTGTGGACGTGTACCCACAAGCTGCTGCGGATGGCGTTGTAAGTTAGTTTAATATAGTGTTATATAAAAAGAACTTACAACGCAATCCGCGTCCAGTACAATAACGCGCGATGAAGCTGCCCCGATACTGCAGCAGTTCGGGTATGTTACGACTGTTTAACGAGACTATTCGTCAGCGCGCTGCGTACATGATGCAAAGAATACTGGCCAGCTCCAACACCGTGCTAACGATGATTGAAGGAAGGCTTGAGTAGGGGTCCTGTCATACCAATGCCGGAGGAAAGATTGTAATACCTATCATGTTGGGAATCATTGGATTTTAATATTTTTTTTACTATTTATGTACACACATTAGACAGTATAATAAAATAACATTATAATATATGAGTACAAAGGTACTGCTTATTTCTTAAGAAATTTCTGCCAGCAGACCTGAAAAATAAATGTCGACAATAGTGTGTGAGAAAAGGTGTTGTATTTCAATTGTATCTTTATATTTCAATAGAATTTTAATTGTATTTCCAATCAATTTGAATTGTATGTTATTTTATTTTTAATGTTTTTTTGATATTATTTTGATAAATGGCAATTGGTGTAAATTACCTGAATAAATGTTTATGATCGTTATTATACTACGTTTGTAAAGCTACCTATGTATATGATATTATATACTTTTAAACCTCGTTGGTGTAGTGGTCGCAAGCAGACATGCTGAGCATGAGGTCTTGGGTTTGATACCGTCGGGAAAAGTATTTTTAGGTCTTTCCATCAGAAATTCCTCAGTTGCATCGCAGAAACAGGATTTGTGGATTATTCCGAACCTGACCCGAATTCCTAACCCGGTCGCGGTTTAGGTCAGGCACATGAAAAAAAAAAAATTGTTCCGAACGTAACCCTCTTCCTAACCTGACCCGATATCATTCCTATCTTAACCCGAATTGCGATATGGTAGGTTTCTCTCTCCTCTTTATCAGAATAAAAGGTACCATTATGTCAAATCGGAGTTTAATATTTACAATACGTTATCCATTATATCACACTAACAATTAACGAAATTAACGAACAATAATTATAACATCAAGAATCAACATGAATAATAAACAATTTAATTTACTTGAATGTAAAATCACTTTAACATGTCTAAGCCGTGCCCTACAGTAATCTTTCCTTTCTTAACTTGACCAACAACGTACAAAATCCGTAAATCTCTGGTAATGGAATGTTCAGTCCTTTTTTCATTTAAATTTTTATTTTTTACAATGTTTAAGTCCGAATCACATTTCAGAACATTTAAAACTGTCATTAAATTGCAGTTTCCTCCAATTTTTTTGTTAATCCTCGTTTCTTCACAGCTTTTACCATATGGAACTGACAGCCCTTAATCTCAACTTCAGGAAAAATAAATTTTATAGTATTCATAACGGCTTTTTCAAAATCTGATGTAAACTTGAGAGGTTTCCAGTTCGGTATCACTGTTTTGATTAAATCAAAACATAATTTATGGTCATGAGCACGTATACCAATGGTATAACGCGTGTGTGCTCCATTCCACTGTTATCGTCGCCGTGAATGGTGTAAATTTGTTTGAATGGAGTAGGACAACTTTTAAAAGAGCCATCACCAAAATAATGTTCTAATGTGGACATGAGATTTTTCGCCTCTTCACTACCAAATACTAATATGCAGTTATCGTTATCACGATAGTCTGATATCAAACAATCTGTAAACTTTGGTGGAATTTCCACATGTTAGGGTTTTTTTTTTTTTTTTTAGTATTCTCTTTTTTGTTTCTATTATAATAAAGTGAAGATTTAACACTTTTGAAAGTGGGAACTTTTGTAACTAGCTGTATTCCAGTGTAATTAATTGAAGCTATAGTTTCATTAAAAATGGTCAGTACAGGGTCAAAATTTGAATTTACAACTTTTTTTTTTTAAATTATCCAATTTTATGTCAATTTCGTTTTTCGCAATATCCGGAGTGCATTTGTGTGTTGCTTCTTTGATGATTGTTGTGTTTTGATGAAAAACATGTCTTATGTCATTAACCGTAACACTATCGGGGCAGTCGAAAAAAATATTGAATATATAATTATTACATTTACATACCTTCACAGTTAAGGACCCAGTGCATTTAATATTTTGTACGTTGTTGGTCAAGTTAAGAAAGGAAAGATTTCTGTAGGGCACGGCTTAGAAATGTTAAAGTGAATTTTAAATTCAAGTAAATTAAATTGTTTATTATTCATGTTGATTCTTGATGTTATAATTATTGTTCGTTCATTTCGTTAATTGTTAGTGTGATATATGGATAACGTATTGTAAATATTAAACTCTCATTTGACATAAAGGTACCTTTTATTCTGAGAAAGAAGAGAGAGAAACCTACCATATCGCAATTCGGGTTAGAAGAGGAATGATACATCGGGTCAGGTTAGGAAGAGGGTTACGTTCGGAACAAATGTTTTTTTTTTATGTTCCTAACCTAACCCGCGACCGGGTTAGGAATTCGGGTCAGGTTCGGAATAATCCGGATTTGTGTGTAGGTAGTCCCTTTTTTGCGTAACCATTCGAGGATTGCAGGCGTGATGTTATGTGTCATGTTTCCGGGGTGTCCAAATCTTATTAACCGTCTTTTAAAAAGAATGAGGTTATGAATTCGGCCGTCATCTTTTATACACATAATCACACAGGTTTCTATGTTGTTTGCATTTGTTTCTGTGCACACACTGTACCTGGTACCTACATAAACGATCCACGGATGGTCTGGAAGTAGAGTCGTCAAACTTGGCTCATGAAAGAACAACGGAAACGCCTTATGTAATCTGGGGAGCACACTTAGAGCTCGCACACATTCGTAAAAATACTCCCAAAAGATAGGTCTCGGTCAAATTAAGATAAAAGGTAATCACAGCATATTTTATAATATTGGATTTGGCTAGAATAACATAATTTATAAACACACTTGTCGCGTGGGCAAAATCAGAACTAACGCCTCCATGTTATTTTTTCAATACATTTCACAAATGTTAATCAACAGCGCTCTCCTCAATGGAGCTTCAAAAGATCCATGTAACACTGTAGGATAGACAACTAAGTCAGCAGTAGTGTCATTCAAAAATATTTGCATTATTATACAATCCAATGTAACTTATATTTTATTACAAGTACCTACATAGAATTTAAGGACTGTACAACCCATTACATTGTCTTATGATTTTGGTCGGCTTATTTTTTATTAACGCAATTACACTAATCGAAAAAAAAACAAACAATAAAGCTGGACGATTCTGACCAAAGACGGACGTACTCGACCGCGTTCATTTACACTTAGTTGTTTGACGAATTCCATGGGCAATCGAATTCGGGCGAACGACCATGTGTAATTGCGCTATGGACTAGGGCAAAAATGAAACATTAATTACGAAGTTGAATAAAACATTTTTTTTTTAGCAGCATAACATTATAATCTTATAAGAACTTCTTCAAATAACTGACCGGCCGGCGGCGCGGGCAGGCCATCATCATTGGCATTACCATAATCACTCTACGATGCTCCTCATACACGCTAGCAGCAACTGTACCCAATGACATTGTTTTAGCCTCTATCATATCTATACACCTTCACTGTACGTTTCTCGTGTTGTATACTTCACGACGAAAGAATTAAGACTGTTAAACAAATAAAATGCACAACTATCCACAACAAAACCACACATCTAGATTTATTAATTAATCAAGACGGAGAAGTGACAATATTTATGACATATTTTGTTTTCATAGACGACACAGCTTTGAATGTTGCCGTTTAATTGAAATGAATGTTTTAAGTTTTACCAGGTAAACATAATGTAACTCTTTATGACCTGTATCAGTAGATGAAGTTCCTCTCGTGCTGCATTGTGCTCACAGAAACTAGTCTTATTACCTCGGTACATACAGAGCGTAAACAGACCCTTCACGAAGCCGTCACCCAAGCGTTCTGTACATTAAACTAAGCAACTTTAAGCAAAAATTATTGCTGGGAAACGATTTTTTTTGGGGTAAAAAATCACGTTTTACGTTAGGACTCAATGTAACGTACTCAAAACATTATGCTGATGGATGGATCGAATAGTATGGGAGTCGTGGAGGTGTTTAAAGTAAAAATCTTACATTAAAATTATGTATTTTTAAAAAAACTTGTGAAAAAGTTGGAACTTTGACCCCCAATATCTCCGTAATTAGAAGGTTCCCAGGTATGACCTAGAACAAAAAAAAAGATCGCAATGACAGGGAGAACAAGTGCCTTTTGGCTTCGTTAAGGGTCTTTTTACACCCTTTATATTCTGCATGCTGCCCTGAAATTGTAAAAAACTAGCTTGAAGAAATCAGCCAACTGGTGTTGTGAGTTGGCGGTACATTTCAATGAAAATGTGAAATGTTTGTAAAACATACTGTTACTTTCATTAGTGTCTCGATCGATATGCATTCATAGTAAAGTGATCACGGCCGCGGTGACTCAGACGCAGTGGTCGTTCACCTGCGCGCCGTCTCGCTCGCACGCAGCGCCGGCGCAGCGCGGGACTCCTTTCTACGTCACCAGAAACGTGTGGAATACTCGATGATGATCGACTAGGAAGAACTGAACGAATTTGACTGCCTTCGATGCGGGAGACTGTCTGCGATTCTGCCGGGGCTGTGAAAGATGTGGTTGCCTTATAATGAAGGAGCCTCTAGTAATCTGATCATAGACACCGCAGAGCGGGCATCGCTGCGATGACGTCAAAGAGCGGCTTTTGCGAGGTGCCCCCCCCATCTTACGGCCGGCGGGCACCGCCACAGTGAGCCCCGGAGGCCACTCGCGACGTCTTCGGCGCTGTCTTGACACGCATTTTTTGTATCACTCAAGGAATGCGCAAGCATCGATTGTGTTTGTCTTACGTGTTTGTGCAGTGTGTCCTGAGTTAGTGAAAGCATGTGTGGCGTGTAGTGCCAGAGGAACACCTAAGAGGAGCCGGCGCGAGCCGAAGACGCCGCGCAACTGTAAACGCTCCGTGTCATTGTAACTGTGGATTGTGGAGTGTAGGTATGCGACTGTGACCGATAGTGAACAGCTGTTTTAGCGTACCTACCGTAAAGTGTGTCCCGTAAGTACACTGCACCACGTAATAGCAGTTTCTGCTGTGGATAGTTTAAATAATGTTTAATGAATGAGCCGCATTTCAAGATGTGATAACTAGGTAGTACCTAGGTACTAGATGCTGCAAGCTATTTCACGAATGTATTTGACTTGTGACAGCTCAGATTTGGAAATTATAAATAGGCAAGCGCGTGCGCTAACTGTGTTGCTGGTGACAGTAATAGGAGAAAGAGAGAGGTAGGAGAAGGAAGGAACAGAAAATAGTACAAAGGTGATGCTTATTTCTACAGAAATCTCTTCCAGCATACTTACGAAAGGAGATACTAAAAAAAGAGATGTAGACATGTCTGTAAAAGAAGAAGAGAAAATGGAATACATAAAGCATACCTATTTAAATATAATATACCAGATACATATATGGTAATCTTATAAGAATATACTCACATACTTATAAATACAAAGTCAAAACATAGAACAATACTATTAATACGATACAATAACTAATAATAAATACTTATGCAACTATGACGAACCGGAAAGATAGTTTTCTTTCACTCTTCTTTTGAAAACTGCAACAGTTTGGCAGTCCCTAATGTCAGGCGGAAGTGAATTCCACAGCCGCCCGGCATACACGCGCGACATATATCTACGTACAGACAGCAGTAATCGTATTGTGTGTCTTCAACACTTTGTTGTGAGCTGTGGGTGACACATCGTTTACTTATTTCTCTACAAGGTCATGTTTAGATCCACTAAGTTGTGAATTTGTGAACCTTTCAGCTTCGTAGAGACAAGGCGGTTTGATCGGACCTTTGTTTACCTATTAGGTACATCTATTGTTTTGGAAACAGGTATTTAGGTAAGGAATATTCAAAACTTCTTGAGTTTCCCAAAGTATAGTAGAAACGTTTATAAATATTAATAATCAGATCCTGATCGGCCGCTGCCGCCGCGCCGCCTTGTTAGAACTTGACCCATTACACCAAATTAGCAAAATCGATAACATATTTCTGGCTTCCCTTCAAAAGTGTCACAATACGAGTTGACGAGCTATGTGTAATGTCCCCAGTGTTCGGCTGGGTGAACAGACAAGCAGACGAGCAGACGAGCTGGTAAGCAGCTATGCCGCACAGCAGTCGTAGCAGCCCTGACTCGCAGCTCCCCTCCGGTGGGTATTTGAACACGAAATACTAAACGAATTATAGGCAGAACAGTTATATTGTGCGCGCAAGCAGATATTTCAATGACACATGCAAGGAATATGATTTAGATCCATTCATAATTAATGTGAATTCGGGCAGAAGGTGCTTAAGGCTGGGTCACACCAGATGCGTGGCGTGACGTGTGTGTGACATATACGAACACACGCGCGTAGTGACGCGCGTGAACCCCTGACATACCGTGTTACGCATACGTCTACGCTTACGCTCACGCATACGTGCTGGGCACGCAACGCACGTAACGTACTTTTACGTTTGCGACTCTTGTGCACGATGTCTGACGAAGATTGGGTAAATGGACAAAGTAGTTCATCTGATGAAGAAGAAACAATATTACTTTTATTGTGCCTTAAATTTTTTCCCATAATAAAGATTTATATAACATATTTTTGTCTTGCACAAACATTCATGTTTTCGCACTATTGTATTAGTTTTTCTTTAATTTCGTTATTCATCATTAAAACCGAAACAAAACATCACTTACTACCAGTACAATTTGTAGAAAAATACAACTAATGCGTAAGTCACGCGCGTAGTGACGCGCAGCAAAAATACGTGCGTGTTCAAACTTGTTCGGTGTGACGTCCAATACGGAATACAACAGACTGCAACGTCATTATTGTACGCATCAACGTGACGTTGCCGTTCCGCTCTGCGTAACGTACGCAGCCGGTTTGTATCATGGGAGCTGCAATGCGTAGCGTTACGCATGTAGTCTACGCACACGTGTACGTCACGCGAGCGGTGTACCATGTCTCTTTAAAGTTCCATATATTACAACGTCATGGTACGTGCACGTGCACGTCTACGCGTACGGGTCCGGTGTGTTTTGGCCTTTAAGCCTCAAATTTTTCAAGTAGCGGTAGGTTATTAATTGTTTTTATTATTTTACTATTTTTTCTTTTATTTTAGTCATATAATTGCATACGAAGTATTTATATTCTTCTAACTTTGATTAAAGCGGTGTGTTTTCTGTTTTTGTGCTCACACCATAATTTTTTTCTATTATAAGTCTATACGTGAGCATTTGTAATTGGCTTTCTGGTGACTATGGTTTCCTTTTTTGTTTATTTTTATTAGCTGTAAGTCCTCCATCTCCATGTACTAAAATAAATAAAATAAACACTTGATGAAGAATACGAAATCTCGAACCTGAATATGAGAGGTTACGGGGCTTTAATAATAAAAGATAAAAGTAATTTATCTTTATTTCAGACATAAGTCCATATGAGAGATTCTTGTAAGCAAATTTTGCCAATGTTTTATGGAACATTTGTAAAATCTTAACTACTTTACTTAACTAAAAGGTAGCTAAATGCATTTTTTAGTTTAGAATTAATAACGACAAATGTTCGTGTCAATATCACAGTATTTTTACGTACATTTAGCGAAGAAGTGTGGGTTAGGCGCTGTCATAAATTCTGTTATTATTATAGTTATTATATTTCTAGATTTTTTTATAATGTAAAAAAATGTTTAAATCAAAATCATTTATTTGCAATGAATGTAGATTACATTATAATACAGGTGGAGTAGAAAGGAGTGAGCCATGTACATTCGGCCTGGAAATAGACACGCAAAATTAAAAATAAAAAACTGTTGAGTATCTAAAAATAAAAAATTACAAATTAAGATGTCACAGTCAGAATTATTGCAATTATACATACATTAATTAATATTGAATGTCAAATTAAAATGTCACCCTAGAATAAAATTAAAAATTAACGTATATTAGGTACATATGTTCAAAATAATATTAATTATATTTAATTTGCACATTGCTGATTAAAAAGTTGTCTATTAAAAATCATTAATTGAATAATATATTTTTCTATTAAGAAGGCCACTAATTTCGTTTTGAAGTTTTTGATTGTATCATTTTTCATTACATCTGGCAATTCATTGTAAATGTTAGGAACCATACAAAAAACACTTTTCTTCAATAATGCTGTGTTACAGGACTCAATTTGTAATAAATTTTTATATTGATTTCTGACAGGTCGTTTTCTAGTTTCTGATTCTGTCATCGTGGGAAATAGGTTTTTATTGGTCTTTACAAACATGGTCATTTATAGAATATACAATGACGTAAATGTAAGCACTTTTAAGGACTTAACTTTGGTTCGCAGCTGTCTGTGGTCTTCAAACCACACATCGTTCTAATGCAACGTTTTTGCGCCTTGTGAAGGGTCTGTTTACACCCCGTATACTCTCTTGAGCTGCAATTGCCCCAAAAATAATACCAAATCTTAGAACTGATGCAACCAGACCGTGATAAGCTACTAATACAGTTTGAGTGTCAACTTTCTTGGTCAACTTAGAAAGAGCTTATGCCGCTGTATTCATCCTTTTGCAAATTTCCTCTGCTTGTGGTTGCCAATTTAATTGTCTGTCAATGTAAATCCCTAAAAATGTAGCTACTTCAACTTGGTTAATTTTTTGTTTATTGTAGTCTACAGATACTTGTTTTAAAATTGTGCGTTGATAGAAGTGCATTATGTTAGTTTTTTGTAAGTTTATCACAAGTTTTTTGTACGATATCTTCCAGGGTCTTATTTATGTCCTGTTCATAGCTATCCGCATGTTTACATTTCACTACCGCGGTACTATCATCGGCAAATAATACCATTGGATTATCAACATGACATGACAAAATATCGTTGATATAAGTTAAGTAAAGGGGTGGCCCAAGGACGCTGCCCTGTGGTACACCAGGGCAGTGTTCTTTGGCAGAAAGATAGAGAATTTTTAACTCTGTCACTTTGTATCAAAACAACTCAATCAAACAACAAGTCACCGACTTCTGAAGCTACAGTTATTTTTTCACTTTTTTGTGTTTTTGAAGGTAATTTTATTTTTTGCAAAAAAGTTTTTTATTTTTCCATGTTTACTTGTAACTAGCTTCTGCTCGCGACTTCGTACGCGGATCCTGTTGCTTATGCCAGCGACAACCGGGTCGTCAAAATCGAAGATCTGAAACGTCTGATGTCGAATTCTAAGAGCCCGGGGACGGGAAAACAACGGGATGCGCGAGACGATTCGAGATGTTCCATATCTTTCATTTTTGTAAGTCAGAAGTCGATGCGTAGATACGCTTGGAACTCAAGCGCAATTCTCTATGCGTGAACGTCTCCGACTTGCGAGACAATGCGTGACGTTCACGATCAGCGGTCAGTCGCGCATCTCGTTCCGCACTTGTCTTTAGAGACCTCGAAGTCGATGTGTATATACGCTGAGAACTCAAGCGTAATTGTCTTTCCGTGAACGTCTCCGACTCGCGAGACAATGTATGACGTTCATGATCAGCGGTCGCGTCATATTCTTCACAGTTCTCTAGAGACCTGGATGTAGATGCATAAATACGCTGAGAACGCAGGCGTGCTTCGCGATCCAAAGAGGTTTCCACGGAGCGAGTTGCAGCCTGATGTTCTCGAACAGCATCAAGTCTCTCCTGACGTTCTTCGGTAGATTCTTGGGATCTTATGATCATCAATCTTTTAGCTCCTTTGGAACATTGGGAAAGATTTGACCTCTTTCTAGGCATGGTTATAGTTTTATTGTGAAGATACCTGATCAATTAAAATCTAAGTGACTGCTCCCCTGCGTTACCGGGTAGGCTACTATAAGTGGAAAAGGAAATTAAACACTCAAATAACATAAGCCCGAAGGCATATTTATTCGATAAAATAAAAAAATAAATGGGAGTTTTGTCCAGTAGAGTCAAATTTTCAATGATATACCGTCGTCATCGAAAATCAGCCCTAAACTGTTACCGCCTTCACCGCGTGGAGGTACTCCCAGCTTATTATAATTCCCCGCTTATTATATTTTATAATAATTATACAGTGAAATTAGTGATAGCTTTGATTTCCACATCAGATGTTTCTGATCTTCGATTTTTATAAGTCAATAGGAAATGCCCATCAGACCGAACAACTTTTGTTAAGACGTCATTCCTATATGTGTTATGGTGTAGCTAGGTTCTTGGATTTCCACAACAGGTGTTCCAGATCTTCGATTTTTATAAGTCAACAGAGAGTGCTCATCAGATTGAACAACTTTTGCTAAGACGTCATTCCTACATGTGTTATAGTGTAGCTGGGCTCTTGGAGTTCCACAACAGGTGTTCCAGATCTTCGATTTTTATAAGTCAACAGAGAGTGCTCATCAGATTGAACAACTTTTGCGAAAACGTCATTCGTATATATGTTATAGTGTAGCTGCTGGGCTCTTGGAGTTCCACATCAGGTGTTCCAGATCTTCAAATTTATTCTCTCAGCAGAAAATGCTCATCACGTGAAATAATTTTTGCTATGGTACCATTTTTGTATCTCTTATAGTTTAGCTGGTCTGTTGCGGTCCTGCATCAGGTGTTCAAGTTTTCAAGATAAATTATAGCCTATATGTTGTGCAGACTTAATACCTATACAACAACAAAAAAATCATTCAAATCCGTCCAGTAGTTCCGAAGATTAGCGTGTACAAACAAACAGACAAACAGACATACAGACAAACAGACAAACAGACAGATTTTTTTTTTGGATTCGTGCTCTATTACTGTTTCTAAACCCACCCCAATTTTTATTTTTTTAATATATTCAATGTACAGACACAGTTTTTTTACAGTCTTATTATATGTATAGATATCCTATACAATATATGATAATAGGTTTAAATGTAACTTAACATACCTAACTGTCGAAATCTGGGTGTACTGTACACATCTGCGTACCCCCAGGCGTTATTTTATATCATGATATTGTGTAAACAATAAACATCCAAGTGATTACAGCAATCACGACAGATTTGCGGTATATTATTGAAGCGTTCCATTGTAAATCTCCGAAGATCAGCATCAGATCCTGACTTTTACCTTCCATCATCAGCTCTGCAACATGAGCTGATTACCAGACACAAATATTTGAATTGCGTTAGAAAGTATACGTAAAACATTGTATGTGCATATAAAATTTGAGGTTGCCCGCGATTTCCCTGGGATTAAATCATCAGCTCCTGACATGGTGATAAGTGGACCACCTCGGGAGTATACTCTTTCGAATAAAAAAATAAATTTGAAAATCGGTTCAAATCCAAAGTTAATATTTTACTAAAGAATTAACCTCCAACTCATAACCGTTAGGAATTATACCTTCCATCATCAGCACATCAACATGGGGTGATGACTACCAAATACGTACACGTGAATAGCTTTTAAAAAAACATGCAACAAATAATACGTGCCTATAAAATTTGAGGGTTGCCCTCGTTTTCCCTGGCATCCCCTCATCAGATCCTGACATGGTGACAATGGGACTACCTCGGAAGTATACTCTTTCTTATATTTTTATGTTTGTTCTTCCTCCTCTCTCCTACTTTACCTATGCTGTGCCCGACAGGGTCCATAATTGTGAATAATATTGTTTCTGTAAATTTGTTTCCATACCAACTACTTACATTATGGTACGCAATAAAGAATTGAGAATTGAAATATTAATTTTGGCCCCATTGCTGTTGTCCAAATTATTTTCACCCGCATACAAAAAAAAACAATGCTCTTTATACGACTCTGTTTCGTTTAAATATCATTGTGCATGACAAAAATAAATTAGTTACTTTCATTCATTTTTATGGACAACTCAACAATTTTGGTATACTGAATTTTTAAGCTAAAGGTTGTATGTTATATGAGTATGTAATGTTTGGTCGCAGGAGGCGTGGAGTTGCGCGAGGACCTGCCGCTAAAGGCGGGTGGCAGCGGGGGCGCGGGCGGTGCGCGCTGCTGCGCGGGCGGCCCGCGCCTCATCCTCGCCGCCTTCGCCGCGCTCACCGCCGCCATCACGCTGGCGCTGCTCACGCAGATCTACTACGGAGACTTCGAGGTGAGTCTGCAACGTTTGTGCACCTAACAATGCAGAGAGTGTCTTAGACAAGATTTTGTCAAGGTCCCACATTCCCTTGCGAATCATCCCCAAAACATGAGTGAAAAACAGTTTCATGTATTCTTCGCGGCTCGACGCCGCGTTCGCGCCTTGTTCTTGGTTTTTGTCGGGTTTTTGTTCTCCGACAAAGGGTCCACGAAGGCGTAGTATGAACCAGACGTATGACGTGGTCTTTTACGTGGACCTGTGAGATGTGAACAGTTCTTGCTCTGATATGGACTGTGAAGAGCAGCGTGAATTGCGTCGTGAATTCGTATGTGAATGCGGCAAGGTCATGTGTATGTGATGTGTCGCAGCTGGTGCCACACGGCAGCGTGTCATCGTCGGCGGCGGCGTGCTCGCGTGCCGGCACGGACGCGCTCAAGGCGGGGGGGCGCGCACTCGACGCCGCCGCCGCCGCCGCGATGTGCCTGGCCGTGCTCGCGCCGCACCGCACCTCGTTCGACGCGTTAGTATCCTCTTACGCTTATAACTTACCTTATTTTTTTTTGCCATCGCCTGACTTTCCCTTTTATTTAGGTTTTCATATACTTTTAACAATAATCATCATTTATTTCATGCTACAATGTTCCAAAACCTTACCAACAAACATTCTACCAAAACCCCTCGTTGTCGCTGCAGGAGTGGTGCGCTGCTGTACTGGGAGTATCGCAACGCTAGGACGTCGCCCCCCATGCTGTATGAGTGGGGGGGCGTGAACGGCGCGGGGGGCGGGGAGCGGGCGCCGCGCCTCGTGGCCGCACTCGCCACGCTGCACGCGCAGCTCGGCACACTCCCGTGGCAGCAGCTCCTCACGCCCGCCATACAACTGGCCAAGTGAGTATCATGCTGCGAAATATCTGGTTCTGGTGGAAGACTTCCAAACAGGAGTGGGTCCTCGGAACTGACATTATGCAGCTCTGCAGCGTGTATGTGACTCAAATATATTACAAATTGTTTTATACGGATGTCAAACTTTGACTAGAACAAATGCCATGAAAATAAAAATAAGGTCATCCCAAAGAGCTGTAGAAAGAAGCATCCTTGGCTTAAAAATAAGCGACCGCATTAAGAGCAGCGACATAACAGCAAAAACCAAAGTCACTGATGCTCTGCAAATGGCCGAGAAACTTTAGTAGAATTGGGCAGGCCACATCGCGAGGACCGCAGACAACAGGTGGAGCGAGCGCGTCAGATGGAGGAGGCCTTCATCCAGAATGGATTACCCCTTAACATGTTAAGTTTAAAAATGGATTTGGCAATTCTTTTTATTTTTAGCAAATTTTGCGTAAGTAGAATAATCAGTAATTGAAGTACGTGTGTATTCCAGAGACGGGTACGTGGTGTCGGATGGGCTGGCGGCGGCGGCGGCGGTGGCAGGGGCGGAGGGCGCCGGCTCGTACGCGGCGGGCTCGGTGGCAGCGGCACCCTCGCTGGCCAACTATCTCGCCAGCCTGTTGCACAACACCAGCGCCGGTGCGTTCGTATCATCACTACCACTTACTTCATTGAATTGAGTCGATCTAAATCACTCGGGAACTCGAGTCAGACCCCCGTCTGGATCTGGATATGAGCTGTTTACTAGTCCTGGTTGACGCTCGTAGCACTCTCGTCGACACTCGTGACAGTTTCTCAATAGTCGTGATAATCATTGACACTTATGGCGTTCGTAGTATTCAACTCAGTAAAAAATGTTACAGAATTGTCGGCTGTGTGGAAGGGCGCGGCGCTAGTGCGACACTCAGAGGCGCACGCGCGGGCGGCCGGCGCGTGGCGCATGCTGGTGGCGGGCGCCGGCGCCCCCGCCGCGCGCGCACTGGCTGCTGCGCTCACTCCGCCGCCAAACTCTCAAGACGACGCGCAGCGCAGGTACAGCTAGGAGTGAAATTACATTTGCACACACAGATCAGCGTTTTCGAGTATGTATCAAGCTAAGCTATTCGCTCAATAAAGGTGTCATTTGGTGGAGCGACAAGTCCGGTCGCCAGCATCCGCATTAATTCGCAGCGGCAGCACTTTAACGTGCGATTGGACCTCTCAAATTAGTGTGTCCCGCTTTTAAGTGGCAGAAAGGGAAAAAGATGCAAGAAAATGCTGATCTGTGCGTGTGAATGCGATGACGTAGGCACATGAAAACGGTACGGACCGGCTGCGTACTCCCGACAGTTACAGTTACTTCAGTGCATGAATGGCATCAAGATTCTATAACAACATTTTGAGTTTAAAGAGTATCCGCGGAGTTTCTTGCTCGTTCTTCTCCGGTGACCGGAGCTGAGTCCGCATTTTGTCCGTACCGGTTCGACTGAACCTTAAGGGGGAAGCGCCAGGGTAGCAAGCGAAATTCTAATTTTCTTACGTTTTTTAACAATTTACAAGTCACTATCAGGCTGTATGCTGAACAAAATATGATTCACCACCATAACACGTATTATAAGTTACAGAATTATAATAATTAAAATCATCAATATAACCCTCGAAGTTCATTTAATGCCAGGCAATAACTATTTCATGAAAAGTCATTGGATCATTTACTGTTCATGCTGTGCGCCTTTGGAATTCACTTCCACACTCCTTGCGGGATAGCCCTTCGTTAGAAGTGTTCAAGACAGGAATAAAGGAACATTTCCTGTCGAAATTATCAATATTATGTAGGTAAATAGGATTCTATAGGCATTGTATTGTATATAAATATTGTATGTATTACGTCCGCCAAATTTCTAGTATTAGTCTACCGGCTTTTATATCCTCGGTCCACGGCACTGAGAAATTAATCAGGAATATCCTGGTTTCCACACTGATTGATTTTGACGTGCCGTGTTTCTCCAAGGCTATCAATGCCTGGAAACTCGCTTGCCCGAATTCTGAAGAACCCGACCATCCATTTTCCCGGTGACGGTGGGACGAGCCGCTCTGCAGAATAGTTCAGACCAATTTACTGAACACGTCTGTCACTACTGCAGAGCATGCGCGTTTGCTGGCTGTGGGTGAGTGGGAGTCGGGTCTTTGGCTTCAAGCACTACCGTCGTCGAGCATAGGCACGTTGCTCCTACTACACTACTTTCCGCCTCGCTGCTTCTCTACGCCTAGGCGCTCCATGTTGTTCTTCTCATCGCTGTCACTGTGGTGAAGTTGTCAACAACCTTGGACACCACGGCCTGTCATGCAGCCCAAGTGCGGGCCGATTTGCACGGCACGCGAACTTAAACGACATCATCTGACGAGCTCTTGTCACCGTCGGCGTTCCAGCTTTATTAGAACCTTTGGTTTAGTACGCGACGATGGCAAGAGACCGGACGGCATGTCTTTGTTTCCATGGAAGATGGGTAAGCCCTTAGTGTGGGACGCAACATGTGTCGATACACTTGCGCCATCCCATCTTCCTAGCTCGTGCTGTGCTGGGGCTGCCGCTGCGGCGGCAGAGAACCTCAAGCGGCGTAAATATAGTAATTTTATTGGTAACTATATTTTCGAGCCGTTTGGGGTTGAAACTCTAGGACCGTGGGGTCCGAGTGCTCACAGCATTTTCAAGGAAATTTCAAATCGCTTAGTTGACACTTCCCGTGACCCAAGGGCTGGCTTTTACTTTGGCCAAAGGCTTAGCGTTGCCATACAACGTGGCAATGCAGCCAGTCTCTTGGGTACATTACCAGTTGACAGCGTTGAGGAGGAGTTTTTTGACGCCATTTTTTAAGTTAGTTACTTTAGGTTATTTTAATTTATTAATGTTTTTAATATCTTATTTTTAAATGAAAATAAATTACGTATATTACATTGCATGTATGTAGTTTAGTTTATAAAATTAATTAATTTAAGTAATAAAATGTACTGTTAATCCACATAGGTATATCCTCTTATGCAAATTTTGCAATCGAAATTTGGTTTGCTGTAAGAAAACCCAATTCCGGGTTAAGCTCGCCATTCTACATAAGCTATATTATTGCAATTTGTATGTATATTTTTTGTTGTTTTGTGTGCAATAAAGAATAAGAATGAATAAGAATGAGTCATTCCATGGGATTAATGAACTTAAGAGGGTTGCATTGATTTATTATAACTATGTTAAGCCATATTTGTTATGATCGCGGATTCTATTTTAAACAACATACTTACTGACATGCAAAATGCAAAAAACGTAAGAAAAATTGAACTTTGCGGCCTACCCTGGCGCTTTCACCTTAATGCTGACCCGAGGCACCCATGTGTACCTGTAGTTGGCTGTACAGGGACGCAGTAACATGCCAGTGTCCGCAGGGTGCTGGAGTCGCTGCAGGGCGAGGCGCGCGCCGGCGCGCTGGCGGCGGGCGGCACGGCCACGGGGTTGGCGGCCGTGGACCGGTACGACACCTACGTCGCGCTCGTCACGTGAGTATCCGCGCCACTGCATTGCTATCTCTTTGTAACCTGGGTAAAGATCACATCTGAGGTAAAATAATTGTGGAAGGATTGTGACGGGCAGCTACCGTCGTAGTTTTACGTAATACGAAAATGTCCTTTTATTTTACTTCAGCCGCGAGCTGTTCAAAATCATAATTAGTTTATTTCGCTTAAACCTACATGAACACACTACAGAAACATTAGAATACAGGACGGTGCACGGTTCTAATAAATCGATTCTTATAATAAAGAAAGAAATTCCATAGTTAATTGATTACCTACTGTTAATTACAAAATACTAATCCCAACTAATATTATAAATGAGATAGTAAGTTTGTTTGTTTGTTACCCGTTTCGCGCCTAAACCACTGAACTGATCATCCTGAAATTTTGCATTTACGTTATCTTCAGGTGTACAGAAACGGACATAAGGTACCTACCATTCGAAAAAAACTACTGTTCCCGAGGAAAACAACAACAACGTTCTTATGATAATAGATGGCGCCACGTGTCTTTCGAATCATGATTGAATTATATTATTACAAGCAGGGTACAACCCGAATTGATCGTCAAAATCTAAATAAACGCGAGCGAAGCCGCGGGCAAAAGCTAGTGACAAATATTTCAACCTTGCCTGACCTAACTCAATGTTTTAACTTGTTCTTCGATCTATGTTGTTCATATTTTCAACGTTTCTTGGCAACTTGTCACAAATGCCGGGATAAAAACTAAAAATAATATCATAATAAAATGATATTATTTTTAGTTGTAATAATAATGATGACTTATCTCATAAGTTATATTATTATTTTAAAAATCGGCGTTCAATCATTACAAAATGTCACCTGGACTCTGTGATATGCTTACCTTTTGCAAGCACGGGCTCTTGAGTAGCGGGTTTGATCCCTAGACCGGGCACAAACAAAAACAACCGGCGACAGACAGTTATCGAGTTTTTCGTCTAGGAATTTATTATTGGCAGACCAGAGTCTGAACTCTGGCCCCTCCCCTCCTCTCTTACTTCGGTAACAGGGCATGCCTGGGTGTAGCTACCTATCCCTTTGCGAAGCAATGCAGGCGTGATATTATGATTTTGTTAGTGAGCTAATAACCCGCGAGTTGCGAGGACAAAATAACAACAATTTATTTAAAAAAGTATTACAAAAACCAGCCAAGTGCGAGACGGACTCCGTTTGATTTGTTAATAAAACAGAAATACAAATTATATGAAAATGTCAACTGCCTACCTATAATAGATCATGAGATACAGCCCGCTGACAGACAGGCGGACGGACAGACAGCGGGAGCTATAGCTAGTAATAGGGTCTCGTTGGTTACCCTTCGAGTATGTGCGAGTAAGTGCATAAGATTTTCTCTACCGAATGTCAAAAGTAGTGATAGTGACATAGTATTGAACCAAGAGAAACTAGAATTCGTCGAAAATACTGTTTTCCTGGGGATCACGCTCGACTCAAGGCTACAATGGGGTCCACATATAACATCTCTTGCAGGACGGCTGAGTTCAGCAGCATATGCTGTTAGAAAAATCCGTCAATTTACTGATGTAGATACCGCGAGGCTTGTCTATTTTAGTTATTTTCATAGTATTATGTCATATGGTATCTTACTATGGGGACGGGCTGCAGACATCGAGTCTATATTTATTCTGCAGAAAAGAGCCATCAGAGTCATATATGATCTTCGTGGGCGCGATTCTCTTAGGGAACTTTTTAAGGAAATTAACATCATGACAGTACCTTGTCAATACATATATGAAAACATCATGTACGTTAGAAAAAATCTGCATTTATTTAGTAAAAGAGGTGACAGACACCACTATAGTACTAGAAACAGGGACCAACTTGTACAGCCAGGTTTCAGGCTAGCTAAAGTAGACTCATCTTTCATGGGGTACTGTTTAAAATGTTACAATAAAATACCTCCCCACATTTTACAACTGAATGAGACGAAATTTAAATCTTGTATTAAACGCACACTATGTAGGCAAGCATACTATAAGTTGGGGGATTACATTGATGATAGAAATGCTTGGCTCAATGCTGGTCCTGCTCCACAACCACAGGGGGCAAACTAATTGATTACTATGTGAAGTTATTGTGGAAGCTGCAGAAGATTGTAAAAATATCGTTGCATTGTATAGATTCAATCACTTAGTATTATATAATTGCATAGCGCATGTGTGAGTACTATGTACTGTAAAGCTACCATTTACATTTAGTTATCATTCATTGACTCGAATTTGCCCTGGCGGTTGATAGAATGTCATGCTCACTCAAATGTCTCGCTGATGGTGGCGGGTGTGTCGGATCATTTAGTTCCCTTCAAAATGGTTGAGTTGAATGGTGCTGATCCATGCGTCATGTTCGTGAACGGGCGCTGTCAGTTGGGATTGGTCGTCTCTTAGCTGCCACGGTTTATTTTAACTACTTTGTTTTTAAATTGTTGATCTAATCTTTTACTCTGGACGCTCTTAATGTGCACGTCTGTCTACATCGTTCTCACATATATGTATTATCTCAACATGAATGATGTAACCAAGATCTTGTAAAAATGTTTGATTGAAAAGAGTGTCCATGGAGTTTCTTGCCCATTCTTCTCCATAGAGATCTACGCGTTGGAATGGGCAACTACAGTACTTTCATAAGTTATTATGTCTTATGTCTGGGACTGTAGCTTCGCCTTCTTTGTTTTTCTGACATTCAAAAGTGCCTGTAATGGTCTAATTGAAATAAATGCTTTGAGTTGAGTTGAGTTGAGTACGGAACTAAAAAGGGAACATTTAAGCGTAGTAGTATTATTTTTCATACAATGCCATAATTAACTAAAATATATATTATTAACAGTTGCAAGTAATGATAATGAGAAATTCAATTAATGTTTTGTAGCGACCTGCCCCATCTGGGTTTATTCATACCAGTGTTTCAGGTCATAAAATTTAATTGGGACCGTAAACTATAAAATAAAATTATTGCCGCAGGAAAGCAGTGAGGATAGGAGGAAAAATCATTGTGTGGCTGTGACTGGGCCACGTAACATCAAGATACGCGGCAACGTGGTGGGCAGGCTGAGGATTGTCGCCGAGGAGTGTGAATGTGGATGGTTGCTTGTCAAACACGACACAACGACTAAACGAATTTGAAAGAAATTGTGCACGCAGTAGATAGATCATGACCGAGATGATCATGCTGGTAACTCATAGAGCAGGTAGATCATGACCCAGATGATCATATAGGTAACTCATAGAGCAGGTAGATCATGACCCAGATGATCATGAAGGCAGCTCATAGAGCAGGTAGATCATGACCGAAATGATCATGAAGGTAGCTCATAGCTAGAGCAGGTAGATCATGACCGAAATATTCATGCACGTAGCTCATAGAGCAGGTAGATCATGACCGAGATGATCATGCAGGTAGCTCATAGAGCAGGTAGATCATGACCCAGATGATCATGCAGGTAGCTCATAGAGCAGGTAGATCATGACCCAGATGATCATGCAGGTAGCTCATAGAGCAGGTAGATCATGACCAAGATGATCTTGCAGGTAGCTCATAGAGCAGGTAGATCATGACCCAGATGATCATGCAGGTAGCTCATAGAGCAGGTAGATCATGACCCAGATGATCATGCAGGTAGCTCATAGAGCAGGTAAATCATGACCCAGATGATCACGCGTGTAGCTCATAGAGCAGGTAGATCATGACCGAGATGATCATGCAGGTAGCTCATAGAGCAGGTAGATCATGACCAAGATGATCTTGCAGATAGCTCATAGAGCAGGTAGATCATGACCGAGATGATCATGCAGGTAGCTCATAGAGCAGGTAGATCATGGCTAAGGACAGTTTTATATTCTGGTATGTTAGTTTTGTTGTTTTCTGACCTTCTTTATCCAGTTCATGCGGGCATCTGGAAAACATGCTAGGGCATGTTATGTACCGTGCGTGTGTGTAAGTGTGTGCATGTTGTTTCAGTGGCTTGTCAGCGCCGTTCGGGTCTGGACCGGGCACAACAGCAGGCTGGAGCCGCGACGAACCGGCCGCGCCGCTCGACCTGGCGCCCGCCATTTTGCTCGACGACACCGTCTGCGGTCAGTGCAATTCCCAACTCATTTTGTACGACAGGACGCCCATCATCAAAAGAAAACGACTTTATATACTGTACTGCACTTGGGTGCTTAACAGTACCTACGCAATAATATGGCAAAATATCATAGTTTTATGTTGTCGTCAGGAACGCGTTACGTGCTGGGGGCGGAGTCGACGAGCGCGCTGGCGCAAGCGGCGGCGGCGCTGGTGGCGGAGGGCGCACCGGGCGCCGTGGAACGCGCGCGCGTTGCCGTGCGCCCCGCCGGCCTGGCGCTGGAGGCCGCGCGCCCCGCGCCCCCACCCGCCGCGCTGCCCGCACCTCCCACGACCCCGGCCGGTCCCCCCGCGCCTCTCAACGCGTCGGTACCGTACGCCGCCGTGAACCTGGTGCAGCAGCGCGCCGACGCGCTAGCGTCGCACGCAGACAGCCGCGGCGGCGGGCTCGCCTCGCGCTTCTGACCCGCAAGGGCACTATCGCAGGCGCACCTCTCTTGCACGCTATTGCTCTCCGAGTTCCACACAGAAGGAACCAAATTGTCTACGCCCAAGTAGGCCGCTGAAAACATTATTTGATAAAATTATGGATTATACAAAAAAGCTAAACAACCAGTGTTCTCGTGGCACTCCTGATCAAACCGAGCTCCGCTTGCTCGAGTGTCAGAAACACTTAGCACTTTGAGGGACGCCACCGATGCTGCAGTTATTGGCAAGTCACCACGCATTGACCCGAAAGTAGAGCAAAAAGTGAATGAAAGCTTCAGACACACTGGGAGACCACGTCAGCGTCAGACATGAGTAAGCAGGGACTTGTCGCATTATCGACTTGAGGTCTTTTATGCATCAAGACTGATTAGGTCTATTGCAAAACTCCTGTTAGAAAATATCGCGAAGGTTCTAAACGGAACTAGAATGCGGCCAAACAGGGTCATATTAAATAACTTGGGGAAACTTCACAGACTTGACGGCAATCGACATCTAATTGCGACGATACAGTCTTTCTTGAAATAATCTTTTTCACATGTTCACGTCCATCTCCACGTCCTCTAAGATGGCCCCCGTTACATGCCTATAACAAACTTCACAGTACGACAATGAATGAAGCATTTGATTTTGATTGTTATTGTAATTATATGTGTATAATGTATGGTGCGCTAACTTACACGAGCAATGTCCTCATAAAATACGACATTGTGTTTATGGCAAAACGTGAATCATGAACATGTCGGCGGAGTTAGTGGCGCCTGCACACGTGCGACCCCGCCGCCCACGCCGGTTTTCGCAACGCCACTGCTCACTCACTGCTCAGTGCTCGGCACTGCGCCCAGGATTACTCCATCAATAAAAAAATCGACTGATTCACGATGATTATTGCGTCGTAGGTACTCCGCAGCGCTTTTATACTGTCAGACTGTAAGTGATTTTCTAAAATTGTAATACGACATCAAATAAATCCTACTAAATGTTACGAAAATATGATAGTAGCAACCAATAAGAGCGCGAGAAATTGATGTAATTGCGCATCAAATTACATACAATGGAGATAATAAGATAGCGGGAGACTCAATAAACGGGCAGCGTCCAGCGCATGTACGTGTCGCACAGACGCGCGTCGCTGCTCTCCGCGCCACTAAACATGTTTTCAAACGACATTATAAATAACAGTAACACAGACGCACAAATAGATAGAAGGCGCACGCACACACGTGTGCTGTTGTCGCCGCCGGCGCACACAGCGCGCGTGTTGTTGTTGTTGTGAGCCGCACATGCGTCACGGAAGCATGGCGCGGAGGGGGAGGGAGCTCGAGTGTTTTGTTTGTTCGTCGTAACGAACATCACACGCCTAACTAATATGCACTTCAACAGCATTCCTTTCTATTGCAATAAAACTTGTTATTTATACAAACTGTTGTTTCCCTTTTCCAAGCATCCCGCGCAGTTAACGTCACGCAGTGTTTGCGGAATTAATGCATATTTAATGTAGCGGCAACCATGACTATAAATGTATACAGTAGATAAACAGAAACTATTCCTATAGGTGTACCTTGTACGCTGGCGAGTACAAGGTACACCTGTTATGATAATGATATTACGATTAAATGCGTACTATGTGTACTTACCTATGTGTAGTTCTCACTAACACAAGAACAGTTAATCGAAGCGATATATAAGCCAGAGTTATCTATATTGCGTCCATTCACAGCGACTGAAGTACTTCGGTCGGGTATTAACATATTATTGCGACATCAACAATGCAAGTAATGCAGCTGGTTTAGTGGCCCGACCCGGGTGCGCATAAACATTCAATGTTGCAGAATATTAGTGAGCGTGTCCATTACGTGACACGTCATAATTACTGTGCCGTTGATCTCCACGAGAATAGCTCCCGTGGTGGGGCCGCGGGTTGAGCTCGCAGGATCACGGCGCGCGACACTATGTGACAATAAGGAGCAACATGCAGGACGCAACCACTTGTCAACTTACACCCAGGAGTAGACTGCGACTAACAGAGTGATTGATAAAATTTCATCGAATGGTTCACCTTACAGCAATCCATTCAGGAAAATAAATGTTACTGCCGTTATAAAGTGCCCAAACCGCGAACTGCTACGCCAATGTTAGTTAACAAGCGTTATATTGCCTGCCTGCCCAGCCAATAATGAAAGTCGGGTCATTGGTGCTGTCGGTGTTTACGCCTTCATAAATGTCACAGCGCAACATATGTGCATTCAGTAATAAACTTTAACGAGCTGACGTCAGCGACACTGAAGTTGACACGTGTAGTGAACAATGCGCCCAACTGTCGAAGGTTCACAACTTCACACGCGCGAGTGCCGGCGAGGGAGCGGCTCCTCCTACAGACGCACCACACGTAATTGTAGTATACTCACAAAATACTTAGCTAACCAGTTGACGATGACACCATCTGACCTTAGCCTACAAAACTGGCTTCTGTACTGGATTTACCGTAGATATGTCTCTGTTGCTTCTTGCCAGCATTACAGTGCACTATAGTAACAAGCATCCAAGTATTATGTATACTATAAAATTCGACATCCTGACTGGCTGACTGATATTATATCAACGCACAGTCCAGGTCCTAGAGACATGAAATTTGGAAGGTGTATTCTTTGTAAAGAGCAGACCGTATCCACTAAGAAAGGGTTTTACGAAATTCCACCCTTAAGAGGGTGAAATGGGGGGTTTAATTTTCCGAGAAACTTTTTAGTCTCGCGGTCGATTGACTTGAAAATTACTCTTCCGTTAAAATTATAAGATACGTGTATCACAGTTTTTCGAAAATCATCCCCCAATATAAAATTCAATGTCTTGACTGCCTGACTGATATATCAACACACAGCCCAAACCACAACAAAAGAGTAGGTATCCACTACGAAATGGTTTTACAAAATTCCACCTCTAAAAAGATGAAATGGGGGGTTTAATTTTATGTGAAACTTAATATTCTCTGGGTCGATTGACTCGAAAATTGGTTTACAGACTCTACAATTACAATTATGAGACACGTATATTACAGTTTTTACAAAATCATCCCCCAACAGAGTCAAATAGGGCTTCAAAACGCACGTAGATGGGCGCATGACGCACAGTGTTGCGCAGGGCGTACGAGGCGCGGGAGTATTTACCTATTAGTAAGTAAGTAGGATTCTTCTGAGGTCGTGTCTGTAAATATATGTGAAATCCCGATTTGCGCGTTGGCTCGTGATACGCGGCATTGATATTAAATAATATGTATAAGTATTATGTCTATAAATAGATTTCTAATAAATCATTTGACTGTCGTCACTGGTGTCCAATCTCAAACCAAGTTATCAATATTTCACATATTGAATGTAATTGATATCACTATGAACTAATATTTGCAAGTTATAAGTAAGTACATGTAAAAAACGCAAGTGTGTATGTATTACTGAAATAAAATTTAATACTTACACTAACTATTCTTTATTACCTATTTAACTTTTAAAGTAAAAAAGCCGAAAAGCACTTGTTCGCTCTGTTATTGCGATTATTTTTTTGTTCTAGACCATTACCTGGGAACCTTCCAGTTACGGAGATACCTATTGGAGGTCAAAGTTCCAACTTTTTCACAAGTTTTTTTTTAAATACATGTTTTTAATGTGTTTACTTTGAACATCTCAACGACCCCCGTACTATTCAATCCGTCTATCAGCACAATTTTTTGAGTGCGTTACATTGCATCCGTAAAACGTGATTTTTCACTCCAAAAAAAAAGTTGTTTCCCAGCAAACATTTTTGCGTAAAGTTACTTAGTTTGTTGTACATAATGCTTGGTTGACGGCTTCGTGAAGGGTCCGTTTACACGCTGTAGGTATATCTTACATAAACTATTATAAATACGAAAGTTTGGATGGATGAATGTTTGTGAGTAACAACTTGGCACAGAGATAGATTATAGTCTGGTATAGCACATAGATTACTTATTATCCCAGAAGTAAGATCCTGTGGGCAATTCGCGAACTCCACGCGGGCGAAGCCGGGGGCAAAAGCTAGTTATTAGTATACTTGGCCTATGTCCACCAGCCTATGCCATGGTTTATGTCCTATGTCCACATGCTGGCTAGTTGGACATCAACCTATCGCGATTCATCCGTCTCACTACCGGACAAGATTCCAAGGTACTGGGCAGCACCTCTCTTGAATAAATCCTTAAACGGCTTAGCTGCCGCTGGAAGGTTTCGGACTCCCGCCAAGTAAGTGTGTTCTTTTAAATCCCTCAGATGCAGACCATATGTTAATATCCGTGAATCAATAGAAGCCCGAAAAAGGAAAATCTATCTCAGTAGGTATGTCAGTGCGTGACAGTACACTGTGACCTTGTACTTAGAGAGCAAATGAATGCGCAGATAGCAATAGTTTCACCTACATTTCCTGTTCGTACTAATTGCAAAAGACGTAGATATGTGTCGAGAACTCGAGACTGTCGGCGAGCATCGCTTCTCAGAACTGCAACGTGACAAGTTTGCCGCGCCACGCTCCGCGCAGAAGTACCACGCCGACCGAGTGGCGTGTGGCGTGCTCATCGATGATCTACGTTTGGATAATCGCAACTTGTGTGTGAGCCTTCTGTCCGTGGAATTGACAGAGATGTCGTGATATTTCCCTCCAGTGGCGACCGTTTGAGCTAATCATTACGAGCAGCTGATAAATTGACGAGATAGCCACTTGTTTACCTACATATATGTTATTATGATTCAACAATATGCTCTCGGGCCATTCCACGGATGGACTCACGTTCTTAGGTAAGTAAGTCATCATTGTGCTGTACAATACATAAATGGAAACATATTTTTGGTATACGACCGTATTTTTATCACAGTTGATATTTCTTTTACGATTATTATTTTAAATAAGGTCAGTCAAAATCATGATATAAAAATTAAAATACGTAGGTACCTAGGTAACTAATAAATTTAGATATAGGTACCTACATATTTAACATGTTTTTGTTATATTATTTCGTTCTATACTTTATTCTATTCCTTCTTTTTCGTTGTGGCAAGTACCTAATCTATGTCGGCAATTGTTCCAATGTCAGATGTGATAATTAATCAACAATGGACAAAATGATGACAAGTAATTTTAGTTTCTTTCGATAACATAAAGCCAACATTGGCAGTGAAGCCCTTGGCCTTGCTGATGTTGTTTGTTAGTGAGGCGCAAGCGCGAGGGCGCGAGGGCGCGTGCGCCGTGCTGTGATCTGTGCCCATGGCGCACAGCGATTCGCTATCGTGCCGCCACTGCCGCGGCCGCCAGCGCACATATCCGCGATAACTTGGGAAATATTCGGTATTTCATTATTTATACCAGTTCGTGCGCCATTCCAACGTAATCACAGTCCATGTAAACAACTAACCACTAAATCGTGACACGTTTTAGTGACGATTTTTTGTGTTTTTATTTTTTAGATAAGTACAATATTTTGGCACCAGTTGAAAATTCAATAGAATTTTATAACATTACCGTTGGCCGAAATAATTTGATAATCAAGAGCTATTTTGAAATGATTTTACTTTGTTTTACAATGTTTTATGCACAAGGATGGCATATCAGTGGCACCAGGCTTGAAACCTATTTATTATTTCATCTAGTCACCTGACATTGGTGATGTACTACCGCTGCTATAGTTGTTCTATAATAACGTAAAGGTTGATTCCGAGTCGTGCACATGTACCTATACAGCGGCACTCGCCAGTGTGGCAACTAGCTGGTGGCCGAGTGACCCCGCTTTATCGGTCAATGTCACCTTGGGTATCGCTCGCGGTGGCACGCGCGGCGGCGCTCCACACTCGTTCGTAAATATTGTCGAATACATTATCTAACATCACTCGCTTATGAGATACCCTCTTTAAAATAACAAGCGATTTAATCAGCACAATGAAAACAATGAAACTTATCAACATTCCTGGTCAGTGTTTCTGTTGGCGCGGGTCTGCTATGCAGCACTGGGCACTGGGCAGGCTCCCAGGGTGTCGTTCGTTGACTCCGCTCGTCGCCACGCGCTCCCCGCGGGCTGCAGTCTCCGAACACTGACCCTAATGTATTATTCATCACCTGCTCTTTCACTTCGCATGCTAAACGACAACACCACCTGAGTAGCCAATTCCTTAATTATGTACTTATATCTGTATTTAAGTTGTAGACAATCATTGCTCCATCCATGTATTTTTCCAGGCGCCCTGAAAAAATCGGCCATTGTTCAAAAAACAAGATAGAGAATCAATGGAATGCTATAGGCCAATCTCGTTGATACCAATGCTGTTTAAAGTAATTGAAAAGTATATTTATAAAGAACTCAATTTATATCTAGAAGCGAATAATACTCTTTGCAACGAACAAAAAGGATTTAGGAAAAATAAAACAATTAACATAGCCATTTATGATTTTTTGCAAACGGTGATGACAAATATAGATAAAAACACTCCAGTATGCGCCATATTTTGTGACATGACACAGGCATTTGATTATGTACAACATAATATTTTAATAAAAAAGCTGGAGGTAAGCCTCCAGCTTTTATCCTGTTGACTTACAAAAATGAAAGATCTGGAACGTCTCGAATCGTCTCGCGCATCCCGTTGTTTTCCCGTCCCCGGGCTCTTAGAATTCGACATCAGACGTTTCAGATCTTCGATTTTGACGATCCCGTTGTCGCTGGCATAAGCAACAGGATCCGCGTACGAAGTTGCGGGCAGAAGCTAGTGGTGAATAATAACCGCTACGGGGTTTATGCAACATAATGTTGATAGATGCATAATAATTATGAGTTTTTCTATTTACCCAATTAGTATCACACATTTTTATTAAAATAAATAATTAAAAACTGCAATAAACATATTTATAAATCAATATCTCATTGACAAAATATTTTCGAAATAACGTTACATAGAACTAACAAACGTCGAAGAAACAAGTGTTCCATGTAAGGTAATCGATATTAAGAAACAGCGAACAAAAAAGGCGCAGTTGAAACATAACGTCGCATTATAAAGGCATCGATGTATAGTCATCGATGTATAGTCATCGATGAAACAATTTTCGCAGAATAATATTTCGAAATGCCCAAAAAAACACTCTTAAATTGGAAAATAACTTTGTAGAAGCAAGCACAGCGTGCTTCGCGTGCAGAGCGTTGATGTTTACAGCTCGAGGCGAGGATGACATTCAGTGTCTGATCGCAGCGGAGTTGAGTCGTCCCGGAACTGTACCCGATTCATTGTGCCCCGTGTTATTGTGTTAAGTTGTAATTTCAAGTAATTTGTTAGTTTGCTAAAAACAGTGTATCGCACCCAGTGTGTTTTCATTGCACGAAACCTATCTTCTGCCCACATTATGTACCAGCCTAACGTAATAAATCCTGACAATCTGACAAGTATAACTAATTCATAACTCGTCCTATAATTTATTGATCATACAAAGTTGTTGTAACTAACATAGTTTATACATTTTCTTTTACTAACCTTCTGTAATTAATGTTCTTCTTGTCTGAAATAAAAGTTTTTTTTTTCATATGTAATGTACCTAAAATTATCATCAAATACTAACTATAGGCACTAAATAGCAACAAAACAACCGTAGCATTTATTTTTTGGGTAGAATGTACTCTTTGTCAGTGTTTAAATTCACCTAACACCTGTTCAACAGCCGAGTTGAGACTTTTAATAATCCACTCTATATGGATGTAGAAACATGTAATTATGCATACGTTTTAGATTCTAACCTTAATTTACCATACACTTATGATACATATATCCCACATTACGGGACACTAAATAACAAAGGTTTACAAATTATTATATTAGATTTAATAGACATGATCTCATACTGTAGCACCATGACAGCCACTACTACTAATAGTTCAGAATTTGATTGTTCCCAAAAACCACAAAAAGAAATAACTGGTGCAGACTTACAAAATAATTCTCAGTTTTTTCTATAAATACATAAATATACTTCACCAAAATATAGCAGGACTGATGAACAAATCAGATACACTAACAGTCAAAATAGAAGAGCTTCACAATGTAGGAACTAATATTGATGTAATTTGTTTAACTGAACATTTTATTGAGATGGGTTATGAACATTTGTTGCATATACCTAATTTTGTACCAGCAGCTTTCTTTTCTAGAAAGGCTAAGCGCGGGGGTACGTGCATACTTGTTAGAGCCGGACTTCAATTTAGAGCAATATCTGACGTAGCAAAACATTCAGTGTCGGGTGTCTTTGAATCCTGTGCCATAGAATTAATACATCATAACATTATTATTATTTGTATATATCGCATACCTAAACACAATTATTACAATATATTTTATGAAAAATTAGAGGATATATTAAGGAAAAATTGTTCACTTTCTAATAAAAAAATAATCCTAACTGGCGACTTTAACATTGACATCTTAAAAAGAAATAAAATTACACTAGAATTTGAATATTTTCTTGCACAATTTAATCTTAAGTTAGCCCTTGACAAGCCTACTAGATTAAGCAGCAACACCTGCATAGATAACTTTGCCCACACCTACAGAAAAGACTTAAAGCACAAATAATTGATTTAATTCTATCAGATCATACATCTCAAATATTAAGTGTACCTATTTATAAATCATGTAAACTTAAATATTGGAAAACTCAAAAGCAAGACATATGCCCAGAAAATTTAGAGAAGTTTAAAAATTATTTGAGCAATTTATCTTTCACACAAGTTTATAGCACTAATGATGTGAATGACTCGTATGACTATTTTGCAGATGATTTTTTGATGCTATATAATTTATGTTTTCCAACAAAATATGTAACGATTAAAACAAATACTAAAATCAAATGGATATCGCGTGGAATACAAATCTGTAGTGTTCTGACATTCAAAAGTGCCTGTAATGGTCTAATTGAAATAAATGCTCTGAGTTTGAGTTTGAGTTTGAGTAGTCAAAAGCAGAGAAAATTACTTTGGGCGTATAGACTTAAACCCGACTGTAAAAATAAACTTGATTTTAAGAATTATACTAAGATTTACAAAAAAGTTATACGACTAACACAGAAAACTCAAAATAACCACTTCATAAATACTTCTCAAAACAAAGCAAAAGCTGCATGGCAAGTAATTAACAAATCCAAATTTCGCCTACCTCAACATCTAATACCGTCCTTAAAGAGACGTAATTCCACTATCACACACCCCACGGATATTGCAAACGAATTTAATAACTTTTTTGTAGATGTAGTTGAAAAAAATATAAATAGTAACGTTTCTTCGACTAGTAAAAATATTTATAACAACTTAAGTTCACAGTCATTATATATGCAACCAGTTTTACCTATTGACCTAATAAAAATAATTAATAATCTTAAAAATACAAATACTGTTGGCTACGATGGAGTATGCACTCAAGTTGTAAAATATGTCAAAGAAGTTATAGCAGCACCATTAACGCACATTATTAATTTATGCATTACTAATGGTGTTTTTCCTAATAGTCTGAAAAAAGTAATTATTAAGCCCTTATGTAAAAGAGAGGATAAATCAGATGTTAAAAATTATAGACCGATTGCCAAAATTCCTGTTTTTTCAAAAGTTTTCGAAAAGGTAATTTACAATTACATTTATAATGAAATTTGAAAAAAATAAGTTATTTTGCAACGAACTTAATTAATTTTTACAATACAATACAATGCATCTAAAGTATTCAACAGAAATTCTTAAGGTACAATCAATATTTAAAAAAAAACTTATTTACAAAACTTATTTACCGAACTATTACAGCTTCTGCAGGAAACACATTCTTTTGAGCGGAGAAAAATTGCCGACATGGTGGTCTTGTTCAATTCGGTGAAAGGTTCAACCGACTGCTCTGAGGCCCTAGTATGAGTGCGTGGGGCACCTAAACGTAACGTAAATAATATGTCGATTTTTGATTCGAAAATACAATCATTCTTAAGAAATACAATAAAATATGCTTATACTGGGTGTAAACGGACCCTTCACGAAGCCGTTAACCAAGCATTCTGTACATCAAACTAAGTAACCCTACAAATTATTGCTGGGAAACGACTTTTTTTTTGGGTGAAAAATAACCTTTTACCGTAAAACTCAATGTAACACATTCAAAACATTGTGCTTATGGACTTTAAATACCTCCATGACCCGTTTACTATTCAATAATAGTAAACGGGCCATGGAGGTATTTAAAGTAAAGTTATAACCTTAAAAATTGTACTTATTTAAAAAAACTTGTGTAAAAGTTGAAATTTTGACCCTCAATAACTCCGTAAATAGAAGGTTCCCAGGCATGGCCTAGAACAAAAAAAAATCGCAATAGTGGGGAGAACAAGTGCCTTTCGGCTTCGTTAAGGGTTTATTTACGCTCTTTATACTATGTCTATTGATATAATTATGTACTATAAACCGATACTCGCAACCCAAGTCCTATTCAAGGGGAAATAATCGTTATCGCGAAGTGATAATAGTTTTGCTTGTATAATAGGAATTCCAAAAAGTATTTATCAAGCAAGGCTCACGACTAAAAGCGATTTCAAATAATAAAATAGTTACAATGTTATTGCTTCACCAATTGTTCCAGTATCTAGTCACTCACAATAATAAGAACTGATCCCATTGTTTTGTGTTTTCGGTGAGATAATTTATAAAATAAAACGTTACAATTATTTAATATTATTTTTCAATTTAAATTGCCCGCGACCGTCGTCCGCTTGAAATGATTAATTATCTATAAAAATATTACTTCATTATTAGAATCGGATTTTGTTAACAATTTCAAGGTTTTTAATTTATTTGCACGGAACGAATCTTTTTTTTAATAAAGTAGTCTAAGTTTCTCCTTATAACATCAGCTATCTATGCCAGTAAAAATCCCGTTAAAATCGGTCTAGCCATGTCGGACAGACAGACCGACAGAAAGACTGACAAAATAAAAAAATAAAAAAAATTGTTTATAAGTATCGTATACTTTCATGCGCATTTAGTCAATCAAAATAATAGCACTTATTTTAAGTAGGCCAGTAATGGCGCATCCACACATGCCGAGCGGCACGGGCGGCGCGGCGGCCAACCCGGCGGCCAAGCCGGCGGCCTGGCCGCACGCGCATCTTTTACGTGCGGCACGCGCGGCTTGGTTGCCGGAGGCAGTTTGCTTGCGACTTCGATACGGAGTGGTAGTGTTGTGTCAAAGAAAATATTTCGTATTCATATTAATTAACATCATTTCGTATAAATAATGAAATTACAGCATTTAACTGGGATGATAGTGCAGTACTACAGTAATAAAGGTGATGTGCTGGAGTGCAATAACTATAGAGGAATAAAGCTAATGGCGCATAGTATGAAAGTTTGGGAGAAAGTTATTGAAAGACGACTGAGAGAAGAGAGTGAAATTTCACGAAATCAATTCGGTTTTATGCCTGGTCGGGGAACAACGGATGCTATTTTTGCCATCCGCCAGTTGTGCGAGAAATACAGGAGTGCGCACAAAAACTTGCACATGGTGTTCATCGACCTCGAAAAGGCATACGACCGGGTACCTCGTGAGGTTTTGTGGTGGGCCCTGAAAGAGAAAAGTATACCTGGGAAGTATGTGCAGTTGATCCGAGCGATGTACAGTCGATGTAGTACCCAAGTCCGGTCTACAGCGGGCACTACCGGCAGCTTCAATGTGGCTGTTGGCTTGCACCAAGGGTCGGCTCTAAGCCCTTACCTCTTCCTGGTGATAATGGACGCCCTTACGTCGGACATCCAGGAAGAGGCTCCCTGGTGTATGTTGTTTGCCGACGACATTGTGTTGGTTGCTGAGAGTGGCCTAGAGGTCCAGAGCAGATTGGAGGTGTGGTGGCAAAGACTGGAGAATGTTGGCTTGAAAATCAGTAGGAACAAAACAGAATACTTATTCTGCGATTTCGGCGGTCTCTCCAGTCCTGTGCCCATAACGCTTGCCGGAACGCCCATACCGATCTGTTCCGATTTTCGGTACCTCGGGTCGCTTGTCCAAGGGGATGGCGAAGTAGACCGAGACGTAACGCACCGGATCAACTCAGGATGGATGAAATGGCGACAGGTCACTGGAACAACTTGTGACCCACGGATGCCCCTCAAGTTAAAGGGGAAAATTTACAAGTCCGTGATTAGACCTGTCGTACTGTATGGATCGGAATGCTGGGCTGTGAAGAAGATGGATGAAAAAAGATTGCATGTAGCGGAGATGAGAATGTTGAGGTGGATGTGTGGTGTGACAAGAATGGATAAGGTAAGGAACGAGTATATTAGAGGAAGTTTAAAAGTTGCGCCAGTTACAGAAAAGTTGCAAGGGAATCGACTGTCTTGGTATGGACATATGATGAGGAGGGACGAATCGCATGTGACTAAAAGAGTGATGAATATAAACGTTGATGGATGGAGAGGGAGAGGAAGACCAAAGAAACGATGGATGGATTGTGTGAGGAATGATATGAAAGATAAAGGAGTAAATGATAGCGTGACGGTTGACAGAGGAGAATGGAAGAAAAAAACGTGTTGCGCCGACCCCAAGTAACATGGGATAAGGGCAGGAAGATGATGATAGTGCAGTACTTTTGTTAATAGAAAAGTATAAAGTAATGAACTATTGTGGAACCGAAGAAATAAGGATTTCAAGAATCGCAACAAAAGAAATAATGCTATTAGGGATATTACTTCTGTGTTCAATATAACATCATCAGAAGTTGAGAGAATACTGAAGAATTTATTATAAAAAAAGTTTGTGATATTTGGGTGTGTAGTTTCAGTTATATGTAAAATGTGTGTGAAGTTCCAGGTACAATATAAAATGTTTGTGACTTGTACATGCCATATCCGTGTATACGCGTGTGGTCTGTTTTCTAATACGGGGTGTAAACAGACCCTTCACCAAGCTGTCAACCAAGCATTCTGTACATCAAACTAAGTAACTTTACGCAAAAATTTTTGCTGGGAAACGAAATTTTTTTTTGGGGTCGAAAATCACATTTTACGGTAAAACTCAATATAATGCGCTCAAAACGTATTGCTGATGGATGCTTTGAATAGTAAACGGACCATGGAGGTAATTGGAGTAAAGTTAGAACCTTAAAAAGTAGTATTTAAAAAAAAACTTGTGAAAAAATTGGAACTTTGACCCCCAATATCTCCGTAACTAGAAGGTTCCCAGGTACGGTCCAGAACAAAAAAATGATCACAATGACGAGGAGAATAAGTGCCATTCGGCTTCGTTAAGGGTCTTTTTACACCCTTTATAGGCGTTCAGTTTTTAACTGCCTAATGTGTTACGGGTATTTGTACTTACCTTACATAATTGGATAATGTAGATACCAAAGCTTGACAAACATCTGGAACTAGTAAAGAAATAATTTATGGAGACACTTTAAACAGTGTACCGAGTGAAAAATAAGAGTCTCCTGTAGCCAGGTATCTCAAAGTAATCGCTAGTCGATCGGTAGCTGAAACAGCATTTCTCCAGCGGGTGTCAGTTTTTGGTATCATGGGTCCAGTTAAATTCAGTAATATTTCAAATTCTTCCCTAGAGATCCTTAGAAAGGTGTTAAATTTCGAACGAATATTTCTTCGGTTTATGTCGTCCATTCTAAGATCTTCAAGTATCGGTGACACATTAGGCCTATTTCGTAGACTTGGTCTGACCCAATATCTTCGTTTCATTTTGCGGTTCTTTTTATAAATAATAACGTACATTACTACACTTGCGATACACGCAACTATTATTATAGTCCAACGTCTTCCAATCCTACGTACACGACTAACTTCGACGATAGTCACAACACTACTGTGAAAATTGCATCCGCTTCCGCAGGCCGCCGGTAAAGCCGGCAGCTAATCCAGCAGCAAGGTAGCCTGAAAGCCGGCGGCAAACCCGGCGGCATAAGCCGGCGGCATGTGTGGATGCGCCATTACAGGTGCTTTTGAACTGTCGAAACAAAGACAAAAATGTAGCAACAGTCCCAGCCACAAGGCATAAAAACTGTGAAAGTACATACCTACTGTAGTTGCCCATTCTAAAGCACGGCACGGCACGGGCAAGAAACTCCATACTTGGTTACGTCATTCATGTTGAGATGATACATTATGTGAGAACGATATAGCAAGATGTGCAATGTGCAAAACAATTCAATTTTTTTTTTCATATAAGCCGTGGCGACTAAGAAATGACTAATCACAACTGACTGCGCCCGTTCATAAACAAGACGTAAAAAGCTGTTATTTTGAAATTACAAACTGACACTTCAACTTTATTTATGTGTATAGATGTATAGATAAAAGTGACACGGCGTGGCACCGCGAAAGGCAACGTTTCAAGGTTACAAACTTAAACACCATTACAACGCTTTAGCCTTATGCTATGTTTTGTCAGTCAGTAACGCTTGGCAAGGTGACGCGGTGACGCCTCTGTTGCCCGCTACTCGTACTCAGCTAATGCCATTATTTGTGTTTCCCAACAAACTTTCTTGTTATCTCACTTCCAGTTGCCGCGTTTCATAATTTAAACTAGTTCAGATAAAGTTCAAGGTACACTACATATGTAGATATTATCTTACGCAATTCTACTCCAAATTATTTTAGATATAAAACGAGCGATAATTATTACGTTTTTTGGAAGACAATGCTCGATGAGCTCGTGAGCTGTTTCGCTTGTCGGGCGGGCCGCGGGACGTGTATGTATCTCGAAGGCTTGCGCCAACCGGGCCGCGGCACGGGGCGGGGGAATGATACAAAACGGGACTGATTCATATTGAAATGACGTTGAAACTCAGTGACATAAGAAGTGTTGCTTTGATGACGCCATCCCGCCACCCGCCAGGTATTGTAAGCATTGCTATATATTATTTATTTTTTTCCTTTATTCATTTATATACATATTTTTAACTTTTTTAAATATTTCTTAAAAAAAACATATAAAAAACATTTAAAAATACAAAAAATAGTGGTCCACCGGTGTCGGGAGCAGAGTCCAAGCTACCGGTGGTTAGGGCTCCAGAGACAGGAACCTCCTCACAATGCGAGCCGTATCAAGGAGTACTGCCTTCTGAATCAGGCCCTTGATCCAACCGCCTAAGGAGAGCCTCAAAAGATGGTCGTCGAGGCTCTTGGCCATAAGGCCATTGGCCGTCACGACAATCGGCACAATGATAGCCGAGTTCACATTCCACATGTCGACAACCTCGTGTGCCAAGACGAGATATTTTATTTGTTTCTCTTTCTCAGCTTTCAAGAGGTTCTCGTCATGCGGGATGGTAACATCGACTATCATTACGCGGCGCGCTGATCGGTCTATCACCACTATGTCAGGCTTATTGGCGACAATAGTCCTGTCAGTAATGATAGACCGATCCCAGTACAGCGTGACATGGTCTTTCTCGAGAACTGGGTCGGGCACATACTTGTAGTACGGTACCTCAGATTCCACAAGTTTATATTTATATATATTATAATATAATAATTGAAAGTGGTGCGTCATAGTCCCAGATATTAAGTTGCCGTTAAGGTATAGACTACAACATTTTCTGGAGCATTTCTGTGTAATGTAACGTTCTTACGAATGGTACAATACAGCCAAAAGCTCAGTTTCCAAAGCATTTCCATGTAATGCAACGTTCCTGCGAATGCTACGCGGCGTTATGTTACGGGTAAATGCTCACAGCGAGTGTGCATTTACCAGTATTTCGTTGTACCTTGCGTTCATTCCTTCGTTCGTGGCTCGAAGAAATGTTACACTACTACGCTCGTTGGTTTGTAACAAAGAGGCGAGCGTGCTCGATGTTTAGTTCGTAAAAGGATGATACACTAGAACATATCATAGAGCGGCTCGTTGTTCTGTTACAAGTAAATGTTGTAGTCTATACTCACCTTTAGAATTTAAAAGCATTATCATTGTAAGTTTGTTCAAAAGCAAATTAAGGACATATTTATTGAGGAAGGGTTGTTACAGTATTGAAGTTTGTTACAGTCATCGAGTTGACAAATGACATGTATTTATGAGATATTTTCTATTTTTGAGTTTTATTATTATTTTTATGCTTTATTAGGTGATTAAGTGATTATTAATTTTATTATTTTCATCTTATGACATTATATTTCTTTATTAAATTACTATTAATTTTATTATTGTAAAAAATTGTTATTGTTACTATTTTTTTTAATGTTTTTGATTATTACTTTCTTATTCTTATTAATCTAATTTTAAGTTATTTTTTACACACTGTATTTTGTTAAGAAATAAATGACTTATGACTTTTGACTTATAAATTTACTAATTCAAATTTAATTATGTGTAATGGAATTGAGCATCTATATCCTGAATGACGTTGTAATTTAATAACTACTGAATAAGAATAATTCTAATCTCATAAAGTTCCTAATATATTTGCACGGTCACACCTCGAATGGTTATAATACCTATTGTGAACCTGTGTTAAGCAAATAAATGATTTGTTTGCTTGTGTTTGAATGCAGAAACAGCAGTAGGCAGTGCTCACACACTCTACTGCACGGCGGTGAATCCCGCGAGGTCCTTTAGTGACGTCTTCTGAGGTGCTCACCTGTTTGAACGTTTCATGTGGTGTATGGTCCATATTGATGACAAGCCTCAACACGTGTTGCGCCGACCCCAAGTAACATGGGACAAGGGCAGGAAGATGATGATGATGATGATTTATGACAAGAGTAGCAGGTGCAACTTTCAATCAGATTAAAAATTTTAAGAAAGTGTAAAATAAAATATTCACTGTCAATCTGTCATACAAATAAAATTCACTAGTCATTATTATGTATACACCAGTAAAATTGAAGTTTCTGTTTGAAATATCAAAATAACAGCTTTTCACTGAATGCATGTGAAAATATATACGACACCTATAACAAAAACTATTTTTTTTTTCAATTTCTGTCTGTCTGTCTGTTTTTTCCGGCTTATCTCCAAAACGGGTGGAACGATTTTGACTTTTACTGGCAAATAGCTGATGTTATAAGGTCTAAGTAAGGCTACATTTATTTTAGAAAATTAATTAGGGTTCCGTGCAAAATAATGAAAACCCTTAAAATTGTTAAAAAAATCTGATTCAAAAAGGGAAGTAATACTTTTTATAATAATTTCTCGCGAAAGAAGGTCACGGGCAACAGCTACTTACTTAGTCATAAATTAGTTAATATTCGCAGACAATTTAACTGCCTACTTTGTTCTATTAAATTAAACAATTTGACCGTTTGTAGGTAAATTATTAAAATGATGATGTTATTGATTTGAATGGTACCGATCACATTTTCCGTCACACACGGGCGCGCGGGCGCAGCGAACAGCTTGCGTGTTTTATAACTCAAACAGCAACCCGCCCAAGCTTCGCACGGGCTTAGTTTTTACGACTCGTCAAAACATTAAGATTTCATTGAAATTATGTAAGTTGCCTTTTAGTGTGTTTAACACAGTCACAAAATTAGAGAATTTCCGCTTTCGGTGGACACCGCATCAAAATTCATAACGTGATTACGTAGTTTCCAAGATCAACGCGGTCACACAGACAGACGCGAAAAAAAACTTCATTCATAATTATGCATACTTAGATGTATTCAAATACCTATATAAAATGGCATATCTAACCATCTAAGCATTAGTTAAAACATTAGAAATACTAATCGTGTGGGGAGGCAGACAAAGGTCACTACGTCCGGCGGGCTCCACGGCAGGTGCTGTGGGGCAGTAGGGCCTTTCAGATTCTGGCGCAGATCATCGCGGCTTGTGCCTGGGCCACAATCTGTCTCCCGCAGGCATAAGAGAAAGATCGCTGTTTGTCCGAGTCCAGCAGACATACAGACGCCTGCAGTCTGCAGGAGAGGCCCCACCACGGTGAGCACGGTACTGCTCGGCTTGAAAGAAAAAGCTGTGCAGACATCGTGTTTCCGCCAGTGCTCATACAAATGCTTTCGAACGTGTTGTATTTGTCAACTGTGCGTCAAGAGACAGATGTTAGTGTTCTGCAGCTCGCTGGCATCTATTTATACGAGTGTAAGCATTTCAACAGTGCGCATGTTATTCTTGCACAAAGTATAAGATTTACAAGTGCTTCGTTTGAACGCTCGCCAAGCCCGCAGGACAGCGCGCCAGTGTCCTACATACTGGAACCAGTGCTACGAGCTGTGTAATAAAAGTGTAATAACTCTCACTCGCTGATAATTGCTGTAACGAGCTGATGACGCCTCGCGCCTCACAATTCTTGTTTATTAAATGTACTACCGTGGCACTATTTGTTAATGTATTCTTCCTGAGAGCACGAACAGAGCTACACGATACAAACAGTCATCAAACCGGCCCGGCCTCGTAACTGCGTCGTGCACGAGATAGAGAGATACCATGAGTCCATGAGTCGAGCTGTCGAGCGGTCGAGTAGTCCACCACACCACAAGAATGCACGCATTTTTAGAAAATTATTTATAAAGGAGAGAGTGGTATTAAATGATACAGCATCGCGCGAATGTGTGTGATTCTATAATTGAGCGAAACGTGTCGTATATTACTTTTGATATGTAGCAGTTTATCCGCGATACACGATCAGCTATTCCGGTAACACTTTCACCGCTGAAGGCCGCGGTGACATGACGTCGGCGCGGCGGCGCGGCGGCGTCGCGGTCGCGACTGCTGACACGTAAACAGTTATTTATTTACAAATACTGTTAATACTGACAGCGAACACGCAGAGTGTGATAGAGCAGTGTTGCGCACGCTGGTGCACTGTGGTCGTTAGTTGGTGAGCCTGGGAAAAATAAGGTTATCTCTTAAAGTTAAACTGACGGAAAATACCTACTACAACAACCGCAAAACTTAAATAATAAATATTGATTAATATTATGAAAAAAATCATTTTTCATCTATGGTGTAGGTACCTCCAACATTTTCCGATTTTCTAGATGTACCCTCGGCGGCAAATGAAGCTGTACATTTCCAGTATAACTTGGCCTCGCTTTGTATAGAGTTCCTATACATTGAGAGATCCGCATAAACTGGTTTTGTATAGCTTGATTGGCCGTCGTGCGTACCTTGAACACAAAAAGTTCGCGGAACACTGTGATAGAGTGCTGTGTAGTGTGCACTCCCACATTCTTGTCGCCAGGGACGTTCCGTACGTTACTGAGAGGTTACCGGCGCGGCTGTGGCCGTAGCCCCCGCACGGCCGCAGCCCCCGCACGGCCGCACCGCAGCTGGTACATCGCCGCTGCTCCGCTTTCAAACACAGCGAATAAAACTTTTCAAAATATTTGACAATGTTCCAATTGATTTGGTCTTGAAAAATTGTGTTGTTGGTTGCAAACGTTCTCAACAATTGAAATGTTTAATTGTGGTATTTTAATGATACTATTGTGTCTTAACAATACCTAAACTAAATTACAATTTCTGTTTTTTTTTTCTTCAATACAATGAGCAGACATGTGAAGCCCCCTCCCTCCTCCGGACGCCCAGCACTCTCTGGGCAGCCTCGCCACCTGAACACAAATACTCTTCACAATAGCATAAAAATAGATAAGTAATATAAACAAACGGAAAGTCGCCGGATTATAAAAATAGTGTATCAAGAGTTGCCAAATCGTTGTCCGAACTGAGAAGTTACCTAGTTTATACGTGCGTTGCAAGAGTCGCAACATGAAACCGAATTCAAGTGCTTTTCACATCCACCATGTACTATATGCACGAACGGCGGCCGGCACATTATAGTCTGAAGTGCGTTGCTGGTGCCGGTCGCTGCCACCGCCGCCGCTGCCGAGCACGGCGCCGATTGCAATCCCCAATCACCAAATAAGGATCACATGCTGACTGCCGCCGAAACCAACTAAGATGATTTATTATTTTGTTTATGAAAGATTACTAAAGACTTCGAAAAAAAAAATATTACTAAGAAAACTTTGTTAGGTTTAAAGATATTTTCTTTTTCTATTCTCAAAAAAGACACAAAGTCACTTACATGAGAACAATACTCAAAATAATTTATATTTAGAGTTCGTCACAGACGTCACGGTAGCAATTATGATATTATGATACACCCATCCAAAGAATTCCGATTTAAGGAGTATACAAAAAAAAGTATTCCAATATTTACATTATGTACAAACTATAAATCTGTAATAGTAATAAAAATATGTAAAAAGATTAAACGGGTTACAGGGCGTCAAAAAATTCGCCCACATCGCTGTCAACACTGCTGTTCTTGTGTTTAAATTCAGATACAAATTATTTGTTAATGAATAAATGACTAACAGGAAAAGTACCCGGAAGGCTGGCAGCATTGCCACGTTGGATGGCAATGCTGATTCTTTGGTCAAAAAATAGGCTCGCCCTCTGGATTTAGGAAGGATGTTATTTGTGATCAGATATTCAGAATAGAGTTTTGAATGCATTGAATGAGTGTAATTTTTTAATATATGAGGGTATTTTATGTACAATTGTGCTCCTTGAATGTTAACATTTTTTACCAAACTTCAAAATCAGAAAACAAGCTCGGCGAGTGCTTATATAGCACTGGTGGTTGCTTTCACTTGTGTAGACGACACATTAGTCTGTATAGTGTGTTGAGTGGCTTACGAATGAAAATACATGTATTGTAAATATACAATTGTCTAATGTTTATCATTTTTTTGGTTTCTTCATAAAAAAAAATCTTATTGATGTTAAATACGGGTAGTTAAAAATCATTTTTACTATTTTGTTTTGTGCAATTTGGAGAATTCGTCTTGGCCGCACTGACCCAAATTTCAACCAGCTATGGTTTGTTTTACTAAGGCGTTATAGAAGGTGTGACGCAATATATGTGAAATACATCGAACTATGTTTCGAAGGGATCCAAGGAATGACGTAAGTTTTGTTTTATATGATCCAAGTGGACAGTCCACGATAGAGAACTATCCATTCTTAAGTCAAGATATTTTCTATATTGTTAATAAAAAATGGATTTTGTGGAGTTATTATGACGTTGGCATGCTAGGATAAAGAATATAGTGATTAAACTAACTGTTTACATTGTGTGTTTGTGTGAATAGGACTAGACTAATAATGAGTATTTAGAATTGAAGGGGCTTTTTTTTCGGATGGGAAATCATCAAATGACCACTCCTGCTCTGGGCGAAGTGGAAGGGAGTGTCAGACTCGTACTGACTTAAACCCATCCATGTTCTTTCTTTGCCGTTTGTGTTCCAGGGTCGCGGTATCAATTTCGAACAGTCCCGCAGCCTTGGCCGGCATCGGCCCTTGCGGTCCCCTTCCTGGTTGCTGACATCTCTTTGAGGCGCGCGTGGAACGGACGGCTTAGAACGCGCGTGAGTGTCCCAATTATAATTAAATAAAGAACAATGTTAATAACAACCTTGTTGAAGTTCGTGACATCACCACTATACAGCTATATGTTTTCTAAATTAATGGCAACTTTGAAACAAAACTCGTTTCTTCCGCCGCAGAGGTGTCCTCTACACCGAGCATTTGTAATATAATCGCAATTTATCTTTCAGTCGAACAACCTATTGATAAATCATGTTAATCCAACGCGAACGTGAATTTCATCACTTCAGTAGATTAGGTGAGAGCTCGGATGTCAAAAACGATGAAAGATGTGAAAACAAAAACAAACAACAGGTTAAAAAAATCTTAAATGAGCTCAACCGGCAACATGAACACGTTCCCTTCTGACTTCTCTAGGCATCACGCACGCAATGTTTTGTGCTCTGGTCCAGTACGCTGGGATGACATACCGCTCGACAAATGCCAAACATTGCCACCATAATAAAAAAAAACATGTATTCTCGACTCAACTTTCCCAAAACATATTTTATTACATTGGTCGTCGTGGTAATAAGAAAGTACGTCAGAAAGTATTCAAAGTAAAGATATATGATGTAGGGTACCTACCTTCTTCTTTTTATTTTTCATTTTTTACATTGAGCATGCGGCAGTGGCAGTGCGGGCTGCACGTGCTGTCGTCAGCCGTTGGTCGAGCTGGTACTTCCACAGCAGGGACGGTTTTCCCCGCCATTAGGGGTGTGCTGCAAGGTCCACAAGATGCCGGATACTGCGCGGTGACCCAACTCTCTCGCTGGCGGAGAAAGCTCACGGCCTCCTGCCGCGTTTGATATGGTGGCATTATTGTTGCAATGTCGCACGTAAACTGCTGTTACTTTTCGAATCAAACCTATAGTGCGTTTATAAGTTTGCACATTTTGACCGACTAGAATACAAACACATCCGAGAAGAAAATTTTAATTGCAACGAAGATTACGAAGAAGATCTTGTTGCTAAATTTAAATTCCCGGTCCCAGAGGCTAGAAAGTGTTCCCGGTATTCTATCAGCGATAATGACGATGGAAACCTTGCTGGATACGTCATTCCTGATGAGAGCAATAAATGTAAGGCATTGAAAGCGATTGCCACTAGCGCGTAGTTTTGAATTCTATTTCGTTCCTTTAAAGTTGTCAGAACAAAATTAAGTATTTGTGCAAAACTTAAGAAAATTAAACTTGCAATTTTTAAATAAAACACCATAAACATTTCGCAGCTGTAGGTGCCCACAACATGTTATGTAGCGAAGTACGAATCGAGAATAGTAATATAATTAGAGGCCCGGCCACGTGAATGAGCGCCACCGGTCATGAATTATTAATGTAGTGCCAAATTATTCGCTTAATTATACACATTTATGTTTTAAAACAATACGTATGGCTGCAGCAGCTTAACGCTGTATTTAATTAAGCATTTGCTTTTCTGCGGGAATCGATTACTGGCTGTATTCTTGAAATAGGCTGGTCAACGGATCGAAAACAAATTGCTGGAAGACAGAAATATGTACTTGAGTATTTATGTTGTCAGTCTACGCGTATCATAGTTAAGAACGTACGCCTCAGGGATCAATTTCCAAGCATATCGCTAACAAGTTTTCTTCGTTTCAACAACTTTATTTATGTTTTTGTTTAGACTCGAGCATAGCCACTCCGACCGGTCCTGCGCTGTCTCCAACGGGTGCCCATGGCTGTTACCAGACCGTCAGTACCTTGTAGGCCCGGACCCCTGGGACCCGGGGTTGTCTCTCCGGACAAGTTTTCGGTCCCGTTATTATGCCATAAGTTCTGCCAGTAGTTTGCCCCAGGCCCCCAGCCACAGCTATCTAAGGTGGCCAATCTTTTTTTCGGGTTAAGTCGACTAAAACTACGACGAAAATCCGAGCATAGCCTTCTCTCTAGCTCTTCTATTATCCTTTGGATGACCTTGAGCTTTCTTTTATGTCTATTGTGAGTGGCTACTCCGAATGCCGTGAGTCGTCGCTATGTGCAACATGTATATGTATATATCTATGTATGTGTATCTATCCTCTAGAACCTGTACGACGTGACAAATGATAGAATTTCCTGCTACGTGTCATGCAATAGGCGAGGATTTACTTTATGCGCCGTTGATTCGTTGAGAACCTATTAAACATGAATGCCTTGTTTCTTAGAAGAAGGTTGTGTGCGCGCTTGTGGCGGTTGCAGAGTGCCAGCGACGCACGATTCTCACCGCCCTTCGCTATCAACATAGTATACATTCGATTCATTAGATAATATGCTAAAATCCCCAATTATGTCTTTAATTTGTATGGTGAAGTTTGCTTCCCTATCACCAACCAAGTTGTGAGTCGACAGTGGACACAACGATTTATTTTATTTTACGCTAAAACAGTCTAACTAACGAGCATGTATGCTAGGGATGCACCCAGTGCCACAGTGGAGCAGACACACAACGCATTAACATCTATCAATGAGGAATGACGCAGAGCACTCGATGACATAACACGCGCTGTTTATCAGCGTGATCCACTCTTGTGATATGCGATGCAATGGTATTCGTACTCGACGTGCGACGGACAGAAGATGATGATGGGGTTCTGGGTTCACCGCTTGTTATGATTCGGTCAGTCAATTTCCACGTACATAGCTAGATATTGAAGACGACCCACCGACCGAAGGCCTGCTTATTTTCTGTACTTAATGATGTCGTTTTAGCAAATAAAAGAAAAATTTTCACAGTACAGTGGATATTCTTAACATGACCAGAAGTGATGAAAATATTATGTGCGGTGGCTGCTTTTGTTAATATAATTAAATTCATTAGCCGATCCGATCAAGATTGAGAATCCCCTCTGCTAATGAGTTTGTTTACGAGTGGAGCGCGGAGCGGGGCGCCCGCGCACAACGACGGGCGGCGCGCGCGGCAGTCAGCCCGCGGCGGCACCGCCACGCGCATGCACCGTTCTGCTCGTTCGCTCACCGCGCTCGCTGTTAGTGCTCGTCGCGCAACTTCACTCATGTGCGGATGTGGATGCAGTGCTTGTGTTGTTCTCACTACCCTCAATATAAACATCGTACGGACTACCTGACAGTTAGCATTTATTACAGATAGGTAAATTATTGGCCTGTTCAAAGTTGTGATTTTTTTTGTCACAATTAAATAATTTGTTAATTCATTCAAAAATTTGTGGCAGTGTCTAACATCCATACGTTGATAAATTGTTAGTGCGGTCATTGCTTTGTCATTGGACATTGGATGTCAACGCTAACTGCGTCGCCGCGCGCAGCCGTCAGCTGCTCTTCTTCTGCTACATTAAGGGCTTGCACAGACGATGGACAATTTGTCCGCAAAAATTTGCAACAACCAATGGACGTCAAATAGATGAAAAAACAACACCAATGAACGGGACGGTCATTTCTATCCGGCGGACAAAAGTCCCTCGTCTACGCAGGCTCTCACGAGACATCGTACGGAAGGGATGGGAATTGAGAATTCTCGAAATATTTACCTTGTTTGTTCGTTAACGAAAGAAACATGATACGATACGATTTCTTAATACTTTGGTATTTCAATGATATAATAAGAACAAACATTTGCCCGCGGTTCGCTCGCGTTAATTTAGAATTTGACAATCAATTCGGGTTGTACTTTGCTTGTAATAATAAAATTCAATCATTCAGATTCAAAAGAGTGTCGCCATCTATTATCATAAGAACGTTATTGTTGTTTTCCTCGGGAACAGTAGTTTTTTTCGGGATGATAGGTACCCTATGTCCGTATCTGTACACCTATTAATGTATGTGCAAATGAACGGGACTATAACGGGAATATAATGATCGGTTCAGTGGTTTAAACGTGAAAAGGTAACAAACTTTACTTTCACATTTATAATATTAAGTAATAATGGAGGATATGGATGGATTACAACCTAACTAAAACTAACCTAACCGAAAAGGAAGGACTTTACTATAAGGGATGTGTATACAGGGTGTAAACAGACCCTTCACCAAGCCGTCAACCAGGCATTCTGTACATCAAACTAAGTAACTTTACGCAAAAATTATTGCTGGGAAACGACTTTTTTTTTAGGGTGAAAAATTACGTTTTACGGTAAAACTCAATGTAACGTACTCAAAACATTGTGCTGATGGATGGATTGAATAGTACGAGGGTCGTGAAGGTGTTTAAAGTAAAAATCTTACATTAGAAACAAGTATTTAAAAGAAAACTTGTGAAAAAGTTGGATATTTGACCCCCAATATCTCCGAAACTAGAAGGTTCCCAGGTATAGTCTAGAACAAAAAAATAATCGCAATGACGGGGAGAACAAGTACCTTTCGGCTTCGTTAAGGGTCTTTTTACACCCTTTATTTGAGGGGGGAGGGGAGAGATCTCCCTACCGCATGGGAAAAGTTAAAGAAATACTAACATAGTTACTTTTTATAAATTTAAAAAAATCTCATTTTGATATTGACGAACAAACAATAACTATAGGTACTTACTTAAAGGTACCTCAAATTAACCCTTAAAATTAAAAAAAAAATGACTAAGTCCGAGTCAGACTCGCACACACAGGGTGCCGTAGCACCATACAATATTATAAAAATATTTTTAACGCTCATTCATAAGTTTTCAACAAAAAAACTAAATTTGTTTTGCATGGCATGTTTAGGAACTGCTGCAGTTTGAAATATAATTCTCATATCTCAAAAACTAAATATCTAATCTCATTGATACCAATTGTCGCTCGAAGATTTTTTTTACTACTTTGCTGCATAGCTTTATCCTCTTACTTTAGAAATTAAAGGGCAAAAAATTGTGCCCCCCCCCCCCCCCCCGCCGGCGCAATTTTTACGGCTTTAGTAGCATTATAAATATACAGGGTGGTTGAAAAAGTCGTGGATCAAACGAAACAGGGCGATAGTTGGGGTTATCAGGGTCATTTTTTGGTAGTAATTTTTTTTTCAGTGAGGTTCTGAAGTTATAAATAATTTTTCGTGAGACTTAAAAGATATTAAATAAAGTGCCAATACTCATAAATCATGGTACACATTGTCATAAAAGCACTTTTGCAGTGATAATACATTTCCTAGAAGCAACTACCATCTAACCACCTCTGATTGAAAAAAAATTGGTATTTTCTTAAAAAACACTCAAGTAGTCAAAGGAGATCAAGTTAGGACTCTGCCACAGAGATATTTTTCACTGCAAATAACCCCAACTATCGCTCTGTTTCGTTTGACTTATGAAATTTGACTTAAGAACAAAAGTGTTTTAGCTCGATATCATTTTTGAAGAGCTACATTGATATATTTTTTTAAACCCTCAGTTACATGTATGGGTAGTCCCCCTATTTTTACTCTTTTCATATTTTTTTGTGTAACGGTAAAAAATGTTTACGAAGCACCGTAGAGTCCGGCTGGTACAGACTGTGTGTGGTGCGCAGGCATTCAACATAAACAAGAGTTTGGTCAGAAGCTCTTTGTAGTTGTAATGATTCCTGTAACAGATTGTGCCTATCTAGAGGATGCGAATAGATAACATTCAGTTTATTACTGATAACACTTCCCTGTTAGTAAGCGCATTGCAAATCGCTAACTATTACGATAGCCGCCGCGCGCCGGGGCATACTGTGGCATCACACCTACGTGTGATGGGTGTGAACGTATGGTGGACGAAAGTGTGACGTGATCCGGGACTTTATTTATTCGGTACTAACTTTTGCCTGCGATTTTATACTATTTTCTATCGGGTAGTAATTAAACCGACTTTTATTTAATAGCATTTTTGTCTTCCAAAAAAATAAGTTGAAAACTAAAACCCGACTACTGAAAAATCACGCTCTGAAAAGTAGGAAACATGAAAATGTTCTCGTCTGAAATTGATATAGAGGATAGCCGTGGTCGTAGTTTAGGCCGTGTTTTAGTGTTTAAACATTTTTTTTATAACCCCCCCCCCCCCCCGCTCTAGGTGGAGTGGGAGCGAGTGTCAGACTTTTACTGACTAAAACCCATCCATGTTCCTTCTTTGCCATTTGTGTTCCAGGGCCGCGGTATCTCTTTCGACTGTTCGAAAGAGATACGGACTGTTCCCGCAGCCCCGGCAGGCCTCGACCCTTGCGGGCCCCTTCCTATTGCTGACATCTCTTTGAGGCGCGCGTGGAACACGAACGCGCCGTCGACACGGCCTGTCGTCATAAGACGGACGGACGGTGAGCTTACCCATTACTCACCGTCCACAGGCCCGCGCCTACGGTGGCCGGTAGCCACCACGTGGCCCACGACGCCCGGGGCTTCCCCCGCGGCGGCTGGGACGTGAGGTTCTCTCCCTCTCACGTCCCGTCACCTCCTTCGCTAGCATGACTGCTTCGCAGAAGTAGGTGACGGCTTCCCACTCCCTCTCGCTCCGGACCATGGCCTGAACCAGGGCCGGGCGCGATAGGTCGCCGCCGCCATAGCGTTTAAACTAACCTTAAGTTCTAGGTTCATGGATAACATCAATATTTTTTTATATGCGTGGCGCTGCGCGGGGCTCCTATTTCTATCTGAAGTGATGGTGGGGTCTCGGGTCGCTCACTTCTCGCGCTCGCTCGTTGAAGCTGTAAAACGTAAAATGTTAGTGTTCGGGTCAATCACCGAACAATAATAAACATGTCAGCGTAATTGCGACACCGTGCTCTATGCCTTGAATATTTTATGTACTTATTACCTAAGTAAAACAGTCAGTACGTTTCGGACAGCATATCGGGCGCGAGTCAATCTCATCTCATTCGTTTTAATCGTTATCCTATTTGTATTATTGAAATATAGCAATCTTTATAATCTTTAATCCTAGTTTATCTCACCCCAACCCCGAACAGTTAGTGAGTTGTAAAATCCGTGGCTGACTTAGTAAATTCGATCATGATGTATAAATCAAGGAGACAAGTAATAAAAATAATTGTTGCTATTGACTTGACGCTTTCTTTGAGATATTTAGTTGGCGATGTAAAAAGATGAATCAAATTATTAGAAGCTTCCTTATTTTCTTTTGATTTGCTGTCTATTATTGAAGAGTTCCATTGTATATCTCCGAAGATCAGCATCAGATCTTCACCAAAGGAAACGATAATCTAATATAATTTTAGAGGAATGAAATCGGAAAGCATGTCAAAATGTCAGTTAGGAACCATTTTTTTTAAATTATCGACCAGTTTGCGACCGCATGGTCTGCTATGGTAAATGACTTCCAAAAAGGTACTTCTTATCGAATCGATGACTCAGAATTTGTCCTACGACTAGCTTGTGCCCGCGGCTTCGCCCACGTAGAGTTAAGGAATTGCCCACCGGATCTTACTTCTGGGACAATAAGTAATCTATGTGATATACCAGACTATAAATCTATACCGTGCCAAGTTTCCAAGTATACAATGTAAAGTGTAATATTATGTAGGTATATATATTTTTTCAAAACCATTTAAATTGCAATGCCTTAACAGGCAACTAAGTTCTAAGGACCTACCTATTGTTAACATCTTCAAAATACTATACACTTAGTTCGCAATAAAGAATTTGAATTTTGAATTTCCATACAGATCTGTTCAGCCGTTTTGGAGTGATTGAGTAACAAACATCCATCCATGACTGACATGACAAACTTTCGCATTTATAAAAGTTTATCTTACTAATATTATAAAGAGGAAAGATTTGTATTTTTGTGTGTGTGTTTGTATGTTTGAAATGAATAAACTCAAAAACTACGGTGCCGATTTCAAAAATGTTTTCACCTTTAGAAAGCTACCTTATCCCTGAGTAACATAGGCTATATTTTATCCCAAAATGTTTAAAAAATAAATTTCCCCCCGTGCAAAGCCGGGACGGATCGCTAGTGTAAAATATAAAGGGTGTAAAAAGACCCTTAACGAAGCCGAAAGGCACTTGATCTCCCCATCTTAGACCATACCTAGGAGCTTCCAGTTACGGAGTTATAGGGGGTCAAAGTTCCAGTTTTTTTCACAAGTTTTTTTTTTATTACTACTTTTTAAGGTTTTAACTTTAATTACCTCCATGACCCGTTTACTATTCAATCCATCAGCAACAAGTTTTGAGTGCGTTACATTGAGTTTTACCGTAAAACAATAATTTTTGTGTAGGGTGACTTAGTTTGATGTTCATAATGCTTGGTTGACGGCTTCGTCAGATAGGCAGCGCACGACATAGTTACGAGCAATGATTTACGAGACTAGATCGACGCATCAGAACTATAAATAAAGAAACAGACGTGTAGACTCTGCGCTTGCGGCCACGCAACTGAGCTCCCTGCCTCCCTGTCTCTTATTACACTACACGATCGACAGCGCGGCAGGGAAGCAGGGGTCGGAACCACTCGATCACCCTGTTTCGGGACCCTGACTCCCCGTTTCTTATTACACTTCCCTGTCCCTGCGGGCACGGCTCGAGAAATCGTGAAATGTAATAGGCCTTTAAGCAGCGGACAGACGGACAGACGGACAGACGGACGAACATGGTGAAACTATAAGGGTTCCTTGTTGATTACGGAACCCTAAAAATCAGTTTTTATAAAATTATATAGTTCTGGCGATCACGGGATCTTGGACCATAATAACACTTGTTGATGGTTGCAGTCGCAGGCGGAAAGCGGGACCCGCGCCCCGCGCCCCGCGAACCGTGACCCGCGCGCCCCCGCCCCCGTACTCACTTCCGCACACACATGCTACGCCAAAGGTAAGCCTAACTGCATGTCATCCTATTCACTTCCGTAGAGTTTTCGCTCCTAAAAGATACACATAACAAAGAATAAAAGGTAATCAATACGTTGTGTTAATCAAGCATGCTATATAATTTTCAATAACGTCGACGATCATTGGCCGCATACGCAATTCTGCTCGCGAGGGATGATAAGCTTTATTCGCATTAACAGGTGGTGGCATGCAGTCGTGAGCGGCGTGCTGGTCGCGTGCGCACTCGCGCAGCAAGAGGTAACAGCAGAGGATGAAGCCGCGCAGACAGTGGCCGTGATGCCGGTGACGCTAGGCGGGCAAGGCGCAGCTGCCGCGCTGGGCGCGCTGGCCGTGGCGGCACTGGCGGCGCGTGGATTGCGCGCGGAGGTGGCGCCCGCACCAGGCGCCTGCGCCACTGCGCCTGCAGCTGCCGCCTGCAGCAACGACGTACTGCGCGCGCTCGTGCAGAGCCGCGCGCACGTGGCGCTACTGCCAGTGCCGGCTGCGCGCCCACTGCCCGCTCTGCGCCTGCGCGACGCCGGCCTCTCGGAGCTGGGCGACGTGGCTCCGGCCGCGCGCTTGGCCTGCCACGTCCGCCCCCCTTCGACCCCGCCCGCCCCCCCGGTGAACTCCGCACGCTCTCTGCTCGACTTCGCCGACGCGGCGGTGGCTGCGCAGTACCGTGTGCCATACGACGACATCGTCTCCGCTCTGCGGGCTGCGGACGATACGGATCCTTTCGGGTATAGTATCGTCTCACTCCAAATTTTGGGCCGATTCAATTTAGATCGCCATCGACGTGCTAAGAAGAAGAATATTAAATGTTATTTTACTCGAGTTCATTTACAAGTAAAATGATGATGTTCACAGGTCCGTATGTCTTGCGTCAAACTGCTCGAGCTTTAATTTCACCCCCGAGTGGTGTTCGATGAGCAACTCAACATGCTCGACTTTGCTGACCGACGATGAGAGCGAGGCGCGCGTCCTCGCCAATGTAGTTCGTGCTTACAAGCTGTACACCAGCGTCGTCGCCGTAGGCGCGCATTTGCTGGCAGTGGGCGAGCGGCTGGCGCGCGCCCCGCGCCCCCTGCTGCTGTGCGCGCGCGCGGCTCCCCGGGCCGCGCTGGCGCACCTCAGCCTCACGCCGCTTGCGCCACCTCCCTGCGACACATCTGCGCAAGATTGTGCTTTCGATCCCTACCGCCTTACAAAAGTTGTAAACGAGCGCGAACTGCACTCGCCCAGCGTGATTAGTATTCTGGGTCGACTCGAGCTCACGGAAGTCGAGTTACGAGATCTCACTCGCCAATATCAAATGTCAGGCTCCGTCGCCGACACCCTGGCGCGGCATCCGGAGTGGACGCGGCCGCCGGGCGAGGCGCGCACCGCCGTCATGGTGCCGCAGCACACCCGTCGCCAGGCCTTTGACGCCGGCGCACTGCGCGCCGCCGCCGTGCTGGCCGAGGAGGACTCACCCAAGAGTGGCAGCATTAGCTTCAAGGTGGAACTGCTGGACGACCAGTGCGCGTCCACGTTAGCCTTCAAGTACTTGACAGACGCGCTGGGCTCGGAGTTCGGCGCGCTGTCGGGCGTAGCAGGGCCGGCGTGCGGCGCCGCCTTCGCGGACGTTGCGCGCCAAAGTCCCACGCTGGCCATGCCGGTGCTGGGATACACGCCACAGGCGCCGCCGCCCGCGCCCGCCGCCGACTTCGCCGTGTTGGCGGCAGGCGACGCGCGCCAGTACTCGGGTGCGTGGACGGCGCTGGCCGCGCGCATGCGCTGGCGGCGCGTAGCCGTGCTTAGCGAGCTAGCCACGCGCGCCGCGCTGGACGTAGCCGAGCTGGGCGCCGACGTCATTGTACACGTTGAGCTGCCTGCCGACACGGAGGACGTCGACCTGGACAAAGTATCACAGGTTCGATACTTTTACTCTCCTTAAAAATCATCAGTTTGTAAATAGTTATATAACTGTGTTTCGGTGACGAGATCGGGATTAGCTTGATGGTTATTTTGTCAATAAAACACGCACAGCTTTTTAACCGACTTCCAAAACGAGGAGGTTAGCAATTCGTCTGATTTTTAGGTTTCCGTAGCCGAATGGCAAAAAAGGAAACCCTTATAGATTCGTCATGTCTGTATGTCTGTCTGTCTGTCCGTCTGTACGTCCACTTTATTCCGCAACTATTAGGACTATACAGTTGAAACTTATGGTAGGTAGATGTATTATGTGAAGCGCTTTACGATTTTTTTACAAAAATAAAAAAATAAAAGATTATGGGGGGGCTCGGGTACATGGCATGGAAACTTAAAAAAAAACATCAAACCTATACGTGCGGAGTGACTATAGATGGGGCTTTAAAAATAAGATGGAGGTTTCTAAAACCATTTTTTCTCAAAGTCAATCGTTTGAAAGATAGACACTTCCAAAGTAGTAAAATGTGTGTGTGTCCCCCCCTCTAATTTCTATAGTAAGAGGAGGAAAATTCTGAAAAAATGTGGGATTGTAGAACGTAAAAAAAACTTTTAACGAAAATTGGTTTGACTAAGATTTGATTTTTAGTTTTTGAGTTATGGAACTTTTTCATCAACCTGCAGCAGTAACTTTGTTTTTCATTAACATACTATGAAAAACAAATTTAGTTTTGCTGTTTTGTTTGGTGCTACCCTGCGTGCGTGTGAGTACGACTCGCACTTGTTTTTTTAATAATAAATCATTTATTTGCAAAAAACATGGTATACAATGGTGTTAAATAAAATTAAAATAGTTCAAACATGTTTAGCTAAGATAGAACATAGCATGCAAAATTGTAGGATTTAGCAAAATGTTACAAGGCATCAACATTTTTATCCATGAATTCTTTTAGACTACTTATAGAAATTACATTCATTTATCCACTTGTGCAATTTAATCTTTAATAATCTTGAATTTAATATTTTGAATTGGCTTGGTATCTTGTTGTAAATACGGACGCACATTGCTAGACAGTTTTTAGCAAATCATTCAATACTAACACAAAAGGATCTCGTCTGTTCCGAGGATTAATATCGTTTGCTGTCTTAAATAGTTCTTTATTCCTTATTACGAATACACATCTATACTATTACTATATAATATTATAAAGCTGCAGTGTTTGTTTGTTTGTTTGTTTGTTTGAACGCGCTAATCTCTGGAAGTGCTGGTCCGATTTGAATGATTCTTTCAGTGTTGGGTAGTCCATTTATCGAGGAAGGCTATAGGCTATATATCATCACGCTACGACCAATAGGAGCGTAGCAGCAATGAAAAATGTTGCAAAAACGGGGAAAATTGTATTTTTAATAACTTGACGCGGACGAAGGTCGCGGGAAACAGCTAGTAGTTCATAAATATACAGAGATGGCAACGGCAGCAAACCAAACTTTATGAACATTGGTCGACATGAGTCATCAGGTTGAAGTCCACTCTCTGATGCACTTTTTTTGAGCGAAAATATAAATCTCAGCCGGGGTCGACAGCACTGCGACAGTTGACATTAAGTTAATTAACTGTTGACATTTAGTTAATGTAATGTGTGTGTTTACTTTGATTCAATCAATCATCTGGTGCAAGGGTTTATTATGTTCAATTGTTTAAACTCATTCACATTAATCGATAATACTAATCGATTTCCTATTTTATTCTTGGTATATTGCTGACTGTTTATTCTTGCTCAAAATCCTCAATAACAATATTGATAACCCTGAGTTATTATCAAAATTTTATTTTAATGTGCCAAGTAAAACATTTCGTTTTAATCCACCCATACGTGTACCTCATACATCTTCGAATTATAGGCAGAACAGTTATATTGTGCGCGCAAGCAGATATTTCAATGACATATGCAAGGAATATGATTTAGTTCCATTCACAATTAGTGTGAAATCGGCCAGAAGGTGCTTAAGCCTCAAATTTTTCAAGTAGCGGTAGGTTATTTGTTATTATAATTTTACTATTTTTCCATTATTGAAGTCATATAATTGAATTTTTTTTTAGTCAGCCTGAACTGTCTCACTCCTGGGCAAAGGCCTCCCCCCATTTCTCCCACTTTTCTCGATGTTGCGCCTCTTCTCGCCAATTAACGAGAAAGCCATCCAAGGCGTCCCGCCATCTTCTCCTCGGTCTGCCGCGACCCCGTCTAACTGTCTCAGGGCTCCAGTTTTGTGATATGCGGGCCCACAGCTTTGCCGGTATTCGACAGACATGGCCTGCCCAGTCCCATTTCAGTTTAGCAGCTTTTTGCGCCACGTCGGCAATTTGAGTTCTGGAGCGCAGTGTCTTATTCCTTATTCGATCGGTAAGTTTAACGTTAAGTATGCTGCGCTCCATTGCCCGTTGGCAAACCTTGAGTTTGGACTTCTGTATGTTAGTCAAAGACCAAGTCTGTGCACCATATGTCAGTATGGGGAGAATACACATACACATTGTCCAGAATTTTGTCTCTATTGATTTGTTTATTGCCGTTGCCGTCTTTTAGATTTGTAATCCACGATTTATTGTTTTGTATTCCTTGCTTGGCTATTTTTAGTGAGCGGTTCTTTTCTAACGCATTTTGAACTATTGTGTTGTTATAATATCTTATGTCTTTTCTTATGTTACGTTTAACTTCCTTGTCTTTTAATCTATATCTTAAATCTCTTTTTTCTGTACCTAAAGTTAGTCTCTGATCTATAAGTTTTAATTTTTTAGTTCTATTTTTGGTTTTCTTAATAATTTTACTAGCTTGTTTTACACTATTAATGATGTTGCTGTATTGTTGGTGTATATCACTATCAAAACTATTCTTGAGTTCTAAATTAAATTCTTTCTTACATGCAATGAACGTTATCAGTCGTTCCCTATTCAGTCTTCTAATTTGATTTTTAAAAAGATTTTTCCGGTGGATCTTTATGTTGAATACTATTGTTGCTCGTAGAGGCCTGTAGTCTGAACTAAATTTAAATTCGTTTATGACTTCTACGGTTTTTATAATTTGTCTGTTAGAGGTGAGTACATAGTCTATTTCATTTTTCGTTTTGTTGTTTGAAGAGATCCACATCCAACGTCTTTGTTGTTTCTTGAAGAAAAAGCTATTTCCCACGCATAGCTGTTGTCTAAAGGCAAACTGGATAAGGCGGGAGCCGCGTTCGTTTCTGTTTGCAAATCCATGTGGTCCTAAGATGTTTTCGTTATCCAAGTCTTGCCTCTGTCCAATTTTTGCATTGAAGTCCCCTAGAATAATATTCCAGGAGCTTCGGTGATCGCCGCAAGCTTTATTGAGTAGGTCGTAGAATTCCTCCACTTCATCGCCGTGATGAGAAGATGTTGGTGCGTAGACTTGAATTACGGTTAGTATTTTTGTGTCTGATATTTTAAATTTTAAAACTGCTATCCGGTCTGAGTAAGAGATAAATTCAAGAATGTTATTTTTCCACTTTTTGACCAAGAAGCCTATACTATAAATACCTCCACTTTGCCCATTGTAATAGAATATACTTTTTTCCCTTTCTATCGTGTCTTCTCCATTTCTTCTCACCTCTGATAAATCAACTATTCCCATTTGCTGTCATTTAATGCATTTTCAATCTCCAGTAAACGATCCTCTGTTCGTGATGTTCGTGTATTGTAGGTTAAAATGTGAAGTGTTTTTTCGTTGTCCGATTTGTGTTTAGCTTGGGTCGTATGACGGAAGGTCGATCTCGCCCGGGGATTCTTAGCACCCCATGCTCCAGGGTGCTCCTGCCCACCGTCATCAGCAGCAGCACCACTAGAGATGCCGCGCACTAGGGGCCTGCTTTTCTTTTTCTTTGTCATGTGAATGGAGTGAGAATTAGACAATTAACCCATCACGCTTGTCCAGTGCGGGTTGATGGGTAAACAGTGAACCTATTGACTCGGTCCATTAGTGCTACCGTTGACATTCAGATAATGTTCCTCCGCTACCACCCTAAATTGACATCCTGTTTCTACGCCAATTGTCCAACTTAGGCCATTTGCAGACTGTGGCAGTTTGCATGCCCTAAGTTGGCTGTGGTTTACTTGAAGATGTAAAATAAACAGTAAACCTTTCCCTTTGTCGACTTTTGCGGCATGCGCGGGACGAAAAGCAGCTAATGCATTCTATGTTTTTCTTTTTCTCCCAGCTCAGCACGGAAGCATATAATTGCATACCAAGTATTTATATTCTTCTTACTTTGATTAAAGCGGTGTGTTTTCTGTTTTTGTGCTCACACCATATTTTTTTTCTATTATAAGTCTATACGTGAGCATTTGTAATTGGCTTTCTGGTGAACATGGTTTTCTTTTTTGTTTGTTTTTATTAGCTGTATGTCCTCCAAAATAAATAAATAAACTTATTTTTAAGATTTCTTGTCTTCCAGGTTGTGAATTAGGCTTGTAATGCTTTTTTAAACCATATCTCAACTTATTAAAGTCTGGCCCAGACATTTTCGTCACTTTTAAACAAAATGGGTTTACAATTGGAAATTAATTAGGAAAAAAAACAATCAACCCCTGTTTTCCCACCCTTAGGGGTGCATTTTATTGTTCAATTTTAAGGTCCTTTGCGACGTTTCAACCGAATCCGACGTTTTGAAGTTAGTGAAAATCACGTTCAAAGAACCCGTTACATAGATATTACCAAGCTAATAAAAGCGTGTTAAAATGCTGGCTCACAAGACTCACAACGCTGTTGCTAGAAAACGTTATATGTAATGGAGCAGTTTGCTTTATGTTATTTCTGCAATGAGACATCACACATGTTACCGCGCGCGGCACGGCGCCGTACTTGTAAGCCGTTGCGCTAAAGAAGCTGATTAGAAGACAAATTCAATATACGAAATTCAATACCTTTTTGTTAACACAAAGAATGATGGATAAACTTATGGTTGATGCATAACTAAGTTGAGGACTAGGAATTAACTTGGATTAAACCATCTGGTTGTAGTGGGCGAGGCGTACAGCGGCGGCAAACGGTCGCATCCTGTACGTGTGCGCCGAGGATGCGCGCGTGGTGCGCGCCGCGCTGTGCGCCGGCGCCGGCGTGGGCCTAGCGCCCAGCGCCGGCGCCGTGTGGCTGTTGCCGGCCGCGCTCCCGCCCGACTGGCTACGCCGCGACCGCGCGGATGCGCATAACTGCACGCAGCAGCAGCTGGAAGACGCGGCCGCCGGCCACCTGAGCGTGGCGCCCGCCTGGCTGGTCGCTTGGGACGACTCCACGGACGAGGGGGCGCGGGCGCGGCGCCAGTGGACCGCACGTTGGCGCCGCCACTGCTGCCTGCAGCGCGGCGGCTGCGCGCCCGGTGACTGCACACGCGCGCCCGCGCACGCCGCGCTGCTCTACGACGCTCTGCGCATGTGGGACGCTGCGCTGCGGCGTCAACTGCACGCTCATCCTGCAGCTCTGGATAATCTTCACCACAGGGGCATCGCTAGGTGAACCAAAGTTTAGCAACGTTTTGAATTACTAGGTCGGAAACATATATCGACATACAATGTTTTTCTGTTACAGAGCCCTAATAGAAGATGTGACTACAGTCAACTACAGCGGACTTACGGGGGCGTTCGAGTGGAGCGGCGGCGGTGCGGAGGGCGGAGCGCGCGCACGCGTGTCGCCGCTAGTGCTGCTGCAATGGCACAATGGCACGCGGCACCGCGTGGGCAGGTGGAGCGTTGGCGCCGGGTACGCGGCCGGGCCGGACGCGCTGCGCTGGCTCACAGACGACGGGCGCGCGCCGGACGACGGCGCCGAGCGCTGCTCGCTGCAGGCGCTGGCCGACGTGCTGCGCGCCGACTGCCGAACCGCCTTCGTGGCGCTGGGCGCGCTGCTGCTGGCGCTGCTGCTGGCGGCGCTGGCAGGCGCAGCTTGGCACTGCAAGCGGCGCGCTGAGCGCAAGTACCGGACGCGCCTGGCCGCGCTCGGCCTCACGCGGCTGAGCCCTAAGCCCGGCGGCCTGGACCGCTGGGAGATCCCGCGCGAGCGCGTGGTCATCAACCGTAAGCTCGGTACGGGTGCGTTCGGCACGGTGTACGGAGGGCACGCGCTGCTGGCCGAGGATCGCGGCTGGTCCGCTGTGGCCGTGAAGACGCTGAAGGCCGGCGCCACCACGGAGGAGAAGCTCGACTTTCTGTCGGAGGCAGAAGCCATGAAGCGCTTCGACCACAAGAACGTGGTGCGGCTGCTGGGCGTAGTGACGAAGACGGAGCCGGTGTGCACCGTGATGGAGTTCATGCTGTACGGTGACCTGAAGAACTACCTATTGGCGCGACGTCACCTGGCGGCCGGCGCGGGTGGTGGCGAGGGGGGCGAGGTGGAGGTGTCGGCGGCGCGGTTGACCAGCATGGCGCTGGACGCGGCGCGCGCGCTTTCGTACCTGGCGCAGCTGCGCTATGTGCACCGAGACGTGGCGGCACGCAACTGCCTGGTGAGCGCGCACCGCGTCGTCAAGCTGGCTGACTTCGGCATGACGCGCCTAGTGTTCGAAAACGACTACTACCGCTTCAGCCGCAAGGGCATGCTGCCGGTGCGCTGGATGGCACCCGAGAGCCTGGCGCTGGGCGTGTTCTCGCCCGCCTCCGACGTCTGGTCGTTCGGCGTGCTGCTGTACGAGATCGTCACCTTCGGCTCGCTGCCCTTCCAGGGTCTAAGCAACGCGGAGGTGCTCGCTCGCGTCAAGGCGGGCCACACGCTAGAGCTACCGCCGGGCTTGAAGCCACAGCTGTGAGTTTTTCCTCTGTTACTGATTTCAATAGGCTGCATAGGCGCATTATAATCGTTGTAATTATATTTGAAATCGGTCGGCAGCGTGGGGCTGATCAAGTCGTGCTGGCAGCAGGAGCACGCGGCGCGGCCGGGCGCGGCCGAGGTGGCGGCGTTCCTGGCCGAGAGCCCGCGCCTGCTGGCGCCATGTCTGGACGTACCGCTGGACGCGCTGCCGCTGGAGCCGGCCGGCGCCGACTGCGACGTGTGGCGCGAGGCCCGCGACCGAGCCGAGGTACGATCGCACGCCGAGCGCTGCGCTCTTTTTCACAACTAATCATTGATTATTTTCTGCCTCGATGGTCTAGCGGTCGCAAGCAATACCGCTGAGCATGAGTTCTTGGGTTTGATTCACAGGTCGAGCAAAGTCAGACTCTTCAAATAGAGATTTTACAGTAGCAGCCAGATTCTAGATTTGTGCCTGGCTGACAGCATAGGATCGCCGCCGTTAAACATTAGCGTTATGTTATGCAATCTAGTTTTGTGGGTGTAGCTTGCTAATAATCAACGCTTGGATTGAGGTAGCAGTCTTTGAGAGGACGGATCAAAGAGCGCTAACTATTTCAAAATTATAGTTTTCATGTGCCAAACCCTATTTATTTACTCTGACATTGGCATAGTTGAACTAAGTTTCCGGTTAAAAAAGAAAAATTGACAAGCTCTGGTCCTCAGTGATTAAGTTTCACTTGAGTGTTGAGTGAAAATGATTACATATTACAATATTAGACATGCTTTTATAAGCTTTTATTTAACTCGCCTTGTTAGATAGTTTGTGAGTATTGGTCAAATCTTGCAACTGGATTTTAAACCAGTTCCCCCCAACCGATTGAGCTGAAAGTTTGCACACACCTTCGTTTATTGTCACCTTCTGGTGACAATATATTTTTTATGGCAGACATTACTTATTCCTGCAGCCAGGATCTTCTTAGTGCGGACCCTAATATTTGGATGCGCGTTCATATTTGATGGATAAACATGATTTCTATCATGACCTCATGACCTACAGCCAGGATCGTCTTCTCACGAGGCAACTACTCATTGGTTAACAGCCCATACATGAAACTTTATATAGATACGCGTTTAATTTTGATGAATAAACATAATTTATATCGTTACCTGATCCTAACAACAGCTTTGTCTTCTCACGAGGAAACTCCTCAACGGATAGCATCTCCTCAATAGCATGAATACGAAAAAACTGTTGAAATAATTATACGTTAGCGGAAATGTACAGATTACGTCAAAACTAAAATGTTCTTAATAAAATGAATATTATAAGCTGTCATAAAAATGCACTGAAAAGAAGAAAATGATTATAAGCTGTCATAAAAATGCACTGAAAAGAAGAAAATAAATCTTGGCGTCAATGAAAATGAAAAAGAATATTTTTTACAAAAACTGTCGCATGAATGGTCAGCAAACAAAACCATACGCGACAAGCTTTTGTGAAAATGATTCATTTTCGACTGAGTTTATGTTAAGTATAATAAAATTATTAAGTACGTTTAGCGTAATTCATTACGTGCGCAGAAACGTACTTCTGCTGTATGACAATTATTGTCTCGTACAGCTGGTTTTTCAACTGACAACGAAGTAATCCTATTTAAAGGTTTTTACTTTTGAAGTAACGAACGCTATGAATTGAGTAAAAAATACCTAAGTTTACCTTAGCGTTATAAAGCCAATGCCAGACAGAGATCTATAGCATTTTACGTACTTTGATCTGATGTTAAAGATAAAACGGATAAACATTTCTAGTACGTTTGCACCATTTAAGTCTGTTTTCAAAAACACTAGGAGACATCTAAATGAAAGCACGCTTTTAACATATTTGAAAGTTGATAGCAGTCAAATATCCTATTGCAATAGGGAATATGCATGTAATTTTTTCTTCACTTAAATCAATAAAATATAGTACTACCAACCCAAGAAATAATTAACAATTAAGTTCAACTTCTAATTGTCGCTCAAAAAAAAAAACTCCTACAATTTTCTACGACATGCGACAGTTCAAACGTCCGTGACTGTCGCGGCCATTCATGTCGTGTTATGTGATATCATTTATCTATCTGCCTTGTTTACATCTAATTTTATTAATTGTATGTGCTTTATTTAAGCAAACATTACAATAACAATATTTAATAAAATCTTAGTGAAAATTTAACTACTTTTCAAATAAAAGTGTTTCTTTGACACACACACTTTGACGTCACTATCGGCGCTATCGAGGGACGATGCGTTTTGAGTTTGCGTTCCGTTTCACCAAAAACACGCTAAATAAAATTGTAAAATAAGTGTTGTATTAGAAAATTAAACAAGTGTACCGCAAGTTTTTATGGGCTAACACAAGGCCTTTTTAAGAAATAAAAAAAAGTTTTGTATTTCTTACATTTCCCTATTGTGTTTATGAATGGGATCAATCGATTTAAATTACGTGTTAATAATGTAAAATAATTTTACCTTGATTGATTTTAAAATACAATTAACTTATACTAAATTTTACAAAGCGACAGCTAGATCCTGTCAGATTTATCCACTGAATCTATAATACAGTGGTACAAGGATCTTTAGGCGCTCGACAGTTTTTTTTAAATTTAGGTTTGTTCCGATTCCGAACTTGTACCGCTATAGTTGAAGCACTCTAGTGTGTGGTGTCCGCAGGCACGCTGGGTGTCGTGGGCCGCGCCCGCCTCTGCCGCCACCGACACCACGTACCTGAGCGACGCTCCACCGCAGGACACAGACGCCTTCCTGCCTTGAGCCCCTGCGCCCCCTAAGCCCTCTACGCCCCATGTGCCGCGCACGCGACCCACTCGCCACGGCGCAGTGAGTATGGTGTCCGCAGGCACGCTGGGTGTTGTGGGCCGCGCCAACTTTCGTCGCCACCGACACCACGTACCTGAGCGACACGTCGCTGCAGGATACCAACGTCTTGCTGCCGTGAACGCCTGCGCCCCCAGCGCCCCCTGGGCCCCCTGCACCCCCTGGGCCCCCTGCGCCCCCAGCGCCCCCTGCGCCGGCGCACGCAACCCGCCCGCCTCGGTGCAGCACACTCACGTTGAACTAAAAGGTCAGGACCTTTTAGTTCAACGTCTTCGGACGCTTATTATAAATCATTCCAACACTTTTCTAGTCAAAATGCAGGTATACCTAAACTTAGAATAATATTGTAATTAATTTAATTTAAATAATGTACGAGTATCAACCAAATTTTTTTAATAAAAGAAAAATTTTAATATTCCTTTTTTTCTCCTCCTCCGCAAAACAAGTTAGTTACAACAGCCCTTATTACGCCTTTATTTGAAACGCTACGCATTTGTCTTTGCATTATTTCACATGTGATTCAATATCGGCGCTGTCTAGAAACCTTCAGCCTGGGGTAAAACTTAAAACATGACATTCAATATCGGCGCTGTCTATAAACCTTAGGCCTCGGGTAAAACTTAAAACATGACATTCAATGTCGGCGCTGTCTAGAAACCTTAGGCCTCGGGTAAAACTTAAAACATGATATTCAATATCGGCGCTGTCTAGAAACCTTCAGCCTGGGGTAAAACTTAAATCATGACCTTCAATATCGGCGCTGTCTAGAAACCTTAGGCCTCGGGTAAAACTTAAAACATGACATTCAATGTCGGCGCTGTCTAGAAACCTTAGGCCTCGGGTAAAACTTAAAACATGATATTCAATATCGGCGCTGTCTAGAAACCTTCAGCCTGGGGTAAAACTTAAAACATGACATTCAATATCGGCGCTGTCTATAAACCTTAGGCCTCGGGTAAAACTTAAAACATGACATTCAATGTCGGCGCTGTCTAGAAACCTTAGGCCTCGGGTAAAACTTAAAACATGATATTCAATATCGGCGCTGTCTAGAAACCTTCAGCCTGGGGTAAAACTTAAATCATGACCTTCAATATCGGCGCTGTCTAGAAACCTTAGGCCTCGGGTAAAACTTAAAACATGACATTCAATGTCGGCGCTGTCTAGAAACCTTAGGCCTCGGGTAAAACTTAAAACATGATATTCAATATCGGCGCTGTCTAGAAACCTTCAGCCTGGGGTAAAACTTAAAACATGACCTTCAATATCGGCGCTGTCTAGAAACCTTAGGCCTCGGGTAAAACTTAAAACATGACATTCAATGTCGGCGCTGTCTAGAAACCTTAGGCCTCGGGTAAAACTTAAAACATGATATTCAATATCGGCGCTGTCTAGAAACCTTAGGCCTCGGGTAAAACTTAAAACATGACATTCAATGTCGGCGCTGTCTAGAAACCTTCAGCCTGGGGTAAAACTTAAAACATGACCTTCAATATCGGCGCTGTCTAGAAACCTTAGGCCTCGGGTAAAACTTAAAACATGACATTCAATGTCGGCGCTGTCTAGAAACCTTAGGCCTCGGGTAAAACTTAAAACATGATATTCAATATCGGCGCTGTCTAGAAACCTTCAGCCTGGGGTAAAACTTAAATCATGACCTTCAATATCGGCGCTGTCTAGAAACCTTAGGCCTCGGGTAAAACTTAAAACATGACATTCAATATCGGCGCTGTCTAGAAACCTTAGGCCTCGGGTAAAACTTAAAACATGATATTCAATATCGGCGCTGTCTAGAAACCTTCAGCCTGGGGTAAAACTTAAAACATGACCTTCAATATCGGCGCTGTCTAGAAACCTTAGGCCTCGGGTAAAACTTAAAACACACACACAATAATGTACCTTTTTGCTCTCAAATAGCTAAATGTAAAAAGGGGCTAAGCAGAATTCCATGCAACTATTTCATCAAAATATTAATTTAAGGTTTCTCTTCAAAGCAACTAAAAATTTAACTGTTTTTAGAAAAAAACAAAGCAAAAAATACAAATAGATTGCATATACGAGCACCAAAGCTTCAGTGACGAAATGACTATTTTATTCTAGTACTAGCTTCTGCCCGCGACTTCGTACGCGGATCCTGTTGCTTATGCCAGCGACAACGGGGTCGTCAAAATCGAAGATCTGAAACGTCTGATGTCGAATTCTAAGAGCCCAGGGACGGGAAAACAACGGGATGCGCGAGACGATTCGAGACGTTCCATATCTTTCATTTTTGTAAGTCAGAAGTCGATGCGTAGATACGCTTGGAACTCAAGTGTAATTCTCTATCCGTGAACGTCTCCGACTCGCGAGACAATGCGTGACGTTCACGATCAGTGGTCAGTCGTGCATCACGTTCCCCACTTGTCTCTAGAGACCTAGAAATCGATGCGTAGATACGCTTGGAACTCAAGCGTAATTCTCTATCCGTGAACGTCTCCGATTCGCGAGACAATGCATGACGTTCACAATCAGCGGTCAGTCGCGCATCATATTCTTCACAGTTCTCTAGAGACCTGGATGTAGATGCGTAAATACGCTGAGAACGCAGGCGTGCTTCGTTATCCAAGAGGAAGAGAAGAGAAGAGAGGAAAAGGTTTCCACGGAGCGAGTTGCAGCCTGATGTTCTCGAACAGCATCAAGTCTCTCCTGACGTTCTTCGGTAGATTCTTGGGATGTTATGATCCTCAATCTTTTAGCTCCTTTGGAACATTGGGAAAGATTTGACCTCTTTCGAGGCATGGTTATAGTTTTATTGTGAAGATACCTGATCAATTAAAATCTAAGTGACTGCTCCCCTGCGTTACCGGGTAGGCTACCGTGTCACGAAGATAAGTGGAAAAAGTCTAAAACACTCAAATAACATAAGCCCGAAGGCATATTTATTCGATAAAAAAAAAAAAAAAAAATAGGAGTTTTGTCCAGTAGAGTCAAATTTTCAATGATATACCGTCGTCATCGAATATCAGTCCTAAACTGTTACCGCCTTCACCGCGTGGAGATACTCCCAGCTTATGTTATTTTATAATTATACAGTGAAATTAGTGATAGCTTTGATTTCCACATCAGATGTTTCTGATCTTCGATTTTTATAAGTCAACAGGAAATGCCCATCAGACCGAACAATTTTTGCTAAGACGTCATTCCTATATACGTATATGTTATGGTGTAGCTGGGCTCTTGGAGTTCCACAACAGGTGTTCCAGATCTTCAATTTTATAAGTCAACAGAGAGTGCTCATCAGATTGAACAATGTTTGCTAAGACGTCATTCCTATATGTGTTATGGTGTAGCTGGGCTCTTGGAGTTCCACAACAGGTGTTCCAGATCTTCGATTTTTATAAATCAACAGAGAGTGGTCATCAGATTGAACAATTTTTGCTAAGACGTCATTCCTATATATGTTATAGTGTAGCTGGACTCTTGGAGTTCCACATCAGGTTTTCCAGATATTCAAATTTATTTTCTCAGCAGAAAATGCTCATCACGTTGAACAATTTATGCTATGGTACCATTTTTGTATCTCTTATAGTTTAGCTATTCTATTGCGGTTCTGCATCAGGTCATGTGTTCAAGTTTCCAAGATAAATTATAGCCTATATGTTGCCCAGACTTAATACCTATACAACAACAAAAAAATCTTTCAAATCCGTCTAGTAGTTCCGAAGATTAGCGTGTACAAACAAACAGACAAACAGACAGAATTTTTTTTTTGGATTCATGCTCTGTTACTGTTTCTAAACCCCCCTCAATTTTTTTTTAAAAAATATATTCAATGTACAGACACAGTTTTTTTACTGTCTTATTATATGTATAGACTAGCTTATGCCCGCGGCTTCGCCCGCGTGGAATTCGGGAATTGCCCACGGGATCTTACTTCTGGGATAATAAGTAATCTATGTATGTATAGTAGATACATGGTTTTTATACACTTGCTTATAACTTGCAAATATTAGTTCATAGTAATATCAATTAGGTACTTTACATATTATTATGTGAAATATTGATATGTACCTTGGTTTGAGATTGGACACCGGTGACGCAAATCAAATGATTAATTAGGAATCTATTTATAGACATAAAACTTTTACATAATATTTAATATCAATGGCACGTATCACGAGCCAACACGAAAATCGGTGCAATAAACCATATTTACAGACGTCTACCTCAGAAAAATCCTACCTACTTATTTAATAGGTAAAAACTCCCGCGCCCCGCACGCCCCGCGCAACACTGCGCGCCATGCGCCCCCGTCTACGTGAGCTTCGAAGCCCTATTGGACTCTGTTGGGAGATGATTTTGATTTTGGAAAAAACTGTGATACACGTTTCTCATAATTTTAATTGAAAAGTATGTATGCAAATTTTCAAGTCAATCGACTCAGAGAATAAAAAGTTTCACAGAATATTAAACACCCCATTTCACCCTCTTAGGGGTGGAATTAAAAAAAACTGTTTCGTAGCGGATACTTACTCTTCACAAAGAATGCACGCTCCAAATTTCATGTCTCTAGAACCAGGGGATTGGGCTATGCGTTGATATATCAGTCAGCCAATCAAGACATTGAATTTTTAAATTGGGGGATGATTTTGGAAAAACTGTGATACACATCTCTCATAATTTCATTTGAAGAGTATGTACACAAATTGTCAAGTCAATCGACTGCGAGAATAAAAAGTTTCATAGAAAATTCAACGCCCCATTTCACCCTTTAGGGGTGGAATTTCGAAAAACCCTTTCTTAGTGAATACCTAATCTTCACAAAGAATACACGCTCCAAATTTCATGTCTCTAGAACCAGGGGATTGGGCTATGCGTTGATATATCAGTCAGCCAATCAAGACATTGAATTTTTAAATTGGGGGATGATTTTGGAAAAACTGTGATACACGTCTCTCATAATTTTATTTGAAGAGTATGTACACAAATTGTCAAGTCAATCGACTGCGAGAATAAAAAGTTTCATAGAAAATTCAACGCCCCATTTCACCCTCTTAGGGGTGGAATTACGAAAAACCCTTTCTTAGTGGATACTTACTCTTCACAAAGAATACACCCTCCAAATTTCATGTCTCTAGGACCAGCGGTTTGGGCTGTGCGTTGATATATCAGTCAGTCAGTCAGGACTTTGAATTTTATATATATAGATGAATAAGTTTATTATAAATATTAAAAAAAAAATCTTAAACCCTAAAATTCTGATCGCTCTGGGTTGACCCAAATCCCTATTGAATTAAAAAAATATTCTTTAACTTTTTAATGAGAAGGATCTTATGAAACAACTTATTTAGATTACATAACAAATAGTTAATCTTCATAGTAATAAAATATGTTTTGTTATATTAACAATACTTTTGCCACAATCTGAATTTAAAATCGTGACCGGGCATTTTATCTCATTTTTCTGCGCTGAGGTAAAACATCGCGCTCATCCCTTTTACGCGTTATAGACACTCTATTCCCCACCCGCGGGGCAACGCCAGTAGTGGTCTAACCGCCGAGGAGGATACCTGTGTGCCACGTTCCCGCGTTCCAGCATTACGAAGGTAAGTTTATGATTGCTCCGGATTTGGTTCTCGAATTTTACGATTGCTATGGCACGTTATTTAAATTCAATAGTAAGCTTGCGAATGTGTTTGTTATGTGAATTAAGTGATCGTTATGATGTTTTTTATGAGACGTAATCACAACTTTCTACTGCTTTTAAATTCGGCTATATTTATGATTTTGTGACTTTTTCTGATCGTTATGACTCTGATTGCTCTGTCGAAAAAGACTAGAGCGATGATATTTTGTATTAATTGTACGTTATAAATCTATTATACAGCGAAACGCGATGTAGTAGTACCGGACTGTAACAATGACAAACGATGAACTATGCACATAACCTTGAATTTATAACCTTTCCTGGGTTTCTTCGGATAACCTAAACCCATAAACAGATTTTGACGTATTTTACCTTGATGATACCTTGCATTTAGCTACCACAACTGTAACCCCTTCTCTAAAATTTAATTGTAACTATTGTTGCAGATTGAAATCATGCCTCGAAATAAATTATCTATTGAAGAAAAACCTCTTAGGAAGAAAATGGCTGAGCGTCGTATTTGAGATTAATCCAGATAATCCAGATAGGGAAGACACATTGTATTTGAGAATCAATCTACAGCAAATACATTCAATAAATGCCGTTTTTCACGGCGCGTGAATATAAACGACATCATCCGACGAGCTCTTGCTACCGTCGGCGTTCCAGCTGTTTTAGAACCCCATAGCTTGGCACGCGACGATGGCAAAAGACCGGACGGCATGTCTTTGTTTCCTTGGAAGATGGGTAGGTCTTCAGTGTGGGACGCAACATGCGTCGATACTTTTGCGCCATCATATCTTCCAAGCGCATCGTGCTATGCTACGGCTGCAGAGAACCTCAAGCGGCGTAAATATAGAAACCTCTGTGGAAACTATATTTTCGAGCCGTTTCGGATTGAAACTCTGGGCCCGTGAGGTCCGAGTGCCCACAGCCTGTTCAAGGATATTTTGAAAGGCCTACTTGATGCTTCCCGTGATCCAAGGGCTGGCTTTTACTTTGGCCAAAGGTTTACTGTTGCCATACAACGTGACAACGCCGCCAGTTTCTTGGGAGCATTACCAGCTACAGGAACTGATGGACGCTACCGAAAGCGCCAAACTAGTTGCTCAGTTCTGGGCTGACACTATTTAGATTGCCATCGACACGCTAAGAAGAAGATTACCAGCTGACAGCGTTGAGGAGGAGTTTTTTGATGGCCTTTTATAGTTTGTTGCTAGTTTATTTAATAGTTTTTAATTAATAATATGTATAGTTAGTTTACTAGTCTATAAATAGAAAGTCCAATCTCAACCGAAAAAAAGAACTACATATTTCACAAAATAATCTCAATAATATCCCGAGTGACATGATCATGTTTTTCTTTTTCTTTTCTACTTCTACTACTGAATTATAGAAGTTCCAGTAACTACTATTATTAAACATTTTTTTATTCACAAACAATATACGTGTATTATTGATACGTGATCTCTAGTGAATAAGTTGATAAGTCATCGGTGAACAAGTTGATAAGTCAATTATTGCGAACAATAAGATAATTAGAAAGAAAAAAACAACTTTATTTGAAAAACCACATAAAATTACCCATCAATTTAGACATTTCAGTTATGCAGAAAAACTGATTTATAAGGATTAAATAATTATTTCACTGATTTGAGTACTAATTATGGGGAATAGGTTGATAAGTCTTTGGTGAATAAGTTGATTAGTCTAATATCATACAAAATAAGATGATTTTACCAAAATACGTAAAATAATTTAAAAGATTGCATAAAATTATCTTTAAATCAAGCTTTAAAAATGAGTTCACGTTAAAAACGGGTTTTTGGAGAAAAAGTCAAACTTTAAAATCGCGGCCCTATAAAATTGACATTTTGGACTTTTCAAGTTCTTCACGCCATGCTCGGAAATATTCTACTATGACCTACAACGACGATTATTGTATCAATCCTCAGGGCAAAATGAATGACTAAGATTATAATAATATGGGTTTTATTTTCTGCAGCCTTAAGTAATTCCTTAATTTATTCATATACGTTAGTCTATGAAAATAAAAATTAAAATAAATTACGGAGTTAATAAAAATAAATTACTTACCTAATCTACTAGGTATATAAAAATAAGTCGGGTTTTCCTTCCTGACGCTATAACTCCAGAACGCATGAACCGATTTGCACGGTTTTGCATTCGTTGGAAAGGTCTCGGGCTCCGTGAGGTTTATAGGGTAGGTAGGGTAGGTAGGGTAGGTAGGGTAGGTAAGTAGGTAGGTAGGTAAGTAGGTAGGTAGGTAAGTAGGTAGGTAGGTAGAGAAGGGTAGGTAAGTAGGTAGGTAGGGTAGGTAGGATAGGTAGGTAGGATAGGAAAAAGGTGCATTGCAACGCATGCCGGGAACAGCTAGTTTTATAATAAAAACCTACCTGAAAGCAGCAATGATGGTAGACGTATAGATCTTCACAATTATTTATACATATATCAAGAAAGTTGTAAGTTTATGGTTACAGATGGCGCCACCAATCGCTTTCCTTCTGAACCCGTTGAGCAAAGCCTCTATACCTATAAAGTATAAAAGTACTCTGTGGGTTACACACACTCTTGTTTATAGATATTGAACCATGTGCGCTGCCACAAATTACTCATTGCCTCCTTACCTTGCCCTACACATGCCCTGCCCTGAACAGCACATTATGATACGGCCCGGCTCAGTTCGTCAACGAACCTCGTATTTTTGTCAGCAGAGAGGCAACGGAAATAGAACTTATTGAGGAGCTAAAGTGTTCGTGCTGCGTCCACAAGGAAAATGTTACTTAACTTCCTTATCGGGCTAATACTATTTTATCAATATGCAATGTTATGAATAAAGGCTCTCACAGATGAGAAGAATTTACTGAGTCCAGAGCAACGGCATCTATACATATATAGTCAGCGTTAAGTGGGTAACCGGTGACGTGACATGGAGAGAAAGTGAAGTTGTGAGGTATGAGGTGGCGAGTCATAAGCTGGACGAGTCTGTCCGAAGACGGACTTACTCGACCGCGATCTTTTACACTTGGTCGTTTGACGAATTCCATGGGCAATCGGATACGGGCGAACGACCATGTGTAATTGCGCCATGGACTAGGGCAAAAATGAAACATTAATTACGAAGTTGAATAAAACATTTTTTTTAAGCAGCATAACATTATAATCTTATAAGAACTTCTTCCAATATCTGAGCGGCTGGCGAAGCGGGCAGGCCATCATCATCAGCATTACCATAATCACTCTACGATGCTCCTCACACATGCTAGCAGCAACTGTACCCAATGACATTGTTTTAGCCTCTATCATATCTATACACCTTCACTGTACGTTTCTTGTGTTGTATACTTCACGACGAAACAATTATGACTGTTAAATAAATAAAATGCGCAACTATCCACAACAAAACCACACATCTATGTAGATTTTAGATTGATCAAGACGGAGAAGTGACAATATTTATGACATTTATGACATATTCTGTTTTCATAGACGACATAGCTTTGAATGTTGTGTTTCCAAAGATATGAGGAGTCTTACTCAAAATGGCTTAGATTCTATGGGACAAAACAAATAAAACATCGCAGCAATGTAAACGGCTTGTCTTGTAATAGCAAACGTCTCATGATACTCACTATTACTACCAGCAAAATCATTAATTAGTATTATTATAGAAATTCCATATTCTGTTGAATATGGTAACTCCATTGCTTCCGTCACTGTTTCTACGTTTCGATATTTCAAATGATTGCGTTTAGATGTCCAGATTTAGTAAAATATTAGTTTTTTCTTTTTTTACTTTGTGCAGTTTAATAAAAAAAAAAGACATTACATGGAAAGAAAAGCCCCGCAATTGCTTCATATAATGTATTTACTTTCAATGATGAACGCTTCTGAAATAAGCAGAGCCCTAAATAGCCGATCTTCTTTCTCTGTATATTCTACTAAATAGAAATTTGTGCTATTATAAAACACGGCACGTTCATGTTGCTTTTATGGGATAATTGTTATCATAGATGAACATTTCCGTGAGGACGCGCGTGCGTGTCGCAGCGCAAAGAGTCGCGCGCGTGTGCGCCGCCTTTGATCCAGGAAGAGCCGGGCGAGTGTGCGCGCCTCCCTCGACAGCAGCACTCACACCGCCGGCCAAGTGCTCACAGCCACGCGTCCGCGTCCGTTTCCATGTGTCGTGTGTCGAGTGTCACCGCCACCGTCATGAGCCTGTTAGCGCTGCTGCTGGCCGCCACCGCCATCGCTGCCGCCGATAACTCCAGCTGCGCGTTGCTGGCCGGCAAAATCATTAACCGTAAGTGCTCCGAATATAAAACGCAAGTGAAACTGTCGCTTATTACATTTACAGTGGGAAATCTAAAAACTTGAACAATCTTATCTTACTTCTTACTATTACTACACAATACTATTACTACTTACCATACTATACTACTACTAACTACTATGCAGGGTGTAAGGGACAACCCTCCACAAACTGATGGGGTGAATTCAGTATATCATACTAAAATGATCGGTACAAGGAATTATTTCAGGAATATTATGGGAATCCAATAAATTTGATTTGTTTTATTTCCTCATACGCAATGTATCGTTACAGTGGCAAAACGCACGTAGCGAACGGCAAGCGCGACGACGAGTTTGATGAACTCTATAGCTAGGCAGGAAGTGAACAGCTGATTTCACGCGTCGTTCGTTAGAATATTTCAACATCCATTGTTGGATTTTTTATTTTAGCCGTATTCTTTACATATTCTATAAATGGAGTGCTCCGTACAGGAAATGTAATTTTACTTTGAAATAAAGGAATAGTAACTGAAAAAATATTTAAAAATAAAATTTTCCGGAGAAAATTTTCTGAGCAATATGATTCTAAATAAGGAGCTGAATGCACCTTGTCAGTTTGTGGAGGGCTGTATAATAATATACATAATAAAACAATATACAGGGTGTATATATGTATATATATACACCGTGACTTTTTAGTCGTCTTACAAAGGTGGTCCACTCAATGTGTCAATGTCTGACATAAAATAGTTCTAGGCGCGTTTTTTTTTACCTACCGTAGTAGGTAGGTACAAAGAAAAATAAATAAACATTAGAAAAAATTATGAAACATCCTGTTAATGATGTTTACGTGTCAAACGGGAGAATATACCTACCCAGCGCTCGAGTCCAGTAGATCATCGCTCACAATTGGGTGTTTTAACCACGTCATGCGTATATTGAATAATATTTTTATTATTAAAATCTCATAAATACCCATTTTTTATGAATGCTTAGTAGTCATTGGATACATGAAGTGGGCTGCCGTTGTTAGACGACTAAAAAGTCACGGTGTATAATAGATGGACAAATTTTAACACAGCGTTCAGTACGCCTAACCAAAGAAAGCCAAGAAAAAAAAACACATGGATCAGTCCATTATGGATAGGTACTTACTTACACTCGCAAAATGCAGAAGATGATGGAGAAGAGTGCAGAATACAATCGGCCACTGTGTTTAGCCTTCGTCGATTACGAGAAGGCATTCGACAGTGTCGAGCATTGGGCCGTCTTTAACTCTCTCCATCGCTGCCAGATCGACACTCGGTATGTAGACGTACTCAGGGAGTTGTACGATGCGGCGACAATGCAGATCAGATTGCATGAACTCACCGCACTGATTTCGATCAAAAGAGGAGTGCGACAAGGAGATACCATTTCGCCTAAGCTTTTCACTGCTGCCCTGGAAGACGTGATGAAAACACTGAAATGGAACAAAAGTGGTGTAAACATCAATGGTGTCTACTTGTCTCACCTCCGGTTTGCGGATGACCTCGTGTTGTTCGCCGAATCCCTAGAAGACCTTCAATGTATGATGAAACAACTTTTTGATGCTTCCCTACAAGTTGGCTTAAGAATGAACATATCCAAGATGAAGGTGATGTCAGGCATTCCGGACGACTCTGTCTCAGCTATTATGGTTGGAAACGAGCGTCTGGAGATGGTTGATCGTTATGTTTATCTTGGACATGTTCTATCTTTTGACAAGGAGCATTCCAACAAGGAGATTTCTAGGAGAGTACAGCTCGGATGGGTGGCATTTGGCAAACTAGAACATATTTTTCGGTCCAAAAAGATCCCTCAGTGCCTAAAAACCCGCCTTTTCAACCAATGTGTCCTGCCAAAAATAACCTACGGTGCCGAGACATGGACGCTCACAAAGGACACTGTCCACCGAGTACGAGTAGCACAAAAGGCCATGGAGCGAGCCATGCTCGGCATAACCCTCTTAGATCAAGTGCGTAACACCGAAATCCGCCGTCGGACGAAAGTCTACGATGTTGGGGACCGGGCGGTGCGCCTCAAGTGGACCTGGGCAGGACACCTGGCTAGATGCGGAGATGGCCAATGGAGCAAAGCTTTGACCGAGTGGTGGCCAAGGTTTGGCCAAAGAAATCAGGGCCGTCCTAAAGCTCGTTGGGTTGACGATATCGTCAAAGTCGTGGGAAATACCTGGATACGGGACGCACAGAACCGAGAAGTGTGGCAGAAAAAAGGGGAGGCCTATACCCAGCAGTGGGTGATTCCGGGCTGATGATGATGACTTACACTCGCGCCCCGCCGCGCACGTTCTCGTAAGTAGGTAACCAGACAGTTCTGTTAATATCATTCTGGATTATTTTAACCATAGTAACTAACTTTCGGTTGACTAACTTTTTAGTGTATTTTCGTTAGCTGTTTTTTTTTTCTTGTACATGCATTTTCCTTATTTATTTATTTTACCATTGTCCTTATTTTGGTGATCTGAATGATTTCTAAAAGTTTCTTTATATATTTTAATGGGACCTTATATAAAGGGTGGAAAAAGCCCCCTAACGAAGCCGAAAGGCAGTTATTCCCCCCGTCATTGCAATATTTTTTTTGTTCTAGACCAAACCTGGGAACCTTCTAGTTAGTAGTAGTAGCTAGTAGTTAGGAGATATTGGGGGTCAAAGTTCCAACTTTTTCACAAGTTTTTTTTAAATACATGTTTTTTTATGTAAGGTCTTTACTTTAAACACCTCCACGACCCTCGTACTATTCAATCCATCCAGCAGCACAATGTTTTGAATGCGTTATATTGAGTCCTAATGTAAAACGTGATTTTTCATCCCAAAAAAAAAAGTCGTTTCCTGGCAATAATTTTTGCGTGAAGTTACTTAGTTTGATATACAGAATGCTTGGTTAACGGCTTCGTGAAGGGACCATTTACACCCGGTATATATACTAGTCAAAACAAAATAAGGGCCACCACGTTTTTAAATAATTCTCATGAATTTTTGAGGTTCAAGGGTTGATTAATGATAAGATTAGTTAAATTAATTGATTTTTATTGTAAACCCCAGCTGCAACGCCACAGAACGCTGCGAATTGCCTTCTTGAGCAATGTTACGGCCCTAGTTACGGTTGGTAAGTCGATATGTCATCGAATTCTCGGCATAACTTTTTTTAAATGTTATTTCAGCCACTAGTTAAACAAAACTTACTGTTCTTGACAGAATCGTCACTTTGACTGAGTTAAAATCCGTCTTAAAATCTGGTAGAATCAAATGGTTACAAAAAATCATCAAAAACTACCCTTTTTAAACAATTATGCTGGTGGAATACTCAAAAAATGTTTGTAAACAAATAAGGTAACACCACAATAAACAGTCAGCTACTTGAGAATGCATAAAAAATAAATTATCGCTACCGAGGTCAAAAAAAACAAGTAAAGCACACAAACAAAATAAGGGCCTATTTTGTTTTGACTAGTATATATATATAAATACAGGGTGTAAACGGACCCTTCATGAAGCCGTCAACCAAGCATTCTGTACATCAAACTAAGTTAAGCAAAAAAAATTACTGGGAAACGACTTTTTTTTTGGGCTGAAAAATCACGTTTTATGGTAGGACTCAATGTAACGCACTCAGAACATCGTGCTGATGGATGGATTGAATAGTACGGGGGGCCGTGGAGGTGTTTAAAGTAAAAATATTACTTTAAAAACATGTATTTAAAAAAAAACTTGTGAAAAAATTGGAACTTTGACCCCCAATATCTCCGTAACTAGAAGGTTCCCAGACATGGTCCAGAATATAAAAATTATCCCATTGACGGGGAGAACAAGTGACTTTCGGCTTCGTTAAGGGTCTTTTTACACCCTTTATACAACATTTAACATAATTAACGCACACCCTCATAAGGGGACATTGTACTCATCATTATAAACAACTTTTACTTTGGGACCAAACCTGAAATCGCAAAAAAAAAATCAGCTGTTCCATACATTTTGACGAATTATGCGAACATAAATGTAGGGAGCAGCTGTTTTTGTTCGCGATTTTAATTTGAAATTGTAATTACCCCATAAGAGGTTGTGCGTTAATTATGTTACATGTTGTATATATATTAAAAATGCGAAAGTTTGGATGGATGGATGGATGGGGGATGAGCAATATTGCAGTATGTCTATATTCCTCAACGGTTTGGCATAAGAACAGAACAGCTATTTTAGACATTTGTCAACGGAGTAAGCACGGAGTAGTAGTGATGGTTCAGCGACTGCCCTGTAAACCAGGTTTCGCAAGTTCGAATTTCAACCCCGTTTTTTTCCTTTTTTTTGGGATTGGAATTCATCAAATAACCCCGCCCCGCTCTGGATGGAATGGGAGGGAGTGTCAGACTTTTACTGACTAAAACCCATCCATGTTCCTTCTTTGCCCCTTGTGTTCCAGGGCCACGGTATCTCTTCGGGGCCAGTCCCGCAGCCCAATTTCAACCCCTATTATACTTTTTTGTGATTAAATTGTTTTTATTTTTTGCTATAAAACCAAATATAATAATCATGTTTCGCGAGTTCGATCCCCAACCGATTTCCACTTTTTGTATCTAGGTATTTTGCTTTATTTTAATGCTTTATGATTTTCAAATCATTACAAAATAGATTAGATAATAATTTTATACGTTTGGTTTCTTTTTTAATAATAATTGAAAATACCAATTTACACAGTTGCGAAAAAAATCTCTAAAAAGTTTAAAATAAAATGAAACTTTGATCAAATCATGACGATGAAATTTATTCCGTGCGGGAATCGAACCCGCAACACGCAGCACCCGCAGTCAGTCGCTCAGCCATTGCGCCAACTGTGCCGTCACATTGCATATGTGCTGAATCTTCTGCTGGCCTAACTCCACAAGAAAGAAAGAAAGAAAGAAAGAAAAAAATATTTATTTGTCGCAGGGACATGACGTGCATCATACAAAATGACAAAAAAATACAATAAACATACAACGCATAACAAATATTAATAATTTCAACAGGACGGGACGAAAAAAGAAAAAAATACGTTAACATCTTGCACGTCGTGACTGCGACAAGCAGGTTACCACTCAGCATGATGCTGTGCTGTGGGGAGCCCACAGCACAGCGCTGGTTTTCAGTGGTCACCCGTGAAAAAAAACGCACAAGGACCGCAATATACAGCTTTAAAGTTCATTTTTTAAAACGATGCCCCATTCTAGAAATTTCTCCTGTATCGCGGGGCGGCCACGGCCACAGCAAGTGCTACTTCATTAACAAGCTAGGATAGGTACTAATTAACTGTTCGATATTTATTTTTCCTCCAAGGATAAATGTTTGGGTAATTATTATAATTGGATGATTATTTACACACCAAAAGTACTCCAGCAGTAAAACGCATAAAGTAATGTGTTAGGTACTCATTTTTTTATTACAACAGGAATTACTTTTTGTAAACAGTGGTGAATACGGCGGTAATAATATTGTTGAGTTAGTATCGTTGTATGTGTGAAGTAGTTGAACAAGTACATACGCAGGTGTGTGTTTGTGCCATTTTATTCATAAGAAATTGTCTTTTGAAACCAGTCCACTCATATCCAGCTTGTCCCTTTGTCCTCCCCCGGCGACGCCCTAAGCTGAGGCTCGTACCCCACAGGGGATGCCCTTAGCGTGAAGTCGCTTAGTTTGTAAGTTATTTGCCCTGGCTGGAGGCCTTAGACTCAAGGCACCCGCAGGATAGTACGGTTAAGCAGACGACAACCTCCTAGGTTGAACTGCGAGATGACATTAACAAAAAAAAACAAAAAACCAGCAGCAAATAAGTCAGCGTAGTGCAAACACGTATTTCTATTACCCAAAACCCCCAAACAAAAGTGAACCTTATTCCTATAACTTTTTAGTCGACATCGAGCCGGATACCTGTTCGACTTACGTTTCATGCACCGAGCGCTAATACAAAAGGACGGGGCCTCAAGTCTGCTATTACAGTAGTGTCAGAATGGTCTATCATTGATTTCATAATTGTTGATTTTGACAAGTTTGATACTCTACTAATATAATGGCATCATTATGACTTTACAATGGTCAACCACTGACACTCCATAAGAAGAAATGGCATAGGATGGTAATCTCGTACATAATGACAAAGAGTAACTGAATTTCAAATTTATCCGCGTTACACATAAATTTAATGTTTTTTGCTATTTACGAACTTCTTACTACTTCAGATTGCTGAATATGTCTGTTTGTCTGTATGTCTGTTTGTTTGTATACGCTAATCTTCGGAACTACCGGACAGATTTGAATTTTTTTTTTTGTTGTATGGGTATTAAGTCTGGGCAACATATAGGCTATACAGGGTGTAAACGGACCCTTCACTAGCCCGTCAACCAAGCATTCTGTACATCAAACTAAGTAATTTTACGCAAAAATTATTGCTGGGAAACGACTTTTTTTTTTGAGGACTAAATTCATGTTTTACGGTAAAACTCAATATTACGCACTCAAAACTTAGTGCTGATGGGTGCTTTGAATAGTAAACGGGTCAAGGAGTTAATTAAAGTAAAGTTAAAACCTTAAAAAGCAGTTTAAAAAAAAAAACTTGTGAAAAAATTGGAACTTTGACCTCCAATATCTCCGTAACTATAAGGTTCCCAGGTATTGTCTAGAAGAAAAAAATGATCCCAATGATGGGCAGAATATGTGGTTTTCGTTAAGGGTCTTTTTACACCCTTTAATTTATCTTGGAAACTTGAACACCTGTTGCAGAACCGCAATAGACCAGCTAAACTATAAGAGATACAAAAATAGTACCATAGCAAAAATTGTTCCACGTGATGAGCATTTTCTGTTGAGAGAATAAATTTGAAGATCTGGAACACCTGATGTGGAACTCCAAGAGCCCAGCTACACTATAACATATATAGGAATGACGTTTTAGCAAAAATTGTTCAATCTAATGAGCACTCTCTGTTGATTTATAAAAATCGAAGATCTGGAACACCTGTTGTGGAACTCCAAGAGCCCAGCTACACCATAACACATATAGGAATGACATCTTAGCAAAAATTGTTCAATCTGATGAGCCCTCTCTGTTGATTTATAAAAATTGAAGATCTGGAACACCTGTTGTGGAACTCCAAGAGCCCAGCTACACCATAATACATATAGGAATGACGTCTTAGCAAAAAATTTTCAATCTGATGAGCACTCTCTGTTGAATTATAAAAATCGAAGATCTGGAACACCTGTTGTGGAACTCCAAGAGCCCAGCTACACCATAACACATATAGGAATGACATCTTAGCAAAAATTGTTCAATCTGATGAGCCCTCTCTGTTGATTTATAAAAATTGAAGATCTGGAACACCTGTTGTGGAACTCCAAGAGCCCAGCTACGCCATAACACATATAGGAATGACGTCTTAGCAAAAGTTGCTCGGTCTGCTGGGCATTTCCTGTTGACTTATAAAAATCGAAGATCAGAAACATCTGATGTGGAAATCAAAGCTAACACTAATTTCACTGTATAATTATAAAATAACATAATCTGGGAGTACCTCCACGCGGTGAAGGCGGTAACAGTTTAGGACTGATTTTCGATGACGACGGTATATCATTGAAAATTTGACTCTACTGGTCAAAACTCCCATTTATTTTTTATTTTATCGAATAAATATGCCTTATGTTATTTGAGTGTTTAATTTCCTTTTCCACTTATCTTCGTGACAGTCACTTAGATTTTAATTGATCAGGTATCTTCACAATAAAACTATAACCATGCCTAGAAAGAGGACAAATATTTCCCAATGTTCCAAGGGAGCTAAACGATTGAGGATCATAAGATCCCAAGAATCTACCGAAGAACGTCAGGAGAGACTTGATGCTGTTTGAGAACATCAGGCTGCAACTTGCTCCGTGGAAACCTCTTCGAATCGCGAAGCACGCCTGCGTTCTCAGCGTATTTACGCATCTACATCCAGGTCTCTAGAGAACTGTGAAGAATATGATGCACGACTGACCGCTGATCGTGAACGTCATGCATTGTCTCGCGAGTCGGAGACGTTCACGGAAAGAAAATTACGCTTGAGTTCTCAGCGTGTATACACATCGACTTCGAGGTCTCTAGAGACAAGTGCGGAACGTGATGCACGACTGACCCCTGATCGTGCAAGTCATGCATTGTCTCGCGAATCGGAGACGTTCAAGGATAGAGAATTACGCTTGAGTTCCAAGCGTATCTACGCGTCGACTTCTAGGTCTCTAGATACCAGTGGGGAACGTGATGCGGGACTGACCGCTGATCGTGAACGTCACGCATTGTCTCGCGAGTCGGAGACGTTCACGGATAGAGAATTGCGCTTGAGTTCCAAGCGTATCTACGCATCGACTTCTGACTTACAAAAATGAAAAATATGGAACGTCTCGAATCGTCTCGCGCATCCCGTTGTTTTCCCGTCCCCGGGCTCTTAGAATTCGACATCAGACGTTTCAGATCTTCGATTTTGACAACCCCGTTGTCGTTGGCATAAGCAACAGGATCCGCTTACGAAGTAGCGGGCAGAAGCTAGTAAATAATATGTAAAAATTTATAAATAATAATATGTAATATATAAATGAAATCTGGCTTGAATAAATATTCAAATTTAGTAGTAGTTTTTCGAAAATAATTTCTACTAACGGGTTTTATAACAATGGCAATACGACATATTTCACAATTCTATTACGAGTCCATTGACCATCTAACTACTGGTCTTACATAAAGGGTGTAAAAAGACCCTTAACGAAGCCGAAAGGCACTTGTTCTCCTCGTCATTGTGATCATTTTTTTGTTCTGGACCATACCTGGGAACCTTCTAGTTACGGAGATATTGGGGGTCAAAGTTCCAATTTTTTCACAAGTTTTTTTTTAATACTACTTTTTAAGGTTCTAACTTTACTCCAATTACCTCCATGGTCCGTTTACTATCCAAAGCATCCATCAGCAATAAGTTTTGAGCGCATTATATTGAGTTTTACCGTAAAATGTGATTTTTGACCCCAAAAAAAAATTTCGTTTCCCAGCAAAAAATTTTGCGTAAAGTTACTTAGTTTGATGTACAGAATGCTTGGTTGACGGCTTGGTGAAGGGTCTGTTTACACCCCGTATACAATGTCGCCCATGCGCATGTGACCGCCCGTAATTTTCTGAATATTCATGAAGAATTGTCGAAAATAAACTTCAAAAGGGGGGGTCTATCTATAACATTTTTCATGTTATTCAATTTTGAATTTTTTAAGTAGAGTTTGTAGATTTGCTTTCTATTTTTTGACACATCTCCGAAGTTTATGGGTCGATTTGGATTCTGTTTTTTATTTCTAAAAGCTTATGAGTTATTTTAACAGGTTAATTAACATTTTTATTAAAAAATATCGACGACGAAAAAAAAAACGGAATCGAAGTCATTTTTTCGGTAAAAAAATGTGTATTTATTTTAAAAAAACTTGTTTAAGTCCATAAATTATCCCAATAGGATGACTTTTTTAATTATTAGTTGTAATCTACTACATAATAGCTACAAATTCACAGAACATTGTTGATACCTAATTGTAACTAAATCCAAGGTAAAACTAAAACTCTAAGAGTCAAATTTAGGAAAAGAAAATGTAATGAATGTAAAATGAAAGTCAATTCAATGTTGCTCTTAGCTGTGAGTACTAAAAGGTTAAACTAATAATGAGGATAATAATTGAATTAAAAACAAACAAGCAATAGCCAGATTTTTACTAAAAAATTAAAAATACAATAATTTTAATTAATTAGATTTTCGAAATGGCCCCCACCCTCCTGTAAACAAACCAAAGCTCTCATGGCAACACTTTTGATTGTACGACGTAATTCTTCACGGTTTTCTTTTATTTCCGCAGCAGCAGCAAAAATCCTAGCCGTTAAATGCTCGCGGTTTTCGATGGGCACGGCATACACTTTTTGTTTCATGTAGCCCCAAAGATAAAAATCTAAGGGTGTAAGGTCGGGAGATCGCGGCGGCCAAGCAATGGCACCTCTTGTGCCAATCCACCACGGATAATTTTGATTTAATTAATCAAGAACTAGTTGTGCGAAGTGTGCTGGAGCTCCATCTAATTGCAGATACATCCGCCTTCTTGTTTCCAGCGGTACTTCCTCCAAAAGCAACGGCAACGTATTGACTATAAAATCTAAAAACGCGTGTTGATCTAGTCTGTTTGGTAACACGAAAGAGGCAATAAGTTCATCGTCAATCATTCCAGCCCATACATTTATGGAAAATTGAGTCTGGAAAGTTGTTTCCCTAATGACGTGTGGATTTTCAGTGGCCCACACATGGAGATTGCGATGATTTGTTATACCCGCCCTTGTTTTTTCTTTAGAGATAGGTATCAACAATGTTCTGTGAATTTGTAGCTGTTATGTAGTAGATTACAAGTAATGATTAAAAAAGTCGTCCTATCGGGATAATTTATGGACCTACACTAGTTTTTTTAAAATAAATACACATTTTTTTACCGAAAAAATGACTTCGATTCCGTTTTTTTTTCGTCGTCAATATTTTTTAATAAAAATGTTAATTAACCTGTTAAAATAACTCATAAGCTTTTAGAAATAATAAACATAATCCAAATCGACCCATAAACTTCGGAGATGTGTCAAAAAATAGAAAGCAAATCTACAAACTCTACTTAAAAAATTCAAAATTGAATAACATGAAAAATGTTATAGATAGACCCCCCCTTTTGAAGTTTATTTTCGACATTTCTTCATGAATATTCAGAAAATTACGGGCGGTCACATGCGTATGGGCGACATTGTATACAGCTATACACAAGCAGATCTTAAGAAATGTCCGAAACAACGTTTAACGAAAGGATACATAGAAGCGCGGTTTAAAAACATTGAAGAATATTTTTTAAATAATATTGTTTAAAAATGCACATGTATTTAGAACTAGTGGAGTGTGTTCCGAAAGCGAATCGACAAGACATTTTATACTTTGTAAATGAAGATTATTCAGGAAGATTTGTTTAATAGCAGATCTTAATGATTTACTGAGTGCACACATCAAGGCGTTTCCACCGGTACCTATGCAAGCTGACAATAACAACAGTGGTTCTGGTCCATCTATGGAAGTGCAAGTCAACTTACCGAGGATACAACTTCCCACCTTCTCAGGTATTTACGATGAGTGGGCTTATCAAGATCTATTTACGTGTTTAGTGCACGATAACCCAACATTAAATAAGATACAAAAGTTGGACTATTTGAAAAGCAGTCTAACGGGAGAAGCCCTGTTGCTCTTAAAGCACGTGCAAGTTACACAGGTCAACACGTCGTTTGTGTCATGCTCAAGGCGCGCTTCGGCAACAATCGCATTATCATCCATTCAATACTGAAAAAGTGGTTAACCCAGAAAAAGGTATCTGAAGAGGTTATCAATGTGCCGCGCACTACCTGAACGCGCCCCAAAAGGTCGTAGCCGTAAGGCTGATCCGGGGGTACCGCACGATCTCCCGCGAGGCGGCGAGCCTCCTAGCCGGATTGCCGCCATGGGATCTGGAGGCGATAGTCCTCGCGCGCCTGCATGAATGGCGCGCGGGGGCACTACGTCGGGGGGAAACTCCGCTGCCGCGGCAAATCACCGCTCAGCGGACAGACCTCCGACGCGATCTCATGGCGACATGGAGACAGCGACTGTCGCAACCCAGTGCAGGGCACGCCACAATAGTGGCGATAAGTCCCCTCTTTGAGGAGTGGCTAGAGAGGCGCCACGGCGCCCTCACCTTCCGCCTGACGCAGGTCCTCACCGGACACGGTTGTTTCGGGAGGTTCCTGCACCTAATCGGGCGGGAGGAAACGCCCGGGTGCTATCATTGCGAGGATCGTCCGGAGGACACGGTGGCGCACACCGTGGAGGTCTGCCCCGCTTGGGCGGAGCTCCGCCGTGTCCTCGTAACGGCGATAGGCGGCGGCGACCTCTCGCGCCCGGCCCTGGTTCAGGCCATGGTCCGGAGCGAGAGGGAATGGGAAGCCGTCACCTCCTTCTGCGAAGCAGTCATGCTAGCGAAGGAGGTGGCGGGACGTGAGAGGGAGAGAATCTCTCGTCCCAGCCGCCGCGGGCGACGCACCGGGCGTCGGGGGCCACGTGGTGGCTCCCGGCCACCGTAGGCGCGGGCCTGTGGACGGTGAGTAATGGGTTAGCTCACCGTCCGTCCGTCTTATGACGACAGGCCGTGTCGACGGCGCGTTCGTGTTCCACGCGCGCCTCAAAGAGATGTCAGCAACCAGGAAGGGGCCCGCAAGGGCCGATGCCTGCCGGGGCTGCGGGACTGTTCGAAAGAGATACCGTGGCCCTGGAACACAAAGGGCAATGAAGGAACATGGATGGGTTTTAGTCAGTAAGAGTCTGACACTCCCTCCCACTCCACCCAGAGCGGGAGAAGTCATTTGATGATTTCCCATCGGTAAAAAAAAAAAAAAAAAAAAAAAAAGAGGTTATCAATTCGTCGGATTTCTTTTTTTATGTATGTTCACCGATTAGTCGAAGACGCCTGAACCGATTTGGAAAATTCTTTTTTTGTTTGAAAGAATATATTCCCCAGTTGGTCCCATAGAAATATTGTCATGATCTGATCATGGACTTCGGAGATATCAAACAGAACTCTTCAATAATAGATAGCAAATCTGTCGTGACTGCTGCAATCGCTTGGATGTTTATTGTTTACACATCACACATCATAACATAACATCACGCCTGTATGCTCTGAGGCGGTTTGCAGATGTGTACAGTACATCCAGATTTGGACAGTTAGTTATGTTAAGTTCCATTTGATTGGGGATAAGACTATTACCATGAAATGTATTGTTAATTAACAATGTAAAATAAATGCATAGGATATACGGAGTGTAAACAGATTCTTCACCAAGCCGTCAACTAAGCATTCTGTACATCAAACTAAGTAACTTTACGCAAAAATTTTTGCTGGGAAATGAAATTTTTTTTTGGGGTCAAAAATCACATTTTACGGTAAAACTCAATATAATGCGCTCAAAACTTATTGCTGATGGATGCTTTGAATAGTAAACGGCCCATGGAGGTAATTGGAGTAAAGTTAGAACCTTAAAAAGTAGTATTTAAAAAAAAAATTGGAACTTTGACCCCCAATATCTCCGTAACTAGAAGGTTCCCAGGTATGGTCCAGAACAAAAAAAATATCACAATGACGAGGAGAACAAGTGCCTTTCGGCTTCGTTAAGGGTCTTTTTACACCCTTTATTTGTTTAGGATATTACAACTAAAAATGAAAAAATAAAAAAACTTTTTAGCAAAAAAATAAAACCGACTTCAAAAACACAAAATGTGAACAATAACTTTAGCTTCAGAAGTCGGTGACTTTTGTTTGTTTGATTTAGTTTTTGAAGTCGGTTTTATTTTTTTGCAAAAAAGTTTTTTTATTTACATTTGGTGATATATCTTCAATGGCTCTGTATGGTCCTTAATAAATTTTATCTAACTTATTTCCGAATTTCGAATTTTGTACTAACCAAAATTGACTGATTGATTGTCTCAGAGTGTATTTTAGTTTTAAAAGAACAGCACCAGAATGGAAACCAACTGCTCCAATCTGTTTTGTAATTGTCACACTGAATTCTAAGATAAGCTCCTAGAACCTTTGGAGTATTTTCCAATCCTCCCAGAGTTTTGTGATATAAGCTGTTGAATGCAGTTTATTTATATGCAACAAATTGCAAATCTCAGTAAAAACTGTTGACATAAACTCTGTTCCTTGGACTATTATTATCTCTCTAGGGATACCATTTCAGAATAAAATTCTTTACAAAATAACCTAACTACAGGATTTCTTCTCTAAAGGATATGCTTCGACGTATTTTATTAAATCACATTAATGTCAGAATATACTTATATTATATTTTCTACATCTAAAGGACCCATTAAATCTAAACTCTTTCAAAGACAGTGGATGCCGTAGATGTGATGACCATCGGTTCTTTCGTATTGGAATGCTTTTGAATCTGACAACTTCTACACTTCTTTACGAATTTTGTTACGTCATTAGTCATTCCTGGCCAATAATAATACTTCCTAATAATTAACAATAATCCTAATAATTAATCTTCCTAATAATTTGACATTCTGTTTACTCCCGCGTGGCCCGTGGGTAAGAGGTGTAACAAACATAAATGTTATTATATTACGAATCTATAATCTCAGTGTCAACTTATAAATACAAAGACAAAACATATAAAAATACTTATGCAACTATGACGAAATGGAAAGATAATGTTCTTTCACTTTTCTTTTGAAAACTGCAACAGTTTGGCAGTCCCTAATGTCAGGCGGAAGTGAATTCCACAGCCGCACGGCGTGAACAGTGAAAGAATAGGAGTAGAAGTCGGTAGAGTGGAGGGGATTAAGGAGGTTCCTAAGATGCGACCTGCAAGGTCCCGCAGATAGGATGGAGTTTTAGGGTTATGGAGGATGTTAAACAGTAAATACAATATCCGAGAGTTCCTGTCGAAGTCGAATTGGGAGCCACTTGAGTATTTTGCGAAAGTTAGAGACATGATCATACTTTTTAAGGTTAAAAACAAAACGAATGCAGATGTTTTGCAAGCGCTCAAGTTTATTTAAAAGCTCCTCGGTGGCATCCAAATAACAGGCATCGGCGTAGTCTATGATGGGTTGTATGAGAGTTTGCGCAAGGGAGATTTTGGTGTTCAAAGGCAGTAAGCTCTGGAGGCATTTCAATGCGTGGAACGTGTAGTGCACTTTACGACTAACTTCAGAAACATGGACAGTCCAAGATAACTAGGAATCCATAGTCACCCCCAGGTTTTTAGCCTTAATTGCATAATCAATCTGAACTCCATTCAGCCTGAGTGGAGACTATTCCACATATACCTACTGCCGATGATCAAGGCCTGAGATTTCTTAGGGTTGATTTGCAGTCCAAAGGACCGCGACCACTCACCAATCAAATCCAGATCCTTGTTCATGACAGACACGGCGGTTTCCGCATCTTTCTTTAGGAAATGATGGTAAAGCTGCAAGTTATCGGCATAGAGATGGAAGAAGGAAGAGAGATGACTCTGGTGACAGGGTTAATGAAAATAGAGAAAATAAGAGGACAGAGAACGCCACCCTGAGGCACATTCGCGCTAAGAGGGCACCAATCAGAAGAAGACTCATCAAGACGAACACGCTGCGAGCAGCCTTTAAGATAGGAGTCAAACCAACCAATAGAGGAAGAGGATAAATGAAGAGATTTAAGGATCCCCAGAAAGATGTCGAAATCAACAGAGTTAAAGGCGCTGCTAAAGTCTAGAAGTACAAGTAAGGTAAGAGACTTGTGGTCCATAGCCCATCGGATATCGTCAGTAACCTTTAAAAGAGCCGTTACAGTGCTATGGCCAGGACGAAAACCAGATTGAAAAGTACTAAGAAGGTCATTCCTAGAAAGGAAGGCCGTGAGTTGCTGATGGACAATGTGCTCAAGAACTTTAGAGAGATAAGGGAGGATGGAAATAGGTCTAAAATCGGTTGGTGCAACCGGATTAGAGATTTGGTAAGGGGATGATATGAGCTTGTTACCAGACCTCAGGAACAGTACAAGAAAATAGGGAGTAATTAAAAATTTGAGTTAAAACGGGAAGTAATGGGTAATCTTAGTGTTATGAACAGCTATTTCAACAAAAAGCCTAGTAGAAAATGGACATGGGTGTCACCAAAAGGATATGTCAAAAATGAAATAGATTTCGGGATCGGATTTTTTGGGATGGGAAATCATCAAATAACCCCCCCCCCACCCCCCGCTCTAGGTGGAGTGGGAGGGAGTGTCAGACTTTTACTGACTAAAACCCATCCATGTTCCTTCTTTGCCCTTTGTGTTCCAGGGCCGCGGGATCCCGCATCCCGCAGCACAGAACAGAACAGAACAGTCCCGCAGCCCCGGCAGGCATCGGCCCTTGCGGGCCCCTTCCTGTTGCTGACATCTCTTTGAGGCGCGCGTGGAACAAGAACGCGCCGTCGACACGGCCTGTCGTCATAAGACGGACGGACGGTGAGCTTACCCATTACTCATCGTCCACAGGCCCGCGCCTACGATGGCCGGTAGCCACCACGTGGCCCACGACGCCCGGAGCGTCCCCCGCGGCGGCTGGGACGTGAGGTTCTCTCCCTCTCACGTCCCGCCACCTCCTTCGCTAGCATGATTGCTTCGCAGAAGGAGGTGAGGGCTTCCCATTCCCTCTCGGTCCGGACAATGGCTTGAACCAGGGCTGGACGCAAGAGATCGCCGCCGAGTGCCGCTACGAGGACACGGCGGAGCTCCGCCCAAGCGGGGCAGACCTCCACGGTGTGCTCCACCGTGTCCTCTGGACGATCTTCACAGTGGTAACACCCGGGCGTTTCCTCCCGCCCGATTCGGTGCAGGAACCTCCCGAAACAACCTTGTCCAGTGAGGACCTGCGTCAGGCGGAAGGTTAGGGCGCTTATCGCCACTATTATGGCGTGCCCTGTACGGAGTTGCGACAGTCGCTCTCTCCATGTCGCCATGTGATCGCGCCGGAGGTCTTTCTGCTGAGCGGTGATTTGCCGCGGCAGCGGGGTTTCTCCCCGACGTAGTGCCATTCGTGCAGGCGCACAAGGATTATCACCTGCAGATCCCATGGCGGCAATCCGGCAAGGAGGCTCGCCACCTCGCCGGAGATCGTGCGGTACCCCGGACTAGCCTTAAGGCTACCACCTTTTGGGGCGCGTTCAGGTAGTGGGCGGCTCGCCGCCTCAAGGAACGCGCCCACACCAGGGCCCCGTAAAGGGCCATAGACCGCACTACCCCCGCGTAGAGCCTCCGGCTGGAGGCGTTTGGACCCCTCAGTTTGGGCAAGAGCCACTTGAAGGCAGCCCCGGCCCGTTCCAGTTTGGGAGCCAAACGTCCTAGGTACTCCAACGTCGACGGGAACCCCTCCTACCGTCAGTCAGCATGGATCCCGACGGTGGCGCATTCCGAGGCCCGTTAAAGCCTATGGCCTCGGACTTTTGCAAAGCCACCTCGAGACACAATTGCCGGATCCTCTCCACGACTATCGCAACCCCACGTGTCATTATTTCAGCCGCCGCCTCGTGCGACCTCCCTTGTGCCAGCACCAGCGTATCGCCAACGTAGCAAATCACGCTGACGCCGCTAGGGAGCTCGGCGCGCAGCACCCAGTCTTAACCGATGTACCACAAGGGCGGCCCTAGAACTGACACCTGCCGAACACCGCACGACATCTCTCGCCGGTTCCATTCTCTGCTGTGACCAGGGTAGATGACGAACCTATCCGTCAGGTAGTCCCTGACCACACGACGAAGGTCGGCACTCGGTGATACCGGAGTACCTCCCTAATGCAGATCCAGGGCATGAAGTTCAAGGCGTTGGCGATGTCAAGAGACACCCCACCCCGGAACACCGCGTTCCCCGTCGTGAGGGCTCTCACGCGCCTGATGGCGTCCACCGTTGGGCGCCCCTTGCGGAAACCAAATTGGTGTTCCGCAAGATATTTTAGACCCCTTGAAACATGCTTTACAATACAAACTCCACCAAAATCATACTATGCAAAAAAAAATACGATGTCTTAGAAAAGGAACTTAAACAAATTGAAAACAACACGCATAAAACTAAAACGCCGAAAGCAATCGGTAAAGAAGCGAGGGAGTTAATGGAAACGAGACAGATTTTGAGATGGGAAAAACCAATTGACAGCAGAGAAATAACTAAGATAAGTAAAAAGATCAACGAATTCATAAGAAATCATAGAAAACAGATAAGACAAAATCGAATTATTTTCAGCATGGAATCTACTGGAGGAGTCAAGAAAGCTGGGAAGGAGTTGGAAGAGTATACAAATTGGATATCAGAAATGAATAGAAAGAAGGAACAAAAGAATAAAACAAAAAGATACGAAATATTAGAGGTAGCAACAGATTTCTATTATATAGAAACCTTTACAACGATGACGAAGAAACAACATCACCATTAACATATTCATTAAACATGGGAGACGAAGACGAAATCCCAGAAATAATGAAAAGTCAAATTAATGTTAAAAGCCACCTAATCATAAAAAAGTGGGAAATCACCAGGGAAAGATAGAATCTGGAATGAACTCTTGAAAGGGTCCTCACAAGTTGTATTAAATACTCTGAACGATAATATTTAATGATATCCTTAAACAAGAAAACACACTAAAACAATGGACTATGTGTCTACCGTCAACAATTATCTTGCTCCATAAAAAAGGAAGAAAGGACATTAATAACTATAGACCTTTAAGTCTCATGCCCAACCTTTACAAAATATTTTCAAGGACTCGATCGGATTACAAACAGCTTAGATGAGAACCAACCAAAATAACAGGCGGGATCCCGCAAAGGCTTCTCGACCAAAGATCACATTTTTAAAATCAAACAAATCACGGAGAAGTACAATGAATATGGACTACCTTACAATCTAGCGTTTCTAGACTATCATAAGGCATTTGACTAATTAAAACACAAAAAGATTTGGGAAGCGCAGGCCAGTGAAAGGGTAGCTAGAAAAAAAAAAAAAAATTAATTAAAATTTTATTCGGGTTATAGGAAACATCTACAAAAACATGACGGCGAGAATTAAAACGGAAAGACTAGGAGAGCTCCTGCCGGGGCTGCAGGACTGTTCGAAAGAGATACCGCGGCCCTGGAACACAAAGGGCAAAGAAGGAACATGGATGGGTTTTAGTCAGTAAAAGTCTGACACTCCCACTCCACCCAGAGCGGGAGGAGTTATTTGATGATTTCCCATCCTTAAAAAAAAAAGACTAGAAGAGCTATTTTCCATTAAAAGGGCGATCCCCTATTACCTAAATTATTCTCAGCAACGCTAGTTGTTGTGTTTCAAAATCTTGAAAGGTCAACTTACGGCATAAAGATAAAGAGGATGGAGAAATATTGAATCACCTTCGTTTTGCGGACGACCTTATAATAATTTCTGATAATCCAGATCAGCTGCAAACTATGCTCAGTCAACTTGTAGAAGACAGTCAAAAAGTAGGCCTGCAGATAAATCTAGCAAAACGAAACTGATGACCATCGTGCGAAACCACCCATACGGGTCAACAGCAATCTAATAGAGTTTGTAGATCAATACACCTATCTTGGACAGATCATATCTCCTACAATCAATAAATGGATCACGCGGGGAATAAAACGATGTAGTAAGAAGAGACGAACTTTATTGTGGCAGTATAGACTTACACGAAACAGTGATTCAAAAATAGCTTTTGAAACAATCTCAAAAAGATATAAAAAGTAATCAAATTAACACAACGAGCTCAAAACAGTTATTTTATTGGAACAAGTACCAACAAATCCAAGGCAACTTGGAAGGTCATAAATAGTATGAAACCCAACGTTCCTAAAGCTAATATAAGTGTAATTAATGTACATGATAAATGTATAACAAATCCTACAATAATAGCAGAGCAATTTAATGATAATTTTGTGGACTCAGTTCAACCGAATCCCAATCATTTTCAGACTAATAATAATTTAAAAACCTTAGGATATCATAAATCTGTTTTTATGGAACCAACTACACACAACATTATGACTATAATTAATAAACTCAAAAACACCAATAGTACAGGATACGATGGTATTGATTCAAGAGTAGTTAAAGCAGTGGCTCCTCTTATAGCTCCGATATTAAGTGACGTAATAAATAGATGCATTCAGAATGGTATTTTTCCGAAAAAGTTAAAGGTTTCCAATGACAAGCCATTACTTAAAAAATATGACAAAACAATTTATAGTAATTATAGACCAGTAGCTCTTATACCGATTTTCTCAAAGATCTTTGAGAAAGTTCTTCATAACGGTATTTACAATTACTTTTAAAAACATAATATTTTTTGCAAGGAACAAATGGGTTTTAGGAAGACAAAAACAATTAATATGGCCATTACAATTTTCTTGAAAAAGTACATCGACGACCAGAGCACTTGATTATGTGGACCATAAGGTACTGCTAAGTAAGCTAAATACATACGGCATCAGAAGTTACGTGCTTAATCTCGTACAATCTTATTTGGAGGATAGAAAACAAATTACGCAGATTAATCAAGTTGATATTAAGTCCAAAACTGAACTAGTTCACTCGTCTAGCTCTAGAGTTCTTCGTTACGGTGTTCCGCAGGGATCTGTGGTGGGACATTTGCTACATTAACGACTTTCCCCAAGTGGTCAATCACCAAATGTCCCTATTTGCCGACGACAGCACGGTTATATATAACACTGGTAGTAATAAAGAAATAGAAAAGGACATTAATCATAGTCTTGTTACGATTGATGACTGGCTGAACGCTAAAAACTTCAAAATAAACCTAGCTAAAACTAAATTTATGAATTTTAAAATTAGACAAAACAAACTCTCAGATTTTCAGGTAAACTACAAAGGTTACCAAATACATGAAACTACTGTATCAAAATTTCTTGGACTGCATATTGATAGCGATATGTTATGGAGGACGCAAATCGATAATGGGTGAATATCAACAAAGTGCATTTTTATTCAATTTTGGTGGCGAAATTTTTCCTTCAGTTTTCGTGAAAAATAAGGACCTGGTATAAGAATAGAAACTCCAAGCTAGAAGGATCTTCAAGAGGGCTGACAATATCTCTGTAACTTTTTGAGATATTTTAGTTCAAAGTCTAGTGTGGCCACCAAAATTGAACATCGCCCACCAAAATCGAAAGTGCCCTCCAAATTGATAATCAGGGGCACCAAAATTGAATTTCTCCGTCACAAACCTCAATCTCACTAATAAAGCTCAATGTAACTAATCTCACAAATTCTCTGGAACTATCAATAACTTCATCGGTTAATAAAACTCTCAGTTGTTAAAAATATTTCCTTTATTCATTTTAAAACTTATAATTTACATTTTTAAATATTCCTGTACAAAGTTTTATACAAACATTTAAAAATATAATAAATAGCAGGCCATCAGCATCGGGAACTGGGTCCGAGCTACCAGACAGTGGTCAGGGCTCTTGGGAGAGGAACCTCCTAACGATACGCGCCGTGTCCAGAAGTACTGCTTTCTGAATCAAGCGCTTGATCCAGCTGCCAAGCGAGATAATCCTGGCAACGAGGTTGTGTCTATGCAAGTACTCTCCGTTAACCAGACGAGGACACCCAGAAATAATGTGTCGGATCGATTCTCCCGGACGGTGGCATGCCCGACATATATCAACCGTGCCATCCATCACAATGTATTTCCGGGAGTTATTCGTCATCATAATTTCGTCCATTAAAATATTTATTATTATTTATCTGATCTATCATTATGAGTTTATGACACAAAAAGAAAACGCAAACAAAAAAACATTAATATTTTTATTGTAAACAAAATTAATAATAAAGATCAAGTGGTAATAAAGACAAAATCTAGTGAGGATATCGTCATTTCGAAGCCGGAGATTCTAAGTTGAAAACTACTACGGCCTACAGCGGTACGCATCGCATGCATCTCGACCTGATTCTGAAAATGAGGATTACAGAGCCGCCTTATTAATAATAATAATTATTTATTTCAAGACTCGGATAACAGAAATCCATAGTGTTAGTAGCGTACCTTATATATCTAGTATTAGTAAATACACAAATAAAACAGTTTGAGTTTGAGTCATTTTGCACAAAAGATGAAACAGGATTCTCAAGCGGCCATCCTCTCCACAAAATGTCTCATAAAAGGGGAAAACACACTCTCGGTCACTGTTTTCAGAATGCTGTTGCCACTGGCCCGGGTTCTCGCAGCTGCAGACGCTATTTTCTTCCGCACGATTGCGTGGAAGCCGTCAGTACGATTCTGTGTGAACATCTCGGACGCACTACAGAACCGGGGCAGTCCCAAGAGCACTCTAAAAACATTATTGTACTGGACGCGCAGGACATCTAGCGACCTTTTGGTGTAGCTTTTTTTTTTTTTTTTTTTTTACCGATGGGAAATCATCAAATGACTTCTCCCGCTCTGGGTGGAGTGGGAGGGAGTGTCAGACTCTTACTGACTAAAACCCATCCATGTTCCTTCATTGCCCTTTGTGTTCCAGGGCCACGGTATCTCTTTCGAACAGTCCCGCAGCCCCGGCAGGCATCGGCCCTTGCGGGCCCCTTCCTGGTTGCTGACATCTCTTTGAGGCGCGCGTGGAACACGAACGCGCCGTCGACACGGCCTGTCGTCATAAGACGGACGGACGGTGAGCTAACCCATTACTCACCGTCCACAGGCCCGCGCCGACGGTGGCCGGGAGCCACCACGTGGCCCCCGACGCCCGGTGCGTCGCCCGCGGCGGCTGGGACGAGAGATTCTCTCCCTCTCACGTCCCGCCACCTCCTTCGCTAGCATGACTGCTTCGCAGAAGGAGGTGACGGCTTCCCATTCCCTCTCGCTCCGGACCATGGCCTGAACCAGGGCCGGGCGCGAGAGGTCGCCGCCGCCTATCGCCGTTACGAGGACACGGCGGAGCTCCGCCCAAGCGGGGCAGACCTCCACGGTGTGCGCCACCGTGTCCTCCGGACGATCCTCGCAATGATAGCACCCGGGCGTTTCCTCCCGCCCGATTAGGTGCAGGAACCTCCCGAAACACCCGTGTCCGGTGAGGACCTGCGTCAGGCGGAAGGAGAGGGCGCCGTGGCGCCTCTCTAGCCACTCCTCAAAGAGGGGACTTATCGCCACTATTGTGGCGTGCCCTGCACTGGGTTGCGACAGTCGCTGTCTCCATGTCGCCATGAGATCGCGTCGGAGGTCTGTCCGCTGAGCGGTGATTTGCCGCGGCAGCGGAGTTTCCCCCCGACGTAGTGGGTGAGGACTATCGCCTCCAGATCCCATGGCGGCAATCCGGCTAGGAGGCTCGCCGCCTCGCGGGGTGTACAGACCCTGACAATACGCTTTGAACAGTGTTATTTTAACCTGGTCCGTGCAGCGGGCAAATCTACGAGCCAGCATATTACCGCGGACCGCCAATGCCCTGCGCTCCCTCTCAATATCCACATTGTCCTTCAGGTTGTCGGTAAGCATATGTCCCAGATATTTAAATTGGTTTACTCTCTTTATGTTCAAGCCATTTAGGGTAAAGTTAGGTGAATAATCTATACACTTACCGGCGATCGAAAAGACCATGTCCTCACATTTTTTGACATTATAAACGAGCCCATGTCTAGCCGCGTAGTCCTCGCAAACTTTCAACATTTCTCCAATAGATCCTGCAGTCGGGCCCAGCAGCACCATGTCGTCCGCATAGCTGATGCTGTTAATATTAACCCCACCCACCCGACAGCCTACACGCAAGCTGCTGAGCTCGACTATGAGGTCATTCACATATGTGTCGCAGCGCAACACGACGCCGTCACTTCGTGTGCAATAGTCTATCTATATTTTCTGGTTTTTATAAATATGTATGTTAGTCTATAAGGTATACATGTTATGGGTCTTTGTTACCTGAAATAAATGATATATTATTATTATTATTATTATATAGGTTGAAGAGCCTGGGAGAGGTCAACCCTCCCTGCCTCACCCCGCACTCCAACCCATAAGCACCAGAGAGAATGTTGGACCACTTCACATGATTGGTTTGGTTAGCATACCAATATTGCAGAACTTTAAGAACTTCAGCCGGTACACCCCTGTCCCCCAACTTCCTCCAGAGCACATCATATGACACAAGGTCAAAAGCTCTGGAAAAATCCAGGAAACAGGCATACACGATCTGTATAATATTGGACAGTATTCTTGAGACTTAGAATTGCACTTTCAGTGGACAGCCCAGGTTGAAACCCAAACTGTGAGTCATGCAGGTCCAGATGTTTTTCGAAGCATGAATCAAGCATACTGTCCAATATTTTGGCAATGGTAGTTGCAAGAGAGATTGGCCGGTAATTTCCTTTTTCCGATATATCCCCTGTCCTGTTTTTGACAATCGTTACCACAATAGTTTTCATAAGCTCCGCCGGTAGGTATGAGTGACTCATGCACATTGAGTAAAACAAAGACAGGACCCTCGGCAGGTGAATACCAGCGTACTTAAAATGCTCGATGCTGAGTCCATCGTGTACGGGTGATTTACCTCTACTCATGCCTTTTACCACAGCCCTGACCTGTTTTGGCGAAAAATACATTACCGGTTCCACTCCCTCACGGAAGGACTCAGCACCGGTCATCATACCTGAGGGGCCTAGAGGTGATCGCACTTTGAAATGTTCCATGAACATATTTGCAATATGCTCTGGATCACTCACTCCACCGACGCTTACCGGCAGCCCAGGCTTAGTACCTTAACCGGCCTTAAATTTCACAGAAGACCTGCCAGAATTCAGCCTAAACAAAATCGAGGCGGCTCTTAGGCAGCTTAAAAATGGAAAATCCCCTGGTGAGGATGGGATAACGACTAAGCTCCTGAAAATGGGAGGAAGACCTGTATTAAGATAGCTACGGGAGCTTGTCAACTCGGTCCTGTTCTCTGGGAGAATTCCAGAAGCGTGGAGAATGAGCGTGGTCGTTCTTTTCTTTAAAAAGGGGAACAAGACCCTATCAAAGAATTACTGATCCATTTCGCTCCTTATCCAGGTGTATAAGCTGTTTTCAAGAATCGTCACGAATCGTCTAGCGCGAAGACTCGACGACTTCCAGACACCGGAGCAGGCCGGGTTTCGAAGAGAATACAGCACCATAGACCACATCTTCACAGTGCAGCAGATCATACAGAAGTTTGAAGAGTGTAATCGGCCGCTGTATCTTGCATTTGTGGACTATGAGAAGGGTTTTGACTCTGTCGAGACCCGATCAGTTCTGGAGTCTCTGCAGCGGTGCCAAGTCGACTGGCGATACATCCAAGTGCTGAGAACTCTGTATGCAAACGTCACCATAACCGTCCAAACTCAGAACCAGCAAACAGAGCATATCCCATTGCGTCGGGGGTGAGGCAAGGACATAATTTCCCCAAAATGTTTCACCAACGCACTGGAGGATATGTTTAAGACACTGAAATGGGAAGGCCTGGCATTAACATCAACGGCAAGTACATCTCACACTTGAGATTTGCAGATGACATGAGTTTGCAGCAGATGCTGGATGGCCTAGTTGATTCTTCAATACGCATTGGTCTCAGGGTGAACTTGGACAAAATCCAGGATATGTTCAACGAACACGTCACTCGAAACTAAGACCTATTTTTGTTAATAGCGGACCTCTCGAGGTTGTTCGAGAATATGTTTATCTCGGGCAAATTCTGTAGTTTGGTAAGAACAACTTTGAGAAGGAGACTGACAGAAGAATTCAGCTGGGCTGGCAACTTTTGGGAAACTTCATCGGGTCTTCTCATCCCATATTGCACAGAGCCTAAAGGCTAAGGTCTTCAACCAGTATGTTCTGCCTGTTATGACTTACGGGACCGAAACGTAGACACTCTAGGTACGGCTGGTCCATAAATTCAGGGTCGCTCAGCGAGCTATGGAAAGGGCTATGCTTGGACTTTATGCTTTATTATGTATTTTTTTGTTTTTCCAAATAAAATATTGTAACCACACCTCAGAAGGGAATCATAGAATTGAAACAACGAACGAATCAACGCAATAACAATATTTATTATAAATTATTCAGCCTAGTTGAGTACACATCACATTATTTTACTAACCTTAAAACTTATCACACCGGTGCCTCGTTCAAGACTGCCTCATTTCGGCGACTTGTTAAACTGACAATTCACTTCAATGTCAAAATCATTTAATAACTGACAGTGACACAGACACTTTTGAGGGATTTAAAATGACAAACATAGCTCGACTATAACAAGGCTATCCATGGACTGTTTACTAATATAAATCTACCCTCACATAGATAAGTCTTGTTACAATATTAAATTCAAGGAGAGACACAGTGCAATAGCAAGCAGATTATTACCCTTTCACCAACGAAATCTGCAGAGCGTAGTCACTAGGACTACGCTCTGCAGATTTCAGTTCACTAAAAAGCCTTAACTCAATATTTGGGTGCTAATCACTAGACTAGATCAATGGTTTCTACAACCAGTCTTTAAATCTAAAAAAGGAATTTGTATTTTTCAAATAGAAATCTTCGCTCATCTTTACTTAACCCTTTTTAAGGTAGAGGCAATATACGTGCCACCAACAAAAATATTTTTTATACAGAAATATCAGCTCTTTAGTATGGACAGTGGCACATATACTGTTATCGAATTTTCAACATATTTTCCGGCGATTTAAATAATAAAAACAAAAAAAAAATTGAGTAGGTACTTATTTAAAATTTTTAGAAAATATTTTTTTTTATTTTTTTTTTATTCTAAAAATCATATAAAAATATCCTTATTAACATACATTAATTTCGTTTTCCTATCACTTCCGGTTTTCTCTGCCTTATAAAGGGTTAAAAAACAAGAAAACACTCTTTTTCGTTTTTCCTCACAACTCTTTAACGCAGTGTTTCAGCCTGTTAGGGATTGCTCTTTATTTTTCCTTTTCTTCTTCTTTCTGCCATTCTTTTTTTTAACCCGCCTCTTTCCGCTGGTCTGTTTTGGCATTCTTAAAAGCAACAAAATAAAAATATATGAATAAGAAACTTGATCATTAGTATGCCATCCTTATAATAATAGGTCTTACTTACTGCCAAGTACATAACATTTATTTGTTTGCTAATCAAATTGTCCTGCAACGTGAAAACTGGTTATACAAGCTGTTGATTTGCATCCTAGTCAAATTCAAGGACATAATTATGCTAATTATTCTCGACCCAAATCAATAATAAAATGAGCAGGTATTTTTTTATTTATTTTTTCCTGTTTATTGAAATCCATAAGTGTAAACCAGCCGTATTTTACTAGCCCTATTAAACCGCGCTTTTACACACAAACAAACGCAAACAATACATACACAACGCATACGCAACGATCATTCAATAAATTCGTCCTGTAATCAATCCCACCCCAACCGCTCGCGCACGTGCCTAGCAACGCTCCCGGCCGCGGCCCCCGAATCAAACCAACAGTGCGTCTGATGTCGCCGCAGTGTGCATGCGCTGCGCTTTGCGAATTCCGCTCGGTACATTGTTGAGACGTCATTCGATAGGTACCAAGTTCAAGATGACTGACAACTATTCGAATGTCGAGTTGGTGGAGATGGTCCGCCTGTATGCCATCAGTGGAGACAGCCTACGTGGAGCCATCCGGTTGTTCACGGAAATGTTTCCCGATCGGGAACCCCCATCACAGAGCGGCATGCTGGCTGCTACGCAGAGACTGCGGGATCATCGGCAGTTTGACGTTCCCCGGCATGCTCAAGCTCGCGGCAGCGTAGGCCTGCCTGTCGCCTTGCAGGAAGACATCCTGGAATACTTCCAGCGAGAACCACGGGCAAGCACGCGGGAGGCTGGTCGACGCTTTGGAGTGCACCACACCACAGTGTGGCGCCTACTGAAGCGTGAACTGCAGCACCCGTTCCACTACCGCAAGGGACAAGACATTCACCCAGGTGATAATGCCGTGCGGATTACATTTTGTCGCTGGTTGCTGGAACACCAAGACGCCAACATCCTGTGGACGGACGAGTGTTTATTTACTCGAGTTGGCGTCTACAATGTTCATAACGAACATTAGTGGGCCCACCGCACGTAACCAAACGGCATGCGTTCCAAGTGCGGTTTGGACTGAATGTGTGGGCTGGCATATTAGGGGAACACGTGCTTGGACCCTACTTCATCGATTGGTACCTCAACAGTGCAAGATACCTGGAGCTGTTGCGTCACGTTGTCGAGGAGATGTTAGAAGATATTCCTCTAACTACTACTACCAGCAGGACGGTGCCCCCCCTCACTATGGTCGGCAAGTACGCGAGTACTTGACCGAAAGGTTTGGTGACCACTGGATCGGTCGCGGAGGACCTGTGGCCTGGCCTCCGCGTTCTCCGGACCTGACGCCTCTAGACTTTTATTTGTGGGGAGACGATAAAAGGTTAGTTTACACGGAGGAAGTGTCAAGTGTAACAGAATTACGTGCAAGGATCATTAGTGCTTTCGACACTTTAAAAACGAATGTGTTAGTGTTACGTAAGCTGAAGGAAAACCAGCTACGTCGTGCTCGATTGTGCCAAGAGTGTGATGGTAACAACTTTGAACAATACCTTCGGGTAACATAAGTAGGTAATTTATTTATTTGTACATTTTGTAAATACGTTGTTAGCTTAATCAATTTTATTAGTGTAAATAAGTTGATTTCAAATTTTTAACTACGCCAATAATACCTAAGAGTCGAAAGTATCAACACCTACTTACACTTAACTAGCAAATCTTTAAAAAACATTTTTATAGTCAGTAGATCGGTACACCAACTTAAGCAGGTAGGTAGGTATTATTGCTGGTCCTAAGCCCGTTAAGTAGGAAGGAAAATTTCAAATCAACCAATTTAATCCACAAGTAAAAAAACAAAATCATTACGAAAAGTTTATGCTGAACGATAGCAATAAAGCAAAACTAACATTTTATTAATCATCTGATAGCAAGCCAGTGAACTTTTCTTTGGCACACTAGGATTACTGACATTAGTAAGATTTCCGTATTCTAATGATGCTTAAAATGAGTTAATTATGAAACGAAATTTATGACAATAATGTAGGTGATTTTCGAAATAAAATTAGGTAAAATTTTTGCTACCCCGGTCGCTACGGTCATTGCTCCGTCGCGCACGCTTGAATTTAGTAGGTAAGACGTCGACGCTCACGCACACAGCTGATTGTCGCTGTGTGCGTAGTCAGTCGGGTTATTCTCATTGAATTTAGGATTTAATTCTGAAATACTGTTAAATTTCAACAACAAAAAAAAACCGCGCTTATTAGTTATTGCCCGGTACTGTACTTTCAATTGATTATTTATGTCTTTTAGGACCACCTGAAATTTGACGAGGATGCAAAACAACATCTTGTATAGGTACAAACCATACATATCAAGTACATAATTAAAATTTGGTGGCTCGTTTAAAATGTTGGTGGCGTTTTCACGCCACCAAAGCCACCAAAATTGGAACCAGGCATAAAAAAAATCTTTAAAAATAGGGGTTTTAAGTAACAATTACATTGATGGTGCTGATTTATGCGAAACCCAAATCACTAGCTATAACGTGTAACTTACTATTAAAACACTTTAAAATCGACAGCAAATCGATCCACCAAAATTGAATTATTCTTGTCCCCCGTGTCAGCTAAGGTGAGTACTTACGTTTTTGGCGGGTAATCGCAGCACTAATCACATACCTGTTTCGCGCAAGTGCTGGTCCATGTCTTAGAAATGCGAAATAATAAAACGCGATTGATCACACACGCCCGAAATTTCATGTTATAGTAAATTGAAAAAGTGCTAACAAAATTTAGATTTTTGCTTGGACAAACTTTGATCGAGTGTCCTGTGCTTTTAAATTCGATTTTCTAATACGATTTCGTTGTTTTTAGATAATGTGTCTTATGTATATACTAAGGAAATTGTTTATTTGTTGTTGTACCCCAAATTGTTGCTTTGGTGAATGCAATTACATCAAAAAATGGAACTGGGACAAGCCACCAAACTTGAATTTGAAGGCGATTTTTTTTTCCTGATTATATAAATATACTTATAAAAAAAAATGTGACCCTAATTGAATCAAGTTACGTAGTTCACTATAAAAAAATAAGAAACATCCTATCATTTTACACCTCGATACTCAACGTGGACACGTAAAATTTGCTGCAGTGATATTCACCCTAATGAAAAGAGCATATGAAAATTTACTGAGCTTCCCTAAAAATTGTGAATAATACAGCGCTGCTAGCAGCTTATCATGGTTATGTAGCCTCTGCTTTGCGATATGACCTTATTTTTTGGGGTAATGCTGCTAAAGTAGAGGAGGTTTTGCTAGCTCAGAAAAAGTGCATTCGAGCTATGTGCGTTAAAGAACAAATAAACACAACAAGCTAAGGCAAAACAATCTTCGGAAACCGATGTCTGAAGAATATTTTTTTCTCATAAAGAAATAATATGTGTAACTAGATTGTAAGATTGTTTATAAAGGCTATTATTATTTCCTTTATTTATTTTGTTTACATATAATTTACATTTTTAAATATTCCTATACAAAGTTGGTTGCGCGGATACCTACCTACATACAGAAATTAGTTTATTGTTGATTTGGCAGGGCGCACTCCCCTCCCCCTTTCGTCTCCCGCACAGCGCCTGTCTATGCGAACCCCGAAAAAACGCAATGGTTGACGACTGGCTAACAAGTTTACACCGCAGAATTACACGCTCTCGATAAATTTACATAAAGTGGTGATATAGGTGTGATCTTCTCGTTTTCGTTTGTCTCCGTGTTATGTGCCACGCTCCAGGAAGCTGCTACGGGGAATCGAGGTATGTGCACCCCTTCCTTCCAAGCGTAATGTTCTTTCATTGTATTCCATATCAGTACGCTAATCCGCTATCTTTGCATCGTGCCAATTTCTATTTGATCGAATTATTAGCAAAAAACCAGCTTAAACAAAAGTAATATAAAAAGGCCACGTGGTGGCTCCCGGCCACCGTGGGCGCGGGCCTGTCGACGGTGAGTAATGGGCTTGCTCACTGTCGTCCGTCTTAAGACGACAGGCCGTGGCAACGGCGCGTTCGTGTTCCACGCGCGCCTCAAAGAGATGTCAGCAAAAAGGAAGGGGCCTTGCGGGCCCCTTCCTTTGGGCCGATGCCTGCCTGGGCTGCAGGACTGTTCGAAAGAGATACCGCGGCACTGGAACACAAAGGGCAAGGAACATGGATGGGTTTTAGTCAGTAAAAGTCTGACACTCCCTCCCACTCCGCCCGGGGGGGGGGGGGGGGTTATTTGATGATTTCACATCCGACAAAAAAAACCTATAGACGATTTTTTCGGTCACAAATAAATGCGAATATCTTCTAGGCGGCTTTTTAACACAAACTGTATTAATAATTAACTTTCACTGGCTTCATTGATGAGCGAGCAAGATACTATCAATAAGCTGATTTATCACCTGTTCCTGGCCATTCATCGCCAGCAACAGCTAAATTGCAGTTTTAATATCGAATGCCTCAGCCATTTTTGTAACCCAATCAGAATGTTCTATAAAATCCTTAGAACTTGTTTGACTACTACTATCTACTATTCTTATTTAATGTTTTCACCTCTTCAAACAAATTAATAAACAGGTTTATGGTTCTAATTCTTCTGTAATTTTTAAAATTCTCTTCGCTTTCTTTCTTCTAATTTTCCGTCTTTAAAAACTTCTATCAGTAAAAATCGTCATGATTCCTTCAATTACAGACATCTTCGCTTTTGCGTAAGATGTGGATGTAAGTTGAACATTTTAATTGCTGGCTAAGGGTCGCCATGTATTAGAGTGATATAGGCAAAATAAAAGAGAACTGTTTATTTCAACGATTCGTGTAATAATGCCAATAATTACTGTGTGCAGTTACAAATATAAGGTTAGGCAAACTGCACATTACAATGAGTTACCTTAGTGAGATGCACTTAACAATAAATAATAATAATGGAAGTTTCGCACACTTGAGCTTGTCACGCCTCCGACCAGAGGAAATATATATATACATATACATATATATACGATTATATATATTATAGTCTATATATATACCTAAGGGAAAAGAATACGCTGACCACGTATCAACTTCAAATGCTACAACCTCTTCGAGACCAAGAAGCAAAACCATATGCAAAGAAGATCACACATTGTGTCATTGTGAAGGCTTTATCAAAGTTAATCCAACAGAGCGGTGCGAGTACCTCAAACAACACAATCTACGCTATAATTGTCTAGCCTCTGGACACTTAGCTTACAGATGTTGCCCGAAGATGTCCTGTCGTAAATGTCACAAACGTCATCACACGCTTACGCATCAATCCACGCCCATGACGTCACCAAATCAACCAGACAATAAGAACCAACCAGATAAAGAAGTTGAAACTCCTCAAGATTACAATTTCAATACTGCCTGAACTTACTTGCTACGTCAAAGACAAAAAAGAACAATCCTGGCTGATCTACAGACAGAGATGATTTGACACACTAGGCTGGCTGGCACCTTCTGTTTTGCCTGAAAAACTTCTCATTCAAAAATTATGGATGCAAGGGTTAAAATAAGATGAAGAAGTAGATGGAAACATTGCCGCAGTATGGAACAGCCTGCGAGAATGTTTTCATCAATACTTACCTGATATCGAAGTAGATAGATGGCTTCACACTACTCAAACTATATTGAATAACGTCACTATCCACGACTATTGTGACGCGTCATCTCGAACTTACGCTGCAGTTGCCTATCTAAGAGTACGAACCGCCACGGGTGACGTAAAGACATCAATAATTGCGGCTAAAATGAAAGTAGCACCGACAAAACCTCAATCCTTACCTCGTCTGGAACTCCTACTTGCTGGACTTTTGAAACAGATATAGGAAGTAATGAATGTACCCCCTGTCAGATATTCGCATGGACTGCTATTCCACTATTGTACTTTCCTGGCTATTCGGTGATCCTACAAGATGAAACACGTACGTTAGAAACAGAGTAGTTGAAATACTTGATAACATCGGCAATCATAATTGGTACCATGTCAAGTCAACAGAAAATCCTGCTGTCGCTGCTTCGCGAGGACAATCCATGCTAGACCTGAAGGACGATGAATTGTGGTGGAATGATCCAGAGTGGTTGAGAGAAGGAGAAATTGAATACAGCAGACCAAAGGCGATGATGACAGATCTGGAAAGAAATATTACAAGTAAATCTGAAGCTTGACCTTCTTCGGCGCTTCTAACGAGCTGAGGAAAGTTAGACATAAATCGAGAAAATGACATTGAAAAGACGGCTGTCATAACACCTTATCGTTTATTTGAATTTATACGCATGCCTTTTGGCTCGGTTACACGGGCACTTACTACTTGTCTGAGAAAGCTGTTTATTAGTTTCTTACGATATGGGTAAGAAAGTATGTGACAGTAACTTAGTTGTAATGTTTGGTCGGTGTCGGTAGGACCCGTGCTGTGGCGCAGCGTGAGGGAGCTCGGGAGGGCGGTGAACGTGTCGCTGGTTTGGGGCAGCGAGCCGGCGCACGCTGCCGCCGCGCTGCTGGCCGCAATGCTGCGCCACGTGCGCCTGTACCACGGCGTGCAGCTGTCGTGCGACCCCAGCCCGCACGACACCGCCAAGCTCGCCACCAACGTCACCTTCAACGAGTACAATTATTATAAAGAGTACGTACATATTTACTTCTGGCAACTCGATGAGTTCCCAGTTTGACGAGCATACATATAGGGTGTAAATGGACCCTTCACGAAGCCGTCAGTATTGCATATTGCTGGGAAACAACTTTTTTTTTGGGGTGACAAATTTTGTTTTACGGTAGGACTCAAAACATTGTGCTAATAGGTGCATTAAATAGTACAGGGGTCTTGGAGGTATTTAAAGTAGAGTTATAACAATAAGATCAGTGTTTAAAAAAAAAGGATGAAAAAGTCGGAACTTTGACCCCCAATATCTCTGAAACTAGAAGGTTCCCAGTTATGGTACAGAACAAAAGAAACGGCGAAATGACGGGAAGAAGAACTATCTCTCGACTTCGTTAATTGTCTGTTTACACCCTTTATATTACGCAGTGCCTCCTAAACAACTCATGCCGAAGTGCCGGCAGAGCTGTACCAGCGTAAAACTGTGAATAGGATTTGGGGTAAGAGAAGTGGGATAACGTCGTCAAACCTTTTAAAACATTGCATCAACGGTCTGATCGTTGAGCCCAGCAGTAAGCGAATCGGGTGTCGCATTGATAACGTCAGTGTCAGCAATATCAGTAACGCAGATGACATGGTGCTGCTGTGCCCAACGGCAGTGGCATAGCGTGGGTTTTTGCCGCCCGGGGCCGACTGTGATTTTACCCGCCCCCTCTATTTTCATAATTAGTCAAGACACGTAGAAAAAAGGCAAAATATAAAGCATTTTTGTTTATTATTTAAAAATGTTATCTTTACTTATATTTATTTTTCAAAGTAAAATCTTTTTATATAAAATTTCATTCAAGAAAGTAGGTGTCTAATGAGATGACTAGTAATAGAGAGTTAGAGAGGTATGGAAGAGGAAGGCATGCTACACCGATTCCTAATGAATTGGGATTAGGGCAAGAGAATGATGATGGTGATGATTATGTTCTTATGTATGTAGGTATGTCATGTTCAATTGCCAATATAGCTAATACCTAGTATATAAGGTTTGCCGTTCCGGAAATTAACCAAAACACCGAGCACAAAAACAAATCGGATAAATTACATTTTATTTTAGCTATTCATATAGATAAATATGTTTTTTTATCGACTGAACGTAATAGCATATATAAGCCCTTGCATCCTACTTAAGAGCAAGTAGGATGCAAGAGCGAGCGAAGCGAGTTCGAAAATTTTAGCTCCCCGCCTCGGATAGGTAACAGATTTTCTTTTCACGATTCAAACAAATGGAATTTAAAATACTTTTTCTACGAATGCATTAAGCAAATGCATTAAATAATAATAATAATTAAGGATTTGGAAGATTAAGAAAACTTAGCTGTAAGAGCGAGAGAAGCCAGCTAGATTTTTTTTTACAGACATAAAAAAAAAGTGGGCGGAGGGCTAAAAGAATGTAGTGCTTGTATCTAGAAAATACGGGGCGGCAGACCGGAATATACGTGAGGCTTATAAGAAAAGCCACCCCGGGCCAGCAGAGTATATTAAGGAAAATGCTCCACTTCTTCGTTGTCCTTTTTTTGCAACAAAGTCCCGATGACAATAGTAATTACCTGATCTGATAACTATGACCTGACGCTGCCGCCTGGCTCCACTTGCCGCAACTTGGCTCTTGCTCTCTGTCACCCCCTGAAACGCGCCGCCCCGGGCCATAGCCCCGCTTCCTCCCCCCCCCCCATGCTACGCCACTGCCCAACGGTCAGAGCGCGTATGATTAAGTTGACCGGTCAGAAACTAAAACTGGTCTATCTGTTCAAGTATCTGCATACGTATCCGACGATCTTAATGCCCAGGCGGATATGGAAAGAATGTTGCTTGTATGAAAGATTTTGATACGGTTTTCACCATTAGAAAAAAGCATTAGCTAAGGTTAGTCTTGCGCTCTGAACCATGATGAAATTTTTTTAAAGTAAATCCACTCACTTCGGTTTGCCAGGGTCTGGTAATAAGTTCCAAGCGAGACACTCACTCAGTTCAGTCCCGCTCCGATGGCTGGAAGGACCAATGTTCGGGGTTGGGGTTAGATTAAGATAAACTAAGATTAAAGATGATAAAGATAGCTATATTTCAGTAATACAAATGGGATAACGATTTAAAAGTAATGAAGTGAATGAGATGAGATTGAGTCGCGCCCGATATGCTGTCCGAGACGTCCTGACTGTTTTATTTATAGACCGAGAGTTGACAGGATTTTTCATAACGATCATAGATTCGGTTAGATTTACTTCAGTGGGTTGTAGAGTAGTCCCCTAAAATGAATGATGTCGGCCTGTCCTAAGTGGTTGCAACTTCGAGTTATAGCGCTTACAACAAGCTTCATTGTTGCGAAAAAAAAAACGATCAGAGAAATGGTCAGTTTTAGAGCCTATTCAAAGAATGGCGTCTCCGCAGATGAAACTAGTTGGTCTGCTGGCTCTCAGTGGTTGGATAAATCTCCAAATCGGGCGTATTCGTGTGATCGCTCTGGTGCTTTTCAGATATTGATATTTAATGGTAATTACGTATCTCATTAAAAATAATGATATTCAAATGGTATATTTTTACTAGTGGCCTTCAATGTACACAAACAGTTATGGAAATATTTAAGTTAAAAAAAATTCGGGACCACAGCAATCATAATTGGTGCCAGAGCGATCATAAATGGTGAAATCAGTGAAATAAAAAAAATAATATTGATAAAATATTATTTATTTAGCCGTTTTCAGTCATATTCAGTGTACGTGTACAAGATTATATGTAAGAGAAATGTATTATTTTAGAAAAAGGTCAAGGCATATTATCATTTTTTTCTTTATCATTTTTATCATTTCTTGTTTTTTTGGACAGAGCAATCAGAGCTTTGTCCAAAAAGACCAGAGCGATGATATTTTGCATTAATTGTACGTTATAAATCTATTTAGATCCATAACGATCAGAAAAAGTCACAAAATTATAAATATAGCCGAATTTAAAAGCAGTAGAAAGTTGTAATTACGTCTCATAAAAAACATCATAACGATCACTTAATTCACATAACAAACACATTCGCAAGCTTACTATTGAATTTAAATAACGTGCCATAGCAATCGTAAAATTCGAGAACCAAATCCAGAGCAATCATAAACTTACCTTCGTAATGTTGGAACGCGGGAACTTGGCACACAGGTATCCTCCTCGGTGGTTAGACCACTACCTGGCGTTGCCCCGCGGGAGGCGAATGTTTTACCTCAGCGTAGAGCGATGAGATAGAACTTCATAGAACAAAAAATATTTTATTACTATGAAGATTAACTATTTGTTATGTCTACTAATTGAAAATAAGTTGTTTCATAAGATCCTTCTCATTAAAAAGTTAAAGAATATTTTTTTCATTGAATCGGGAGTTGGGTCAACCCAGAGTGATCAGGATTTTAGGGTTTAAGATTTTTTTTTAATATTTATAATTAACTTATTCATAATACTAGCTGTTGCCCGCGACTTCGTTCGCATGGAAATTTTGGTGTGTATATCTAAGACTGCCATGTTGGTTGAGTGGTCGCAAGCGCGACTAATAAGCATGAGGTCCTGGGATCGATTCCCGGTTGGGGCAGTGTTATTTTTTTTTTCATTACTTACATGAAGTTATCACACACATGATTTGCAGATCACCTTTTACTTTTTAGGCAAGCAGATGCTTGTGTTCGGTGGCGTCCATTAATTACGGGAGGCTATTTTTGCGTTTTTTCGACCCCCGTGCCCCTTTGGTGAAATCATCCTCATCCCTCTCCTAATCTCACGTGAAAGGAGAATGCCCACGGCGCTATGGACAAATGTACTCAATTCAACATTGCTGTGTCTTCATCAAATCATCTTTAAAATACTCGATGGCATGTCTAAATACTACCTCAAAAGATTTAACACAAACCACAATGGCATCTCCGAGATATTTACAAAAATTAAATCACTATTTTGAGGTTATGTTCGACCAAAAATAAGTTGGAAAAAGCTATTTGAAACGGTCTGAATTGGTTTACGGGTGAGCTTTGTGCCTTTGAAGCACATTTGTGTAAAATGTAACGGTTTAGCTATGTCAGGTGGCCAGTTACTGGTGACCACCTGTAACTACCTCACCAAGTCTCACTGCTTTAGATTTTGAGCATCTTCGTGCTTTAAAATCTTATTCGCGCGTTTCATGAAATTGCAAAGCATGAAAGAAATCATTACTAAGATAGTTAATCGCTCAGTGTTATATCTAGATCCTACTAAAATCATAGATTGTGTAATTCATTACATATTTAAATAATCATAATTCTGTGCAACTCTAGTCTTAAATGAAACAACATACATATTGAGAGGTATCTCAGAATACACTTAACTGATCGAAATCAACCATCCTAGTTTATAATTTGTTTATTACCAACACATAAATAGGAGGTTCCTAACTACACAATTAATTATTTTAAAATTCGGTAAATCAACTGGTGAGGTGAGGAACAAACACACAGACGTGGATTGTACTTTTGTCCTCTAAGATTTGTTAATGGTACACAAACATAAAAGCGCAGTTCCTAAGTAAAAAAATCATACTACCTACGTTAAAAAGACAATGTTTATTCTTACCGGCGTTGGTGAGATCTAGACTCGTAAAATACTCATGATGTTATTGGGAATCTCCGACAACATGAGTCTGCGCACAAGTGGAGTTAATCTCAAAGAACCGTTGAGATATCGCACCACAGTCACACTCGAAATGATCACAACACAAAAAGTCCTTTCTTTAGTAATAAACAATACCACTTGGCGTCCATGCCGCCATTGACAACCACTGGTATTAGAAATACCAGCAACTACATGTGATTTAGAACTCTGTTATTACTTTACAATAATAGATTGAACAATCAAAACAAAATCGTTATCATTTTATTTTATGTGGGTAGGTAGGCACTTTACCCGTATTAGAATAAATTGACATCCCTAGATTGACAGGTGATAGTCAAAAATGGCGTACTTTATAGTCTGAAACTTAAAAGTACTAATTATTATCCAAAAAACTATGCCATTATAAATAATCATTAAGTCTTATTTAAAAAATATATTTTTATTTTAGATATTTCATGCCGTTTAAGGTTTTGACACACAAGTCATTTATCAAGAGTACTGTCCATGGGCAATCTCCTTTATCAAAATGCGTAGTTTAGTATAAATACGGTAATCTGCGCTTGATTGCGTAGAATTCATTTAAAAGAATAATTGGACAGAAACATGTTCACTTAATTAAACCCAGTTTTCTCTCAATTTTAAGTTTCTTGCGGGGAAAAAAATTACGTGATATTAGCCGAGACCCGCCTCTCCCTCTTGAGATTGGGTGAGATTGGGTGAGATTAGGCTCGACACCCCCCACACCTTAAAGATCTCACGTAAATTAATGGACGCCCCTTAGGTGACTCCACTCTGTTCCACTTAACATTAAATGCTATTGAAAATATAAATAATAGTGTTATTGGGTTATTCTATCAGGAATTTCTCAGTAGCAGCCACGAAATCTGGATTTGTGCCTGGTTGATGGCTATAGGCTCACCCCCTATTACATGGGACTTCAATATAAATGATAAGAGAAATGATCAGTTTTAGTGCCTATTCGAAGTATGGTGTCTCCACAGGTAAAACGAGTTGGTCTGCCGGCTCTCAGTGGTTGAATTTCAGAGCTTTGTTATACGCAAGGCGCTTAGTTATAGAAAATTTCAACTTAACGGTAATCAATAAAATAAAGGATTAAATCGAACAAATCCAATTTTTATTAATTCAACTTACATAATCTAATCATCGTTGGGTAAAATCACAGATAATTTTGTAGAATATAGCTAGGACTCAAAGTTAAATATTTACTTAGTCACATTTAAATTAAACCATAAAATAATAAATGCACTTTTTTATTAATTTAATAACAATATAATCTAATCATCTTTGGGTAAAATCACAGATTAATGATCTGTCCGTCTGTCTCCACAACACAACAATGAAAAAAACTGAGAAATTGTGCGAGCCGTCCTCAAGTGATGTTTCGCCAATCGCCATGCATGTGGCAATTTATTTTTATTTCAATAGGTGGAAGATACGTTACGGTATATGGTAGCCTACCGTACCATTACCCGACTGTGCAAGAAACAGGGTAAAGCTTAAGATTATACTTCCAGTTTCATAATAGGCGTGTCGATGGCGTGGAAGCCTAAGGCGGCGCGGAGGTGGAAGCCGTACATGGGGCAGGCCCCCGGGCTGGTGGGTCCACGCTTGGCCGAGTTCGGTGCCAGCCCCGTGCCCGCACGACGCCGCCTGTTTGCGTGGCTGACAAAGCCCGCGCGTGATAGCCTTGACTGCCTTAAGCTGCATGTGCGCTGGCCATTCTACGCAAACGCGACTATACTTGCTGATTGCGACTTCGTCGACGATCCACGGTAAGTGCTCTATCTCATGTCGCCAGCCCCTATAACGGCATGATGTGCTTCGTGCATTCTTTACTACTACCTACCTAATTTTCACCCATTTTCTCCGCATTTCAACAAAACCGAAAACGTTGCAATAATTTCCCATAACTAGTTCACTATTTTCAGACAAAAGTATTATAATTAATAAATTAATAATTGTTTTTAGAGACAACGAGGTCGCGGTATATGTGCTTGGTGACGACGAGTGTGAAGAGGTGCTGCGGCGGTTGCTGCGGCGAGCCGAGCACAGCGGGGCCCGCCTGCACGTGATGCGCCGAGGCCGCGCGGGCTTTGAGCGCAGTCTGGAACCGCAACACAGCGCAAACCGCTCGTTTCTATTCGTCGACTATGACATGTGGCAGGGAGCTTCGGGCGTGAGCATCGTGGAGCCCCCGCCCTGCGTATCCGTCAACTTTGATTGCAATCAGGAGCTAGATTCTGCCATTGCAATGCGCGTTGCCGATGTCAACTTTTTAGAAGTGTTCGCGCCTCAGCTTTTTCAGTTCGTCTATGATTTCCAACCATCGCCAAAATCTTTGAGGGAGATTCTTGAGCAACAAGCAAGCGGAGTAGACATTGAAGAGGCAGCATGCGAGTGGATCTTGAAAAACAATAGTCATGTGATTAGTGATGAAGATAAACGTGAATATGATTTGATTCCATACACTGTGTATGCATACGTATGTTCCGGGGATTCAGACAGGGATTTCTTCGAAAATCTTACAAGTATTGTTCAAGGTGAATTAAACAATTATACGGTGCCAGAAGGCTCGTATGTAACCATAAGTCTTCGCCCAATTCCCTGTTCTGATCAGAATAGTATGAGCAAAGAGTTAAATTCTCATCAATTTTCAAGGGGCTACTACAGGTTGTTGGGCTTAGTGTTGCTGCCAGTGGAGGGAGCGGTGAAGGCGTCACCCGCGGCTTCCGCCAGCCTCGTGCCGTTCGTGCTGGCAGACGTGGCGCCGGAGGACGACTCGGTCAGCAGCACGTGGCGCGTGGGCCCACGTCCGTGCCATATCGCGCGCGCGTTGCTCCACTTCGTGCGCGAGTCGCGCTGGACGCGTGTCGCCGTGCTGTCCCAGCCCACGAAGCTCGCCCAAGATTACTATGCCGCACTCAAAGAGGGGCCGGGCATCGTCCTTCGCGACTTTCCGATTGCTCTGCGTAATATAACGGAACAACAAGCTCAGAAAGTTTTACAAGATCTACAACACGTAAATGCACGCGTTGTGTTTATTAACGCGGACGCACAAGCTGCCCGCACAATCCTCGCTGCGGCGGTCGCGGCTCACATGACCTACACGGAGGGCTTCGTGTGGATACTCCGCGACTGGCAACAGAACGACGTCGTGTGCAGAACTGAACATTTCACAGTTTCGTCCTGGATACGGGGGGTGGAGGACATCCCGCCCGGGGAGGGGAACGCCGCGTTGCATGACAAGTTAAACGAGCTGCGACTCCCGTGGCCGCCACGCGCCGTTTCATTCACTGACGCACTACTCACACTTGTGATCGGCTACATAGACGTCTTCCAACGTTTCCCGAACATGAGACAAGACCTACATAGCAATCAAATCATTAGGTGAGTACTCATAGTAATTAGCGGAGGAACACAAACTAATTGGAATATTTGGCCAGTAAGTTCTTTTCCGCTTGTTTTTTTATAAATTCTGTCAGAGTAAGCAATTAATGTTAATGACAAAAACAGGGAGCCCAGAGGATTTTTCAACACGTTTTGAAATTTGCATTTCAGTGTCAGGCTGTATGTTGAACCAAATATGACTCGCGACCGTAACAAATATGACTTTACTGAGTTATTATCATTAAACTCATCAGTACAACCCTCTAAATTAATTTTATCACATAATTATTTTTTGACAACAAGTGAATATTTACATTATATCCAAACTACAAATCTATAATAGTAAGAAAAAATAAAAATGTACAAGTATCAAAACGGTTATAGGGCATCAAAAAATTCGTCCACATCGCTATCAACAGAAAAAGTGCCACATTGGATGGCAATACTGATTCTTTGTCCAAAAAATAGGCCCGCCCTCTGGACACGTGAAGAGTCGACCAACCGCTTGGCGATTACCCGAAATACTAGGTGGGCACTCGGACCCCATGGCCCTAGTGTTTCAACCCCAAACGGCTCAAACACTACCAATTAAATTATTGTACTTGCGCCGTTTGAGGTTTTCAGGTTTTCACCCCTTTTAATCCCATTGGATGACTTTTTCATGAAATAGTCTTTGAATGGGATTTCGTTGTTTTGATGATTTTAACAATTATAATTCTGTATATTATATACACGTGTAACGGTTGCGAATCATATTTCTTTATTGACTAAATTTGCAGAACGGTCTTTCAGGGTCATCATAAGTAAGACCCTTAATGTATTGATTTAACAACAGGAGACATTCACCACACAAATTGAAGCGCATAATAATGAAACGTGTATTGATTTCTTCCTTATAATCTCTAGATTATAGTGGTAATATTAGCTAAGCCTTGTCTAACGGGAACACTGAGAAATTAGAAAATGAAAACGTTATCTAACAATTACCTCAAAACGAGCAATATCTTCGAGGTCCCTCAAAACGCGGTCACACGGTCTTAATTCCTAATCTATTTAACATTCAGTCTTAGGAAAATTACGGATAAATCTTCATTTAAATATTGTGTATAATTTCAACATTAAACATCTAAAATTATTTATAATGTTTATAAAAAAAATTCTAATGTCGAAAACGGGAACAAAATCGGTGTTCTTCGCGCGTCACACTCTGTTCGCGCTCACGGCAAACTGATAACTTTTGTATTCAATTCATAAGCATATAATGTAATACATCAAATTAATAGTGTTTAACTATGCATCATAATTACCAAAGAATATTAATTTTATTTCTTAAGTTTCAATACTTAATAGGCATTATGTCTCTGTCACACGATTTTGCCAATTTTGCGAGCGTGCAACAAAACTGCACTTATCTTCCAAGAGCGCCAACTTGTAACACGGGCACTCTTTAGTATCCCGGCATCAGTGGGGGAGACACGTACGTTCGTCGCTTCTAAACAATAAAAATACGAGTTATTATTTGAATATTTTCAAGTAGCCTTGGTCATGAAACTTTCATGCGTATTATGTTGAAGGATAAAGTTTATAATTTTCCAAATCACTTTGAATTAAGGAATAAGATAGATCTTCGAGATTATTTCCAAGTACTTTTTTCGTTAATTTACGTATTCCTTTAATCGTAATTCTCAAAAATGTGAAATTTTCGTAACTTTCGTGGTTATTTGTCCACGAAAGTCAGCTGACGCATCACAAAAGTTATATTAACTAATCGATATTAAATCGATTTTTTGTGAGCCGCAAATGCATTTACTCGATTCTCTCGTAGCTCAAAAGAAAGGTTTTATGTAGTTGTTTAAAAATGTATATGCATGGTATGTGTTTCAATTTTTTTCTTGTAACGACTTGTAGAATTTGTGTTTCTGTTTGTACGTTTTATCGTAGCTAATTTAACAGTTTACCCCTTTCCAAACTGGGCTGTTTTGCCAATTGTATCCCTCTTTGGCGGCGTCTTTCGTAACTTTCGTGGGGACCGAAATTTCAAAATAGAATATCTCTGTAGTTTATGCACCGATTTACTTGTACTGTACGTTGTACTTATTAATTTTTACAGCGTCTTAAATGTGTGTCCATTTATTAAAAGATTACTCTAAAAAAAAATTCGCCACGAAAGTTACGCGAAGAATACTTTTTGAAGAACTACCCATTGTCTAATTGAATAGGTTTAACTGGTATTTTAAGTTAGCGTAGTGCACTGTTCAATAACAAAAATAGCATAAAACAACGTCACTGATCCGCGTCCGTACTACTTGAAAGATATTCATGATTTGATAGACTGATTTACGAAAAAGGGTTTATAATTTATTTCAAAATAGTGCGGCGGCGCCTAGCCATGACATTCAAACGTTCTTCGTGACTCAAATTATTTAATAGTGACAATTGCACCAAAATACCTTCAGTAGAAAGTTCCGAAGAAAATCACGGACTTGCTCAAATAAATAAAGTTGCACACCGTGTCTGTCTGTCAACAGACACGGTTTGGAATTATATTTATTTTAATATTTATAGATTGATAAGTAAGCATAGGGACATCCCAAACGCGATTAAGGCCTAGCGCGCACTGCCTTGCGTTTTTTATAACGCATATCTTGGAAACTGATTCTTATCGCACTACGATTAGGTTCAACATGCAATGTATTTCACACATGTGGATTTTTAATATTTTTCCGCACACGTGCGGAAATAAGAACATTCAAAGATACACACTACAATAGTGGCTGTCGCAAGTATCGCATGTGGGTAAGGCGTGGCCTTATTTCAAGGATTTGTTCTTTAGTCGCTATGAGTGCGCAGAAACAGTGGCCGCAGCCGTGATCAACATCAACAACGACCGACCCAAAGATGGAGAAAGTCTAGCTGCGTACGCTACCATCATTGTGAAATTATCGGTGAAATGGAAACATTCGTCACCAGAAGAAATAACCGTAACGTACGTACTTGCCCACACATCTCAATTTGATACTCGTTTACATCGTCTCGCCTTCACCACTGAGATTCTTGTTCGGAATGAGTTGCAGTTACAGACGTGAAACGCTTCAAGGGCAACGCTTGTGTAACCTTTGCAAAAAGCCTGAACATAAGGCCATAGATTGCCGACTTAGGAACACAAGAATTAACTCCACTCACCATAACCGTCACAATTTAATTCTACGCGGGGGGACAAGCCAATGACTCCCATAATTGCAAGCACTACAATGCCGCCGACTTCTTCGTTCAAGAATCCCATCACTTGCTTCCGATGTGGCGAGAAAGGTCTCATGACCTCGCAGTGCAGCCGATCTGGAACGTGCGCAGGTGCAGGCGCTCACGGACACAACGATTCCGGCTCGAGCACCGTCCCGCAACAACGTGTTGACAGCTGTGAAGTTCGCGGCGTCCTTGGACAGCTACAACAATCCGACGAGTCGTACTCGTTTGTTTTGATTCCGGCGCCGAGTGTTCTCTTGTTAAATAAAGTGTAGCTTCTAAATTCTCGGGTAAACGTTCACTTTCAACCGTACCAGTAATTGGTATCGGTAATAATTCGAATGTTTTTAGCACTGAACAAATTCTTAGTGATGTTGTGGTTGAAAATAACGAACTGTCAATTTTATTTTCGTACTACCTGACGATTGTATGAAATACGATGTTATGGTCGGACGCGATATTTTAACACTTGGCTCAACGGTACATTTAACTGAATGTACTCTACGTATTTCGACAGTTCAAAATGTAGGTTGTACCTCCGTTATTTGATTTTTACAATGTTGTTTCTGATATTTCAAACGAAAACAAACACCGGTCGATGTCCCTTCTACATATCCGTAGCAAGGGAGCGTTGAAACCAAGGTTTGATTTGCGGAAAGGAATATTTATTTATTTATTTTAGTACATGGAGGACTTACAGCTAATAAAAACAAACAAAAAAGAAACCATAGTCACCAGAAAGCCAATTACAAATGCTCACGTATAGACTTATAATAGAAAAAAATATGGTGAGAGCACAAAAACAGAAAACACACCGCTTTAATCAAAGTAAGAAGAATATAAATACTTGGTATGCAATTATATGACTAAAATAAAAGAAAAATAGTAAAATAATAAAAACAAATAACCTACCGCTACTTGAAAAATTTGAGGCTTAAGCACCTTCTGGCCGAATTCACACTAATTGTGAATGGATCCAAATCATATTCCTTGCATATGTCATTGAAATATCTGCTTGCGCGCACAATATAACTGTTCTGCCTATAATTCGAAGATGTATGAGGTACACGTATGGGTGGATTAAAACGAAATGTTTTACTTGGCACATTAAAATAAAATTTTGACAATAACTCAGGGTTATCAATATGAGGATTTTAAGCAAGAATAAACGGTCAGCAATTTTACGTTGATCTACCAGTGGTAGCAGATGATACTTCTTACAGAGTCCAAGATATTCGGCTGACTGATGTGGAATCTTTTGATGAAAGCAAATATATTTTATGAAACGTCTTTGGATGTTTTCAATGCGATCAATGTATTTATGATAACGTGGATTCCATATCTGAGACGCATACTCCAACTGACCTCTTATAAAAGTGCAATACAATATTTTTAGTGTTTTAGCATCTGTAAAACACTTAGATAGACGTATTATAAACCCAAGCAGTTTAGAAGCTTCTTTGACAATCGCATCAATGTGTGTGACAAAAACTAACTTACTATCTTGATGGACGCCCAAGTCACGAATAGTACTGCACCTTGGCAAGATCTGGCCGGCCAGAGTATAAGTAGTGGCTAGGACTGCGTGGTTTCTAGTGTAAGTGATCTTCGAACACTTGGATGGGTTGAGATCAAGTTTATTAGCCCGACAATACTCTTCAAGCCGATACAAGTCAGCCTGAAGTGCTAGTACATCTTCGAGCGTTGAAATAGTGGCAAAGATTTTCATGTCATCGGCAAAGCATAATAGTTTGGATGAATGGAGGCACTGATCGATGTCGTTCACATAGACTACAAATAAAAAAGGAACAGAGAAATATGGAACAGTCTTGTGATGGGATATCTGGGAGAGTTTGAAGGGACTGAATACGGAATACGCTCAACTAAATCACTGCATTTTACGATTTCTTTGACAATTTCGTAAACAAAAATAAGATCGCGCGAACGGCGACGGTCTCGCAGCGTCTTAATGTTGAAAAAATGTAGGCGTTGGTCGTACGGACAGCGATGGCTTATTTTTCTAGATAAAAAGGCATACGCTTTGTGAAAGCTCGTTGAATTCTCTCAACTCTTTGCGAGTGAACAGCGTAGAATGGATTCCATGCAACGCTAGCATATTCTAACCGAATACGCACAAGAGTGTTGAACAAAACTATTCTGGTCTTCGGAAATTGAAAGCCCCGAGCGTTTAACGAAACCCAGCATCTGTGCTGACTTCTTGACCACATCACTGATGTGTGGTTTAAAAGTCAGCTCATTGTCAACTAGAACCCCAAGGTCACGTATTTGGCGTACCTTTGACAATGTGGAATTATACAGCATGTAAGAGGTGGGAAAGATGCTTTGATGAACTTTTTTCTTGAAAAACTAATAAAGAAGCATTTTTTAGTGTTTAGGGCCATATTGTTTGCTATGCACCAGTTTTCAATGTGGATTTCAATGCGGATGCGTTCGTTCAATATATACTGGATTTTGTCCAAGTACACCCTGAAACCAATGCGTATTGAAGCATCAACCATTGCAAGTACCAGGTATTATAAGTTGTATTTGGCAGAGTTAGTTAGGGTGCAAAGATTCCTTTCTAAAAAGTTAGTTACGGCAATAAGTTGTCTTATAACCACCAAATACCTTGGGCATCTGGTGACCTCTGACCTGAAAGACGATGCAGATATGGAGCGGGAACGTAGGGCGTTGTCTGTTAGACCGAACATGCTAACTCGCAGGTTTAGACGATGCTCGAAGGAAGTAAAAAACACTCTTTTCAGAGCGTATTGCACGTGTTTTTATTCGAGCGCCCTGTGGGCTAACTATACTCAAAAACAGTACAGCGCCCTACGAGTCCAATTCAACAATGCCTACAGGGTGTTGTTGGGGCTGCCTCGGTACTGCAGTGCGTCGGGGATGTTCGCTAAGTCGCACATTGACTGCTTCTATGCGACGAAACGGTGCACATCTTTGGTGCGCAGGGTCCGCGCCAGCTCCAACAACATCTTGAGGATGAGGGCTGAGAGGTTCGACTCACTCACTACATTAACCATTGTTGTATGCTTAATGTAGTGACAATAACAAAAATAAATAAATAATAATAATTAAATAATCATAACACATTTCGTTCATTATCTGTCCCTCTTTTCTATTTTACTACATTGAAATGCTGCGTTAATGATAATTATTTAATATTTTTAAATTAGTACTTTTTATATGAGTATGATTTTTAAGTATGTAACTTTTTAAATTGCTAATTTTAATTTGTTGACTATTCTAATTTAATTTGTCAGTAATAATGAAAGTATGTGTTGTGTTGTGTCTTATTTTTCTAATATTTTTTTATTAATGAACCTAATGCTATTAGATGATCCAACTGGTGATTGAAATAAAGGAATTGAATAACGCTACTACAGTTTGCCCACAGTTGCTTCAGGGGCGTAATAATTTAAGATAAATTTTAATCACTAGCTCAATAAAATTAAGGAAACTCGAAATTGTGGAATTGGAATTCGTTAACCGGAAACGAATAATTCCATGGTGGAAAACTCTAATAACACTTCGCCAGACCCGGGAATCGAACCCAGGCCCAGGACGACTACGAGACAAATTACTGCAAATTTACACAAATAATACAGGGTGTAAACAGACCCTTCACGAAGCCGTCAACCAAGCATTCTGTACATCTAACTAAGTAACTTTACGCAAAAATTATTGCTGGGAAACGACTTTTTTTTTGGGGTGAAAAATCACGTTTTACGGTAAAACTCAATGTAACGCAATCAAAACATTGTGCTGATGGATGCATTGAATAGTACGGGGGTCGTGCAGGTGTTTTAAGTAAACATCTTACATAAGAAACATGTATTTGAAAAAAAACCTGTAAAAAGTTGGAACTTTGACCCCTCATATCTCCGTAACTAGAAGGTTCCCAGGTATGGTCTAGAACAAAAAAATGATCGCAATGACGGGGAGAACAAGTAACTTTCGGCTTCGTTAAGGGTCTTTTTACACCCTTTATAACTATTCATAAAACGGATCAAAAACTACGTTTATTCCATCTGTGTGAAAGGGCAAATTTAGCAGCGACAAATGGAAATGTGGGTCAGACCAACACGACAAATATTTTCTATTTTATTCAAAAGCAACGAGATTCATTGCCTTCGTACAAAAGTAGTTTTTAAAGGTTCCTCTTGCATACCTACAATCATCAGCTTCACTTTTCCACTGGAACAGCACATACAAGGAGTTTCCTTTTCAACTCCTTCCCATAAAATATTTTAAAAACAACGCAATCTGACTGTTAACTTTTCACGCATAAACGGCTGAACAGATTTGAACAAGGCCCACAAATACCTAGGCCTTTAGAACATAGGATTGCGATAGTACGTCCCAGTAGGATCATTTCCGACCAAAGCACGGGTGAAGCCGCGAGTAAAAGCTACTTCTGTATAAATAATATGCGATTACACAGGAACGTACGCAGTTCTTACAAATTTTCGTTCTTTTTTTGCTAATTAGATATGTAGGTAGTTAGTGAATAAAGGTAGGTATTGTAGGTAAAGTAAGTCACAGACGATGTTTCCTTTAATACACCTATACTACGACTACAACCTACAAACATAAATGAGATCCCATCAAAAACATAACGTGTACAAAAATGCAAGTCTCGCAAAACTGTTCTTGTATCGCAAAAAATTGTGAGATCTAATGTCATTAAAGAATGACATGACAATCGCTAAGGGATTTAAGTTATATATTTGCCTCTGGGCCGATGGTGACTTTATAGGGTTATACCGTCGCCATCGCCCCAGAGGGAAATATTATATTATTATTAAGAAATAACTCTGTTTCTCATTATAAGTGAACTTTTATTTATCAGTTCTCATAAGAAATACGTAAATATCTTTAAACCTATGTCCTAGAACCGGTTCACTAAAGTTTCACCAAAACTCCATTGACAAATTTTCATTTTACAACCAACGTTTCGTATACTATTTATTTCGAAAACAACTTATTCCGCAAATGTATTATTTTATAAACACTCGTTTTACATACATTTATTTGGCAAACAATTCTTTTTACAAATGCATCAGATGATATTTAATCATCTATACATTTTTCATTTATCATTAAGATTCATTAGGATAAATCACGTTTCTACTAAATATCATTTAATTACAACACAGTCGACGGAGCCCCGCTGCGCGGGGCTCCTATTTCTGTCTGCAGGGTTTAAAGGAACCTAACTAACCGAACCTCGGGGTGCCCCTGACGTCGACCGTCTAGGGTTAGCGTTTCTGTCAGCATCTGTGTTAGTTTGGGGGGTTTGTGCTTATAGAAAACAAAATTCATTTATTTTCTCTTTTTTTAGAAAAGTCCAGAGCAATTATGCTAATGTGGGTTTTTTTTAAATTACGTTATATTAAGTCAATTTGTGTAATGTATTTATTCCAAACGTTATTTATAGAATAAAATTAAAAAATAATGAATTGTTTGTCAAATAATACGTTATTAAATAAAAGTTTATCGGATATTTATTTTGCTAGGTCAAATATTTGGTAAACTTGTTGTTGTAGAATGATGAAATGACAAATAATTGTTTTTGTCAATCGTTGCTTGTCAAGTAAAAATTTTTGAATTAATGTTTGGTGAACTGACTGGTCACCCCTAGAACCAATAATCGAAGACATATTTGTGATACCCATCCCGCCGGTCATATAGTATAATGGACAGAGTATAATGAGTGTAAAATGACCCTTAACGAAGCCTAAAAGCACTTGCTCTCCCCGTCATTGCAATAGTTTTTTGTTCTGGAACATACCTAGGAACGTTACGGAGATATTGGAGGTCAAAGTTTCAACTTTTTCAAACGTTTTTTAAAAAAAAAAAACAATTTTTAATTGTATAACTTTACTTAAAATACCTCACATTACTATACAATGCCTCTATCAGCACTATATTTTCTGACCAAATTTATGATTTTTCAGACCAAAAAAAAACATCGTTTCCCAGCAATATTTTTTGCGCAGAGTTAGTAGTTGTTGTTTTTGTTAGTTTTTTAGTTTCAGTTTTTTGTTTTTTTTGTTTGATGTTCAAAATGCTTGGTTGATGGCTTTGTGAAGGGTCCGTTTACACCTTGTATGTATATCTGCGCGGGTAGTAGATTCAAAGCCCATTCCGTCTCTGAGATGGGAGGTCTGTGATCCGGCAGGGACACCATTATCGGCAGATTAGGCTTAAATGTTACGATATCGAACTCATAACGTTTCTAATTTTTACAAGTAAAGCTAGCTTGTCAAATTTGGAGAAACGGCGTTGTTGTCCGTTCATCAAAATGTCGCTCTTGGCACCGGATCTATTGATTGGCCTTAACTTTGTTAATTGAACGTGGCAGGTCACTCAAAGAAAGTATCATCAGTAAGCCTGTGACAGGCGTCAGTCAGCAACTTCGCTTCAAGGAGCGCTCCATCGAGGAGACGTTCGTGTTCGTGGATCAGTGGTGCGGCGGCAACTTCATGCAGCGGCTGGCTACGTGGCGTGTGAACGCGACCAGCGGCACCGTGTGCAGCAAGAGCAGGGATTATGCCGCCCTCTCGCCGCCCGGCGACCTGCCGCGCGATGATGGCGCCTCGGGCTGCGTCGTGCGCTCCGGAGACGCTTTCCACCCCAACTGCCACGACGCCCCGTGCGCCTGCGCGCTGCTGCTGCTGGTGCTGGCGCCGGCCGCTGCGCTGCTGGCGCGCCGCGCGCTGCGCCGCCGCCTCGCGCGCCTGCTGCAGGAGCAGCAGATCCAAGCGATAGCGCGACGCCGGCACGTGGCCACCGTATTGGCCGCGTACCTGGTGGAGCGCGCGGCGCTGGAGCTGCACGAAGAGCTAGGCGCGGGCCGCTTCGGCAGCGTGCGCCTGGCACGACTGCGCGTGCCCGCGCGCGCCCCACGCTACATCGCCGCCAAGGCTCTCCGCGAGAATGCCGCGCCCACCGAGGAGAGCGAGTTTCTCCGCGAGGCGTGTACGGTCGCCTCTCTCGAGCACGCGCACATCGTGCGTCTGGTCGGCGTGTGCATCGCGGACGGGCCGCCGCTAGTGCTCATGGAGCTGGCGTTCTTTGGCGACCTGCTGGGCTACCTGCGCGCGCGGCGCCACCTGGTGGAGGGCACGGGCTTGGAGGAGCTGGAAGCGCCAGCAGCGCGTGGTGAAGTGGAGCACGTGTCGGCCGCGGCGCTGACGCGGCTAGCACGCGAGGCGGCGGAGGCGCTGCAGTATCTGAGCGTGCGCGGCGTAGTGCACCGCGACCTACGCGCCGCCAACTGCCTGGTGGACGTGCGGCGCTCGCTGAAGCTGGCCGATTTCGGCATGGCGCGTGACACGGTGGCCGGCGCGGACGGCGCGCCCGAGTATGCGTGCCGACGACGCGGCCTGTTCCCCGTGCTGTGGATGGCGCCCGAAAGCCTGGCGCACGGCGTGTTCTCGGCTGCGTCCGACGTGTGGGCGCTCGGCGTGCTAGTGCTGGAGCTGGTGACGCTGGGCGCGCGGCCCTACGGCGCCATGTCACCGCTGCGCGTGCTGGAGTACGTGGCGGCCGGCGGCTCCCCGCCGCTGCCGCTGGACGCCACGCCGCAGACGTGAGTGTGCGGGCAGATAGGGTACTCGAGCCGATGCTCGAACCGCTGTTGACGGAGCGTATTGCAGGCGCGGGCTGGCGCGGCTATGCTGGGCGCGCGTGACGGAGCGGCGGCCGAGCGCGGCGGAGGTGGCGGCATATCTGGCGGCGTGGCCCCTGGCACTGCGCCCGGCACTGCTAAGCGAGCGCGACGAGCCGGCCGATGCCGACAGTGGCTTCGGAGAGTCGCCCTCCACAGAGTTACTGCCACCCGACTCTCCCCTGCATTCTCTCGATCAGCTCGACAGTCTCGCCGCCACTCAGTGATTTACGCAAGTAACTCAATTTCATGTTTATTATTTACATTCGAATTCAGTAAACTTTTTATCGATGACATTTGGTCACGTTTGGTACAGGTATTACGTATTACGTTGTTTGCAACATGTTATGCTAAGCACACTTTACAGACGCAACGTATCTAATCAAATATCAATAAAAAAACACTAAAAAATTCAAATTCAAAATTCAAATTCATTTATTGCAAATATGGGTTTTTGGAGAACAGGAAAGTTTTTAGTGTCACCATATTCTGCACTAGGCATGCAACATTTAGTTCGGAACGTGGTTAGTCCCTAAATTAAAAATTTAAATACATTAAAATTCAAAATTACATGTCTATTAAATTGTCAATTTAAAGTCAAAGTAATAATGTCAAAGTTAATCTATTAATGCTAAAATGTCAAGAATTAATCAATGTGAAATACGCAATTTTTGTCAAACTTAAGTAATAAACATTATTTAGAGTTTGTCACACAAATATTCATTAACACTATAATAAGATTTTAACAATAACATTTTTTTAACATTACATTTAAATATGTCTATACTTTTTAAATCTATAATACATTTTGGTAAATGGTTATAAAGTCGAGGTGCCATCCAAAAAATGCTATTGCTAAACAAAGTAGTTCTACTGCTGTCAGGGAAATATATTTTTTTATTGTTACGTTGCCTTCTATAATTTTTGAAACAATGCAAGTTGCGTTTTACAAAGACTACGACTTCCAATATATATAAACATGGTAGTGTTAATATTTTTAAGCTTTGAAAATATGGCTTACAACTAACTGTTGGTTTTAAACTACATATTGCGCGGATACATCTCTTTTGCATTTTAAATACAGCTTCCTTTTATTATTTATTTATTTATTTATTTATTAAACTTTATGCACATAATGTACAAAGGCGGACTTAATGTCCTTTTCTGTAGAATAGCCCCAAAACAAAATGCCATATCTCAACAAGGACCCTACGTAACCATGGTAAGATGCTAAGACCGCACTGGTACTGACCGTTTTTGCAAGCATATATAACGCATAGGACTGCCGACTTAATTTGAGACACAAGCTTTCCAAATGTGACTTCCAGTTTAGGTGATAGTCTATATGTAAGCCTAAGAATTTTGTTGTATTGATTTGCTCAATCTTCTGTCCTTGGAAATAAACATCGACGCTTGTTTGTTTGCCATTTCTATTCTTAAAAGTCATAATTTTGGTTTTGGTTAAGTTTATTTTTAATTTATTTGATGTCAGCCATTCTATAATAGTTAGTAATGTATTTTCTACTTCTTCTTTTAGTATTGACAGTTCTTTATTGGAGAATACAACAGTGGCGTCATCAGCAAACAAAACAGTCGGATGGTTCGTAATGCGCGGCAGGTCATTCACATAGATTATAAATAAAAGTGGTCCTAAAACACTGCCTTGCGGTACCCCTATTTTTACTTCTCTATATTTTGATGAGTAAGTTATTTCTCTTTTAGTCTTAGCACAAATCCTTGTGATCTGAGTCGATTGTCTCCTGTTACTGAAGTAGGACTTTATTAGATCATAAGCACTGCCTCTAACACCATAAGCAGACAATTTCGATAACAGTATATTGTGGTCTACATTATCAAAAGCTTTGGTAAGGTCCATATCTAGTGCACAAGCATGATTCTTATTATTTAAATTACGCATTACTTCATTTAAAAAATTATAGACTGCCATATCAATCGATTTCTTTTTTCTAAACCCCGATTGTTCATCTGCAAACAAGTCATTCTTAGCAAAGTAATTGTAAATATTATCATGTATTGCTTTTTCAAATACTTTTGAAAATGGTATAAGAGCTATAGGGCGATAACAATTTACGGACAGTCTATCTCCCTTCTTGAAAAGTGGTTTGATTATTGTTACCTTTAATTTACCAGGAAATACACCATGAGTAAAACATAAATTTTTGACATGACTAAGAACAGGACTTATTTTCAAGGCTACATGTTTTAGTATATTTGTACAAATGTCATCATATCCAGTGCTTTTGGTATTCTTAAGATTTAATATCAATTTAAGTACATCACCGGGAAGTATTGGATACATTATACATAGAATTAAGCTGAGTGTCAAGACTGCTTGGTGTACTGTGTGGCAACTCTGAATTTATATTGTCAATAAAAAAGTAATTAAAAGAGTTAGCTATAGATGATGCATCATTGATTAATTTACCATTAACAGTTAATTTACCATTAAAAAACCGGTGGAGATATGATTTTTCCTTTTAACTTATCAAATAACGACTGAAACTTTTCATCCGATATAAAAGAAGCATTTTTATAACATACGATAAACGATAATTTGATAAGTGCAAAATTCGGAATGAATTTTCTATAGAAATTAACAAACGCAACAAACCCCTTGTCTCATATTACATTAGTTGGACATGGATAATTTTGTTAAATTTGTATTATGTCCGGGTAAGGTAATACTCCGTTACCATATGCCACGTGGCCTAAATATAGGAATTTCTTTTTCTCCGGGTTTAATTTTAAATCTAGACACGCGGGAGCGTGTCAAGCCAAGAACTGGCGACGCAGCAGCCGTGAGTAATATTACACGAACCATTTGGAGCCACTTTTGACCCCTTAAGAACTCAAAATCTATCGTGAAATCGGGTTTATATATTGGAACTCCTTACATTATCTAGAACCCTAAAGAAGAATGGCATACTCTTATGGGTTCTAGGGACCACACTTAGAGCTCGCGTACAGTCGTAAAGATACTCCCAAAAGGTAGGTTTCGGTCAAATTAAGATAAAAGGTAATCACAGCATATTTTTATAATATTAGATTTGGCTAGAATAACACAATTTATAAATACACTTGTCGCGTGGGCAAAATCAGAACTAACGCCGCCATCTTATTTTTTCAATACATTTCACAAACGTTTAGCAACAGTGCTCTCGCCTATCAACCTCAATGGAGCTTCAAAAGATCCATGTAACACTGTAGGATAGACAACTACGTCAGCTATAATGTCATTCAAAAATATTTTCATTATTGTACAATCCAATATACCTTATATTTTATTACAAGTACGTAGCATTTAAGGACTTAGGTATTTAGCCAGTGGAGCCCGCATTTGCACAACCCATCAAATTGTCTTATGATTTTGGTCGGCTTATTTTTTAATGGCGCAATTACACTAATCGAAAAACAAACAGTAAAGCTGGATGAGTCTGCACGAAGGCGGACGTACTCGACCGCGTTCATTTACACTTGGTCGTTTGACGAATTCCATGGGCAATCGAATTTGGGCGAACGACCATTTTGTAATTGCGCCATGGACTAGGGCAAAAATGAAACATTAATCACGAAGTTGAATAAAACACTTATTTTAAGCAGCATAACATTATAATCTTATAAGAACTTCTTCAAATAACTGAGCGACTTGCGACGCGGGCATGCCATCATCATTGGCATTACCATAATCACTCTACGATGCTCCTCACACATGCTAGCAGCAACTGTACCCAATGACATTGTTTTAGCCTCTGTCATATCTATAAACCTTCACTGTAAGTTTTTCGTGTTGTATACTTCACCACGAAACAAATAAGACTGTTAAACAAATAAAATGCACACCTATCTACAACAAAACCACAGATCTAGATTTTAATTGATCAAGACAGAGAAGTGACAATATTTATGACATTTATGTCATATTCTATTTTCATAGACGACATAGCTTTGAATGTTACCATTTACGCTAAATTCTCCAAAAAAAACGTTACGTACGTACTTTACGTTTTTAATAACAGCAGTCACTAATTAATAATTTATTTAGTAACATAAAACATGTTACGAATCGAATAAGAGGCTGGCTTAAAAGCAAGGAAAACATGTGTTTCCAAAGATGGAGTCTTACTCAAAATGGCTTAGATTAGATGGGACAAAACAGATAAGATATCGCAGCAATGTACACGGCTTGTCTTGTAATATTAGGTAGCAAACGTCTCATGATGCTCACTATTACTACCAGCAAAATCGTTAGTTAGTATGATTATAAAAATTCCATATTCTGTTGAATATGGTAACTCCATTGCTTCCGTCACTCTTTCTTCGTTTCGTTATTTCAAATGATTGCGTTTAGATGTTCAGATTTAGTAAAATATTTGTTTCTTCTTTTTTTACTTTGTGCAGCTTAATAAAAAAAAGGTATTACATAGAAAGAAAAGCCCCGCAATTGGTTCATATAATGTACATACTTTCATTGATGAACGCTACTGAAATTAGCTGAGCCCTCAAAAGCCGATCTTCTTTCATTAATGTAGCTCAAACAGTTATTGGGATATTAACGTCTAAAAACCATATTTTTTATCACTGACTGACCTATGGATTAAAAACCTAACCCACTTTCACAGCAGATGACCTAGAAAGTTGAGCTGCTAATTATGTGTATACCAAGGAATAAATCGGTGAATTTTTATAATTTGAATTATTTTCAAACTCAAACTCAAATTCAAAGCATTTATTTCAATTAGACCATTACAGGCACTTTTGAATGTCAGAAAAACAAAGAAGGCGAAGCTACAGTCCCAGACATAAGACATAATAACTTATGAAAGTACTGTAGTTGCCCATTCCAAGGCGTAGATCTCTATGGAGAAGAATGGGCAAGAAACTCCATGGACACTCTTTTCAATCAAACATTTTTACAACATCTTGGTTACATCATTCATGTTGAGATAATACATATATGTGAGAACGATGTAGACAGACAGACAGACGTGCACATTAAGAGCGTGCAGATTAAAAGATTAGATCAACAATTTAAAAACAAAGTAGTTAAAATAAACCGTGGCAGCTAAGAGACGACCAGTCCCAACTGACAGCGCCCGTTCACGAACATGACGCATGGATCAGCACCATTCAACTCAACCATTTTGAAGGGAACTAAATGATCCGACACACCCGCCACCATCAGCGAGACATTTGAGTGAGCATGACATTCTCTCAACCGCCAGGGCAAATTCGAGTCAATGAATGATAACTAAATGTAAATGGTAGCTTTACAGTACTTAGTACTCACACATGCGCTATGCAATTATATAATACTAAGTGATTGAATCTATACAATGCAAGGATATTTTTACAATCTTCTGCAGCTTCCACAATAACTTCACATGGTAATCAATTAGTTTGCCCCCTGTGGTTGTGGAGCAGGACCAGCATTGAGACAAGCATTTCTATCATCAATGTAATCCCCCAACTTATAGTATGCTTGCCTACATAGTGTGCGTTTAATACAAGATTTAAATTTCGTCTCATTCAGTTGTAAAATGTGGGGAGGTATTTTATTGTAACATTTTAAACAGTACCCCATGAAAGATGAGTCTACTTTAGCTAGCCTGAAACCTGGCTGTACAAGTTGGTCCCTGTTTCTAGTACTATAGTGGTGTCTGTCACCTCTTTTACTAAATAAATGCAGATTTTTTCTAACGTACATGATGTTTTCATATATGTATTGACAAGGTACTGTCATGATGTTAATTTCCTTAAAAAGTTCCCTAAGAGAATCGCGCCTACGAAGACCATATATGGCTCTGATGGCTCTTTTCTGCAGAATAAATATAGACTCGATTTTCCAAGCATCATCATTCTCTTGCTCTTATACCAATTAATTTGTTCCGAACGTTCGGAACAAATGTTTTTTTTTTCATATTCCTAACCTAACCCGCGACCGGGTTAGAAATTTGGGTCAGGTTCGGAATAATCCATTAATTTGGGCTCGGCGCAGCATGTCTTCTTCTTCCATACTTCTCTATTACATTATTATTTAATTATTTTCAAAGCAATCGATTTTTATTCTTAGCGCCTTTTGAAATTCTAATAACAAAACCAAAACCGAAGGAAAAAATCGAAGGTCTCGAATCGATCGAGAAGAATGCGTATACTTTATTTTCTAATAACGCTTTTATTACATTAATAACATCACGCCTGTAACGCCCGAAGGGTTAGGCACAGGTGTACCTAATACAGTAGTGTACAGTAGTGTACCTAATACATGTAGTGCAGCCACATTTGGCCAGTTATGTTAAATCTCATTTAATAGGGGTCGAGCTCATGCCATCAACCAGGCACAAATCACCGTGGCTGCTACTGAAAATCCCAGATGCAAAACTGGGAATGGAAAAGATAAGTTGATTAGCCTAATTTAATAGATTAGGTACCTACATATATGTGAAAAGTAGTCAAGTCAAATCTTGAGCTTCAATGTATCAATTTTCAGGATTATCTACAGAACTTGGTAGATAGATAGATAGATAAACCATGTATTTATTGCACACAAAAGACATAGCACAACACACAGAAGCACAATTAAATGATACAAATAACACGACTATTATACCTATACAGGATTTTTTTTTAAGCAATGTGCAAAACATTTTTGGTGGTTCAGTATCAGTAATAGAACACATTTCCATCATTAGTTCAAAACTTTTTTTAATTTTTTTATCCGACTTTAAATCAGCCAAATATGGACACTATCTATTCGTAATAATATCAATAGGCGCGCGCGCCGTGCGGCGTACGCGGCGGTATTGTAGCGGGGGTGAAATCCCCTCCCGGGCGGCAGAGTGGAGCCACGTACGGGCACGCGCAGGTAAATACCTACCTACCCCTGTGAGCGCTTCGCCACGCGCGCCGGCGAGTAGCCATAAATTCAATTTCAAAGTAAACATCTTTTGTTAAAGATAACTTTATTTTTTTGTACTAAGACTTATCAAAATAAAAAATAGGTGTTAATAAAACTCGTTTAAGTTTAATTTGTCAAAGTTTGCGCACTGAATAAAAAATATTCCTGTATAAAAACAAAGTGCCAATTAAGAAAAAGAAAAACATGTCGGATATGTCAGGATTTATTCCGTTAGGCTCGTACATCATATGGGCAGACGATGGGTTTCGTGCTATGAAAACACACTAGATGCGATACACTGTTTCTAGCAAAACTAACGAATTACTTGAGATTACAACTTAATACAATAACACGCATGCGCATTTGCATGATGTGCTTACCTGTAAGAGGTTGATACACTTGTCTGTGACTCTATTGAATGTATTTTTTATCTTTGAAGCAGTGTATTCAATTGTTGGTGAGCCAAATAAATAAAATAAAATAAAAATAAAAATAACACAAGCACAATGAATCGAGTACATTTCCAAGACGTCTCAACTAAGCCGCGATCAGACATTGAATGACGCCCTCGCCCGCGCTGGACATCAAGGCTCTGTAGAAGCACGCTGTGGTGAGGGTGGACTTGTAAATAGGTCACGTGATGTCAGCACTGCGTACTTTCGATTCATTTTAAGCGTGTACCAATGACCGGATCCGACAAACATATTTACGAATGAAATAGAGTAACACTATGACATACTTCAAATAAAATAACAAGGTGCGGTGCGGTGCCTCTTAAGGTTTCACCAAATGGGAGTCCAGCTCAGCATGTGTCAGGCAGGCATGCACCTGACGCTGATATTCTGATGGATCCCTGGTAGTGACATATGGACCTCGAGCAGACGAGTTGAATTATTGGTGTTTTGGCAAAGTGTTATTCATGCGCTGAGTGAAATTATGTAAGTAGACCCTCAAATTAAATTAAGTATTTTACAAAAAGTTTAGTTTACTGTATTGGAAACATTCTTGTTCATTGATGTGTGTTTTAATACTAGAGCGGGTGTCCAGCGGGATTTTTCTATTTAAAAATTAAATAATAAATAAATGAATTAATATAGAATTATTATTTTATTTTTAAAATGTAACGAAGGACTGCGGATTTTACTTCTTAAAAATAATGTCTTCCAAATGACGTCCATTTCTCGTAATACACTCTTGTAAGCGAACCCTCACATTGGCTGTGGGGGGATAGCAGCGATTTCAGCGATAGAGCAGTTATGGTACGGGGATTATTGCAACACTTTAGATTTAAGGTTATCCCACAAGAAAAAATCACACGTCGTCAAATCGCGATCGAGGTGGCCAGGATATGTCCGTCTCCGTATTTGCTTATCAATTTTCCGGGGAAAATTTCCCATAGCCTCAACATTGAGACCCTGGCAGTGTGTGGAGTTGCCCCATCTTGTTGAAAATATATTCTATTGTTGCGTCCGTTCTAATCTATGGTTAAATACTTGCAATTGCGGTACCAAAAACTCGTCAATCATACGGCAGTATACCGAAGAAGTGACAGTTTCGGGTTGGTTTTAATTTTTTTTTTTCAAAATCATGTGTACAGTTGACTTCTTGATGCCTATTGAGGCCGCTATCTTTCTTATCTTTCTCACCGATTTTGTGAGATTTCTGATAATTTCTTGTCGCACCTGTGCCACACGTTCTCGCGTTGTTGCTGACATAGACGGTCCTGTTGCCAGCCTATTAACCACGGTCCCTTCTTGTTGAAATCTTTGTACCCACGACCATATAAGCTGAGTGCTCGCACTATCGTTTAATCGCCGAATATCGAAGTGGGAACAGAAAGTACGACGCGCTCGAACCAAAGATTCACCACACTTTAAATATTGCTCAACCGCAAATGAGTGGTGCGCTTTCGACCAATGACTTATAATTACTGACAAATCCGCAAAGATGGCACAACCCAAGCTACCTCTTTTGCGCCTCTAACCCCGCTAATAAATGAATAACAATAATTTAAAGTTGGAAAAATCCCGTTGGACACCATTTATGTACACACACATACGGGGTGTAAACAGACCCTTCACCAAGCCGTCAACCAAGCATTCTGTACATCAAACTAAGTAACTTTACGCAAAAATTTTTGCTGGGAAACGAAATTTTTTTTTGGGGTCAAAAATCACATTTTACGGTAAAACTCAATATAATGCGCTCAAAACTTATTGCTGATGGATGCTTTGAATAGTAAACGGACCATGGAGGTAATTGGAGTAAAGTTAGAACCTTAAAAAGTAGTATTTAAAAAAAAACTTGTGAAAAAATTGGAACTTTGACCCCCAATATCTCCGTAACTAGAAGGTTCCCAGGTATGGTCCGGAACAAAAAAATGATCCCAATGATGGGCAGAATATGTGGTTTTCGTTTTCGTTAAGGGTCTTTTTACACCCTTTATAGAGTATAAATGAATAATCTTACAAAACTAAAAAAAAAAATATAGTAGCGGTAAAGTCACAAATAAATTCATCATCATCATCATCATCATATCAGCCCGGAATCACCCACTGCTGGGTATAGGCCTCCCCTTTTTTCTGCCACACTTCCCGGTTCTGTGCGTCCCATATCCCACGTGTTTCCCACGACTTTGACGATATCATCAACCCAACGAGCTTTATTTAGGACGGCCCTGGTTTCTTTGGCCAAACCTTAGCCACCACTCGGTCAAAGTCTCCATCCGTCATCCGTACTCCATCGGCCATCTCCGCGTCCTGCCCAGGTCCACTTGAGGCGCATCGCCCGGTCCCCGACGTCGTTGACTTTCGTCCGACGGTGGATTTCGGTGGATTTCGGTTTTTGTACAAATAGATTACACTACACTAACTCAAAAGGCTTAGTCCTTTTGAGCCTTCTTACTATGTCCGTGTTATCGAGGCGCTGGATGGCCTTGACATTAACATGATTATGAAGCTGTTGTTCATGAGCTTCTGCATATTTTTGAATTATACTGTTTACAAACTCTATATTCAGGTCCCGATGGATATCGTCAATTCTTATTTACCAAAGCGCGTTCACGATTTTCTTGAGTACTTTGTTCTGGAATTTTTGTACAATTTCTACGTTGCTTTCTTTGGCGCAACCCCATAAGTGTATACCATAGGTCCATAAGGACTGATTTGCAGAACAGAATTTTGTAAGGAACTGACAACGCGGAATGTCTTCCTAGTAACCAGTTCATGCTTCTGGAACGCATTTCTAAATTCTCGTTTTTTTGACAGGGGTTTCCAGCGAAGCTTTGCGTCTAAGGTACGGGTACGATACATTTTTGTTGTTTATATGTACACTGGGTTATATTCTGATTTCTTATTAGTGAAGTCAATGGATTTTGATTTTTCAAGTTGACCCTCCACTTTTTGTTCAATCATAGAATTGACTTACTGTTTTTTGTACTTTTACCACAGCTTCTTTGTGACTGGATACTATGATCATTATTGCGGTATCATCAACAAAAGTAGCAATAGTTGCATTTTTTAGTTCTGGTATATCACATGTGTACAATAGGTACAGGACCGGGCCTAGAACACTTCTTTGTGGTACTCTAGCTTTTATTGCTTTTAGTTCAGAATAGGCATTTTCTTGCCTTTCTCTACCAGTTATGTATATATAATTCTAATATACCTGCGAACTGTTTTTTATTCTTAGTTTATAAATCAAACCCTTGTGCCAAACTTTGTCCAAAGCCTGGGCTACATCTAAAAATACAGTGGTACATACTTTCCTATCTTCAAGAGCTTTTTTAATTACTGTTCTAATTCTATGCTCCTGATCTATCGTTAAATGTTTTTCTCTGAATCTAAATTGATAATCTGGTATAATGTTGCTATTTTCTATACTAGGTTTCAGTCGTTTTAGAAGTAATTCCTCGAAAAGCTTTGACATCACTGGCAGCAAGGAGATAGCCCTGTACTATGAAGCACCTTGAGGCGGTTTCTCAAATTTGGGGATCATGATCACTTTTGCAACGTACCATAACTCTGGAACATACATTAGTTTAAAGAAAACGTTGATTATCTTAGTAATAGTAGTAGTTAGTAGTAGTAGTTTTACCAAGGCTTTTTTTGGTAGATTTTTAGGATTTCCCATGTGACAAGGTCCAGGGGATTTTTTTGAGCTGATGTGATCTCTGATTTCTTTAGATACTTCTTTCGGTGTTACAAGTTTTATCTCTTGGTCTACTTGTTGTAGTTATTCCCAGTGGAGATCTTGGATAGCGCTCTCGGATTGTGTAAAGATTTCCTCTAAGTGTTGGTCAAATCTTGATGCTTTTTGCTCGTTACAACAAAATACCTCAGTCTTACGAAGCTCAGACAACAAATTTATTTAAAAACAAGACAAGAACAAGACAAGAATTTATTAACAGACAAATGTTACTATAATACTACATCGCGCAAGTAAAGATATCCGCGACTTAAGATTATATATAAGAACCCGACAACAACTGTCGGGCAATAGCCCGCAGATATAACACCCGTCTGGTCGAAGGATCCTTCTTTTTCTATGGTGGATGAAGAACTTTACAAATCAAATCAAATCAAATCAAATCAAATAATTTATTCGTAAAATATGGGTTAGTAGGTGGTATATATAAATGTTACATTACATAATATAACAGTAAGAATCCTCATATTGACCATTTCTGGTATACGAAATATAAAATAAAAGCTTATAACTAAGAAACGAATGGGTGATATATCTGTACTCTTTTTCATAGGTACTAACTTAACAAATTGCAAATAAAGATATGAATATGAATATGAAATTATTGCACTAGAATAGGAACATAATGAGGTGTTACAATAATTTTCGATTCTTATAACTAAGGTATTCCTGGGTCGTGTAGAAACATTTATTGACTAACCAGGAATACATTTTTTTTCGGAATAAAGTAATAGGTAGGTCTTTCAGTTCACTAGGTAATTTGTTAAATAATTTAATTGACATGGGGTAACAGTTTCTTCTATACAGATCAGTTTTTATGTTTGGCAAGGGAAAGCTATTGGGATAACGAGTATTAAAATTACAATAGTCACCAAAGGATTTGTATAGGTGCTGATGTGTTTTAACGAAAATACAAGACTCAAATATGTACATGGATGGTGCTGTTAGTAAATTTAGTTTTTGGAACAATGGTTTGCAAGAAGTTAAAGAATCCACGTTACAAAGTGCGCGGATGCACTGTTTTTGAGCTAGGAATACTCTATTAAATTCTACTGAGCCACCCCATAATAGAATACCATATCGTAGGTTGGAGGCTACATATCCATGATAGGCTTGTAAAGCTGTTTTTTGGCTGGATATTCGTGTTAGACGCCAAAGAGCGTACACATACCTGTTTATTTTGTTGCAGATTTTATTTATGTGCAATTTCCATGAGATCTGACTATCTAATGACATCCCAAGGAAAACTACACTATCGAATTGTGCTATGTTATTGTTATCGTATAAGATAGTTAATTTGTAATTACATTATTTTCTATTGTAAAATTGAATTATTCTAGTCTTGTCTATATTAACTTTTAAATTATTGCACTCTAACCATTTGATGATGCTTTGAACAGCCTCGTTAACTTCTTTATTGTAATGATCAAATGTAGTATTAGGTTGTTGTGGAACTACTAACGATATATCATCTGCAAAAAGGGTACAGTGATGATTTGTGACGTTAGGTAAATCGTTTATGTAGAGCAGGAAAAGAAGTGGGCCTAATATACTACCTTGTGGAACTCCGACTCTGTTATATTCGAGTTTAGATTTATAAGCGAATTCTACATTCTCGTAATTAATATTGTTGACTTCTACATATTGTTGCCTATTTGTGAGGTAGCTTTGTAACCACTTATTTGCTATACCGCGAATACCGTATTCATAAGCTTTTTGGAGCAAAATATCATGATCAACAAAATCGAATGCTTTGCTCATATCGAAGAACACTGCGCAGGTGTTAATACCTTTATCAACATTTTCCGAGACTTTTTTTATTAGTTTAAAGGCGGCTAGTGTAGTAGACTTTCCTTTCTGAAAACCATGTTGTTCGGATTTGAGTATATTAAATTTATTAAGGAAAGATGTTAACCGTTTAAACATAACTCTTTCAATAATTTTGGCTAGTATAGGTATGAGGGCAATAGGTCTATAGTTATTAGGTTCTGTTTTATCTCCTTTTTTATAAATTGGTTTGACAACTGATATTTTTAATTTGTCTGGAAAAGTACCTTGTGACAATGATAGATTTATGAGATGACATAGTATTGGAGCTATTAAGTGTGCAATTTGTTTTAGAATTTGAGTGGGTAAGTTATCATAACCTACAGATTTTGTGTTTTTTAAAGACATTATAATTTGGTAGATTTCGTATGTTGTAACTGGAGTTAAGAATATGCTAGCATTATTAGGTTCTATTGTTCTAGATAAAGGTTCTATATTTTTTTTATTATGAGGTGTTTGACTTTTTGTCAGCCCAATGAAATAATTATTAAAGGTATTAGATATAAGTTCAGGAACTGTTATGGTTTCATTATTTAAATTTATTTTGTTTATTTGTTGCGTATTATATTGATTGCTTTCTTGATTTTTTATTATTTTCCAGGAATCTCGACAAATATTCTTGGATCTCATCAATAACCGATCATTGTTGAGTTTCTGTGCTAGGTTTATACTTTTTTTTAATATTTTGTTATAAGTGCGATACTTGGTTTTATAAGCCTGTCGTGAAGATTTACAATTGTAACGATACCTAAGCTTTCTTTTAGTATTGAAAGCCAATCTGAGGCCTTTGGTTATCCAAGGTTGATTCTTTAGTTTCTTATTAACTTTGATTTTTTTTACTGGAAAACATAGATTGAAGAACAGTGTCAGGGTATCGTGAAATATTTGAAAGGCATTGTTTAAGTCAGGTTGATCATATGCCTCTGCCCAAGAAAGATTATTGATGCATTCAATGAATTTAAGTACATGGTCTGGCGAATAGTCTCGTTTTAGAACAAACCATTGCAGTATAGGGATTATTTTTTTGTTTACGGTGAGGGACAGTGTTTGACATGTGTCGTGGTCTGATAAACCTGAGGGTATAACTTTGCCTACAGTTTCACCCAGTTCTTCATGTTATTACGATTATGCACTTAACAAATAAAGCTCTAAGTCCATTTTACGATGTCTGTTGTTTTCTGGATATAAGATCCCTTTAGTATAGCCACAGTCCGCACAGTTTATATTTTATGACACTTCAACTTTCATCACTTATCACATTTTATTTTTAGCACTTCCACTTAGACTCAGATGCGTAAACTGATGACCGCTACCTGTGTTTTCATACTATGTCACCTTTTGGCCGTCCGTTCTCCAGTCCTGTCCTCCAGTGCTCGTCCATGTCCAGATTGCCTCGCTCCAGATCTTCTAGATATCGCACTCCTCCATATCTCCTGATTTATCCAGCGTGCATGACAACGCCGATACATTTGGAAAATACAGTACCACTATGATCATCAGTATGGTGATGGTGGAAATATGAAATTTCACGACCTCCAAATGCGAATTATTAGTTCCTCCGGCTGCGTTTTGCATCCAAACTCGATATTTAACTCGATATTTTCGTGAGCAATGAACCGAATTCGACTTGTCACAGCCGCTAGTAAATAAAATATTATAATCCGTCTTAGCTCGGCTTTACTTAGTCCAATTGCTTAAGACTTACAACCCCTATACGGCATGACAGCGTCGGTAACGCGATCACGGGGCGATGTCCGCTGGCAGGGTCGCCATGTAAGGTCGAAGGTATTTTTGGAGAGGAATGACACTCATGACAGCCCAAGTAATACTCTCCTTTATTTTAGGACACACATGATTATATAAAGGATAGAATACATACACAAAGGAATAACAAATAATTTGCTGCACTACTTAATCCAAACTTTCACGTTGGTTCCACATGACGCAAACCTATTGTCTTATATATGTTTCCTGCTTACACAGTTATTTAAAGCACTTCTCTTTTTACAGGTACTATGGGGCCAACTTCCACATGCTCACCTTTAAGGCGACAATCGCATAGCACGGCTCACAACTCGATCGCTCGATGCATGCGTTTTGACCAATAGGATTCACCCGAACAAATAGTCGTGTACGTATAATTACTCCCACTAGGCGCGTGCTATGCTCACTAAACTTGTTTGTTAGATGTTTTTTTATGGGCGCTACACCGGCGTGCTCTTTATGAGATATTTCAAAGAAATAATGCTTAATCTTCATAAAAACGTTTATTTTACTAGAACACGTCCATTACAGAATAGAGGACAAATCACTATCATTTATTTTACGTCAGAGAGAGACAGACATTATAAACTACTTCTGTCTCACTCGCGAGACACTCACTCTTAAGTCTATTTTACAACACCGGAGGGGTGTTGTAAAATAGACTTACGAGTTTCAATGGAGTAACATACTTTTAAACTAGACAAAACAAAAAGAACAATACAATATATATTTTTTAAACTAACCATTTAGTTTTTATTTATTTAAGCCACACATGCTTACAAATTTTAACTACATATTATTATTCAAAGCTTTTGTAAACATGTCATCGATTTATTCCCTCGTTTGGACATATTTAACATATCTCATATCTTTTCTTTTTCAATAATTTCACTAATAAAATGATATTTAATATTTATGTGTTTCAATCTCTTATCACTATTAGTGTTAGCAACCACTATCGCTATCACTAGCGGACTGATTATCACAGAATAAGATGGCTGGAGTTACATTTCTTACATTAAAATCACACAATATATTGCTCAGCCAATATGCCCCACTTCTTGCCATACTCATTGCTACATATTCGGCTTCGGTAGATGAGATACTAACTGCTTTTTCTTTGCTTTTTCGAGCATCAAGTAATCAGACCATTAGCATACATAAAGGGTGTAAAAAGACCCTTAACGAAGCCGAAAGGCACTTGTTCTCCCCGTCATTGCGATCATTTTTTTTGTTCTAAACCATACCTGGGAACCTTCCAGTTACGGAGATATTGGGGGTCAAAGTTCCAACTTTTTCACAAGTTTTTTTTTAAATACGTGTTTTTAAAGTAAGATTTTTACTTTAAACACCTCCACGACCCCCATACTATTCAATCCGTCCATCTGCACTATGTTCTGAATGCGTTACATTGAGTTGTACCCTTAAACGTGATTTTTGACCCCAAAAAAAAAAGTCGTTTCCCAGCAAATTTTTTTGCGTAAAGTTACTTAGTTTGATGTCCAGAATGCTTGGTTGACGGCTTCGTGAAGGGTCTGTTTACACCCTGTATAACAGTTACCCGTGGTAGATTTCCTATCCCTCAAGTCACCCCAGTCAGCATCACAAAATTGCACCAACTTATCATCTTTACAATCATAGGTTAACTTATATTCTAATGTGTATTTAATGTACGTCAGAACCCTCTTCAAAGCTGCTAATAACAAGTTACTAGCACTATCTTGATTGCTACTTAATATTGACAAAGTAGCAGAAATGTCAGGTCTGGTACCGGAAGCTGCGTACATTAAACACCCAATTATCTGTCAACATACATTTTATTAGTTTTAGTTGTACAGTTATTATTTTCTAGTCCTTAGTTTTAAACTTCTGATCCATAGGAGTACTAATAATAATTGGTCTGCATTCAAGTAAAATGAATGTTAAATCTCTTGAGTACATTTTCGGGATAATTCTTTTGACATAATACTGCAACGCCAACTCCACTTTCTAAGTTTTGTTTAACATTAATTCTCAAAAACTCTGAGATTAAACCCAAATATTTCATTTCAATTTCCTTTATTGAGATTGTTTTCAAATGTGATACAATATTCCTCATTACTACCAAAAATTTAAATATTTTGGTCTTGACTTGCGTAATAAAATAGGACAAACCCTTGTTAATTTTTTAGAACATAACAAATAACCAGAAAAGATCGTCAAGAAAGTGGACTTAGGTAATTCCAGATGGTTACACTAAGAGTGAAATAGATTATGTAATCAGCTCACATAAATACGTTGTCACCGATGTGTCGGTCCTCTCACGCTTCAATGCAGGGAGTGACCACAGGTTGGTTAGAGTCACATTTAGGTTTCACTTGAAAAGCGAAATGACTAAGATGATAACATCCGCAAGACGGTATGAGAAGCAGGAATTTGATTTCTTGCAAGATACTTTCCAAGCTGAACTTAAAAAAAAATTTGATGGTCTTGAAGAGGAAAATCTAGATGTGGACCACATAAATCATCTATTGTGCGAAACTTTGACCGAAGCAGCGAAAAAACACCTAGGTGAAGCTAAAAATAAATTGTCGCCGGAAACTTTAAACTTAATACAAAAGAGAAGAGATATAAGACTCCGTACTGTAATAGATAAAAAGGACATAGATAAGATAAATAAATAAACAAATAAGTAAGTTAGGTTCAGTAGTAGTTGTCACCATCATTCACGAAAATGGCGATACTTCGAAACTGGCTAACTATCGTCCCATTATCCCCGTCTTATTTCTCAAATATACAAGATCTTCTCTAAAATTCTGACGACAAGGTGACACTATTTCACCAAAACTTTTCACAGCAGTTCTCGAAGACATTGTCAAATGCTTAAATTGGGACTATTGTGGCGTTAACATCAATGGTGTTTATCTGTCTCGGTCTACTTCGCCATCCCCTTGGACAAGCGACCCGAGGTACCGAAAATCGGAAAAGGTCGGTATGGGCGTTCCGGCAAGAGTAATGGGCACTGGACTGGAGAGACCGCCGAAATCACAGAATAAGTATTCTGTTTTGGTCCTACTGATTTTCAGGCCAACATTCTCCAGTCTTTGCCACCACACCTCCAAACTGTTCTGGACCTCTAGGCCACTCTCGGCAACCAACACAATGTCGTCGGCAAACAGCATACACCAGGGAGCCTCTTCCTGGATGTCCGACGTAAGTGCGTCCATTATGACCAGGAAGAGGTAAGGGCTTAGAGCCGACCCTTGGTGCAAGCCTACAGCCACATTGAAGCTGCCGGTAGTGCCCGCTGTAGACCGGACTTGGGTACTACATCGACTGTACATCGCTCGGATCAACTGCACATACTTCCCAGGCATACCTTTCTCTTTCAGGGCCCACCACAAAACCTCACGAGGTACCCGGTCATATGCCTTTTCGAGGTCGGGCTACGACTACCTATTATTTACTGGTACGGTCAAACACACTACGGCCGATAGAATCCCTTGCTCGACTCTCTACCACAACTTAAGCTTGCTCATCACCATAAAAACTGTATCAACATCGACTGGTACGTGACCCGCTGGCATCTTCTTTAGCCTACCGTGTGCATACAAGTAGGCACTCTGAGAATTCAAAGCTTTCAGTTTATGTCGATCACCGTCCAAAATCTAAATCAGTCAAACTAAATTTACAAGCAACATTTTACTCTCTTTCATTAAGAACCATTCAGCTCATGAATCTAAATCTGAAACACTCAACAAAGTGCTTTAATATTTTGGATGGGCTCGACGATGCAAAGGTCGACTCGCTTCTCTACCGGCACAGCAACGCTGGATCTGACTGCTGTGCAGCGACTGACTATATGGCCCGGAGCGGCATGCCGCACTTGAAGCACAGCAGAGAGCCGCCGCTGGCCGCTGGCGCTGGTGTCGCCGCCCAATGCCTGCAGCAGCTGTCAAAGGTAAAGGCTTCCCGACGCCGGTCCCCCTCCTACGGCACGTGACCCTTGATTGGGGATAGCTATGAAAACCTTCTACGCCTCCCGGTCCCGGCGCCAGCGCGCAAATCTGTATGAGCTCTCCTTTGGCCTGTCACCACTCGGTTAATGAGGGTAGCCGTAGAAGTTTCGACGCTTACGAATCTTGCATTACATTGAACAATTCCCTAAACCGGTCCCACGTCACACCTCGATAGGTCACAGCCATGAAGATGCGAAGCCCTTCAACGCTTTGCTTAATGTCAAAATAAACTGGATTCCGGCCACTACACTCACAACAAGAAACAAGAGCCAGATTTCGCGGTTTTCTTAACGCCTACAATTTGAAATCCATCGTCACTAGGCTTAATCGCCTTAAGAGCGCTTGTTTCGCGGATGATGATGAGTAGTCAGCTAACCGCTCTGCGGTAGGATAGGCGACGACACACGGAATCGGGGCTCGTGTGTCAACCACTAGACGAAGTTTCAAAGAATCACAACAAAAAACCACAACATATTAAAAATTATGAAATTCAAACAAACCCATTAGAACGTAAAAAGTAAAACGATTAACGGCCGATAACATTATTTCGAGGTACCCATACAGTCATACACCAAAGAAAGTAAATGTACTCAGCGATGTACCGCCGCTGCAGTTAACGAAATTAACTTCTTACCTGTAAAATGTACATAAAAACACTAAAAAAAGGCAGCACACAACTAGGAACAACTCACGAGCCGGGAATCGATCACGCAACATAATAATCGTAATTATAATCAACAGCGAAATATATCACCGCCGAACGGAGCACGAACCCGGAGAGAAGTGTGCACGTGATCAACACTAGCTTGCCATTCACTGGCTTTTGAGCATATTATAAGTTGGAAGACTATATCGTAGATAAAAATGCTTGGCTCAATGCTGGTCCTGCTCCACAGCCACTTGGGCTTACGAACTAAGATTTTAATATTTGGAAGAGATGCTCCCCCTCTAGTTCTTTATTTATTTTTTTATTTGGAAACATTGTTAATTTCATTACCATTGTTTTATATAAATTAGAAGCATTATTTCAGTTTTTGTAAATGTGAGTACCATGTAGACTTTCTATTATGGTTAGTTTGGCCTAATCTGTAAGGTTTTGATTGTGGTTTTTTTCTTTTCTATCTCTACATTGTGCTCACATATAGAGGCAATAATCTGCTGCTCCACAATTTTAGGGGCAAACTAATAGATTACCATGTTAAATTATTATGGAAGCTGCAGAAGATTGTAAAAATACCCGTGCATTGTATGGATTCCATATGGTATTATATACATAATTGCATAGCACATGTGTGAGTACTATGTACTGTAAAGCTACCATTTACAATTTGTTATCTTTCATTTACTTGAATGTGCCCTGGTGGCTGAGAGAATGTCTTGCTCACTCAAATGTCTCGCTGGCGGGTGTGTCGGGTCATTTAGTTCCCTTCAATATGGTTGAGTTGAATGGCTGATCCATGCGTCATGTTCGTGAACGGGCGCTGTCAGTTGGGACTGGTCATCTCTTAGCTGCCACGGTATATTAAATCCCTGACTTTTCCTAATAAGGTAAAGTGAAAATGTTATAAAATCTGCCAGAGGTATGTCGTGACTCGCGGTAAGAGGCGCGATCCCGCGCGGGCAGGTGGCATACGACGCGCACGGTGCGCGCCCGGCGATCACGCACACACGCGCACTCTCACACAGTGCACCACGCGATCTGTCGACTGCTCCCATAGCGCTATTTTTTAAGGAAAATAATAACATTATAACCACAATGTACGTACCTACCTAAAAACTCTATAAAGGTGTACTCACACACAATTTTCACATCAATTTCTTATATATGTAGGTACTCGAAACTTATTATGCGGATAACTAATATTTCACAATTAAACACAAATATCAAAAGAAAAAAAAAACTTAGACAATGATAAGAGATAGAAAGAAAATATTATTATCGTATTATATCTGTCAGCGTAAAATTGTAAATACCGTGAGATTATAATCTATCAGCGAGATTGGAAACTGTCGAAATATTGTGAACCGTAGCATACTGCTTACAATTTAACGCATTACTTTTCGGTACATTATAATCTATCGAAATGAAACCGTCAAATTGTGAAATGGCATGCGACGGAAAGCACCTCGCGCGCTGATTGGTTGAACGTCATGGTTGTGTCATTTATTTGCTAATATGGGTAATTACATAAAGTTAATTCGTTTGTTGTCGAATGTAAACTAATAGTGTTTTTAATGGACGGTATTAATAAATCAATAAATTGTAAATATTATCAAATGAATTGTTGTGGAATTAAAATGAATCTGGATTAACCAAAGAACTGCAGTATGAATGATAAATAAGTTAGTGGTAGTCACCGAAAGTAGCCTAAGTTACATACATTTTACAATTTATTGATTTATTAAGCCTGTCCATTAAAAACACTATTAGTTTACATTCGACAACAAACGAATTAACTTTATGTAATTACCCATATTAGCAAATAAATGACACAACCATGACGTTCAACCAATCAGCGCGCGAGGTGCTTTCCGTCGCATGCCATTTCACAATTTAACGGTTTCACTTCGATAGATTATAATCTACCGAAAAGTAATGCGTTAAATTGTATGTTACGGTTCACAATCTTTCGACAGATTACAATCTCGCTAGATAGATTATAATCTAACGGTTTTTACAATTTAATATCCAGGTCTACATTTATAATATATATGAGTGACCGCATTGTTTTACTACACTACGAATCCACGCTACGAAATTTGATACAGTTTCCATTATTATTTATTTACAAAACCGCATTCTTTAAGACAGTTTAGTAATATTAAACTTATAATATTAGAATTGGCATAAAAAAGAAGAATATTATGAATGCGAAAGTATCTCTGTCTGTCTATCGGTAAGATTTCACACTTTAGTAGCCGAACGGATAAAAATAAAAACATGCTATGCCATCCATGGAACGAGTAGAGGACAACCGAACTGTCCACGTACTTAGCAGTCGTCGTTCTCGCGGTGCAAGAAGTCGTGCGAGTGTGCGCCGCCTTAGTTCCAGGAAGAGCCGGGCGAGTGCGCGCGCCTCCCGCGACAGCAGCATTCCCGCCGGGCGAGTGCTCGCAGCCACGTGTCTGCATTCGTGTCCATGTGTCGTATGTCGAGTATCGCTTCGGCCATCATGGTCCTGCTACTGCTGCTGCTGGCCGCTGCAGCCGCCGTCGCCGCCGCCGCTGTCACTGCCGGCCACTGCGACCTGCTGGCCGACAAGACTGCTGCCCGTGAGTGCTCTTCCGTCTGCTGCTACCGTATTAATCCCTCACCCATGTCAATTGGTGCAAAACCGAAAAGACCGTATCTATCTGTGCCTGTTTCTCACATAAGAGGGCAACTGGGCACCTGGGCATAGTGCGTATCAGTTACCACTGTAGCTGAATTAGTGCGATCTGCATCCATCTTGCGTGAAAATCAATGTCATCAGCATGATAGAGCTAATTGTTCCCGCCGCTATTGTTTCAAACTTTTATCGATACTCATTTTAGAAGGTAAAGTTTGTTAGTTTGGATGTAGTGGGTAACCTCAAAAACTCCCAATCCATTTCAACAATCTTTCACTGATAGAAAGCTATAGTTACACTAATACCGAGTGCCACAGTAGCTGTTTTATGTTGAGACAAGGCACGGGTGCAGTCGCGCGCAAAGGCTAGTTTCTGATTTGATTTCGTATTACTCTTTTTCTTAGCGTGTCGATGGCAAAAAAGTTCAAATGTTTTAGCCATCATTCAGATAAGAGAACTACGCTTACTGATGCAATCATGAGGTCATCGAGTGCGCAGTGCGCAGGTGTCGGGCTGGCAGGCTGTCGTCGCATACATTGAGTTCACTGCTTCGTCGTTTGTCGTAGTTTCTGTTTACGTACAAGCGCCTAGCGTGAAGCGGCACGACTGCTACAAGCCTGAAGCGGGCCTGCGGGACCGACGGAAGCTCGTCCACGGTTACTACATAGACATGTCCTACGTTAACTATGTGACTTTGACATCACCACTGTTTTGGAGTAGTAAGGGCAGTTCAAGTAAACCGTTGACCGTACTCCGCACTAGTCGCAAAGTGTCCACGAGTGTATGTTTAATAATTTTAAAGGCATAATAGGTACAATAACAAGCTACAATAAAAGGTTAATCGTTTCAATATTTAGTTTTCCTCAAATATATTATTATTATTTAGGTATATTCAGTCGCGCAAACAATACACTAGTGAACGCGATAGAACACAACTAACTTAGTATTAGGTATGCTCTTTGTTTGTCTATAGTTTAGGAATTTATATCATATTATGTTCTGGAGTATTCTGGATCTAAATCACAGTGTGATCCTGATTAGTGTGCGTTACATACGGATATATTTTGAAACATTATAAACTCAAACTCAAATTTCAATTAGACCTTTACGGGCTCTATTGAATGTCAGAATAACAAAGGAAGCAAAGCTACAGTCACAGTCATATTATTACAAGGCATATTAACTTGTGAAAGTACTGTAGTTACCCATTCCAAGGCGTAGATCTCTATGGAAAAGAATGAGCAAAAACTCCATGGACACTCTTTTCAATCAAAATAGTGTCACAAAATCTTGATTACATCATTCATGTTGAGACTATACATATTGTGAGTGAGAACGATGTGTGCAGTTAAGAGCGTCCAGAGTAAAAATATATTATTATGTATAATCAACCGTTCAAAAATTAAAAGTACTTTTTTTTAAACAAGCTTTTATTTAAAATGCGCTAAAAATAATAAAATAAACTTTTCCTTTAAAACGTTTACTTTTAATTTATAACGTCATTACACCATTTGTATGATACTAGCTTATGCCCGCGGCTTCACCCGCGTAGAGTTATAAAGGGTGTAAAAAGACCCTTAACGAAGCCGAAAGGCACTTGTTCTCCTCGTCATTGTGATCATTTTTTTGTTCTGGATCATACCTGGGAACCTTCTAGTTTCGGAGATATTAGGGGTCAAAGTTCCAAATTTTTCACAAGTTTTTTTTTAAATCCTACTTTTTTAGGTTCTAACTTTACTTCAATTACCTCCATGACCCGTTTACTATTCAAAGCATCCATCAGCAATAAGTTTTGAGCGCATTATATTGAGTTTTACCGTAAAATGTGATTTTTGACCCCAAAAAAAAAATTCGTTTCCCAGCAATAATTTTTGCGTAGAGTTACTTAGTTGGATGTACAGAATGCTTGGTTGACGGCTTCGTGAAGGGTCCGTTTACACCCTGTATAGCAAAATAAAACAAAACCACAGTTAAAATCATAAAGATTAGGATAAGCCCAACTACCCATAATAGAAAGTCTACATGATACTCACACTTACAAAAACTCAAATAATGCTTCTAATTTATATAAAACAATGGTTATCAAAGTAACTAAGTTTCCAAACGAAAAAAAAAAGAAATGATGAAATAACTAAAGAACTAAAGGGGAAGCATCTCTTCCAAACATTAAAATCTTAGTATGTGAGCCCAAGTGGCAGTGGAACAGGACTAGCATTGAGCCAAGCATTCTTATGTACGATATAGTCTTCCAACTTATAATATGCTCATTACATAGTGTTCGTTTTACGCATGTTTTAAATTTCTTCTCATTAAGTTACATAGAATATCAAGTGGTATTTTATTGTAACATTTTACAGTACCCCCTAAAAGAAGTGCGTACTTTTGACAATCTGAAACGTCGCTGATCTAATTTGTCCTTATTTCTAGTATTAATATTATGCCTCTCGCTTATTTTACTAAAAAGATGTATGTTTTTCCGAACAAACATAATGTTTTATATATATTCATAAATATTCATAAATATATTGACAAGGTACCGTCATGATGTTAATCTGTTTAAACAATTCTCTTAGAGACTCGTGTCTGCGTAGGTTATAGATGGCTCTTGCAGCCCTCTTTTGCAGAATAAATGTGGAGTCAATATTTGCAGCCCGTCCCCACAGCAGAATACCGTAGGACATGATGCTATGGAAGTAACTAAAATAGACCAGTCTCGCGGTATCCACGTCTGTTAATTGCCGGATTTTACGGACAGCATAAGTGGCTGAACTTAGGCGCCCTGCAAGTGCTGTTAACAAATCATTCATTTTATCATTCATTTTCAAAATCAAATCATTTTATCCCTAATCTTAACGATCGCATGCATTTATTAGTTAGTCACTATAGTGACAAGTTGACATTTTTCGACACCAACAGTTTCGTTCAGAAATTAAAGTCAACGAGGAATAATGCGTACCTGCCTATTAGTTTTAGACGTCAAATAGCACGGCTATTAGCTTTTAATATAAACACAGACATAAGTGGTATGTCGCAGTTTTTTGTAAATAGTTCTACTAAAATTAATAATTATACTAATTGTAACTATACAAATATTAATTTAGATTTAAACTAGTCACTAAGACAATAGGAGGTACGAGTGACAATTTAGTTAAACTTTTCAACTGTAAGGTATCTTCTAGCTCTCAATCAATAAATTGTAAAAAAGGGGTTGAGCAGAATTCCTTGAAATTGCTTCATCAGAATATTTATTTATTTATTTATTTAAACTTCATGTACAAAAGTGGTACATAGGCATAGGTGGTGATATTCAGGGTTTTTCTTCCAAACAATTAGAAATAGAACTATTTTTAGAAAAAACCAAGTTTGATATTGTCTGCATTACTGAACATTGGATGAAAGATTATGAAATGCAAATTAGTTATGAGAATTATAGCGTGGTCAATTGCTTTAACCGAAAATCAATGCTGCGGGGAGGTTCGTTAATTTTAATTAATTTTTTTTTTAAATCAAAACCACGTAAAGACATAGTTGAACTCTCAGTTGAGCATAGCATTGAATTGTCATGTGTTGAGCTAGATAAGCATGTTATAGTGTGCGTATACAGACCCCCCAATTATCAAAACTACTCTATTTTTGAGTCAGTTATGGAAGACGTTTTGGGTAAACTTTCAAGCGGTAATAAATCAGTAATTATCTGCGGTGATTTTAATATTAATATTTTAGAAAATAACTCTAATAGCAGTAGACTATTGAGCCTTTTTAAATCTTTCAATTTGTAACTACAACAACTTCCACTTGCATTGATAATGTTTTCTGTGGCTGCGACTATTTGGAGAAGGCTGTTGTAAATTACCTCCCCTCTAATCACTGTGGTCAAACTGTGTCTTTTGAATTTAACACAGCATTACAAAAAGTTCAGATACAAACTAGACCAATAACTTCGAGTGCCTTGATCAAATTTAATAGCACTTTAATTGACAAGTTAGGTATGCAGGGCCTAAATATGAAGAATGTTAATACTACATAATATGAAGAATTCTTTTCATTAGTGCAAACTGAATTCAATAATACCTTTAAGAAGAAAACTAAAACTATCTGCCCGAAGTTTTTATTCAGTGACTAGGCAACTAAAGGCATCAGGAAAAGTCGGGAAAGACTTTTTGAATTGTATGGCCTTAAGCCTTATATCAATACGGAAACGTTTAATAAGTATGTTGCTACTTTTTCTAAAATTTTCTAAAATACCTTCAAGACAGCTAAAGCCTTATTTATTAGCAACAAGTTGAAATCTGCAGACAACAAGATTAAAACAGTTTGGAAAATTATAAACAATGAAACTAATAGAAACAAAAGACACAACACTGATTACACACTGGACTCTTCCCGAGGGCTCATTAGCGCAAATGTCGATGTTGCTCAGGAATTCGCAACGTTCTTTACCAATATTCCAGTCAAAACCACAGAAACGCTAGATTCTTCGCCATCCCTTGCCATTGATTTATTAAAAGAGAATGTTTTAGCCTGTCCTGTTGAATTTAAATTTTCACATATAAACCCTATGGTCGTTATGAAGGCTTTTAAGCAACTTAAAATAAAAACTACTGAAGACCTTTGGGGCATGTCTACTAAAGTTTGTCAATCGATTGTTGAGACAGTAGCTCCCTATTTAGCTTTAATATTTAATTTATGTGTAGACCAAGGGGTATTTCCGGATTTGATGAAGTATAGTAAAGTTATACCACTTTTTAAATCTGGAGACAGCAAAGACACAAATAATTATAGACACGTATCTATTTTGCCGGTTTTCAGCAAGGTGTTTGAAAAAGTGATGCTAAATCAAATGCTCAATCATTTTAATCGAAATGACATCTTACACGATCAACAATATGGTTTCACCAAAGGTCGTTGCACTACTGACGCCGGTGTCACCTTGCTAAAGCACATCTTTAATGCATGGGAAGAGGCAAAAGATGCAATAGGCATTTTTTGCGACTTATCCAAAGCATTTGATTGCGTTGATCACGACACACTTTTGCTAAAACTTGAGCATTACGGACTAGGAAAACAAGCACTTAGCTTAGTAAAATCATATTTAAATGATCGAATGCAGCAAGTACAAATAAATGGCGTAAATTCGTTAGGATTAAAAGTAAAAATGGAGGTACCGCAAGGCTCAATACTGGGCCCTTTTTTTTTCTAGTATATATTAATGATTTACCTCAGTTACTGAAAAGTCGACCTCAAATGGTGTTATTCGCTGATGACACATCACTGATTTTTAAAGTTAACAGACGTGCACAAGATTTTGACGACGTAAATACCGCTATGCTTAGGATTCATAACTGGTTTACTGTAAACAATTTGGTGTTAAATGGGAACAAAACTAAATGCATAAGATTCGCGTTACCGAATGTAAGAAGTAGTGAATGTAACGTTGTATTGAACAAGGAGATACTCGAATTCGTCGAAAAAGCAGTTTTCTTGGGGATTACGCTTGACTCGAAACTGCAATGGAGTCCTCACTTAACAGCACTTGCAGGGCGGCTAAGTTCAGCCACTTATGCTGTCCATAAAATCCGGCAATTAACAGACGTGGATACCGCGAGACTGGTCTATTTTAGTTACTTCCATAGCATCATGTCTTACGGTATTCTGCTGTGGGGTCGGGCTGCAGATATTGTCTCCATATTTATTCTGCAAAAGAGGGCTGTAAGAGCCATCTATAACCTACGCAGACGCGAATCTCTAAGAGAATTGTTTAAACAGATTAACATCATGACGGTACCTTGTCAATATATTTATGAAAACATTATGTTTGTTCGGAAAAACATACATCTTTTTAGTAAAATAAGCGACAGGCATAATATTAATACTAGAAATAAGGAAAAAATAGATCAACCACGTTTCAGATTGTCAAAAGTACGCACATCTTTTATGGGGTACTGTGTAAAATGTTACAATAAAATACCACTTGACATTTTTCAACTTAATGAGAAGAAATTTAAAACATGCATAAAACAAACACTATGTAAGCGAGCATATTATAAGTTGGAAGAATATATCGTAGATAAAAATGCTTGGCTCAATGCTGGTCCTGCTCCACTGCCACTTGGGCTCACATACTAAGATTTTAATGTTTGGAAGAGATGCTCCCCCTTTAGTTCTTTAGTTATTTTATCATTTCTTTTTTTTTTCGTTTGGAAACTTAGTTACTTTGATAACCATTGTTTTATATAAATTAGAAGCACTATTTGAGTTTTTGTAAGTGTGAGTACCATGTAGACTTTCTATTATGGTTAGTAGGGCTTATCCTAATCTTTATGGTTTTAACTGTAGTTTTGTTTTATTTTCCTATCTCTACACTGTGCTCACATATAGAAGCAACAATATTGTACCCAGGACTATGTAATATATAACTTGATTTGAAAAGAGTGTCCATGGAGTTTCTTGCCCATTCTTCTCCATGAGATCTACTATTTTCGAATGGGCAACTACAGTCCATTCACAGTTATTATGCCTGTGGCGGGACTGTAGGTAGCTTATTTTTGACTATGCAAAAGTGCCTGTCACGGGTCTATTTGAAATAAATGCTTTGAGTTTGAGTTAAGTGAGGATTCCATTGCAGTTTCGAGTCAAGCGTAATCCACAGGAAAACTGTCTTTTCGACGAATTCGAGTATCTCCTTGTTCAATACAACGTTACATTCACTACTTCTTACATTCGGTAACGCGTTCTTAATCATCGCGTTATTTACGTAGTCAAATTTTTGTGCACGTCTGTTAACTTTAAAAATCAGTGATGTGTCATCAGCGAATAACACCATTTGAGGTCGACTTTTCAGTAACTGAGGTAAATCATTTATATATACTAGAAAAAGGAAAGGGCCCAGTATTGAGCCTTGCGGTACGCCCATTTTTACTTTTAATCCTAATGAATTTACGCCCTTTATTTGTACTTGCTGCATTCGATCATTTAAATATGATTTTACTAAGCTAAGTGCTTGTTTTCCTAGTCCGTAGTGCTCAAGTTTTAGCAAAAGTGTGTCGTGATCCACGCAATCAAATGCCTTGGATAGGTCACAAAAAATGCCTATTGCATCTTTTGCCTCTTCCCATGCATTAAAGATGTGCTTTAGTAAGGTGACACCGGCGTCAGTAGTGCAACGACCTTTGGTGAAACCATATTGTTGATCATGGAGGATGTCATTTCGATTTAAATGATTGAGCATCAGTTTTTCAAACACCTTGCTGAAAACCGGTAAAATAGATACGGGTCTATAATTATTTGTGTCTTTACTGTCTCCAGATTTAAAAAGTGGTATAACTTTACTATACTTCATCAAATCTGGAAATACCCCTATTCTATGTGCTATATCAGATTATAATCTATCTCTGTGCCAAGTTCCATCCAGATCTGATCAGCCGTTCTGGCGTCAAACTTTCAAAATTTATAATAGTTCATGTAAGATATTTATAATTATGTAATATTAGTTTTTACTTTTAAGGTTGAATAGGTAATAAAGAATAGTTAATATAAGTATTTAATTTAATTTGAGCTAAACAGGCACACTCTCGTTTTTTTACATGTACATACTTACTTATAAATTGCAAATATTAGTTCATAGTAATATCAATTACATTACATAATATGTGGAAAATTCATACCTTGGTTTGAGATTGGACACTGGTGACGACAATCAAATGATTCATTAGGAATCTATTTATAGACATAATACTTTTACATAATATTTACTGTCGGCGACACGACCATATCCAGGCCCAGGGTGCAAGTAGTGGCGGTACGTAAGAACGCGAGCCTTGACTACAACAATCGCTAGTTAGGAATATTAAACATTCTAATTAGATGTATCTAGTTAATTTTCAATGTGATATAGTGTCCAATTAGTTTTTAAAATCATCATAAGACTGATAAATGATAATTTGAAGGGAAAAAATAGAATCTAAAAATCGATCTCATAGAATTACGTAGGTAACTTGAAAATGAGAATTTTAATTAATGCCGATATTTTAACGAAATTAGTCTCAAATTGTAGGTTTAGATTTAAAACCGATAATACAAAATTTACCGGAATTAGGTAAATAACTTCATTAGTTTTAAAGTTATAGCAAAAATTGTAAAGTGAAATTTTATCCAGTTTTCGAACATAATGTTCTAGGATACTTTTATATCTTTAAGTTTTGTGCAATTTCATTACTTTATAAATTAGAATACACAACTACGCATTCAGTTATGCGTGGAGACGTGCGCAACCGGCGATGTCATTACTAAGCAAGGAGCGCACGTCTAAACATAGTAGAAGATTGTCTCAGGACGACCGGATCACCGGATGCTCAGGAACTGGTCTCCAAAACATTTAATATCAATGTCGCGTATCACGAGCCAACGCGAAAATCGGGATCTCACATATATTTACAGACACGTCTTTCTCAGAAAAACCCTACCTACTTACTAATAGGTATATACTCCAACGCCCCACACGCCCTGCGCCACACTGCGCGCCATGCGTCCGGCTAATTGAGTTTCGAAGCCTTATTTGATTCTGTTGAGGTATGATTTTTAAAAACTGTGATACACGTGTCTCATGATTTTAATTAAAGAATGTGTACACCAATTTTCGGTTGAATTCACGCTCTTAGGGGAAGAATTTAGAAAAACCCTTTCTGAGTGGATACCTACTCTTCACAAAGAATACACCCTTCAAATTTCATGTCTTTAAGACCAGTGGTTTAGGCTGTGCGTTGTTATATCAGTCAGTCAGTCAGGACTTTGAATTTTATATTGGGGGTTGATTTTGGAAAAACTGTGATAAACGTATATCATAATTTTAACTGAAGAGTATGTACACAAATTTTCAAGTCAATGGACTCCGAAAGTAAGAAGTTTCTCAGAAAATTCAAACCCCCATTTCACCCTCTTAGGGGTGGAATTTCGTAAAACCCTTTCTTAGTGGATACCTACTCTTCACAAAAAATGCACTCTCCAAATTTCATGTCTCTATAACCAGTAGTTCGGGCTGTGCGTTGATATATCAGTCAGTCACTCACTCAGTCAGTCAGGACTTTGAATTTTATAAAGGGTGTAAAAAGACCCTTAACGAAGCCGAAAGGTACTTGTTCTCCTCGTCATTGCGATCATTTTTTTGTTCTAGACCATACCTGGGAACCTTCTAGTTACGGAGATATTGGGGGTCAAAGTTCCAACTTTATCACAAGTTTTTTTTAATACATGTTTTTAAAATAAGATTTTCACTTTAAACATCTCCACGACCCACGTACTATTCAATCCATCCATCAGCACAACGTTCTAAGTCCGTTACATTGAGTCCTACCGCAAAACGTGATTTTTCACCCCAAAAAAGAAAGTCGTTTCCCAGCACGGACGAATTACAGCAATAAACAGTATTAGTGGAGGGAGTACAACTGTCCAATAATTTACCAGAAGATATTAAGAAATGTGATAATATTAACATATTTAAGAGTAAAGTAAAAAAACGGGATCCCTTCTTTTTGCATAATGTTTTTTTTTTCCTAATATACTTTGGCATTACTATTTTGTTTTTTTTTGCTATAATAATACTTTGCCTTAATATATAATTTTACTATATACTTTGCATACAGTTTAGGTTGGCATAATTATCTTGTAGGTTATTTTTTTGGCATAAATTTAATTTGCATAATGCTACTAGGCATAATGACAATTAGCATAATAGTATTAAGGCATACAATTAGCAGAAATAACGGAAACAAATTTAAGTTACTTTTTTTGTGCCACACCAACATAAACAAGGTATTGTGGCAAGGAAAACTTAGGATGCAAGACGAGCGAAGCAAGCTTGGGGCACCCCGAGTCCAGATAGCTTAGGTTCGAAGTGGATGGCGGGGTCTAGAGAGTGAGCGAATCAAGCGAACGAGTTTCGTTTAGCATAGTGTTTATTTTAACTTAAGAACGGCGATTATTTGGTACAAGTTGTGCTACAAAAGTTAGTGACAGAAACGAATCGCTGCAAAACCGACTCCACGTAGTCTTGTCTACCCTAACCCTAGAGTGTAATTTAAACCCGCGAAGGCGCTGAGGGGCAAGGCGGCCCGCGAGCAGAGGAGCAGGTGGTGAGCGTAAAACACATTTGCTTTGCATTCGTTTTAAAATTATTGATGTTTCATAATTTTGTTGTACTATAATTTTGTCGATTTTTCTCATATATGAAACCATCCACATTTAAATTGATTCTGCCTCTTTTACTTATAAAGGTATGCATTGTATTTTCCATTTGTAACTTCAATTCACTGTATTTAAAGAATCGAATTACAACTTTGCAATAATAAAATAGTGACCCACTAGTTTTATGACACCACCGTCTACTTAGAAAAATTAAAAAAAGGATTGTTCTACCTACAACGTAAAGTGCCTACAAATTTAATTTGAGCAATATTGTGTAAAAATGTGTATTAGTGTCTAACATTTTAGGATTTAATTATTATGCGTATTTGTTATGCCTATAAAAAAATATGTTTTAATATCATTATGCGCAAATAAATATATGCTTTAGAATATTATGCTTAATCAAATAATCATTATTATGATTAGAGAAATTATGCTTAAGAATATTATGCGTAAGCTGTTATGCGTAAATAATGTTGTGCGAAAATATAATTTGGATAAACACAATTATATTAGATCTTAAAATTTTATGCAAATGGATAGGAAACCCTAATTTTTTTGCCAACGTGCAATATCTTCAGAAGTCGGTGACAAATAAACAAATGTCACCGAAGCTATTTTTGCTGAAGTTATTTTTCACTTTTTTGTGTTTTTGAAGTCGGTTTTATTTTTTATTTTTTCATTTTTAGTCGTGATATCCTATTCAAATATTTGCTATGAACTTATTTCACATTGTTAACAATACATATTATCATGGTAATAGGCTTATCCCCATTCAATGGTACTTAACATACCTAACTGTCGAAAGCTAGGTGTACTGTACACATCTACATACACTCTCAGAGCATACAGGCATGATGTTATGTTATGATGTTGTGTAAACAATAAACATCCAAGCGATTGCAGCAATCACGATAGATTTGCTGTCTATTATTGAAGAGTTCCGTTCCATATCTCCGAATTCCATGATCAGATCATGACAATATTTCTATGGCACCAATTTGAAAGTATACTCTTTCAAACAAAAAAAGAAATGTTGAAAATCGGTCGACAATTGGCGGAGAAATCGGTAAACTCATGTACTTACAGGAACATGGAACCTCTAGTTTTTTTGAAGTCGGTTAAAAATTGTCAAAGGAGTTTTTGTGAAACATTAGTGAACCGTTAACAATACATGTCATGGTAATGAGCTTATCTATACTAATATTATAAAGCTGAAGAGTTTGTTTGGTTGAACGCGCTCAGTTGTTATTACCAAAGTTATCGATAGAATTTTCTAAAGTGAAATTAACCAGTAGAGCCACCATGAAGAGATATGGGGCCAATGGACTTAGCAGAACAGGACGTCTTAAATTGATTTGCAGCAAGAATAACTACTTATAATTTTGTAGCTAATTATCTAATAACATGTTTTGCATGTCTTTGAGACGGAACCTTCAAGTCAGAGCGCGAGTCCTCGCACGTGTCCGATTTTTTTTAATAGGTCGTAATGAATGCTAATGACAGCCATACGGATTGACCGTCAAGCCCGCCGAGGTGTCGTAGGTGGGTGACAATCCACATTTTATACACTCCGTGCCTCGGAAAGTTGTTGGTCCCTCAGTCTGTAGTACCGGGACTTAGAAGCTTAAAAGTCTTTCGAAGGGGTGTCGGGTAATCGGGTTGTAGTTAATGGTAGGTGGAGAGACTCACCATGTAAAATCGCGACGCCTGGATATACTGAAAATCTCTTCAATGTTGTGAGCCGCAGATGGTATACTGTATTTTACTCGATGAAATTGAATCCGTCAATGATCCAATTGCATCAAGTATCTTGATATAGGTTCACAATAATGTTTGGTCGATGTTGGCTATCAGCAGGGTCGGTGCAGTTCGGGCGGCGCAGCGTGGCGTACCGCGATGGCGTGGTGAATGTGACGCTAGTTTGGGGCAGCGAGCCGGCGCACGCTGCCGCCGCGCTGCTGGCTGCGCAGCTGCGACACGTGCGCCTGTACCGCGGCGTGCAGCTGCCGCGCGCCCCCAGCCCGCACAGTACCACCGCGCTCGCCCTCAACGTCACCTACAACGCACGCGCCATCTATACAGAGTACGTAAATGTGTCTACTCGTATCTAGCCACGGAATGAGTTCCCAATCAAATAGTTACGTTCACCGTGACTTTTTAGTCGACTTATAAATGTCTCGATTTTTTTTTGTATTGTATTGTATTGTTTTGTTTTGTAACGGGCTGGTTTCCGCAACTCCATGTCAAAGCGCGTATTTTGCGTGCGGATGATATGATTATGATGATGATTTTTATTTATAATAGGTACAAAGAAAAATAAATATCCTGTATAAAAATCCTGTTAATGATGTTTACGTGTTAAACGGGAGAACATACCTACCCAGCGCTCGTGTCGAGTAGATCATCGCTCGCAACAGGATGTTTTAACTACGTCATGGGTCATAATACTGAATAATATTTTTATTTTTAAATTATTAAAATCTCGTAAATACCTTTTTTTTAAGAATCAAAATAGCACTTCATATAATCACACCAATAACCACAATATTTAGATAACTATATTCCAACGCGTGCGGTATTGTCCACTATTCCACGGTCACCGAACAACTGCCTCCGCCATGGAAACCACAAGCTGAAGCTATTTGCAAAAAATTAGGTTCATCAGCGTACGTTGAAAGGTAAACATCAACGGGATCCCTTCTTTTTGCATAATGTTTTTTTTCCTAATATACTTTGGCAAAGCTGTTTTGGTATATTTTTTTTTGCCATAATAATACTCTGCCATATTTTTTTTTGGCATACGGTTTATTTTGGCATAATTATCTTGTAGACTAATTTGTTTTTGGCATAATAATACTTTGCCATATTTTTTTTGGCATACAGTTTATGTTAGCATAATTATCTTGCAGACTAATTTATATTGGCAAAAATTTAATTCGCAAAATGTTACTAGGCATACTGACTATAGCGTAATTAAAATGAAAATATTGTCTTAAAAATTCAATAATGTAGTGCTACAAAAGTTAGTGACAGAATCGAATCGCTACAAAACCGACTTCACGTAGTCTTGTCTGCCCTACCCCTAGAGTGTAATTTAAACCCGCGTAGGCGCGGAGAGGCGTGGGGGCCCGCGAGCTGAGGAGCAGGTAGTTTTAGAAGTGTTTTACGCTCACCACCGCAGCTTCGGCTTGCTGGCCGGCCGTCGCCGGCCAGCCTCCGCCGCGGCGGCGAGCGTAAAACACTTCTGCGACGAGAAGCTCGCGTGGGACCGCCGGAGCCCCGCAGCACCAGAGCCGTGACAGAAACCATGCCTGCTGCATGTTGCATGTTCGCTTGCATGCTTGCTTGCATGCTGCATGCTTGCTTGAATGCTGCATGCGTGCTTGCATGCTTGTTTGCATGCTGCATGCTGGCTTGCATGCGGCATGCTTGCTCGCATGCTGTGCATGGTGTATGCTTGTTTGCATGCTTCTTACAGGGAAATAAGAACCACATAAAATGTTCACAATCAACTGTTTTATAATGATCAATGTTTTGATTGATTGATTTTCTGCCATTTACTGACTATTGATATGAAATGTATGCCGAAAGATGACTCTGACTGTGAACTTTCTGAGAAACAATGGTTCTACTTTTTAAAAATGTGTTGTTACACATTTTTAAAAATAAAATAATAATAATTTGTTAAAATGTTTTTTAGGAGTTAATTATTATTTTGCGTCTTTGTTATGCCTATAAAAATATGTTTTAATATCATTATGCGTAAATAAATGTATGCTTTAGAATGTTATGCTTAATCATTATTATGATTACAGTAGTTATGCTTAAAAAAAATATGCGTAAGCTGGTATGCGTAAATAATGTTATGCGAAAATATAATTAGGTTAAACAAAAGTATGCCAAGTTATATTAGGTCTTACAGTTTTATGCAAATGGATAGGGAACCAACATCAACACTATACCGGTTGCTTACCATGGCTTAGTGGTGTCGAATTTAAGGTTTGGTGTCATATTTTGGGGCAATTGTTGTGAACGAGAAAATGTCTTTAAAGCCGATAAACGCTGTCTAAGAGCAATGTTTAAATTAAAAGTTACAGACAGCTGTAAAACGTTTTCATTGACAATAAACTACTTACTTTTCCCTGTCTTTACATAAAAGAGCTTTCCATTTTTGTAAAAAGTAATAGTGACTTTTTCCCTACTTTAAAGGACACAACAAACCAAAATACACCTATGAGGTCTCAATATAAATACAAGTTATGTACCGGTGCTCACAAAACATCTTTATTAAAAAAAAGTGTTTTAGACATGGCGCCTATTTATAATCTATAATAAGGTTCCTAAAGTGTACCTACAAATCATTCAATATTTGTCTAACATACACGTTATACAATATGTTAAAAAAAAAACCCTATCCGATCACTGAGAGTATTATTAGATATCGAGATTAGATTCTATTTATGTAATCCTTTTTGGATAATAAGTAAAAAAATAGGTACTCCGATGAAAATGAAATTAAATGTAGTAAAATGAGGAAACTTATATTACATGGCAAAACACGGGCGCGAGCGGTCGCTTCTCGGGTAGTGACGTCATAAAAAAAACAATTGACGATCGAACATAGTACTTATGCTGAAGATGGTGTTGTCACGTTTTAAAAGTTTGTTAGAATTTGGGGAAACGGTGGTTACAACTACAACTAAATTGTTGTCTCACTCTTACGTCATCTATCTCTGTCTTTCGTTCGTGTCTCTAAGCAGCACGCTTACCTAGCGCATTGTTTTATTCAATATAATAATAATAGCGTTTAATAATAATAGCGTTTATTGTGTCCAAAAGTTATACACAAACAATTTTGGGTTTGGAGTCTTCATTTAAGCAAATGATGCCTGTATTAATCACAACAGTAGGTACTTACTTAAAACACAATAAAAACAGTACATGGGAGTAGTAAAACAAAATTATTTGTGTGAACGTGTGAGTGCGTGTGCATGTGTTGTTGAGTGTACATGAGTGTAATGGATGTGTGATTGTATGATTATGGGTGTGTGATTGTACGTGTAGGTATGGGAGTCTCTGTATGTAGGTATGGGAGTGGGTCGTTTCCTTGAATTAAGTTACGTTTTGTAGGAGAGCTTTAGTATTTTCATATGTCAGTGGTTTTATCCAGTCTATCAACATTTCTTTACATACGTCAACAGCTAGTTACTGACGATGTAAATAGCGCGATTTCAAAAGTAGTGCATTGGTTTAACGCTAATAATTTACTTCTTAATGAATAAAAAACCAAATGCATTAAGTTTATACTACCTCACTTTAGGCAGGTGAAAACTAGTGTGTTGGTAAAGGGCGAAGAGTTGAATCCTGAAGATAGCACGGTGTTCTTGGGCTTAACTTTAGACGATAAGCTTCAGTGGGGTCCACATATAGATAAATTAGCGAAGAAGCTGAACTCCGCAGCATACGCAGTTAGAAAAATTCGTAATTTGACCGATGTAGAGACAGCCCGATTAGTGTACTTCAGCTATTTTCATAGCGTAATGTCATACGGCATTCTGTTATGGGGGAATGCCGCCGATATTCAGACCATCTTTGTTTTGCAGAAAAGGGCGGTTCGATCAATTTACAAGTTGAGTCCGAGACACTCTCTCAGAGAAAAGTTTAAGGAGAGTAATGTAATGACTGTTCCTTCTCAATATATTTATGAAAACCTTTTGTATGCTCACAAAAATATAAAGTTGTTTAAGAAATATAGTGATATTCACAATATAAATACAAGGAATAAACATAAATTTATTGTACCAACAACAAGGCTCAAGAAAATAGGTGGATCATTTAGATGCCACATTCAAAAACTAAACCTAAATAAATTCAAATCTTTTATAAAACGTAAATTTTACCAGAAAGCCTTCTATACGGTTAAAGATTATATCGAGGACAAAAAAGCTTGGGATTGAACTGCTCCAATTTGAATCGAATTTGAATTGAATTTATACATATTTTATTTTTATTTTTTAGTTTGACATTTTGTTTTTTTTTTATTTAGTATTATTATATTATGATTTTTTTTTCGAATTAGTTGACATTATTTACTTTTTCAAGTATGATATTATTATTATTTTGTATTTGCTTTTTTTTTAATTTATTTACTTTTGCAAGTGTCATATTATAATAAACTTTGTTTATTAATGTGAATATGAGGACTACGTAGTAGTAGTAGTAATAGTATTTTATTATTTCTTTCCTTTCGTTTAGTTAGTTTCACGATTGTCTGGCAGGTTGAGTACTTTATGCGGCCTACCCAAATGTCCTTTCTTTGGTATTGTTCGTCGTGTCGTTGAGCTCCTTGGGTTATGAGTCGAACTACACGATCACTGACAAATGCTTGCACTGCTTGCCTGTGCTTGGACAGGTCCACTCAAATCTGTGTGGTTATTTCTTCAAAAGTCCATCTCAGACATTAATCTGCATGGTTCTCATATATCTTAATCAATGTCTGGACTTTAAAAGAGACAGTGACCTCTGAGTTTGTTTCGGATGTTTCTTCTCAGAGTAGTCAGGTACGAAACACCGGCCCCATCTAGTTTTAAACAACAACATGACATGTAAAAGTGTTATGTTAAACCTATTTACAGAAATAAATAGGTATGATTTATGATTCATATAATGATACGATTTTGCGTATACGAAAATTTCTTTACCTATTTATTTTGTTATATGTATAATTGAGCTGATCGTTTACTAAATTGTATGGATCCGAATTTGGTCTTTGTTTTAGGAATTTGAACTAAATTGTGTTTTCTTCTCCTAGAATGTATATCCGCATTATAAGGTAAGGATTTGTGCTTTTTAAAAATCTCCTTTTTTTAAAATACAATATTTTTTAAAATAATTATTAAATTATTTTGGGGTTATAATTTCGTGATAAAGTATAATATGCTGATCCGGTGTACTTTTTTTGTTAAGGTTGTATTGTAGGTACAAAAGTGACATACCAAACTTACACATATTCATAATTTGTATCTTTTGAAAGGCTTCTTGACTTTTCCAATTCCTTAAGAGATCGTGGGTCATGAGGATTTTTCAGTAATTTATTATGGTCCAAGGAACAAATAATTAATCCATCTAAAGACCGGAGTCTGCTTAAGGCCACATAGTCCTGTCCCTTAGGGCTTAGCGAATATTATAGTGAAAATAGCGAGCATATTACATATTTATTAAAAAAAACGTATGTACCAAAGTTCGTAATCAAAGACATTCAAATATAATAAGTCTTTTAAATCTCTTTGTTCGTAATAAAATAAGTATTTTTTTTTTGTTTTTTTTGTCTATGTCTTAATGTTCTCTACTACATAAATACGAGTACATACATACATACATACCAGTCAAAATCATAACCCTTAATTTTGATAGATAAAGATGATTGCATGATAGAAATTTTCTATCATGCACTCATCCCGCAACCAGGATCGTGCACTCACGAGGAAACTCTTCAATGGTTAAAGGCGCGGAACCGAAACTTTGTATACGCGTTCAATTTTGGTAGATAAAGATAATTCACAGCATGCCCTCATCCTCCAGGACGAAGATGCAACCAGGATCGTTTTGACCTATGAGCTTTAATTTAAGAACTGTATTCACTACCTATGTTAAACAAATAAAATTGATTTTGATATTCTACTCACGCAAACAAGCTATATTTATATGGAGTTTCCAAGAAATGTGTGAGTCTATTGTGTTGTGAGTCCTAATAACTTTAAGTCGTAAACTACTTCAATTTTTGTGCCGTTTGTTGTGAAATTTATCAGTTGGTCCATAATATAATCACTACCTACGCCAATAAGTATATTAAAATTGTTGTCTACAGTTTGGTGGTAGGCCTATCGACGGCGTGGCTGCCTGGACCACCGCTACCATGGTTGGAATACAAGGGATTCGAGACCGGGCTGGCGGGCCCGCGCCTCATCGAGTTCGGCGCCAGCCCCGTGCCCGCGCGGCGCCGTCTGTTCGCGTGGTTGGCGGAGCCCGCACGTTACCGCCCCTTCTGCCTGCAGCTGCATGTGCGCTGGCCATTCTACGCCAACACGACTGCACTTGCACGTTGTGGCTTCGTCGACGCAGCGAATCTACAGTAAGTATCTTATACTCCACTATAGTCATTGTCAGACTTTTACACAGGTAATCTTTGGGTCAACCAAAGGGTCAACTAATCGAAAAGATCGCCGGATGTCCTGCGCGTCCAATATAATAATGTTTTGAAGATGCTGTTGCGATTGCCTCGCAGTGCATCTAAAATGTTCGCGGTAACCCGTACCGATGGGTTTCATGCCATCATCCACAAGAAAACTGCCTCGCTCCTGAGCAGAATAAGAGGCAGTCACAATAGCATCCTGAAGGCGGCCGATACTTCCTCCACCATAGGCAGTTTGTGAGAAGACTTATACCTTAGTTTTTCATCGTTCTCGTTAATGGGTGGTCCTCTCATTAATTCGTATTTAGTTAAGTTACTAACAATAGTGTTTAAGTACAAACCTGCTAATAACAATTTATGGATCTCTTAGTTGTCCAAAACCACTTGGGTGTATGGGGAGGTTATACATATACACCCAATATTGGTACAAGCCATCCTGGTAATGTGCATATAAATCTCGTCATGGTTCTGAGCGTTAATCATCATAACGATAATATTATATCGATCAAAACGCGGGAGCAAAGAGCATTATTTTATTGTCATTGCACTCATGTCAGTAGACTCAATGGCTCAGTCTGCAATCGTACCTTGAGTTTAGTTCTCTGTACCAAAATGTACAATTTCACGAAGATTTTATGGTACTCTAGCGGTAATAATTATGTTCTTCTGGACACATCGCGTATTGTTAGAAGGTTCCTCTCTCAAGAGCCCTGGCCACCGGTAGCTCCGACCTGTTCCCGATGCTGGTGGGCATATTTTTTATATTTTTTTAAAGGTTTTTTTTTGTTGTTGTTGTGTTATGTTGTTTTATATAGGAATATTTAAAAATGACAAAAATATGTGATAAAATTAATCAAGGAATAATAATGCTATTTGCTACTGCTATTTTAATATTGACATAGGTATTTATAAATTATTGCGATAACATGTGATGTTGCTTTTTCAAAACACAATTTCTTGTAATTTTAGAGACAAAGAGGTCGCGGTATATGTGCTTGGTGGCGACGAGTGCGAGGAGGTGCTGCGGCGGCTGCGGCGGCGCGCCGAGCACAGCGGGGCCCGCCTGAACGTGATGCGCCGGGGACGCGCGGGCTTCGAGCGCAGTCTGCAACCGCAACACAGCGCCAACCGCTCGTTTCTGTTCCTCGACTATGACATGTGGCAGGGAGCTTCGGGCGTGAGCGTGGTGGACCCCCCACCCTGCGTGTCTGGCGACTTCGATTGCAAACAGGAGCTAGATCCCGCCATTGCAATGCGCGTCGCCGATGTCAACATTTTACGATCGTACGCGCCTCAGCTTTATCAATTCATTTATGACTTTAAGCCATCACCAAAATCTTTGAGGTTAATCCTTGAGCGGCAAGCAAGTGGAGTAGACATAGAAGAGGCAGCGTGCCAGTTGGCTTTGGAAGAAAGAACTTATGGCTATAACAAAGCATATGACCTATATATGTATACTGTGATGGCATTTTTCTGCTATGACGATCCTAGCAATCAGTTTTATTTTGAAATCGGACAACAAGTTGGTAAATTTATATATGAACAAACGTCTAAATTTGGATGCGATATACTTTTAACAAAATATTTCGTCAATTGTTCCGACGATCACCACATGAGCGAAAAGTTAAACGATTTCATAAGGACAGCAAGTTTCAACACATTGGTGGGCGTGGTGTCCTTGACAGAGTTGGGCGCTGCTGCAGTGTCAGCGCTGGCTGCCGCCAGCCACGTGCCGTTCGTGCTGGCGGACGTGGCGTCGGAGGACGACTCGGCCAGCAGCACGTGGCTCGTGGGCCCCCGCCCGCGCCACCTCGCGCTCGCACTACTCCACTTCGTGCGCGAGTCGCGCTGGACACGTGTCGCCGTGCTGTCCCAGCGTACGAAGCTCGCCGAAGATTACTATGCCGCACTCAAAGAGGGGCCGGGCATCGTACTTCGCGACTTTCTGATTCCTCTTCATAATATAACGGAACAACAAGCTCAGAACATTTTAGAAGATCTACAACACGTAAATGCACGCGTTGTGTTTATTAACGCGGACGCACGAGCTGCCAGAACAATCCTTGCTGCGGCGGTCGTGGCTAGCATGGGTTACACGGACGGCTTTGTGTGGATAGTCCGCGACTGGCAACAAAACAACGTCGTGTGCGGAACTGAACACTTCACAGTATCGTCCTGGACGCGAGGGTTGGGGGACCTCCCGAGCGGGGAGGAAAACGCCACATTGCTTGGCAAGTTGAGCAAGTTGCCCCGCCCGTGGCCGCCTCGTGCCGCCTCATTCGCTAATGCACTACTCACACTATCAATCGGCTTCCAAGACATTTTCGTACGATTCCCGTCCATGCGACAAAACCTGCATAACGATCAAATGATTCGGTGAGTATTCGTGGTTGAATTTGCAATTTTTTTCTAGACACAAAATAATTAATTTTGTCGATTTTGCCTGATGAACCTGTATCAAAACAACCTAAACTACTATAAAAAAAATATGTTACACTAGTACTCCGTCCGGGACTCCTATCCGTGCGTATTTCAAACGTTCCGCAACGAATTTCAACACCTCCTTTACCCCTTTTAAAACGAACGGTTTTGGAAACTCTTTACAAATCATTATGACCTTAACCCCTCAAAGTGCGAAATCTACCTCTCTGACGTTACCGACAGATAATCGATGATAGATCAAACTCGAACTCAAACTCAAAGCATTTATTTCAATTAGACCATTACAAGCACTTTTGAATGTCACAAAAAAACAAAGAGCGAAGCTACAGTCACAGACACAAGGTATAATAACTAGTGAAAGTATTGTAGTTGCCCATTCTAAGGCGTAGATCTCTACGGAGAAGAATGGGCAAGAAACTCCATGGATACTCTTTTCAATCAAAATATTGTAATCAAAATATTGTATAAGATAGCCTAGCTATAATTTAATGAAATAGCCCCACAAATCAAAATTTTTGATAAAAGTTCCCTGCATCTCCTAATTTTAGAAGAAAGTTTTCACCTTTCATCGATGACAAAATCAAACATTTTAATGATATTTCGGTTAGACTCTCCAAAATTAATTTAAATTGCTCATTCACACTTATCAGATATTGCTGTTTAGGTTCAATTTTTATGTATTTTCTCCGTTGTTCTCCTCTTTGGAAAAAACCACGACTATTTGACAAAATTGACCAAATTATTCACAACACATTAACATCCATTCTTTATGTGGCCCTGGACGACCGAGGGTGGCTGCAAGCCACCCTACAAATTCGTTTTGGTGGCTTCGGCGCCCGCAAAATTTCTAGTGTAAGCTTACCGGCGTTCCTGTCCTCTGTCCACAGCACTGAAAAGCTAACCCGTAAAATTTTAACTCTCTTCCTGGTTGACTCGGAAGTGCCGTGTTTGACCAACGCAGAGGAGCCTGGAAAATGCCCGGATACGGGTCGGCCTGAGAACCCGTTTTCCCAGAGACAGTGGGATGAGCCGCTGTGCAGGTGGTGGAATAACCTTATTGATACGTCTATCGACACTGCTGAGCGTGCCCGCCTGCTGGCTGTGGGTGAATGGGAGTCTCTGACTTCAGGCGTAGTGCCTGAAGTCGTTACCTAATAAAGGCACTATTCTAAGTGACCTTCTTTGTGGGGCTCCACATCGTTGTAAATGTGGTGAAGTAGTCGACTGCCTCGGACAACGTGGCCTTTCCTGGTTTAAGAGTGCAAGTCGGATTGCGAGGCACGCTAGCATTAATGATATCAGTGCCAGCTGTCTTTGAACTCAATGGCTTGGCACGCGTCTATGGGAAGATACCAGATGGTATGACCATAATGCCATTGAAGTTGGGTGGGCCTTTAGTGTGGGATGCAATTTGCGTCGACAAGCTGGCGCCATCCCATCCTCCTAGCGAAAACATGGGACTGAATCTAAAAAAACAATTTAAGTTTCAGTTCCGTGTATGGGGATCTTTTAATTTTTATTTTTTTTGTATAAAAATTGTAAAGCGGTTTACAGAATACATCTACCTACCCAGTTTCTACTGTGTAGTCTTAATAATTTCGGAATAAACTGGCTGCGGCATACAGACGGACAGACAAACAGACAGACATGACGAATCTATAAGGGTTGCGTTTTTTGCCATTCGGCTACGGAACCCTAATAAAAAAGGTTTGGAGAAACGCTTTCCGCTCAACCAAATTGTCGCTTTTGGCAATTTACTTGTTCTCTTCGAAGACCAGCAATAATTTGATTTGCCTTAACTTCATTAATTGATCGTGACAGGTCACTCAAAAAAAGTCTCATCAGTAAGCCTGTGACAGGCGTCAGTCAGCAACTTCGCTTCAAGGAGCGCTCCATCGAGGAGACGTTTGTGTTCGTGGATCAGTGGTGCGGCGGCAACTTCACGCAGCGGCTGGCTACGTGGCGCGTGAACGCGACCAGCGGCACCGTGTGCAGCAAGAGCGGAGAGTACGCCGCCCTTTTGCTACCCACCGACCTGCCGCGCGACGACGGCTCCTCGGGCTGCACCGTGCGCTCTGGCGACGCCTTCCGCCCCACTTGCCACGACGCCGAGTGCGCCTGCGCACTGCTGCTCCTAGCATTGGCACCCGCCGCCGCGCTGCTGGCGCGCCGCGCTCTTCGCCGCCGCCTCGCGCGCCTGCAACAGGAGCTACAGATCCAGGCGATCGCGCGGCGCCGGCACGTGGCCACTGTGCTGGCCGCTTACCTCGTAGAGCGCGCGGCGCTGGAGCTGCACGAAGAGCTGGGCGCGGGCCGCTTCGGTAGCGTGCGCCTGGCGCGGCTGCGCGTGCCCGCGCGCACCCCTCTCTTCATCGCCGCCAAAGCTCTCCGCGAGAACGCCGCGCCCACCGAGGAGAGCGAGTTCCTACGCGAGGCGTGCACGATAGCCTCTCTCGAGCACGCGCACATCGTGCGTCTGGTCGGCGTGTGCATCGCGGACGGGCCGCCGCTAGTGCTCATGGAGCTGGCGTTCTTTGGCGACCTGCTGGGCTACCTGCGCGCGCGGCGCCACCTAGTGGAGGGTGCGGGCTCGGAGGTACTGGAGGCGTCGGCGGCGCGCGGCGAAGCGGAGCACGTGTCAGCCGCGGCGCTGACGCGGCTGGCGCGCGAGGCGGCGGAAGCGCTGCAGTACCTGGGCGTGCGTGGCGTGGTGCACCGCGATGTGCGCGCCGCCAACTGCCTGGTGGACGTGCGGCGCTCGCTGAAGCTGGCCGATTTTGGCATGGCGCGTGACACGGTGGCCGGCGCGGACGGCGCGCCCGAGTACGCGTGCCGCCGTCGCGGCCTGTTCCCCGTGCTGTGGATGGCGCCCGAGAGCCTGTCGCACGGCGTGTTCTCGGGCGCGTCCGACGTGTGGGCGCTGGGCGTGCTGGTGCTGGAGCTGGTGACGTTGGGCGCGCGGCCCTACGGTGCCATGTCGCCGCTGCGCGTGCTGGAGTACGTAGCGGCCGGTGGCTCCCCGCCGCTGCCGCTGGACGCTACGCCACAGACGTGAGTGTGCAGGCGGGTGGGGTGCTCGAGCCAGGCTCGAACCGCTGCTGACGGAGCGTGTTGCAGGCGCGGGCTGGTGCGGCTGTGCTGGGCGCGCTCGGCGGAGCGGCGACCAAGCGCAGTGGAGGTGGCGGCCTACCTGGCGGCGTGGCCGCAGGCGCTGCGCCCGGCGCTGCTGAGCGATTGCGACGAGCCGGCCGACGCCGACAGCGGCTTCGGAGAGTCGCCCTCCACAGAGCTGCTGCCACCTGATTCTCCCCTGCATTCCCTCGATCAGCTCGACGATCTTGCCGCCACTCACTGATCTGCACAGGTAACAGGTGTTTCTATTCGAGCGCCCTGTGGGCCAACTATACTCAAAAACAGTACAGCGCCCTACGAGTCCAATTCAACAATGCCTACAGGGTGTTGTTGGGGCTGCCTCGGTACTGCAGTGCGTCGGGGATGTTCGCTGAGTCGCGCATTGACTGCTTCTATGCGACAATGCGGAAACGGTGCATATCTTGGGTGCGCAGGGTCCGCGCCAGCTCCAACGATGATGGCTGAGAGGTTCGATTGTCACTACATTAACCATTGTTGTATGCTTAATGTGGTGACAATAACAAAAATAAATAAATAATAATAAGTAATCGTAACACATTTTGTTCATTATCTGTCCCTCTTTTCTATTTTATTATATTGAAAATGTTAATGATAATTATTTTAAAAAAAATTATATGAGTATGATTTTTAAGTATGTAACGACTAATTGTGTGATTATTGCTAATTTCAATTTGTTGACTATTCTTATTTAATTTGTCAGTATTAATGAATGTATGTGTTGTGTTTTGTCTTATTTTTCTAATGATTTTTTAATTAATGTACCTAATGCTATTATAATTATGATCCAACGGGTGATTGAAATAAAGGAATTGAATTATAACAATCCGTTCAAAGCCTGACTCAGGACATCGTCGCACAAACACAATGTCATGTTTTCTTACCTGACTGCGACAAAGCCAAAAGAAAGGCTTATGATTTTAGCAGTCTATTTATGTATGTTTGTGGCATTTTTATGTTCCACCGTAACGCATGAACTGCTGAGACGATTACGATGAATAAGGTGTCAATCGATTCATTATTACGATCCAGGTGAACTAAGCTACGTTTTACGTGAACTAAATCAATATGGCGGATGCTACATCATCACTTTACTTCATCATCGCTACATATTAAACTTAAAGTCCCCCGCCGCCGGGCAGAGGGTCTGTTTATGAAGGGTAAACTCATAAACTTCTGAACAGATTTTGATACGGTTTTCGTCAATAGAAAGAGGGATTAGTTGAAAAGGTTATCTATCTATACAAACTGATCAAACCGATGGTCCTAGAAATATGAAATTTGGAGGTGTATTCTTTGTGGATGGGTGTGTAAGAGATGTATCCACTACGAAAGCGTTTTTCGAAATTCCACCCCTAAGAGGGTGAAATGGGGTGTTGAATTTTCTGTGAAACTTTTTATTCTCGGGGTCGATTGACTTGAAAATTTGTGTACGTACTCGTCCCTCTTATGAGACACGTGTATCACAATGATGTGATATCGGTTCGGCAACAGAGTCAAATAGGGTTTCGAAACTCACGTAGACGGACGCATGCCGCGCAGTGTTGCGCAGGGCGTGCGGGGCGCTGGAGTACCTATATACCTATTAGTAAGTAGGCAGGATTTTTTGAGGTCATGTGAAATCCCGATTTTCAAATATCATGTAAAATAATTATGTCTCGAAATAGATTACTAATGAATCATATTTTGATTGTCTTCATCGGTTTCCAATCTCAAACCTAGGTATCAATATTTCACAAATGTTATGTAATTGATATTACTATAAACTAATATTTTTGCAAGTTATAAGTATAGTATGTATGTACATGTGTAAAAAAACGCGAGTGTGCCTGTATTACTCAAATAAAATTAAATACTTACAGTAACTATTCTTTATTACCTACCTATTCAACTTCAAAAGTAAAAACTAATATTACATATGAATATCTTACATAAACTATTATAAATTTTGAAAATTTGGATGAATGTTTGTTACTCAATCACGCCAGAACGGCTGAACAGATCTGGATCGAACTTGGCGCTGGTGTGTGCTCTAGATTCGCAGCTGTCAACTTGTTTTGTTGTACTGCGGAGCTGTAGCGGCATGTCGTGTAGCTCGTGTAGTCAAATTTCCCAACAACGACAGAGCTACACGACCAAAATTTGCTGTTCCAGCTTGGCAGTGCAGGATTGACCGGCGTATCGGTGAGGCTAGAGCACTCATCGGCAAGTTAATCTGCTTCAGGGAGGGCAATACTCGGCCTAGAGTGATGCGCTTTGTGGGGCGGGCGTTCTCGGGAACTGAAATTAGTTTTTGAGATTACTTGGCCCGCGTCACAGAGCGTATCGACTTCCTGAAGCAGAAGATCTGTGCATGGGCAAGCCGTATCCGTCGGTACAAGCGGCGATTGGAACGATACACTCACAATCGCACATTCCAAAGCGATGAAAGGTGGGTATATAGGGCTTGGGAGCGACCGGACCAAGGTGCGACTGACACACAACTACCAGATGACGACGCCATGTGTTCGTTCTGGCGCAGCATCTGGTCGGTGCCTGTCAGTCACACTGAGGGCGATTGGACCCGGGAGGTTGAACGAACGTATGAATAAATAATCTCAATAAGTAAATCTCCAGGGCCGGATGGACTGCACAACTTCTGGATCAAAATATGGTTTCAGAGATCGCACGTTCGCTTGGCGTCCCAGTTTCAATCAGCCTTAGAGTCAGGGTCGCTGCCCCAGTTCTTGACGACAGGAATTACCCACCTGCTCCATAAATCAGGTAGTACTGCGGAGCCCAAAAATTGTAGACCAATCACTTGTTTACCAACGGTCTATAAAGTTCTTACATCCATTTTGAGAGCTAAAATCAACCATCATATTGATAGTAGGTAATTCTATCATGTCTACCTTTCAGAATGGATGTAGGAACGGGTCCCGTGGTACTAAGGAGCTGCTCCTCATCGATTTATGGCCATTAGCCAACAGGTTCGCCTCTCCCGAAGGGATCTGTCTGCATGTTGGATAGATTATATAAGAAGGCATATGATGCCTCATACATGGCTCATGAGGGTGCTGGAGTTGTATAAAGTTGATGCAACTCTGCGTACCTTCCTGAAGTCATGTATAGGACACTGAAGAACGGTCCTTCGCTATCCAGGATGTCGACAGATCCAGGGGAATAGCGAACCGATAAGGATCGAGCGCGGTATATTCCAGGGTGATAGTCTGAGTCCGTTGTGGTTTGTCCAGCCTTGAACCCTCTCAGTACACTGCTGGAGGGTTCAGGTCTAGGCTGTCGGTTGAGGAGAGGTGGTCAGGTCATATCTCACCTTCTTTACATGGATGATCTGAAACTCTTTGCCCCCAACTATTTGCAACTGATGAAGCTACTGAAGGTAACGGAAACTTTCAGTAGCGCCATCAGGATGGAATTTGGTGTGGACAAATGTGCAGTCACGCATGTGAAGCGAGGGGAAATTATGGAATCCGTGGGAACGCAACTCTCGGATTCCATACACCTTAGATCCCTCTCCTCAACGAAACCTACAAGTATTTGGGTATGTCACCGGGACACGCCGGGGAGCGGGAGCGGAGCACACCCGCGCATCACCCGCGCTTTGTGAAAGTTATTCTGTTATAACTTATTAGCACCCCGCTCTCCGCCTTGCATGGGTAGTAGTACGGTGTACAAACAGGGCGAAGCCAAAACCTACTGTTCATCTAAGGTAGAGCCATTTGTAAAAAAAATATCTACTTTATTTTTAGGTATACTAATACTAAAAAACCTCATCTGACGGCATGCAGGTAGTAGCGGTAACAAATCTCCATAACTTTTAGTTTTCCAAGGGTGCCACAGTCACGGTGGTCTACATGTTAGGTTACGCCCTTCATTTGTAAAGAGATTTTAAAGCGTACAGGGCTGCAATATTCACATAGATGAAGCATGAGCATGTATGTAGCATAATATGCATTCCTACTCAAAGAACTTAATAGTATTTGATAAATTTATAAATCACACTATACATTATTAAACGTTTTTAGTAAAATTTGCAGGTTACCAAGTAGTCTTCAAGGTAAAAGTGTTGAACCTTTGTACAATTTTGATGATTATCCTTTAGAATTTAGTACAGATTGCAAAGGGCTCAAAATAATGCGAAAGAAAATTTGATAGCAAGTAAGTTGGCAAGGAAATATTATTATGATAAGAATCTTAATTCAATAACTTATAAAGAAGGTGACTTGGTATTGATAAAAAACGAAACAGGCAATAAATTGGAATGCATTTATAATGGACCATTTGAAGTTGTAAAGGACGAGTCAAATGTCATTGTAAAAAATAAGATAGATGTAATTCATAAGAATAGAACAAAATTATATTGTAAGAGTTAGAATGAAAGTTTAAAATGTATAAGAAAAAAAAAACCTAATTTAGTTTTTTTTTCTTTAAGAGGGGTGATGTGGTGTGAAGTCACGTTCATCAGCACGACACGTATAGTACATAATATTATAGTTATAGTACCTATATAAGGTCTAACTTTTTAAACACGAAATATTTCAAGGGTAACTTCTATAGGTTGTAAAGTCACCATAGCAACAAAAAAAAAAAATATCTAAGTGTATTTTTATAAAAATAAATTAATTAAAATTACTTGACCCACAAAATAAATACTGGCTAAAGGTTTAAAAAGTAAAAAAAGTTTAAAAAAGTAAAAGTAAGTAAGTAAGTATAAAGTTTGTAAAGGTTTTATGCAAAATGTCGCAAGAATATTTAGAACTATAATAATTTCGTAAAAATAAAAACATTCAGAAAAAAATTTTTTTTTCGTTGCTATGGCGACTTTACGACTTGTAGAAGTTACTCTTGAAATATTTCGTGTTTAAAAAGTTAGACCCTATATATACTACATAGTTTAGGTTAAGGTAGATAAGCTGTGTTCGTAGCCTTAGTATTAGCATAGTGTCACGTACGATATATGTATAAAGGGAGTAAATAGACCCTTTACGAAGCCGAAAGGCCCGATCACTTTTTTGTTCTGGACCATCCCTGGGAACCTTCTAGTTACGGAGATATTGGAGGTCAAAGTTCCAATTTTTTCACAAGTTTTTTTCTAAATACTGCTTTTAAAAGTTTTAACTTTACTTTTATTAACTCCATGACCCGTTTACTATTCAAAGCATCCATCAGCACTAAGTTTTGAGTGCGTTACATTGAGTTTTACTGTAACACGTTATTTTTCACCCCAAAAAAAGTCGTTTCCCAGCAATGTTTTTTGCGTAGAGTTACTTGGTTTGATGTACAGAATGCTTGGTTGACCGCTTCGTGAAGGGTCTGCTTACACCTTGAATATATGCCACCAATTAAAGGAGGGAGATGCAGTTGACTCTCGGAGTAGTAGGGGAGAATAGGGCAATGATGGTCAGCGGGCAATGATGGTCACGCACACAACTAAAGCATGAACAGTCCTTTACACGTTTGAAGTGTATTACGTCTCTCTCCTCACCACCCGCGAGCGTCCAGCGCCCTGTGCTGTCCTTCCGCACGCGACGTTCGTGCAAGGCGAGTGTTTGTTGTTTTCTCGCCAAAATGATGTAATTTTACGTCTCAACGAATTAACGAGGTAAGCTGTGAAATGTTCCTTAATCCACGTAAACGCTGTTTTGTTATTTGAGACTGTTCGTCATTATTATGCTGTAATGCTCACTTCAAATCAAAATATGTATTTGTTTGTGTTAAAAAAAATATTTTCTACGAAGTCCGTTGCGGTTTATCGTGGTCATCTGCCCCCCATTGTCCGCAATATTATGAATATTATGAGTATGGTAACTAAATTTAATTAATTTGTTTTTAGAAGCCAAAAAATAGATCCAGAAAAACGCAGAAGGCTGCATGGTCTTCGGAGACGTTGGACAAGGATCTGAGGCTTATGGCTAATGGAACATCTATGAGAAAAGCCGCCATTCAAATTGGAATTCCATTTTCCACGCTGCAAATTCGAAAATATGGTACCGGTGCACTTCCTGTGGGCTGTGGGCTCACTCTGCGTGCACTGGTTGGGATTCCGCTACAAAATACGTATGTGACATGTGTTAGAAGTGTTTGACCATCATTGTCAACATCATGACTACCATTGCCCTCACGTGCGTACAATGGTGGTCAAAGCCATTATTTTTTATTTTTGTTACTATTAGATAGATACTACAAATATGATTATTTTGATCTCAAATTATAATAGTCCTTTAATGTAGAATTGATATGTTATGTTTCTAATAAAGCTGTGATTTATATTTTGAGTTTTATTCCAAAAATTGCTTAACTGACCGCCATTACCCTATTCTCCCCTACACATCACGTTGTTTACTTAACCCCTCCTCTCCCACACATCGCATAATATCAATTAAATTACACATGTGAAATTTTGATACCTTTTTTAAGTATGGGAAATCATCAAATAACTCCTCCCGCTCTAGGTGGGAGGAGTGTCAGACTTTTACTGACTAAAACACATCCATGTTCCTTCTTTGCCCTTTGTGTTCCAGAGCCGCGGTATCTCTTTTGACAGGCAGACATCGGCCCTTGCGGGCCCCTTCCTAGTTGCTGACATCTCTTTGAGGCGCGCGTGGAACACGAACGCGCCGTCGATACGGCCTGTCGTCATAAGACGGACGGACGGTGAGCTAACCCATTACTCACCGTCCACAGGCCCGCGCATAATTTTGATACCTTGGTTTGAGATTGGACATCGGTGACAACAATGAAATGATTAATTAGGAATCTATTTATAGACATAATACTTTTACATAATATTTAATTTCAATGTCGCGTATCCAGCGTCTACGTGAGCTTCGAAGCCCTATTTGACTCTGTTGGGGGATGATTTTGGAAAAACTGATGTCTCGTAATTTTAATTAGAGAGTGTGTAGGTACATACTACACATAGGGGAAGGTTGCGATCATTGGACTAGCGCTTTCATTGGACCACCAAGGTATTTCCAAAACTGTGCAAGCTAGCAACACCCAAACTAGTCGAAACGAGTCCGTGGCGACTCAGTTGCACCCCCCTCTTACCTCAGTGACGCTGCGGCACGTAGCGAGAAGTGACGCGTGTGGTTGTGTTTGCGGCGGTCGAAATCTTATAATTTCACTCAGGACAATTTGACGTAAGTATCATTGTATTCATATTTGTCTGTGTGCACTGTTATTAAATATTGGACAGTTTATTTGAGATTCCATGAGTATTATTCAATTCTGTCTAATCATGGCCATGTTTATTTCAGTTTAATTTTTCTAAACCCATACCTTGTTGCCATCAATGGACCTCAAGAGAGTTCCACCATTGGACCGGACCAATCATAGCAACTTTTTATTGTTTTTTTTTGTTGGTCATAATAGGTAATTAATATAAATTTAAAATTCCAGAATGTCGCCAAAGAAACGAAAGTACTTTGCGTGGAATGAAACAAGTATGAACCTTGCTTTAGAGGAACCTTGCAGTAAGGAAACAAAGAGTTGGTTTAAACGAAGCAAGCAGAATATATGGAGTGCCGAAAGCAACTCAACGAAGGTTAGACGGAGTTATTCAGAAAGCTAAAGCATGTTTACTTTGCAATTACTGAAAGTAACCTTATAATATGTTGATTGTTAAATTAATATTAAGTAGAAATTATGTTTTAATCACTCATAATGTAACCTTATAGTGACTGTACCTTAATTTTGATGACTTATTGATTTCACTAAATGTGCCTTTAAATACTAAATATGTAGCCTATAACTATAGTTTGTTTGCTTGTCGTATGTGTATAAGTATTGTTTGATTCTCTTTGTGTCTCGTAATTTAGTAATGTAGATAATTATAATTAGTTGCCTCGATTGGACCTCTAGAACAAATTTCTCGAAGTCCATTGATGGCAACTTGGTGGTTCAATGAAGGTGCTCATGGTCCAAAGAAGGCAACAGCCAAAGATTTAGTTTTCTACGTTTATATAAAAAAGTGTTAGCCCGAATTGTTTGTGCGTTTGATTATTACAAATAAAGATGTTACGAAATAAAATTAATAAACTGCTTTCATTTTAACACTTATACTTTTTGAGATTTGAGGTCGTAAAGTTAAGTGGTCCATTCATAGCAACCTTCCCCTACATAAATTACTTATCATCCCAGCAGTAAAATCCCGTGGGCAATTCCCGAACTCCACGCAGGCGAAGCCGCGGGCATAAGCTAGTACAATTATTATGCACTAATGCTTATTTGTGCATTTTTACCTCATAACTTTAAGTTATCTTGCTGCGCCCTAACAGGGTCGTACTCACGAGTTTTAAGCCTAGCGTGTGAAATTGGTTGTGTACATTGCATTAAATAAATAAAAAAATCTCAAAAATTGATATTAGTCGAGCATTCAGTAGTACATGATTAGCGGTCATCGCGTGTGCTCCCTCGCTCCTCTGTATGACTAAAACTTTGCTCCGGATAATATATTTAATTTGACTTTATAAGCAGCAGTATCATTTAGCCATCTTCCTAACTTCACAATCCCATTTGAGTTAAGGGCAGGGTAAAGCTGTGCAGGTGTTATTAATGCTAGAGCCAAGTCACTGAATAAAGATCCTTTATTAATTTAATTCTCTACAGAATATACAATATTAATTAACGTAATAACAATATCACCATAAAGTACATTATTTTCTCAGGGTGTCGTCCAAGAATAAGTGTTTGGGCCATAACAGCCATGTCGCCCGACCGGCCTTCGGCGCCGTCTGCGGGGCAGCAGTCGGGTGGCAACCGGGCGACAGCCGGCAGGCGGAATCCGGCGCAGCGGCTCAGGCGGGGTGGCCGCGACCATCAGCACCTGCCGGCATCCAACAATATAATGATACTTCTGTGTGCAAGTGTTTGTGAATCTCAACAAGACGACCCACTTGGCACCCCATTCAGCGATGAGTCAGAGGCCCGTTACGTACCGAGGAGGTGGCGGGTGCAGCGGTGGGGGTCCGAAGGCGTGCGGCGGGTACGCGGGAGGGGGGGGCATGCCCGGCCCGTGGCCGAACGGCTTCAGCGGGTCGCGCATCAGCGAGTGGTACAGGTTCAGCGCGTCCACCAGCTCCGCCGACAGCTGCGTAAGCCGCGCGTGGCGCCGGTCCGCGCGTTCCAGCGCCGCGTCCACCAGCGCACCCATCGCGTGCGCCCGCGCCTCCAGCCGCGCCAGCTCTGCCTCGCCCGCTCCCTCCGCGCGAGGATCCGCCTCGTGCAGCAGCGCCAGCGCCGCGTCCATCGTGGCCTCGTCGATGTGCGCCGGCGGCTCGTCGCGCGGGGCCGCGCCCGCCGCGCTACCCCCCGCCCCCGCGCCCCCCGCGCCCCCCGCGCTGCCGGCGCCCGCGGCCGCGGCGGGTGAGGGAGCGCGCGCCGCCGGCTCGGCGAGGTCACCCGTCACGAAATTGGCCGGGAACAGGCCCTCACCACGCTCGTTGTAACCCTTCCACCAGTTGGGGTCGCTCGAGTCAGTCACGTGAACTGCGAACAGAGAAGAGACGGACGTGAGCGGCGCCGAGACGATTGGAAGAAGAGTTCGCACGAGCGCGGCATACCTATCTCGCCAGCCAGGAACGTGAGCTCGTTGTCCTCGGCCGCTTCGAAGTCGTAGAGCGCGCGCACCTTGCGCGCCGGCGCGGGCTCGGGCGCATCTACGCGCGGGTACAAAGGCGTAGCCGGCGGCGCATCGCGCAGCGACAGCGCGATGGCGCGCGCCAGCTCGTCCTGCTCGCGCTGCGCCTGCGCGGCGTCGGGCGCGGGCGCGGGCGCGGGCCGCGGCGCCTCGCCGGCCTCGGCGCGCAGCTTGGCGTGCAGCGAGGGGATGAGATCGAGCTGCGGGTCGTCGCGGAACTCGCCCTCGGCCCACTTGCGCAGCAGCGCGCGCATGCGCTGCGCCACGGCGGGCTGCGCACGCGCCAACAGACGCCGGAACTCGGTCTCGAAGTCGCGCGAGGCCACCTCGAGGTGGAAGGCGCGACCGCAGTTGGCCACGCAGGCGTCCAGCAGCGTGGCGGCATGCACCTGCACGTGCGGGTCGGGGTGCGCGAGGCGCCGCATCACGGCACGCAAGCACTCCTTGGCGCTCTGCGGGGACGCGCCGGCGCGGTCACAGATCTCCATGATCAGCCCCCATTCCTCGCTCGTGTTGTTCTCGCTTGTTGCGCGTTCTATAAATATGGCTCGGTTATTAATACGAGTATGTACAAACTCAAACTTTATGCACACATTACTATAACAATGAAAGGACACAAAATGTCCGCCTGTTTGTGTAAAGATTTTGAAGCCTAGTGAGATTTACAGCTGTCATCAAAATTTGTTTGTGCTTCTGTGTGTTGTGCTATGTCTTTTGTGTGCACTAAATAAATGATTTATCTATCTCTACCCCTTTTTTTAAATGATTTTTAACAAAACTGTCCTTTTCTGAGTTTTGTTATGGAGCAACTGAGTATATTAATTCAGCTGTGCCTAAACAAACACGCCTAAAAGGCTAGTTAGTCTAATTTGTGGAATAATGCTGTTTAAAGATACTGACAATATCATTTAAAACTATACTTATTGCGGTAGTTGTGTTGGTACAATTGGTCAAGAGATGTTATCACATGATGTTGGCTGTCAGACCGTGTCAACATCTGTACTCAGAATGGCTGACCAACCTAATTATACATATTTTCTCTATTATTTTTTCTAATCATCATTTCTTAAGAGAGAGAGTCCCAATATCAGCAATATATATGGATATGACCAAGGCATTTGACTTGGTCAACCATGATATACTGCTGAGCAAATTAAATGCGTATGGGATAAGGGGAAATGTTCTATCACTAATAAATTCTTACCTAAAAAATAGAACACAACATACAGAAATAAGTCGAATTTGTAAATTAAATAAAACTGTTATAAAATATATATCTAAAGAACGAAAAATATCCTATGGTGTGCCCCAAGGCAGTGTGCTAGGGCCTTTATTATTTCTTATATATATAAATGACTTTCCCCAGAATATACCCTATCCTATGACATTGTTTGCCGACGACAGTACTATCATTGTTAAACTTGACAGAAATAATAAATGCTTTAAAGCTGACATAATCAATGCATTACAACAAGCCGTTAACTGGTTAGAACATAACAACTTAATTATAAAGTTAAAGAAAACAAAAACTATGAATTTTCGTCAAAGAGTAGCTAATTCGGAACTCAATGTAAGCTTTAATGATGAAATAATTGAAGAAGTGGCTAATACAAAATTTCTAGGTTTAACAATCGACAACCAACTTAATTGGAAACAACATACTTCAATATTAATTAAAAAGCTTAGTAAGTTTGCTTTTGCTTTGTATAAACTAAAGAAAGTAGTCAATCAAGCAGCGGCAGTCACTGCATACTATGGATATGTCGATTCTATACTGGGCTACGGAGTCATGTTTTGGGGTAACTCCTGCAATAAGGACATGGTGTTCAAATCGCAAAAAAGATGCATTCGAGCTATTACCGGATTAAAAATAACTGATAGCTGCAAACCTTACTTATATTGTTAAAAATAATGACTTTACCTTGCTTGTACATATTTGAGACTGCTTTATTTGTTAAAAAGAACATGCATCTATTCAGAAAAGCATCTGAACATTGCTATAAAATGAGAAGACAAGAATATAGACATGAATTATGCGTTCGACCATCAAAGACCGCCTTGATGCACAAAAGCATACTTTGCATGGCCCCAAAAATATTTATTAAATTACCAAATAGAATTAAGGACTCAAATATTATTCAATTTAAAAAAAAATTAAGATATCTATTATTGGAAAAATGTTATTATACTATTGACGAATTCCTTAATGATAAATTGTAAGAATTGACATTGATATTTATTTAATTTTGACATTGTAATTTTGACATCTTCATTCCATTCATTATTTATAAGTACACTCAATTGTTAATGTTTTGTTTCGCTTTCTTTTTTCTGTTTTAAGTTATGATGTGTTTTGTTGCAATTATTTTATTTTAAAATGTTAATTATTCTTCTTTTTTATAATAATGACCTACTAATTATGTGAAAGAGTGTACACCTTTAAGGTAGATTTTTGAGGAACTAATTATTTATTATACATACATATATTACATTTTACTTGAGATCTTAATCTCATGTAAAATGTACCAAAAATCACACCAATAAATAAATTTGAATTTAACAAAGTAGTAGTATAGTACCTACTGTGTGCTATTGACCATCTTCTTATTTTGTATGTTTGTAAAAAGCAAGTGTTTGGTTTCAGACTTGTCATGTAAGTATACTAAATACCTAGTTGGTGCTGTCATATCCAACATATACGACTCCCCACTTTCTATTGACTGATTGATATTGACTATATTTATCGGGATGGGCTGCTAGAGCACACTAGATCGACTAAAGGGTGGGGTTGCCATGCAAACCAGACTAGTAGTCAGTAGACTGCGCTTCAACAATTTGCTAGATAGTAGGTGGCTTTGAATAGAGTGCTCACAGAGTCAGATTATATATTCGGCAATTGTGCATGCGAGATACTGATCTAGCAGTTGGCCAATAGTATAATTTCAAGACGATCATGTAGCCCATCAAACTAAATTATTAGCCCATACCAAATTTGGTAATGTGCGCACTAGCATACAGATGTTATTCAAACACCAACACTTTACTCAAGTTTATTACATCCCATTGATACAAATCAATATATAGGTATCTCCAATACCCACAAGCATTGTGTGAACTAACAGGGAAACTAATCTAAACTCTATCTCACAATCATTGGTAGTACATACACTATGTTGCACCCTAAAAGTGTGTAATGACTGTTTTTTAATCTCGGAGACTAAATTGACAAGTGAAAATGTCAAATCTGACTTAAATCCTATTGAAATCTATGTCAGTTTGCCATTTTTACTTGTCAATTTAGCCTCCGAGATTAAAAAACAGACTTTAGTTGATATTGTATAAACTTCATGACTCATGTGCAATTAAAGTTCACAGAATTTAGATGATATCAATGTCATACCAAGGTGGTAAGTGAAACAAGTGGAGCACGTACAATAACTAGAGATCCTGTCATCCTGGCAAAACAACCACATGCACCACTAGACGATTAAAAGTAGCATTAAATAACAAAAACATGATTCGTGCTATCCTGTAAATGAGAACTTGATTAAGCGCATACTTTATGAGCATTCAATGTTAACCTGTGACACCCGTAAGCGCCCAATTACTACAAGAACAGCCCAAATACTTTTGATAATATAACGAAAACTTACCAACATCTTGATCGAAAGGTGAAGAATTCCCGAAAATTCCCATTTTAAACAATTGAAACACCCATGAAACACTATAAACTGTCTATGTGATTTAAAGAATACAAACTGTAAGGCTTAAATGTTTTCGTACTAGATAAAGTTACAGGAATTATTTTCTAATCACGTAATAAAATGAACACAAAGAATAATTTTATCAATACCTTCAATACAATACAGAGTCAAAATGTCAAAAGTATATTTCTCAGTGAGTGACAAAGGTAATAAAATTTTAATAGTCATCTACCACAGAGTATAGTAATATTATCTATGTTTCACTTCACGTAACCTTCAATGTCCGTTTTAAAAATAGTGTCTCCAGTATACTTTTAATGGCGGCAAATTGGGGAACTAAATCTTATGCCCAGTTCCATTCCAGTAGAATTCCAGTCCAGTGATCGAATCCAGCGCTGCACTGGGATGGCGATTGTCTACAATACTCGCTTTTTCAACTTTGTTGCAACAAAAAACCTATCGGCAAGAAACAACAACACACAGGCCTGTCACTTTATAACGTTTCTACCAGCACTGGATTGGTCGCCTAGCCTTACACGATTCCAGGTTGCGCTGAAATAGGCGCGCTGGATTGAAAGTAGACCACCAAGCCTGTTACTGAACTGTATAGATATACTATTGTAGTCTTTGCTGAGTTGCTGTATAGTCTCGCTGGATCCAATGCTTTCGGGTTCTGGTTTAGATTATTCCAGTAGCAATCCAGCACTGGATGAGATCACTAGACTTGTTTTTTTTCGATAATAGATCTTTTATGGCACAAAGCGTGATTCCATCAGAAAAGACACAATTGATCACAAGACATTAGACATCTTTTTTTGAATGTTTATTTTGCCAAGGGTAAATAAATTAGTCAATTTGATTCCAGCGCTCGCAAAGCGGAGTTCAGGCGTCTAGCCCATTTACTTCATATTTTACGATTGACAGGGGTTAGACTGAACGAGTGGGTTGCCAATCTCTTCGGCCGAAGCCTTCATAATTATCACGTATTTTATCAAAGCGCCGCCGCACGGTGGGCTGGAAATCGGCTTTCATAGACTTAGGGATTTCAATTTGCAAGTGCTTGTTTTTATGCCGGATATCGCTTCTATTAGTCATTACTATGTACAAAAATGATACCCGATTTAATTCTGCCCAAAAACGAAGGAAATATATTTTTTTACGAAAAATTTGTGTGAAGCTAGTATGAAAAATCGAATTATCTCCTAGACGGCATGTTTAACCGTAATATCCTTGGAGGTGGTCATAGTGCTAATTATTTATGATTTTATGGTTGCCGATTTGACGAACATGCCGTTTTTTTTTTAAAATCGTCAAAATATTTTTATTTGTTTTTACATATGAAACGATTCCTTTTAGTGTTTATGTTGAAGAACACGGACTTTTAACTACACGTAACATAAAGTAGCATCACTCCTATATTTCCGAAGGAGTTGGCAGAGGTTTATAGTACACCCACACGTAGACAACTATGTTTGAGCTAGATATTTATCAACACATCATGAGTTTTAAAACTTTTCATACAACTAAATTACCAATTTTTTACTCTTCTAATGAGTCCGAAAAGAAGTAATTAAGTAACTACACTGATTAGGTCTTCTAATGTCGTCTATGGTCGTCTTTATAGGTGATTTAATGATTTTCAATATCTCACGACAATGCCAACTCTCGATTACATTCAACTTTTCCTCATAAGTAAGCTAATTTGTTAGTTAGCAGTGCTATGAGTTCTAAGAATAGTTAGTGACAATTATAAATTTTCATTAGCTAATGAGGAGATAACTAATGAGGGTAGTTACCTAATTATTGGCGTTTTGCAATAAAAGGGCTAAAGTTTTGTTTTATAATTTAGTTTGTTCACAACTGTGTAACTGCTAACACTATATCTGCGACTATAAAATCTTAGAATGGAAAGTTTAATCACCAATTTAGACTTGTTTGTTCTTCTACGAAGTGAGAGTACTTCATTTGATCATGAAGTATTGTTCAGTGCAGTTGTATCCCGCATAGGCGATTGCCTGTCTGACGAAGATCGTGTTGTTCTCAAAGAATTTTGTCGGAGATTTACGCGAGCTGCTTTACAAAGGTGGCAGAAATCCAACCGATTCCTTGATAATTTCAGGAGAAAGTACGAGAATTGGTTGGGAGCAAATATTGATTGGCCGAGTTTTGTGCAAACTTTAGTTAATCAAGAACCAAGTGTTGATGAGATACCAAGAGCGCCCTCAGTCTCTCCAGAACCGTCGACATCAATGTCCATTGGAACAATGACGAAAAGATCCCGTAAACCATTCGAAGATCTGGGAAGTAAACAAAAAAAGAGAAGATCTGATGAACACACAGGCGAAGATTCCAGTGAATTGGCATATGCAGCTGCAGCACGTTTAAAAGAAGAAGGGCATGGAGATATCGCCTCTGTCATCGAATACATGATGAAAAATCCTGAAGCAGCCGGTAAATTAAATGAAACGCTTAAGAAACCAGCGAAAACAATCATATTTACGCCAGAAAAGGCGCTTGGATTGCTTCTTTCGCTAAAACTCTCAATGTGGCAATATATTACGTTGCGAGAGGCTGCCATTCGGGAAGGTGCTTAGGATATTTATCCATCTTACTATAAAGTGCAACAAACTAAGCTTGATTGCTACCCTCCGAAGCAATCAGTGACAGTTACTGATTCATCGGCTAGGATTACACTTCAAGCTTTACTTGATATCACAGTTACAAGAATCCTTCAAAGCCTTTCTAACGAAGAGCATAACAAGCAGTTGAAGCTGATATCCAAGTGGGGATTTGATGGTGCTTCTAACCAAAGCCGATACAAGCAGAAAATGGAGGGTGAGGAAAATGACTCGAGCATTTTCATGACCTCCTTGGTGCCACTAAAACTGACAGATGGAGACAACATCTTATGGACGAACCCAAAACCATGCTCAGTTTTGTATCGTCGTCCAGTTCAGTTTACTTTTGTAAAGGAGAGTGAAGCTGAAAAAACAAATGGATGAAGAAATTGAGGCCCTTATCCCCACAGAGTGCAATAATAATAATAGGGTGACTCATGAACTAATGATGACGATGATCGACGCTAAAGTTTGCACTTACCTTTCTGAAGCTAGATCAAATGCATCGTGCTACCTGTGCTTAGCAAAGCCTACAGAAATGAACCGCTTAGATGCTGTAACATCAAAAATTGTGTGTTCTGACCTGTATGAATTTGGCTTGTCATCCCTACACGCCCGTATAAATTGTATGGAATGTCTGTTACACATTGCATACAGGCTCGACTTCAAACGGTGGGCAGCGAGAAGTGATGAGCACAAAGAAATGCTACAGACAAGGAAAAAAATAATTCAAAATAAATTCAAAGATGAGCTCAATCTTTTGATTGATATATGTAGTAAAACAAGGCTCGGGAACCACCAATGACGGGAATACTGCAAGAAAATTCTTTGAGTTTCCTAATAAAACCGCAGCTATAACCGGTTTGGATGAAGACCTCATCAAAAGATTTGCTGTAATTTTACAAGCGATTACATCTGGAGAGCAGGTCGATATAATAAAATTTAGAGATTATTCCCGCAAAACAGCAGAAAAGTACGTATTATACGACTGGTACTACATGTCGTCAACCGTTCATAAATTATTAATCCATGGGGCTGACATAATCGAGAAAAATAATATTGTGCCGATTGGGACTCTCTCGGAAGAAGCCTCAGAGTCTCGAAACAAAGATTTTAGGAGGTTTCGAGAACATCATTCGCGGAAAAGAAGTAGGTAGGATTCCAATCAAGACATTTTAAATATGCTTGTTGTTTCTTCGGATCCTTTGCTAAGTGCACAAAGGCCTAAGTTAGATGCCAAGAAAAAGCAGAGCTTTTTTGCTGAAACTCTCGACTTAATTCAATTTCAGGAAACTGAGTTCGAGTTTTTAGATATAACCAATCTGGATGCTGACTCAGAATTGGAGTCTAACAACGAGAGTGATAAGGAAAATTTGTAAAAAAATTATATATGTACATATTTGTAAATTTGTATTTGAGTGTGTTTGGTTTTTTTTTTGTAATATTTAATGATATTTTGTCTTTTTTTTATTTATTTTACTTTATTTTACAAATGCTTAGTATTAATTCCTTAAACTAAATTATTTTGTATATAATATAACTTTATATGTTACTTAAATAAGAGTTTGATTATCTTTTTTTATTTAAATTAATAAAAATGTGTCAAAAAACAGCATTTTTTTAATTTAATTTTTCTTGTTTTGTGTGTTCTTAATATTTGGGTTAATAACATATCGAACTTTTTAACTTGGACACTAAAAGGGATCGTTTTACATGTAAAAATAAATAAAAATATTTTGACAATTTTTTTAAAAAAAAACGGCATTAAATTTTTCGTCAAATCGGCAACCAAAAAATCATAAATAATTAGCACTATGACCACCTCCAAGGATATTACGGTTAAACATGCCGTTTAGGAGATAATTCGATTTTTCATACTAGCTTCACACAAATTTTTCGTAAAAAAATTAGATTTCCTTCGTTTTTGGGCAGAATTAACTCGGGTGTCATTTTTGTACATAGTAATGACTAATAGAAGCAATATCCGGCAAAAAATCAGGCACTTGCAAATTGAAATCCCTAAGTCTATGAAAGCCGATTTCCAGCCCACCGTGCGCCGTCCCCGGAGAATAAAGTGATAACTGCCATTATCTTAGTGTTAGTGTTCTTAGCCGAGTGCAATTAGACAAAAAATACTCAAAAGGTGGAACAAAGTTTATAGTGGTCGGATTTTCATGGGACTTTTTTATTGAGTTCCTAGAGGCGAAGAGAAGAAAGTTAAAAAAAAAACGCCTCTCGCAAGTTTTTTTTTTAATTTCCTTTGTAGTATTTTTTTTTCTGTTATGTATATCTTGAAATTCGACGAATTTATATTGAAGCATAATAGAAAGACCTGTGTGTATCCATTAAAAGCCAATTTGGTCTGTTTATTTGTTCAATGTTCATCTTCATATTTCAAGTTTTTCTTTAAAAATATCCTATTTTCTTCAATTATTTCTAAGTTACCGAATTTAAGACTAAGATTTCTTTTGTCATTGATTACAGATACATTTTTACAGATAACTGGACTTGACAAGAAAATGTTCAAGAAAACAATATTCATGAGTTTATTGACTTAAAATCCATTCGCAAAAATCCGAAAATGATCTATGTTAGGTAATGAAGGCAATTTTTTTTCGAAATTTTTCTATGGAACTCAATGTGCAAATGATTGTCCAAAACCTCATTTTAGCAGATATCTAATAAGGTATAACAACTAGAAAAATATTCAAGGACACTTGTTAAATATCAGTTACTGCTGAGAAAGTAAAACATGACAAAAGTGATCTATCGCTAAGAATTGAGAGCGGTATCGGTATCGGTATTGATAATAAAAGAGGCACAGAGACCCAAGCTTGCAACAAATTCAAAATAGAAATTATGAGAAATGGTTACGTTACAACTACGATAATTTTTGTGAGTTTACCAGTGGCCCCATTCCATCTTTGTCAGCAAAGATCAACATTTATCGAGTATCTCCGAATATTTCTTTTTATTTTGTCTTCTCTGTGGATAGCTGATATAAAAAGGATATTTTCATGATAATATTTTCGTTGACCGCCATAGAAACATTTTGAGAAAAATGGCCTTCTTTAACTTTAACATGGACGATTTCCTGTTATTTGCGAATGAATTTTTAGTCACTTCTTAAATATGGATTTCTTGAATATTTTTAGATCCAGTTATCTGTGAAAAAGTATCAGTTACCAATGACAAAAGAAATCTTTGTGTTAAAACTCGGTATTTTAGAAATAATTGAAAAACTAGGAAATTTTCATTAAAAAAACCTGGAAATATGCATTTCATCGGCAACAACGAACAAGGAAACAGACTAAATTGGAGTTTAATGGATGCACACAGGTCCCACTATTACGTTACAATATAAATTCGGCGTATTTCAAGTTATTCATAAACGAAAAAAAATATTCTAAATGAAATAATAAAAAAAAAGTCGCGAGCGTCGTTTTTTTTTTAACTTTCTTCTCCACTACTCTAGGAACTCGTGAAAAGTCATGAAAATCCGACCACTATAAACTTCGTTCCACCTTAAAATCTAATTGCACTCGACTATGTCATTTTTGGGATCTGTGAGTGGTAATAACATCTGCTCAATTTTTTCGTAATTTTTATATATTATTTTACGATGTTACAAAATTTTACAATAGTATTCAAAGATTTAACACAGGCCTTAAATTACGAGAATAAAGTGTTAATATAATATTATTTAATAATGTACTCCTACTTGTTAGTACGACAAACAGTCATAGAATTATGTTCTCGTGAAAAATATTCGCTTAGATAATGAGTTTTATCATAATCTAACCAGTTATCATTTTATTCTCATTCAAAACCAACCAGTCGCTTCGTATAAAGATGTGTTAGTAAAACGAGTTTTATGGTTTTGAACAGTAAGACATATTATTGTCATCCACTTCCCTCACTTGAACCATCTCAGCACACTGCTGGAGGGTTCAGGTATAGGATATCTGTTGAGGAGAGGTTAATCCGAGATGATAAGGTCACAAGCAAACTTCGTGTCAAACTACCACCTGGGTTTCGCTTAATGATCTCTTGTTTTGTGGGCAAAACCTACAAAGGAATCTTTTTAATAATATCGTTAGTTTTCGATTGTTTTCGATCGCTCTTTCCGCAGACATTCGTCAGATGTTTCTCAGCATTGGAATCCGAGAATCTGATCGGCGTTTCCAACGCATTTTGTATCGTTTTTCTCCGCAAGAACCTTTACAGGTTTATGAATTTTATCGTGTCGTTTTTGGGCTCAAGTATAGCCCCTTTCATGCACTCTTTTAATGAAAAAAAAAATTAAAAAAAAGATATATCAAATTAAAATATTTTGTAGAACTCAGTAGCCATATCTATCAGTTACTTTTTTTTCAAGAAATTCTTTTACACTATAAAAACAATTGTCAATAAGCCATTTATGTAATTTGGATTTAAAATATTTTAAAGGGAGTTAGTTCTCTTAATTATTTTGGTAAGTATAAGACATAATATATATTTTTTCTCTTTATTTAAAGGGGCTTGTTCAATTTGAAGATCTCGCCCCTGTAATACAAATTAATGACAAAATCCAAAACATATTTCAAAAACAATCACACCGTAGATTCACTTAAACTATTCTACTTTTTATGCCCATTTAAGCGAGCATGTAAAAAATCTTAGGGTTTCATTCCGGACACACTCCATCAATAAAGGGTGTAAAAAGACCCTTAACGAAGCCGAAAGCCACTTCTTTTCCCCGTCAATGCGATCATTTTTCTGTTCTAGACCATACCTGGGAACCTTCTAGTTACGGAGATATTGGAGGTCAAAGTTCCAACTTTTTCACAAGTTTTTTTTTAAATACATGTTTTTAAAGTAAGATTTTTATTTTAAACACATCTATGACCCTCATACTATTCAATTCATCCATCAGCACAATGTTCTGAGTGCGTTACATTGATTCCTACCGTAAAACGTGATATTTCACACAAAAAAAAAAATCGTTTCCCAGCAAACATTTTTGCTTAAAGTTACTTAGTTTGATGTACAGAATGCTTGGTTGACGGCTTTGTGAAGGGTCCGTTTACACCCTGTATGTGGTAAACACCTTCTACCACGTCGCATTCACTACAGTTCGATGAAACAACCTTACCCATCATAAAAGCGAAATTATTTAATGGAATCTATAAGATAATTTGTAAGACAGGAATATTATAATCTTTCATTTGGTGTTGTTTCGTCAGTCACGAAGTCCTTTTATCCTATCTTATGGTCTCTCCCGGGGATTTGGATTGGTTTTCTTCCTATCTTCGGGGGCGTCAGCAGTCAGTTCTTGCGGGAGACTCGTCTTCCAGCTGGTGTGATCTTGATGCTGGCGTACCTCAAGGCGGTATTTTATCCCCACTTAGGTTTAGCGGTACCGCCAGTTACCTTTGATGGCACACTCATTCCGTTTAGCTCCGAGGTCAAGGATCTGGGTTTATATGTTGACACTTGCCTGAACTGGCGTAAGCAGGTCGCTCGAGTGTGAGCAAAAAAGTCACCGGAACGTTGTGGTCGCTTTATAGATTGAAAAATATTCTCCCATCACACATAAAGGCAATGCTGGTTCAGTCCCTTATCTTCCCCATCCTTGACTATGGTGATGTGTGTTACTATGACCTGAATGCAGATCTCCTCAATAAACTTGACCGACTTCTTAATAACTGCATTCGATTCGTATTTAATCTCCGTAAGTATGATCATGTGTCCGCACATCGGTCTATCTTAAAATGGTTACCCATCAGACAACGCAGAGCGCTAAGTGCTTTGACAACCTTGTTTTCTCTTCTAGACAAACCCAGTTCTCCTTCCTATCTGACTTCTCACTTCCAATATTTATGCTCTGCGCACAGCAAGAATCTTCGGTCCGCCAATAATCGTCTCCTACGATGTCCTTCTCACCGCTCTGGTTTTCTTAAATCCTCTTTTCTTGTCCAGGCGGTTTTCCTTTGGAATGCGCTCCCTCAGAATATCAGGACGGCCACCAGTCGGCTCACATTCAAGGTAAAAGCTCGCGAACACTTACATAAGAAGTTGGCAGACTCGTCTCACAATTAATTTGTTGTTTTTCTTCATCTACGTATTATTATATCTCTTTACTTTGTATATATATATATTTTGTATATATGTATTTATTATGATATTTTATTTTTGGAAATGTTCAGTACTATTGCACCTACTGTTTTTGTCTCTGCATCATCCTAAGGTAGACTGGTAGAAAATGCCTAAGGCATTAAGTGTTGTAACCATCATGTCTTAAGAAACATAAAAGGAATGTTTGAAAAGAATAAAATAGCGCAGTGGCTGAGTAGTCAGCAGCTGTACGTGTCGCGGATTCGATCCCCGCGTGGAACAAACGGTCTATAGGTTCCGGGTCTGGCTGTGTGTGTATGTGAGCTTAAATGTTTGTAAACGCACTCACGATACAGGGGATGCTAGTATGGGGGCTATTCGTTGTTTTTTTTTTATTTGTTTTTATTCACTGCCCTAATAAGAATAAGTACATCATCATTAACACTAGAAACGGGATATTTACCATGTTTACTGTTTGTTTTGAATTCCCGATATTTCGACGCTGTTGCAAGCACCATGATCACGGATAAACTAGAGTTATTGCGGGTAGGCGTTTATGAGCACACAAATCGGTCTAGCCTCTTTCTTGTTCGTTTTTGTTTTTCGGTTCGCTCAGGTTAGGTTCGCTCAGGTTAGGTTCGCTCAGGTTAGGTTCGCTCAGGTTAGGTTCGCTCAGGTTAGGTTCGCTCAGGTTAGGTTCGCTCAGGTTAGGTTCGCTCAGGTTAGGTTCGCTCAGGTTAGGTTCGCTCAGGTTAGGTTCGCTCAGGTTAGGTTCGCTCAGGTTAGGTTCGCTCAGGTTAGGTTCGCTCAGGTTAGGTTCGCTCAGGTTAGGTTCGCTCAGGTTAGGTTCGCTCAGGTTAGGTTCGCTCAGGTTAGGTTCGCTCAGGTTAGGTTCGCTCAGGTTAGGTTCGCTCAGGTTAGGTTCGCTCAGGTTAGGTTCGCTCAGGTTAGGTTCGCTCAGGTTAGGTTCGCTCAGGTTAGGTTCGCTCAGGTTAGGTTCGCTCAGGTTAGGTTCGCTCAGGTTAGGTTCGCTCAGGTTAGGTTCGCTCAGGTTAGGTTCGCTCAGGTTAGGTTCGCTCAGGTTAGGTTCGCTCAGGTTAGGTTCGCTCAGGTTAGGTTCGCTCAGGTTAGGTTCGCTCAGGTTAGGTTAGGTTAGGTTCGCTCAGGTTAGGTTAGGTTAGGTTAGGTTAGGTTAGGTTAGGTTAGGTTAGGTTAGGTTAGGTTAGGTTAGGTTAGGTTAGGTTAGGTTAGGTTAGGTTAGGTTAGGTTAGGTTAGGTTAGGTTAGGTTAGGTTAGGTTAGGTTAGGTTAGGTTAGGTTAGGTTAGGTTAGGTTAGGTTAGGTTAGGTTAGGTTAGGTTAGGTTAGGTTAGGTTAGGTTAGGTTAGGTTAGGTTAGGTTAGGTTAGGTTAGGTTAGGTTAGGTTAGGTTAGGTTAGGTTAGGTTTTTTTTTTTTTTTTTTTTTTTTTTTTTTTTTTTTGTGTTTTGGCAGGAGTGGGAAATCCCCACGGACACCTCGACTACCTCACAGTTTGTGAGACAGTCGAGGTAGTGCCGGACTCGAACCGGCTAAAAACCACTCCTGCCCAGCCAGTGTCCCCCTGACATAGTCAGAGACCTTGTTTGGACTTTAAATATTATAATTTTCCTTATTGTTTTATTTTGTTTCTAGAATTTTGAAAATTTTTGCTGATATGCTATGACATTCCATTTTATGATTTATTATTACAAGTATATATAGATATATTTTATTGTTCTTTTTTGACACTCTACTACCCTATGCTTTAATCTTATATCTTTTCCTTTGAAATATTTATATATATGATAAAGCATAGTTTTTTAAGTATCTTTGTTTCTGTTAATAACTAATTTTGAGATTTTTATGCAGAATTCTAAAAATTTTGAACGAGTTTTATTATCACTTAAAATTTTATTTATGTTGTTTATATTTATTGTCGTCTCTAGTTTTTGCTCCGTGTTGTGCCTCTCTTCGCAAAAGACTGGGCATTCGGTCAGGATGTGGGCGATCGACTCCACTGCATCCGGTTCACAGATGCACGCTGGGTTCTCCTTACGCTTGAAACGGTGCAGGTATTCGGAGAACCCACCGTGACCCGTTAAGATCTGCGTGACTGTACCGGCTGGTTTTAGTTTTAGCACGATTTTGTGGGCGTCGATCGCATCCGGGAAGAACATTTTGGTGACGGAGGCTGTTTCACCATTTTGATACCTCCTGTTCCATTCGTCAAGCGACCCCCCACGGATCTGCCGCTTGACGAATGAAACTGGGCAGCGGTCGTAGTCCGGCCTCTTCCTGGACCGGAGTGCAGCCTCCTTAGCGAGGTGGTCCGCGCGCTCGTTGCCCTCTAGACCGGCATGTGCCTTTATCCAGAACAAAGACACAGCTTTGCTCTGGGATAAAGCCGCGCCCACGTTTGCCCTCGCCTCCACGGCCAGGGCGTGGAGGGAACCCTGGTTTGTGACTGACTGTAATGCGGCCTTTGAGTCACTATAGATGCCGAAGGTTCCCTCTTTGCGCTTGAGGATTTCGCGCGTGGCTACGCATATGGCCAGAAGTTCTGCCTGGTAGACCGTGCAGTACGACGGCAGGCTGAGCTTTACGGACTTGATCTCGGCGTCGCCGTCCCAAAGTGACAGCGCTGCTCCGACCTTGCCCGCAATCTTGCTGCCGTCCGTGAAAACCCTGACCGCTTGGGTATTGTGGGTGTCCACAAGCGTCCGGTCCTCCAGGCACAAGAACTCCATGGCCGTATGTTTCGCCGGGTGCGGAGTCTCTGTAAACGCCACCACCCGCTCTACCTCCCTGCCCGCTAGTGCCGGCTGTGGCACCCCTCTCTTTGCCTCGTACAGGGCGGCTGCTTCCTGTATTCGGAGGTCGAGTGGGAGTATCCCAGCCAGCACCAGGGACGCGTTCAGCGAAACGGTGCGGTAGGATTTACAGAGCTTCTGCGCGAATCCTCGTTGGACCGTGTTGAGGCTTTTCTGCACTCCGATCTTTTTGACCGCCGGCGCCCAGGCGCTCGCTGCGTATAGTATCACCGGCTCCACTGCTGCCGTGTATATGGTGTGGATGATCTCCGGGTGAAGGCCCCAGCTCACTTTTGCCGCACGTGCCAGCTGTTTGTAGATGTTCACCGCTTTTCTGCAAACGTTTGCGACGTGGGTGTTGAAAGTGAGCTGGTGGTCGACGGTGAGCCCCAGTATTTTTATTTCCTTAGACATGCCAATGCCTACCCCGCCCATGCTCAGGAGTGGAACATCGTACTTAAGCTTCTTGGTTATTACCATTGCACAAGTTTTTTGCGGTGCAAACTTCAGCTTATTTCTGATGCCCCACACCCGAACATACTCGAGGGCGACATTGGCCTGCCTCTGGACTTCCAACGCTGTGTCACCGTCGAAGATCATCACCACATCATCGGCGAACGCCTGGCAGTGGACGCCTCGCTCCTCCAGCCCCTTCAGCAGGGGGTCGAGGATCAGGTTCCATAGGATCGGACCGCCAATGGACCCCTGCACACACCCCTTATTCGTGTCTCTGGTACACTCGGCACCTGCGTACCTAACTCGGACACTCCTACCAGTCAAGTAGCTGTCTAGCAGCCTCCTAATATTCACCGGGCACTTTTCCTCAGCCAGTCTGGTCCTGATGGCAGGCCACCATGCGCTGTCGAAGGCTCCCTCTATGTCCAGTGATACAACAGTGATCAGCTTCTTGTCGCTTAGCTTTACTTTGATATGTTGTATCATGGTGTAGAGGGAGTCCTCGGTGCTCCTCTGTGGCATGAAGCCAAACTGGCGAGTACTGAGCCGCGGGATCAGGTGCCACTTCAGCCGTGCTACTAGCAGTTTTTCTAGTGTTTTTCCTAGGACTGGTAGGAGGCCGATCGGCCTGTACGACTTAGGGGTGGTGTAGGAATCTTTGCCGGGTTTTCGGAGGACTACCACTGTGGCCACTTTCCAGGCCCCAGGGAAGTGTCCTTGCTCGAGGCACTTGTTGGCCAGTGCAAGGAAAGTCCCTGGGTCCCGGGATATGGCCTGGGCACAGATATCGGCTGTGAGACCGTCTGCCCCGGTTAGGTTAGGTTAGGTTAGGTTAGGTTAGGTTAGGTTAGGTTAGGTTAGGTTAGGTTAGGTTAGGTTAGGTTAGGTTAGGTTAGGTTAGGTTAGGTTAGGTTAGGTTAGGTTAGGTTAGGTTAGGTTAGGTTAGGTTAGGTTAGGTTAGGTTAGGTTTTTTTTTTTTTTTTTTTTTTTTTTTTTTTTGTTTGGGCAGGAGTGGGAAATCCCCACGGACACCTCGACTGCCTCACAGGTTGTGAGACAGTCGAGGTAGTGCCGGACTCGAACCGGCTAAAAACCACTCCTGCCTAGCCAGTGTCCCTCTGACATGAGGATCAGAGCCCTTAACATCTGTCTTTTTGGCTTGGCTACGCTATTAGGTGGCCGGAGAGACCACATGTTTAGCAGTTTGAATTTACGTTATATTAAACAAAACACCCAAAAATACCACAACAACAATTGCCTAGTGTTTAAACACCTTTAGAATTTCCTTTATTTTCAATTTACTTCTATATGCTATATTATAAAAATTATACACATATTATTATAATATCTTGTTATTATTTCAAAAACTATTTAACAATTATTTATTTTACTTTTGCTTTCAAAATTGTGACTTAACATATTATATCTATTAATAACACTTTATATTTGTGCACCCTTACACTAAAATATCTTGACCAACTAGATTCCTGTTTCATTTAAAAAATAATTATTTTGTTTTATTGTCTTTTATTTTTATTTGTATGATATCTAAAACTATATACTCAATATATAACTAAATATCATTTACTTTTAGAACGACTTGTTAATATTTTATATACTGTTCTAAGTTTTCTAAATTCTTTACAAAATAAACAAAAACCTATAAAAGTAGTTCTAGGTTCGACATAATTTGACGCATCCACTAGAGCTCGCACCCGTTTCAACATAACCTGAGCCAGTTTCTCATGAAACAGAGTCAGGTTACTCTTCTGCAAATTGCTAACGCTAGTGGTTTCCTCAACGTGCCTGGTTTTCGTTTGGGCCGAATTTCTTTGGGTGCCGTGCCTGGAAGTGGTCGCACCGCCATCTTTAGCAATATGCTATCGAAGCTCTTGCGAATGCGTCCCACTTCCTTCGCACGGGGCATTCGTTGCTGAATGCGTTGTGCTCGGTGGCCCCCAGTTTTGCTCTGGTGCAGTTCACGCAAGCCGCTGCCTGGCCGATCTGTCTATCCGGGCAGTCTGCCTTGAGGTGTGAACCACCGCAGTGGCTACACAGATCGGCCGGCTCGGTGCACAGGCGTTTCCCATGCCCGTATGCCAAGCAGCGGGTGCACTGCACCAGAGGCGTCTGGTCCTCGACACGAACTCGTTGGAGGTCGATGCGGAGTTTTCCCCCCTCAATCGCCCTCCTCCAGACGGTAGGGGACACACCAAGCACAACGTGATTTGCATGCGGGTTTCTCGTTTTCCTTCTGTATTTTATTACAATCCTTTGCTCCTCGTCATCGAGGCCGTGAAATATCTCCCGGTTCTGATTCTTAAGGGCTCTCAATACTTCCTCGTCACTGTGCATCAGCAACACGTCCCTAAGAATCAGAAGCGGGTCTCGATTCTTCACGTCCTCGACAACGAGGTTCTCTCCGGCCGCTTCCAGTCTAGTTTTTATTTTGTGCCTCTCCTCCTTCGTTGCACACCCCATTATGATCTTCTGATCCTTTGCTTTTCTGACTTTTTCGACACGCACCCAGCCCTCCTTAGCGTCCACTGCCTTTCTGACCCGCTCCAGAATCTCGTCTCCCGTGTCCATTTCTTGCGTTGAAGAGATGACCACCGAGTGAAGCGTTGCTCGCTCCAGGGTCTGTCCCCCGGTGTGACGCTTACTCGCAGCCACTGCACTGGCGTATGTCCTCTCCTCAACGTTTTCCCAGCCAGCCAGACTGTCTCGGAGCTTTTCCACCTTCTCGGTGTTCTCCTTGACTATTGAGATGTGCTCCTTTAAGGTGGAGATGAGCTCAGTCTGGCTAGCGAGACTTTCGGAGATGGACTGGGGACAGCAGTCAGCAGTGGGAACGGGTGCTGGTAGGGGTTCCGGTGCGGCAGGGGCCTTGTCGCGCTCCGATTCCTTGACTAGCTCATAAAGCCTGTTTATGGCCTCGAGCACCGCAGCCTTGATGTCGGTCCTGAGGTTTCGAGAGTTGCCTAAATTAAGCTTAGCCTTATTCAGGCAAGCTCTCGCCTCCGCAGTGCAACTGGGGTACCCGGCCTCAGGCTTCTTGAGCTGTCTGGGGGCATTCGTAGCGGCTCGGCACGTCCCCGGATTGGCAGAGCCCCCCTGTGAGGCGGAAGGAGTGTCTTCTCCGAAGGAGATTCTCCTCCTCGCATCAGCAGGCGAAGACCCCGCCTTCTCCGCCGATCGTGGCGAGCCACTAGAGACTTGCGACCTCACGGCGCTGGATGGGGTGCGAAACATATTGAGCGGGTTAGAACGGACTCCTGTAAAGAGGGAGTCAGAACTCAGGTCAGAAATTATTGTGGGGACACTGGATACTTCTGTTTCCCTGTAAAGGGGAGAAACAGAAAGTATTTAATAATTAATAATTACACTTAATATATTTAAATCGTCCTAAGAGTCGTAAAGACTCGGTCAAATGTGGTTAAAATCGAGCTTTCCCTATTAAACCCTTCAATAACCCCTAGGGAAGCAAAACGGAGAAAAAATCAATTATATGATTTTTGCCGAAAACCCCACGTCTACCTTCCTATACACAAGAGGGAGGGTGGGTGGGCAAATTTTATTTGAGCTAGACGCACGTGCGAGGGGTCCAGAGACGCGTCTCCGCGCGGGCTAGCTATCTACGAAATAAAACAAGGTGGGTGCCGAACAAAATTTTGGACTTTAGGTCAAAAAACCAGTTTTTGAAACAAAAATTTTTGGTTTTCAACCCCCAACCCGGAAACCGGCTCACGGAACGCGGACCAGAACACAGGGATGAAGGGTGAGTGCTATTGCTATTATAATCTAACGATACTTTTGAAAAGAAATTTGGAAAAACACTAGATTTTGATGATTTTATCTGAAAATTTCGAAAATTCCTAGGGGTGGGTAGGGAAGTTTTAAGTACGCGCGTGCAGGTCAGTGCGATATAGCCAGGACGTAGGCGGAGGCCTAGTTTTGTCTAAAATAGCTGAAAACAGCTTCAAAATCGCGCGTCTGGAGGCAAAGATATCGATGTTTATGTTAAAAACTATCTCCCTAAGGTGCTTTTTGGTACTTGCAGAAACTAATAATTAACAATTTTTTAAAAATGAATACGTTTTATTTGAGCTAGACGCACGGGGGTGGTGTCCAGAGACGCGGCTCCGCGCGGGCTAGCGATCTACGAAATAAAACGATTTAGGTGCCAAAGAAAATTCTAGACTTTTGGTCAAAAAACCAGTTTTTGAGTCAAAAAAATTTTGTTTTCAACCCCTAACCCAGAGACCGGCACACGGAATGCGGACCAGAATTCAGGGAAGAAGGGTGAGTACTATTGAAACTATAATCTAACGTTATTTTTGTAAGAAAATTTGGAAAAACAATTAAATTTTGGAAAATTTTGAAAAGCGGGTAAGGAGAAAATTCAGGCGCGTGCGATATGGTCAGAACGTAGGCGGAGGCCTAGTTAGGTCTAAAAATGCTGAAAACAGCTTCAAAATCGCACGTCTGGAAGAGAAGTTATCGACGGTTAGGTTAGGTTAGGTTAGGTTAGGTTAGGTTAGGTTAGGTTAGGTTAGGTTAGGTTAGGTTAGGTTAGGTTAGGTTAGGTTAGGTTAGGTTAGGTTAGGTTAGGTTAGGTTAGGTTAGGTTAGGTTAGGTTAGGTTAGGTTAGGTTAGGTTAGGTTAGGTTAGGTTAGGTTAGGTTAGGTTAGGTTAGGTTAGGTTAGGTTAGGTTAGGTTAGGTTAGGTTAGGTTAGGTTAGGTTAGGTTAGGTTAGGTTAGGTTAGGTTAGGTTAGGTTAGGTTAGGTTAGGTTAGGTTAGGTTAGGTTAGGTTAGGTTAGGTTAGGTTAGGTTAGGTTAGGTTAGGTTAGGTTAGGTTAGGTTAGGTTAGGTTAGGTTAGGTTAGGTTAGGTTAGGTTAGGTTAGGTTAGGTTAGGTTAGGTTAGGTTAGGTTAGGTTAGGTTAGGTTAGGTTAGGTTAGGTTAGGTTAGGTTAGGTTAGGTTAGGTTAGGTTAGGTTAGGTTAGGTTAGGTTAGGTTAGGTTAGGTTAGGTTAGGTTAGGTTAGGTTTTTTTTTTTTTTTTTTTAAAACGAGTTTTTTACCGCAGACTTGGTGGTCCGCGCCCTTTTTTAAATTATTAAATTGTTTGCAGTTCTTTTTCATTTCTTAATATTACATACGTGCTCCTTCACTGGACACGTTACATTTAGGTGAACTTATTATTATAACTTATAATCTACGTGAGTCCATATATATTTTTTTTTTTTTTTTTTTTTTTTTTTTTTTTTTTTTTTTTTTTTTTTTTTTTTTTTTTTTTTTTTTATATATATATATATATTTTTTTTTTTTATTATTATTTATGTTTTCCAGGCTTAACAGTTTTAAACTTATATAATAAATTTTCTTTACAACTAATTTACAGTGACCGTTATTTACTTAAGGTTACACATATTACTATTATTACTATTGGACATGTGACTGATAACTGCATGGCAGCGCGAGCCGACTGACTCCGACCGACGGCATCCGTTCACGGACATGACCTGCACATCCGCGCCGCTTAGCTCAACCATTTTTTAGGGAACTTAACGACCGGTTGGGCAGCGCCACCGTCGGCAAAGCTTTTACGTGACTATGACAGACCCGCTCTGCCATGCAGTTTTACATAATCTATGTCTTTATTACGAGGAGTACAGACTGATTGAGGGTTGTTGGGGTTTAGGTTGGGTTTGGGGTTAGGATGGGGACTTTGAGGTTATTTGGGTCGACTGACCAGGGACTTCGCTAGCCTGAGCAAAGCTTCCACTACTACCGCGTCTCGATGCTGCATGGCCGTCTTCAAGTTGTACTCGACGACCGTTTTAGTAGGCGCATCCATCGCTCTCTTTGCAAAGCGAGCCGTGGCGTCATCGGCGTCGTCGGTGTAATAGACGCAACTGACTGTATGTCTCGACACCGCCACTACCGCGTGGGAGATGCTGTCGTGGATTCGGAGTCTCCTGGACTTGGTGTTGATGATAATTACGCTGTCGAAGGCCAGACCCTGGGCCTCGTGGATAGTTAGGGTGCGCGACCCTTCGCCGGACCCGTATCCCTGGCTGACAAGAGAAGCTTTCTCCTCTTGCGTATGAACCAGGAACAGGGTATTTTGGGCAGTGCTCGGTATTTGCGCTCCTGTGTACCCTTTGACGCTCAGTGAGTGGACCCGCGACAGCGATGACTTGGAGGAGTATATACCGGAGTATATCTCGCTCAGTGCATATGCCACATCCATCGGATGGCGGTGTGTGCAACGCAGCTCCTGGGTGATGTCAGCCACCAGGTTTGGACGGGTATACCTTAACTCGAAAAGGTTCTCTCTGTCCAAAAATGGTAGCTGGTTTACGTCTCCGATGAGGACAACCTCGCTTGCACCTGACAACTTTACTGCCATGACTATGGCCCCAAAATGGTTCATAAGAGCCTCGTCTACCGTTAGGCGGTAGCATTTCTCTTCTTTCTTGAACCCGTTGACTAAGATTGAGGCCATAGTGCGCACCTTTGTCTTTACTCGGTCTCCTAAGCGGCGCGCAAGCTTCTCTCTGAGATCTTTGGCAGCTTCGGTCGTCGTGGTGGCTACGACATCTTTCTCACCATCGAAGTGTTTCACCACCCAGGTTGTCTTACCGCATCCTGGGACTCCGTTTACCCACCTGATATTGGGTACCGTCCAACGCTCCTGCGATGCTATGTTGTCCGGGATCCCCGAAATGGACTGTGCCATTTCAAGGATCTTGTCGTCCAGCATGATCTTGGTACATTTGGCGGTAACCACTATCGGGTCGTCAGTTTTGAAGCTTGGAAGTCCCACGCGCTCCGTTTCCTCCTCGTCCAGTGCCACGAAACCGTTCTTTGCGCTATAGGCTGCCATGTATGACCCCGTCATTTCCCCTTTGATGACTTGGGATCTGACGTTGTCGTACACGGCTGCCTCTGCTTCCTCGAGCAGTACTTTGAGCAATCCTTCTGAGTCCCTTTGGAAGGTCTGCAGGATCTTCCTGCATGTCAGGAGATTGACCTCTCTGGTCGCTCTCACTATTGCTACGTACTCGAGGAAAGCGCTCTTCACGTGGTCTGTGGTGCCCGAGTTCACTGCGAGGACAGGCGGGCTGACTTGCCCTTTGTCGGCTCTCGTTGGCGTAGACTTCCGTTGGGCGGGTTCCTTAGGTGTTTTCCTAAAGAACCTTGCCAGTGCTGCTTCCTTCTTCTCCGTTGGTGATGCGCGGCTGGTGCTTGGGAGCAGTGCGCTGAGGAAAGTGTCGAAGGCTTTCAGACGACTCCTCAACCGGGTCTGGGCCTCGGGGCTGGTGGTGTTCGCTTGCTCCTTTGCAGCTTTTTCGGCGGCTGCCTTCTGCTGGGCCCTCTCTGATCCGCTTTGTGTGGTCGGGTTAGTTGTGGAGCTCGTCGCGCTGGCTGTTGGGTCTCTGGGGGCTTTGAGGAAACTTAGAGTTTCCCCTCTGTCCTCATAGACGACTACCTCATGCTGTTCCGAGGCTTTTAAACAGCCAAAGCGGTCTGCGACGTCTCCTCTCTCTCCCCCGACCTCCATAGCATCAACACTTATGGTGCGGGCTGTGACTGACGTGTGTTCTCCGGCCTCCCTGATCTTTTGGAGCAACGAGCTTGCCTGAGCGAATGGAGTCTCCTCTCGCCACTCGAGTAGTGCGATCGTCTTTCCTTTGAATCGCATTAGACGGCATCGGTGAGTGGCTACTTCCATCTGTGGCAGTGCGGCGTACTTACTGCCTTTCATGCTCGTTTTGGTGGTGCTTCCGTTGATCAAGGCGGCAAGGCCTGGTGAGATGGGAATACGGGCCGCAGCTCGGCTGGAGCCTATGCAGAAGCTTATGCCTAGCTTTTCTGCCTCTCTGTTCATGAACAGGGCGACAGGTCGCAATCTGACACCTGGAGTTCCGTCTCCTCCGCATGCCAGGAACTCCGTAATGGGCATGGTGCTGAGAGCTGGTTGTAAAGTGGCTTCTGCTACTGCTGCTGCTGCTGTCGCTGGTGCGGGCTGTTCGTTGGTGTTTGCGTGTGTACCTTGAGTTATTGTTGTAGTCAGTGTTGTTGTTATATGTGTTGTTGTTGTGTGTGTTGTTGTTGTCAGTGTTGTTGTTGCTGTGGTTGTTGTTGTGGTCGGGACTGTTCGCCCAGATGGTGGCCGGCTTCGACTTTGTGAGGTTGCGTCCGTTTTGTTAGCCTCTGCTGCGACTTTGGCGACTTTGCTCGCGAATGCCAAGAACGGTTTTCTGGTAGCCGGTCTCCCCATGATGGTGTGGAGTGTGGACTGGCTCAGCTGGGTTTCGATCTTGATTTCCAGCTCCATTCTGTCATGACTGAATCTGGGGCATTCAAAGAGCAGATGCCAGACTGTTTCATCGCAGCTAGGGTCACAGACGCACGAGGGACTGTCTTTGAGATGGAAGCGGTGGAGATAAGCTGAGAATCCTCCGTGTCCTGTTAGGACTTGTATATGGACCGGTGTGAGGACTGCGTCTCTCAGTGTCCTTTTCGCCGCTAGGACGTCTGGGAAGAACACTTTTGTGACCGATCCTGTACTCGAGGACTCGTAGCGTGCCTGCCACTTCTTCACAGTCCCCTCCCGTATCTTCCTTCTCACGAACGATACGGGGACCTTGCTGTAGTCTACTGTCTCTTTTGTTAGGGCTGCCTCCTTGGCCAGCTCGTCTGCTCTTTCATTCCCGGCGGTTCCTACGTGGGCCCTGAGCCAAAAGAGCCTCACTTCTCGGCCCTCTTCTCGGATCTCGCGGACGCTTCTCTTTATCTGTAGTGCCAGGTGGTGAGTGACAGACGGACTCCTCAGCAGGTCAAGTGACGATCTTGAGTCACTTAAGATGCTTACGGAGGCCGCCCTGGATTCTCTTGCCATCCTGACAGCTCTGAAGAGAGCGTACATTTCCGATTGGAAGACCGTGTTGTGGGGTTCCAGGCCAAAAGTGCTGGACTTGAGCTCCTTTCCGTTTTCCCACCAAGTTAGGGCAGCTCCGACTTTCCCCTCTATCTTGCTGCCGTCGGTGTATACTTGGGGACCGATTACTTGATGAGTTTCCAGCGTCTCGGGAGTCAAGTCCTCTAGGCGTGCATACTCTGTTGTTGTGAGTAGCGCTGGGTGGGGGTTTTGGGAGTGGTGCACGTTGCACTCCAGCTCACGGCCCGGCGGTATGAACTCTTGGGAATGCCCCTTTTTGATCTTGAAAAGGGTTGCGGCCTCGATTACCCGGAGATCTAGGGGGAGTTGGCCTGACAGTATGAGTGCCGATGTCAGAGACACCGTGCGGTATGCTTTGCAGATCTTCTGCGCGAAGCCTCTCTGCAGCGAGTCAAACTGATTCCTTGTCATCAGTTTCTCGGCTGCGGGGGCCCACGCGCTCGCTGCATACATCACGATTGGCTCTATCACCGATACGTATATCGTCCTTATTATCTCTCTGTTCAGTCCCCAAGTCACCTTTGCCGCGCATGCGAGCTGCTTGTAGATGTCTGCGGCCTTTTTACAGGTCGCAGCCACGTGCGCGTTGAAGGTGAGTTTGGAGTCTATTGTGAGACCTAGCAACTTGACCTCTTTGACTAGGTTCAGCTGAGTGCCCGACATGCGGAGTACCGGATCGTCGTATTTTAGCTTTCTCGTTAGCACCATCGCATTGGTCTTGTGCGCGGCGAAACGTAGCTTATTTTGGACGCCCCATTCCGATACTATGTCTAGCGTGTCGTTGGCTGTTTGTTGCAGGGGACCGGTTGAAAAGTCCGAGAAGACAAGGACGACGTCGTCTGCGAAGGCTTGGCAGTATACTCCCCGACTAGCCATTTTGTGTAGGAGTGAGTCTAGGATAAGGTTCCAAAACGTCGGTCCGGCGATTGAGCCCTGGACGCATCCTTTCGTGGTGCCCTTCTCACTAGTCGCTCTGGCGTAGTTGACCCTGATGTTCCGATCTTCCAGGTATGAGGTGACGAGAGCGTAGATGTTCTTGGGACAGTTTTTGACTACCATCTGTCTTTTGAGTGCCGGCCACCACGCGTTATCGAAGGCCCCCTCTATGTCCAATGATATCAAAAGCACGATCTTTTTGGCTTTGATTTCGGCACGTAAATGTCCCATTAGAGCGTAGAGGGCGTCCTCGGTACCGCGCTGCGGCATGAAACCGTATTGGTGTGTGTTGAGTGTTGGGAGGAAGTGCCACTGGAGTCTGCCTACTAGGAGCTTCTCGATGATTTTTCCTAGGACCGAGAGCAGACCTATTGGCCTGTAGGACTTTGGGCTGGTATAGTCGTCCTTTCCTGGCTTGCGGAGTATGCACACGTGGGCGACCTTCCATTGCTTCGGGAAGTATGACAGCGACAGGCACCTGTTGGCCATCGCTAGGAATACCTCCCTGTCGCAGTTTATTGCCGCTGTGCAAATGTCTGCTGTTAATCCATCGGGACCGGGAGCTTTTTTCGGATTTTGATTTTGTAGAACCATTTCCAGCTCCGCGGTTGTGAAGGGTGGATCGTCGGCAGACAGTCCTTGGGGGTTCTTTTCCTCCGCTAGCCTCCGCAGTGCTGTGTGGTATGGCTGTTCGGCATCCGTTGAGTCATCGGGGTAGAAGGTTTTTGCCAGAAGATTCGCGGATTGCTCCGGACTGAGCGTCTCGCCTGCGGCGTTTCTCAGGAGCGCATCGTCCTGTCTTCTGGCTGTCTTCCTTAGTACCCTGTAGATGCCGTCCCACATGCTCTCTCGGTCCTGCTTCGAGCAGAACTCCTTCCAATTTGTTGTGGCCGCTTCCGTCGCAGCTGTGGTGTAGGTGTTCTTGGCCATAACGTATTCCTGGATGGTGAATTGTCTCCGGCTTGCGGCTGCATTTCGGATCCTTCTCTTCTTCGTCATCGCTTCTTTTTGCAGACGGTCCAGAGAATGGGTCCACCATGGGGGCTTTGCGTCGTATTTTGGCGAACCCAGTTTTGGGATCGCTTCCTCGCATGAGCGGTGGATGTTCTGTACATATATTGTGACGATTGACTCCAGATCCTCTGGGTTCGAGACGACCGAGACTTTGACTGGTGTTATGTCATTTTCCGCCAGGCTGGTCTTGAAGTGCGTGCTGAAGTCGGACCACTTTGCCTTCTTGGTGTTGTAGATGCGCGTTGAGATTGGCCTTAAGGGCTCCAAGGCCTTTTCTAAACGCATCGAGAAGGTTATCGCATTGTGGTCAGAAGTTATTAGACTCCTTTCAACCCGCCACTCTTCGACCTTGCCTAGCAGCGACAGGCTGCATACCGTCACGTCGACGTGGCTTGTGCACCATCTGTCTCCTCGGTAGGTCTCGAACGTCGGTGTTTGACCTGTGTTTAGGATCTGGAGATCCCGCTCATTGAGGAATGAGTTGTACGCCGCCCCGCGATGGTTTTCGGAGACACTTCCCCACCACTGGCTCCAGGCATTTATGTCTCCTCCCACTATGATGTTGTGTGTACGTAGTTTTTGTAGAGTGTTTTGTGTTACCGAGAGGTAGGGCTCAATTTCCTGGTCACCTTCAAAATAGACCGATAGCACCCCAAAGCTGAGCTGTCCGACCTTCAACAAGACGGCGGAGATGTTCTCGGTAACAAGCTGGGGGTCGTGGATAACCTCCAGGTTGTCCCCGAAGACAACTATCGCCGCCTTTACCGGTTTTTGACGGTTGAGGCTGCACTGGATGACTCGTGTGCCGGGGTTCTGCTTCATCACACCTGTTCTTCCTACATAGGGCTCTTGAACAAGTGCTACTGAAACTCCCTTTGCCTGAGCCGCCACGTGGAGTTCTTCTGTGGCCAGCTTGGAGCGCTGAAGATTGACTTGGATAAATTTTAGTTTTGGTTTCGGTCTTGTTGAGTTTTGAAGGGTGACTGGTTGGCTATTTCCGTTGTCTTGGTCGCCCTTAGCAATAGGAAACGCGCGACCTCGCTATTCCATCCCATTTTTGGCGTTCCGGACAGTCTTCACTGAACACTGTGTGTGCCAGGTCACTGTCCCTGTGTGCCGCTTTGCAGTTGATGCAGGTGGGCGGTTTGCCGTCAGCCCAAGTGAGGCAGTCCCTACTGCTATGTGCTCCGCTGCAGTAGCTGCACGATTCTTTGCCTGCCTTGCACAAGGATCTGTTGTGACCATAGGCGAGGCACTTCGAGCACTGTACCAGCGGGGACTGGTCCTCAATCGAGCACCGCTTGATGCCCACGTGCACCTTCCGCGCCTGCGTGTAACACTTCCAGAGCTCCGGAGAGAGCTCCAGAACTGGGTGGCACTCATGGGGGTTCCTCGCGCGCTTCCTGTAGCGCACTCTTATGGTGTGTCCATCCACAGCGACGCCCTGCAGAAGGTGTTTATTCTGCGCCTGTAGGAGTTCGACGATCTCCCCGTCGCTGTAGCTGGACAGCACGCCCTTGATGCATGCTAAGGGGTTTTGGGGTTTCGGCTCCTGGACCTTGAGCCCGGCATTAGACTTGAACTGATCTCTGATCAGGTTCAAGTCCGACTTACTGGCGCACCTCAGAACCACTTTCTGGTTCCGCGCCTTCCGGACTGTGTCAACCCGGGCTCCGCTCGTTTTGAGGTCCAGGGCAGTCCTGATCCTCTCGATTACGTTATCTCCGGTGTGCTGGGGGTCCGTTGACGAGACGATCAGGGTATGGTTGGGTTGGGTGGGTGGTTTCGGGGGCTTGGGTGTGCTGGCTACCTGGGCAAAGGTTTTCGGGCTTTGCTGTTTTGGAAGCGGTTTGTCCGCTTTGCCCAGTTCCGCCACCCCTTTCTCTATGTTCTGGAGGGTCTTCTTTACCTCCCCGACTGCTAGTTCCGCTTCCAGGTTCAGCGCCAAGGGCGCCTGGATTGTCGGTTCTTTTTCACGCAGCTCGCGGAGGTCTGCTGAGACCATCTCCAGCCTCTCGGTTAGCGGTTTTAGCTGAGGAGTGATGTTGAGTGGTGGTTGTGGCGGTGGGGGGGAGACTATAGGCCTGTCTGCGATGGCTTGCAGTTGTGTGTGTAGTTTAACGACCTCCTCTTCGAACTTAGCGGCAGTTAATAGGCCCGTCTCTACCTCGCGGCTACTAAGATCCGGCTGCATGGTTTTGGGCTGGGTGAGGTCTTCCTTGAGCCTTTCCAAAGCCTTACGGAGCATGTCCAGCTGGTTTGAAATGCTGGTTACATTAGTGTCAAGGCGTGAGAGGCCTGCCCCCATCGAATCCCACTTTGGATCCCCCGGGGCCCTTGCACTCTCTCGCCTCGTCATCTCGTGCTCTTTCTGGCTTTGGAGGCTCGCGGTTGCGACCTCTTTTTTGACCTCCTTGATGCCGTTGAAGGCTTCAAGGGTCTCGTGACCCAGCCATTCCCGGATCCCTTTCGCCTCTTTCTTGGTTTCCGAGACGTCCGTTCGCATTAGGGATAGCTCGGTCTTCAGCGTCATTAACTCTCGAGTGTGAGCTCTCTCGACCCGCACAAGCTCTTGCGCGTGTCGAGAGCGCTCCTTCTCGAGGTTAAACTTGTGGCGCGCTCTCGAGTCAGCGAGTGATAAGGCTGTCTCGTATAGGCCCTGGAGGCACTCATGAGCTGTGGCCTTGCACTCCCTTTTCATATTCCCTGCCGCTTCCAGGGCGTCCTTCCCTTTTTGGAGGAGGTCGTTTGCCTCGCGTGTAGCAAGGTCCATCTCGACCCCTGTACCTCTCCTCGGCGTTCGGTAGAGGAGGCTCGGCCGCCCACTTGTGGGGGCTTGACTCTCTGAGGAGGCTACCGAGCTTTCCTCGTCCGAGATGATCTGGCGGGGGGGGGAGATGCCGCACTGCTCCCAGTTGATGATTATTTCTGCGACCCTACGATCTTCCACGTTTGTCTCGGGCATTGCTGATAGTGGCGGTGTCCTATTAGTGACGTCCGGCTCCGACGCAGCCTTTGGCGCCTGTGGCGTCTGCGACGGACGCGCCGACAGCTCCGAGACAACTGACTTGGCCGTGTTTTTCAAAACCCTTTCCCTTAGGGACTTAGGGGCTTTCGCGGCGTCCGTGGTCATTCTGCGGGAGGTGGTGGATGGTTTGGAAGACATTGTTTTAAAATTATTTATAATACGCTTAAGTTACAAGTTAATAATACAATATAATTATAAATATGCCTGGTTTGTTTGTTTTTTTTTTTTTTTTTTTTTTTTTTTTTTTTTTTTTTTTTTTTTCCTTAATATATGGACTCACGGATGCTTCCGCCGGTGTTCTGCGTCTGCTGTCCGATGAGGAGCCCGATGCTGTCAGGACTCGGTGTTGTGAGCCCTGTGTGCGCTCTGATGGTGGTTTACGGTGGAATTCTGCAGTGTCGCTGGATTGCTGCTCGTGTGTGGTGCCGAATTTCAGGATTCTGTTGGGGCCAGATGGAAGAACTCTTCGAACCCTTTCAAACGAGCCCAAACTCGGCTTTCTAGCTCCAACGGGTGCGAAGTTAGACCGCGGGGGGGTGAGGTAGCCCTGAGGGGGGTTGGGGGGGGGAAGGTTTCGTGGGGAGTCGAGGGGGGGTGAGGTCGTCGGGAGGGGGGGGGGTGTTTCGTGGGTAGTCGAGGGGGGGTGAGGTCGTCGGGGGGGGGGGAGAGAGGGGGCTAGGTTGCGGAGGGGCGAGATACCCCTGGTCGGGTGTCTAGAGGGGAGAGGGGTGACTTGATGGAGGGGGGGTAGGGGTATGGGAGGGGATGAGGGTGAGGGGGCCCTTGGTGGCTCAGGGAAGATCTTGAAGTCCCAAGTGGGATGAGCCCAAGCTCGGGGGGCCTAGGACAAGGGGTTCAGGAGTTCCCTCGGGGCTTACCTGGTTGCAATCCGCGGAGTCGTCACGCTGATGGCTGTCTGCTGAGAGATTCTTCGGCCGGCTCCGGAGTCTTCAGTGCTGGCTGGATGTACGTCACGCCTCGTGTCGGAAAAGTACTCGGGGAAAAGTAAGGTTAATTTTACCCAAAAAACCACGTGTTTTGGTGATTTTCGGATCTTAATAACTCCCGAGTCCCGGCTCCGATTTTGCTGATCCTGGTGTTGTTGGATTTATCCTTGCCGCGTCTCTCAGGAACAATATTTGCAGCACAGCCCAACCAACCGTTTCCGCGGTATTCTGCTCTAAAGTTCCGAAGGTCCTGCTCCGCAACCCTTGAAGACAGACACTTGCCCACACGTTTCCTGCTGAATCAACACTGCACAATTCCACTGGTAACTTTTGGCGCACTTAACTCAACGCGTGTAATTTTTGAGAATTTTTAACGCGGAGCTGATGTTTATATGTCGATGTTCGATCGGTTACTGGGTTAGGTTAGGTTAGGTTAGGTTAGGTTAGGTTAGGTTAGGTTAGGTTAGGTTAGGTTAGGTTAGGTTAGGTTAGGTTAGGTTAGGTTAGGTTAGGTTAGGTTAGGTTAGGTTAGGTTAGGTTAGGTTAGGTTAGGTTAGGTTAGGTTAGGTTAGGTTAGGTTAGGTTAGGTTAGGTTAGGTTAGGTTAGGTTAGGTTAGGTTAGGTTAGGTTAGGTTAGGTTAGGTTAGGTTAGGTTAGGTTAGGTTAGGTTAGGTTAGGTTAGGTTAGGTTAGGTTAGGTTAGGTTAGGTTAGGTTAGGTTAGGTTAGGTTAGGTTAGGTTAGGTTAGGTTAGGTTAGGTTAGGTTAGGTTAGGTTAGGTTAGGTTAGGTTAGGTTAGGTTAGGTTAGGTTAGGTTAGGTTAGGTTAGGTTAGGTTTTTTTTTTTTTTTTTTTTTTTTTTTTTTTTTTTTTTTTTTTTTTTTTTTTTTTTTTTTTTTTTTTTTTTTTTTGTGGGCAGGAGTGGGAAATCCCCACGGACACCTCGACTGCCTCACAGGTTGTGAGACAGTCGAGGTAGTGCCGGACTCGAACCGGCTAAAAACCACTCCTGCCTAGCCAGTGTCCCTCTGACATGAGGATCAGAGACCTTTGGTACGGGTTTAAACTTTCTTAGCGACTGGTTTGATCGGCGGCCGAGGAGACCACACTCTATGACTTGTTACATCTTTTATTTTATTTCTACATATTTACATAAACTATGTTTTACTATATTTTTGTTTTACTTAAATTTTTGGTGCTGTTTTATATTCATACTAGTTGACTATTAAATTTTGTTTTTTGTTTACTAAAGAATTCATAAATTTACTATTATATATTTACTACAAGTGCTATTTATCCCTAAATTATGTTTACTATTTTAGTCATGTTTATATTATATCACCCTATAACTTTTTGACCTTACAAATTTTCTGCGCTTGTGTTTATTTAAATTTTGTTTAAAATGATATTTGCTGGATATACTAAATATATTAGTCAATATCATTTGCAGGCCTAAAAAACAGTTGCAGAAATTTCGCGTCAGGTTCGACACAACTTGACGATTCCACTAGAGTTGGCTTACGGTCCAGCATAATTTTTGCCACTTTCTCAAGAAAGTGGCCCCAATTACCATTCTCCATTAAGCCAACCCTAGCGGTTCGCTCAATGCGTCTGCTATCTTGTTGTGTCGAACTGGTCTCTGTGTGCTTTGAAGTGGGCGCACCGACGACTTTAGCAATAAGCTATCGTTGCTCTCGCGAATGCGTCCCACTTCTTACGCACCGGGCAATCGCTGCTGAATGCATTGTGCTGGTGCTCCCCCAGCTTGGCTCTGGTGCAGTTGACGCACACCGCTGCTTTGCCAATCTGTTTGTCTGGGCAGTCCACCCTGTGGTGTGGACCGCCGCAGTGACTACACAGATCGGCTGGCTCCGTGCACAAGCGTTTGCCGTGCCCGTATGCCAAGCAACGGGTGCACTGCACCAGAGGCGTCTGGTCTTCGACGCGCACTCGTTGGAGGTCAATCCGAAGCTTGCCTCCTTCGAGTGCCCTTCTCCAGATTGCTGGGGTAACACTCAGCACAATGCTACTCACGTGCGGGTTCCTCGACCTTTTCCTATATTTAATGGAAACTTTGAGTTCCTCGTCCCCGAGGCCCTGAAAGATCTCCCGGTTCTGGTTCCTAAGGGCTCTTAAGACTTCTTCGTCACTGTGTACTAACAGCACGTCCCTAAGAACCAGAAGCGGGTCACGATTCTTCACCGCCTCGACGACGAGGTTCTCTCCAGCCGATTCCAGACGCTTTTTTAGTTTGTCCCTCTCCTCCATTGTTGCGCACCCCATGACGACCTTTTGGTCCCTGGCCTTCCTGACCCTCTCTACGCGCACCCAGCCCTCCTTCGCGTCCACTGCTTTCCGCACTCTTTCGAGAATTTCGGCCCCCGTATCCATCTCCTGTGTTGAGGAGACAACCACGGAGTGCAGCGTCGTTCGCTCCTGGGCCTGTGCCCCGGTGTGGCACTTACTGACGGCCGCTACACTCGCGTAGGTTGTCTCCCCCACACTGTCTCTACTGGCCAGACTGTCTCGGAGTCTGTCAAGTTTGTCGGAGTTGTCCTTTAACTCCGAGATGTGCTCCTTCAGGGTGTTGAGGAGCTCAGTCTGGCCAGCAAGAACTTGGACGGAAATGGGGTGGGGACCGCAATCAGCAGTGGGCGCGGGTACCGGTACGGCTGAGGGTGCGGCAGGGGTCTCGTCTCGCTCCGACTCCTTAACTAGCTCATAAAGCCTGTTTATGGCTTCGAGCACCGCAGTCTTTATCTCCGCCTTGAGGTTGCGAGAGTTGCCCAAATTGACCTTCGCCTTAGTTAGGCAAGCTCTCGCCTCCGCAATGCGACTGCGGTGCCCAGCCTCAGGCTTCCTGAGCGGTGTGGGAGCGTCGACAGGGGCTCGGCGCGTCCCCGGAGTAGCAGGACCCTCCTGGGACGCGAGGGGTGTATCGTCACCGAACACAATTTTCCTTCTCGCGTCGGGGGGGGAAGGCCCCGCTTTCTCCGCCGATCGCGACGAGCTCCTGGAGCCTTTGGTCTTCGAGTTCATGGCCGGGGTGCGGAACATTTCAACTGTCGGGGAGCAGATAATATTTGAACGGACCCCTGTAAAGAGGAGGTCAGGACAATAATATCCGCTCGAGGAGAGTTACTAGGACACTGGATACTTCCGTGTCCCTGTAAAGGGGGGTACACAGAAAGTATGAAATTTAAGAAAAAATTAAATTACAATAAAATATTAATAATAGCAATAAATAATAAATTGTCGCTAAGCGCGTACTGAAAAACAAATTTATAAGCCTTTGCAGACTCGGTCAATAATACTTAAAAACATACAACTTCCTTTCAAACCCAAATTTTAAAATTATAAAATGCCAAAAGAGCTAAAAAATAAATAAAATAATTTGTTCAATACTTGATGTCCACCTTCCTATACACTACAGGGTGGGTGGGCGGGAAATTTTTATTTGAGCTAGACGCACGGGGGTGGTGTCCAGAGACGCGTCTCCGCGCGGGCTAGCGATCTGTGAAATAAAACGAATTAGGTGCCAAACAAAAATCTAGACTTTTGGTCAAAAAACCAGTTTTTGAGTCAAAAATGGTAAGTTTTCAACCCCTAACCCAGAGACCGGCTCACGGAACGCGGACCAGAATTCAGGGAAGAAGGGTGAGTACTATTGAAACTATAATCGAACGTTATTTTTGTAAGAAAATTTGGAAAAACAATTAAATTTTGGAAAATTTTGAAAAGCGGGTAAGGAGAAAATTCAGGCGCGTGCGATATGGTCAGAACGTAGGCGGAGGCCTAGTTAGGTCTAAAAATGCTGAAAACAGCTTCAAAATCGCACGTCTGGAAGAGAAGTTATCGACTTTTCTGTTTTGAACTTACTCCCTCACCTAGATTTTGGTGCTTACACACACATACAGAGAACAATAGAATAAACTGTTTTTAAAAAATGCTTATGTTTTATTTGAGCTAGACGCACGTGCGAGGGGTCCAGAGACGCGTCTCCGCGCGGGCTAGCGATCTACGAAATAAAACAAGGTGGGTGCCGAACAAAATTTTGGACTTTTGGTCAAAAAACCAGTTCTTGAAACAAAAAATTTAGTTTTCAACCCCCAACCTGGAAACCGGCTCACGGAACGCGGACCAGAACACAGGGATGAAGGGTGAGTACTATTGCTACTATATTCTAACGATACTTTTGAAAAGAAATTTGGAAAAACACTAAATTTTGATGATTTTATCTGAAAATTTCGTAAAATTACTAGGGGTAGGTAGGGAAGTTTTAAGTGCGCGCGTGCAGGTCAGTGCGATATAGTCAGGACGTAGGCGGAGGCCTAGTTTTGTCTAAAATAGCTGAAAACAGCTTCAAAATCGCACGTCTGGAGGCAAAGATATCGATGTTTATGTTAAGAACTATCTCCCTAAGGTGCTTTTTGGTACTTGCAGAAACTAATAATTAACAATTTTTTAAAAATGAATACGTTTTATTTGAGCTAGACGCACGGGGGTGGTGTCCAGAGACGCGTCTCCGCGCGGGCTAGCGATCTGTGAAATAAAACGAATTAGGTGCCAAACAAAAATCTAGACTTTTGGTCAAAAAACCAGTTTTTGAGTCAAAAATGGTAAGTTTTCAACCCCTAACCCAGAGACCGGCTCACGGAACGCGGACCAGAATTCAGGGAAGAAGGGTGAGTACTATTGAAACTATAATCGAACGTTATTTTTGTAAGAAAATTTGGAAAAACAATTAAATTTTGGAAAATTTTGAAAAGCGGGTAAGGAGAAAATTCAGGCGCGTGCGATATGGTCAGAACGTAGGCGGAGGCCTAGTTAGGTCTAAAAATGCTGAAAACAGCTTCAAAATCGCACGTCTGGAAGAGAAGTTATCGACTTTTCTGTTTTGAACTGACTCCCTCACCTAGATTTTGGTGCTTACACACACATACAGAGAACAATAGAATAAACTGTTTTTAAAAAATGCTTATGTTTTATTTGAGCTAGACGCACGTGCGAGGGGTCCAGAGACGCGTCTCCGCGCGGGCTAGCGATCTACGAAATAAAACAAGGTGGGTGCCGAACAAAATTTTGGACTTTTGGTCAAAAAACCAGTTCTTGAAACAAAAAATTTAGTTTTCAACCCCCAACCTGGAAACCGGCTCACGGAACGCGGACCAGAACACAGGGATGAAGGGTGAGTACTATTGCTACTATATTCTAACGATACTTTTGAAAAGAAATTTGGAAAAACACTAAATTTTGATGATTTTATCTGAAAATTTCGTAAAATTACTAGGGGTAGGTAGGGAAGTTTTAAGTGCGCGCGTGCAGGTCAGTGCGATATAGTCAGGACGTAGGCGGAGGCCTAGTTTTGTCTAAAATAGCTGAAAACAGCTTCAAAATCGCACGTCTGGAGGCAAAGATATCGATGTTTATGTTAAGAACTATCTCCCTAAGGTGCTTTTTGGTACTTGCAGAAACTAATAATTAACAATTTTTTAAAAATGAATACGTTTTATTTGAGCTAGACGCACGGGGGTGGTGTCCAGAGACGCGTCTCCGCGCGGGCTAGCGATCTGTGAAATAAAACGAATTAGGTGCCAAACAAAAATCTAGACTTTTGGTCAAAAAACCAGTTTTTGAGTCAAAAATGGTAAGTTTTCAACCCCTAACCCAGAGACCGGCTCACGGAACGCGGACCAGAATTCAGGGAAGAAGGGTGAGTACTATTGAAACTATAATCGAACGTTATTTTTGTAAGAAAATTTGGAAAAACAATTAAATTTTGGAAAATTTTGAAAAGCGGGTAAGGAGAAAATTCAGGCGCGTGCGATATGGTCAGAACGTAGGCGGAGGCCTAGTTAGGTCTAAAAATGCTGAAAACAGCTTCAAAATCGCACGTCTGGAAGAGAAGTTATCGACTTTTCTGTTTTGAACTTACTCCCTCACCTAGATTTTGGTGCTTACACACACATACAGAGAACAATAGAATAAACTGTTTTTAAAAAATGCTTATGTTTTATTTGAGCTAGACGCACGTGCGAGGGGTCCAGAGACGCGTCTCCGCGCGGGCTAGCGATCTACGAAATAAAACAAGGTGGGTGCCGAACAAAATTTTGGACTTTTGGTCAAAAAACCAGTTCTTGAAACAAAAAATTTAGTTTTCAACCCCCAACCTGGAAACCGGCTCACGGAACGCGGACCAGAACACAGGGATGAAGGGTGAGTACTATTGCTACTATATTCTAACGATACTTTTGAAAAGAAATTTGGAAAAACACTAAATTTTGATGATTTTATCTGAAAATTTCGTAAAATTACTAGGGGTAGGTAGGGAAGTTTTAAGTGCGCGCGTGCAGGTCAGTGCGATATAGTCAGGACGTAGGCGGAGGCCTAGTTTTGTCTAAAATAGCTGAAAACAGCTTCAAAATCGCACGTCTGGAGGCAAAGATATCGATGTTTATGTTAAGAACTATCTCCCTAAGGTGCTTTTTGGTACTTGCAGAAACTAATAATTAACAATTTTTTAAAAATGAATACGTTTTATTTGAGCTAGACGCACGGGGGTGGTGTCCAGAGACGCGTCTCCGCGCGGGCTAGCGATCTGTGAAATAAAACGAATTAGGTGCCAAACAAAAATCTAGACTTTTGGTCAAAAAACCAGTTTTTGAGTCAAAAATGGTAAGTTTTCAACCCCTAACCCAGAGACCGGCTCACGGAACGCGGACCAGAATTCAGGGAAGAAGGGTGAGTACTATTGAAACTATAATCGAACGTTATTTTTGTAAGAAAATTTGGAAAAACAATTAAATTTTGGAAAATTTTGAAAAGCGGGTAAGGAGAAAATTCAGGCGCGTGCGATATGGTCAGAACGTAGGCGGAGGCCTAGTTAGGTCTAAAAATGCTGAAAACAGCTTCAAAATCGCACGTCTGGAAGAGAAGTTATCGACTTTTCTGTTTTGAACTTACTCCCTCACCTAGATTTTGGTGCTTACACACACATACAGAGAACAATAGAATAAACTGTTTTTAAAAAATGCTTATGTTTTATTTGAGCTAGACGCACGTGCGAGGGGTCCAGAGACGCGTCTCCGCGCGGGCTAGCGATCTACGAAATAAAACAAGGTGGGTGCCGAACAAAATTTTGGACTTTTGGTCAAAAAACCAGTTCTTGAAACAAAAAATTTAGTTTTCAACCCCCAACCTGGAAACCGGCTCACGGAACGCGGACCAGAACACAGGGATGAAGGGTGAGTACTATTGCTACTATATTCTAACGATACTTTTGAAAAGAAATTTGGAAAAACACTAAATTTTGATGATTTTATCTGAAAATTTCGTAAAATTACTAGGGGTAGGTAGGGAAGTTTTAAGTGCGCGCGTGCAGGTCAGTGCGATATAGTCAGGACGTAGGCGGAGGCCTAGTTTTGTCTAAAATAGCTGAAAACAGCTTCAAAATCGCACGTCTGGAGGCAAAGATATCGATGTTTATGTTAAGAACTATCTCCCTAAGGTGCTTTTTGGTACTTGCAGAAACTAATAATTAACAATTTTTTAAAAATGAATACGTTTTATTTGAGCTAGACGCACGGGGGTGGTGTCCAGAGACGCGTCTCCGCGCGGGCTAGCGATCTGTGAAATAAAACGAATTAGGTGCCAAACAAAAATCTAGACTTTTGGTCAAAAAACCAGTTTTTGAGTCAAAAATGGTAAGTTTTCAACCCCTAACCCAGAGACCGGCTCACGGAACGCGGACCAGAATTCAGGGAAGAAGGGTGAGTACTATTGAAACTATAATCGAACGTTATTTTTGTAAGAAAATTTGGAAAAACAATTAAATTTTGGAAAATTTTGAAAAGCGGGTAAGGAGAAAATTCAGGCGCGTGCGATATGGTCAGAACGTAGGCGGAGGCCTAGTTAGGTCTAAAAATGCTGAAAACAGCTTCAAAATCGCACGTCTGGAAGAGAAGTTATCGGGTTAGGTTAGGTTAGGTTAGGTTAGGTTAGGTTAGGTTAGGTTAGGTTAGGTTAGGTTAGGTTAGGTTAGGTTAGGTTAGGTTAGGTTAGGTTAGGTTAGGTTAGGTTAGGTTAGGTTAGGTTAGGTTAGGTTAGGTTAGGTTAGGTTAGGTTAGGTTAGGTTAGGTTAGGTTAGGTTAGGTTAGGTTAGGTTAGGTTAGGTTAGGTTAGGTTAGGTTAGGTTAGGTTAGGTTAGGTTAGGTTAGGTTAGGTTAGGTTAGGTTAGGTTAGGTTAGGTTAGGTTAGGTTAGGTTAGGTTAGGTTAGGTTAGGTTAGGTTAGGTTAGGTTAGGTTAGGTTAGGTTAGGTTAGGTTAGGTTAGGTTAGGTTAGGTTAGGTTAGGTTAGGTTAGGTTAGGTTAGGTTAGGTTAGGTTAGGTTAGGTTAGGTTGGTTAGGTTAGGTTAGGTTAGGTTAGGTTAGGTTAGGTTAGGTTAGGTTAGGTTAGGTTAGGTTAGGTTAGGTTAGGTTAGGTTAGGTTAGGTTAGGTTAGGTTAGGTTAGGTTAGGTTAGGTTAGGTTAGGTTAGGTTAGGTTAGGTTAGGTTAGGTTAGGTTAGGTTAGGTTAGGTTAGGTTAGGTTAGGTTAGGTTAGGTTAGGTTAGGTTAGGTTAGGTTAGGTTAGGTTAGGTTAGGTTAGGTTAGGTTAGGTTAGGTTAGGTTAGGTTAGGTTAGGTTAGTTAGGTAGGTTAGGTTAGGTTAGGTTAGGTTAGGTTAGGTTAGGTTAGGTTAGGTTAGGTAGGTTAGGTTAGGTTAGGTTAGGTTAGGTTAGGTTAGGTTAGGTTAGGTTAGGTTAGGTTAGGTTAGGTTAGGTTAGGTTAGGTTAGGTTAGGTTAGGTTAGGTTAGGTTAGGTTAGGTTAGGTTAGGTTAGGTTAGGTTAGGTTAGGTTAGGTTAGGTTAGGTTAGGTTAGGTTAGGTTAGGTTAGGTTAGGTTAGGTTAGGTTAGGTTAGGTTAGGTTAGGTTAGGTTAGGTTAGGTTAGGTTAGGTTAGGTTAGGTTAGGTTAGGTTAGGTTAGGTTAGGTTAGGTTAGGTTAGGTTAGGTTAGGTTAGGTTAGGTTAGGTTAGGTTAGGTTAGGTTAGGTTAGTTAGGTTAGGTTAGGTTAGTAGGTTAGGTTAGGTTAGGTTAGGTTAGGTTAGGTTAGGTAGGTTAGGTTAGGTTAGGTTAGGTTAGGTAGGTTAGGTTAGGTTAGGTTAGGTTAGGTTAGGTTAGGTTAGGTTAGGTTAGGTTAGGTTAGGTTAGGTAGGTTAGGTTAGGTTAGGTTAGGTTAGGTTAGGTTAGGTTAGGTTAGGTTAGGTTAGGTAGGTTAGGTTAGGTTAGGTTAGGTTAGGTTTTTTTTTTTTTTTTTTTTTTTTTTTTTTTTTTTTTTTTTTTTTTTTTTTTTTTTTTCGGCAGGAGTGGGAAATCCCCACGGACACTCGACTATCTCACAGGATGAGACAGTCGAGGTAGTGTCGGACTCGAACCGACTAAAAACCACTCCTGCTCTGCTTGTGTCCCCCTGACATGGTCAGGGGACCTTTTTAGGACTTTATTCGTTTTATTACTTTTTGTTTGTATTGATTCTTTAATTTTGAAAAATAGTTACTCTAAATTACACAGTGACAATTCCGTTAATTACTAATTCTAATATATTTATTGTTTCATTAATTGGCCTACTTTTATATGCTTTCATCCAAGTATCTTTTCTAGTTAAGAAACATGCATATTTGGAAAAGCATAGTTTTTAAATATCTTTATTCCTTTTAATGACTTTACTGGCTATGATTTCACAGAATTCTAATAAAATTCTCCTCGATTTGTTTTCCGACATTAACTTTTGAATAGTATTTTTATTTATCCTGGACTCCAATTTGTGCTCGGCTTTGTAACGCTCCGCTTCAAATACTGGGCACTCCGTTACGATGTGTGCGATCGACTCCACCTTGTCAGGTTCACAGATGCACGCTGGGTTCTCCTTACACTTAAAGCGGTGCAGGTATTCAGAGAACCCACCGTGCCCCGTCAAGATCTGTGTTTTTATTCCTGCAGGTTTAATTTTCGTCACAATCCTGTAGGCGTCGATCGCATCTGGGAGGAACATTTTCGTGACACTCGCTGTTTCTCCCTGCCGATATCTGTGGTTCCATTCGTCAAGCGACTCCATACGGATCTGCCGCTTGACGAATGAGACCGGGCACAGGTCGTAGTCCGGCTTCTTCTTCAACTTCAAGGCAGCTTCCTTCGCAAGTTGGTCGGCTCGCTCATTTCCCTCCAATCCCGCGTGGGCCTTTATCCAGAACAAGGAGACACTCTTGTTCTGGAGCTTACAGCGTCGGATGGTGTCCCTAGTTTCCACAGCCAAGGGATGGGGGGAGCCAACGTTTACGACCGACTGAAGGGCCGCCTTGGAGTCGCTGAAGATGCCGAACGTCGACTCACTGCGCTTGAGCGCCTCGCCTGCCGCCCTCTGTAGGGCCAGGAGCTCCGCCTGGTAGACGGTGCAGTAAGACGGCAGCGCAAGTTTGAGGGCCCTAGTTTCGGTGGCACTAGTCCACAAAGATAGTGCCGCTCCGACTCTGCCCTCAATCTTGCTGCCGTCTGTGTATATTCGCACAGCGAAATTGCTGTGGTTGTTATGTTGT